>CM069926.1:15070652-16344298 GCA_036172225.1 Cryptocoryne crispatula var. balansae | reverse complement strand
ATTGAAAAGTAGAAATGGCAACCAGGGGCACATGAGACCCCGCATAGGATCACAAGGCCATGTGCGCTCAGGTGGGGGCTCATGTGCGCCATCTTGGAGACTCATGCGCCATACCTTGAGAAATTTGATAAAACATGTTTGGAAGCTTCAGAAAAGACACAATATAGATTCTAAGAGATGAAAACTCGAATATTACCTATGGAACAAGAGTTTTTAACTTCAAACCAAGCCATTTTTGCATGTCTACACATACTGGTCACCTTAGCCACCTATTTTTTGTATGTAAACTTGATCATGTGGTGGTTAGTCAAGGTAATGACCTCTGATGCCTCAAGGTAGGGTTGTTCTAGTATGGTATTATATGTTAGGTCCATTTCTAACACATGGAATTTAGAGGTGATGACGTGTGGCTCGAGTTCTACATCCAATGTAACCATTCCACATGTAGGCTTTCTAAAGTTGTCATAAGTTGTTACAGTAAAGTGAGATGACTTGTCCTCCTCCTCAGACATGCCCTACATATATGCAATATTTCTTGTGACACAACATTAATGGATTCTCCTATTTGTAAAAGGCAAGACTCTATTGATACCCTTGATGGTAATGTTTATAAACAAAGCATGCTTCCTAAATTCAGGTGCCATAAGCTCTTCTTGTATAAAAATAAGCACTGGATGTTCAATTCTTGGTGTCATCACCAAAGTGATCTTCTTAGGTGGGAGGTTAACACTAACTATAACCTATTGCAATTATTACAATAGGACCTCTTGATGTACCTTCAACCTCTTAATCTACTCTAAAATAAAAAAATTCTTTCTTGTGTTTTAACTAGTTGTAAGATGTCTTGAATAATGATTCTTTCACAACCTCTTTGCTCTTGAAGCTATGTCGATGTCCCATCTTGGAGAAAAAAATCCATTGGAACATTTTCTTACTCTTAAGCACAATGGCAAGTTCTTGGTTGATTGCCCATGGTGTGACAAGTATGGCTGATTGTAGAGGTGGATGCACAAATATAGTTGGTTGTGGTGGTGAAGGTAAGGTTGGTTGTGGTTGTGGATGCCTAATGATTAAAGGTGGCATTGAGGAGTCAGGGAGTGTGATAATGATGGGGTGTTGGTGTGTAGGCATTAGTTGGGGTAACTGTCGACTCCAGAAATGGGTTCCGGATCGGCACCTCAAGAGAAGGTGAAAGATAGAATGGGAAAAAAGGGAAGTGAATCGAAAAACACTCAGAAAGCAGTAAAAGGTCCTCACCTCGGTCCTACACTCACATTGATCCCCGAACTTTCATCTCACGGTGTCGCTCGAGCACCGGAGATGGTTCGGGTCGTGTGAGAGGAGAGTGAGGAAGAGATGAACTTAAAGCATAAATGAAAGGTGGTCGCCAGGAGCCGCGGGCTCCTCTTTATGAAATAAAAAAAAACAATATTGAGTTGAATTGACCATGTGTACCTTAGCGTGGGAAACCTTCTTCTTCTTCGGCCGACCGATGAAGAAGAGTCTCCAACCAATGTTAGCTTGATAGACCTCTACAACTAGAACAATAAACCAAGTGAAAGAAACCGATTAGAACTATGGGAAGTGTAGAAACTATAGGAGAAGAGATGAAACAAAGAAGCAATTGGAATAGAACTCACTGGATCGGGGCGAGCCCTAACCCCTTTTTTGTGTTTTTGGTTATGTAAAATGATGCAAATAAACTAAAATACATTCTAAAATAGTAAATAAACTGAATAAAGTGGGTTGAGGAAGCTTATAAAGTGAATCGGCTTGAGTTGAAGCCAAGATGGTTGAAACAAGCCGGTTTGGGTAGCCTTTGCACCCTTCTGGCGCGACTTTAGTGCAGAGAATGCTACGGATGACTCCAATGTCAGAATTGAGTACTGTTTGTTAGAGTAGACATAAGACTCAGAGAGGAAGAGTTATTATGTTGATGACTTCCCTAGAATATTTCTTTAAAAGTCTGTAAAAATTCTGAAAGTGGCGGGATGTAGAAAACAGAACCTGGATGCGCGCCCTCAGTGCAGCAATCGCCACGAACAAACGGCAAGTCAGAATCGAGTGCCGTCAGTTGCAGATGAAAGAGGACGAAGAGAGAAACAACTCCTATGTTGAAGATTTTTGCATCAGGAGTCCCAGATTTTATGCAGAAGTCGATGAAGTTGGTTGATGCAGAACACACGGATCAGGCTTCTCCTTCGCCTCGAGATCGATCTCTCGACATCGGATCGGCTTTGGACGTCGGGACGGCCTTGGGAGAGAGCTTGGATGACCTCAGGATGAGATAGGCATCAGGGATTAACCTTGGGTCATTGAGAATGGCCCTCAATTTATAGAGGAGAGAAACCGGTGCAAAATTTAGAAACTGGACCTACCGCGCCCCCGCCTTTCAAAGGAGGCGAGGCCGCGCAGGGCGCGCCCTCAAACCAGGGGCGCGCAGGACGTGTCCTCAACTCGGGGCACAGTCTGCGTGCCCCCCTATTTCAAAGGAAGCGGGGGCGCATTACACGCCTCACTGCTAAAAATCGACGGAATCTTCCAGAAATTGCTAAAAAATCGACTTGACAAACGTAACGTGACCTCGAACCGGGGGTACGGTACAAATAATCAAAAATCATCGATGGTAACCTTCCAAAAATCTAGTTTAGAAGGTGTAAATCGGGGCAATTTCTGATTTTCGAAAACCGACCGCGCCCTCGCGTTTCAAAGGAAGCGAGGGTGCGCATGGCGTGCCCCAGTTTGAGGGCGCGCAGGGTGCGCCCCCGGGTTGAGGGCGCGTAGGGCGTGCCCTCCCCTTTCAAAGGGAGCAGGGGCGCGGTAGACTCTCTCTCCTGCGCGCGTGTTCCGCGAGCCGTAACTTGCAAACGGAATGTCCGATTCGGCTCTCGTTTGTTGCGTTGGAAAGAGGGCCTTCAACCGCACCTCCTCAAGTCGGTAAACTGGCTGGCATGACTCCCGAGACGTTCGCACGGGGCTTTCTACTAGTTTACCTTTCTGCGAAAAGCTGAAAATCACGACAGAGATCCGGAAGGGCACGGTTCCGGTCGAGGAATCTTAGGTCAACTCGGGATGACTTAAAATGATGGCCGAACAAGTCCAGTACGGTCGGAAAACCGGAAATCATCAAAAATACGAGATTAACCCAGTAAATGTGAACCGAACATCCGAAAAGCTGGGAAACCCTAAAATTGATCAAAATGGCCGTATGGCCCCGATTGATGAAATATACGGCTAGGATCGACCCGGACGACTCGAAAAGACCCAGCGATGACCGGAAAGGCCTAACGCGTGGTTCAGGATAGCCGTGTCAGTACAGATCAAAAAAGTCGTAACGAAAGCTGTCATTGACCGACGACTACCGAAATGGTTTCTCGAAAACCCCAAATGTTACGGAACACACGCGGGACTTTCAAGATGTTCAAGCATGGACCATTCAAGGTCGGTCATCGAGTAGGCTTCGTGTTATCACAGTTTGCGCGTGGCTCTCGCCTGATGGTTATGGCATTATTTTGGAAATCATCGATCCATTCTCAACTCGCGAGGGGCTTCACCAGCGTCCTTAGCTCATCTCTACGAGATAATCCAGATTAGATAATGGTCACATAAGAATATCGCCTATGGAATAGGAGTCTGGGGCTCCGAATCAGGCCAATTTGACGTGTCTACAGTAACATGACTGGCCTAACTTAGGGTTGGCCAGGGTGAATGATGGGTGGTATCATCAGTGCAGTGTTCAAATGTGGCGCACCTTGGATGATTCAACAACCTAAATTTATGGTGGCTTGTTGGATATAAGGGATAGGTTGATTGGTTTGGTTGACTTGATTTGTAGAAATAATGGGGTTAACATTTTACATTTACTAATTTTGGCCCAATCAATTTGTTTCTTGGCCATGGAAAAGATGGAGTTTACTTGATGGTTAGCGGTTGCTTGTGCCAGAGTGGGCACATGAACCGTTAGCAGATTTTGCATGATTCCCAAGCTAGGTTGCTACTACAATTGAGTTGGGGCTTGCTATTGCTGATGCTACTCATTTATACCTCCCTTAAGAGATTGGATGCACTCTTCCATCCATACCCAATCAATATTTTTTTGCTCAATGAGATTATGGATATAGTCCTTAAATTGGAAATAATTCTCAACTATTTAACCTGAGTACCTCTACCTGCACAATATCTAGACATATCAGTATTAGTTGCCTAGTCAGTCCTTTTCTTAGGTAGTTGTAGTTTCTACACCATTATGAGGGCATTGAAGATGTCAGTGTAAAGAGAGTTATGGTTAGTGCACGCTTTTAGCTCATACCTTTTAGGCATTAGTTGTTGTAGGTGGCTAGTTACTAAGGATATCGGTGTGAACATGAATTTTGCTGGTGCTCTTCTTCTTTCTCTCCTCCCTTTATCCCACACTTACCTTGGTCTCCATACTTTCGTTCCTTGGTATCATTGGATACCAAAGGACCAGTTCAGGTCATGTGGAATGAGGGAGCAAAAGAAGAGAAGAATATGAGAGTGAAATAAATGGTGGTCGCCAAAGGTGTGAACGAGGACTTCTTCTCGCATGCCCACACCGTATCATTTCTCTTTCTTTACCTTTTTTTTTCTCCACACTTATTTTGGCTCTGAAATGTTCAACGCTTAGTGAAATGAGAAGGGGAATCATTGTAAAATTGTGGGAAGGGGTCATGTGGAAGATGAAGAGGAAATAAAAGTAGGAAGAAAGAACAGAGAAATGGAAGGGAAATCAATATAGAACCGTGGTGTGTGTGTAATGTTTGTGGTAGACAGAAGCCATGGGCTTCAAAAGAAAAGAGGAAATGAAGATGCTTTAAAATTTTGACTATGTACCTTAGCAAGGTGATGCGATTGATGCTATTGGTTCAAACTACATTCTCTTTAGTTGGTAGAGAATGAGAAGCTTGAGACATTCCTTTTATTCAATCTAATCGGTGTGTTGCATAGCTTACTCTAAATGGGTATTCTTGAAATGTTCAAAATAAAACAAGAAACAACATGAAAGCAACATTAGACCATGTGTAGTAATAGTAGATGAAACATGCATAAATGACAAAAGAGAAGATACTAACTGGATTTAGACAAAATCCCAACCCCTATTTTTGGTGTTTTAATATACATGAGAATGCAAATAGATGCTTATATGCATGCAAAATGATGCTAAGCTATAAGCAATGATAGAAGGAATGATAAAAGATCAAAAAATGGGGTAAAATGGGGCTATCGATTGAAAATCAGGCCCCTGGAAACCATGGTGCCTTGGCCAATGGGGCATCTAGCACCCTGGTGAATGGAACATTAGGTGCCTTGATGAAGGGGGCACTTGGGTTCCCATATGACAAACTGTAGATAGCTTCTTCCTTACTTCGCTTTGGGCTTATAGGTGATCTCCGACTTGTTAGTGCAGCTCCTTGGAGTTTACTTGACACCCAAGAATGTGTAGGAGGTGAAAAAGACTTTCCAAGAAAGAGAGTTTAAAGGAGGATCTTGCAAGAGTTGAGAGAAAGGTAAGGATGGGAAAAAAAGATGACAAAGAGGCCTTTCTCTTGGGCTCATGGAGGGGATCTCTAGTGTGGACGCTGCCGTAGGGTTGGGTCTCCCCGGCTCTGAGAAATGCCGCCACTCCTCTCCTTCTGGCTTCGAGCTCCAATGGGTGTTGGTGTGTGTGTGGTCGTCAGGAACTGTGGGCTCCAAGAGTAAAAATAAAAGAGACAATGTAAGTATTAAAATAAATATTCGAACGTACCAAAGTGGAGAGATCATGTTGGGAGATTATGGGTTTCATCTTCTTCCTTTTCGGCCGGCCAAGAAGAAAAAACTTGAAGCACTTTTAGTTATTCCTACAAAAACAAGTAAGCCATCAAAACTAGTGAAAATAGATTAGAACTAAGATAGTAAAGCATCTTGCAAGAGAAATAAACTAAAATCATAAATGGAAATGGACTAACCAAATTGGGAATGACTCCCAACTCCCCTTTTATGTGTTTTGGATGATGATATATGATGTGATTAAGCTAAATATGCATGCAAGCATGATTATCTATGATGGAGAACATAGAAATAAAGAAATTCTAGAAGATGGGGGAAAGAAAAATGGGTTTCAGCTCCTAAAATGGCATTCAGGAGCTCTGGGCGACCCGGCAGGTGGGTCACTGGGTGACCCGTCAGACGAGTCACCAGGCGACCTGGCACCAAGTCATGTTATGAGCCAGAACCCGGTTTGCTCCTGGATGTTTTTGGATGTCCTTCAAAGCTTGATGACGACTCTCAAGAGCTCTTAAAATGTGGATGATGATCTCTCCTCAGATGTAGGAGCTTGAATTGCTTCAAAATGGATGCCGGTGAAGAAACAGAGTGAAAAACATCGGTCTTTGGAGGTAGATGGAGTGGGAAGCTCTTAGGCAATGAAGCTTGGAGGATGGAGATGACTTGAAGCTCTCTAGGGCTATCTCTTGGGGTATTGGGATGTTTTCCTTCTTCTCCCACTCTTTGTCCAACCCTTTTCAACCCTTGAAAATGTGGTTAGAGGGTCTCTTTTTATAGGCAAAGAGGCCATAGGAACATTTCATGAATAAAATATGTCATCTGGAACATCAAATGACCCACTTGTTGGGTCATTGGGCGACCCGACAGGCAGATCACCAGGCAACCCGCCTGATGGGTCACCTACGGGACCATAAATGCCATTAAATGTGTGTGCGCCGGAAGCCGGTTGTGCGCCGTCTAGTCCTGCTACAGTGGCAAGCATCCCGACTAGCGGGATGCCTATGTCCAGTTGATCTTGACCATCCAAACGAGCATGCGCCTCTCACAGGTCACTTTGGTCAGTCTGTACGTTACAGTGCTAGGTGACCCGTTGACTAGGATGTTTCCCATACCTGACCAGATTTGACTCCTCACCTACCACTGTTAGAACGGGCAAATTTGGCTGGAATTGGGAGATGACCCGCTGACCGGGTGGCCTGGTGACCCGGCAGGGGGGTCATCTTCCCTTCTAAAGCCTATTTTTGCCATTTTTTCGAAGATTCAGTTTGTTTATCAAAAAACTCAAGTATCTTTTAGGAAAACATAAATCTTAAGCTTCTCAAATAGGCAAAATTTGTGTGTCTACATCTAGGTGGTTGGAGGGCTTGAAAGCCTTGAAAGCCTTTCAGTGTGAAGATGGATGTGTTGTGAAAAGGGTAGAACCTTGGAGAGAACCCTCAAAACATTTGAGAAGGGTCTCTTTATGTAGCCACTCAAAGAGTAAACTTGGAAAACAAAAAAGTTTGGTTGTGGGTACAAGATGCCTCAATAAATGGGGTGCCTGCATCTACATCAATGACAAGTGCATTGTGTGTGTGTGAATCCACCCACGGCACCAAAAAGTGTACTTTCTAACATGATGACCCATTAAATAGAGCATTTTGATTGGCATGTGTGATAAATGCACCATGCACGGGCCTAACATGGCACCATTCTTGATTTCAAATTGTCTATCTAGACACAAGAGGGGCATAAGGGTTATCGCTCTAGCCAACGATCCAACGCGCGTCAGTAAAAGAGAATTAGGCATGGAATTTGAATTTTGGAATCTAGGGTCCTGTTGACTGGGGCTCCAGGTGCCCTTTAGTCATGGCACCAGGTGCCCTGTTTGATAGGGCATCCAGTTCTGGAAGCAAGAAAAAGCTTGGAAAGCTCCAATTTTTCAAAAAAACTTAGTTTCTTTATTGAGGTACTTGAATACGCTCCATAGAAACAAAGTTTTTGGGCTGTACAACTAGGCCAAATTTGTGTGTCTGCAGCTTGCCTCACCTTGGCATTAGCTTTGCAAGGGAGCGTCATGGAGTGAAGTGCAGATGACTGTAATGGAGTGCAACAAGCCGTAGTGAAGCACAAGTGAGTGTAGTGAAGTGAAATGGTAGTAGACTGAAAAGGTGATGCCAAAGTGTAGATTTAAACACACTCGTAAAGGCCTTGTTGAGCAAATTGAACTTCATCAAATTTTAAGATCACCCTCATGTTCCTTCGGAATCTTCTCCCATAGTCGATTGGTTAAGAAAGTGTGCTATGGGCATGAGCAATAGTAAAATAAATAACACACCCCACGTGGTTGAGAAATACTGAAAGCCCATTAACAACACCCATCATTGGGAAATTGTCGTTGGCTAGCACCTTAAATATGTGGTGTGCTAGATTGAGAAATGCAGCTGAAAGTAAATTGTAAAATTAAAACTAAGCACATTAAACTAAGTTAAGATCAATTTCCAATCGACCAAGGTTCGGTTCTTCAAGTTCATAGGGTCCTCTTGAGAACTATCTTAATTCAGAGTGAAATAACCTCATAATTCAATGAGATTGTCATTAAAGCTTGGTGGAAAAGTAATCACCAATAAAATCTAAGATTACATCTGAGGGCTATACAAGGTGGTCCATGTAGGGACTGGAAATGGAGTGTAGGTGTGATGGAAGATATATGATGGTTTATGTAGGGAGTAGAATCAAGGTTGTCCTTGTGGGGATGGAAATGTAGATGGTTTGTGTAGGGACTGAAAGTGAGAAGCACCATAGAGGGAGCTAAAAGATGTGATGGTCCATGTGGAAATCAAATGTGAGAAATGTCATGGTGAAAGCTAAAATATGTGATGGTCCACATGGGGACTAAATGTGAAAAGTGCCACAGTGGGAGCTAAAAGATGTGATGGTCCAGGTGGGGACCAAATGTGTGATGGTCCATGTGGGGACCAAAAATGTGGAGCACCACTGTGAGAATTGAAAGGTAGTTGCCCACATAGGGGCAGAAGTATTAAGTTATAGAGTGAGGCATACTATAGTAGGGTTAAAAAGATGGTTATGACTCAATGCAAGGACTGAGGATTATAAGGCGGTCCATGTGGGCACCAAAATGAAGGTTATCATAGTGGGAATTGGGGGTTACCCACATGTGGATAAGAAAGGTGGAGGTTGATACAGGGGGCAGTGATGAGATCATCATTAAGGAGACAAGAATGTGTGAAGGTCCATGTGGGGACCAGATTTGAGGTCATAAATTGACAGGTATGCATGTTATGCAATGAACACAGTGGAATGCAAGCAAATAAAAACACTTATCAATTTTAAACTTTTCAAGGCAAGGGTGGCTGCATTGGTAAACATGGTGGGGTTGACAAATACTAAAATTGTGGTGTGTTGGACACATGATGACATCAAATACGGTGGGAAAAGGAAAAAGACCATGGTGTTATAAAGAATCAGACCGTGGTAGAAGAACATAGTATGGTAATTGGTTAGCCACAACGAGATGATGATAATTGATAGAAATGTATGCCCTACAAGTCAATCATATATGATATGATTCAACATTTCTAGGAATATCTCATTCAATTAAATAGGCAAAACTTCATTACTAGCTTTTATTAGAAGCATATATCGTAATGAAGTCCTCGATCACATGCAATGATGATTGAATCATGATGAGATCATGATAATGAGATCGAACATCTAGAGATATGTGATCTAAATGTTGCTAGTCATAGGATCCTTGAGACGGGACATCAAGAATCCGGATAGACTAGTGTGTGTGATGTATTCTCATGTGATGAGTGATAGAAATGTATGCCCTACAAGCCAATCATATATGATATGATTTGACATTTCTAGATATATCTTATTCAATTAATTAAGCAAATCTTCATTATAAGCTCTTATTAGATGCGAATATCATAATGAAGTCCTTGATCAAATACAATGATGATTAAATCATGATGAGATCATGATAATAAGATTGATCATCTAGAAGTATTTGATCCAAATGTTCCTAGTCATAGGATACTTGAGACGGGACATCAAGGATTCAGATAGACTAGTGTATGTGATGTCTTCTCATATAATGAGGATGACCGATCTCATTGGTCATTAGTGTGGAGACACTCATTAGTTGAATGAGTTCTTTGAACTGACCGAATTAGAAACCCTGAATGGTATCTTACCGAATTGTCTATCAGGGTTTTCTATCATCACGGTTGCATGGTTGGACCTTTGACCTAAGTCGCCAAAGATGCCTTGTTGGGTGGAACTTGTGCTTTGACCATTGACTTATGGATCACTATTTAGATGGTCCAGTATAGCAATGGATCGGGTACAAGGAAAATCTGATGGAGGCAATTGAGCGGACAACAAGGGATCGTCCACTCTCAGTAAGTGAGAGTGAATGTCCTATGGGATAGTACTCTAAATCCCTATCTAGGGTAGATAGGATAATTGGAAAAGGAGTTTTCCAATTGATCCAATTCCGAGTACATGATCCTGTAGAGTCGGTACACTAAGGAGTTGACAGTCGATGTTGTACTCCTTTCCGACTGGGACATTGGATGGATGAGGGGTTTATATCCATGCGATAACTGATGATGGAAAGACTCAATGAAGATGAGATTATCCCCATAGCCATTTGGGATCATGGGATGTGGCTTGTACTCTTCATAATTGGTAGGCCGATTAATCTGTTATCAGATAACGGATTTAATTAAATTAAATAGAATTGTTCTATTTTATTTAAGCCTCAACCAAAAAGGCTATTGGGCCTAGTGGGTCACACACAAAAGGACTTATCCACAAGTACAGGGGCAAGGGCGTAATTTATAGAGATTTTGGGTTTTTATGAAAAATTCCATAATTCTTTATAAATACTAATGGTTTCAGCCAAACCCCATCAAGCCAAGGGTGAAAACCACGTCCCTAGCCTCCTCCATACCTCCTCCTCTCTCTAGAAGGTGTCCATGGTCGATGGAGCTCCATTCGGGAAGAGTTCTCGAGGCCGGTGCGAAGGAAGAACCTGTTGTGGATGAAGTTCGTGTGGATACTGCTGGAGACCGGACACTTGAACGGTTTTAAGAGCTTAATAAGTTTATCTCCTTACTCTCCATGGGATTATATGAATCCCTATCAGGTATATTCGAACCCTATTTGATCGGTTTTCGGTTTTCGTCGTTCGGTTCTGATTGAGATAGATTCTAAAGGAACCCATAGGAATCATCGCTTCCGCTGCACCATATTTTTATGGATGATTTCTTACAATGAGAATGACCGATCTCATTGATCATCAGTGTGGGAACACTGAGATACACACATAGGTGCTCATTAAAGGAATGAGTTCACTAAACTAACCAATTTAGGAAAACCTGATCGGTATCTTACCGAATTGTCTATCAGGTGATTCTTACATCTCAATAGCACGGTTTAATCTTTGACCTGAGTCACCAAAAATGTCTTATCAGATATATCTTGTACTTTGATTATTGACTTATGGATCACCATCTTGATGGTCTAGTATAGTTGATGTATTGGGTGCAAGAGAAACCCAATGGAGGCAATTGAGTGGACAACAAGGGATCATTCACTCTCGGTAAGAAAGAGAGAATGTACTATGAGATAGTACTCTAAATCCTTGGCCAAGGTACTTAGGATAATTGGAAAAGGAGTTTTTCAATTGATCCGAACCTGAGTACAAGATCCCATAGAGTCAGAATATTTAAGGGTTGACAGTCAGCGCCGAACCCCTGACCGACCTGGACATTGTATGAACGAGGATTTAAATCCATGTGGTAATTGATGATGGAAAGGCTCAATGGATGTTATTTAACTCCCCAAAGTCATTTGGGATCATAGGATGTGGCTTGTACCATTTATGATCAGAAAGCCATAAAAACTGTTATCGGATAACAATTTTGATTTAATTTAAAGGAATTGTTCTTTTAAATTAATTAAGGCTTCAACCAAATTGACTATTGGGCCTAGTGGGTCACACACATTATATCTGGTCAATAAGATGAGGGCATGGATGTAATTTTGATAGAAGTTTTGGGTTTTTTATGAAAAAATCCATCTTCTATATATAAATAGCTTATGAAGCCAAACCCTAACAAGCCATAGGGCTGGAGCACATCCCAAGCATCCTCTCTTCCTCCTCTCTCTTCTAGAAGGTGATTTCCCATGCTCAAGCTTGGATCTGGAAGGTTTTTGGAGGCCCGAAGGAAGGGAGAACTCATCTATTGAAGTAGATCATGTGGATACCTTTAGAGACCGGACACTTGAATGATTTTCAGCAAGGAGGAATGCCCTCCCTTCATCCATGGTAAGGGATTTTAGAAATCCCATGAGGTACTCTCGTTCTACTTCATGTTCGGTTCCTGGTTTTATTCGTTCGGTATACATCAAGGCAAAGATCATGGTTTTATGGAATGATATATTTTCCGCTGTCATATATTGATTCCTTACAATAATGACAAGACTTTATAATGGGATGCCAAGTCCAAATAATATGACCATAGTTGGATGTTGACGATGGGATACCAATGTAGACACACAATTTTGGCCTAGTTGGAGAGCTTAAATTCTTGTTTTCCTGAAGAATATTTGAAGGGAACCATGTTTTCTGGAAGAATCAGGCTTTTCTGCACGTTTAGAAGAAGATTGATAGGACGTTGACTGGGGTCAAAGTATCCTGCATATAGGGCACCTGGCGCCCTGTATATAGGGCACCTGGCGCCTGTAGACACGCCAAATTCACCTAATTCAGAGCATAAAACTCATGTTTTATAGGGTAACATGTATGATTGACCTTATAATGATACCGGGTCTTTTAAAGTTGATTTGAAGCTTCTCCGAATGAAATTGGATGTTTTCCGATGTTTTCCGCAAAAAGCCATAATTTCCGAGCGAAAGCCACATGTAAATCATGTAAACACGGAAATTGGCCGAATGACCAATGCCTAATGATCATGCATTGAAGGTTATGGTCATATTCACACCCCGGACAAGTTTTGTTGCATACCGTGCCTTTCCAATTTGCCGTCGGAGTCATTTTGACCAGTATCAGATCTTATGTTCACTGCCCTAACTTCCAGACAAATTTCTGAAAATTTTGAGGGTGTGATGGCTGATCCGATGCTATAGGAAGCTTCTTCGACCTGTTATCTTTCCAACGCAACAAACGGCGTCGAATTCTGAGTTCGGGAGTGTTCGCAATGGCTTCCGGAAGAAGGACGCGCAAAAACAGTCTCATGCGCCCGGGACCTAGGGCACGTGCCCATGCGCCCTACCAGTGAGGCACGTGACCTTGTGCCCTCACTTGAGGGCACATGCGCCCTACCCTTGAGGCACGAGGGACCCAGTTTTTCACCGGGACTCTACCGCTGAACGGATCGACCGGATAAGACCAACTTTTTCGGGAACAGTGCCATGCGCCCTGCACCAGGGCGCATGCGCCCTGGGGTAGGGCGCAATGTGCCTATTTTTTAGCCCGGATAGCGCCGTTCATTCTCCTATAAATAAACTCTGATTCTGGTCGTTCCAGAGGCATGGGCATGACCCCCCAGGCATTTCAAGACATCCAACCCCCCTCCTGCATTGATTTTGTGATTTTTAGAGAGAGAATTTCGAGTTTTTAGAGAGAGAAAAGTCGGTTCAAGAGAGAGGAAGGCTGTTCTGCAGGTGATCTGCCATGTCTCTCTTATTCGGCCTCTACAGAAGTATTTAGACATTTTCTGCCAAATCTTTCTTCATAAAAGTTCTTCATCTCCAAGTCTTCTTGAGTTTTCAATCGACAGCACTGGATTCCGAGGTTGGGGCTGGTCGTGACAAGCGCAGAAGCAAAGTCGCGCCTGGCAGATCCTGGACTGCTGCTCGGCTTTTTCGACAACCCAGATTTGGCCATATCTTTCTCTATTCAACTCAGAATCTTTCTGTTCTTTTTCCCATCTCTTTATTTAGTGATTATCCATCCTCCTATAATTTTTTTACATTTTTATTACTTTTAGTTGGTTATTCCGAATATAAAAAGAGGTGTTAGAGATAACCCGAATCCGGTCAGTTTCTTGTCAGTTGTGTGTTTCATGTCATTCTCTTTACATATACTCCACCTTGTTTAGTTCTAATAGTCTCTTTCACTTGTTTGTTTGTCTAGTTGCATAGAATATCAAGCACCCACCGCGTTGAGGACTCTTCTTCATCGGCCGGCCGAAGAAGGAGAAGCTTTAACTCACATTCTTCACGCTAAGGAACACACGATCATTTTAATTCTATAAATCGGAACCCACGGTCCCTGGCGACCACATGTTTTAATTTCCTTCTTCTCACCCTCCTCCCACATGACTTGAACCGTCTCTTTGGTGATCGAGCGACGCCAAGGGATGAATGTTCGGGGATCAATGTGAGTGTGGGACCGAGGTGAGAGTTGCTTTCCGAGTTTTCTGCCTTTCTTTCTCATCCCCTCTTGAGGTGACGATCTGGGTTCACGGACTTCCCTGAAAAGGAGAGGACCCCGTTGAATTTTCAGAGTCGACAGCTTTGTGGCAACCACGGTGGGACAAGCAATGTCTTCAACCGTGGGTGCTTAGTGTTTTGTTTGCAACTAGTTCTAGTTCTAAACCGGTTCCCACGTGAGCCTTTTCTTCCTTCCATCTCTCTTAAACTTCATGCCATCTCAAAATTTCTGATTTCACCCATCTTTCATCATATTTGAAGTGCCAAGTATGCCATTTAATTTCTGTCATTTTATTTAAACCGGTTCCCACGTGAACCGCCCTTTTCCTTTTAAACCGGTTCCCGCGTGAACCAATCTCTTTCTTTACTTCGGTTCCCACGTGAACCAAACCACTTTCCTTCAGATCTATCCTCACTTGGATCAGATCTTTGTTCACCTTTAATTGGCCCCACGTGGCCCTCTTTTGACCATTCAAACCGGTTCCCACGTAAACCACCCCTTTTTACCCAAAACCGGTTCTCGCTTGAACCACCTTTACATTTTACCCCGGTTCCCACGTGAACCAGTTTATTCCTACATCGTTCCCCACGTGGACCACCCTTTTGCTTGGCTATCAGATTTGAACCCTCTTCTTTCCATCACCTTTTCACTATCTCCATTTGGCTCAAATATGAAACAAGGTCTGGATTCTAGTTTCTAGTTGCTTGTCTAGTTTCTAATTGCTTGTCTTGTGTCATTGCTTGTTTATTTAAGTTCATGTTTTGTTTATTACTTGCTTTATTACTTGATTGCATTCTCTGCTCCTTCTCTCTACCTCCTTCTTTTACACTTTTTTGAGGCGGGAGCTCACTCTCCCATTTACCCCTCCCATCCAAAACACCCTCTTGGTGGATTTTGACCTCTTTTCTGGGATATTCCTTCCTAGTTGACTTGGTTGGCTTTCATCAAGGCCTCCGTAATTCCTCATACGTGGAGTATTCCTCTTCACGATCGGGTTGGTTGTACCACTCCCCAAAACCCGAAACATCCTATGTTACCTACACGTGGTGAGATTGTGTGAAACTTAGGTCATTGGAGATTGGAGTTAGGATCCTAACCCATTTGTTGAGAGAACAATTCTTAACAAATCCATAAACCTAAGGTTTAATCAAAATCATTGCGTAATCTTGCTTTCAAGTCTTTGCATCACTTGTTTGTCAAACAAAAATTCAAACCTCTAACCTTTTGCAAAATACTAAAAAAAAAACAAAAAAGGTTTTTTGTTTACTTTGTCAACTTGTTTGAAGTTCAATGCAACTAAGGTCTGGAAGGCACGTTGGAATGGCGGAACAAGCTGAACATCGAGAGCACGAGATGGGTCATCAACCAAATTCGTCGGATGGTCGTGTTAATCCATTGTTTGAGTCAGAAGCGTAAGAGGTCCCTCAACCATCTGCTCCTCGTGATGTTGTACAACTCTTTAGGGAATTGTCTCTCTATACCGACCAAGAAACCTATGCCCGCATAGAATCCATGGTGAAGGGAAAAATGGCCTCAGATCAGGCTGAAGTTAACCAAGTTGCCTCATCTCCTTGTCCTCTGGTTCGACCACCACTCATTCAACCACCTATTGTTCAACAATCTGTGATTCAACCATCATTGGCACTAGCACAACCATCTGTAGTTCAACCATCTGTGGTCCAACCCTCATTTGTTCAACCATCGTATTTCAACCATGTTGCTCCCCTGACCCATCAAGTCATGGGACAATCTTCAGTAAATTTGCCAAGTCATGCTCCTCCATTCCAAAATCATGTCTCTAACCACATACCCCCACCAGTAAACCAAGAACCTGCTCTCACCCAGGCAATCATGTATCAGCTCACCCAGATGAATGAACATTATGAAGAGCTGAGATGTCGCCTGGACTCCAAGTCGGTTCCTGAGATTGCTATTCCTTCTCTGCCAGTCCCACACCTGCCACCTTCTGAGCTACCAGTTTATCGCCGCTACGATGGTACTGGCAATCCTTTTCTCCACTTAAAACATTTTATCTACAAATCCTCATTCTGGAAAAATGATCGTAGGGTTCTTGCCTTCTTGTTCCACCGATCACTAGAAGGGTCTGCCTTAGAATGGTTCTACTCGCTCGACTCCTTTGAGGCAGGAGACTTCGATATTGTGAAAACCAAATTCTTGCAAAGATACAGAGACCGGGTGGCACCAGCATTCTCCATTACGGATTTGATTGCTGAGAAGATGAAGTCCGAAGAGGACTTCATAAAGTTTGTTGATCGTTGGAGGGGAATGGCAGAGAAACTGACAGATGTGATTTCTGAAGGGGAGCAAGTGAAGATGCTTATTGGCAACACTACACCTGCCTTGAGGAATGTATTGATCATGCACCGTCCTACCACAATGAATGAACTCTACGACAGTGCCCGATACTTGCAAGCCCACTTCAAGGATTCCACCATGATAAACCCTTTTAATCCTAAACCTAGAAACTTCAGGAAAACCCCCTCTGCACCAGTTGGTCCTACAACCGTGGGAGTGGTGAACAATGAAGCAATAAACACTGTGGGGAACCAGGGAGGGAACCGTCAAAACCAGTACATAAACCCACCACAAAAGCTTTCCTATTACCCCCCTCAACAATAGGTTAGGCCACCACAACCACGACAACCACAACAACCCCCGCAACCAGTATCACAACCCCAGCAACCTCGTCAACCTACCTACAATAGGGCACCGCCACCACCCAATCAGGCACCACGAAGGGGAGGTCCTAGGAGAGAGAACTACCAGCAACTCCCTTACTCCTTGGCCGACATCTTCAATGTACTCATGGCAGAAAAACAGTTGGAATTGCCCAAGGAAAGAGAGGTTTGGCCAACAAATGTAGAAATGTCCTGATACTGTGCTTACCACCGGTGCCCTGGTCACACTGTTGAAGTGTGCTTTCAATTCAAGGATTACATCCATGATCTGAATGACCAAGGCAGCATTGATTGGGTCCAAATGGGGGAATGCATACAGGTAATGAAGGCTAGGCAGCAGCAGCGGTAGCGTTCACCGGCTCAACCTCAACAACATCCTGGCTTGGGGATTGTTCAGAATCTGCTCCCATTACATGCTACCGCTCCAGCACCGGCACCAGCACATCCAAACCCAGGAATTGGTCTAGTACACTCCATTGTCCAAGGAGATGCCAGCCGTGCTCAAGGTTGGCAACTAGAAAGCCACAATACAACCATGCCTGTCAACCCAGCTAGGCCTCCTGCTAGGAACCCTCCTAGACAAATAATCCGTGCACCTTCTACTCCACAACCACCACCAAGTTTAATAACCCAACCACTGGCCGCCACTTCTTCTCGCTAACCCCTCATTAGGCCAGCCCCCTCCTTAACTACACCTCCTTCAACCATTGTTACACACCGGCCCTTGCTCATCCGACCACCACAATCACCACCAAACCTGAACCCCCAGCCTACGAGCTCTACCACTCCAAAACCCCAACCTATCATACCACCACAACCAATCCCACAACCTACACCTTCATTAAACTCATCAACCACTTCTGCACCCCGGCCTCTTCTTATTAGGCCACCGGTATCACCATCACTACCACCTCCAAATCCTACCCCTCTACCAACTAACCCAATCATCCTAGAACCACCAATCCCATTGCCTACCATACCTGCACCTACACCACCTGTTCCCACCCCAGTTAACCCGTCACCTCTACCCGACCGCCGAATAGCCCCGGTGCTTCGGAGTGGGAGGATGTTCCAGCGGCTCTTTCCCCAAGCCAGTACTCAACTGCAAGATCCAGTGGAGGAGGAACAAGTTGAAGAACCATTGCCGGGCACGGCCTATGATTTGTTGAAACGTTTAGATAAGAGACCGGCCCATATTTCCAAACTTGAGTTGATCAAAAGATCAAAGGTGCACCAGGAGATTCTACAACAGTACTTGCAAAGGGTCATGGTGAATGAAGATCTCCCACCTGAGAAGATCACTACAGTGTTAGCCCCTAGAAGTGAGCACCCAACACTCACTTTCTCTCAGGAAGAATTAGTAGATCCAGAATTTAGGAGATATGCTTTGCATGTGGCAGTTATCATCTGCAATGTCGAAGTGAAATCATGTTTGGTTGACACTGGAGCTTCTATCAACGTTATGCCGCCAGAAACTTTGCAGTTGTGTGGCATTTCTGAGCAAGAAATCAAGCCATCCTGTGCCATGGTGACGGCTTACGACAACTCCAAGAAGTCTGCACGTGGGGTGGTCACTCTAGAAGTTAAACTTGGACCATGTACGGTCACAACGGATTTTCATGTTCTAGAATTAGATCCAACTTTTTGGGCTATACTTGGGAGGCCATACTTGGAGGCAATAGGAGCTGTGGCTTCAACAAACCACCAGTGCATAAAGTTTCTCTTTAAAGGACAGGTGGTCAAGGTGAATAGCATTCCTATAAGGGACGAGCTGAACGATGCTTCTTTACCCCTAGGTCTGTCAATACAACCCCATATCTCAGTGGGAGAATTGCCAGAAGTCAGATGCATGACCGCCTCTCTACCAGACACACTGGGATGGCGGATGATGATGAAATTGGGCTATCAGCCTGGAAGAGGTTTAGGCAAGGATCTTCAAGGGATCACACAGCCAATTGAAACTGTGAAAAGGCCACGCAGGTAGGGGTTGGGATATGAAGAGGGTTCCATCCCAAGGAGGATCTTCCAGCCAGGATATGCCATGGGACTCCATACATTCTTTATCAAATGGGAGACCATGATGATGGCTGAAGATGGCAAAAGTTCTGTGATAGCTGTCAAGAGAAGAAAGGCTCCATATGAAGAAGAAGAAGACTTGGAAGACCTGTGCTTATCTTTAACTCGTTTGTTCTCAAGTGGGGAAGAGTATCAAGAACCACCCAAGGGCAGACCAATATTGGATCATCTGGTTGAGCATACCACCCAAGTGAAAACCATTCCACGAGGCCCAAATACAACAATCCCATGGTTGAACCTCGTACCTTTGTTTCCAGATCTTTTGGATGGGCTTCAGGGCCCACTTACCCACTTTAGGCCCATGTGCCCTCTTCAACCTTCCACTCTTACTAGGCCAGCTTGCCCATTTGCTTCCTTCATCAACTTCAGAACTGAGGGCTTTTCTCAACATGGGCTCACATGCCCATTTATTTCTATGATCGGGTCCACGTACCCGTTTACTTTTTTCATCAGTTTTGGACCCATGTGTCCACTTTCTGTTACCATTGGGCCCACGAGCCCCTTTTTCCCCTTTATTCTTAAGTTTTTCTCTCTATTAATCCAGTCATCTTCTAGCAAGCCTCGAGTCACTCAGGCTCATTCTATCTTTTTACTTGAGAATCCCCAAAAAAAAAACGTCTTCTCTGAAACTCACATTTCCATCGAGGAGGCGTCTCTACTCATCCCAGAGGGCGCTCCCAATCAGGGATCCCTCTTTTCTGAATCATTGATCGATTTACTCGATCCCCCCTCCACTGTAAATACCACCTTTCCAGCTTTATCTTCAGTAGGTCAAGTTAGGTTAGGAAATAGGAAAGTCAGAGGTAAGCGAGTTCCAAATATGTATCTGCAACAATTGGCACAAAAATACGTAGAGTATGCAAGGCTGCCAAACTTTTTGGATAATACCATCCAGCTAGATGAAATACGATATGAGGATGAGCATAACATAGATCATACTTTGGGAGTATATGAGGTGGTATCAGAGAAGGATCCCGAATCCGAGGATGAAATCGAGGACTTGGCTGATGCATATGCATCTGGACTTAGAAGATTTGAAGAACCATCAGCCACAGGGAATGAACCGACCAAGGAACTGAATTTAGGAACCCTGGAAGATCCTAAGACTATCCTCATCAGTGAAAACCTCACTCCCTCAGAAGAACAATGTTTGATCAAAGTTTTGGAAGAATATAATGACACGTTCGCATGGACATATGAAGATATGCCGGGATTAGATAATTCACTGGTTTAACATAGATTAACCTTGAAACCTGGAACTACCCCGGTTAAACAAAAGCTCAGGAGGTTCCACCCTGATATTGCGCTCAAAATGAAAGAAGAGGTTGACAAACTACACCAAGCAAAATTTATTAAAGTTGTCCTATATCCGCAATGGGTGGCTAACATAGTCCCTGTTATGAAGAAGGATGGATGAATTCGAATTTGTATAGATTTCAGGGACTTGAACCGAGCGTGTCCTAAGGATGATTTCCCTTTGCCTCATATCGATGTTTTGGTTGATAACACAACTGGATTCGAAATGCTTTCATTCATGGATGGCTATTTTGGATACAATCAGATCCGGTTAGCTGAGGAGGACCAAGAGAAGACCTCATTCACTACACCTTGGGGAACATATTGCTATGTTGTCATGCCCTTTGGGTTAAAGAATGCCGGTGCTACATATCAGAGGGCTATGATGGCTATCTTTCACGACATGATGCACACCCTTGTAGAGGTGTATGTGGATGATTTGGTTATCAAGTCCAAGAGTCGGGAAGATCATTCTGAAGTGCTAAGGAAAGTTTTGCAACGAGCTAGAGAATATAAGCTGAAAAGGAACCCTAAGAAGTGTACATTTGGAGTTTCATTAGGAAAGCTACTAGGGTTCATAGTAAGCAAAAGGGGCATAGAGGTCGACCCAAACAAGGCCAAGGCAATCATTGGTATGCCTCCCCCGAAGAATATGAAAGAGCTTCGAGGATTGATTGGGAGGCTACAATTTGTCCGCCGGTTTATCTCACAACATTCCCAAAGGTGTAAACCTTTCTATGAGTTAACCAAGGCGGGGGCCGAGTTTAAATGAGATTCGAATTGCCGGGAGGCGTTTGATGGGTTGAAAACATACCTGGCAAGTCCCCTTGTACTTAGACCACCAATTCCCTTCAAACCCTTGGTCCTCTACATTTCAGTTCTTGAGAACTCTGTTGGGGCAGTCCTTGCACAAGTTGATGAAGAAGGGAAAGAACGAGCTACTTACTATTTGTCTAAGATGTTTGATACTTGTGAGCTGAAGTACACTGTGGTAGAAAAGACCTGTGCTGCTCTTGTTTGGGTGGTTCAGAAACTCAAACACTATTTTCTTGCTCACCAAGTCAAGCTCATTGCTCGTATCAATCCCATTAAGTTTCTGTTAGAGAAGACAGTTTTGACTGATCGGTTAGGGCGATGGCAGAGTTTCTTATCCCAATTTGATATCACTTATATCCCACAGAAGGCAATTAAGGGCTATGCTATTGCTGAACACCTTGCCCACCATCCTGTACCCGTCTTTGACCCAGTCCGGTCAGAGTTCCCGGATGACGAACTAATGTTAGTCCGATCTTCCAATCTTTGGACATTATATTTCGACGGGGCTCTGAACTCTCATGGTAGAGGGATATGTATTGTCCTTCTGTCACCTGAAGGTGTCACCATTCCACAGGCTTTTCAGCTTAACTTTCCAGCAACCAACAACATAGCTGAGTATGAAGCCTTGCTGGCCGGGCTGGAGGCGGCTCATTTCCATGGTGCCACAGAACTGAGGGTGATAGGTGACAGTCAATTGATCCTACGCCAGGTCCTATCCAAGTATCAAACTTCCCATCCAAACCTCAAACCCTACCAGGAGCTCACCACCTGCTACATCAAGCTATTCTTCAAACTCACATTTGTCCATGTCCCCCGCTCTCAGAATATCCTCGCCGATGCCTTAGCTTCACTAGCTTCATCTCTATCTGTCCCGCTAGGCAGGCAAGTGCGAACTATACACATCTGTAAGAGGACAATTCTAGCAATTGAGGATGGACATTTTCTAAAGATTAAAGAGAGGTTCAACAGAAAAGAATACTTGGAACATAAAGAAGAAATCTCCATAATTGAGTTGGAAGAATTAGAAGAAGGTGAGAGACCTTGGTATGACGAGATTGCGAGGTATTGCCAAGATCAGTCATACCCACCTAGATCAACCACCAAGGAAAAGAAGGCAATTAGAAGAGTATCCCAGAGGTATACAATCCTAGGAGGAGTGCTCTATAAGAGAAGCCTAAGTAGAATCTTACTCAGATGTCTTGATGAAGAAGAAGTTGAGTTGGTGTTGAAGGAAGCACATTCTGGAGTTTGTGGTGGTCATGTGAATGCCTAAGCCCTTGCTAAGAAAATCATCTGACAAGGGTATTATTGGCCAACTCTAGAAGAAGACTGCTCTATCTTTATCCGGCATTGTCATTCATGTCAACTCCATGCCGACAAGACTCACTCTCCCGCATCTTCCCTTCATCCAATTCATGCCTCATGGCCTTTCGCCATGTGGGCTTTTGATATCATTGGCCCCTTGAGTGACCTCAACTCCGAAATGCACTCAAAATCATTCATTCTGACGGCAACAAAGTACTTCACAAAGTGGGCTGAGGCGGAAGCATTCGTGGAGATTAAAGTGTCAACAGTCTGCTCCTTCATCAAGCGCAACATCATTGCAAGGTTCGGGATCCCCAGCGACATCGTCACCGATAATGGGCCACAATTTCTTTCTCAAGATCTGCGTGATCTTTGCAACAGGTATCGCATTTCATTGCATCATTCATCATCATACTATCCTCAAGGCAATGGTCAAGCAGAAGCCACCAACAAAACCTTAATCAAAATCATCAAGAAATCTTGTAAGTCTAGCAAATTTGCCGACTGGCCTGATAAGCTTATAGATGCTCTATGGGCTTATCGTACTTCTGTAAGGACTTCCACTGGACAAACCTCGTATGCTTTGGCATATGCAATGGAAGCAGTGGTCCCTTACGAAGTATTACTTCCATCTCTCCGAGTTCAGCTCGACAGGGATATTCCTGTTGATGAGAGAAGAGAATCTCTCCTTGCACAGCTTGAACTCTTGGATGAAAGAAGGCTAGCCGCCGCTGAGCATGCCCGGACTTATCAGAATAGACTCAAAAGGTTTTATCAAAAGAGGGTGGTCGAGAGAAAATTCGAGATCGGTGAGATGGTAGTCAAACGCATATTCATTAAGCCGGGGGGTCCCCACTCCAAGTTGCAACCTAACTGGGAAGGGCCTTTTGTAATCATTGAAAAGTATCCAGGCAATGCATATGAATTGACTAATGCAGATGGAGAAAAATTGAATCATCCTTGGAATGGAGTTTACCTCAAAAAGTACTTTCCATAAAAATGGAGAAACCACTAGTATAATCTCAAGTCATCGATCCTAGGTTGTTCGTGAGAAGTCATGGGTAGGTACCATCCTACACACACAACACTTCCCAATCCTAGAATCCATACAACTCGACACTTGCGAAAGACAAGGCAGAAATCTAGAAATGGAAGGAGTACCCTTACCCTATTCTCTTCTACTCGGTCCAAGATAGGGAGAGAAGATTAGAGAGGGGTAGTATCGAAAACACTCCCACCCTAGTAGGAGGCCGTCTCAGAGGGTACAAAAGGGTGCCAAAAGATGGGCAATGTACCCCTCAGGTTAGAAAAAGAAAAATGATCAACTTGTCTGAATGAGTACCCAGAATGATAGTCAAGGCAAATGGCATTAAAAGATGGGCAATGTCCCCACGGGTCAAAAACCTGTCCAAATATGTGCCACATAGAAAAGAGCAAAAAAAGAAACAGAAACCCAAAGAGGCCGAACCCCAATGGGTAATTTGAGTGAGAGTAGAGAAATCCCTCTCAACATCTTCAAACCCTATAAAGGACTTCCTCTATACTCTTCCTCCTTAAACCCCTTGGGTAGAGTAAACCGACCAAATCCAGGTGGAACCCAAGCCGATCAAAGGAAGAACGTTAGAAGGATTCTAGGTAGGGAACTTTATTTTTGCACGTGGCATCTACCACTTGAGTCTTGACAAACCCCAAAGACCGATGACTTGTCTCAAATACTAGCATTTTCTCCACAAAAAGGAGGAATATTTCAAAAAATCCAAAATAAGAGGAATATTTCAAAAAAATCCAAAAAAGTTGATATTTCAAAAATCTGAAAAAGTTAATATTTTAAGAAAATCCAAAAAAATGCATAATTTAAAAAAATCCAGATTTTTTTTGAATAATTTTGAAAATAAAAAAAAAGATATTTCTAAGAAAAAAATGCTCAGTCATGATCATTGCCTTAGTTGCATCCCTGTTTATTTGACTGTCATGCATATTTCCATTTCTGCATTGCATATCCATTTTTTACTTTAATTACCTTGTTAAGAAGGCTCTTCCCTTTGACCTAAGTCAAAGTTGACCATAATAGGCAAAGGGATGAGTCATGGTGAAGATCTAATCCCCTTTTATCAAGAGTTTCAGGCATTTCAATGCAGAAGAGGAGAGGATTCACACCACGGCAGGTAAGTTCTCTCAACCCTTACATCCATTTCATTTAGGTCATTTGTTTTGTTCCACCTTGTTAAGAAGGCTCCTCCCTTTGACTCAAAATCAAGGCAAATGATATATAGGCAAAGGGATGAGTCATGATGAAAATTTAATCATCTTTGTTAAGTGTTTTCAGGAGCTGAAGAAGCAAAAAGAGAAGGGCGATCAGGTACAATTTTTTTTGAAAAAAAAAAAAATTGCCTCAGGGTGCATGTGCCCTCATCTGGGGGCACATGGCCAGGTGCCCCACCCCAGGGCGCATGGCCAGGTGCCCCCGATCGGGGGCACATGGACAAAAAATTCGAAAATTTTAGAAAAATCTCAAAAAATCAGAAATTGTCCATAATGTTAAGAATGACATTTTTTCTAAAGAAACCATCATCAAAAACATTGTTTTGACCTTCAAATGATGATTTTAATAGTAAAAACTTAAATTGTTCATTTCAGGAACAATATGCTTCATATGATAATTTCGCCTGTTGGGTACTAACAAGAAATGTGCAGGCAATCTTTTAAGTCCTAACAGGTGGATTAGCGAGATCAGTGTTCCCCAAGGAACGTCATGCCAACCTTGTGGCGAAAAGAGAGGAAGCGCTACCTATCGTGGTGCTGTATTCCGTCAGAAGGAAAGACAAGGATGGACCAGAGATGCTGATGAATCAGGCAGTCGATGCAAGTCGATAGACCACGCCTGAAGACTTCACTCAAATCCACATTGTCATCAATCTCACATCATCACCATCACTTCATTTTGCACTTCACATCACTCTTACCATTTGTCACCTAGTTATGTTAGGTCCATTTGATACGTATTATAAGCATTATTGTAGAAGACCTTGAGAGTGAAAATGACTGGGCCCGAGGTCCCCTTCAACAAAATCTATGACGGCTTGGTCATTTCTTCACACTCACGGATAAGCCAAAATTGAACAATGGAGGGACGATGGTTCCTAATCAGGTGTCTTGACCTCCAATAGACAATCTATATCTTCAACTATTTTATACATAATTTTCTATGTTTGCATATCCATCTCTTTTTCATTCTTATCATTACCAATTTTACCTCTTCATGTTTTATTCCTTTCTTTTTGTTCCACCGTGTTTTATTCTTTCCTTTCTTTTATCCCACCGTGTCTTTTATTTTACCCATCGTGTCATATTTGTCATGCCATTGTTTCTTCTTTCCCATCATTCTATGTTAGTCCCACCATTGTCTTTCAATCTCACTATGGCTTAAGTTTGTTTTGTCGTTTTCCGAATACTTGATTTTCTGCTAGAGACACGCCTAATTCACCTAATTCAGAGCATAAAACTCATGTTTTATAGGGTAACATGTATAATTGACCTTATAATGATACCAGGTCTTTTAAAGTTGATTTGAAGCTTCGCCGAATGAAATCGGATGTTTTCCGATGTTTTCCGCAAAAGTCGTAATTTCCGAGCGAAAGCCACACGTAAATCGTGTAAACATGGAAATTAGCCGAATGACCAATGCCTAATGATCATTCATTGAAGGTTATGGTCATATTCACACCCTGGACAAGTTTTGTTGCATACCGTGCCTTTCCGGTTTGCCGTCGGAGTCATTTTGACCAGTATCGGATCTTCTGTTCACTGCCATAACTTCCAGACAAATTTCTGAAATTTTGGAGGGTGTTATGGCTGATCCGATGCTATAGGAAGCTTCTTCGGCCTGTTATCTTTCCAACACAACAAACGGCGTCGAATTCCGAGTTCGGGAGTGTTCGCAATGGCTTCCGGAAGAAGGACGCGCAAAAACAGTCACATGCGCCCGGGTTCCTGGTCACATGCGCCCGGCACCCAGGGCAGGTGCCCATGCGCCCTACCAGTGAGGCACGTGACCTTGTGCCCTCACTTGAGGGCACATGCGCCCTACCCTTGAGGCACGAGGAACCCAGTTTTTCACCGGGACTCTACCGCTGAACGGATCGACCGGATAAGACCAACTTTTTCGGGAACAGTGCCATGCGCCCTGCACCAGGGCGCATGCGCCCTGGGGTAGGGCGCAATGTGGGGTAGGAGGCTCTCTTCTCCCAAAGCCATACACACCCAAACACCCCTCTTGGTGGTTGCCAACTCCTCCTCCGGGGATTCCATCTCGGAAGGACCGGGTAGCTTCCATCAAGGCCTCCGTAAGTCCCCAGACGTGAAGGATTCCCTCTTCACTGATCGGGCTAGTTGTACCCTTTTATCCCAAAACCCGGAGTACCTATCACCTATTGTTGTGAAAAGAGTGACTACTTTAAATTGCTCGGTGTTGTGAGAGCATAGGGTCCTACCCATTTATTTGAGTGGACATTATTTCTCTTAACAAAGCCACTAATTTAAGGTTGAAACAAAAAAAATTGCGGTAATCATTTTAAGTCTATGCCATTAATTGTTTACAAATCAAAATTGAAAACCAAAACAAAAATTTGAAAACACTTAGCAAAAACCAAAAGAAATCTTTGCTTGAGGTTAATTTGCTTGATAACTTGTTTGTTCAAACAAAAATTAAAAACCAAAAAAGAGGGAAAATATTTAAAACTAAAAAAAAAGGTTTCTTGTGCTTTTACTCGTCATCTTTCCTTTGTGTTTATGAACTTGAGATCAGGGCAAGTCGTCGGGATGACGGACCAAGGATACGAGCCATTGCAGCTGGAGTATGATCAATCCTACCTCCACCCGGATGCCGTATGTGCCGTTAACGAACCTGAAATTCTCTCTGAAATCAGTTCACCCCGACTCCAGCCAGACTCTCTGTGGGAGGCATTTGCTCATGCCGACCCAACTCAACTACAAGCCTTTGAGGCCATCTTGAAAGGAAAATCACCTATCAATCACACCCATGCCGAGGGTGACCATCACACTTCTACCCCCCAATTAGCAACCGGCCTGCCTGAAAGGAAAATGCACCAGTACCGAGCCATTCTCACAACGGACCCTTGATTTCGAACTCACCTCATCCGGTGGCCATCTTGAACCACCCGGACCCAAATAACACCACACCACTCAGGCCACCGGTCTACTCTTCTGCACATTTTAATCAAACCCGCCCACAAATACACCACCCGATACACCCTCCTTGCCCGGCCGCTTCAGCCTATCCAATGGCCATGCCGGCAAATCAAACATATGTTCTTCCCCCTCCTCTCGTTCGAGAATCCTCTGTTGATCAAACCGTGCTTAACAAAATCAACAGAATGGATGAACAATATCGGGAGCTCAAGCGGTTGATCGACACAAGAGCTCTCCCCGAGATATCCCTTCCCTCTCTCCCCGTGTTCCATCTTCCTTCTTCCGAAATGCCCATTTACCGCCGGTATAACGGAAATGGGAATCCTTTCATTCACATCAAAGATTTCTTTTATGAGTCTGTCAAGTGGCAAAACGATCCAAAGGCCCTTGCATACTTGTTTAGAAGATCATTAGAGGGCTCCGCGTTGGAATGGTTCTATTCACTTGACCCTTTGGAAACCAGCAACTTCGATACTGTCAAAGCAAAATTTTTGCAAAGATACCAAGATCGAGTCGGCCCTACATATTCAATCACAGATCTCATGGCCGAGAAGATGAGAAATGATGAGGATTTCATAAGATATGCTGACAGATGGAGAGCAATGGTAGAAAGGCTGACGAATGCACTGTCAGAATCAGAACAAGTCAAGATGATCATCACTAACACCACTCCAGCTCTAAAGAATGTACTGGCATTGCATCACCCTGTCACCATGAGCGAACTCTATGAGAGAGCACGGTACATCCAAACCCAACTCCGAGACTCTCCCATCATGAACCTCTTTGACCCTAGGCCCCGAGTTACCAAAAAGACAACCACCACCACCACTGAGCCCGTAACTGAAGGCGTGGTAACTAACGAACACGTCAACATCATAGAAAACCCACCCAACAACCACCAACAGCAGTACAAAATCCCCAGTACAGAAACCCCCGCCAAACCCAACCGGCACCTCGCCCTCAGATTCAACCCCAACCTTTCCGTCACCAAACACCGAACCAGTATCCCCAACAACCAACACAGACACCAGTCCCCCAGCAACCCCGGTAGTTGGCCGTGCAAACCTTTGCACCTCAACCACCCCCGCCAACCAACCACCTATAACCAAGCACCTCCCCTCGCCGCTTATGAGCCACGAAGAGCAAGGCCTAGAAGAAACCATTACCCACCATTACCATACTCTTTCACAGATATTTTCAATGCTCTTATGGTGGCAGGGCAGATTTCATTGCCAAGAGAAAAGCTGGAGTGGCCACAAAATGCCAATACGGATAGATATTGCTTATATCATAGATACCCGGGGCACACAGTGGAGAATTGCTTTCAGTTTAAAGATTATATCTATGACCTCCACGAGCAGGGAAGCATTGACTCGGGTCAGATGGGTGAATACATCAAGGTAGTAAAGAATTAGCCTCAGCAGCAGTAGTAGGTACCAGTCCAACAACAACAACAGGAATCCGGTCTGAGGTTCATTCAGAATCCACTACCTGCACACGCACCTGCGATAGCACCAGAAAATCAGAGGGTTAATCCCAATTTAAGCTCTACCGATGAACCCCGCGATAGAGGCCAAAATTGGCAAATCGAGGGACCTGCTTCCTTCATGAACATTAACCCTTCTAACCACATTAACTGAACCATTCACTCCATACCACGAGCTATACCCACCAGAAGAAGCCAACCACAAATCATCCGCACCTTGTCACGACAAACCATAACGCCACCAGCCATACAACTCCAACTAGGTAGGACCCTGATCCGCCCGGTTGGGCCACCACAAACATCATCACCATTAGGACCCATCATCGTACCACCTCGTGCAACCATGCCACCACAACCTACCCACATCCCTACAACCCGAACTATCATCACTACGCCCCTACCTCGGCCTCCCATCATCATTATCCGACCTATCCCTCCATCCACCTCCACTACACCAACCATAGCCCCTTAGCTCACCACGGTGCTTAGAAGCGGGCGCATGTTTCAAAGAATTTTTCTCTAGACTGGTCAACCAGGGCGAGCACAAGAAGAAGAAGAAGAACACCCGGAAGAACCAGTGCTAGGGACATCTTACGATTTGCTGAAACACCTCGACAAAACCCCTGCACGGATTTTCATTCTAGAATTGATCAAAAGGTCCAAGGTTCATCAGGAAGTTCTTCAATAGTATCTACAACGAGTAATGGTCAATGAAACCCTCCCCCCTGAGAAGATTGCATCAGTCTTGACCTCGAGAAGTGAGCACCCTGCCCTCACTTTCACCAAAGAGGAGTTGGCCGAACAAGAAGCAAGAAAATATGCACTTTGTATCACTGTCAGCATTAACGAAACAGATGTCAAGTCTTGTCTAGTTGATACTGGTGCATCCATCAATGTCTTTCCACCAGAAACATTACAATTGTGTGGAATCCCTGAAGAGGTTATTTGGCCATCACAAATCACCATAACAGCATATGACAATTCCAAGAGGCCCACCCATGGCATGGTTACACTCGAAGTCAAACTCAGACCCCGAGTTGTTACTGTCAACTTCCACATCTTGGACATGGACCCAACTTACAAAGCTATCTTGGGAAGGTCTTACCTTGAGGCATTAGAGGCCGTAGCTTCAACCAGTCACCAGTGCATCAAATTTCCCTTCAAGGGCCAAATCTCCCTCCTGGCTTGCCAAATCAACTGGTCTTCACAATCCTCGATCTGCTAAAGGATGGAAGGCAACCTAGGCAAGTTTGGAAAAGAAAGAAGGATGATTCCAAGACCCTCGGGTGGCGTATGACGGAAAATATGGGATATCAAGAAGGCCGAGGACTGGAAAGAGAATTGCAAGGCATCGTAGAACCCATCCAGCTAGTAAAGATAACATCAATAAATGGGATAAGATATGATGGGACATGCGATAATGGCCAAAAGTTCAGTCAAAAATACTTCAAGGGTGTCTGCACAAGTTCTTCAACAAAAGGGAGACCATACAAATGATTGAAGAACAAGAACCACAAGAACAAGCAAAGAGGAAGAAGGTTGATAGCCTAGAGGATGAGCCGTATCTCGACATATCATGGTTATTCTCTGAAAAAGGGTCAAGTGACGAATCATTCCACAACGAGCCTTCGGGCAATCAAAATCAGGGGCATTCACCTCTTGCCGTCTCCACAGATCTAACAGACTCATTGGATGATTAAAGATAACACAACTTAGACAAAGTGGCAACCGGGTTAGACAGATTCAATGTAAACTGGCATGGCTCTAATATAGAGACCGCAATAGACAACACCGATGTTAGAATCAAGTGCCATTTGTTTCCAAAATAAAGAAAACTCACCAAGGATGGATTAATATGAAAACACTTTTTATTGAATCTTATGATAAATAATCTGAATTCATCTGATAAACCAGATCTTGGATAGTGAAGTTCTGGAAACTCCCAGCACAACATCGATGTAAGACATGCTATGGGCACCATAGATATAGCAATTGAATGATTCTTATTGGAAATAAAAAAGGACTCACCAAGGAACAATTTTTGTGAAATATTTATGGACTGAATCTGCAAGTAAGTGTAGTGAAATTGACTGAGAAGACAATGACTAGGAAAAGGAGACTTTGGATCTATCTGCACAATAACGGTGTAGAAGTTCTTTTGAAGGAATCTGGGCCATAAAATGATCAAAGAAATCTGTAGAAGCCAATGATCAGTAGCACAACACGTCAGAGCATAAATTGGCTTCTTTCTCACTTCGGGACGATCTTCGGGTACCAGGACGAAGAGAGGACAATTTGGGAAGGTTGGGATGAGACTAGGGTGGCTGGAAGATGAGGATAAGAAGCCTATAGGATGGGGGATGCCCTCCTTAGGTTGTTCATATGAGTCTCCCTTTATAGGGAATAAGAAATAGGTCAAAAAAATAGTAAGTTTTGATACATCCAACCATAGGTTGGATTTCCTCCATTTAATGATGTTAATTTTCATCATGAGGCTTCTATAAACTTACCTAACTGATTTATAGGGATTTAAAACCGTGGATCACTTTTCTTATGCTCAAAATTGATCTCCACTTCAAGAGGAAACAAATCTGGTCTAAAAATAGCAAGTTTTGATGTATAAGATAACAAGTTGGATTGACATCATTTGACGATGCTAATTTTGACCATGAAGCTTCTAGATACTTCAACAAGTGACATGGAGGAGGAAAAAAGAAGGTAAGGTCATGAATTGGTCATAGATGTGCCTAATGGACTGGGCTTGCTTGCAATTGGACTTGATCAGGGGTGCGTGTAGACAGACTTGTGCGTCTGATTTTTGAAGGGTGTTGTAGACAAATGGGAGATCAGAATTGAATGCCGTTTGTTGAATTGAAAAGAGGACTCATAGAGGAAGAAATTTCCTACTCTCAAGAGTTGATTCTTGAAATTCAAGTTCTACCCTTGTAATAAAATTATGGTATGTACTAGTTGTGCTATCTCCTATAATTCTTTGCCTAAGCCTTTGTTGGCTTGATATCCAAGCATTTTCATGATTCTCCACCCTACATTGCTAATGGTTGACTTCTCCTTTCAGGGTGTGGTCACCAGGAGTGTGTGTCGACTCTGAAAATTCGACGGGGTCCTCTCCTTTTCAGGAAAGTCTGTGAATCCAGATCGTCACCTCAAGAGGGGATGAGAAACCTGAGCAGCAGTCCAAGATTTACCAGGTGCGACTTTGCTTCTACGCTCGCCATGACCAGCCCCGACCTCAGAATCGAGTGCCATTGAATGAAACCTGAAGAAGACTTGGAGAGGAATAACTTTGATGAAGAGAGCTCAGGCAGCAGACGTCCACACACTGCTGTAGAGGCCGAAGAAGAAAGACCTGGCTGATCACCTGCAGAACAGCCTTCCTCTCTCTTAAACCGACTTTTCTCTCTCTAAAAACTCGAAATTCTCTCTCTAAAAATCACAAAATCAATACAGGAGGGTGGTTAGACATCTTGAGATGCCTGGGGGTCGTGCTCATGCCCCTGGAATGACCAAAATCAGAGACAATTTATAGGAGAACGAACGGCGCGATCTATACTAAAAAATAGGGCTCCTTGCGCCCTACCCCTGGGCGCATGCGCCCTGGTGCAGGGTGCATGCGCCTCACTGAGGGGCGCATGTGCCTCCCAGTGGGGGCGCATGGCACTATTCCAGAAAAAAATGGTCTTATCCTGTCGATCGGTTCAGTGGTAGAGTCCCGGTGAAAAACTGGTTCCCTCGTGCCTCAAGGGTAGGGCACATGTGCCCTCAAGTGAGAGCACGAGGTCACGTGCCTCACTGGTAGGGCGCATGGCCACGTGCCCTGGGTCCCGGGCGCATGTGACCAGGAACCCGGGCGCATGGGACTATTTTTGCGCGTCCTTCTTCCGGAAGCCATTGCGAACACTCCCGAACTCGGAATTCGACGCCGTTTGTTGCGTTGGAAACATAACAGGCCGAAGAAGCTTTCTATAGCATCGTATCAGCCATCACACTCTCCAAAACTTCAGAATTTTGTCCGGAAGTTAGGGCAGTGAACAGAAGATCCGATATAGGTCAAAATGACTCCGACGGCAAACCGGAAAGGCACGGTATGCAAAAAAACTTGTACGGGGTGTGAATATGACCATAACCTTCAATGCATAATCATTAGGCATTGGTCATTCAGCCGAATTCTATGTTTACACGATTTACGTGTGACTTTCACTCGTAAATTACGGCTTTTTGCGGAAAACTTCAGAAAACATCCGATTTCGTTCGGCGAAGCTGAAAATCAACTTTAAAAGACCCGGAATTTTTCTAAGGTCAATCACACATGTTACCCTATAAAACATGAGTTTTATGCTCTGAATTAGGCGAATTTGGCGTGTCTACAGCTTGCCTCGCCTTGATGTCGGCTTTGTAAGGGAATGGCATGTAATGAAGCGGAGTGATTCGTAGTGAACTGTAATGGAATGCAAGTGAATGTAGATGAATGTAGCGGAATGGAATGATGATGGACTGAAAAGGTGGCATCAAGGTGCAGATATAGACACGCTTATCTACTTGATCCAAAGAAATGAATCTCTCTAAGTATTCCAGTTACTTTCATGTTCTATCAAAACCTCACATAATTGATTGGTAAAAGACATGCCCTTGGCACGAGAGATGAAAAAGTAAATGATAAAGGATAAAAGGATGTAGCCAACCCTCAATGTGGTGAGGTGTCCTCGAATTGGTAGGTTCATCATCAGCCAGCAACCCGAACTTTGCGGTGTTCATGTACTATGATGGGCTAAAGTTTTAAAAGAGAAGTTGATCTTAAAATGAAAAGAATACCAATCCATCATATTTGGAATCTCAAGTTCATTCAAGTTTCACCAAAATACTCAGTTTAATTCTGAGTGGAATAATCTCAAATTCTTAAAGGGTTTGTTTAAGCATAACAAAATTGCTCGGGTATCGTGAAAACCATGAATCATGCTTTGACAGAAAACCCGCTATTCAGAAAACGACAAGACAGGTTTAAGCCATAGTGGGATTGAAAGGTAATGGTGGGACTAACATAGAATGATGGGGAAGAAGAAACAATGGCATGACAAATATGACACGGTGGGTAAAATAAAAGACACGGTGGGATAAAAGAAAGGAAAGCATAAAACATGGTGGAACAAAACGAAAGGAATAAAGCATGAAGAGATAAAACTGGTAATGATAAGAATAAAAAAAGGAGATGGATGTGAAAACATAGAAAATTATGTAGAAAATAGTTGAAGATATAGATTGTCTATTGGAGGTCAAGACACCCGATTAGGAACCATCGTCCCTCCAATGTTCAATTTTGGCTTATCCGTGAGTGTGAAGAAATGACCATGCCGTCGCAGATTTTGTTAAAGGGGACCTCGGGCCCAGTCATTTTCACTCTCAAGGTCTTCAACATTAATGCATATAATATGTATCAAATGGACCTAGCATAACTAAATGACAAATGGTAGGAGTGATGTGAAGTGCAAAATGGAATGATAGTGATGATGTGAGATTGATGAGAATGTGGATGAAATCTTCAGGTAAGCTACATCGACCGCCTGATTCATCAGCATCTCTGGTCCATCCTTGTCTTGCCTTTTGACGGAATACAGCACCATGATAGGTAGTGCTTCCTCTCTTTTCGCCACAAGGTTGGCATGACGTTCCTTCCGGAACACTGATCTCACCAATTCACCTGTTAGGACTTAAAAGGTTGCCTGCACATTTTTGGTTAGTACCCAACAGACGAAAATGTCATATAAAACATATTGTCCTGAAATGAACAACTGAAGTTTTCACTATTAGAACCATCATTTAGAGGTTAAAACAAAGTTTTTGATGATGGTTCCTTTAGCAAAAATTGTCATTTTTAACATTCTGAACAATTTCTGAATTTTGAGATTTTTCTAAATTTTTTGAATTTTTTGGTCCATGTGCCCCCGATCGGGGGCACCTGGCCATGTGCCCTAGGGTGGGGCACCTGGCCATGTGCCCCCAGATGAGGGCACATGCGCCCTAAGGCAATTTTTTTTTTTTTGTAAAAACTTGTACCTGATGGCTCTTCTCTTTTGCTTCTTCAGCTCCTACAAATACTTAACAAAGATGATTAAATTTTCTTCATAACTCATCCCTTTGCCTATATATCGTTTTGCCTTGATTTTGAGTCAAAGGGAGGAGCCTTCTTAACAAGGTGAAATAAAATAAATGACTTGAATGAAAATAGCGTAAGAGTTGAGAGAACTTACCTGCCATGGTGTGAATCCTCTCCTCTCCAACATTGAAATGCCTGAAACACTTGATAGAAAGGCATTAGATCTTCACCACGACTCATCCCTTTGCCCATTATGGTCAACTTTGACTTAGGTCAAAGGTAAGAGCCTTCTTAACAAGTAATTAAAGCAAAATGGATATGAAATGCAGAAATGGAAATATGGATGACAATCAAATAAGCATGGATGCAACTAAGGCAATGATCATGACTGAGCAAATTTTTTTTTTGGGTTTTCTTAAAAATATCATTTTTCTTGGATTTTTGAAATATTAAATTTTTTTTGGATTTTTGAAATATGCAGTTTTTTGGGTTTTTAAAATATGCATTTTTTTGGGTTTTTAAAATATGCAATTTTTTTTGGATTTTTAGGTTTTTGAAATATGCATTTTTTTGAGTTTTTGAAATATGCATGTTTTTTTTTTGGAATTTTGAAATATGCAACTTTTTTGTGGAGAAAATGCTGGTATTTGAGACAGTTCATCGGTCTTTGGAGTTTGTCAAGACTCAAGTGGTAGATGCCACGTGCAAAAATAAAGTTCCCTACCTAGAATCCTTCTAACCTTCTTCCTTTGATTGGCTTGGATTCCACAAAAATAAAGTTGATCTTAAAATGAAAAGAATACCAATCCATCATATTTGGAATCTAAAGTTCATTCAAGTTTCACCAAAATATTCAGTTTAATTCTGAGTGGAATAATCTCAAATTCTTAAAGGGTTCGTTTAAGCATAACAAAATTGCTCGGGTATCGTGAAAACCATGAATCATGCTTTGACAGAAAACCCGGTATTCAGAAAACGACAAGACAGATTTAAGCCATAGTGGGATTGAAAAGTAATGGTGGGACTAACATAGAATGATGGGAAAGAAGAAACAATGGCAGGACAAATATGACACGGTGGGTAAAATAAAAGACACGGTGGGATAAAAGAAAGGAAAGCATAAAACATGGTGGAACAAAAAGAAAGGAATAAAACATGAAGAGATAAAACTTGTAATGATAAGAATAAAAAAAGGAGATGGATGTGAAAACATAGAAAATTATGTAGAAAATAGTTGAAGATATAGATTGTCTATTGGAGGTCAAGACACCCGATTAGGAACCATCGTCCCTCCAATGTTCAATTTTGGCTTATCCGTGAGTGTGAAGAAATGACCATGCCGTCGCAGATTTTGTTAAAGGGGACCTCGGGCCAGTCATTTTCACTCTCAAGGTCTTCAACATTAATGCATATAATATGTATCAAATGGACCTAGCATAACTAAATGACAAATGGTAGGAGTGATGTGAAGTGCAAAATGGAATGATAGTGATGATGTGAGATTGATGAGAATGTGGATGAAATCTTCAGGTAAGCTACGTCGACCGCCTGATTCATCAGCATCTCTGGTCCATCCTTGTCTTGCCTTTTGACGGAATACAGCACCACGATAGGTAGTGCTTCCTCTCTTTTCGCCACAAGGTTGGCATGACGTTCCTTCCGGAACACTGATCTCACCAATTCACCTGTTAGGACTTAAAAGGTTGCCTGCACATTTTTGGTTAGTACCCAACAGACGAAAATGTCATATAAAACATATTGTCCTGAAATGAACAACTGAAGTTTTCATTATTAGAACCATCATTTATAGGTTAAAACAAAGTTTTTGATGATGGTTCCTTTAGCAAAAATGTCATTTTTAACATTCTGAACAATTTCTGAATTTTTGAGATTTTTCTAAATTATTCGAATTTTTTTGTCCATGTGCCCCTGATCGGGGGCACCTGGCCATGCGCCCTGGGGTGGGGCACCTGGCCATGTGCCCCTAGATGAGGGCACATGCGCCCTAAGGCAATTTTTTTTTTTGTAAAAAATTGTACCTGATGGCTCTTCTCTTTTGCTTCTTCAGCTCCTACAAATACTCAACAAAGATGATTAAATTTTCATCATAACTCATCCCTTTGCCTATATATCGTTTTGCCTTGATTTTGAGTCAAAGGGAGGAGCCTTCTTAACAAGGTGAAATAAAATAAATGACTTGAATGAAAATAGCGTAAGAGTTGAGAGAACTTACCTGCTGTGGTGTGAATCCTCTCCTCTCCGACATTGAAATGCCTGAAACACTTGATAGAAAAGGCATTAGATCTTCACCACGACTCATCCCTTTGCCCATTATGGTCAACTTTGACTTAGGTCAAAGGGAAGAGCCTTCTTAACAAGTAATTAAAGCAAAATGGATATGCAATGTAGAAATGGAAATATGCATGACAATCAAATAAGCATGGATGCAACTAAGGCAATGATCATGACTGAGCAAATTTTTTTTTTGGGTTTTCTTAGAAATATCATTTTTCTTGGATTTTTGAAATATCAATTTTTTTGTATTTTTGAAATATGCATTTTTTGGGTTTTTGAAATATGCATTTTTTTTGGATTTTTGGGTTTTTGAAATACACATTTTTTTTGAGTTTTTGAAATATGCATTTTTTTTTTGGAATTTTGAAATATGCTACTTTTTTGTGGAGAAAATGCTAGTATTTGAGACAAGTCATCGGTCTTTGGGGTTTGTCAAGACTCAAGTGGTAGATGCCATGTGCAAAAATAAAGTTCCCTACCTAGAATCCTTCTAACCTCCTTCCTTTGATTGGCTTGGGTTCCACCTGGATTTGGTCGGTTTACCCTACACAAGGGGTTTAAGGAGGAAGAGTATAGAGGAAGTCATTGATAGGGTTTGAAGATGTTGAGAGGGATTTCTCTACTCACTCAAATTACCCATTGGGATTCGGCCCCTTTGGGTTTTTGTTTTCTTTTTTTGCTCTTTTCTATATGGCACATATTTGGACAGGCTTTTGACCCGTGGGGACATTGCCCATCTTTTAGTGCCTTTTGCCTTGACTATCATTCTGGGTACTCATTCAGACAGGTTGATCATTCTTCCTTTTCTAATCTGAGGGGTTCATTGCCCATCTTTTGGCACCCTTTTGTACCCTCTGAGATGACCTCCTACTCGGGTGGTGAGTGTTTTCGATACTACCCCTCTCTAATCTTCTCTCCCTATCTTGGACCAAGTAGAAGAGAATGGGGTAAGGGTACTCCTTCCATTTCTAGATTTCTGCCATGCCTTTCGCAAGTGTCAGGTTGTCTGGATTCTAGGATCGGGAAGTGTTGTGTGTGGGATGGTACCTACCCTTGACTTCTCACGAACAACCTAGGATCGATGACTTGAGATTATACCAGTGGTTTCTCCATTTTTATGGAAAGTACTTTTTGAGGTAAACTCCATTTCAAGGATGATTCATTTTTTCTCCATCTGCATTAGTCAATTCATATACATTGCCTGGATACTTTTCAGTGATTACAAAAGGCCCTTCCCAGTTAGGTTGCAACTTGGAGACCCCCCGGCTTAACGAATATGCGTTTGACTACCATCTCACCGATTTGGAATTTTCTCTCGACCACCCTCTTTTGATAAAACCTTTTGAGTCTATTCTGATAAGTCCGGGCATGCTCGGCGGCGGCTAGCCTTCTTTCATCCAAGAGTTCAAGCTGTGCAAGGAGAGATTCTCTTCTCTCATCAACAGGAATATCCCTGTCGAGCTGAACTCGGAGAGATGGAAGTAATACTTCGTAAGGGACCACTGCTTCCATCCCATATGCCAAAGCATACGGGGTTTGTCCAGTGGGAGTCCTTACAGAAGTACGATAAGCCCATAGAGCATCTACAAGCTTATCAGGCCAGTCGGCAAACTTGCTAGACTTACAAGATTTCTTGATGATTTTGATTAAGGTCTTATTGGTGGCTTCTGCTTGACCATTGCCTTGAGAATAGTATGGTGATGAATGATGCAATGAAATACGATACCTATTGCAAAGATCACGCAGATCTTGAGAAAGAAATTGTGGCCCATTATCGGTGACGATGTCGCTGGGGATCCCGAACCTTGCCAGGATGTTGCGCTTGATGAAAGAGCAGACTGTTGATGCTTTAATTTCCACGAATGCTTCCGCTTCAGCCCACTTTGTAAAGTACTCCGTTGCTGTTAGAATGAATGATTTTGAGCGCATTTCAGAGTTGAGGTCACTCAAGGGGCCAATGATATCAAAAGCCTACATGGCGAAAGGCCATGGGGCATGAATTGGATGAAGGGAAGATGCGGGAGAGTGAATCTTGTCAGCATGGAGTTGACATGAATGACAATGCCGGACAAAGATGGAGCAGTCTTCTTCTAGAGTTGGCCAATAATACCCTTGTCGGATGATTTTCTTAGCAAGGGCTTGGGCATTTACATGACCACCACAAACTCCAGAATGTACTTCTTTCAGCACCAACTCGGCTTCTTCTTCATCAAGACACCTGAGTAAGATTTCACTTAGGCTTCTCTTATAGAGCATTCCTCCTAGGATTGTATACCTCTGGGATACTCTTCTCATTGCCTTCTTTTCCTTGGTGGTTGATCCAGGTGGATATGACTGATCTTGGCAATACCTCGCAATCTCGTCATACCAAGGTCTCTCGCATTCTTCTAATTCTTCTAACTCAATCAAGGAGATTTCTTCTTTATGTTCTAAGTATTCCTTTCTGTTGAACCTCTCCTTAACCTTCAGAAAACGTCCATCCTCAATTGCTGGAATTGTCCTCTTGCAGATGTGGATAGTCCGCACTTGCCTGCCTAGCGGGACAGATAGAGATGAAGCTAGTGAAGCTAAGGCATCGGCGAGGATATTCTGAGAACGGGGAACATGGACAAAGGTGAGTTTGAAGAACAGCTTGATGTAGCAGGTGGTGAGCTCCTGGTAGGGTTTGAGGTTTGGATGGGAAGTTTGGTACTTGGATAGGACTTGGCGTAGGATCAATTGACTATCACCTATCACCCTCAGTTCGGTGGCACCATGGAAATTAGCGGCCTCCAGCCCGACCAGCAAGGCTTCATACTCAACTATGTTGTTGGTTGCTAGAAAGTTAAGCTGAAAAGCCTATGGAATGGTGACACCTTCAGGTGACAGAAGGACAATACCTATCCCTCTACCATGAGAGTTCAGAGCCCCGTCAAAATATAATGTCCAAATATTGGAAGATCGGACTGACATTAGTTCGTCATCCGGGAACTTTGACCGGATTGGGACAAGGACGGGTATGGGATGATGGGCAAGGTGTTCAACAATAGCATAGCCTTTGATTGCCTTCTGTGGGACATAAGTGATATAAAATTGGAATAAGAAACTCTGCCATCGCCCTAACCGATCAGTCAAGACTGTCTTCTCTAACAGAAACTTGATAGGATTGATACGAGCAATGAGCTTGACTTGGTGAGCAAGGAAATAATGTTTGAGTTTCTGAACCACCCAAACAAGAGCAGCACAGGTCTTTTCTACCACGGTGTACTTCAGCTCACAAGCATCAAACATCTTAGACAAGTAATAAGTAGCTCGTTCTTTCCCTTCTTCATCAACTTGTGCAAGGACTGCCCCAAGAGAGTTCTCAAGAACCGAAATGTAGAGGACCAAGGGCTTGTCGGGAATTGGTGGTCTAAGTACAGGGGGACTTGCCAGGTATGTTTTCAACCCATTAAACGCCCCCTGGCACTTCGAATCCCATTTAAACTCGACCCCCGCCTTGGTTAACTCATAGAAAGGTTTACACCTTTGGGAATGTTGTGAGATAAACCAGCGGACAAATTGTAGCCTCCCAATCAAACCTCGAAGCTCTTTCATATTCTTCGGGGGAGGCATACCAATAATTGCCTTGGCCTTGTTTGGGTCGATCTCTATGCCCCTTTTGCTTACTATGAAACCAAGTAGTTTTCCTGATGAAACTCCAAATGTACACTTCTTAGGGTTCATTTTAAGCTTGTATTCTCTAGCTCGTTGCAAAACTTTCCTTAGCACTTCAGAATGATCTTCCTGACTCTTGGACTTGATAACCAAATCATCCACATACACCTCTACAAGGGTGTGCATCATGTCGTGAAAGATAGCCATCATAGCCCTCTGATATGTAGCACCAGCATTCTTTAACCCAAAGGGCATGATAACATAGCAATATGTTCCCCAAGGTGTAGTGAATGAGGTCTTCTCTTGGTCCTCCTCAGCTAACCGGATCTGATTGTATCCAGAATAGCCATCCATGAATGAAAGCATTTCAAATCCAGCTGTGTTATCAACCAAAACATCGATATGAGGTAAAGGGAAATCATCCTTAGGACACGCTCGGTTCAAGTCCCTGAAGTCTATACAAATCCGAATTCGTCCATCCTTCTTCATAACAGGGACTATGTTAGCCACCCATTGTGGATATAAGACAACCTTAATAAATTTTGCTTGATGTAGTTTGACGACCTCTTCTTTCATTTTTAGTGCAATATCAGGGTGGAACCTCCTGAGCTTTTGTTTAACCGGGGTAGTTCCCGGTTTCAAGGTTAATTTATGTTCAACCAGTGAATTATCTAATCCCGGCATATCTTCATATGTCCATGCGAACGTGTCCTTATATTCTTCCAAAACTTTGATCAAACGTTGTTCTTCTGAGGGAGTGAGGTTTGCACTAATTGTAGACACGCCAAATTCGCCTAATTCAAAGCATAAAACTCATGTTTTATAGGGTAACATGTGTGATTGACCTTAGAATGATGCCGGGTCTTTTAAAGTTGATTTGAAGCTTCGCCGAACGAAATCGGATGCTTTCCGAAGTTTTCCGCAAAAAGCCATAATTTCCGAGCGAAAGCCACACGTAAATCATGTAAAAATGGAAATTGGCTGAATGACCAATGCCTAATGATCATGCATTGAAGGTTATGGTCATATTCACACCCCGAACAAGTTTTGTTGCATACCGTGCCTTTCCGGTTTGCCGTCGGAGTCATTTTGACCTGTATCGGATCTTCTGTTCACTACCCTAACTTCCGGATAAAATTCTGAAGTTTTGGAGGGTGTGATGGATGATCCAATGCTATAGAAAGCTTCTTTGGCCTGTTATCTTTTCAATGCAACAAACAGCGTCGAATTCCGAGTTCGGGAGTGTTCTGCAGGTGATCAGCCAGGTCTCTCTTCTTCGGCCTCTACAGAAGTGTGTGGACGTCTCCTGCCTGAGATCTCTTCATAAAAGTTCTTCCTCTCCAAGTCTTCTTGAGTTTACAATTTACGGAACTTGATTCAGAGGTCGGGGTGAGTCGTGACGAGCGCAGAAGCAAAGTCGCGCCTGGCAGATACTGGACTGCTGCTCGGCTTTTTTCGACAACCCAGATTTGGCTATATCTTTCTCTATTCAACTCAGAATCTTTCAGTTGTTTTTCCTATCTCTTTGTTTCGTGATTCCCCATCATCCTATCATTTTTTTACATTTTTTTGAATTACTTTTATTCTGTTATTCCGAAAAATAAGAAAAAAGGGGTTAGAGATAACCCGAATCCGGTCAGTTTCTAGTCAATTGTGTGTTTTATGTTATTCTCTTTACATATACTGCACTTTGTCTAGTTCTAATTGTCTATTTCACTTGTTTGTTTCTCTAGTTGCACAGAATATCAAGAACCCACCGCGTTGAGGACTCTTCTTCATCGGCTGGCCGAAGAAGGAGAAGCTTTAACTCACATTCTTCACGCTAAGGTACACACGGTCATTTTAATTTCATAAATCGGAACCCGCGGTTCCTGGCGACCACATTTATTTCTTCTCACCCTCCTCCCATACGACCCGAACCGTCTCTTTGGTGATCAAGTGACGCCAAGGGATGAAAGTTCGGGGATCAATGTGAGTGTGGGACCGAGGTGAGAGTTGCTTTCCGAGCTTTATTCCTTTCTTTTCTCATCCCCTCTTGAAGTGACGATCTGGGTTCACGGACTTCCCTGAAAAGGAGAGGACCCCGTCGAATTTTCAGAGTCGACAGCTTTGTGGCAACCACGGTGGGACAAGCAATGTCTTCAACCGTGGGTGCTTAGTGTTTTGTTTTGCAACTAGTTCTAGTTCTAGACCGGTTCCCACGTGAGCCTTTCCTTCTTTCCACCTCTCTTAAACTTCATGCCATCTCATAATTTCTGATTTCACCCATCTTTCATCAGATATGAAGTGCCAAGTATGCCATTTAATTTCTATCATTTTATTTAAACCGGCTCCCACGTGAACCACCCGTTTCCTTTTAAACCGGTTCCCGCGTGAACCAATCTCTTTCTTTACTTCGGTTCCCACGTGAACCAAACCCCTTTTTTTCAGATCTATCCCAACTTGGATCAGGTCTTTATTCACCTTTAATTGGCCCCACGTGACCCTCTTTTGACCATGCAAACCGGTTCCCACGTGAACCACCCTTTTTTACCCAAAACCGGTTCCCACGTGAACCACCTTTACTTTTTACCCCAGTTCCCACATCGGTCCCCATGTGGACCACCCTTTTTGCTTGGCTATCAGATATGAACCCTCTTATTTCCATCACCTTTTCACTATCTCCATTTGGCTCACATAAGAAACAAGTCTGGATTCTAGTTTCTAGTTGCTTATCTAGTTTCTAATTGCTTGTCTTGTGTCATTGCTTGTTCATGTTTTGCTCATTACTTGTTTTATTACTTGATTGCATTCTCTGCTCCTTCTCTCTACCTCCTTCTTTTACACTTTTTTGAGGCGGGAACTCACTCTCTCATTTACACCTCCCATCCAAAACACCCTCTTGGTGGATTCTGACCTCTCTTCTGGGATATTCCTTCCTAGTTGACTTGGTTGGCTTTCATCAAGGCCTCCGTAATTCCTCATACATGGAGTATTCCTCTTCACGATCGGGTTGGTTGTACCACTCCCCAAAACCCGAAGCATCCTATGTTACCTACACATGGTGAGATTGTGTGAAACCTAGGTCATTGGAGATTGGAGTTAGGATCCTAACCCATTTATTGAGAGAACAATTCTTAACAAAATTCATAAACCTAAGGTTTAATCAAAATCATTGCGTAATCTTGCTTTCAAGTCTTTGCATCACTTGCTTGTCAAACAAAAAATTCAAACCTCTAACTTTTTGCAAAATACTAAAAAACAAAAAAAAAGTTCTTTGTTTACTTTGTCAACTTGTTTGTTTTAATTTCTCCTTTAAGTTCAATGCAATTAAGGTCTAGAAGGCATGTTGGAATGGTGGAACAAGCTGAACATCGAGAGCACGAGATAGGTCACCAACCGATTCCGTCAGAAGCGCAAGAGGTCCCTCAACCATCTGCTCCCCGTGATGTTGAACAACTCTTTAGGGAGTTGTCCCTCTATACCGACCCAGAAACCTATGCCCGCATACAATCCATGGTGAAGGGCAAAATGGCCTCAGATCAAGCTGAAGTTAACCAAGTTGCCTCATCTCCTTGTCCTCTGGTTCGACCACCACTCATTCAATCACCCTTTGTTCAACCTCCTGTTGTTCAGAAATCTGTGATTCAACCATCGTTGGCACTAGCACAACCATCTGTAGTTCAACCATCTATAGTTCAACCATCTGTGGTCCAACCCTCATTTTTTCAACCATCTTATTTCAACCATGTTGCTCCCCTGACCCATCAAGTCATGGGACAATCTTCAGTAAATTTGCCAAGTCATGCTCTTCAATTCCAAGACCATGTCTCTAACCATATACCCCAACCAGTAAACCAAGAACCTGCTCTCACCCAGGCAATCATGGATCAACTCACCCAGATGAATGAACGTTATGAAGAGTTGAGAAGTCGCATGGACTCCAAGTCAGTCCCTGAGATTTCCATTCCTTCTCTGCCAGTCCTACACCTGCCACCTTCTGAGCTACCAGTTTATTGCCGCTACAATGGTACTGGCAACCCTTTTCTCCACTTAAAAGATTTTCTTTATGAATCCTCATTCTGGAAAGATGATCGTAGGGTTCTCGCTTTCTTGTTCCGCCGATCACTAGAAGGGTCTGCATTGGAATGGTTCTACTCACTCGACTCCTTTGAGGCAGGAGACTTCGACATTGTCAAGACAAAATTCTTGCAGAGATACAGAGACCGGGTGGCACCAGCATGCTCCATTACGGATTTGATTGCTGAGAAGATGAAGCCCGAAGAGGACTTCATAAAGTTTGCTGATCACTGGAGGGGAATGGCAGAGAAACTGACAGATGTGATTTCTGAAGGGGAACAAGTAAAGATGGTTATCGGCAACACTACACCTGCCTTGAGGAATGTCTTGATCATGCACCGTCCTACCACAATGAATGAACTCTATGACAGTGCCCGATACTTGCAAGCCCACTTCAAGGATGCCACCATGATAAACCCTTTTGATCCTAAACCTAGAAACCTCAGGAAAACCCCCTCTGCACCAGTTGGTCCTACAACCGAGGGAGTGGTTAACAACGAAGCAATAAACACTGTGGGGAACCAGGGAGGGAACCGTCAAAACCTGTTCAGAAACCCACCACAAAACCATTCCTATTACCCCCCTCAACAACAAGTTAGGCCACCACAACCACGACAACCACAACAACCCCCGCAACCAGTAGCACAACCCCAGCAACCTCGTCAACCTGCCTACAATAGGGCACCGCCACCACCCAATCAAGCACCACGAAGGGGAGGTCCTAGGAGAGAGAACTACCAGCAACTCCCTTACTCCTTGACCGATATCTTCAATGTACTCATGGCGGAGAAACAGTTGGATTTGCCCAAGGAAAGAGTGGTTTGGCCAACAAATGTAGATATGTCCCGATACTTTGCTTACCACCGGTGTCCTGGTCACACTGTAGAAGTGTGCTTTCAATTCAAGGATTACATCCACGATCTGAATGACCAAGGCAGCATTGATTGGGCTCAAATGGGGGAATGCATACAGGCTATGAAGGCTAGGCAGCAGCAGTGGCAGCGTCCACCGGCTCAACCTCAACAACAACCTGGCTTGGGGATTGTCCAGAATCCGCTCCCATTACATGCTCCCGCTCCAGCACCGGCACCAGCACATCCAAACCCAGGAATTGGTCTAGTACACTCCATTGTCCAGGGAGATGCCAGTCGTGCTCAAGGTTGGCAACTAGAAAACCAAAATGCAACCATGCCTGCCAACCCAACTAGGCCTCCTTCTAGGAACCCTCCTAGACAGATAATCCGTGCACCTGCTACTCCACAACTACCACAAAGCTCAATAACCTAACCATTGGCCGCCACTTCTTCTTGCCGACCCATCATTAGGTCAGCCCCCTCTCTAACTACACCTCCTTCAACCATTGCTACACACCGGCCCTGGCTCATCCGACCACCACAATCATCACCAAACCTGAACCCCCAGCCTACGAGCTCTACCACTCCAAAACCCCAACCTATCATACCACCAACACCACAACCAACCCCACAACCTACACCTTCATTAAACTCATCAACCACTTCTGCACCCCGGCCTCTTCTTATTAGGCCACCGGTATCACCATCACTTCCACCTCCAAATCCTACCCCTTTACCAACTAACCCCATCATCCCAGAACCACCAATCCCATTGCCTACCATACCTGCACCTACACCACCTGTTCCCACCCTAGTTAACCCGTCACCTCTACCCGACCGCCAAATAGCCCCGGTGCTTCGGAGTGGGAGGATGTTCCAGCGGCTCTTTCCCCAAGCTAGTACTCAACCGCAGGATCAAGTGGAGGAGGAACAAGTAGAAGAACCATTGCCAGGCACAGCTTATGATTTGTTGAAGCATTTGGATAAAACACCGGCCCGTATTTCCATACTTGAGTTGATCAAAAGATCAAAGGTGCACCAGGAGATTCTACAACAGTACTTGCAAAGGGTCATGGTGAATGAAGATCTCCCACCTGAGAAGATCACTACAGTGTTAGCCCCTAGAAGTGAGCACCGAACACTCACTTTCTCTTAGGAAGAATTAGCAGATCCCGAATTTAGGAGATATGCTTTGCATGTGGCTGTGGTTATTTGTAATGTCGAAGTGAAATCATGTTTGGTTGACACTGGAGCTTCTATCAACGTTATGCCGCCAGAAACTTTGCAGCTGTGTGGCATTTCTGAGCAAGAAATCAAGCCATCCTGTGCCATGGTGACGGCCTATGACAATTCTAAGAAGTCTGCACGTGGGGTGGTCACTCTAGAAGTCAAACTTGGACCATGTACGGTCACAACAGATTTTCATGTTCTAGAATTAGATCCGACTTTTCGGGCTATACTTGGGAGACCATACTTGGAGGCAATAGGAGCTGTGGCTTCATCAAACCACCAGTGCATAAAGTTTCCCTTTAAAGGACAGGTGGTCAAGGTGACTAGTATGCCTATAAGGGACGAGCTGAACGATGCTTCTTTACCCCTAGGTCTGTCAATACAACCCCAAATCTCAGTGGGAGAATTGCCAGAAGTCAGATGCATGACCGCCTCTCTACCAAACACACTGGGATGGCGGATGATGATGAAATTGGGCTATCAGCCTGGAAGAGGTTTAGGCAAAGATCTTCAAGGGATCACTCAGCCAATTGAAACTGTGAAAAGGCCACGCAGGCAGGGGTTGGGATATGAAGAGGGTTCCATCCCAAGGAGGATCTTCCAGCCAGGATATGCCAGGGGACTCCATACATTCTTTATCAAAGGGGAGACCATGATGATGGCTGAAGATGGCAAAAGTTCCGTGATAGCTGTCAAGAGAAGAAAGGCTCCAGATGAAGAAGAAGAAGACTTGGAAGACCTGTGCTCATCTTTAACTCGTTTGTTCTCAAGTGGGGAAGAGTATCAAGAACCACCCAAGGGCAGACCAATCTTGGATCATCTAGTTAAGAATGTTACCCAAGTCAAAACCATTCCACGAGGCCCAAATACAACAATGCCATGTTTGAACCTCGTACCATTGTTTCTAGATCTTTTGGATGGGCTTCAGGGCCCACTTACCCACTTTGGGCCCATGTGCCCTCTTCAACCTTCCACTCTTACTGGGCCAGCTTGCCCATTTGCTTCCCTCATCAACTTCATAACTGAGGGCTTTTCCCAACATGGGCTCACATGCCCATTTATTTCTATGATCGGGTCCGCGTACCCGTTTACTTTTTTTCATCAGTTTTGGACCCATGTGTCCACTTTCTGTTACCATTGGGCCCACGAGCCCCTTTTTCCCCTTTATTCTTAAGTTTTTCTCTCTATTAATTCAGTCATCTTCTAGCAAGCCTCGAGTCACTTAGTCTTATTCTATCTTTTTACTTGAGAATCCCAAAAAAAAAAGCGTCTTCTCTGAAACTCACATTTCCATCGAGGAGACGTCTCTATTCATCCCAGAGGGTACTCCCAATCAGGGATCCCCCTTTTCTGATTCATTGATCGATTTGCTCGATCCTCCCACCACTGTAAATACCACCTTTCCAGCTTTATCTTCAGTAGGTCAAGTTAGGTTAGGAAATAGGAAAGTCAGAGGTAAAGGAGTTCCAAACAGATATCTGCAACAATTGGCACATAAATGTGTACAGTCTTGACTGATCGGTTAGGGCGATGGCAGAGTTTCTTATCCCAATTTGATATCACTTATGTCCCACAGAAGGCAATTAAGGGCTATGCTATTGTTGAACACCTTGCCCATCATCCCATACCCATCTTTGACCCAGTCCGGTCGGAGTTCCCGGATGACGAACTAATGTCAGTCCGATCTTCCAATCTTTGGACATTATATTTTGACGGGGCTCTGAACTCTCATGGTAGAGGGATAGGTATTGTCCTTCTGTCACCTGAAGGTGTCACCATTTCACAGGCTTTTCAGCTTAACTTTCTATCAACCAACAACATAGCTGAGTATGAAGCCTTGCTGGCCGGACTGGAGGCCGCTCATTTCCATGGTGCCACCGAACTGAGGGTGATAGGTGATAGTCAATTGATCCTACGCCAAGTCCTATCCAAAATACCGAACTTCTCATCCAAACCTCAAACCCTACCAGGAGCTCACCACCTGCTACATCAAGCTATTCTTCAAACTCACCTTTGTCCATGTCCCCCGTTCTCAGAATATCCTCGCCGATGCCTTAGCTTCACTAGCTTCATCTCTATCTGTCCCGCTAGGCAGGCAAGTGCGCACTATCCACATCTGTAAGAGAACAATTCTAGCAATTGAGGATGGACATTTTCTGAAGGTTAAAGTGAGGTTCAACAGAAAGGAATACTTGGAACATAAAGAAGAAATCTCCTTGATTGAGTTGGAAGAATTAGAAGAAGGTGAGAGACCATGGTATGACGAGATTGCGAGGTATTGCCAAGATCAGTCATACCCACCTGGATCAACCACCAAGGAAAAGAAGGCAATCAGAAGAGTATCCCAGAGGTATACAATCCTAGGAGGAGTGGTCTATAAGAGAAGCCTAAGTGGAATCTTACTCAGATGTCTTGATGAAGAAGAAGCTGAGTTGGTGCTGAAAGAGGCACATTCTGGAGTTTGTGGTGGTCATGTGAATGCCCAAGCCCTTGCTAAGAAAATCATCCGACAAGGGTATTATTGGCCAACTCTAGAAGAAGACTGATCCATCTTTGTCCGGCATTGTCATTCATGTCAACTCCATGCCGACAAGATTCATTCACCCGCATCTTCCCTTCATCCAATTCATGCCCCATGGCCTTTCGCCATGTGGGCCTTTGATATCATTGGCCCCTTGAGTGACCTCAACTCCGAAATGTGCTCAAAATCATTCATTCTGATGGCAACAGAGTACTTCACAAAGTGGGCTGAAGAGGAAGCATTCGCGGAGATTAAAGCGTCAACAGTCTGCTCCTTCATCAAGCGCAACATCCTGGCAAGGTTCGGGATCCCCAGCGACATCGTCACCGATAATGGGCCACAATTTCTTTCTCAAGATCTGCGTGATCTTTGCAACAGGTATCGCATTTCATTGCATCATTCATCACCATACTATCCTCAAGGCAATGGTCAAGCAGAAGCCACCAATAAGACTTTAATCAAAATCATCAAGAAATCTTGTAAGTCTAGCAAGTTTGCCGACTGGCCTGATAAGCTTGTAGATGCTCTATGGGCTTATCGTACTTCTGTAAGGACTCCAACTGGACAAAACCCGTATGCTTTGGCATATGGGATGGAAGCAGTGGTCCCTTACGAAGTATTACTCCCATCTCTCCGAGTTCAGCTCGTCAGGGATATTCCTGTTGATGAGAGAAGAGAATCTCTCCTTGCACAGCTTGAACTCTTGGATGAAAGAAGGCTAGCCGCCGCCGAGCATGCCCGGACTTATCAGAATAGACTCAAAAGGTTTTATCAAAAGAGGGTGGTCGAGAGAAAATTCCAAATCGGAGAGAAAATTGAATACTTTTGAAAATCCAAATGATTGGTTTCAAGAAAATCGAAAAAAATTTTTGCTTAGTCATGATCATTGCCTTAGTTGCATACATGCTTATTTGATTGTCATGCATATTTTCATTTCTGCATTGCATATCCATTTTTGCTCTAATTACCTTGTTAAGAAGGCTCTCCTCTTTGACCTAAGTCCAAAGTTTACCATAATAGGCAAATGGATGAGTCATGATGAAGATTTAATCTCCTTCTGTCAAGTGTTTCAGACATTTCAATGTATAAGAGGAGAAGATTCACACCACGGTAGGTAAGTTCTCTTAACCCTTACCCCTATTTCATTTTAGTCATTTGTTTTATTCCACCTTGTTAAGAAGGCTTCTCCCTTTGACTCAAAATCAAGGCATACGATATACAGGCAAAGGGATGAGTAATGATAAAAATTTAATCATTTTCATTAAGTATTTTCAGGAGCTGAAGAAGCAAAAAGAGAAGGGCGATCAGGTGCAATTTTTTCTGAAAATTTTTTTTTTCCTCAAGGCGCATGTGCCCTCATCTGGGGGCACATGGCCAGGTGCCCCACCCTAGGGCGCATGGCCAGGTGCCCCCGATCGGGGGCACATGGATAAAAAATTCGAAAAATTTAAAAAAATCTCAAAAAATCAGAAATTGTCTATAATGTTAAGAGTGACATTTTTGCTAAAGGAACCATCATCAAAAACATTGTTTTGACACCCAAATGATGGTTCTAATAGTAAAATCTTCAGTTGATCATTTCAGAAACAATCTGCTTCACATGACAATTCTTTCTGTTGGGTACTAACCAGAAATGTGCAGGCAACCTTTTTAGTCCTAACAGGTGAATTGGCGAGATCAGTGTTCCCCAAGAAAACGTCATGCCAACCTTGTGGCGAAAAGAGAGGAAGCACCACCCAGCTGAACATTCTCATGGTGTTGTATTCCGTCAGAAGGAAAGACGAGGATGGACCAGAGATGCTGATGAATCAGGCAGTCGATGCAAGTCGATAGACCACGCCTGAAGACTTCACTCAAATCCACATTCTCATCAATCTCACATCATCACCATCACTTCATTTTGCATTTCACCTCACTATTATCATTTGCCATTTAGTTATGTTAGGTCCATTTGATACGTATTATAAGCATTATTGTTGAAGACCTTGAGAGTAAAGATGACTGGGCCCGAGATCCCCTTCAACAAAATCTACGACGGCTTGGTCATTTCTTCACACTCACGGATTAGCCAAAATTGAACATTGGAGGGACGATGGTTCCTAATCGGGTGTCTTGACCTCCAATAGACAATCTATATCTTCAACTATTTTCTACATAATTTTCTATGTTTTCACATCCATCTCCTTCTCATTCTTCATCATTACTAATTTTATCCCTTCATATTTTATTCCTTTCTTTTATTCCACCATGTTTTATTCTGTCCTTTCTTTTATCCCACCGTGTCATGGCAATTGTCATGCCATTATTTCTTCTTTCCCATCACTCTATGTTAGTCCCACCATTGTCTTTCAATCTCACTATGGCTTAAGTCTGTTTTGTCATTTTCCGAATACTTGATTTTCTGCTAGAGCGTGATTCATGGTTTTCACGATACCCGAGCAATTTTGTTTTGCTTAAAACGAACCCTTTTAGAATTTGAGATTATTCCACTCAGAATTAAACTAAGTATTTTGGTGAAACTTGAATGAACTTGAGATTCCAAATATGATGGATTGGTATTCTTTTCATTTTAAGATCAATTTCTCTTTTAAAAACTTTAGCCCATCACAGTACAAGAACACTGCAAAGTTTGGGTTGCTGGCTGATGATGAACCTACGAATTCGAGGACTCCTCACCACGCTGAGGGTTGGCTACATATTTTTATCTTTTATCATTTACTTTTTCATCTCTCGTGCCAAGCGCATGTCTTTTACCAGTCAATTATATGAGGTTTTGATAGAACATGAAAGCGATCTAGAATACTCAGCGAGATTCATATTGCTGGATCGAGTAGATAAGCGTGTCTATATCTACACCTTGATGCCACCTTTTCAGTCCATTATCATTCCATTCCGCTACATTCATCTATGTTCACTTGCATTCCATTACAGTTTACTCCGAGTCACTCCTCTTCATTACATGCCACTCCCTTACCAAGCCGACATCAAGGCGAGGCAAGCTGTAGACACGCCAAATTCACCTAATTCAGAGCATAAAACTCATGTTTTATAGGGTAACATGTGTGATTGACCTTATAATGATGCCTGGTCTTTTAAAGTTGATTTGAAGCTTCGCCGAATGAAATCGGATGCTTTCCGAAGTTTTCCGCAAAAAGCCGTAATTTTCGAGCGAAAGCCACACGTAAATCGTGTAAACACGGAAATTGGCTGAATGACCAATGCCTAATGATCATGCATTGAAGGTTATGGTCATATTCACACTCCGAACAAGTTTTGTTGCATACCGTGCCTTTCCGGTTTGCCGTCGGAGTCATTTTGACCTGTATCGGATCTTCTGTCCACTGCCCTAACTTCCGGACAAAATTATGAAGTTTTGGAGGGTGTGATGGCTGATCCGATTCTATATAAAGCTTCTTTGGCCTGTTATCTTTCCAACGCAACAAACGGCGTCGAATTCCGAGTTCGGGAGTGTTCGCAATGGCTTCCGGAAGAAGGACACGCAAAAATAGTCCCATGCGCCCGGGTTCCTGGTCACATGCGCCCGGGACCCAGGGCACGTGCCCATGCGCCCTACCAGTGAGGCACGTGACCTCGTGCCCTCACTTGAGGGCACATGCACCCCACCTTGGAGGCACGAGGGACCCAGTTTTTCACCGGGACTCTACCACTAAATAGCCGGTCGGATAAGACCTTTTTTCTCGGGATTTGTGCCCATGCGCCCTCACTGGGGGGCACATGCGCCCCTCAGTGGGGCGCATGCGCCCTGCATCAGGGCGTATGCACCCAGGGGTGGGGCGCAAGGCTCCTATTTTTTAGTCCAGATAACGCCGTTCGTTCTCCTATAAATTAACTCTGATTCCGGTCATTCCAAAGGCATGGGCACGACCCCCCAGGCATCTCAAGACGTCCAAAATCCCTCCTTCTTTGATTTTTTGATTTTTAGAGAGAGAATTTCGAGTTTTTAGAGAGAGAAAAGTCGGTTCAAGAGAGAGGAAGGCTGTTCTGCAGGTGATCAGCCAGGTCTCTCTTCTTCGGCCTCTACAGCAGTGTGTGGACGTCTGCTGCCTGAGCTCTCTTCATCAAAGTTCTTCCTCTATAAGGCTTCTTGAGTTTACAATTAACGGAACTTGATTCCAAGGTCGGGGCGGGTCGTGACGAGGGCAGAAGCAAAGTCGTGCCTGGCAGATCCTGGACTGCTGCTCGGCTTTTTTCTACAACCCAGATTTGGCTATATCTTTCTCTATTCAACTCAGAATCTTTCAGTTCTTTTTCCTATATCTTTGTTTCGTGATTCCCCATAATACTATCATTTTTTTAACATTTTTTGCATTAATTTTATTCTATTATTCCGAAAAATAAAAAAAAGGGGTTAGAGATAACCCGAATCCGGTCAGTTTCTAGTCAATTGTGTGTTTTATGTTATTCTCTTTACATATACTCCACTTTGTCTAGTTCTAATTGTCTATTTCACTTGTTTGTTTGTCTAGTTGCACAGAATATCAAGCACCCACCGCGTTGAGGACTCTTCTTCATCGGCCGGCCGAAGAAGGAGAAGCTTTAACTCACATTCTTCAAGCTAAGGTACACACGGTCATTTTAATTTCATAAATCGGAACCCGCGGTTCCTGGCGACCACATTTATTTCTTCTCACCCTCCTCCCACACGACCCGAACCATCTCTTTGGTGATCAAGCGACGCCAAGGGATGAAAGTTCGGGGATCAATGTGAGTGTGGGACCGAGGTGAGAGTTGCTTTCCGAGCTTTATTCCTTTCTTTTCTCATCCCCTCTTGAGGTGACGATCTGGGTTCACGGACTTCCCTGAAAAGGAGAGGACCCCGTCGAATTTTCAGAGTTGACACTAATGAGGATACTCTTAGGATCTTCTAGGGTTTCTAAATTCAGTTCCTTGGTCGGTTTATTCCCTGTGGTTGATGGTTCTTCAAATCTTCTAAGTCCAGATGCATATGCATCAGCCAAGTCCTCGATTTCATCCTCGGATTCGGGATCCTTCTCTGATACCACCTCATATACTCCCAAAGTATGATCTATGTTATGCTCATCCTCGTATCGTATTTCATCTAGCTGGATGGTATTATCTAAAAAGTTTGGTAGCCTTGCACACTCTACGCACTTCTGTGCCAATTGTTGCAGATACCTATTTGGAACTCGCTTACCTCTGACTTTCCTATTTCCTAACCTAACTTGACCTACTGAAGATAAAGCTGAAAAGGTGGTATTTACAGTGGAGGGAGGATCGAGTAAATAGATCAATGATTCAGAAAAGAGGGATCCCTGATTGGGAGCACCCTCTGGGATGAGTAGAGACGTCTCATCGATGGAAATGTGAGTTTCAGAGAAGACGTTTTTTTTTTTTGAAAATTTCAAGTAAAAAGATAGAATGAGTCAGCATGACTCGAAGTTTGCTGGAAACTGACTGAATTACCAGAGAGAAAAACTTAAGAATTAAAGGGAAAAAGGGGCTCGTAAGCCCAATAGTAACAGAAAGTGGACACATGGGTCCAAAACTGATGAAAAAAGTAAATGGGTACGTGGACCCGATTTCAGAAATAAATGGGCATGTGAGCCCATGTTGGGAAAAGCCCTCAGTTCTGAAGTTGATGAGGGAAGCAAATGGGCAAGCTGGCCCAGTAAGAGTGGAAGGTTGAAGAGGGCACATGGGCCCAAAGTGGGTAAGTGGGCCCGGAAGCCCATCCAAAAGATCTAGAAATAATGGTACGAGGTTCAAACATGGCATTGTTGTATTTGGGCCTCGTGGAATGGTTTTGACTTGGGTAACATGTTTAACTAGATGATTTAAGATTGGTCTGCCCTTGAGTGGTTCCTGTTGCTCTTCCCCACTTGAAAACAGACGAGTCAAAGATAAGCATAGGTCTTCCAAGTCTTCTTCTTCATCTGGAGCCTTCCTTCTCTTGACAACTGTAATGAAACTCTTGTCATCTTCAGCCATTATCATGGTCTCCGCTTTGATAAAGAAGTTGTGGAGTCCCATGGCATATCCTGGCTGGAAGATCCTCCTTGGGATGGAATCCTCTTCGTATCCCAACCCCTGCCTGCGTGGCCTTTTCACAGTTTGAATCGGCTGAGTGATTCCTTGAAGATCCTTGCCTAAACCTCTTCCAGGCTGATAGCCTAGTTTCATCATCATCCGCCATCCCACTGTGTCAGGTAGATAGGTGGTCATACATTTGACTTCTGGTAATTCTCCCACTGAGATCTAGGGCTGTATTGACAAACCTAGGGGTGATGTAAAAGTAGCATCATTCATCTCGTCCCTTATAGGCATGCTAGTCACTTTGACCACTTGTCCTTTAAAAGGAAACTTTATGCACTGGTGGTTTGTTGAAGCCACAGCTCCTATTGCCTCCAAGTATGGCCTCCCAAGTATAGCCCGAAAAGTTAGATCTAATTCTAGAACATGAAAATCCGTTGTGATCATACATGGTCCGAGTTTGACTTCTAGAGTGACCACCCCATGTGCAGACTTCTTGGAGTTGTCATAGGCTGTCACCATGGCACAGGATGGCTTGATTTCTTGCTCAGAAATGCCACACAACTGCAAAGTTTCTGGCGGCATAACGTTGATAGAAGCTCCAATGTCAACCAAACATGATTTCACTTCGACATTGCAGATGATAACTGCCACATGCAAAGCATATCTCCTGGCCTCTGGATCTACTAATTCTTCCTGAGAGAAAGTGAGTGTTGGGTGCTCACCTCTAGGGGCTAACATTGTAGTTATCTTTTCAGGTGGGAGATCTTCACTCACCATGACCCTTTGCAAATATTGCTGTAGAATCTCCTGTTGCACCTTTGATCTTTTGATCAACTCAAGTATGGAAATACGGGCCGGTGTTTTATCCAAATGCTTCAACAAATCATAGGCTGTGCCTGACAATGGTTCTTCGACTTGTTCCTCCTCCACTGGATCCTGCGGTTGAGTACTAGCTTGGGGAAAGAGCCGCTGGAACATCCTCCCACTCCGAAGCACCGGGGCTATTTGGCGGTCAGGTAGAGGTGACGGGTTAACTGGGGTGGATTGTGGTGGAACAGGTGGTGTAGATGAAGGTATGATAGGTAATGGGATCGATGGTTCTGGGATGATGGGGTTAGTTGGTAGAGCGGTAGGATTTGGAGGTGGTAGTGATGGTGATACCGGTGGCCTAATAAGAAGAGGCCGGGGTGCAGAAGTGGTTGATGAGTTTAATGAAGGTGTAGGTTGTGGGATTGGTTGTGGTGGTATGATAGGTTGGGGTTTTGGAGTGGTAGAGCTCGTAGGCTGGGGATTCAGGTTTGGTGGTGATTGTGGTGGTCGGATGAGTAAGGGCCGGTGTGTAGCAATGGTTGAAGGAGGTGTAGTTAGAGAGGGGGCTGGCCTAATGATGGGTCGGCGAGAAGAAGTGGCGGCCAGTGGTTGGGTTATTGAGCTTTGTGGTAGTTGTGGAGTAGCAGGTGCACGGATTATCTGTCTAGGAGGGTTCCTAGTAGGAGGCCTAGTTGGGTTGGCAGGCATGGTGGCATTTTGGTTTTCTAGTTGCCAACCTTGAGCACGACTGGCATCTCCCTGGACAATGGAGTGTACTAGACCAATTCCTAGGTTTGGATGTGCTGGTGCCGGCGCTGGAGCGGGAGCATGTAATGGGAGCGGATTCTGAACAATCCCCAAGCCAGGTTGTTGTTGAGGTTGAACCGGTGGACGCTGCTGCTGCTGCTGCCTAGCCTTCATAGCTTGTATGCATTCCCCCATTTGAGCCCACTCAATGCTGCCTTGGTCATTCAGATCGTGGATGTAATCCTTGAATTGAAAACACACTTCTACAATGTGACCAGGACACCAGTGGTAAACACAGTATCGGGACATATCTGCGTTTGCTGGCCAAACCTCTCTTTCCTTAGGCAATTCCAACTATTTCTCCGCCATGAGTACATTGAAGATGTCGGTTAAGGGGTAAGGGAGTTGTTGGTAGTTCTCTCTCCTAGGACCTCCCCTTCATGGTGCCTGATTGGGTGGTGGCGGTGCCCTATTGTAGGTAGGTTGATGAGGTTGCTGGGGTTGTGCTACTGGTTGAGGGGGTTGTTGTGGTTGTCATGGTTGTGGTGGCCTAACCTATTGTTGAGGGGGGGGGGGGTAATAGGAAAGGTTTTGTGGTGGGTTTATGAACTGATTTTGACGGTTCCCTCCCTGGTTCCCCACAGTGTTTATAGCTTCGTTGTTGACCACTCCTTCGATTGTAGGCCCAACTGGTGCAGAGGGGGTTTTCCTGAGGTTTCTAGGTTTAGGATCAAAAGGGTTTATCATGGTGGCATCCTTGAAGTGGGCTTGCAAGTATCGGGCACTGTCATAGAGTTCATTCATGGTGGTAGGACGGTGCATGATCAATACATTTCTCAGAGCAGGTGTAGTATTTCCAATGAGCATCTTTACTTGTTCCCCTTCAGAAATAACATCTGTCAATTTCTCTGCCATTCCCATCCAGCGATCAGCGAACTTTATGAAGTCCTCTTCGGGCTTCATCTTCTCAGCAATCAAGTCTATAATGGAGCATGCTGGTGCCACCCGGTCTCTGTATCTTTGCAAGAATTTGGTCTTCACAATATCGAAGTCTCCTGCCTCAAAGGAGTCGAGTGAGTAGAACCATTCCAATGCAGACCCTTCTAGTGATCATCGGAACAAGAAGGCAAGAACCCTACGATCATTTTTCCAGAACGAGGACTCGTAAAGAAAATCTTTTAAGTGGAGAAAAGGATTGCCAATACCATCATAGTGGCGAAAAACTGGTAGCTCAGAAGGTGGTAGGTAGAGAGCTGGCAAAGAAGGAATAGAAATCTCAGGAACTGACTTGGAGTCCAGGCGACATCTCAGCTCTTCATAACGTTCATTCATCTGGGTGAGCTGATCCATGATTGCCTGGGTGAGAGTAGGTTCTTGGATTACTGGTTGGGGTATGTGGTTAGAGACATGATTTTGGAATTGAGGAGCATGACTTGGCAAATTTACTGAAGATTGTCCCATGACTTGATGGGTCAAGGGAGCAACATGGTTGAAATAAGATGGCTGAACACATGAGGGTTGAACCACAGACGGTTGAACTATAGATGGTTGAACTACAGATGGTTGTACTAGTGATGGTTGTGTTAATGATGGTTGAATCATAGATTGTTGAACAATAGGTGGTTGAACAAAGGGTGACTGAATAAGTGGTGGTCGAACCATAGGACAAGGAGATGAAGCAACTTGGTTGGCTTCAGCCTGATCTGAGGCACTTTTTCCCTTCACCATGGATTGTATGCGGGCATAGGTTTCTGGGTCGGTATATGTCGACTCTGAAAATTCAACAGGGTCCTCTCCTTTTCAGGGAAGTCCGTGAACCCATATCGTCACCTCAAGAGGGGATGAGAAAAGAAAGGAATAAAACTCGGAAAGCAACTCTCACCTCGGTCCCACACTCACATTGATCCCCGAACTTTCATCCCTTGGCGTCGCTCAATCACCAAAGAGACGGTTCGGGTCATGTGGGAGGAGGGTGAGAAGAAGGAGATTAAAACATGTGGTCGCCAGAAACCGTGGGTTCCGATTTATAGAATTAAAATGACCATTTGTACCTTAGCGTAAAGAATGTGAGTTAAAGCTTCTTCTTCTTCGGCCGGCCGATGAAGAAGAGTCCTCAATGTGTGGGTGCTTGATATTCTGTGCAACTAGACAAACAAACAAGTGAAAGAGACTATTAGAACTAAACAAGGTGGAGTATATGTAAAGAGAATAACATAAAACACACAATTGACTAGAAACTGACCGGATTCGGGTTATCTCTAACCCCCTTTTTTTTATTTTCGGAATAACAGAATAAGAGAAATGCAAAAAAATGTAAAAAAATTATAGGAGGATGGAGAATCACTAAACAAAGAGATAGGAAAAAGAACTGAAAGATTCTGAGTTGAATAGAGAAAGATATAGCCAAATCTGGGTTGTCGAAAAAGCCGAGCAGCAGTCCAGGATCTGCCAGGCGCGACTTTTCTTCTGCGCTCGTCAAGACCAGCCCCGACCACTGAATCAAGTTCCGTAAATTGCAAACTGAAGAATATTTGGAGAGGAAGAACTTTTATGAAGATATCACAGGAAGAAGACGTCCACACACTGATGTAGAGAACGAAGAAGAGAAACTTGGCAGATCACCTGCAGAATAGCCTTCCTCTCTCTTGAACCGACTTTTCTCTCGCTAAAAACTCGAAATTCTCTCTCTAAAAATCACAAAATTAATGCAGGAGGGAGGTTGGATGTCTTGAGATGCCTGGGAGGTCGTGCTCCTGCCCCTGGAACGACCAGAATCAGAGTTAATTTATAGGAGAACAGACGGTCTCATGAAGGCTAAAAAAAAGGGGTCCTTGCGCCCCACCCCTGGGCGCATGCGCCCTGGTGCAGGGCGCATGCTCCCCACTGAGGGGCGCATGTGCCCCCCAGTGAGGGCGCATGGCACTATTCCCGAAAAAAAAGGTCTTATCCTGTCGATCGGTTCAGTGGTAGAGTCCCGGTGAAAAACTGGGACCCTCGTGCCTCCAGGGTAGGGCGCATGTGCCCTCAAGTGAGGGCACAAGGTCACATGCCTCACTGGTAGGGCGCATGGGCATGTGCCCTGGGTCCCGGGCGCATGTGACCAGGAACCCGGGCGCATGGAACTGTTTTTTGCGCGTCCTTCTTCCGGAAGCCATTGCGAACACTCCCGAACTCAGAATTCGACGCCGTTTGTTGCGTTGGAAAGATAAAAGGCCGAAGAAGCTTTATATTGCATCGGATCATCCATCCACCCTCCAAAAATTCATAATTTTTTCCGGAAGTTAGGGCAGTGAACAGAAGATCCGATACAGGTCAGAATGACTCCGACGGCAAACCGGAAAGGCACGGTATGCAACAAAACTTGTCCGGGGTGTGAATATGACCATAACCTTCAATGCATGATCATTAGGAATTGGTCATTCAGCCAATTTCCGTGTTTACACGACTTATGTGTGGCTTTCGCTCGAAAATTACGGCTTTTTGCGGAAAACATCGGAAAACATCCGATTTCGTTCGGCGAAGCTCCAAATCAACTTTAAAAGACCCGGAATCATTATAAGGTCAATCATACATGTTACTCTATAAAACATGAGTTTTATGCTCCGAATTAGGCGAATTTGGCGTGTCTACAGCTTGCCTCGCCTTGATGTCGGCTTTGTAAGGGAATGGCATGTAATGAAGCGGAGTGATTCGTAGTGAACTGTAATGGAATGCAAGTGAATGTAGATGAATGTAGCGGAATGGAATGATGATGGACAGAAAAGGTGGCATCAAGGTGTAGATATAGACACGCTTATCTACCTGATCCAGCAAAATGAATCTCTCTAAGTATTCCAGATTACTTTCATGTTCTATCAAAACCTCACATAATTGATTGGTAAAAGACATGCCCTTGGCACGAGAGATGAAAAAGTAAATGATAAAGGATAAAAGGATGTAGCCAACCCTCAATGTGGTGAGGTGTCCTCGAATTGGTAGGTTCATCATCAGCCAGCAACCCGAACTTTGCGGTGTTCATGTACTATGATGGGCTAAAGTTTTAAAAGAGAAGTTGATCTTAAAATGAAAAGAATACCAATCCATCATATTTGGAATCTCAAGTTCATTCAAGTTTCACCAAAATACTCAGTTTAATTCTGAGTGGAATAATCTCAAATTCTTAAAGGGTTTGTTTAAGCATAACAAAATTGCTCGGGTATCATGAATACCATGAATCATGCTCTAGCAGAAAATTGAGTATTCGGAAAACGACAAAACAGACTTTAGCCATAGTGAGATTGAAAGACAATGGTGGGACTAACATAGAATGATGGGAAAGAAGAAACAATGGCATGACAAATATGACACGGTGGGTAAAATAAAAGACACGGTGGGATAAAATAAAGGAAAGAATAAAAAATGATGGGATAACATTGGTAATAATGAAGAATGAAAAAGAGATGGATATGAAAATATAGAAAAGTATGTAGAAAATAGTTGAAGATATAGATTGTCTATTGGAGGTCAAGACACCTGATTAGGAACCATCGTCCCTCCAATGTTCAATTTTGGCTTATCCGTGAGTGTGAAGAAATGACTAAGTCATTGTAGATTTTGTTGAAGGGGATCTCGAGCCCAGTCATCTTCACTCTCAAGGTCTTCAACATTAATGCATATAATATAAATGAACCTAACATAACTAGGTGACAAATGGTAAAAGGTGATGTGAAGTGCAAAATGCAATGATGGTGATGATGTAAGATTGATGAGAATGTGGATTTGAGTGAAGTCTTCAGGCATAGTGCATCGACCAGCATCTCTGGTCCATCCTTGTCTTGCCTTCTGACGGAATACAACACCATGAGAATGTTCAGCTGGGTGGTGCTTCCTTTCTTTTCGCCGCAAGGTTGGCATGACGTTCCTTGGGGAACACTGATCTCACCAATTCACCTGTTAGGACTGAAAAGGTTGCCTGCACATTTCTGGTTAGTACCCAACAGACATAATTGTCATATCAAGCAGATTGTTCATGAAATGATCAACTGAAGATTTTACTATTAGAACCATCATTTAGATGTCAAAACAGCGTTTTTGATGATGGTTTCTTTAGCAAAAATGTCACTTTTAACATTATAGACAATTTCTGATTTTTTGAGATTTTTTTGAATTTTTTGAATTTTTTGTCCATGTGCCCCCGATCGGGGGCACCTGGCCATGCGCCCTGGGATGGGGCACCTGGCCATGTGCCCCTAGATGAGGGCACATGCGCCCTGAGGCAATTTTTTTTTCAGAAAAAATTGTACCTGATCGCCCTTCTCTTTTTGCTCCTGAAAACACTTAACAAAGTTGATTAAATTTTCATTATGACTCATCCCTTTGCCTATATATCATTTGCCTTGATTTTGAGTCAAAGGGAGGAGCCTTCTTAACAAGGTGGAACAAAACAAATGACTTAAATGAAATAGGGGTAAGGGTTAAGAGAACTTACCTGCCGTGGTGTGAATCTTCTCCTCTTCTGCATTGAAATGCATGAAACACTTGACAGAAGGAGATTAGATCTTCATCAGGACTCATCCCTTTGTCCATTATGGTCAACTTTAACTTAGGTCAAAGGGAAGAGCCTTCTTAACAAGGTAATTAAAGCAAAAATGGATATGCAATGCAAGAATGGAAATATGCATGACAATCAAATAAACATGGATGCAACTAAAGCGATGATCATGACTAAGCATTTTTTTTGGATTTTCTTCAAAACATTCATTTTTTTTGGATTTTCAAAAGTATTCAATTTTTTTGGGATTTTTTGAAATATGTATTTTTTTTTGAATATTTGAAATATTCATTTTTTTTTTGCATTTTTTTGGGTTTTTGAAATATGCATTTTTTTGGGTTTTTGAAATATTCCTTTTTTGGGATTTTGAAATATTCCTCTCTTTTTTTTATGGAGAAAATGCTAGTATTTGAGACAAGTCCTCGGTCTCTGGGGTTTGTCAAGACTCAAGTGGTAGATGCCATGTGCAAAAATAAAGTTCCCTACCTAGAATCCTTCTAACCTCCTTCCTTTTATTGGCTTGGGTTCCACCTGGATTTGGTCGGTTTACCCTACACAAGGGGTTTAAGGAGGAAGAGTATAGAGGAAGTCATTGATAGGGTTTGAAGTTGTTGAGAGGGATTTCTCTACTCACTCAAATTACCCATTGGGATTCGGCCCCTTTGGGTTTTTGTTTTCTTTTTTTGCTCTTTTCTATATGGCACATATTTGGACAGGCTTTTGACCCGTGGGGACATTGCCAATCTTTTAGTGCCTTTTGCCTTGACTATCATTCTGGGTACTCATTCAGACAGGTTGATCATTCTTCCTTTTCTAATCTGAGGGGTTCATTGCCCATCTTTTGGCACCCTTTTGTACCCTCTGAGACGGCCTCCTACTAGGGTGGGAGTGTTTTCGATACTACCCCTCTCTAATCTTCTCTCCCTATCTTGGACCGAGTAGAAGAGAATAGGGTAAGGGTACTCCTTCCATTTCAAGATTTCTGCCTTGCCTTTCGCAAGTGTCGGGATGTCTGGATTCTAGGATCGGGAAGTGTTGTGTGTGTAGGATGGTACCTACCCTTGACTTCTCACGAACAACCTAGGATCGATGACTTGAGATTATACCAGTGGTTTCTCCATTTTTATGGAAAGTACTTTTTGAGGTAAACTCCATTCCAAGGATGATTCAATTTTTCTCCATCTACATTAGTTAATTCATATGCATTACCAGGATACTTTTCAGTGATTACAAAAGGCCCTTCCCAGTTAGGTTGCAACTTGGAGCGGGGACCCCCTGGCTTAACGAATATGCGTTTGACTACCATCCCACCGATCTCGAATTTTCTCTCGACCACCCTCTTTTGATAAAACCTTTTGAGTCTATTCTGATAAGTCCGGGCATTCTCGACGGCGGCTAGCCTTCTTTCATCCAAGAGTTCAAGCTGTGCAAGGAGAGATTCTCTTCTCTCATCAACAGGAATATCCCTGTATAGCTGAACTCAGAGAGATGGAAGTAATACTTCGTAAGGGACCACTGCTTCCATCCCATATGCCAAAGCATACGGGGTTTGTCCAGTGGGAGTCCTTACAGAAGTACGATAAGCCCATAGAGCATCTACAAGCTTATCAGGCCAGTCGGCAAATTTGCTAGACTTACAAGATTTCTTGATGATTTTGATTAAGGTCTTATTGGTGGCTTCTGCTTGACCATTGCCTTGAGGATAGTATGGTGATGAATGATGCAATGAAACGCGATACCTGTTGCAAAGATCACGCAGATCTTGAGAAAGAAATTGTGGCCCATTATCGTTGACGATGTCGCTGGGGATCCCGAACCTTGCAATGATGTTGCGCTTGATGAAGGAGCAAACTGTTGACGCTTTAATCTCCACAAATGCTTCCGCTTCAGCCCACTTTGTGAAGTACTCCGTTGCCGTCAGAATGAATGATTTTGAGCGCATTTCATAGTTGAGGTCACTCAAGGGGCCAATGATATCAAAAGTCCACATGGAGAAAGGCCATGGGGCATGAATTGGATGAAGGGAAGATGCGGGAGAGTGAATCTTGTCGGCATGGAGTTGACATGAATGACAATGCCGGACAAAGATGGAGCAGTCTTCTTCTAGAGTTGGCCAATAATACCCTTGTCGAATGATTTTCTTAGCAAGGGCTTGGGCATTCACATGACCACCACAAACTCCAGAATGTGCTTCCTTCAGCACCAACTCAGCTTCTTCTTCATTAAGACATCTGAGTAAGATTTCACTTAGGCTTCTCTTATAGAGCATTCCTCCTAGGATTGTATACCTCTGGGATACTCTTCTGATTGCCTTCTTTTCTTTGGTGGTTGATCCAGGTGGGTATGACTGATCTTGGCAATACCTCGCAATCTCATCATACCAAGGTCTCTCACATTCTTCTAATTCTTCCAACTCAATCAAGGAGATTTCTTCTTTATGTTCCAAGTATTCTTTTCTGTTGAACCTCTCTTTAACCTTTAGAAAACATCCATCCTCAATTGCTGGAATTGTTCTCTTACAGATGTGGATAGTGCGCACTTGCCTGCCTAGCGGGACAGATAGAGATGAAGCTAGTGAAGCTAAGGCATCGGCGAGGATATTCTGAGAACGGGGGACATGGACAAAGGTGAGTTTGAAGAATAGCTTGATGTAGAAGGTGGTGAGCTCATGGTAGGGTTTGAGGTTTGGATGAGAAGTTCGGTACTTGGATAGGACTTGGCGTAGGATCAATTGACTATCACCTATCACCCTCAGTTCGGTGGCACCATGGAAATGAGCGGCCTCCAGCCCGGCCAGCAAGGCTTCATACTCAGCTATGTTGTTGGTTGCTGGAAAGTTAAGCTGAAAAGCTTGTGGAATGGTGACACCTTCAGGTGACAGAAGGACAATACCTATCCCTCTACCATGAGAGTTCAGAGCCCCGTCGAAATATAATGTCCAAAGATTGGAAGATCGGACTGACATTAGTTCGTCATCCGGGAACTCTGACCGGATTGGGTCAAAGACGGGTATGGGACGATGGGCAAGGTGTTCAACAATAGCATAGCCTTTGATTGCCTTCTGTGGGACATAAGTGATATCAAATTGGGATAAGAAACTCTGCCATCGCCCTAACCGATCAGTCAAGACTGTCTTCTCTAACAGAAACTTGATAGGATTGATACGAGCAATGAGCTTGACTTGGTGAGCAATAAAATAATGTTTGAGTTTCTGAACCACCCAAACAAGAGCAGCACAGGTCTTTTCTACCACAGTGTACTTCAGCTCACAAGCATCAAACATTTTAGACAAGTAATAAGTAGCTCGTTCTTTCCCTTCTTCATCAACTTGTGCAAGGACTGCCCCAAGAGAGTTCTCAAGAACCGAAATGTAGAGGACTAAGGGCTTGTCGGGAATTGGTGGTCTAAGTACAGGGGGACTTGACAGGTATGTTTTCAACCCATAAAACGCCTCATGGCACTTCGAATCCCATTTAAACTCGGCCCCCGCCTTGGTTAACTCATAGAAAGGTTTACACCTTTAGGAATGTTGTGAGATAAACTGGCGGACAAATTGTAGCCTCCCAATCAACCCTCGAAGCTCTTTCATATTCTTCGGAGGAGGCATACCAATAATTGCTTTGGCCTTGTTTGGGTCGATCTCGATGCCCGTTTTGCTTACTATGAACCCAAGTAGCTTTCCCGATGAAACTCCAAATGTCCAAATGTGCACTTCTTAGGGTTCATTTTTAGCTTGTATTCTCTAGCTCGTTGCAAAACTTTCCTTAGCACTTCAGAATGATCTTCCCGACTCTTGGACTTGATAACCAAATCATCCACATACACCTCTACAAGGGTGTGCATCATGTCGTGAAAGATAGACATCATAGCCCTCTGATATGTAGCACCAGCATTCTTTAACCCAAAGGGCATGACAACATAGCAATATGTTCCCCAAGGTGTAGTGAAGGAGGTCTTCTCTTGGTCCTCCTCAGCTAACCGGATCTGATTGTATCCAGAATAGCCATCCATTAATGAAAGCATTTCAAATCCAGCTCTGTTATCAACCAAAACATCGATATGAGGTAAAGGAAAATCATCCTTAGGACATGCTTGGTTCAAGTCCCTGAAGTCTATACAAATCCGAATTCGTCCATCCTTCTTCATAACAGGGACTATGTTAGCCACCCATTGCGGATATAGGACAACCTTAATAAATTTTGCTTGATGTAGTTTGTCGACCTCTTCTTTCATTTTGAGTGCAAAATCAGGGTAGAACCTCCTGAGCTTTTGTTTAACCGGGGTAGTTCCAGGTTTCAAGGTTAATCTATGTTCAACCAATGAATTATCTAATCCCGGCATGTCTTCATATGTCCATGTGAACGTATCCTTATATTCTTCCAAAACTTTGATCAAACGTTGTTCTTCTGAGGGAGTGAGGTTTGCACTAATGAGGATAGTCTTAAGATCTTCTAGGGTTCCTAAATTCAGTTCCTTGGTCGGTTCATTCCCTGTGGCTGATGGTTCTTCAAATCTTCTAAGTCCAGATGCATATGCATCAGCCAAGTCCTCGATTTCATCCTCGGATTCGGGATCCTTCTCTGATACCACCTCATATACTCCCAAAGTATGATCTATGTTATGCTCATCCTCATATCGTATTTCATCTAGCTGGATGGTATTATCCAAAAAGTTTGGCAGCCTTGCACACTCTACGCATTTCTGTGCCAATTATTGCAGATACCTATTTGGAACTTGCTTGCCTCTGACTTTCCTATTTCCTAACCTAACTTGACCTACTGAAGATAAAGCTGGAAAGGTGGTATTTACAGTGGAGGGGGGATCGAGTAAATTGATCAATGATTCAGAAAAGAGGGATCCCTGATTGGGAGCACCCTCTGGGATGAGTAGAGACGTCTCCTCGATGGAAATGTGAGTTTCAGAGAAGTCGTTTTTTTTTTTGGGATTCTCAAGTAAAAAGATAGAATGAGCCTGAGTGACTCGAGGCTTGCTAGAAGATGACTGAATTAATAGAGAGAAAAACTTAAGAATAAAGGGGAAAAAGGGGCTCGTGGGCCCGATGATAACAGAAAGTGGACACATGGGTCCAAAACTGATGAAAAAAGTAAACGGGTACGTGGACCCGATCATAGAAATAAATGGGCATGTAAGCCCATGTTGGTAAAAGCCCTCAGTTCTGAAGTTGATGAGGGAAGCAAATGGGCAAGGCGGCCCAAGAAGAGTAGAAGGTTGAAGAGGGCACATGGGCCCAAAGTGGGTAAGTGGGCCCTGAAGCCCATCCAAAAGATCTAGAAACAATGGTACGAGGTTCAAACATGGCATTGTTGTATTTGGGCCTCGTGGAATGGTTTTGACTTGGGTGGTATGCTCAACCAGATGATCCAATATTGGTCTGCCCTTGGGTGGTTCTTGGTGCTCTTCCCCACTTGAGAACAAACGAGTTAAAGATAAGCACAGGTCTTCCAAGTCTTCTTCTTCTTCATCTGGAGCCTTTCTTCTCTTGACAGCTATCGCGGAACTTTTGCCATCTTCAACCATCATCATGGTCTCCCCTTTGATAAAGAATGTATGGAGCCCCATGTCATATCCTGGCTGGAAGATCCTCCTTGGGATGGAACCCTTTTCATATCCCAACCCCTGCCTGCGTGGCCTTTTCACAATTTCAATTGGTTGAGTGATCCCTTGAAGATCCTTGCCTAAACCTCTTCCAGGCTGATAGCCCAATTTCATCATCATCCGCCATCCCAGTGTGTCTGGTAGAGAGGCGGTCATGCATCTGACTTCTGGCAATTCTCCCACTGAGATCTGGGGTTGTATTGACAGACCTAGGGGTAAAGAAGCATCGTTCAGCTCGTCCCTTATAGGCATGCTAGTCACCTTGACCACCTGTCCTTTAAAGGGAAACTTTATGCACTGGTGGTTTGTTGAAGCCACAGCTCCTATTGCCTCCAAGTATGGCCTCCCAAGTATAGCCTGAAAAGTTGGATCCAATTCTAGAACATGAAATTCCATTGTGACCGTACATGGTCCAAGTTTAACTTCTAGAGTGACCACCCCATGTGCAGACTTCTTGGAGTTGTCGTAGGCCGTCACCATGGCACAGGATGGCTTGATTTCTTGCTCAGAAATGCCACACAACTGCAAAGTTTCTGGCGGCATAACGTTGATAGAAGCTCCAGTGTCAACCAAACATGATTTCACTTCGACATTGCAGATGATAACTGCCACATGCAAAGCATATCTCCTAAATTCTGGATCAGCTAATTCTTCCTGAGAGAAAGTGAGTGTTGGGTGCTCACTTCTAGGGGATAACACTGTAGTTATCTTTTCAGGTGGGAGATCTTCACTCACCATGACCATTTGTAAGTATTGCTGTAGAATCTCCTGGTGCACCTTTGATCTTTTGATCAACTCAAGTATGAAAATACGGGCCGGTGTTTTATCCAAATGCTTCAACAAATCATAGGCTGTGCCTGGCAATGGTTCTTCTACTTGTTCCTCCTCCACTAGATCCTGTGGTTGAGTACTGGCTTGGGGAAAGAGCCGCTGGAACATCCTCCCACTCCGAAGCACCGGGGCTATTTGGCGGTCAGGTAGAGGTGACGGGTTAACTGGGGTGGATTGTGGTGGAACAGGTGGTATAGATGCAGGTATGATAGGTAATGGGATAGATGGTTCTGGGATGATGGGGTCAGTTGGTAGAGGGGTAGGATCTGGAGGTGGTAGTGATGGTGATACCGGTGGCCTAATAAGAAGAGGCCGGGGTGCGAAGTGGTTGATGAGTTTAATGAAGGTGTAGGTTGTGGGATTGGTTGTGGTGTTGGTGGTATGATAGGTTGGGGTTTTGGAGTGGTAGAGCTCGTAGGCTGGGGGTTCAGGTTTGGTGGTGATTGTTGTTGTCTGATGAGTAGGGGTCGGTGTGTAGCCATGGTTGAAGGAGGTGTAGTTAAGAAGGGGGCTGGCCTAATGATGGGTCGGCGAGAAGAAGTGGTGGCCAGTGGTTGGGTTATTGAGCTTTGTGGTAGTTGTGGAGTATAAGGTGCATAGATTATTTTTCTAGGAGGGTTCCTAGCAGGAGGCCTAGCCGGGTTGACAGGCATGGTTGTATTGTGGCTTTCTAGTTGCCAACCTTGAGCATGACTGGCATCTCCCTGGACAATGGAGTGTACTAGACCAATTCCTAGGTTTGGATGTGCTGGTGCCGGTGCTGGAGCGGGAGCATGTAATGGGAGCGGATTCTGAACAATCCCCAAGCGCTGCTGCCTAGCCTTCATAGCTTGTATGCATTCCCCCATTTGAGCCCAATCAATGCTGCCTTGGTCATTCAGATCGTGGATGTAATCCTTGAATTGAAAGTACACTTCTACAGTGTGACCAGGACACCGGTGGTAAGCACAGTATCGGGACATATCTACATTTGTTGGCCAAACCTCTCTTTCCTTGGGCAATTCCAACTGTTTCTCTGCCATGAGTACATTGAATATGTCGGTCAAGGAGTAAGGGAGTTGTTGGTAGTTCTCTCTCCTAGGACCTCCCCTTCGTGGTGCTTGATTGGGTGGTGGCAGTGCCCTATTGTAGGCAGGTTACGAGGTTGCTGGGGCTGTGCTACTGGCTTAGGTGGTTGTTGTAGTTGTCGTGGTTGTGGTGGCCTAACCTGTTGTTGAGGGGGGTAAGAGGAATGGTTTTGTGGTGGGTTTCTAAACTGGTTTTGACGGTTCCCTCCCTGGTTCCCCACAGTGTTTATTGCTTCGTTGTTAACCACTCCCTCGGTTGTAGGAGCAACTGGTGTAGAGGGGGTTTTCCTGAGGTTTATAGGTTTAGGATCAAAAGGGTTTATCATGGTGGCATCCTTGAAGTGGGCTTGCAAGTATCGGGCACTGTCATAGAGTTCATTCATTGTGGTAGGACGGTGCATGATCAAGACATTCCTCAAGGCAGGTGTAGTGTTGCCAATAAGCATCTTCACTTGTTCCCCTTCAGAAATCACATCTGTCAGTTTCTCTGCCATTCCCCTCCAGCGATCAGCAAACTTTATGAAGTCCTCTTCGGGCTTCATCTTCTCAGCAATCAAGTCTGTAATGGAGCATGCTGGTGCCACCCGGTCTCTGTATCTTTGCAAGAATTTGGTTTTAACAATATCGAAGTCTCCTGCCTCAAAGGAGTCGAGCGAGTAGAACCATTCCAATGTAGACCCTTCTAATGATCGACGAAACAAGAAGGCAAGAACCCTACGATCATCTTTCCAGAATGAGGATTCGTAAATAAAATCTTTAAGGTGGAGAAAAGGGTTGCCAGTACCAATGTAGCGGCGATAAACTGGTTGCTCAGAAGGTGGCAGGTGTAGGACTGGCAGAGAAGGAATGGAAATCTCAGGAACTGACTTGGAGTCTAGGCGACATCTCAGCTCTTCATAACGTTCATTCATCTGGGTGAGCTGATCCATGATTGCCTGGGTGAGAGCAGGTTCTTGGTTTATTGGAGGCGGTATGTGGTTAGAGACATGGTTCTGGAATTGAGGAGCATGACTTGGCAAATTTACTGAAGATTGTCCCATGACTTGATGGGTCAGGGGAGCAACATGGTTGAAATAAGATGGTTGAACAAATAAGGGTTGGACCACAGACGGTTGAACTATAGATGGTTGAACTAAAGATGGTTGTGCTAGTGTTGGTTGAATCACATATTGTTGAACAACAGGAGGTTGAACAAAGGGTGATTGAATAAGTGGTGGTTGAACTAGAGGACGAGGAGATAAGGCAACTTGATTGGTTTCAGCCTGATCTGAAGCAATTTTGCCCTTCACCATGGATTGTATACGGGCATAGGTTTCTGGGTCGGTATAGAGAGACAACTCCCTAAAGAGTTGTTCAACATCACGAGGAGCAGATGGTTGAGGGACCTCTTGCGCTTCTGACTCAAACAATGGATTAACACGACCATCTGACGGATTTGGTTGGTGACCCATCTCGTGTTCTCGATGTTCAGCTTGTTCCGCCATTCCAACGTGCCTTCCAGACCTTAGTTGCATTGAACTTCAAGGAGAAAGTGAAACAAACAAGTTGACAAAACAAACAAAGAACTTTTTTTTTGGTTTTTAGTATTTTGCAAAAAGTTAGAGGTTTGAATTTTTGTTTGACAAGCAAGTGATGCAAAGACTTGAAAGCAAGATTACGCAATGATTTTGATTAAACCTTAGGTTTATGGATTTGTTAAGAATTGTTCTCTCAACAAATGGGTTAGGATCCTAACTCCAATCTCCAATAACCTAGGTTTCACACAATCTCACCACGTGTAGGTAAAATAGGATGCTTCGGGTTTTGGGGAGTGGTACAACCAACCCGATCGTGAAGAGGAATACTCCACGTATGAGGAATTACGGAGGCCTTGATGAAAGCCAACCAAGTTAACTAGGAAGGAATATCCCAGAAGAGAGGTCAGAATCCACCAAGAGGGTGTTTTGGATGGGAGGGGTAAATGGGAGAGTGAGCTCCCACCTCAAAAAAAGTGTAAAAGAAAGAAGGAGGTAGAGAGAAGGAGCAGAGAATGCAATCAAGTAATAAAGCAAGTAATGAACTTAAATAAACAAGCAATGACACAAGACAAGCGATTAGAAACTAGACAAGCAACTAGAAACTAGAATCCAAACCTTGTTTCATATGTGAGCTAAATGGAGATAGTGAAAAGGTGATGAAAAGAAAAGGGTTCAAATCTGATGGCCAAGCAAAAGGGTGGTCCACGTGGGGACTGATGTAAGAATAAGCTGGTTCACGTGGTAACCGGGGTAAAAGGTAAAGGTGGTTCATGTGGGAACCGGTTTGAATGGTCAAAAGAGGGCCACGTGGGGCCAATTAAAAGTGAGTAAAGATCTGATCCAAGTGGGGATAGATCTGAAAAAAAGTGGTTTGGTTCACGTGGGAACCGAAGTAAAGAAAGAGATTGGTTCACGCGGGAACCGGTTTAAAAGGAAAAGGGTGGTTCACGTGGGAACCAGTTTAAATAAAATGACAGAAATTAAATGGCATACATGGCACTTCAGATCTGATGAAAGATGGGTGAAATCAGAAATTTTGAGATGGCATGAAGTTTAAGAGAGGTGGAAAGAAGGAAAGGCTCACGTGGGAACCGGTCTAGAACTAGAACTAGTTGCAAAACAAAACACTAAGCACCCACGGTTGAAGACATTGCTTGTCCCACCGTGGTCACCACAAAGCTGTCGACTCTAAAAATTTGACGGGGTCCTCTCCTTTTCAGGGAAGTCAGTGAACCCAGATCGTCACCTCAAGAGGGGATGAGAAAAGAAAGGAATAAAACTCGGAAAGCAACTCTCACCTCGGTCCCACACTCACATTGATCCCCGAACTTTCATCCCTTGGCATCGCTCGATCACCAAAGATACGGTTCGGGTCATGTGGGAGGAGGGTGAGAAGAAGGAAATTAAAACATGTGGTCGCCAGGAACCGTGGGTTCTGATTTATAGAGTTAAAATGACCGTGTGTACCTTAGCGTGAAGAATGTGAGTTAAAGCTTCTTCTTCTTCGGCCGGCCGATGAAGAAGAGTCCTCAACGTGTGGGTGCTTGATATTCTGTGCAACTAGATAAACAAACAAGTGAAAGAGACTATTAGAACTAAACAAGGTGGAGTATATGTAAAGAGAATAACATAAAACACACAATTGACTAGAAACTGACCGGATTCGGGTTATCTCTAACCCCCTTTTTCTTTATTTTCGGAATAACAGAATAAAAGCAATGAAAAAAAATATAAAAATATAATAGGAGAATGGAGAATCACTAAACAAAGAGATAGGAAAAACAACTGAAAGATTCTGAGTTGAATAGAGAAAGATATAGCCAAATCTGGGTTGTCGAAAAAGCCAAGCAGCAGTCCAGGATCTTCCAGGCGCGACTTTGCTTCTGCGCTCATCACGACCATCCCCGACCTCAGAATCAAGTTCCGTCGATTGAAAACTGAAGAGGACTTGGAGAGGAAGAACTTTGATGAAGAGATCTTAGGCAGCAGACGTCTACACACTGCTGTAGAGGCCGAAGAAAAGAGACTTTGCAGATCACCTGCAGAACAGCCTTCCTCTCTCTTGAACAGACTTTTCTCTCTCTAAAAACTCGAAATTCTCTCTCTAAAAATCACAAAATCAATGCAGGAGGGAGGTTGGACGTCTTGAGATGCCTGGGGGGTTGTGCTCATGCCCCTGGAACGACCGGAATCAGAGTTAATTTATAGGAGAACAGACGGTCTCATCAAGGCTAAAAAAAGGGGTCCTTGCGCCCCACCCCTGGGCGCATGCGCCCTGGTGCCGGGTGCATGCATCCCACTGAGGGGCGCATGGCACTATTCCCGAAAAAAAGGTCTTATCCTGTCGATCGGTTCAGTGGTAGAGTCCCGGTGAAAAACTGGGTCCCTTGTGCCTCCAGGGTAGGGCGCATGTGCCTTCAAGTGAGGGCACAATGTCACGTGCCTCACTCGTAGGGCGCATGGGCCCGTGCCCTGGGTCCCGGGCGCATGTGACCAGGAACCCGGGCGCATGGAACTGTTTTTTGCGCGTCCTTCTTCCGGAAGCCATTGCGAACACTCCCGAACTCAGAATTCGACGCCGTTTGTTGCGTTGGAAAGATAACAGGCCGAAGAAGCTTTATATTGCATCGGATCAGCCATCCACCCTCCAAAAATTCATAATTTTTTCCGGAAGTTAGGGCAGTGAACAGAAGATCCGATACAGGTCAGAATGACTCCGACGGCAAACCGGAAAGGCACGGTATGCAAAAAAACTTGTCCGGGGTGTGAATATGACCATAACCTTCAATGAATGATCATTAGGCATTGGTCATTCAGCCAATTTCTGTGTTTACACGACTTACGTGTGGCTTTGACTCGAAAATTATGGCTTTTTGCGGAAAACATCGGAAAACATCCGATTTTGTTCGGCGAAGCTCCAAATCAACTTTAAAAGACCCGACATCATTATAAGGTCAATCATACATGTTACCCTATAAAAAAAGAGTTTTATGCTCTGAATTAGGCAAATTTGGAGTGTCTACAGTATAGAGGGACAACTCCCTAAAGAGTTGTTCAACATCACGGGGAGCAGATGGTTGAGGGACCTCTTGTGCTTCTGACGGAATCGGTTGGTGACCCATCTCGTGCTCTCGATGTTCAGCTTGTTCCTCCATTCCAATGTGCCTTCCAGACCTTAGTTGCATTGAACTTAGCGTGAAAACAAACAAGTTGACAAAGTAAACAAAGAACTTTTTTTGTTTTTTTAGTATTTTGCAAAAAGTTAAAGGTTTGAATTTTTGTTTGACAAGCAAGTGATGCAAAAACTTGAAAGCAAGATTATGCAATGATTTTGATTAAACCTTAGGTTTATGGATTTGTTAAGAATTTTTCTCTCAACAAATGGGTTAGGATCCTAACTCCAATCTCCAATGACCTAGGTTTCACACAATCTCACCACGTGTAGGTAACATAGGATGCTTCGGGTTTTGGGGAGTGGTACAACCAACCCGATTGTGAAGAGGAATACTCCACGTATGAGGAATTACGGAGGCCTTGATGAAAGCCAACCAAGTCAACTAGGAAGGAATATCCCAGAAGAAAGGTCAGAATTCACCAAGAGGGTGTTTTGGATGGGAGGGGTAAATGAGAGAGTGAGCTCCCTCCTCAAAAAAGTGTAAAAGAAGGAGGTAGAGAGAAGGAGCAGAGAATGCAATCAAGTAATAAAACAAGTAATGAGCAAAACATAAACTTAAATAAACAAGCAATCACACAAGACAAGCGATTAGAAACTAGACAAGCAATTAGAAACTAGAATCCAGAACATGTTTCTTATGTGAGCCAAATGGAGATAGTGAAAAGGTGATGGAAAGAAGAGGGTTCAGATCTGATAGCCAAGCAAAAGGGTGGTCCACGTGGGGACCGATGTAAGAATAAGCTGGTTCACGTGGGAACCGGGGTAAAAAGTAAAGGTGGTTCACGTGGGAACCGGTTTTGGGTAAAAAAGGGTGGTTCACGTGGGAACCGGTTTGAATGGTCAAAAGAGGGCCACGTGGGGCCAATTAAAGGTGAACAAAGATCTGATCCAAGTTGGGATAGATCTGAAAAAAAGTAGTTTGGTTCACGTGGGAACCGGTTTAAAAGGAAAAGGGTGGTTCATGTGGGAACCGCTTTAAATAAAATGACAGAAATTAAATGGCATACTTGGCACTTCAGATCTGATGAAAGATGGGTGAAATCAGAAATTTTGAGATGGCATGAAGTTTAAGAGAGGTGGAAGGAAGGAAAGGCTCACGTGGGAATCGGTCTAGAACTAGAACTAGTTGCAAACAAAACACTAAGCACCCACGGTTGAAGACATTGCTTGTCCCACCGTGGTCACCACAAAGCTGTCGACTCTAAAAATTTGACGGGGTCCTCTCCTTTTCAGGGAAGTCAGTGAACCCAGATCGTCACCTCAAGAGGGGATGAGAAAAGAAAGGAATAAAACTCGGAAAGCAACTCTCACCTCGGTCCCACACTCACATTGATCCCCGAACTTTCATCCCTTGGCATCGCTCGATCACCAAAGAGACGGTTCGGGTCATGTGGGAGGAGGGTGAGAAGAAGGAAATTAAAACATGTGGTCGCCAGGAACCGTGGGTTCTGATTTATAGAATTAAAATGACCGTGTGTACCTTAGCGTGAAGAATGTGAGTTAAAGCTTCTTCTTCTTCGGCCGGCCGATGAAGAAGAGTCCTCAACGTGTGGGTGCTTGATATTCTGTGCAACTAGATAAACAAACAAGTGAAAGAGACTATTAGAACTAAACAAGGTGGAGTATATGTAAAGAGAATAACATAAAACACACAATTGACTAGAAACTGACCGGATTCGGGTTATCTCTAACCCCTTTTTTTATTTTCGGATAAAAAGACTAAAAGTAATGCAAAAAAATGTAAAAAAATGATAGGAGGATGGATAATCACTAAACAAAGAGATAGGAAAAAGAACAGAAAGATTTTGAGTTGAATAGAGAAAGATATGGCCAAATCTGGGTTGTCGAAAAAGCCGAGCAGCAGTCCAGGATCTGCCAGGCGCGACTTTGTTTCTGCGCCCGTCATGACCAGCCCCGACCTCAGAATCGAGTTCTGTCAATTGAAACCTGAAGAAGACTTGGAGAGGAAGAACTTTGATGAAGAGAGCTCAGGAAGAAGACGTCCACACACTGCTGTAGAGGCCGAAGAAGAAAGACCTGGCTGATCACCTGCAGAACAGCCTTCCTCTCTCTTGAACCGACTTTTCTCTCTCTAAAAACTCGAAATTCTCTCTCTAAAAATAACAAAATCAATACAGGAGGGTGTTTGGATGTCTTGAGATGCCTGGGGGGTCATGCTCATGCCCCTGGAATGACCAGAATCAGAGTCAATTTATAGGAGAACGAACGGCGCGATCTATACTAAAAAATAGGGCTCCTTGCACCCTACCCCTGGGCGCATGCGCCCTGGTGCAGGGCGCATGCGCCCCACTGAGGGGCGCATGTGCCTCCCAGTGGGGGCGCATGGCACTATTCCCGAAAAAAATGGTCTTATCCTGTCGATCGGTTCAGTGGTAGAGTCCCGGTGAAAAACTGGTTCCCTCGTGCCTCAAGGGTAGGGCGCATGTGCCCTCAAGTGAGGGCACGAGGTCACGTGCCTCACTGGTAGGGCGCATGGGCACGTGCCCTGGGTTCCGGGCGCATGTGACCAGGAACCCGGGCGCATGGGACTGTTTTTGCGCGTCCTTCTTCCGGAAGCCATTGCGAACACTCCCGAACTCGGCATTCGACGCCGTTTGTTGCGTTGGAAAGATAACAGGCCGAAGAAGCTTTATATAGCATCAGATATGCCATCACACTCTCCAAAACTTCATAATTTTGTCCGGAAGTTAGGGCAGTGAACAGAAGATCCGATACAGGTCAAAATGACTCCGACGGCAAACCGGAAAGGCACGGTATGCAACAAAACTTGTCCGGAGTGTGAATATGACCATAACCTTCAATGCATGATCATTAGGCATTGGTCATTTAGAAAACTTCCGTGTTTATACGATTTACGTGTGGCTTTCGCTCGGAAATTATGGCTTTTTGCGGAAAACTTCGGAAAACATCCGATTTCGTTCGGCGAAGCTCCAAATCAACTTTAAAAGACCCGGCATTATTCTATGGTCAATCACACATGTTACCCTATAAAACATGAGTTTTATGCTCTCAATTAGGAGAATTTGGCGTGTCTACAGTGTGCCTTGTTCTAGGAGTTCTGAGAGATGGAGATAGCTAACAGAGCACTAGATTCAAGTAGATCGTCATGGGTTTTGATTTCATATTCTCATTCCTGATTAGCTTCTTCTTGAGGTTGCTTAAATATAGATGGTGTATCAAGCTCAAGGGACACCATGGTGGTAAATTGAGAGTAAAAAATGAAAGGATTTTTTATTTCGAGTTCAAATTCTTCCATAGGTCGATCTTGCTCATGATTGACTAGCTCCAGAGACAGTCAAGATTGACATGACTGGCTAGAAATAAGAGATCCAATTCTGATGCCGGGGTAGGGGCATAAATTATTGGAGGAGTTTGATTATGCTCAACAAGTTGTGAAGGTTGTTGAACAAATAATGAGTTGTGCAACCTATCAATGCCAAAAATTGGTTGGCACCTTATATGTGAACGGGATTCCCACCCGACCCACACTCACCTTGATTCCTAAATGTTCGGCTCTCGACATCACTTGGGTGCCAGAGATACGGTTCAAGTCACATGGGAAAGAGATCAAAAAAAGATAATTAATGTAAATATAGAGAGAGTGAATGAGATAAGGGTAAGTGAAGAGGTTGTGGTGCCAGGAACCATGGGATCTGATTTATGTAGCAAATTAAATAAAAAATAGATTGAGAAAAGTTGATTGTGTATGTACTTTTAGTGGGGAGATCGAGTGCAGGTGGAAAAAGAAAAGTCTCCAACTGAGTATGTGCTTTATTTCTTGTGCAACTAAAAGACAAAAGACAAGTGAAAGAAAGGATTAGAGTTTAGTGAAGTGTAGTATCTGTAAAGGGAATGACATAATAAAAGCAATCAGAAATAAACTCACCAATTCTGGGGTTAGCCCTAACCCATTTTTTAGTTTTTGGTTAAATATGATAATAAAAAATAAATAACAATACTATTGAGAATGATTCTAAATTATATAATAATGAAGTTAATAAAAACAAATCTTTTTTGAGATGACAAAGATAACATGACCCTGAGAAGATGACAACCAAGTTAGACTGTTTCAGAGTTTGTTGTCACTACATCAATGCAGAAGCCACCATGAGCAATACAAAAGTCACAATGGGCTAATGTTTGCTTAAATAGAAGTATAACTCATTGGGGGTGTTTTTTATGAAGGAAGGCTGACCTGGATCCTCTGGGAAAAGGTCAAGAATTCTTAGGGAACTCTAGTGACCGAAAGTTCTAATCAAGAAATTGTTGGTGTGATGTCAATGCCGACTATGCTACGAGCATCAAGAAAGTCAGAATTGACTCATTCTTTCTAGAAACAAAGTATAATTCACTAGGGAATATTTTATCTGAAGGTTGTCTTGGTTGAATCCACTGGAAAGAGGATGAGAATTGACAAAGAACTCAGGGACAGGAAAATGTAAAATCTAAATTCGCATGCATAGCGTCGGTGCAGAAACTATTACAAGCCAAAGAGATGTCAGAATTGAGCCCTATTTGTTGGAAATGAAAGAAGATTGGATGATGAATAACTCTTCTGAATGAGGACTATTCAGAGTCTACTTGGAGAAGTCTGTGGAAGCCAAAGAACAAAATACAACACTAAAAAAAGCATATTGGACTTTTCTCTCTATGTTTGGACCGATTTCTTTGCACCAGGGCAAGGGGAGGATGATTAGAGAAACTTGGGACAAAGCCTAGGGTGGCTGGAAGATGGGAGATTCAATCTTATTTTGTTGACAATGCCCCCAAATTTATAGAAGAATGAAAACCAGTCAAATTAGGGTAAGACACATAACTGTGTCCCAGTTCAAGGGTGCTCAGGACGTGCTCCCAAACTAGGGGTGCGCATAGCACATCCTCAAAGGCAAGGCACACTGATCATGCCCCCAACCCAAGGGTGTGGTTGGCCAAAATTTCTATTTTTTGGCCAGAACCTTCCAAAAAATTTCTTGAAAATTAAAAATTCAAGTAATCAAATCACAATTTTTCTCAATATAAACCTGATAAAAATCAAATTTAGAAAGCCTAAATGAGACAAGGCAACGATCTGCATACTAGATAGCACCCCCCTGTCAGGGGCGTGCATAGGATGCCTCGATACCAGGGGTGCGTAGGGTGCACCCTAGGATCGAGGGTGTGCACAGGGTGCCCCATTCTAGGGGCACGCAGGGGGCTAGCCCATATTGAGGGTGCACCTTGCACACCCTCACCCAAAGAAGAAATAGAGGTTGCATAGGGTGTGCCCTTGCCTAGGGAATGAGCTGAGAACCAAAAAGACGAGGGTAAACCATATGACTCAAAATGATAGGAAATTAGCCAAGAGAACCCAGAAAACTTTAAAAAGCCTAGCAGTGATCGGAAAGATACAATGGTGCCTGGAAAGGGCTGATGGCAGCTGAAAATACTGGAACAATGATGGAGATAGCTCAAAAGAATCAAAATGACCGGAAACGAGCCAAAAAGGACCCAAAAAACTCGAAAAAGCTTGGCGGCAATTGGAAAGATACAACATTCTTTGGAAAGGCCCGATGGTGATCGAAAAAACTAGAACAATGACTAAGTGGACCTAGAAGTGTTTAGATGTGAGTGGCATTGGGAGGTGGATGAGTCCCCCTTCTCATATGTCTATAGAGCTGAGCCAACTTGATATTGTAGACACGCAAAATTGGCCTGATTCAAAGCTTAAGAATCTTATTCTATGAGCAACATCTTTGATTGGACTATTAGAAATTAAGCTAGATCACTTTTGGAGATGAATCGAGGATTGTCCAGGTCAAACCGTATGTTTTTTGAACAATATCATATCCCTCGAGTGAGATCTGCATGCTATTTGTAAATGCAAACAACCTGATGATTGATGCCTAATTATCAATCATTGATAGTTATGACCAAGTTCTTGGAACACCGAATGCATTCTGGGTCATGCCACATCTTTTGATTTTTGGCATCTATACATAAAATATAAAGAGTTTTCTGCCTGATCTTAATGCATCAAATTTTGATCTCCCATTTATTTGTAGCGATTCCTGTAATTCAATCGTTCCCCTGATCAAGACCAATGGTGTGCATGCCCAGCCTTTGGGCATGGCCCTAACCTAGGTCATGATCTCCTCTTATTTTTTTCTTCTCTATATCATTTGGGTAAGTGTCTAGAAGCTTTATGGTAAAAATTAGTATCATCAAATGGTGGCAATCCAACCTATGATCTTGTATATCAAAACTTGCCATTTTTAGACCAAATCAATTTTCTTTATAAGTGGAGGCCTATTTAGAACAAAGGGAAGGTGTGCCATGGTTTATTCTCTTTCTATATCATTTTTTAAGTGTCTATAAGCTTCATGGTGAAAATTAGCACCATCAAATGGCGGCAATCCAACCTATGGTCATGCATATTAGAACTTGGTATTTTTTATACTGGATCTCTTTACACTTTAAGTGAAGACCCATTTTGAATGTAAGGAAGGCATACAAAGGCCATAAGATGGTAGGGGATGTGATTTATTCCATCCCTAGCATGTTTCATTCCTCTCCAACACATTTCCCTTCTTCCATGCTCTATTGTTCAAGGTTTTAAAGAAGTTTGATATGCGCTCCACAATTTTGTCTATTGTTCTTCAGCTTCCACATGCTTCTCCAGATGCATTCTAGATATGCCTCCTTTAGAGTCTAGTCTTTTTCCATCTCCAACAAATGGGACTCAATTCAGACATCTTCTTAGATCATGGTGGTTCCTACACTAATGCTAGATAGGCAGATCCAAACTCTGCACCTTTTTGTCACTGAGTCCTTAGTCAATTCTCATCCTCCTATTGTTATATTCAATCAATAAACTCTTCATATAAAATATTCCCTGGTGATTTATATTTTTTTAGCAAGCATGAGTCAATTCCAACTTTTGTGATGCTCTTAGCACTGTCTACATTGACATCGCATCAGCAATCCCAAGATTTGCACTTTTTGCCATTGGAGTTCTAAGAAAATTTCAGGCCTTCTAAGGATGGATTTAGGCTAAGAATTATTCATATGAAATTTACCTTGGCAAGCCCTCTTTCCAACTCAAGGAACAAGTCTCAATTCCAAAGTCATCTATGCTCGTAGCAGCTTCTACATCATGGTCTCACTAGCATACCTTGAACCAGTCCAACCTTGTTGTCACTACACCTGGATCGTGTTATCTTCGTCATCCATAATTAGATTTGTTTTCTTAAACATCATTATAATATCATTTAAAATTATCCTAAAAACTGATGAGTTCTAACCATATGTAGCTCAAAAAAATCCAGAAAAGGATTAAGGCTAACCCCAAAACCGATGAGTTCTAACCTAATTGCCTTCTTTATGTTATTCACTTTACATTTCTACACTCCACTCAGCTCTAATCTTTTCTTCATTTATTTTCTTGTCTCTTAGTTGTATAGATATTATCAAGCAAGCGGTGGTTAAAGATTCTTCTTCGTCGGCTTATTAGAGAAGAAGAAGGTTGAACTTGCATACACAACTCCCAGTGCTAAGGTACAAATGGTCATCTCTCAAGTACTCTATACTTCATTTATTTAATTTTGAAGCCCATGATTCCTGGTGATCACATCATTCTACCTCATCCCCTATGCTTTCTTTCATTCTATTTTAATTTTTTTCCCTCATTCTCCTCCCACACAACCCAAACTATCTCTCTAGCACCCAAGTGATGTTGAGGGCCAAAAGTTCGGGGATCAAGGTGAGTGTGGGCGGAGGTGAGAGTCCCCGTCTTCATACTTCTGAGGTGCTAAATCGGACATAACTCATTTTCAGTGTCAACAGATACCCCAATGCAAACTATGCAAAAGAAATGTGACAAGGATAGAGGACAAGCAATGATGTAAAGTACGCAAGGAAAGTGCCAAACAAATTAACTTAAAGCAAAAAAATGATGTAAAAAATGAGAAAATATACCTCACTAAAAAATGGAGTGAAGAAGACAAGGATAGGAAAGCAAACAATGATGAAAGATAATATTAACCAACACTATATGCTCAATAGTAGATGAAAAGATAGTAAATTCACAAAAGAAGAAGACTAGGATGAAACAGGTTGGACTAGAGCAAAACAAAAACATAGAACAATTTTTGGAATCCCTGGCACGCCAATATAAGGTGTGCCTAGCACCCTAATGAAGAAAGGTACCTAGATTTCTAAGAAACAGCCCCTTCTCACAGATTGAAAAAACAATGGCCCGTGTAGGATGAAAGTGAAGGTGCCATGCAAACAAACAAAATAGAACTTAATAAAGTGACAAAGGGAATGAGAAATGGCAATGCAAGGCAATAAAAGTTTAAATGACAATAGTACAAAAGCAAATAAAAGTGCAAAAAAGTAAATTACAATGCAAAGAAATAAACAGAAGGGCTCACCTGGGAGCCAAAAAATAAGAATGTTTTCAATTAGACAAAATAGAGAATAACATAAACTTCTCAAGCACTAGTGGTTCCACCATGGTTTCCCCAGATGTGAGCACTGATTTTGGAGGTAGTGACTCATGCTCTTTGTCGACTCTAGAAACGGGTTCCGGATCGGCACCTCAAGAGAAGGTGAAAGATGGATGGAATTGGGGAAAATAGGGAAGTGAATTGAAAACACTCGGAAAGCGGTAAAATGTCCTCACCTCGGTCCCACACTCACATTGATCACCGAACTTTCATCTCACGGCATCGCTCGAGCACCGGAGATGGTTCGGGTCATGTGGGAGGAGAGTGAGGAGTGAATTAGCTTAGAACATGAATAAAAAGAAAGGTGGTCGCCAGGAGCCGCGGGCTCCGCTTTATAGAATAACAACAAGATTGAGTTGTTTTGACCGTGTACCTTAGCGTGGGAGAGAGTGTGTGAGTTCAACCTTCTTCCTCTTCGGCCGGACGATGAGGGAGAGTCCAACCAATGCTAGCTTGATGTATTTGTGCAACTAGAAGACAATAAGACAAGAAAACAAGTGAAGAAGGATTAGAACTGAGTGAAGTGTAGTAAATTGTAAAAGTAATAACATAAAATGACAATTGTAAACAAACTCACCGGATTCGGGGTTAGCCCTAACCCCTTTTTTTGATTTTTTGATGATGTATGAAATGATAGAATAAAAATGATGCTTAAATATGAACTAAATGATTTGAATGAAGAAAAAAGAATATAAATGGTTAAAGACAACACAACCCAGGCAAAGTGGCAACCGGGTTGGACAGATTTAATGTAAACTGCGCGGCTCTGATGCAGAGACTGTAGAGGACAGCACCGATGTAAGAATCAAGTGAAATTTATTTCAAAATAAAGATAACTCACCAAGGGTGGTTTGATATGAAGACAAGTTTGCCTGAATATTATGATAAGTAATCTGAATTTACCTGATAAGCCAGATCTTGGGCAGTGAAGTTCTGGAAACTCCCAGCACAATGTCGATGTAGGACATGCTATGGGCACCACAGATATCAAAATTGAATGATTCTTGTTGTATATAAAATATAACTCACCGGGTAACAATTTATATGAAGGATGTATAGGTTGAATCCACCATTAAATGTACTGAAATTGACTGAGAAGATGATGACTTAGAAGAGAAGACTTCGGATCAGTCTGTGCAGCGCCGGTGTTGAAGCCATAACAAGAAGAGGAAATGTCAGAATTGATCTATGTTTGTTGGAGATGAAATATATATTGATTATCCACACTTTTTATGAAGGAATTCAATCCATAAAATGACTATAAATATCTGTAGAAGCCGATGATCAGCAGTGCAGCACGTTGGAGCATAGACCGGCTTCTTCTTCACTTTGGGATGATCTCCGGGCACCGGGACGAAGATAGAACTATTTGGGGAGATTGGGAAGAGCCTAGGGTGTCTGGAGGACGAAGAGAGAAGTTCTGTAGGATGGGGATGCCCTCCTTATGTCGTTCATATGAGTCTCCCTTTATAGGGGATGAGAACCAGGTCAAAAAATAGCAAGTTTTGATACATCCGACCATAGGTTGGATTTCCTTCAATTAATGTTGCTAATTTTCATCCTGAGGCATATAGAAACTTACTCAAATGATTGAGAGAGATTTTAAACCGTGTATCACCTTCCCCATGCTCAAAATATGTCTCCACTTGAAGAGGAAACAAATCTAGTCTAAAAATGGCAAGTCTTGATATACAAGACAACAAGTTGGATTGCCATCATTAGATGATGCTAATTTCTACCATGAAGCTTACAGATGCTATAAAAAGTGATATGGAGGAGGAAAAAGGAAAGTAAGGTCGTGAATTGGTCAGATATGTGCCCAATGGGCTGGGCTTGCATGCAATTGGGCTTGATAGGTGCTGCGTGCGGACAGAACTGCGCATCTGACTTCCAAAGGGCGCTGAAGACAAATGGGAGATCAGAATTGAATGCCGTTTGTTGCACTGAAAAGAGGACTCAGAGGGGAAGATTATTGATGTTGAGGACTTCTTCATTGGATGTCAACATAATCCTGTGAAAAATTTTCAAGTAGATGATATGTTGGGAAAAGCATAATCTGGCACACCACCAAGAGTCTCTTGTTCGGCAAACACGGATTTGATTAGAAATTAGAAAATCATCCTCATATTTCCAATAAGCACCTCAGCTCATCCAAAAGGGTGGTTCATCATGATTTTGATGGTCTAAAAGAGATGTTGCCAATGGAATAATGGTTTAAGCTCTAAATAAGGCCAAATTGGCATGTCTACACTCTTCCTTTTTTTCTCTTCTCTTTATCCCACACTCATCTTGTTCCCTGTACTTTTAGCCCTGATATCACTCAGATACTAATGGTGTGTTTTGTTGCATGATAATGGAGGTTTTTATTTTAATTTTTAAAAATTATAAGAAAACTTATTAAAAGAGGTGTTTGGCAACCATGACAATTTTATGTATTGAAAGTGATTTTCTTCTTAAACAAAAAAGAGGGACTCACCTCTTTTTTTTGTGGTCCCCCACTTTGTTTGGTCATGTATGATGGTTACTCTTTTTTGTTATCACATCCCTCCATACATGATAATTTTATGTCATGAGTTGATTCACTTTTTATTTTAATACAATTTTTTATCATGAAAGTGTACAAAAAATTATCATGCAACCAAACACCCCATAAAAAACTAGTTCAGGTGATGTGGAAAGAGGAAGCAAAAGAAGAGAGGAATATGAGAGTGAGAGAAATGGTGGTTGACAAAGATGTGGGTGGAGACTTCTTCTCTCACACCCACACTATATCCTTTTTCTTTTTTTTTCATTCCTTCTCCTTTCTCACTTTGATCCCTAAATGGTCAACCCTCGATGACAATTGGGCACTGAAGGAGTGGTTTGGGTCATGTGGAAGATGAAGAGAAAAGAAAAGTGGGAAGAAAGAATGGCAAAATGGAAGGGGAATCAGTGTAGATGTTTTATTGTGTGTACCTCAGTGGGGAGAAGTACATGATGTTGCAGGTTCCAAATTCTTTCTCTTCAGCCAGTCGAGAAGGAGCTTGAGACATTACTTTTTTTGATTTGATTGGTGTGTCATATATCATACTTTGACCAGGTTCTCCTGAAATGTAAAAAAAAAAAACAAGAAACAACATGAAAGCAACATTAGACCATAAGATGTGTAGTAATCGTAGACAAAACATGCATAAAATGGCAAAAGAGAATATAGTAATCGGATTCGAACTAGATCCTAATTTCTATTTTAGGTGTTTTAAAATGCATGAGAATGCATATAGATGGTTAGATGTACACAAAATTATGCTGAGATGTAAGCAAATGACATAGGGAATGATAAAAGATTGAAAAACAAGGTGAAACAAGGCTATTGGTCAAAAAGTGGGCCCCTGGACACCCTGTGCCATGGTCAATGGGGCGTCAAACACCCTGATCAAGGGGGCTCCTGGGTGCCCATATGATAGACTACATATGGCTTCTTTCTCGCTTTGCTCCAATCTCGTAGGTAATCTCTGACGCTTCAGTTCAACTCCTTGGGGCTGCCTTGACACCAAAGAATGTGTAGAAAGTGTGAGACCCTCTAAGAAAAAGAGGTTGAGAGGAGGAGCCTCCAAGAGTTAGGAGAAAGATAAGGGAAGGATGGGGATGAAGATAAGAAAGGGGCCTTTCTCTTGGGCTCTTGAAGGGGTTCTCTAGGGATAGGAAACCTCTTGGAGTGAATATGGATGTGTTGTGAAGGGAGGAGAACCTTGGAGAGAACCCACAAAACATTGGAGATGGGTCTCCTTATGTTGCCACTCAGAGGGCAAACTTAGAAGATAAAAAAGTCTATCTATAGGTACAAGACACTACAATAGATAGGGTGCCTACATCAGCATTAATGATGCGTGCATTGCACACACATGAATCCTGCCAACAGTGTCAAAAGTGTACTTTCTAATGTGATGCCCCCATTATATGGGACATTTTGACTAGTAGACATTATAAATGCACTGTGCATGGGCCTAACACGGTGCCTCGATAGAGGGGGCATTAAGGTTAATGTTCCAACCAATGGTCAAACGCATGTCAACAGAAGAAACATAGGCATGAAATTCGAATTTTGGGACTGGGCACCCCATTTGTCGGGAGTGCTAGGGCCCCTCCAATTTGGGCATTGGGCACCCAATGAAAGGGGACACTTGGCACCCCTTTCGATAGGGTGTCAAGTCCTAGAAGCTCAAAATTGCACAAAAAACTCTATTTTTTCATGAAAGACTCAGTTTATTTGATGATATACTTGGGTATCCTTCATAGAAACAAGGTTTTTAGTAGGGGCGGCAATGGACCGGGCTGGCCCGCGGGCCCTCGGGCCGGGCCAGCCCTGGGCCTTGTTTCGGGGCAGGGAGATGAGTCCTTGCCCATTACTCGGGCCGAGAAACCAGGCCTGCGGGCCGTGTTGAGCAGCATCATCCAGAGCACGGTCACCTTGTTGAGCAGCAGCAGACATGAGACATGCAGAAGTCTTAAAAAAAGAAGAAGATGCAGAAGCCTTTCCATCACAACGTAGACATCGTGATGTTGTCTGTTTTGTATTTTATTTTCATGAAACCTTTTATGTGCATAGGTCCAAATAAGATATCTAGACTATCAGAGAAATTAAAAAAAAGTAATATTTTAAAATAATAAAATATATACTTTGTTTAATTCTGATTACATATCTGTGATTATTTGAGTGTTAAACTGTATGTTTCTATTTATGTATCTATTTTTTATTTATAAATTCAAAATAATTTATGCATCTACTTTTATTTATAAATTCAAAATATTTCTTCGTTAGTTGGTTTCATGTTAAAAAATTTTAAAAATATGATATACTTTTTATTATATACTAGAAAAATTAAGCGATCCGGTCAAATCTATATATTTTATTATAAATTAAAAAGTTATGAATACATACAATGTATCTACTATTCTTATTTTAATCATGTTTCAAATTTTTTTATCAAATTCGTTGTATCTTAATATTCCAAAAAAGAATCTTAGTTTTAATTTTGTATGTCATATCAGGACTTTGATAAGAGATATTTTAAAAATTAAAAAAATAATATATATATTTGAAAAATCGGGCCGGGCTGGGTCGGGCCGAAACAAATTTAAATTTTATGCGGGTCGGGCTGGGCCGAACAAGAATATAATGCGGGCCGGGTCGGGCCAACCCGTTATAATTTGAATTGTACCTTTATTGGGTCGGCTTCGTGCTCGGCCTGACCCGGCCCATTGACACCCCTACCTCCGACGGAGCAGCATCGACGGCGAGTCGTGCTCCGACCGGAGATGGATCTAGACCCTCCATGATGGTGGTGACACTTTCTGGCGAGCCAGCCAAAGATTCCCCCTTCCCGGAGCCGCAGAAGCTGCCATTGAGAATGTTGATGATGCGAAGGGAGGTTGTCGAGGAGGGAGAGCTTGGAGAGGTCGATGTGATCAGAGGCCCAGAGGGGGTGGTGGAGCGGTCGGAGCTCCACCGTTGACGGTGCCACCGCCGCCGCGAGGAGCCCCGTCGTCCTGCCACCCGGCCCCCAGCTGCAGGAGGGCAGAATCTATACTTTCTCCTCCCAGTTGCCAATAATTATATATCTTAGTTATATATCTTAGTTAATTAGACACTATTATATATCTTAGTTAATTTGACAGCATATACGAACAGCGTACATAATATTAGCTAGATATGTAATCTCATATTTATTATGTTTAATAATGTTCAACAATACGTAAATACAGATCATGATTTTTAGTGTTGGATATTTAATTATTTAAAAATAGATCATGATTTAAAAAAATTTATTTATAAAATATTCGTAGTCACAGCATGCAAAAATAATAAAAACTCAAAATAAGTGCTGGGAAGCACATAGTAATTTTTAATGTTTTTATTTTTTATTAGAAATTGAGTTTGTAATATTTTAAATAATAAATACGTGAAGAAATTGAGTTTGTAATATGAAAGTAAGGATGAGTATAAAATTATATTTTAAATAAGATGGGTCGGGTCGGGCCGGGCCGGGCCAAATTTATATTTTTTATGGGTCGGGCCGGGTTGAGTTCTTAACACAATGCGGGCCGGGCCGGACCGTCCCATTATATATGAGACAGGTCTAGATCGGGCCAGCTATGGGCCGGGCCGGGCCCGGCCCATTGACAGCCCTAGTTTTTAGACTCAACATTTATGACAAATTTGCTTTCATATAGTTAGTTTACTAGGGGTTGGGCAACTGGTTGTTGAGGTCTATCATAAATTGGCCCAGTTGTTGTGGTTGATGTTGTTGGAATGAGCCCTAAATTGTTGCTATAGGTTCCCATACTAGTTTTGTTGATTCTCTCTCTGGTTCCCTAAAATATTGATATTCTCATTGGTCATTACACCTTTGATGATTGAACAAGTTGAGATATGATTCCCAGTCTTCCTTATAACTCAGTGCTTGGGATTAAAGATGTTCACTATGAATGAATCCCTAAACAATGTCTAGACATATCAATCACTATCATATAGCTTGTTCATGGTGGTGGGTTGGTGCAATACTAGTATGTTCCTCAAGGTTGGCATGGCATTAATATTAAGTATTTTACCTATTTCCTTTTAGTAATGGTGTTGGTAAGTCGCTCTACTATTGCTCTCCATCATTTGATGTACTTTAAATTTGCTTTCATTCTCTTCGCCATCAAGTTGGTAATTGAGTAGACTGGCCTCACTGGATCTCTATAGCACTACAAGAACTTGGCTTTGACTGTATGAATGAAAGGTAGTCAATTTGGGATGATGGGATAGGTGTAGTGGCTCATGGTACTGTTGACTCCAAAACGGGTTCCGGATCGGCACCTCAAGAGAAGGTGAAAGATAGATGGATTAGGGGGAAGAGAATGAATTGGAAAACACTTGAAAAGCGGTAAAAAGTCCTCACCTCGGTCCCATACTCACATTAATTCCCGAACTTTCATCTCACGACGTTGCTCGAGCACCGGAGATGGTTCAGGTCATGTGGGAGGAGAGTGAGGAGGAGATGAACTTAGAACATGAATAAATGGTGGTCGCCAGGAGCCGCGGGCTCCGCTTTATATAATGAAAATAGAAAGAAGTTGACCGTTGTACCTTAGCGCGGGAGAGAGTGTGAGTTCAACCTTCTTCTTTTTCGGCCGGATGATAAAGAAGAGTCCAACCGGTGCTAGCTTGAATGATCTGTGAAACTTAAAGACAATGAAAACAAGTGAAAGAATGAATTAGACTTGAGTGAAGTGTAGTAACTGAAATAAGAAAATGTGAAATTAGCAATCGAAACCGAACTCACCGGCTTCAGGGTGAGCCTTAACCCCTTGTTTTTGTGTTTTTAGTTATGTAAAAAAGATGCAAACTAAACTAAAATATGTTCTAAAATAGTAAATAAACTGAATGAAATGAGTTAAAAGAACTTCTGAAGTGTATTGACTTGAGTTGAAACCAAATTGGTTGAAGAAGGCCGGTTCGGGTAGACTTGCACCCTCCTGGCACGACTTTGGTGCAAAAAATGTTACGAACAGCCCCAATGTCAGAATTGAGTTCTGTTTATTTCTATGGATGTATAACTTAGAGAGAAAGAGATATTATGTTGACAACTTCTCTAAAATCCTTCTGTAGAAGTCTGTAAAAATTCTGAAAGTGGGCAGATATAGAAAAACAGAACTTGGATGCGCACCCTCAGTGCAGCAATCGCCACGGACAGACAGAAAGTCGGAATCGAGTGCCTCTAGTTGAAAATGAAAGAGGACAAGGAGAGGAACTTTGGCAGAAAAAGCCCCAAATTTGCTACAGAAGTTGATGAAGTTGGTTGATGAAGAACACACGGATTGAGCCTTCTCCTTCACTCCGAGATCGATCTCTCGATGTCGGATCGCCTTTGGACATCAGGACGGCCTTGGGAGAGAGCTTGGATGTCCTTAGGATGAGCTAGGCATGGGGGTTCCACCTTGGGTCATTGGGAATAGCCCTCAATTTATAGAGAATAGAAACCGGTGCAAAATATAAAAACTGGACCCACCGCGCCCCCGCTTTTCAAAGGAGGTGAGGGCACGCAGGGCACGCCCTCAAAATGGGGGCGCACGCTCACCAAAGGGGCACGGTCTATGCGCCCCCTGTTTCAAAGAAAGCGGGGGCCTGTTTCAAAATCGCCTTGTTGTGCAGTTCTCCTTGTTTGTTCTTTGTGCCTAAAACACTCGAAAAACGAGATTAGAATGCCAGTATGGCTTATCCCCCTTGCATGTTGCAGTATGTCTTGACCTTTGTCAAGGGATGTAGCCTTCTTACGGGTGTAAAAAAAATAAAGCAGCAAATATGCAATGAAATATTTGAAACATATGAATATAAAGACAAGAATTCAAACCAAGCATGTGTAAGCACCCGAAACGGGATATATGTAGATCTCCTATTTTCCGCCCCCTACGCTTGCTTTGGGGTCTTGGTGGATGGGATGTTAGTGGTTGTGGTCGCCAGGAGCCAGAGGCCCCAAAATATAATAGAATGAAAAGAAATGAAATGGAGAATGAAAGTGACCGTCGTACCTATGGAAGCGGGGAGATTGTTGGGTTCCGACTTCTCCTCTTTCGGCCGGCCGAAAGAAGAGAGCTTAGTGAGTCCTTCATATTTGATCCGGTTGAAGCTCCGCCTCGGCCGGATTTACCTACAAATGTCCATATGAAAACATAGAAACAAGGGAAAAGATCATTAGTTCTCGTGACAGTGTAGAATCATGCTCAAATTCAAATGTAAACATGAAAGAGGGAAGGAACTGACCGGATTGGGACTAAATCCCAACCCCTATTTGAAAGGTTTAAATATGCATGAAAATGCAAATGAGTGGCTTAATGCATGCTAAATAACATGTTAATGAAAGTTAAAATGAAAGGGGGGAGTAAAAGATCGACCGGAAAGGTAAATAAACTCAAAAAAAATGCAAAATGGGGTCTGCCCCTGCTAGTGCCCCATATATGGGGCGCCTGCTGCAGGTGTCCCCTTGACGGGGCGCGTTGACCAAAGTCAAAGCGCCCTATTTATGGGGCAACAGGGACTGGTTTCAGCAGATTTTCTTCCCTTCTTCACGGCGTCGCCCCGGAGTGTAGGAAGACCTCCAAGATGAAAGAAGGACTTCTTCAAGCAGCCAATACTCAAGTGAAGCTAATGGAAGAGTGTTTTGGCACTAGATGTAAGGGAAATGGAGAGTAGAGGCCCTTAAAGTCAGAGAAAAATCATATTTCTGAAGAAGGAAACTGCAGGTTTTTGGGGTTTTTGGGAGAGGGTTTTAGAACGGTTTGAGAGCTTGGAGAGGGGTTGTAAGGCCTTGGGAGTGTTGTGGTGGATGAGAGGGTTTGGGGGACGCCCTTGGTGTGTCCTCAAGCCTCCAAATGGGGGTCCTTTTATAGGCAAGAAGAGGGCAACTTTATCTGCAGAACTGTCCCATCGATCTGTCCAGTCAGTCAGACCAGGTGCAGGTGCCCTATAAGTAGGGTGCCTGGTGCCCTATATACAGGGCGCCAGGTGCCCTATATACAGGGCGCTTTGACCCTGGTCAACTTCTATTGATCTTCTTCGAAATGCGCCGAAAAGCTTGATTTTTCCAGAAAACTCGGTTCCCTTGAAAGGTTACTCAAATATTATTCATGAAAACAAGAATCTAAACTCTTCAACTAGGCCAAAATTGTGTGTCTACAGCATGGTGATGAAAAAATTTTTTGAAAATTTTGTTGGAATTTGAAAAGAAGTTTTGTTAAAAGATTAAATTTTTTTTTGGATTTTTAAAATATTCAATTTTTGTAGGTTTGAAAATACTTATTTTTTTTGGATTTTTGAAGATATTCAACTTTTTGAGAGTTTTTCAAAAAAAAATTTGGAGAGAAAAAATCAATATTGACACAAGTTCTTATCAATTGGTTGTTATTCTAGGTTCACTGGTAGATACCATGTGCAAAATGGGATTCCTTACCCATAATCTTTTTTGACCTTCAACCTTTAATCAGCTAGAGTTTAGCTTTGATTTGGTTGGTTCACCCACACTCTAGGGGTTAAGAATGAAGAATTGATAAGAAAGTCCTTGATAGGCTTTGAAAATGTCGAGAGGGATTTCTCAACTCACACCTAATTGCTCATTGGGGTTCGGCCTCTTCAGGTCTTTTCTATATGTGGCACTCACTTAGACAAGTCTTTGATCTGTGAGGTCATTGCCCATCTTTTAGTGCCTTTTTTCATTTTCTACTTTTCTGGGTACTCATTCAGATAGGCCCATATTTGTTTAAACTTGTGGAGTTCATTGCCCATCTTTTGGCACCCTTTTCTTTTTAGAAGTTGGACATTTCGAGATGGCCTCCTACTAAGGCGGTGGATGCTTTCGATACTCTCCCCCTCTAGTCCCCTTTGCCTATCTTGGACCGTACAGAAGAGAATAGGGTGAGGGTTTTCCTTCCACCTATGAGCCTTGCCTAGCTTCTCTCAGGTGTTGGGTCATCCGGATTCTGGGATCGGGACGTGTTGTGTGTGTAGAATGGTATCTGCACTCAACTCCTAGACAACAACCTAGAACATGTGGACTTAAGTCATACTAGTAGTTCTCTCCATTTTTGAGGTAGATTACATTCTATAGGTGAATCAATTGTTTGCATGCCTTGCAATGTAAAAAAATTTGTTTAATAAAAACAAGGTAGCTACAAATATCATCAATCATGAATTTCTCTCAATTAAAATTGTCATGTGAAATTCAAAATCACTTCAAAAAAATATTGCCTTCCGGATGACATAATGATGATGAATGCAATTTCATGTAATACCTAAGAGAAGAAAAAGTTCATTGTTAATGACAGCTTTACTTGTGCTTGCCATGCCTTGCCTTGCTTGCCCAACTGTTTCCACTGTTGATATGTTCCACATTGAATCAAAGAGTAAGAGTCATATAGTGAGGTGCAAGATGTGGTAGATTTGATTTGGCATGGTGGAACTAGGATTGATGACGTAGAAGGCAAAGATTGGGGTGTCACCTAGGAAATTTCTCTACCTTTGATTTTTTTTTTTGAAAATAAAATTTGGAAAAGAGAATGCTTGAAAAGAAAAGTAAACTAAAGTGGGATCTTGGGCCCAGGAGTTGATAGTGGGCTTGAAGGCCCAGAAATGGTTGGAATTAAGAGGCATGTGGGCCCAAGGGTTGAAGGCGGGCATGAGGGCTCGATGGGAGGTGATGGGCTCGAAGGTCCGATTGGAAGTTGAGCCCGAGGGACCCAACAAAAAGAACGGACATATGGACCCGATTGTGATTTGTGATGGGCTCGCTGGCGTCATTGAAGAGTATGGGTGCGCAATCCCAAAGTTGAAGAAGTGGGGGCACGGGGGCCCGATTTCGAAGAAGTATGGGTACGCGGGCCCGATTGTGAAGGAATGGGGGCATATAGGTCCAAAGTTGAAGGAGTGTGGACATGTGTGCCCAAGGTTGATGGAAGATGGGCACGTTGGCCCGATTTAGAAGAAAATTGGGCACATGGGCCCGGATGCAGAAAATCATAGGCATGTGAGCCCGGTTGTGATGAATTATGGGCATGCGGGCCCGATTGAGGTGAGTTGTGGGCACGTGGGCCCGATTTAGAAAAATTAAGGGCACATGAGCCCGATTGGGGAGAATTATGGGCTCATGGGCCCGATGGAAGGAAAGAGGCATGCAGGCCCAGTTGGGGGTGCATGGGACTAGTTGAAGGAAAGGGGCATGCAAACCCGATTGATTAAAAGGGGCACATGGGCCTGGTTGAAGAAAAGGGGCATAAGAGCCTGGTTGATGAAGAGGGGCACATGGGCTCGGTTGGATAAAGGGGACACGCAGGCCCCGTTGATGAAAAGGGGCACGTGGGCTCGATTGAAGGAAAGGGGCACAAGAGCCCGAGAAAGGGGCATAAGGGCCCAATTGAAGAAGAGGGGCATAAGGGCCCAATAGAATGGGATGAGGCATGGGTGGTGGCCCCAAGATTGAAGAATTGGGGCCCATGGGCCCATTCGATGATTGTGAGAAAGATGAATATAGGGTGGTGGCCCTAAGATGGATGAATTGTGAGCCCATGGGCCCGATCGTTGATTGTGAGGAGAATGTGGTATGAGTAGGGGCTCTAAGATTGATGCTATGGGATTAGCCTGCCTAGCTAGAGGAGGTCCTAGTATCCCCTTGCTAAGGTCTGCATCTTCCTTCTGTAGGTTTATAGATTCCTTCCCCATTTCACTAACCAATTCGGTCTTCTTACTTCCCAGCTCAGGGGTCAATTCAATCTGACCATCTTCAATGATCAATTCCAATGATGGTAATAGTTGATCAATACCTGACAGATCCTTGCCTAGTCCTTTATTGAATTGACAATCAATTAAGTTTATGATTCCTTCATATAAGCTCCCTACAGTAGGCTTCTCCTCAGGATGTTCTATGGAAGAGGACATGCCTAGTTAAGGGGATTTCAAAAAGGTAGAAGGGTTTGGTTCAATCTCCCCTACTAACTGACTTTGATCCTGAGATATAGCAATGACATGATAAGAAGCTGATTCCTCTAACATGGCAGGAGCACAAATGGTTGGAGTGATTGATTCCTCTGCTAGGGTAGGAGCACGAAGGGTCAGAGTGACTAAATCATCTACCATGGCAGGAGCATGAATGATCGGAGTGGTTAGTTTCTCTACCATGGCAGGAGCATGAATAGTTGAAGTGACTAGATCATCTACTATAGTAGGAGTAAGGATGATCAGATTAATTGGTTTCTATACCGGGACAGAAGCATAAATGATAGGAGTGACTGGTTCCTCTGCCAAGGTAGGAGCAATAGAAGAAACAAGGGCCTTAACCGACATAGGGTGAACCCTATGTTGAGGGGTTGATTGAATAGCCAAGGGTTGTTCAATTGGTGTCAGCATAGAAGTTGGTTCAGGCTGAGGAGCTATTGGTGAAATTGGTTGAGGAGCCAAGGCTTGTGTGGTTAGTCGAGGAGCTGTTGGTGAAGTAGACTGAGAAGCTAAGGGCCCGATGATTGGCCAAGGGGCCTTTGGAAATTTTGGTGAGGTCAAAGGTTGGGGAGCTGGTTTAGGTAATGAAGTATTTGCACAATGGACATGAGGAGCTTGATCATGCACAATTGATTGTGCCATTGACACGGGTTGCATGACCGATTGAGGTTGGGGCATGGGTGGCCTAATCAACTGGCGTTGAGGAGTCGGCTGAAGATGATGATCTAGATGGGGTTGGAGAGGGCTCCTAGGTAGGTGCATAACATCAACGCTCCTCTCAGCCATGGACCTCAATTCATCATGATATTGCATTAATTCCATGTCTTCTTTTGCTTCCCCAATTATTGAATAGCTTGGCCCATATCGGTGCTAGAATTTGGCCTTGACAGTTTCAAAATCCCATTCAATGAAGAAAACCAATCTAAGGCTACACCCTCTAATGATCTCCTAAAAATAAAAGCAAGGGTCTTTCTATCATTCTGCCATCGAGATGATTTGCTCAAGAAATCATTGACATGGGTGAAGGGATCACCGGAGCCATTGTAACAATGGTAGGCTAGTGTTTGTGATGGGGGATGTAGATAGTATAGAAGGGAAATTCAATGATTTCTTTATCCTTGGCAACAGGTGGGGAGGAATTCACCAAGGGGTGTGCACGTGGCACTCTTATGGGAGGGAGGTGAGTTGGTGTGCGAGCTGAAGAATGACCCACAATGGAATGAATAGGTGAAGTAACATGGTAGGACTGCCCAGGTGGGGTTATGGTAAGAGGTTGAACTACCGATTGGGGAGGTGAGGCAGCCCGGTTGACTTTGGCGGACCTTGATCGATAGGCATCTTATTCTTCATTAGAGATTGTATGATTGACACTGCCTTGGGATCAAGATGAAAAGACAGTTCCTTAAAGAGTTTCCAAACTGTATGAAGAAAACTGATGGGCAACCCCTTGCACTTTGGGTTCCATAGCAACATTGACATGGCTCTCTCGTTGGACCATGGGTTGTTGTTGAAGCTTGTAGAAACTCGGCTCGTACTCTTGTTGCTTGTAGTAGTCCAACCTCCCGACGTGGCTTCCAGACCTTAGCATTATGGGCATCATGTCAATCTTTCTACAAAAAGATGGTTAAAAAAAGTAAGTGGAGCACACAATTGAAGAAATTTTTTGTTATGTTTTGTTTTGTTTGATTTTTTGTTTCAATTTGGTTGTTTGGAAAACAAGTTGAACACAAAAATTAAAGAGATTTTTTTTGTTTGTTTTTTTAAGTGTTTTGAAAGAAGGAATTTTTTTGTTTTCAATTTTTGGTGAGCAAGCAAGTTATGCAAACAAGTTTTTAAAATGACTACTCGACAAATTTTTTGGGGTTGAAACTTTAGATTAGATAGACTATTAGAAATTGTTCACTCAAGTAGGTATGGTTCCTATTGCTTCAATCTTCAAGTCCTAAGGTTATCACACAATTACCACAAGTAGGTACAAAGGTTCTTCAGGTTTTGGGAAAGTGGTACAACTGGCCCAATCGTGCGGAGAGGAATACTCCACAGATGGGGGCTTACGGAGGTCTTGATGGAAACCACCAAATCAACTAGGAAGGAATATCCCAGAAGAGAGATAAGAATCCACCAAGAAGGTGTTTGGAGGGTGAGGGTGTGTTGGGAGAGAGAGCCCGTGCCTCGAATGCCCTACGGATCGGAACAAGTCCGGTACCCGATGAAAAAAGCTAATGCAAAAGTAAAAATGGAGGGTAAGAGGAGAAGAAGTAATCAATATACTAAAACATGAAATAAAAGGAAGTAAATTGAGCATGCGATATGTAAATGAGACAAGCAATCATGCAACAAAACAAACAATTTAGTGAATAGAACCGAATTAGAATCAAACTAGTTGCACAAACAAATCAAGCTAGCACAGTTAAAAACAATGTTTGTCCCACCGTGGTCACCAAAAAGTTGTCGACTCCAGAAACGGGTTCTGGATCGACACCTCAAGATAAGGTGAAATATAGATGGATTAGGGGGAAGGGAGTGAATTGGAAAACACTCGGAAAGCAGTAAAAAGTCCTCACCTCGATCCCACACTCACATTGATCCCTGAACTTTCATCTCACGGCGTCGCTCGAGCATCGGAGATGGTTCGGGTCATGTGGGAGGAGAGTGAGGAAGAGATGAACTTAGAACATGAATAAAAGGTGGTCGCCAGGAGCCGCAGGCTCTGCTTTATATAATGAAAATAGAAAGAAGTTGACCGTGTGTACCTTAGCGCGGGAGAGAGTGTGTGAGTTCAACCTTCTTCTTCTTCGGCCGTCCGATGAAGAAGAGTCCAACCAATGCTTGAATGATCTGTGCAACTTAAAGACAATGAAAACAAGTAAAAGAATGAATTAGACTTGAGTGAAGTGTAGTAACTGAAATAAGAAGATGTGAAATTAGCAATTGAAATCGAACTCACCAGCTTTGGGGTGAGCCTTAACCCCTTGTTTTTGTGTTTTTAGTTATGTAAAAAAGATGCAAACTAAACTAAAAGATGTTCTAAAACAGTAAATAAACTGAATGAAATGAGTTAAAAGAACTTATGAAGTGTATTGACTTGAGTTGAAACCAAATTGGTTGAAGAAGGCCGGTTCGGGTAGACTTGCACCCTCCTGGCACGACTTTGGTGCAGAAAATGTTACAAACAACCCCGTTGTCAGAATTGAGTTCCATTTATTTATATGGATGTATAACTCAGAGAGAAAGATATATTCTGTTGACAACTTCTCTAAAATCCTTATGTAGAAGTCTGTAAAAATTCTGAAAGTGGGCGGATATAGAAAAACAGAACCTGGATGCGCGCCCTCAGTGCAGAAATCACCACGAACAGAAATAAAGTCGGAATTGAGTTCCTCTGGTTGAAAATGAAAGAGGACGAGGAGGGGAACAACTCTTCTGTTGATAACTTTGGCATAAGAAGCCCCAAATTTTCTATAGAAGTCGATGAAGTTGGTTGATGAAGAACACACAGATTGAGCCTTCTCCTTCACTTCGGGATTGATCTCTCGATGTCGGATTGCCCTTGGACGTCGGGACGGCCTTTGGAGAGAGCTTGGACGACCTCAGGATGAGCTAGGAATGGGGGTTCCACCTTGGGTCGTTGGGAGTAGCCCTCAATTTATAGCGAATGGAAACCGGTGCATAAAATGGAAACTGGACCCACCGTGCCCCCGCTTTTCAAAGGAGGTGAGGGCGCGCAGGGCATGCCCTCAAAATGGGGGCACGCAGGGCGCGCCCTCACCCTGGGGGCGTGGTTTGCGCGCCCCCCTGTTTCAAAAAAAGTGGGGGCGCGTTACGCATCTTACTGCTAAAAATACGACTTGACAAACGGAACGCGCCCCCGAACCAGGGGCGCGGTCAAAATAATCGATAATTAACAATAGAAACCTTCCAAGAATCCGGTTTAGAAGGTGTAAACTGGGGTAATTTCCAGTTTCCAAAAATAGACCGTGCCCCCTCATTTCAAAGGAAGCGAGGGCGAGCAGGGCGCGCCCCTAGTGTGAGGGCGTGGTGACCGCACCCTCTTATTTCAAAGGAGACAGGGGTGCGGTACACTCTCTCTCCTACGCGCACGTTCCGCGGGACGTAACTTGCAAATGGGATATCCGATTCGGCTCCCGTTTATTGCATTGGAAAGAGGGCCTTTAACTGCACCTTCTAAAATCAGTAAACTATCTGGCATGACTCCCGAGAAGTTCGCATGGGGCTTTCTACCGGTTTACTCTTACGCGAAAAGCCAAAAATCGTGGCGAATATCCGAAAGGAAGCGGTTCCGGTCGAGGAATCTCGGGTCAACTCGGGATGACGTAAAATGATGACCAAATAAGTTTTGTATGATAAGAAAACCCAAAATCATCAAAAAAATCTGAGATTAACTCGGTAAACATGAATCGAAGCTCGAAAATGTCGAAAATAACCGAAAAACCCTAAAATCGATCGTACCGGCCGTATGGCCCCAGTTGATGAAATATTTGGCTAGGATCGACCCGAATGACCTAAAAAGACCCGGTGATGATCGAAAAGGCCTAACACGTGGTCCGGGATAGCCGTGTCAGTACAGATCGAAAAGCCATAACGAAGAAACCGTTATAGACTAACGCCTACATAAATTACTTGTCGGAAACCCCGAATGTCATGAAACACATGCGGGACTCCCGATACGTTCACGTATGGACCATTCAAGGTCGGTCATCGAGCAAGCTTCGTGTTTTCACGGTTTACGCGCGGCTCTCGCTTGAAGGTTACGACATTGTTTCGAAAATCATCGGTCCATTCCCAACTCACGAGGGGCTCCACCAACATATTTAGCTCATATCCACGAGGTAAGCTGGATCAGAAAATAGTCAAATAATGGGTATCACTCATGGAATAAGAGTCCAAGGCTCCGAATTAAGCCAATTTGGCGTGTCTACAGATACGAATAGAATGGGCTAGGTGAATGGAGGAGGTCGATTTACATGAATGGTAGTGGTTAAGTTTTCAACATGCCATATTTGTCACTGATCAAGATGAGCCTTAGAAGAGGCTGAAACAAGGCTGACTTGGTGATTGGCTGGTGTGGATGTGGGAGCCAAAGTGGGTGCATATACCAACAAAGGGTTCTATATAATCCCAAAGCCAGTGTTCTACTACTACTGCTAAATTGGTGCTCATTGTTGTTGCTATGGCTGGTTCTTCAATGAGACATATGTGTTTAGTCGATGCCACCATTTTTGCAGAGACCATAGATACAGTCCTTGAACTGGAAACAATTCTCCACGATATGTCCTGTATTTTGTTGGTACATGAAATATTGAGCCATGTTTGCACTATTTGGCCAGCCAAGCCTTTCCTTGGTTAGTGCTAGCTATCTAGTCACCATGAGAGCATTTAAAATGTTGGTAAAAGTATAGATTCCTATTCTTTTTTATGCATAGGCAACAAGCAGTGGTACGTGGTCATATATGGCTAGTTGGTGAAGTTGATGGGGAACAAACGACTGATGGTTGGAGATGCTGGTGACAGACTTGGAATTGATGAGGTTGCTATTGGTGGTGCTGGTGTGTCACCCTAAGTTAGTTGTGAGTTCCTAATTAGTGTTGTCGATTGTAGTTAGGTTCCCTACAACATTGATATTCTTATTTGTCACCACTTTGTTAGTGATGGGTCAATGAAGGTATGGATGGTTTTCTTGGCGACTTGGTGCATAGGGCCAATTAAGTTAATGGTGGGTGAATACCTAAGTTGGGTTTTTATATACTAGACCCTCTCATAAAGTTCATTCATGGTAGAAACACGATATAAAGCTAGCATATTCCTCAAGGCTGGCATAGTGTTGACAATAATCATCTTGACTTGTTATTGTTCAAAAATAGCATTTGTCAGTCTCCTTAACAATGACCTCCACATGTTGGAATACTTTATAAAACATTTTTGATTCTTCATTCTTTTTGCCATGAAGTCTATGATAGAGTAGCTCAATCCCACCGAATCCTTGTAGTGCTTCAAGAACGTTGACTGAACAATGTCTAAATTACTCATCTCTAAATGATTGAGTATATAGAACCATTTCAAGATTGGTCCTTCCAAGGTCTGCATGAACAGAAAGTGTAAAGCCTATTCTTTATCCTTCTAAATAGATGATTCATGTAATAAGTCTTTGATATGATTGAATGAATTGATTGTCAATACCATTAGCATGGCATAAAACAAGCATCTCCATAGGGGGAAAATGGGATATGAGGAGAGAAGGAATGGAGACTTCAATGGTCATCCGAGAGTCTAGTAGGCATTTGAGCTCACAGTATTGCTTATCCATATGGTTGAGTTTTTTCAACATTGCTTGACTAACCAATGACTTTCAAGCAATGGGATAATAAGAAGAGATGATAATTTTTGCTTGGGGCACTGAAGCTAGAATAGGTTAGCTGAGGCAACCAAATAAGAATAGTGCATTGGAGGATTGGTGTTGAAAGCCATATTAGCGGTTAAGCAGGGAAGAAAAGAATTGGATCCGGGTGGGTGAGGATCACCACCAAATAATGAAGAGAATTTGAGGCCACGGGCTTAGTGTAGGAATGATTAGCGGTGCCATGTCAACTTGATGGCCACTGACCGAAGAGTGGAAACATATTGGTCACCTTTAGGGGAAGCATGGTAGGCAAGAGATTTGTCTTTAAGGATGGCTTAGATGGCTCGGAGTTGGGTGGGATTGGCATGTGACATGAGGGCATCCAAAAGAGAGCTAAGATCAATGGGTGGAGGGGCGTAGACTTGATTGAACATCGCCTTAGGGTAGACTAACTGGGTGTCTTGTGGCTCGTAGTATGCCTTGTCATACTTATCTTACTTAGTAGTTATCTTACATCTCAATGATGCATCTCGATCTTAAAATGATAGATATGGTATTATGCCTCAAAAATTTTATTTTTTGGTTATTTTTTATTTTTTTGATTTTTGTTGACAAACAATTTATGGCACAAAATCATGATTGATTATTGCAATATTTTTGTTCAAATCTTAAGTTAAGTAGATTGAGAAATATTATTCAATTAACTTTCAGGTTTGGACCTAAGCTCTACCCACTTTGAGTGACTTAAGGTTTACAATTATATTCATGTTTGGGTCAACTTGGGTAACTTTGTATTTTGGGTAAATGGTACAACTAACCCAATCGATATCTTATTTACATCTCATCATATTTGCATTGCATTTGTATCCCATCATGTTTTTAATATTATTTACATCACATTGTGTTTTAATCACATTAGCATGTGCATCACATCCCATGTTTTCAAAATCATATGCCCCACCATAGCTCTCAACGCAATCAATGAATTTTCGGATTAATTATCATCCCACTACACCATTTCACAATGATAAATTCCAATAGATGAGGAGTTATTCCACTCTATATTGAACTAGACATCTAAAAGAATCATGTGAACCCGATGGCCTAACAATTGATATTTATATCCCTGATTCTCTTAGCCCATCTTAATTCATCACACCACAGCTCGAACTACTCACTGATAATGAACCAACAAGTTTGTGACATGAGGGTGTCACCCATGAGGCTAGCTTTCTTCATATCCTAATTATGACTATGGCACACATTGTTACAAATCATTCATATAGAATGCCTTTAATGGAACATGATGGCAATCATGGAACCAAGTGAAATCCCCTTTACTTGATTTGGGTCCACTATTTGTGTCTAAATCTACACCTTGTAGACATTAAAGCGAGGAAAGTCATAGACATGGAAAATTGGCCTAATGATGGAGACAAAATCTCTTGTTTATAAATAATACTTGGAAATTCACCTGCAAGAACAAAGAAGAAACTCTAATTTTGCCAACTGGACATCAATCCAAGGCTCAAATCTTTTATGTGCCCCTGTTTGGGGCACATAGACATATGCCTTTAGTGGGGGCACATGAGCCTTGGTCAGTGGTAGGTATCCACGCACCCATTGACTAGGGTGTGTCTAGTTGGTAAAAAAACTTAAAATTTTAAAAAGTTTTACCCATGGGAGATTAATTGGTAATTAATATGATCTTATGCTAATGTGATCCGTTCCTAGGGCATATGTGCCCAATTAATTCTAGCCTCCTAGAGATCCACATGGTCTTAATCATGGTTTAATTAACCCTAATTCAATGTGCCCTAGGTCTTAGATGTGCCCTGGCTAATGCACATGGGCACATCAGTCATGCATGTGCCAGACCATGAGTGTGCATGGATTTCATGCCATTAAGTGATTTAATGCAAAATTGAAGGTTATCTTTGAAAAAGAGGACGACCTCCTTCCCGTCAAAGATCCATACTTTCTACTTCACCTTGCTTCTATCGTTGCCAAAAGTGCCCCCAACATAGGGTGCTTCAAGTAGGCATGCTCTAGACATAGACCACATCTACGAGAGAGTACCCAGAGTCAAATTTTACAAATAGTTTTAAATTTTTATGTATACGTATCATCATTCCAACACATATTTAGTTTGTTTCACATCATATTTGCATTTAAAAACACTAAAAATAAGGGTTAAAACCTAGCCCCCTTTTGGTTTGTTTTAATCCTTTTGTCATTTATAGCCATTTTCTTTATGGATATTGCACTACTCTATGGGTCCTAACTATAGTCAACTTTGTCTTTGGTTTTTATGCTTTGCATATAGATGTGCCCTAGCCTGAATGATGGCTACTAGATGTACCCCAAGCTAGACCACGCCTACAACATAGAGTATTTTTAGGCTCTTCGTTCTCAACTATCTAAAGAGGAGAAAGTTGGAATATTATTCTTATCACCGCAAGCATGTATGTCAGTATCAATTTGCTTCTAAATTAAAACCCGTGGCTTATGGCAACCACAACTACCCATTTTCTTATTCAATGCTTCTAAATCGATTGCCCATCACTTGTGATGTCAGATCCATGTTTGTGAGGTCAGGGCATCGCCCATCCTTGTGCCTACAAGTCTCTCCTAAAAAGAGTTTTTAAAATAAGGTGAGTTCAGTTAGACTCAATAGACATCAAACTAATTTTTAAGAATTAAAAATAGAGTAAACAAATACCTAAATATTCATTTCATTCAAAAAAGACATACAAACAAAGCTTTCATAAAACATGGAGAGTTAAACTCATAATGATAATGTTTCACTGAAACCATGGAAAACTAGGTTAGGACTCGAGTCACGACTCAGGTCCAAACCAGTTGGAAAATCAGTCGACCGGCCTAACCTCAACCCAGTCGGACTAGCTTGAAGTCTAGGTCACAACAAAGTGGAAGAGTCACGCTACCTAGTGACCAAGGAAGGAAGGGTCGGGGGTCAACCTAGGGTCGGTCAACCCCCAAACCGGCCCAGTCGGGCAGGGTCATGACCCGGCCCAATCAGGTCATTTTTTGTTTTTTAAATTGTTAAATAAATAAAAAAATACATAAAAAATGGTAAAAAACAGCTAGAAATTCTAAAAATGTAAGAAATATGATTAGAAAAAGAATTCATTCAACTTTCACTCAAAAGTATTATTATATTAATGTTCTACATAATATATGTACTCTACCCATAACATTGTGGAAGAGTACGAGGCATTGAATATGTATACAAACTGATCATACTCATCACTACCTCGTATGATCATCCTAGGACAAGATGGAAACAATCCACCATAACTATCATATATGAAATTAGTAAAACTACTGAAAGATAGTTGGGTCATCCCATAACCCTATCCATGATATGATGAACACCAAGAACCCTATGATGGTTGAAGCCTTGCTCCTCCATACCCATGTTGCCTTGCTCCATGGTCAACATCCTGTGTTACATGGGTATAATGCTCCTCTTCTATGAAGTGCTGCTGCTGCGGAGGGGGCGTCTCCAGATTGGATCTCCTTACACTAGAAGTGGTGCAAGTGGTGCTACCTCTACCTCTACCTTCTTCGTTCCTTGTTCCATCACTACTACTTTTTGATGAAGAATCATATGGTGTCTAATACCACACTCGGATGTTGGGTTCTGATGTGTCTTCTTTCATCTCGTCGATTGTGTTGAGATCGACAATATCAACGAGGTCAGTTACAATTTTTTTATCCTTTTCCTTTGATTGCCTACCTTGGTGAGAAGATTGTCCATTTTTTTTCTCTTTGCTAATGAAGGAGGGATCCAAAATTTCTCGGAGAAAGGAACATTGTCAAGTTCTCCTTGAGCTCATTCTCGTTCATTTGGGTTGAACTCTGGTTCACTCATCCCCTCTCGATCATTGGCCCAATATTGCATAGGATTTTTCTTTTGGAATATGTCCTCCAAATCAGTATCCAGTTCTTGTACAATGGGTGCCTTAGTTCGTCTTCCACTCATTTCTTGTACCCACCTTTACTTCTCCTTTGGGTTCTCTCTCATCTTCTCCAAAATTTTCAACTTCAATCTCACGTTATAGTGATAGTAGACTAGCTACTCAAGTCTATATGATGTCATTCTATTTCTTTTCTTTGTATGAATAAGGCTGAACATCGGCTAATTTCTTTCACAGCTTGAAGTGGACATGGTTTGGCTTAGGATTCAAATTGAAACATAAGCAAGTCTTCAAATCTTTGTGCTCTACTATGACCCATCCACCAGTCAGCTGCATGATATCATTATGTGTTAGAACATAATTTTAATAAATCAATTATGTAAATAAAAATTTAAAATTATCAGATTCAAATTAAAATTAAAATTATGTAAACCCCTAATGTATTGGCGACGGCTGAAGCCGTCACATTTGGTACGTTTAAGTACAACAGCGACGGCTGAGGCCGTCGCAAAAATGAGTCGCAAAAAATTTTATTGCGACGGCTTAGAGCCGTCGCTATTAACTAAGTTGGCGACGGCTATCCGTAGCCGTCACCATTTACCCGGACCGATGGGTGTTCCGGGTGCATTTTCTGGTTTGGCGACGGCTTAGGCCGTCGCTAATAAGCGATATTGCGACGGCTTTGTAGAGCCGTCGCTTATATCTTTGTATTTGTTGACGACTTTAATAGGGACGGCTTAAGCCGTCGCAATTAACTCTTATAGAGATGGCTTAGTAAAGCCGTCGCCATTAAACCGTCCCTAATAACTTTATTTCTTGTAGTGTATAGTCATGCATCTTATTTGTTGCTATAATTGTGTGAACATCATCCTCATGTATCTTGTGAATGTGAATGACCTCCTTGATATTATACAACAGTTCATTAATATGCTTGAAGATTGGACTGTAACAATATCTTGGGTTGAAAAAATGACCTGATAATTGGCAATAGAAAATATCATTTTTAGCATTGATCTTAAATTCAAGATTTTGAATGACATATATTGTTTGACTTAAATGTAAAAACATACATGCTACATTTATAGGATGATACAATATTTTCTCCCATCGATAGTCAATGATGTCCCACCAAATGCTAAAATTTGAGACCTTCTTTGATATATCTTCCTTCGTCCGCTCAAGTGTGTCATACAAATAGCCCATGTCGGCCTTCCTATCTCCATCGACTATTTAAAGGAGCTTGACTAATGGTTCCACAATATCAAGCATCCTTTTTACAAGCTACAAAATATCTCCACTCTCTGTCTTTTTTGCCTTCCTCTCTTTTCACTTGTCTGATGGAGTAGCCCTAGCAATCCAATTAGCCCATCATGGTGAAAGTATCATTTGGGTGAGGGAACACCTATATTGAAAGAGACTCTCCAAAGAAATATAGTGAGAAGCAAACTAGGTTGCCCCAAGTCGTAGAAGCTCTCGATCCTTTGTGTGCTCTCTCATAAGGGTAAGGATAAAATTGTGGTTGTATATGAATGATGCAATGTATTGGGCAACCTTGATAGCTTGATCTATTTGAGGATCCTTACAAATATCTTCTAATAATAAATCTATGGAATGGGTGGAGCATGGTGCCCAATATAATTTTGGTCTCCTAACCATCAGCATTTGTTCGACAGCTTTGTAAGTTGTTGTGTTGTTTGCCACCATTTGGACAACTCGATCCTTTTCTATCTCTTTGATAACACCATCACTTAATTCAAACAAAAAGTTGACATTTTTTACTTGTTTGGATGCATCCACCGACTTTCAAAAAATAATCCTGACTTGACAATATATTAGAAAGTTGATCATCATCTTTCTAGATATGCCTATTGAAAACATAATATACTGGGAGAATTACCACCTACTCCATTTAACAAAATGACTTTACCAAAAATTCCATTGATCAAATTTCCATCTCACTTAATCTGTTGACTCCCATTTCACTTATCACCCACTCCAATGACTATTACAAATTCCTATTTTTCCCTCAAAAACAACCAAATAACATATTGTCAATGGAGTTTTAATCATAATACTTTTTCATTCAAAATATAATCATATTTTATTGTTAAACATTTATATAATTTATATAATATATTAAATAGATTATTCTTCATATTTTATATTAAAAAATTATAATAAATATGATCCAATAAATAAAATTTTAGTTATAATATTTTTTACTCTAAACAAAATAATATCATGCAGCTAAAATAAAATACACTAACTTGATGTAATAAATAAATTAATATTTTATATAAAAATTAAATGTTGTTATAAAAAAATGTGGTAATTTGTTGTCTTAATCATAATAATACTTTTTATTTATAACTTAATTTAATTAGCATGATGTAATAAATAATATGATATTTAATATTTTATATCATATTTAAATTTTGATATACATAAAATATGATAAATTTTATTTCAAACACATAAATATTCTGCTGTCATAAATTAGATAAAAATTATAAAATAGTTCTAAAAATTTAAAATAAAATTAGAGATTCTAATTAACCATTAAATTTAGAATTTCTTGAAATCTAATATTAAGAGGAAATATTAAGTACTTTGTTTAACATGAAAGGATAATAAAGACATTCTTATTGAAAAATGGAGTGGGTGTGATGATATTTTGAAAAAATGGACTTAGTGGTAAAGTGTTTTCGAAAGCGGACCTAGCGGTATGGTACTTAGTTTAAAATGGACCTAGTGTGCATTTATCCTAATATATCATATCTAAATTTAAAATTAATAAAGACTTCTTATAGAAGAAGTGTTAAATTAAAAGAGACTAACCTATCCAACCATCAATCATCATTGTGCATCCACATTGGTCCCAACTACGTTCAAATGAATTGACATATTTCTTAATGTTATGCACCTCCATTGGAAGATATGTGTTGTATATCTCTTTCTGTGTCAGTTTCGGCACATCCCTATCGATGTCAGCTATAGTGTCTATCATTGGCTCATGGTAAGGCCCCTTTGTAGCGTTCACTAATATGCTACTAAGAAAAAATCATCTAGAAGTTGCCTACCCGATCTTCTCCTTACATAACTTCAAATTATTCAATGTCGTGTTGATGGTTGTTTGTTTTTGTCACGGTCATGTGATTACCGGATCTATGGGACCAACTCCTAGGTCGTAATCTCTGTAGACATGCCAAATTGGCCTAATTCGGAGCCCCAAACTCTTATTCCATAGGCGATATCCTTTATTTGACCATTATCTGATCTGGATTACCTCGTGGAGATGAGCTTAGGACGTTGGTGGAGCCCCTTGTTAGTTGAGAATGGACCGATGATTTCCGGAATATTGCCGTAATCTTCAAGCGCGAGCCGCGCGTGAACTGTAAAAACACGAAGCCTGCTCGATGACCGACCTTGAATGGTCCATAATTGAAGGTCTCGGGAGTCCTGCATGTGTTCTGTAACATTCAGGGTTTCCGAGAAGTCATTTCGGTAGGCCTCGGTCAATGACGGCTTTCGTTACGGCTTTTTCGATCTGTACTGACACGGCTATCCTAGACCACGCATTAGGCCTATCCGGTCATCACCGGGTCTTTTTGGCTCATCCGGGTCGATTCTAGCCGAATATTTACATCAATCATGGCCATACGTCCGGTTCGGTCAATTTTAGGGTTTCCCGGCTTTTCCGAGTTTCGGTTCACGTTTACCGGGTTAATCTCAGATTTTTCGATGACTTCGGGTTTTACGATCGTACCGTACTTGTTCGGGCATCATTTTAAGTCATCCCAAGTTGACCCGAGATTTCTCGACCGGAACCGTGCTCTTTCGGATCTTCGCCCCGGGTTTTGGCTTTCCGCGAGAGGGTAAACCGGTAGAAAGCCCCGTGCGAACATATTGGGAGTCATGCCGGCTGGTTTACTGACTTGAGGAGGTGTGGTTGAAGGTCCTCTTTCCAACGCAACAAACGGGAGCTGAATCGGACGTCCCGTTTGCAAGATACGGCTGGCGGAACACGCGCGCAGGAGAGAGAGTCTACCGCGCCCCCGCTCCCTTTGAGAAGGGAGGGCGACCTGAGGGCGTGCCCTGCGCGCCCTCGATTCCTTTGAAAAGTGGGGGCGCGGTCGGTTTCCAAAAATCGGAAATTGCCCCGATTAGCACCTTCTAAACCGGATTTTTGGAAGGTTCCTGTAGACACGCCAAATTCTCCTAATTCAGAGCATAAAACTCATGTTTTATAGGGTAACATGTGAGATTGACCTTATAATGATGCCGGGTCTTTAAAAGTTGATTTGGAGCTTCGCCGAACGAAATCGGATGCTTTCCGAAGTTTTCCACAAAAAGTCATAATTTCCGAACGAATGCCACACGTAAATCGTGTAAACAGGGAAGTTGGCTGAATGACAATTGCCTAATGATCATGCATTGAAGGTTATGGTCATATTCACACCCCGGACAAGTTTTATTGCATACCGTGCCTTTCTGGTTTGCCGTCGGAGTCATTTTGACCTGTATCAGATCTTATGTTCACTGCCCTAACTTCCGGACAAAATTCTGAAGTTTTGGAGAGTGTGATGGCTGATCCAATGCTATATAAAGCTTCTTCGGCCTGTTATCTTTCCAACGCAACAAACGGTGTCGAATTCCAAGTTCGGGAGTGTTCGTAATGGCTTCCGGAAGAAGGACGCGCAAAAAAGTCCCATGCGCCCGGGTCCCTAGTCACATGCGCCCGGAACCCAGGGCACGTGCCCATGAGCCCTACCAGTGAGGCACGTGACCTCGTGCCTATAGACACGCCAAATTCGCTTGATTCAGAGCCCCAGACTCTTATCCCATAGGCGATATCCTTTATTTGACCGTTATCTGATCCGAATTACCTTGTGGAGATGAGCTAAGGACATTGGTGGAGCCCCTTGTAAGTTGAGAATGGACCAATGATTTACGGAATATTGACGTAACCTTCAAGCGAGAGCCGCACGTGAACTGTAAAAACATGAAGCCTGCTCGATGACCGACCTTGAATGGTCCATAATTGAAGGTCTCGGCAATCCCGCATGTGTTCCGTAACATTCAGGGTTTCCGAGAAGTCATTTCGGTAGGCGTCGGTCAATGAAGGCTTTCGTTACGGCTTTTTTGATCTGTGCTGACACGGCTATCCCGGACCACATATTAGGCCTTTCTGGTCATCACCGGGTCTTTTCAAGTCATCCGGGTTGATTCTAGCCGAATATTTTCATCAACCGGGGCCATATGGCCATTTCGGTCAATTTTAGGGTTTCCCAGCTTTTCCGAGTTTCGGTTCACGTTTACCGGGTTAATATCAAATTTTTCGATGACTTTGGGTTTTCTGGTCGTACCGGACTTGTTCGGTCATCATTTTAAGTCATCCCGAGATTTCTCGATTGGAACCGTGCTCTTTCGGATCTTCGCCCCAGGTTTCAGCTTTCCACGAGAGGGAAAACCGGTAGAAAATCCCGTGCGAACATATCAGGAGTCATGCTGGCTGGTTTACCGACTTGAGGAGGTGCGGTTGAAGGCCCTCTTTCCAACGCGACAAACGGGAGCCGAATCGGACATCCCGTTTGCAAGATACGGCTCGCGGAACACGGGCGTAGGAGAGAGAGTCTACTGCGCCCCCGCTCCCTTTGAAAGAGGAGGGCGCGCCCTGAGCGCCCTAAACCCGAGGGCGCGCCCTGCGCACCCCCGATTCCTTTGAAAGGCGGGGGCGCGGTCAGTTTCTTTAAATCGCAAATTACCCCGATTAGCACCTTCTAAACCGGATTTTTAGAAGGTTTTCGCGGAGGATTTTCGATTATTTGTACCGCGCCCCCGGTTCGGGGGCGCGTTACGTATGTCAAGTCAATTTTTAGCAATTTCCGAAAGATTCCATCGATTTTTAGCAGTGAGACGTGTAACGCGCCCCCGCTCCCTTTGAAACAGGGGGGCGCGCAGACCGCGCCCCCGAACTGGGGGCGCGCCCTGCGCGCCCTCGTCCCCTTTGAAAAGTGGGGGCGCGTTCGGTCCAGTTTCTAAATTTTGCACCAGCTTCCTTCCCCTATAAATTGAGGGCCATTCTCAATGACCCAAGGTTAATCCCCGGTGCCTAGCTCGTCCAGAGGTCGTCCAAGCTCTTCTCCAAAGCCGTCCCGACGTCGAAAAGCGATCCGAAGTCAAGAGATCGATCCCGAGGTGAAGGAGAAGGCTCGATCCAGGTGTTCTGCATCATCCAACTTCATCGACTTCTGCAGAAAATCATAGACTCCTTCTGCAAAAGTCTTCAACATAGAAGATGTTCATCTCTTCGTCTTCTTTTATATCCAACTGACGGCACTCAATTCCGACTTGCCGTTTGTTTGTGGCAATTGCTACACTGAGAGCGCGCATCCAGGTTCTGTTTTCTATATCCGCCCAATTTTAGAATTTTTACTGTCTTCTAAAGGAGGATTTAGGAGAAGTCATTAACATAGGAACTCTTCCTCTCTGAGTCCTGTGTCTACTCCAACAAACTGTACTTGATTCTGACATCGGGGTCGTCCGTAGCATCCTCTTTACCAAAGTCGCGCCAGAAGGGTGCAAAGGCTACCCAAACCGGCCTTCTTCAACCAACTCGGCTTCAACTCAAACCGATCCACTCCATAAGCTTTCTCAACTCTCTTAACTCAGTTTATTTATTGTTTTAAAGCATCTTTTAGTTTATTTACATCATTTTTACCTAATCAAAAATACAAAAAAGGTGTTAGGACTCGCCCCAATCCGGTGAGTTTGATTCCAATTGCTTCTTTCTCATATTCTCTCTACAGCTACTACACTTCCCATATTCTAATCATTTTCTTTCACTTGGTTTATTGTTCTAGTTGCACAGGTCTATCAAGCTAGCATCGGTTGGAGACTCTTCTTCATCGGCCGGCCGAAGAAGAAGAAGGTTGAACCCATATCCCGATCTCCCACACTAAGGTACACGGTCAAATCAACTCATCTCTTGTTTTTATTCTATAAAGCAGAGCCCGCGGCTCCTGGTGACCACATTTTTCATGTTTTAATTTCATATCCTCCTCACTCTCCTCCCACATGACCCGAACCATCTCCGGTGCTCGAGCGACACCGTGAGATGAAAGTTCGGGGATCAATGTGAGTGTGGGATCGAGGTGAGGACATTTTACCGCTTTTTGAATGTTTTCCGATTCCCCCCTTTTTCCCCCTCTTCTATCTTTCACCTTCTTATCTTGAGGTGCCGATCCAGAACCCGTTTTCGGAGTTGACAGCTTTTTGGCGACCACGGTGGGACAACCAATGTCTTCAACCGTGCTAGCTTGATTCAACCGTGCAACTAGTTGTTTTCCAACTTGGTTCCCGCGTGAACCGGCTTGTCTTTTATCTTCCATGTCAATTTATCTTTAAACTTGCTATTTACTCTTTCTTTAAGATTGTCCCCCATGTGGACTTAATTTGCTTGTCTTTCATTTCAACCCGGTTCCCGCGTGAACCACTTTTCTTCTTATAAACCGGTTCCCGCGTGAACCACCTTTCTTTTCCAACTCGGTTCCCGCGTGAACCAACTTATTTTCAGATCGGTCCCCGCATGGACCACCTCTTTACAGCACCTTTAGATTGGACCCACGTGGCCCTCCTTCTATTTTGTCAACTCTTACATCGGTTCCCGCGTGAACCACCCCTTTCTTTATTAAAACCGGTTCCCGCGTGAACCAAACCCTTTTTCTAAACCGGTTCCCGCATGAACCAACTCACCTTCAGATCGGTCCCCGTGTGGACCACCCCTTTTCACCAATTAGATTGGCCCCACGTGGCCCTCCCTTCCTTTCTCCAATCAAACAAACCGGTTCCCGCGTGAACCACCCCTTTTCCTTCAAAAACCGGTTCCTGCGTGAACCACCTACCTTTCCAAAACTCGGCTCCCGCGTGAGCCACTTTATTTTCAAATCGGTCCCCGCGTGGACCATCCTTTTACCTTTACTTCAGATTTGTCCCCAATTGGACACTCCAACACAAGCCGGTTCCCGCGCGAACCACCTTTTAGTTGCTAGTTGCTAGTTACTTGTTTACTTTATCATTGCTTGTCTTGTTTGCATTCACTTGCTTGGTTTATTTAATAGCTTTCATTTATGTTTGCATATTGATTGCTTCTTCTTCTTCTCCTACCCTCCATTTTTCATTTTTTTTGCATTAGCTTTTGCATCGGGTACCGGACTTGCTTAGATCCGTAGGGCATTCGAGGCAGGAGGCTCTCTCTCCCAACACACCCTCACCCTCCAAACACCTTCTTGGTGGATTCTAACCTCTCTTATGGGATATTCTTTCCTAGTTGATTTGGTTGTTTCCATCAAGTCCTCCGTAAGTCCCCATCCATGGAGTATTCCTCTCTGCACGATTGGGCCGGTTGTACCATTTTCCCAAAACCCGAAGAACCCAAGTACCTACTCGTGGTGATTGAGTGATAACCTTAGGTCTTGAAGATTGAAGCAATAGGAACCATACCTATTTGAGTGAACAATTGCTAACAATCTATCTAATCTAAGGTTTCAACCCAAAAATTGTCGAGTAGTCATTTTAAAACCTTGTTTGCATAACTTGCTTGCTCACAACAATTGAAAACAACCAAAAAATTCTTCTTCTTTCAAAACACCTAAAAAACAAAAAAAAATCCCTTTTAACTTTTGTGTTCAACTTGCTTGCCAAACAACCAAAGTGAAACCAAATCAAATCAAACAAACAATCATAACCAAACAAAATTCTCTTTGCAATTACACATTTCATTTGCTTTCTTTCAACCATTTTGTAAGAAAATTTGACAGGATGCCCATGACACTAAGGTCCGGAAGACACGTCGGGATGTCGGATTACTACGGCCAAGAAGAGGAGTACGAGACAGGTCACTACGAGCTTCAGCAACCCATGGTCCAACCAGATGGCCATGTTAATGCCGTGATGGAACCTGAGGTCCAAGATCCCGCTCACCGATCCGCCTCACATAGTATAGAACAAGCTCTCAAGAATCTATCTCTTCACCTTGATCCCGAGACCATTGCAATTATGCAATCTGCCACTAAGGGCAAGATGCCCGCCAATCAAGATCCGATCGAGGGAAATCAAGCCCCCTCACCACCCCAACCGGCAGTCAGGCCCTTGATCATCTCTTCTCCTGGGCAACCTTGCCGTGTCTCTACTCACCCCGTTGTGGGGCATTCACACAATTCTGCACCAGTTCCTGTTTCCAACCCACCTCTTCCAACCCAATCACCTAAACACTTTGCTCCCGTGGCTCAGGAATCCAGCCTCACCCAGGCATTAATGAACAAACTCAACCAGATGGATGAGCGCTTCGAAGAGATGAGGCACCGCCTCGATTCTAAAGCCATCCCTGAAATCTTTGTCCCATCCTTCCCAGTTCTACACCTTCCTCCTTCAGAGATACCAGTCTTCCAACGTTACAATGGGACTGGTAATCCTTTCAACCATCTAAAGAGCTTTCTCTATGACTCCGCGTTCTGGAAAAATGACCGCAAAGCCCTTGCCTTCTTATTCTGTCGGTCATTGGAGGGATCCGCCCTGGACTGGTTCTATTCTCTTGATTCCATTGAGGCGGCAGATTTCGACATTGTCAAGGCGAAGTTTCTACAGAGGTACAAGGATCGGGTGGGGCCAGCCTGCTCGATAACTGATTTAATTGCCGAAAAGATGAGGCCGGATGAGGACTTTGCCAGATTTGCTGATCGGTGGAGGGGAATGGCTGAGAGGCTAGTGGATACCATCTCAGAGGGGGAGCAGGTGAGGATGCTCATTGGGAACACCACGCCTAACCTTCGCAACCTTATGATCATGCACCGCCCAACAACCATGAGTGAGCTGTGTGATAGCACCCGCTACCTTCAAGCCCACTTTAAGGACGCATCCATGATCAACCCATTCGACACCAAGCCCTGTAACACTAGAAAGCCTACACCTGTAGGACCCACCACCGAAGGGGTAGTAAATAATGAGAGCATCAATGCCATGGGTAACTAGGGTGGGTACCGTCAGAGCCAATACCGTAACCCACCACCCAACCAACAATACCGCCCAGCTCCTCAACCAGCTCCTCAGCCCCAGCAGCAACTTGCATACAACCGAGCACCACCACAGCAACCCACCTACAACCGAGCGCCCCAGCAACCAAATGCCTACAACCGAGCACCTCAACAACAACATGTCTACAACTGACCCCAACCACAACAACAAGCCTACAACCAAGTGCCACCACCGGCCAACCGACCTAGGAGGGGGGACCCAAGAGAGAATACTATCCTCAACTGCCATTCCCCCTCACCGATATCTTTAATACATTGATGGCGGAACAACAATTGGAGCTTCCAAAGGAGAGAAAAGGATGGCCGGCCAATGTTGACACAACCAAGTACTGCGCTTATCATCGGTATCTTGGGCACACGGTGGATGTATGTTTCCAGTTTAAAGACTACATCTATGACCTTAATGATCAAGGGAACATTGACTGGGCACAGATGGGAGAATTTATTCAAGCAATGAAGGCACGTCAGAATCAACCACGGCGACAACAAGCACAACAGCAGCCCGGCCTGGGCATAGTCCAAGATCCGCTCCCGGTACATGCACCCATACAAGCACCGGCACCAGCACCACCAAACCAACGACTCGGCCTCGTCCACTCCTCCATCGAGGAGTCAACCCACCATTCCCAGGGTTGGCAGGTCGAGGATCAAATCACCTCCATGCCCACCATACCAACCCCACCTACAAACCGCACCATACTCTCCATACCGAGAGCTGCCCCCAGCACACAAACTACCCAAACACCACTACCCTCACCAACCATTAACCCTCCACGGCGCTTAATCATTAGACCACCACCAGCCTCCCAACCAGCACCCCAACCTAACCCCAACCTAACCCACCAACCACCATTAATCCTCCGCGGCGTCTAATCATTAGACCGCCACCAACACCCCAGACATCACCTAACCTACCCGTCACTGCCACCCCACGACCCCTCATCATTAGACCATCACCACCAACACCCCAACCATCACTCAACGTATCGGCCTCCACCAATCCACGACCCCTCATCATCTGATCCTCACCACCCCTACCTACCATGGGCTCCTCAACCAACCAACCAACCCTACCATCACCATCATCACCACTTCCCCCTACCACGCTGGCACCGGTACTTCGTAGCAGGAGGATGTTCCAAAGGGTCTTTCCCCAGGCCAGGATGCAACCACAGGAGCAAGTAGAAGAGGAGGTAGTGGAAGAACCGTTGCCCGGCACAGCATATGACCTATTGAAGCATCTGGACAAAATGCCGGCACGGATTTCAATCCTAGAGCTGATTAAGAGGTCAAAGAATCATCAGGACATCCTACAATAATATGTGCAATGGGTCATGGTCAATGAGGACCTCCCGCCCGAGAAGATCATTACTGTCCTGACCCCGAGGAGTGAACATCCGGCACTCACATTTACACAAGAGGAGTTGGCACGGCCAGAGATCAGAAAGTATGCCTTACGTGTTGCAGTAGTCATCCGAGGCATGGAGATTAAATCTTGCTTGATTGACACCGGAGCGTCGATAAATGTCATGCCGCCAGAAACATTGCAACTATTCGGCATCTCCGATGAAGAAATCGAGCCTTCTGCCATCACGGTGACAGCCTATGACAACTCCCGGAAGCCGGCACGAGGGGTGGTTACGTTGGAAGTGGAGCTCGGACCGTGTGCTGTCACCGCCGAGTTTCACGTTCTAGAATTGGACCCTACATTCAAAGCTATCTTGGGACGCCCGTACCTTGAGGCAATAGGAGCTGTTGCCTCCACTAATCATCAGTGTCTGAAGTTCCCATACAAGGGCCAGGTGATCAAAGTAACCAACATCCCCATTCTGAATGATGTGGATGACCCCTCTTCTGCACTGCCAATATCAAAATTTGTCCAACCGTTGGTTTCCACTACAGAGCTGCCTGAGGTCATGATGTTAACGACACCTCCAGATACAGTTGCATGGCAGATGATGAAAAGGATGGGCTATCAGCCAGGAAAGGGGTTGGGAAAGGAGCTGCAGGAGGTTGTGCACCCCATTAAAGTCGTACAAAGACCAAAAAGACACGGGCTTGGCTATGAGCCCAGTTTCACTCCGCGGATGGTCTACCGGCCAAAAAATGCCATGGGACTCCAAAAATTCTTTATCAAAGGGGAGACCATGATGATGGCCGGGGACGAAGAAGAAGAACCAGTCAAGAGGAAGAAGGCACCAGAGCAAGAGGAGGAAGTGGACAACCTGAGTTCATCTTTGGCTCGGTTGTTCATAGAGGAGGAAGAATCAGTCGAGGGCAAGTCCATCTCTAAACAACTTGTCCACTCGAACCCACCTCCAAACAACATCCCACGTGAGCCGTATCCTACGGTCACATATTTCAAAATCCTCACTCTATCCCTCTTGGATTCACTTGATGGGCTATCTAGCCCAATTCCCACTTCTGGGCCAAAATGGCCACTGAATCGATCATTGGGCACGAGAGCCCATTCAAATCTTCTTAATCCACTGGGCTTCTATGCCCATTCCAATCCAACAACCTTGGGCCCGCGTGCCCACCAGTCAGGCCCACGTGCCCTTTAGATTTATTTTCTTGCTTTGGGCCCGCATGCCCACCATTTGGGCCCACGTGCCCCTTAGATCTTTTCGCCAGCTTTGGGCCTATCTTCCCATTTCTTGTCATCATCGGGCCCGCGAGCCCATTTTTCTCCCATTTACTTAAGCTTTCTATTTCTGCTCGAGCCCCATCGGCTCATTCTCTTTTTGTTATTGAAAATACCCAAAATACCCAAGAAAAACATCCTCTCGCAAACTCAGTTTTCCATTGAGGAGACGTCTCTACTTGTCTCGGAGGGTGCTCCCAACCAGGGACCCCTCTTCTCCAACTCACTGATCGATCTGCTCGATCCTTCACCCATTGTAAATACCACCTTTTCAATTCCGTCTTCTTTAGGAGTAGTTAGGGTATAAAAGAAGAAAATTCGAGGTAAACGTGTGCCAGAGAGATATCTCCAACAAATAGCTCAAAAATGCAAGGAATGTGCAAGGCTGCCAAGATTTTTGGAAAATGCTATCCAGCTTGATGAAATCCAATATGAGGATGAATTCAATGTAGATCATACACTGGGAGTTTACGAGGTCTTATCAGAAAAAGATCCTGATTTCGAGGATGGAATTGAGGACTTGGCTGATGTGTATGCATTTGGACTTAAAAGATTTGAAGAACCATCAGCCACGGTGGATGAACCGACAAAAGAACTGAATCTTGGAACACCGGAAGATCCCAAGACAATCCTTCTAAGTGCAAACCTCACTCCCATTGAAGAATAGAGTTTAATTGAAATTTTGGAAGAATATAAGGAGATGTTCGCATGGACAAACGAAGACATGCCGGGGTTAGACAACTCCTTAGTTGAACATCGTCTAACTTTGAAACCTGGAGTTACCCCAGTCAAACAAAAATTAAGGAGATTCCACCCTGATGTTGCACTTAAGATGAAAGAAGAGGTCGACAGGTTACATCAAGCAAAATTTATTAAGGTTGTCCTCTATCCGCAATGGGTGGCAAACATAGTCCCTGTCATGAAGAGAGATGGTAGAGTTCGGATCTGTATAGACTTCAGGGACTTGAACCGAGCGTGTCCTAAAGATGACTTTCCTCTACCTCATATTGATATACTGGTTGATAACACTGCTGGATTCGAGATGCTATCATTCATGGATGGCTATTCCGGTTATAATCAAATCCGGTTGGCTGAAGACGACCAGGAGAAGACCTCGTTCACTACACCTTGGGGAACCTACTGCTATGTCGTCATGCCCTTTGGACTAAAGAATGCTGGTGCTACCTATCAGAGGGCAATGATGGCTATCTTCCATGACATGATGCATACCCTTGTAGAGGTGTACGTGGACGACCTGGTCGTTAAGTCCCAAAGCCGAGAAGATCATCCTGAAGTGTTAAGAAAGGTCTTGCAAAGGGCTAGGGAATATAAATTGAAAATGAACCCAAAGAAATGCACGTTTGGAGTATCCTCAGGAAAACTATTGGGGTTCATAGTGAGCAAAAGGGGCATAGAGATCGACCCAAACAAGGCCAAGGCAATCATTGGTATGCCTCCTCTAAGAAATATGAAAGAACTTCGAGGATTAATTGGGAGGCTACAGTTTGTCCGCCGGTTCATCTCACAACACTCCCAAAGGTGTAAACCTTTCTATGAGTTGACCAAGGCGGGGGTCGAGTTCAAATGGGATTCGAAGTGCCAGGATGCATTCGATGGATTGAAAATATACCTGGCTAGTCCCCCTGTGCTTAGACCACCAGTCCCTGGCAAGCCCTTAGTTTTATACATCTCGGTTTTGGAGAATTCTCTTGGGGCAGTCCTTGCACAAGTGGATGAAGAAGGGAAAGAGAGGGCAACTTACTATTTGTCAAAGATCTTTGATCCATGCGAGCAGTATACTGTAGTGGAGAAGACCTGTGCTGCACTAGTCTGGGTAGTTCAGAAGCTTAAACACTATTTCTTAGCTCATGAGGTCAACCTTATTGCCCGCATCAATCCCATCAAGTTCCTTCTGGAAAAAACTGTTCTAACTGATCGGTTAGGTCGTTGGAAGAGCTTCCTTTCCCAGTTTGATATCACCTATGTCCTCCAGAAGGCGATTAAGGGCTATGCCATTGCCGAACATCTAGCCCATCATCCTATACCCCTCTTTGACCCGGTCCAATCGAAGCTCCCAGATGACGAACTAATGTTGATACGATCTTCCCACCTTTGGACATTATATTTTGACGGGGCTCTGAATTCACACGGTAAGGGAATAGGAATCGTCCTTCTATCACCCGAGGGTGTCACCATTCCACAGGCATTTCAGCTTGACTTCCCAGCAACCAACAATATAGCTGAATACGAAGCCTTGCTGGCCGGGCTGGAGGCCGCTCATTTCTATGGTGCCAAGGAATTGAGGGTGATAGGTGATAGCCAACTAATCCTTCGCCAAGTCCTAACCAAATACCGAACTTCTCATCCAAACCTCAAACCTTACCAAGAACTCACCTCTTGCTACATCAAACTCTTTTCCAAACTCACTTTTGTCCATGTTCCTCGAGCTCAGAACATCCTTGCTGATGCCCTAGCCTCCTTAGCTTCATCTCTATCAGTCCCACTAGGTAAACAGGTGCGGACTATCCATGTCCGTAGGAGGTCGATACCGGCGATTAAGGATGGTCGATTTCTAAAAGTCAAGGAAAGATTTGGCAGGAAGGAATATTTGGAGCAGAAAGAGGAAGTTTCTCTAATCGATTTGGAAGAGTTAGATGAGGGTGAGAGGCCTTGGTTTGATGAGATCGCAAGGTATTGTCAAGATCAGTCGTATCCACCTGGATCAAATGCAAAAGAAAAGAAGGCCATCAGGAGAGTATCCCGCAGGTATACCATCCTAGGAGGGGTGCTCTACAAGAGAAGCCTGAGCGGAATTTTATTGAGATGCGTTGATGAAGAAGAGGCAGAATTGGTGCTTAAGGAAGCACATTCTGGGGTCTGTGGGGGCCATGTCAATGCTCAAGCTCTTGCCAAGAAAATCATCAGGCAGGGGTATTATTGGCCAACCCTAAAAGAGGATTGCTCCGTCTTTGTCCGGCACTGTCATTCTTGCCAACTCCATGCCGACAAGATCCATTCTCCCGCATCTTCCCTTCATCCGATTCATGCCCCATGGCCCTTCGCCATGTGGGCTTTCGATATCATTGGCCCTCTAAGTGATCTTAACTCTGAAATCCATTCCAAATCATTCATCCTGACGGCAACAGAGTACTTCACCAAGTGGGCAGAAGCGGAAGCGTTCGTGGAGATCAAGGCATCAACACTGTGCTCCATCATCAAATGCAACATCATCGCCAGGTTCGGGATACCCAGCGACATTATCACCGACAACGGACCGCAATTTCTCTCTCAAGATCTGCGTGATCTTTGCAACAGGTACCGCATTGCATTGCATCATTCATCTCCTTATTACTCGCAAGGCAATGGTCAAGCAGAAGCCACCAACAAAACTTTGATTAAAATCATGAAGAAAACCTGTAAGTCTAGCAAGTTCGCAGACTGGCCAGATAAGCTTGTAGATGCCCTATGGGCTTATCGTACTTCTGTACGGACTCCACTGGTCAAACCCCGTATGCTCTCGCATATGGGATGGAAGCAGTGGTCCCGTATGAAGTACTCCTTCCATCACTCTAAGTTCAACTCGATAGGGACATCCCTGTCGATGAGAGACCAGAATCTCTCCTTGCACAACTTGAACTCCTAGATGAAAGAAGGTTGGCCGCTTCCGAGCATGCCCGGACTTATCAGAACCGATTGAAAAGATTTTATCAAAAGAGGGTGGTAGAGAGAAAGTTTGAAATCGGTGAGATGGTAGTCAAACGTATATTCGTTAAGCCGGGTGGTCCCCGCTCTAAGTTGCAACCTAACTGGGAAGGGCCTTTTGTTATAACTGAAAAATATCCAGGCAATGCATATGAGCTAACCAACGCCGATGGAGAAAAATTGAACCATCCATGGAACGGCATTTACCTCAAAAAATATTTTCCTTAGAAGAGAAAATGGAGAATTTCTGGTGTGATATTAAGTCATCGATCCAAGAGTGTTAGCTAGAAGTCAAGGGTAGGCATCACCTTGCACACACAACACCTCCCGATCCCAGAATCTATATAGCCCAACACTCGAGAGAGGCAAGGCAGAACCCTAAAGGCGGAAAGGAAACCTTACCCTATTCTCTTCTATTCGGTCTAAGATAGGTGAAGGGGACTATAGGAGGATAGTATCGAAAATGCCCGCCGCCTTAGTAGGAAACCGTCTCATAGGGTGCAAAAGGGTGCCAAAAGATGGGCAATGAACCCCACAGGTTTAAACAAATATGGGCCTGTCTGAATGAGTACCCGGAAGAATAGAAAATGAAAAAAGGCACCAAAAAAATGGGCAATGACCCCACAGGTCAAAGACTTGTCTGAGTAAGTGCCACATGTAGAAAAGACCCGAAGAGGCCGAACCCCAACGGGCAATTTGGGCATGAGTAGAGAAACCCTCCTCAACATCCCCAAATCCTGTCAAAGACTTCCTCTATTATTCTTCCATCTTAAAACCCCCAGGGTAGGGTAAACTGTCCAAACTCAGGGGGAATCCAAACCGATCAAGAGAAGAGGGCAAGAAAGATTCTGGGTAGGGAACCTTATTCACACGTGGTGCTTATTACTTGAATCTTGATCAATACTCAAAAATCGATGAATGGTCTCAATACAGGCACATTCTCCACAAAAATCGAAAAAAAATGAATTTTTTCAAAAAAATCCAAAAAAAATCAAATATTTTAGAAAATTCAATTTTTTTTAATATTTTCAAAAATCCAAAAAAATAAAAATAAAAAAAGAGTTGAATCTCTTCAAAAATAAAAAAAATGAATATTTTCTAGAAAAAAAATGCATCATTTAGCTTGGCATAACCTTGATTTTTGCCTTTGCTAGCATTCATGTTTATTTTTATGTCTTGCATGTTTCATTTCTGCATCGCATATTTATCTTGATTATCACCCCATTAAGAGGGCTCCTCCCTTTGACCTAAGTCAAAGTTGGCCATAATAGGCAAAGGGATGAGTCATTGTGAAGATCTAATCTTCTTTTATCAAGTGTTTTCAGGGACTTTAAAATAAGAGGAGAAGGTTCTCTCAACGATAGTCAAGGCAGACAGCAATAGGCAAAGAGATAAGCCATGGTGAAGATTTAATCCCCTTCATTAAGCATTTCAGGATCCTGATATCAAGAAGGGAGCAACTCTCGCCATAGCAGGTAAGCACTCTTAACTTTTACCTTGTCTGTCATTTTGTGCATTATACCTGGTTGATAAGGCTGCCCCCCTTGACATATAAGCAAGGCAAGGGGGTAAGCCATAGAACAGATTTAACCCCTTTATTGAGTTTTTCAGAAAAGAAACACGAGTTAAAGAGGGGGAAATCTCGCCAACAGGTAAGTTTCTTAACCTTGTTGTCTTCTTTATTAACAATTACTATCTTCAAGAGGCTTCCGCCCCTTGACAAGGCAATTTTCTGAAACAAGGTAAATTTCTATTGAATTTTCACTCAAACTTGCTATAAAATTCATTGTTTATTCAAAATAAAAACAACATGGCTGACAAGTTAAAGCAGGAAAAGAAGACTCTCAGGCAAGTAGAAGCTTCAACGCGGAAATGTAGCGGCGCTTCCGGTCAGGGTCCTCCTCAATCAGGAGGCCTGGGCGGCACACCCGACTCGTCTCCCACAAGGCAATGGCTGAGATCGCCTCCTCCTCGTCATCCGCTGAGCCAAGCTGCCTGACCTTGATAGGTGGCAAGTGGGACAGCTTGGGCAACTCGTACCGAGGCAAGCCGATCTGAGAGTGGCAAGGGTGAGCGTTGTACAACACGAAGGCCAAACCCGTAACCAGGCGGAGATCAATGCCGGGCACAAAGCACACCTGGAAGTCCTTCTGCATCAGGGCAGCAGAAGAGTGCAATAAGCTAGAATGGTTCATGGAGGTAAAGTGAGCATGCCAGTCCGGCCTCTTCTTCACTGATGCACACCTATTGGCAACTCTCTCGCCGAAGCCAAGTGCATCGGCATATGGGAAGAAGGGGCTACGGCGGAAGAGCTGCGACCTAGTGGCCACCTCATCGGCTGGATCGAACTTAAAGTGAAGATCGGCCCAGCAAGCCAGTAGAAGCGCACTGCCGAAGGGAGGACGGCCCATGCAAGCTGCGGACAGTCCGCAGTACAAGTAGCCCGGGCGAAGGCCCCAACCGCACACCGCTCCAGATGCCGCGGATGCACGAAAGTTGATCAACCTCCAGGAAACCATCCTCCACAGGAAACAAGAACACCACGGCAAGGCAAGCCGCGAAACCCTTTGCACCGCGCAGAATCCGGTCCTCGTCCAGACAAGGAGCCGTCAGAAGAGAGATTGTCCAAGCCGCCAACTTGGGAACACTGATTCGCTTTCCGGCTAGCAAGGTGCTAATCTGCCGAGCCTCGACAAAATCCTGCAAGAATTCCAAGCAAGAGAGGGGTCCTGAAGGGATGAACATACCTTCAGTCTCTCCCTTCTTAGTCCGAGGAAGGCCGAGAAGGAGTTCTACCTCTTCAAGGAGAACTGTACACTGAAAGCTGCCGAACACGAACGTGTGAGTGTCGGGGTGCCACAACTCAACAAGAGCTCCCATCAAACCGAAGTCAACGGAGTAGCCTGAATATTGCTTGGCATTGATCAAGAGCCCGGTTAAGCCCCAATCTCGAAGAATCGCTCTGACCGACAAGCCGAGGACATCAAGCAAGCCGGAAAGCCAAGGAGGAGAGCAATACCGGTGAGGCCCAGGGAAGTTTGGGTAATCCTACACCCAAACAGGAGGTAAGAGAAAATTTTTAATAAAAAAAAAAGAAGAAGAGAGTGGCTGAAAGCTAAAATTGGCAGCAAACTTACCAAGTCGGCGCCGATTCTGGCCTTCAGATGACTCGGGACGCTTGAAATACCTCGAACCGAGCCAACACGCTGCTTTTTCAAAGGAGGAGCCATCCTGGGTGTTGGTAGGACGATCTGGTCGTCCTAAGAGGTGTTTATATAGGGGAAATCGGTCCCGATTTGAATCGGATTCAGATCCGATCAAAACAGGAAACTGGGATCGAACGCGCCCCTGAGGTGGGGGCGCGCAGGCCGTGCCCCCAAACCTAGGGGCCGCGCCCCTAGTTCGGGGGCACGTTCGGTCAAATTCTTTGAAAATTTCTCAAAAATTCAGAAAAATTCAGAAAAATTTAGAAAAAAATCAGAAAAAATTGTTAAATCAAATATATTTATGTTTGATCTTTATTAAGGTCGAGTGAAAGACAGGAATTGCTTGCAAAAACAGAAGAACGGACATGGGAAACCCCCATAACTTGCCGACTAGCATATATGTCGCTAGTCATGTGTTATTATCTTATGCATTATTTGTTGAAGACCATGAGCACGGAGAAGACTTGACCTGTGATCCCCTTCATCAAAATCTATGACGGTCGGGTCATCTCTAATGCTCACGGATAAGCCAAAGTTGTGTTGTGAGGGACGACAGTTCCCGAATGGGTATCTTGACCTCATAGACAATATATATCTTCAACTATTTGTTATACAAGTTTTGTTTTGTTTTCTTGAGCCCAACATGCATCATGTAGCATTAATTGCATTACATTTTGGTTTTGTTATTGCATACATCATTTCCTAAACTTCACCTTCTCACTCTCTCGATCATTCTAAATCCCACCGTGTTTTCTAATCCCATCGTGTTCTCTAATCCCACCATGATCTCTAGTCCCACCAACCTCTCTAATATCCCACCGTGTCTATTAATCCCACCGTGTTCGGTAACCACTTTGTGTCCTCAAATATTTCATTTCTTTTCACCACTGTGGCCATTGCAACTTCTTTGCTATTCGTCCCACCATGGCAGCCAATTTGTCTCGCCAAGGGGCTTCTATTTGATCAGAACTTGCACCGTCACTATCTTCACGGTCTATGCTTAAACATTTGCCTTTCGGAATCTGAGATCATTCCATTCCGAATCAAATCTTGTCTCTTGGAAGACTTAAATGAATCAGAGAGCCTGAATGTGCTCGATTGGTAATCTTTTACTTTTTCAAAACAAATCTCTTTTTTTAAAAAAAATTTCAGCCCATCACAGTACACGAACACCGCAAAGATCGGGTTACCGGCTGATGATGAACCTACGAACCCATGTTTCAGGAACTCCCCACCGCGTTGGGGGTTGGCTATTCTTCTCTCGTGCCAATGGCACATCTCTTACCAATCGAACATAGGAAGACTTGATGAAACATGGCGGTTAACCAGGAGACTTGAGGAGATTCGTCTTACCGAATCTGGTCATTAAGCGTGTCTATATCTACACCTTGATGCCACCTTTTCAGTCCATCACCATTTCACTCCACTACATTCCACTACGATACATCTCTCTTCGCTACGCTTTCTCTACGTTTCACTTCGCTCCGCTACATGCCATTCCCTTGCAAAGCCGACATCAAGGCGAGGCAAGCTGTAGACACGCCAAATTCGCTTGATTCAGAGCCCCAGACTCTTATTCCATAGGCGATATCCTTTATTTGACCATTATCTGATCCGGATTACCTCATGGAGATGAGCTAAGGACATTGGTGGAGCCCCCCTTGTTAGTTGAGAATGGACCAATGATTTCCGGAATATTGACGTAACCTTCAAGCGAGAGCCGCACGTGAACTGTAAAAACACGAAGCCTGCTTGATGACCGACCTTGAATGGTCCATAATTGAAGGTCTCGGGAGTCCCGCATGTGTTCCGTAACATTCAGTGTTTCCAAGAAGTCATTTCGGTAGGCGTCGGTCAATGACGGCTTTCGTTACGGCTTTTTCGATCTGTGCTGACACGGCTATCCCGGACCACATGTCAGGCCTTTCCGGTCATCACCGGGTCTTTTTAGGTCATCCGGGTCGATTCTAGCCGAATATTTTCATCAACCGGGGCCATATGGCCATTTCGGTCAATTTTAGGGTTTCCCAACTTTTCCGAGTTTCGGTTCACGTTTACCGGGTTAGTCTCAGATTTTTCGATGATTTCGGATTTTCCGGTCATACCGGACTTGTTCGGTCATCATTTTCAGTCATCCCGAGTTGACCCGAGATTTATCGACCGGAACCGTGCTCTTTCGGATCTTCACCCCGGGTTTCGGCTTTCCGCGAGAGGGTAAACCGGTAGAAAGCCCCGTGCGAACTTCTCGGGAGTCATGCCAGCTGATTTACCAACTTGAGGAGGTGCGGTTGAAGGCCCTCTTTCCAACGCAACAAACGGGAGCTGAATCGGACATCCCATTTGCAAGATACGGCTCGCGAAACATGTGCACAGGAGAGAGAGTGTACTGCGCCCCCGCTCCCTTTGAAAGAGGAGGGCACGCCCTGCGCGCCCTCAAACTGGGGGCGCGCCCTGAGTGCCCCCGGTTCCTTTGAAAGGTGGGGGGGCGGTCAATTTCTTTAAATCGCAAATTACCCCGATTAGCACCTTCTAAACCGGATTTTTGGAAGGTTTCCGTGGAGGATTTTCGATTATTTGTACCGCGCCCCGATTCGGGGGCGCGTTACGTATGTCAAGTCGATTTTTAGCAATTTTCGGAAGATTCCGTCGATTTTTAGCAGTGAGATGCATAACGCGCACCCGCTCCCTTTGAAACTGGGGGGCGCGCAGACTGCGCCCCCGAACTGGGGGCGCGCCCTGTGCGCCCTTGGTTTGAGGGCGCGCCCTGCGTGCCCTCGTCCCCTTTGAAAAGCGGGGGCGCGGTCGGTCCAGTTTCTAAATTTTGCACCGGCTTCCTTCCCCTATAAATTGAGGGCCATTCTCAACGACCCAAGGTTAATCCCCGGTGCCTAGCTCGTCCAGAGGTCGTCCAAGCTCTTCTCCAAAGCCGTCCTGACGACCAAAGGCGATCCGAAGTCAAGAGATCGATCCCGAGGTGAAGGTGAAGGCTCGATCCAGGTGTTCTGCATCAGCCAACTTCATCGACTTCTGCAGAAAATCAGAGACTCCTTCTGCAAAAGTCTTCAACATAGAAGATGTTCATATCTTCGTCCTCTTTCATCTCCAACTGACATAACTCAATTCCAACTTGCCGTTTGTTCGTGGCAATTGCTACACTGAGAGCACGCATCCAGGTTCTGTTTTCTATATCCGCCCACTTTAAGAATTTTTACTGACTTATAAAGGAGGATTTAGGAGAATTTATCAACATAGGAACTCTTCCTCTCTGAGTCCTGTGTCTACTCCAACAAACGGTACTCGATTCTGACATTGGGTTCATCCGTAGCATCCTCTGCACAAAAGTCGCGCCAGAAGGGTGCAAAGGCTACCCGAACCGGCCTTCTTCAACCAACTCGGCTTCAAGTCAAGCCGATCCACTCCATAAGCTTTCTCAACTCCCTTAACTCAGTTTATTTATTATTTTAAAGCATATTTTAGTTTATTTACATCATTTTTACCTAATCAAAAATACAAAAAAAGGGGTTAGGACTCGCCCCAATCTGGTGAGTTCGATTCCAATTGCTTCTTTCTCATATTCTCTCTACAGTTACTACACTTCCCATAGTTCTATTCATTTTCTTTCACTTGGTTTATTGTTCTAGTTGCACAGGTCTATCAAGCTAGCATCGGTTGGAGACTCTTCTTCATCGGCCGGCCGAAGAAGAAGAAGGTTGAACCCATATCCCGATCTCCCACACTAAGGTACACGGTCAAATCAACTCATCTCTTGTTTTAATTCTATAAAGCGGAGCCCGCGGCTTCGGGCTACCACATTTTTCATGTTTAAATTTCATATCCTCCTCACTCTGCTCTCACATGACCCGAATCATCTCCGGTGCTCGAGCGATGCCGTGAGATGAAAGTTCGGGGATCAATGTGAGTGTGGGATCAAGGTGAGGACATTTTATCACTTTCCGAGTGTTTTCCAATTCACTCCTTTTTTCCCTATTCCATATTTTACCTTCTTATCTTGAGGTGCCGATCCGGAACCAGTTTTCGGAGTCGACAGTGCCCCCACTTGAGGGCACATGCACCCTACCCTTGAGGCACGAGGGAACCAGTTTTTCACCGGGACTCTACCACTGAACCGATCGACCGGATAAGGTCGAAATTTTCGGGAACAGTGCCATGCACCCCCACTGGGAGGCACATGCGCCCCTCAGTGGGGCACATGCGCCCTGGGGTAGGGCGCAAGGTGGCCTATTTTTTAGTCTGGATAGCGCCGTTCGTTCTCCTATAAATTGACTCTGATTCTGGTCATTCCAAAAGCATGAGCACAACCCCCCAGGCATCTCAATACGTCTAACCACCCTCCTGCATTGATTTTGTGATTTTTAGAGAGAGAATTTTGAGTTTTTAGAGAGAGAAAAGTCGGTTCAAGAGAGAGGAAGGCTGTTCTGCAGGTGATCAGCCAGGTCTCTCTTCTTCAGCCTCTACAGCAGCGTGTGAACGTCTGCTGCCCGAGCTCTCTTCATCAAAGTTCTTCCTCTCCCAGTATTCTTCACTTTTCAATCAACGGCACTTGATTCAGAGGTTGGGGCTGGTCATGACGAGTGCAGAAGCAAAGTCGCGCCTGGCAGATCTTTGACTGCTGCTCGGCTTTTTGGACAACTCAAATTTGGCTATATCTTTCTCTATTCAACTCAGAATCTTTTTGTTCTTTTTTATATATCTTTGTTTCGTGATTCTACATCCTTCTATAATTTTTTACATTTTTTTTGCATTATTTTTAGTCTGTTTATTCGAAAATAGAAAAAGAGGGGTTAGTGATAACCCGAATCCGGTCAGTTTCTAGTCAGTTGTGTGTTTTATGTTGTTTTACTTACATATACTCCACTTTGTTTTGTTCTAATAGTCTCTTTCACTTGTTTATTTGTCTAGTTGCACAGAAGATCAAGCACCCACACGTTGAGGACTCTTCTTCATCGGTCGACCGAAGAAGGAGAAGCTTTAACCCACACTCTTCACGCTAAGGTACACACGGTCATCTTTCATCTTTAATTCTATAAATCAGAACCCACGGTTCCTGGTGACCACATGTCTTAATTTTATACTTCTCATCCTCCTCCCACATGACCCAAACCGTCTCTTTGGTGATCGAGCGACGCCAAGGGATGAAAGTTCGGGGATCAATGTGAGTGTGGGACCGAGGTGAGAGTTGCTTTCCGAGTTTTCTTCCTTTCTTTCTCATCCCCTCTTGAGGTGACGATCTGGATTCACGGACTTCCCTGAAAAGGAGAGGACCCCGTCGAATTTTCAGAGTCGACAGCTTTGTGGCGACCACGGTGGGACAAGCAATGTCTTCAACCGTGGGTGCTTAGTGTTTTGTTTGCAACTAGTTCTAATTCTAGACCGGTTCCCACGTGAGCCTTTTCTTCTTTCCACCTCTCTTAAACTTCATGCCATCTAAAAATTTCTGATTTCACCCATCTTTCATCAGATCTGAAGTGCCAAGTATGCCATTTAATTTCTGTCATTTTATTTAAATCGGTTCCCACGTGAACCACCCTTTTCCTTTTAAACCGGTTCTCGCGTGAACCAATCTCTTTCTTTACTTCGGTTCCCACATGAACCAAACCATTTTCTTTCAGATCTATCCCAACTTGGATCAGATTTTTTTTTGGCTCCACGTGGCCATCTTTCAATCATTCAAACCGGTTCCCACGTGAACCACCCTTTTTGACCCAAAACCGGTTCCCGCGTGAACCACCCTTACTTTTTACCCCAGTTCCCACATCGGTCCCCGCATGGACCACCCTTTTGATTGGCTATCAGATCTGAACCCTCTTCTTTCCATCACCTTTTCACTATCGCCATTTCACTCACATAAGAAACAAGGTCTGGATTCTAGTTTCTAGTTGCTTGTCTAGTTTCTAGTTACTTTCCTTGTGTCATTGCTTGTTTATTTAAGTTTATGTTTTGCTCATTACTTGTTTTATTACTTGATTGCATTCTCTGCTCCTTCTCTCTACCTCCTTCTTTTACACTTTTTTGAGGCGGGAGCTCACTCTCCCATTTACCCCTCCCATCCAAAACACCCTCTTGGTGGATTCTGACCTCTCTTCTGGGATATTCCTTCCTAGTTGACTTGGTTGGCTTTCATCAAGGCCTCCGTAATTCCTCATACGTGGAGTATTCCTCTTCACGATCGGGTCGGTTGTACCACTCCCCAAAACCCGAAGCATCCTACGTTACCTACACATGGTGAGATTGTGTGAAACCTAGGTCATTGGAGATTGGAGTTAGGATCCTAACCCATTTGTTGAGAGAACAATTCTTAACAAATCCATAAACCTAAGGTTTAATCAAAATCATTGCGTAATCTTTCTTTCAAGTCTTTGCATCACTTGCTTGTCAAACAAAAATTCAAACCTCTAACTTTTTGCAAAATACTAAAAAAACCAAAAAAAAAGTTCTTTGTTTGCTTTGTCAACTTGTTTGTTTTACTTTCTCCTTGAATTTCAATGCAACTAAGGTCTGGAAGGCACGGTGGAATGGCGGAACAAGCTGAACATCGAGAACACGAGATGGGTCACCAACCAATTCTGTCAGATGGTCTTGTTAATCCATTGTTTGAGTCAGAAGCGCAAGAGGTCCCTCAACCATCTGCTCCTCATGATGTTGAACAACTCTTTAGGGAGTTGTCTCTCTATACCGACCCAGAAACCTACGCCCACATACAATCCATGGTGAAGGGCAAAATGGCCTCAGATCAGGCTGAAGTTAACCAAGTTGCCTCATCTCCTTGTCCTCTGGTTCGACCACCACTCATTCAACCACCTATTGTTCAACAATCTGTGATTCAACCATCATTGGCATTAGCATAACCATCTGTAGTTCAACCATCTATAATTCAACCATCTGTGGTCCAACCCTCATTTGTTCAGCCATCTTATTTCAACCATGTTGCTCCCTTGGCCCATCAAGTCATGGGAGAATCTTCAGTAAATTTGCCAAGTCATGCTCCTCAAGTCCAAAATCATGTCTCTAACCACGTACCCCAACCAGTAAACCAAGAACCTGCTCTCACCCAGGCAATCATGGATCAGCTCACCCAGATGAATGAACGTTATGAAGAGCTGAGATGCCGCCTGGACTCCAAGTCAGTTCCTAGAATCTCCATTCCTTCTCTGCCAGTCCTACACCTGTCACCGTCTGAGCTACCAGTTTATCGCCGCTACAATGGTACTGGCAATCCTTTTCTCCACTTAAAAGATATTCTTTACGAGTCCTCGTTCTGGAAAAATGATCGTAGGGTTCTTGCCTTCTTGTTCCGTCGATCACTAGAAGGGTCTACATTGGAATGGTTCTACTCACTCGACTCCTTTGAGGCAGGAGACTTCGATATTGTGAAGACCAAATTTTTGCAAACATACAGAGACCGGGTGGCACCAGCATGCTCCATTACAGACTTGATTGCTGAGAAGATGAAGCCCGAAGAGGACTTCATAAAGTTTGCTGATCGCTGGAGGAGAATGGCAGAAAAATTGACAGATGTGATTTTTGAAGGGGAACAAGTAAAGATGCTTATCAGAAACACTACACCTGCCTTGAGGAATGTCTTGATCATGCACCGTCCTACCACCATGAATGAACTCTATGACAGTGCCCGATACTTGCAAGCCCACTTCAAGGATGCCACCATTATAAACCCTTTTGATCCTAAACCTAGAAACTTCAGGAAAACCCCCTCTGCACCAGTTGGGCCTACAACCGAAGGAGTGGTCAACAACGAAGCTGTAAACACTGTGGGAAACCAGGGAGGGAACCGTCAAATCCAGTTCAGAAACCCACCACAAAACCTTTCCTATTACCCTCCTCAACAACATGTTAGGCCACCACAACCACGACAACCACAACAACCCCCGCAACCAGTAGCACAACCCCAGCAACGTCGTCAACCTACCTACAATAGGGCACCGCCACCACCCAATCAGGCACCACGATGGGGAGGTCCTAGGAGAGAGAACTACCAACAACTCCCTTACTCCTTGACCGACATCTTCAATGTACTCATGGCGGAGAAACAGTTGGAATTGCCCAAGGAAAGAGAGGTTTGGCCAACAAATGTAGATATGTCCCAATACTGTGCTTACCACCGGTGTCCTGGTCACACTGTAGAAGTGTGCTTTCAATTCAAGGATTACATCCACGATATGAATGACCAAGGTAGCATTGATTGGGCTCAAATGGGGGAATGCATACAAGCTATGAAGGCTAGGCAGTAGCAGCGGCAGCGTCCACCGGCTCAACCTCAACAACAACCTGGCTTGGGGATTGTTCAGAATCCGCTCCCATTACATGCTCCCGCTCTAGCACCGGCACCAGCACATCCAAACCCAGGAATTGGTCTAGTACACTCCATTGTCCAGGGAGATGCCAGCCGTGCTCAAGGTTGGCAACTAGAAAACCAAAATGCAACCATGCCAGTCAACCCAGCTAGGTCTCCTGCTAGGAACCCTCCTAGACAAATAATTTGTGCACCTTCTACTCCACAACTACCACAAAGCTCAATAACCCAACCACTGGCCGCCACTTCTTCTCGCTGACCCATCATTAGGCTAGTCCCCTCCTTAACCACACCTCCTTCAACCAGTGCTACACACCGACCCCTGCTCATCCGACCACCACAATCACCACCAAACCTGAACCCCCAGCCTCTGAGCTTTTCCACTCCAAAACCCCAATCTATCATACCACCAACACCACAACCAATCCCACAACCTACACCTTCATTAAACTCATCAACCACTCCTGCACCCCGGCCTTTTCTTATTAGGCCACCGGTATCACCATCACTACCACCTCCAAATCCTACCCCTCTACCAACTAACCCCATCATCCCAGAACCATCGATCCCATTACCTATCATACCTGCACCTACACCACCTGTTCCACCACAATCCACCCCAGTTAACCCGTCACCTCTACCCGACCGCCAAATAGCCCCGGTGCTTCGGAGTGGGAGGATGTTCCAGCGACTCTTTCCCCAAGCCGGTACTCAACCGCAGGATCCAGTGGAGGAGGAACAAGTAGAAGAACCATTGCCAGGCACAGCCTATGATCTGTTGAAACATTTAGATAACACACCAGCCCGTATTTCCATACTTTAGTTGATCAAAAGATCAAAGGTGCACCAGGAGATTCTACAGCAGTACTTGCAAAGGGTCATGGTGAGTGAAGATCTCCCACCTGAGAAAATCACTACAGTGTTAGTCCCTAGAAGTGAGCACCCAACACTCACTTTCTCTCAGGAAGAATTAGCAGTTCTAGAGGTCAGGAGATATGCTTTGCATGTGGCAGTTATCATCTGTAATATTGAAGTGAAATCATGTTTGGTTGACACTGGAGCTTCCATCAACGTTATGCCACCAGAAACTCTGCAGTTATGCGGTATTTCTAAACAAGAAATTAAGCCATCTTGTGCCATGGTGACAGCCTATGACAACTCCAAGAAGTCTGCACGTGGGGTGGTCACTCTAGAAGTTAAACTTGGACCATGTACGGTCACAACGGATTTTCATGTTCTAGAATTAGATCCAACTTTTCGGGCTATACTTGGGAGGCCATACTTGGAGGCAATAGGAGCTGTGGCTTCAACAAACCACCAGTGCATAAAGTTTTCTTTTAAAGGACAAGTGGTCAAAGTGACTAGCATGCCTATAAGGGACGAGATGAATTATCCTACTTTTACACCCCTTTGTTTGTCAATACAACCCCAGATCTCAATGGGAGATTTACCAGAAGTCAGATGTATGACCGCCTCTCTCCCGACACAGTGGGATGGCGGATGATGATGAAACTAGGCTATCAGCCTAGAAGAGGTTTAGGCAAGGATCTTCAAGGAATCACTCAGCCGATTCAAACTGTGAAAAGTCTACGCAGGCAGGGGTTGGGATACGAAGAGGATTCCATCCCAAGGAGGATCTTCCAGCTAGGATATGCCATGGGACTCCACACCTTCTTTATCAAAGGGGAGACCATGATGATGGCTGAAGATGACAAGAGTTTCACTACAGTTGTCAAGAGAAGGAAGGCTCCAGATGAAGAAGAAGACTTGGAAGACCTATGCTTATCTTTGACTCGTCTGTTTTCAAGTGGGGAAGAGCACCAGGAACCACTCAAGGGCAGACCAATCATGGATCATCTAGTTAAACATGTTACCCAAGTCAAAACCATTCCACGAGGCCCAAATACAGCAATGCCATGTTTGAACCTCGTACCATTATTTCTACATCTTTTGGATGGGGTTCCAGGCCCACTTACCCACTTTGGGCCCATGTGCCCTCTTCAACCTTACACTCTTATTGGGCCTGCTTGCCCATTTGCTTCCCTCATCAACTTCAGAACTGAGGGCTTTTCCCAAAATGGGCTTACATGCCCATTTATTTTTAAGATCGGGTCCACGTACCCATTTACTTTTTTCATCAGTTTTGGACCCATATGTCCACTTTTTGTTACCATTCGGCCCACGAGCCCCTTTTTCCCTTTTATTCTTAAGTTTTTCTCTCTGGTAATTCAGTCAGTTTCCAGCAAACCTCGAGTCATGCTGACTTATTCTATCTTTTTACTTGAAATTTCCAAAAAAAAAAAAAACATCTTCTCTGAAACTCACATTTACATCGTGGAGATGTCTTTACTCATTCCAGAGGGTGCTACCAATCAGGGATCTCTCCTTTCTGAATCATTGATCTATTTATTCGATCCTCCCTCCACTGTAAATACCACCTTTCCAGCTTTATCTTCAGTAGGTCAAGTTAGGTTATGAAATAGGAAAGTCAGAGGTAAGCGAGTTCCAAATAGGTATCTGCAACAATTGGTACAGAAATGCGTAGAGTGTGCAAGGCTGCCAAACTTTTTAGATAATACCATCCAGCTAGATGAAATCCGAAATGAGGATGAGCATAACATAGATCATACTTTAGAAGTATATGAGGTGGTATCAGAGAAGGATCCCGAATCCGAGGATGAAATCGAGGACTTGGCTGATGCATATGCATCTGGACTTAGAAGATTTGAAGAACCATCAGCCACAGGGAATGAACCGACCAAGGAACTGAATTTAGGAACCCTAGAAGATCCTAAGACTATCCTCATTAGTGCAAACCTTGTAGACACGCAATTTTGGCCCAGTTGGAGAGTTTACATTCTTGTTTTCATGGAGAATATTTAAAGCAGATCATGTTTTCCGGATGGATCAAGTTTCTGGCACGTTCCGAAGAGGATCAATAGAGCAATCAGCCGAGCCAAACACCCTGTGTATAGGGCACCTGGTGCCCTGTATATAGGGCACCAGGCGCCCTATATACAGGGCGCCTGGAACCAAATCAAATCGATTTGACCGGCTGATTTGACCCCCGCAGTGACTCATCTTGTCGACCTGACAGACCTCATGATGATGGCGCCCCATATACAGGGTGCTATGCCGTGTGGCACTGTTTTTCGAAAATGGCCAAAGTGCCCTCTTTTGAGCTATAAATAGACCTCCATTTGGAGCTTGGAGGGGGTTCCAACTTCGTGCCACCCTAGAGCTCATCCAACACCACGTTTCTAAGCCATTTTCACCCCCCATAAGCCCCCAAATCAATCCAAAATTGTCCACCAAAAACCCAAAAAACCTTCTGTTTCTGTCACCCAGAAACATGTTTTTTCTCCAACTTTGAGAGCTTCTACCCATTGCTCCTCTTTTATCCAGCATCCAAACCACCTTCCATTGGCTTCATTTGCATATTGTCTACAAGGAGGAGCCCATACTTCATCCCGGAAGCCGCCCAGCACTCCGGAGCGGCGTTGCGAAGAGGGGAAGAAAATCTGTTCGGGCCAGACTTAGTGCCCCGTATACAGGGCACTTTGACCTTGGTCAACGCGCCCCACAAGGGGGGAACCTGCTCCTAGCGCCCTATATATAGGGCACCAGGAGGGGCAGAAGCTCATTTTGTCCTTTTTCGGAGTCCGATCGCCCGTTTAATCGAGTTTTTGTCTTTCTTTTTCGTCTTAGCACTGTTCATCATGTTATTTGGCATGTCTTAGATCATTTTGCATCTCATATACGTTTAAAAACCTACCAAAAATAGGGGTTGGGATTCCGTCCCGATCCGGTTAGTTCATCCCCTTTTGCATGATTCAGAGTCATTCTCAAGCATGATGCTATACTTGCGCCAGAGCTAATGATTTGCATTTGTCTTTCTTCATGTTTTGTGCAGGACATTCTTAGGTAGATCGACCGGAGTGAAGCTTCAATCTGATCGTAGGTGAAAGAACTCCCTAAAGCTCTCCCTTCTCGGCCGGCCGAGAAAGGAGAAGTTAGAACCTAACAATCTCCCCCTATTTACATCCCCAAGGTACGACGGTCAAACTCTCTCTTCTTCTAGTTCATTTGCTTAATACTCAATCACACTTTGGAGCCTTCGGCTCCTGACGACCACACACTTCACCTTACACCACACACGCTCCTTCTTCTCTTCTTCTCTCTCCCTTGCCGACGCACACGCGCGAGCCGAGCCGGCTCATCCGGGTGCCTACACCTTTTGGCGACAACGGTGGGACAACTCTTGCTTAAGTGAGTTCTTTTCACCTTTTAAAAGAATGTCCAACATATTCATCCTTGCTTTGGCTCTTGCTTGAATCCCTACACCCTCCTAGCATTCCTATTCACTTGCTTGCTTGTTTACTTGCTTCACCTTAGCATCACTTAGTTTCTTCCAGTTTACTTGCTTTCCGTGGGTCCTCTTTAAAAAAAAAAGGGGGTGGTACCATCTAATTTTAGGCTTGCTTTAATCAATTTACTTTGACTTTGCATTATCTTGCTAAGCATCTTTGCTCATTTTCTTTTTCTCAAAAAGGAAGTCTAAGTTCTTCTCTAAAGCATCTTTAGTGAATTAATATTTGCTTTCACCTTACATTGTTGCCTTGCTTACTTGTTTTCCAATATTTTCTTGATCATTGCATGCTTTTATTTTCTTCTTGTTTGCTTCTCGCTCCTTGATATCTCACTTGCATTTAGTTTGCATTAGAGTTCTTTCAACTCCTTTAGGTAATCCGAGAAGGGAGGTTCTCTCCTCCCAAAGCCCCACACACCCAAACACCCCTCTTGGTGGTTGCCAACTCCTCCTCCGGGGATTCCCTCTCGGAAGGACCGGGTAGCTTCCATCAAGACCTCTATAAGTTCCCAGACGTGAAGGATTCCCTCTTCACTGATCGGGCTGGTTGTACCATTTATCCCAAAACCCGGAGTACCTATTACCTATCGTTGTGAAAAGAGTGACAACCTTAGATTGCTCGGCGTTGTGAGAGCATAGGGTCCTACCCATTTATTTGAGTGGACAATATTTCTCTTAACAAGCCATTAATTTGAGGTTGAAACAAAAAAAATTTGAGTTAATCATTCCAAGTCTTTGCTATTACTTGTTTGCAAACAAAAATTGAAAACTAGACAAAAATTCCAAAATCACCTAAAAAGAACCCAAAAGAAATCTTTGTTTGAGATTAATTTGCTTGATAACCTGTTTGTTCAAACAAAAATCAAAAGCCGAAAAAAGGAGAAAAAATTTAAAACAAAAAATAAGGATTCTTGTGTTTTTCGTCACCTTTCCCTTCTATTATGAACTTGAGATCAGGGCGAGTCATTGGGATGACGGACCAAGGATACGAACCGTTGCAGTTGGAGTATGACCAATCCTATCCCCACCTAGATGCCGTATGTGCCGTTAATGAACCCGAGATGCTCCCTGAAACCAGTTCACCTCGACCCCACCCAGATGCTCTATGGGAGGCATTCGCTCACGCCGACCCAACTCAATTACAAGCCATTGAGGCCATCCTGAAAGGGAAATCTCCTATCAATCACACCCATGCCGAGGGTGGTCACCACATTTCTACCCCCCAGTTAGCAACTGACCAACCCAGCGCACCGGTACCGGGCCATTCTCACAATGGACCCTTGATTCCAAACTCACCCCATCCGGTGGCCATCTTGAACCACCCAGACCCAAACAACACCACACCACTTAGGCCACCGGTCTATTCTTCCGCACATTTCAATCAAGCACGACCTCAAGTGCACCACCCGATATACCCTCCTTGCCCGGCCGCTTCCGCCTATCCGATGGCCATGCCAGCAAACCAAGCATCTGTCCTCCCCCCTCCTCTTGTCCAAGAATCCTCCGTTGATCAAACTGTGCTTAACAAAATCAATAGGATGGATGAATAATATCGGGAGCTCAAGCGATTGATCGACACACGAGCTCTCCCCGAGATATCCCTTCCCTCTCTCCCCGTGTTCCATCTTCCTCCTTCTGAAATGCCCATTTACCGCCGATATAATGGAAATGGGAACCCTTTCATTCACATCAAAGATTTTGTCTATGAGTCTGTCATGTGGCAAAATGATCCGAAGGCCCTTGCATACCTATTTAGGAGATCATTAAAGGGCTCTGCGTTGGAATGGTTTTATTCACTTGACCCCTTGGAAGCTAGCAACTTTGATACCGTCAAAGCAAAGTTCTTGCAAAGATACCAAGATTGAGTCGGTCCTACCTATTCGATCATAGATCTTATCGCTGAAAAGATGAGAAACGATGAGGATTTTATAAGATACGCTGATAGATGGAGGGCAATGGCAGAAATGTTGACAAATGCATTGTCAGAATCAGAACAAGTCAAGATGATCATCACCAACGCCACTCCGGCTCTGAAAAATGTATTGGCATTACATCACCCTGTCACAATGAGCGAACTCTATGAGAGAGCACGGTACATCCAAACCCAACTCCGAGATTCTCCCATCATGAACCTCTTCGACCCTAGGCCCCGAATCGCCAAAAAGACAACCACCACCACCGCTGGGCCCGTGACCGAAGGCGTTGTAACCAATGAACATGTCAATATCGTAGGGAACCCACCCAACAACCACCAACAGTAGTATAGAAATCCCCAGTACAGAAACCCCCGCCAAACCCAACCAGCACCTCGCCCTCAGATTCAGCCCCAACCTTTTCGCCACCAAGCACCAAACCAGTATCCCTAACAACCAATGCAGACACCAGTCCCCCAGCAACCCCGGAAACTAGCCGTACAAACCTTTGCACCTCAACCGCCCCGCCAACCAACCACCTATAACCAGGCACCTCCTCCCGCCACTTACGTGCCACGAAGACCAGGGCCTAGAAGAAACCATTACCCGCCGTTACCGTACTCTCTCACAGACATTTTTAACGCTCTTATGGCAGCAGGGCAGATCTCATTGCCAAGGGAAAAGCTGGAGCGGCCGCAAAATGCCAACACAGACAAATATTGTCTGTACCACAGATACCCGGGGCATACAGTGGAGAATTGCTTTCAATTTAAAGATTATATCCATGACCTCCACGAGCAGGGAAGTATTGACTGGGGTCAAATGGGCGAGTACATCAAGGCAGTAAAGAACCAGCCTCAGCAACAGCAACAAGCACCAGTCCGACAACAACAACAAGAATCCGGTCTGGGGATTATTTAGAACCCGTTACCCGCGCATGCACCCGCGATAGCACCAGAAAACCAGAGGGTTAATCCTATTCTAACCTCCACAGACGAACCTCGCAATAGAGACCAAAATTGGCAAATCGAGGGACCAGCTTCTTTCATGAACATTAAACCTCTAAACCACGTTAATCGAACTGTTCACTCCATACCGCAAGCTATCCCCACCAGAAGAAGCCAACCACCAGTTATCCGCACTCTATCACAGCCAACCATAACGCCACCAGCCGTACAACTCCAACCAGGTAGGACCTTAATCCGCCCGGTCGAGCCTCCGCAAATACCATCACCATTAGGACCCATCATCGTACCACCTCATACAACCATGCCACCACAACTTACCCGCATCCCTACAACCCGGACCATCATCACTACACCCCTACCTAGGCCTCCCATCATCCGACCTAACCCTCCGTCTACCTCCTCTACACCAACCATAGCCCCTCAGCTCGCCACGGTGCTTAGAAGAGGGCGCATGTTTCAAAGAATTTTCCCCCAGACCGGTCAACCAGGACGGTCACAAGAAGAAGAAGAAGAGCACCCAGAAGAACCAGTGCCAGGGACATCCTATGATTTGCTGAAGCACCTTGACAAAACCCCTGCGCGGATTTCCATTCTGGAGCTGATCAAAAGGTCCAAAGCTCATCAAGAAGTTCTTCAGCAATACTTACAAAGAGTGATGGTCAATGAAACCCTTCCCCCAGAGAAGATTGCATCGGTCTTGACCCCGAAAAGTGAACACCCCGCTCTCACTTTCACCAAGGAAGAGTTGGTCGAACCAGAAGCAAGAAAATATGCACTTTGTATCACTGTCAGTATTAACAAAACAGATGTTGAGTCTTGTCTAGTCGATACCGGTGCATCCATCAATGTCTTGCCACTAGAAACGCTACAGTTGTGTGGAATCCCAGAAGAGGATATTCGGCCATCACAAATCACTATAACATCATATGACAATTCCAAGAGGCCCGCCCATGGCATGGTCACACTTGAAGTCAAACTCGGACCCCGGGTTGTTACTGTCGACTTCCACATCTTGGATATGGACCCAACTTACAAAGCTATCTTGGGAAGGCCTTACCTTGAGGCATTGGAGGCCGTAGCTTCAACCAATCACCAATGCATTAAATTTCCCTTCAAGGGACAAGTCGTCAAGGTGGTAAGTATGCCCATGGACTGCCTGGTTACTCTCCCTCCTGGCTTGCCAAATCAACCGGTCTTCACAATCCTCGATCTACCGAGGGATGGAAGGCAGTACAAGCAAGTTTGGAGAAAGAAGAAGGATGACGCCAAAACTCTTGGGTGGCGTATGATGGAGAATCTGGGGTATCAGGAAGGCCGAGGGCTGGGGAGAGAACTGCAGGGTACCATAGAACCCATCCAACTGGTAAAGACAACATCAAGGAACGGGATAGGGTACGATGGGACATGTGATAATGGCCAAAAGACCAGCCAAAAATACTTCCGGGGGTGTTTACACAAGTTCTTCGACAAGAGAGAAACAATATAGATGATTGAAGAGCAAGAACCGCAAGAACAAGCAAAGAGGAAGAAGGTGGACAACCTAGAGGATGAGCCATATCTCGACGTATCATGGTTATTTTCTGAAGAAGGGTCAAGTAATGAAGCATTCCGCAACGAGCCTTCTGGCAGTCAGAATCCAGGGCATTCACCCCATGTCGTCTCTTTAAACCCATTTCCAATAAATTCACCATCAGATCCACCAGATTACCCATCTTTGCTTGATGTGTTCCCCTCTCTGTCAATATCTCAACCCGCGTTGGAAACTACGACCAACCAAACCCCTTCTGTGTTCATGTTTAGTACTTCTCCAAAAGATCAAAAAAAAACGTCCTCTTCTCAACCCAAATTTCGCTCGAAGAAACATCCCAACTCGCTCCGAAGGATGACCCAAATCAGGAGGCCACCCGGTCTCTAATCGATCTCCTTTGCCCTTCATCAATAAATTCTACTCCATCCACCTCCTCTTCCTCTCCTTATTTACCTTCTTCTTCTTCAAGTTTAGTTTTTAATAAAAATAGGACAAATATCAAAGGTAGGAGAGTTTCAGAAAGATATCTGCATCGGTTAGCTTAGAAAAGCTTAGAATATGCCAAGCTACTGGAGTATCTAGGAAATGCAATACAGTTGGATGAAATTCGATATGAGAAAAAGGACAATATTGATCCAACTTTAGGAGTTTACGAGGTTGCATCGGAAAAAGATCCTGATACTGAGGATGAAGAAGAAGATTTGGCTGATGCTTATGCATCTGGTTTAAGAAGATTCGAAGAACCATCAGCCACGGTGGATGAACCAACTAAGGAACTTAATCTTGGAACACCGGAAGATCCTAAGAATATCCTCATCAGTGCCAACCTCGCCCCTTTAGAAGAGCATAACCTAATGGGGGTGTTGCAAGAATACAAAGACACGTTCGCTTGGACATACGAAGATATGCCGAGGTTAGATAAGTCATTGGTAGAGCATCGACTGACTTTAAAACTTGAAGCTACCCCGGTCAAGCAAAAGTTAAGAAGATTCCACCCAGACATAGCATTAAAGATGAAGGAAGAGGTCGATAAGTTACACCAAGCAAAATTCATTAGAGTCGTCCTCTATCCACAGTGGGTGGCAAATATAGTCCCAGTCATGAAGAAGGATGGAAATGTTTGAATTTGCATTTACTTCAGGGACTTAAACCGAGCATGTCCAAAAGATGATTTCCCCCTTCCTCATATCGATGTTCTTGTTGACAACACAACTCGATACGAAACCCTATCATTCATGGATGGATACTCTGGGTATAATCAAATTCGGTTAGCAGAAGAGGATCAAGAGAAGACCTCGTTCACTACACCTTGGGGAACCTATTGCTACGTTGTCATGCCCTTCGGACTAAAGAATGCCGGAGCAACTTATCAAAGGGCCATGGTGGAAATATTTCATGATATGATGCATAAATTTGTAGAGGTGTACGTGGATAATTTAGTGGTCAAATCTTGAACCCAAGATGAGCATGCTGAGGTATTGAAAAGGGTTTTGCAACGAGCCATGGAATATAAGCTCAAAATGAACCCCAAAAAGTGCGTGTTTGGAGTATCATTTGGAAAGTTACTTGGGTTCATCGTCAATAAAAGAGGCATCGAAATCGATCCCAACAAGGCCAAAGCCATTATTGACATACCTCCACCAAAGAACCTAAAAGAGCTAAGAGGGTTAATTGGTAGGCTACAGTTTGTTCGCCGGTTTATTTCACAACACTCCCAAAGGTGCAAACCTTTCTATGAGTTAACCAAGGCGAAGGCCAAATTTAGATGGGATTCGAGATGTCAAGAGGCATTCGATGGTTTAAAGAAATATTTGTCAAGCCCACCTGTGCTCAAACCTCCGGTTCCCGGCAAACCCTTGATCTTATACATCTCGGTCTTGGAAGGATCCCTGGGAGCAGTATTGGCACAATTAGATGATGAAGGGAAAGAGCGAGCAGCATACTATCTATCCAAAATCTTTGACCCTTGTGAACAGAAGTATACAACCATGGAGAAAACCTGTGCCGCCCTGGTTTGGGTGGTCCAGAAGCTCAAACACTACTTTCTGGCCCACGAGGTTAATCTCATTGCTCGCATGAATCCCATCAAATTTCTTCTTGAGAAATCTATCCTGACTGACCGTTTGGCACGCTGGCAGAGCTTTATCTCCCAATTTGACATCACCTACACCCAACAGAGGGCAATCAAGGGCTATGCAATTGCTGAACATCTTGCCCATCATCCTATCCCAATCTTTGACCCTATCCAATCAGATTTTCCCAATGAAGAATTGATGTCCATTCGATCTTCCAATCTATGGACATTGTATTTCGACGGGGCATTAAACTCCCAGGGTAGAGGGATAGGGATTGTTCTTCTATCACATGAAGGTGTCACCATTCCACAGGCTTTTCAGCTCCATTTTCCAGCAACAAACAATATAGCTGAGTATGAAGCCTTGTTGGCCGGACTGGAGGCTGCTCACTTCTATGGTGTCACTAAACTAAGGGTAATCGGTGATAGTCAGTTGATTCTTCGCCAAGTACTGACCAAATATCGCACATCTCATCCTGGGCTCAGACCATACCAAGAACTCACCACCTTTACATCAAGCTATTATCCAAACTCGAATTCATTCACGTTCCTCGTGCTCAAAATATTCTTGCCGATGCTCTCGCTTCCTTGGCGTCCTCACTATCCGTCCCACTAGGCAGACAAGTTAGGACGGTCTATGTCCACCGACGAACCATTCCGGCAGTAGAAGATGCACGATTCTTGAAAGTTAAAGAAGAGTTTGGAAGGAAAGAGTACATTGAGCAAAAGGAGGAAGTATCTTTGGTTGAGTTGGAAGAATTAGAAGAGGGTGAGAAACCTTGGTATCATGAGATTGCAAATTACTGCCAGGGTCAAACATATCCACCGGGATCAACTGCCGAAGAGAAGAAAGCCATAAGAAGGGACTCCCAGAGATACACCATCTTAGGTGGAGTACTTTACAAAAGGAGCTTGGCCGGTGTTCTATTAAGATGCGTAGATGAAGAAGAGGCTGAATTGGTGCTTAAAGAAGCACACTCCGGGGTATGTGGAGGCCATGTAAATGCTCAAGCCCTCGCCAAGAAGATCATCAGGCAAGGGTACTATTGGCCTACTCTAGAAGAGGATTGCTCGATCTTTGTCCGGCACTGTCATCAATGTCAACTTCACGCCGATAAGATTCACTCTCCCGCATCTTCCTTTCACCCGATTCATGCCCCATGGCCCTTCGCTATGTGGGCCTTTGATGTTATCGGACCCCTCGGTGACCCAAACTCCACAAATAAAACCAAATCCTTCATCCTAACTGCAACGGAGTACTTCACCAAGTGAGCGGAAGCAGAAGCATATGTGGAAATCAAGGCATCAACAGTCTGCACCTTCATCAAACACAACATCATTGCCAGGTTCGGGATCCCGGGCGACATCATCACCGACAATGGACCGCAATTCATCTCCCAGGAGCTGCGCGACCTTTGCAACAGGTATTGCATCAGATTGCATCATTCATCTCCATATTATCCTCAAGGCAACGGTCAAGCAGAAGCCACCAATAAAACCCTGATAAAAATCATTAAGAAGACTTGTATGTCTAGCAAGTTCGCAGACTGGCCAGATAAGTTAGTTGATGCTCTATGGGCCTACCGCACCTCTATTCGAACCCCAACGGGTCAGACCCCCTATGCCTTGGCATTTGGGATGGAGGCGGTAGTCCCATATGAAGTAATCATTCCTTCTCTCCGAGTCCAGATCGATCGAGATATCCCGATGGATGAACGCCGAGATTCTCTTCTCACGCAACTCGAACTCTTGGACGAAAGGAGACTGGCCGCTGCCGAACATGCTAGATCTTATCAAAATAGACTTAAAAGATTTTATCAGAAGAGAGTGGTGGAGAGAAAATTTGAAATCGCTGAGGTTGTGCTTAAAAGAATATTCGTTAAGCCGGGCGGTCCCCGCTCCAAACTTCAACCTAATTGGGATGGTCCATATGTAATTTCTGCTGTTTATCCCTGTAATTCATATAAGCTAACTAATGCAGAAGGAGAAGAGCTAGCTCATCTCTGGAATGGTGTATACCTCAAAAAATATTTCCCTTAAAACAAAAATCACAAAAAAAACTATAAAATCCAAAAGGTGTGAAGAATAATGATAACATCTAACGCTCGCTTGCTCGATGCACCAACTTGTCACTTAGGGAAATAAGGATGGGCATCATACTGCACACACTACACGCCTAACTTTGAGATCCGATGATCGGAAGTCAGAGAGAAAGCTAGGCAACACTTGGCAAAAGAAGGTCAACCCTGTCCCATTCTCTTTTTATTTCGGTCCGGAATAGATGGAAGGGGTTAGAATGAGGAGTATCGAAAGTACCCATTGCCTTAGTTGGAAAATGCCTCTGAAGGTTTGACTTCTTAAAAAGAAGAAAAAGGTGCCAAAAGATGGGCAATGACCCCTTAGGTCGGCAAAAGAATAGGCCTGTCTGAATGCGTACCAACAAAAGCCTGAAAGAAAAAGGCTCCAAAAGATGGGCAATGAACCCCTCAGGTCAAAATCAAGCAAAAAGAAAAGACCTGTCTGAATGAGGGCCATCAGAAGAAAAAGGGCTAGAAGGAAGGACCCAAGGATGTCAAATCCCAAACAGGCAATGCGGGTGCTAGTAGAGAAACAAATTCGACATCCCCGAATCCTATTAAGGACTTACCACCAATCCTCTTCCCTCTTTAACCTTGCGGGTAAGGTTGACCGACTGGATCCAAGAAGAGCCATAGCCTATCAATGGCGGAAGGTCAGAAGATCTCGGACAAGGCACTTTCTTACACGTGATGCCTGCTCTTAACCCTTAGGTAACAATGAAAGGCACCTATGGCAAGCAAGGCAAAGGATGAGATGATCGTGTCCCTCACACCAAACAAAAAAATCAAATACTTCAAAAAGTACCAAACAAATCTATAAAGTCAAAAATCTTAAAAAGTGAATATCCAAAACACCCAAAAATCATAAAAAAACCCAAAATACCAAAAACATTGTAAAACCATCAAAACCCAAAACAAATCTGAAATCTTGAAACACCTAAAAATCTGCTTCCTAATTGACTAGTTGCTTTTGCATTCATATTTAATTTCAGTCTTGCATGTTTTCCTTTTGTGCATACTTATATTTTTCTGTTATTCTACCTTGATAAGGCCCATGTCCCTTGACAAAAGATTAAGGCAGTTTCGCCCTTTTCTTGCAAGGGACTAAGCCTAAATAAAGTTCTAATCGCCTTTTGAGTAAACGCAGGGAGTCAGGAAAAGAAGCCAACAACTATCACTATGAAAAGAAAGGTACATCAAAGATAGAAGGGGCCGGCACATCACAAATTGCCGCCTCCCTCTGCTGGGGCCTGATCACTAGGAGGTGGCATAGCAAGTCTCTCCTCACCTCTCCTCTTATGACTACTAGTCTGAGAGGAACCCGAGTGGGTAGGTCCCCTCAGCGTGGTCCCACGGGAGTCAGAGCGGTGGGAGTGGCTCCGAGATCGAGACTGCAACGCCTGCATCATCAACTGACGATGCTCTGCCTCCACCCGATTGAGCTCTCTGGAGTGCTCAAGGCGAAGATGGAGGATCTGCTCAGACTCTGGTCGTGACAGCTCGACCATGCGAGCCTCCAGTCTCCCAACCTACAAGATGACAAAGAGATGCATCAGCTACAGGAAAAGCAGTTTAAGGAAAAGAATCAAACTTGTACCTCCTGTGTCAGCTCCTCTATTCTCTGAGCAGTCTGTAGAAACCAAAAAGAAGCGTCAGTCCATGAATTCCCAGTTTAAAATCTTAATAAAGACATCGCACCTCGGAAGAAGGACCAGGATCTGGAATGCCTACGAGGGGCTCGAGCCCGAGCTCCCTCTGTAGCTCCATCACCTACCGGAAGAATGTCAGGAAAGAAAGAAAATGATGACGAACAAAGCAGAAAGATATGTACCTTGTCCTGGAGACTCGAGGGATCACTAGTAGAAGGCGGAGCACCCCCCGCAGAGAGGTCGGAGATCCTCGCCCAAAGATCCTTGTTCTACAAAAGAGAGAGTGTTAGAATCAAGCAAAGTAAAATAGAAGGAAGTCACAAAAATTCACCTCGGTAGTAAGGGCCTGCACCCGTTCCTTCAGCTGGGCAATCTGCAAGAAAAGAAAAGAAGGTTAGCAAGGCAAATAAAGGAAGAAGACAGCATAAGAAAGAAACAGTAATCACCTCAAGGAGAAAACCCATCTCTGAAGAACTGCTCCCGGGGTCAGTAGGTATGAGGGAAGGAGGATCGATCGGCAGATGGTGAGAAGGGAGCTCAGGACCCATGGGCTGGCCGAAGTCAAATGGCTCGAAGGGGGCCTCTGGAGGCTCATCAAAGACCGTCGGCTCGGGGGCAGCTGGGTGGGAACCCAACTCCAGCTCGGCCACGCGCTCGCGGAGCCGTGAGATCTGAAAAAAGGCAAGGGAAACGGTCAACAACATTCATCAAAGATATTAAAGAAAGGCAAGGAACGTTACCTCATCGTCACGCCCACATAGCTGTCGGCGCGCACCTCGATAGAGGCATCGCTGAAAGAAAGAAAAGAAGGATCAATTGACCGGCAATGGAAAGGTGCAAAGTACAGAAAATACCTGTCGCTCCAGCTCAGCCTCCAAAGATACTATCCCTGCCCTCAAGCGAGACAGCTCCTCCTGAATACTCTGAAAATAGCATACGGTTAAACATCAAGAAAAGGAAGGACGGTAATGAAAACAACAAGTGCATACCTCTCCACCCTCAGTAAAAAGGTGGGCAAATGTCGCTATATAGAGACACAGATAATCACCACTGTCAGATGCACTGGAAGTCACTGGGGTGCCACCCCTCTTCCAAATCCGAACAGCAAACTGGCCCTCCTTCTTCCAGTCGATCTCCTGGATCAGGCCGCGGGTAGAACGACCCAGGCGCGGGTAAGGGGGGAGGTCTACCCACTCCTGGTGAAGCCCCAATGAGCGCATCGTGAGACGCACCCACAGTGGCTCCATCTCGTTCAGGCAGAACAGAAAGGTGTCACGGCCAAAGACCGGACGACCCTCCGATACCCACGGCTGCCGATCCAGATGAAGGTCTGAATATGGGCACCAGACCACCTGAAAAAGCAAGGCAAGACAGTAAATAAAAAGAATCGAGAGACTGAAAAGAAAAATAGCAGAATACCTCATGGTGGGGGAAGCAGAGCAGCTGCCTCCTCAGGTTTTCCACCTGGTAGGGGTGGGAAGAAGTAGACCAAGTGGCAACCCAGCTGCTGATGAGCAGGTACTCGGGGTCAGCCTTCAGCAAGGCACGACCCAAGGGGATGTAGTAGTAACTCCATACCTGTCAATGAAAACTCAGTTAGTCACCAAAAGACAAGGCAGAATTAATGATGAACAAAAGAGCAAGGCATACCTGAAGGAATGGAGTAAAGCCGGCTACTGAAACCGGACCGCTCTCCATCGCCAGCGATGAGAACATATGCGCCAACATAGCGGCACCCCATGCATACTCACCAACCTTCGACAGGTCGGCAAGAAATGGAAGGAACCGCAAGTGCACCCTGTCCGTCTTCGAGGCCAGCATAAGACGGGTGAGGAAGAAAAGGAGGAACCTGCGGAGATCCTGGTCGGCCTGGACGGTGCCCTCCTCACCGACCAAGTAGCGCTCGACGCGTTTCGTCAATGCGTCGAGTACATCCGTCACCAGGTCATCCTTCCCCACACTGGCATTGCCCAAACCGAGCAAGTTCCCGACGTCTGTGCGCTTCATAATGCGCAGTCAGCCGGGGCAGTGTGGGATCGGATGACCCAGAAAGTCCTGGACCATAGCCGAGTAATCGCGGTAGGTCTTGCCGGTGACGGCGCGACCATGGACGCGAAGACCCGTAATCCGGGAAACGTCCTCCAAAGTGGAAACCATATGCCCCCAGGGGAAGAGGAAGGAATGGGTAGTGGAATCCCATCTCTCCCTCAAAGCCTGGATCAGGGGAGGTCTTCCCAGAAGGCAGAGCAGCGGAGCAATGGGCCGAAACCCATTGCATCCAGTCGTACCTTCTGGAAATCCTTCAATCCCTTGTAGGCATGGAAGACCATTTCCCAGGATATCCGGGACTTGATCTTCCCCTGCACAAACAAACAATCATGTTAGAAACAATCATCATGAATAATTCAAAAGAGGAAGTTAAGATTCGGTTACCGAGATGGTTGGAGGAGGATGGAGGGAAGGCAGCTCCAATGGGCCAGGGTCGGCCGAACTAGAAGCCCCGGCGGAGGAGGAAGCACCGGCGGAAGAAGAGGCTCCGGCGGCACCGGAGGCACCGCCACGCTCGACACGGGACCTCTTCGTCATCTACATCATTTCAAAGTGTTAGAACGGGCCCAAAACAGCAAAACAAGGAAGACGGGGGCCTGGTGACCAGGTGCCCCATTTATGGAGTGCCTGGACCAGGCGCCCCCTTGATAGGGCGCCAGGCAGAGCCTAGCGCCCCATCAAGGGGGCGCTAAGGGGTTTGGCCCCCTTCTCTCTTCCCGTTCCGATTCGGAACGACTCCGGATCGGTTCAGTCCCTTCTACCAAACCGAAGATAACAAAATAAACTACAAGTTTGCAGTTCTAAGAGACATACTATGGTATCCACACAGCACACTACACACCCCGAGAAGGTACCGCTCAGTAGAAAAACTAGAAAAGTTGATGGTGAAATGAAGACAAGGTGCAGGGGTGAAAATATAAAGTGTCATGGTTAAAATTTTCAAAATTTTTAGAACATGTCTGCAAGTAATATTCTTCATGAAAAACACAAATTCATCAGCAAAACATTGATATTCAATTCTTTTTTGCATATTTTTGCTGGATACTAACACTGACAGGACACAGACACGACTTGAAAAGGAACTACATCAAGCAAACCCTAGACCTACACTGATCAAGTCCTAGACACAACAAAAGCAAACAACATATGACTGGACACAATCAAAAGCAGATACAAGTCATCCACCGCGCAGCTTCCTCAGCTTTGCCACGTATCGGCTCTTTCAGACCTCGTCTTCGTCCATGTAGGCGCTCGGCGAGAAACTCTTGCAGATTCCCTAGATAGCGAGAATGCTCTGGCATTCTTCATCGTCAGCCACCGTGCCCATCTGACGATCCTTGACAGACGGAATATGGGAGAGACGAGGAACCTTGAGCCGTGGTTGGCCCAACTGAAGAAGACACCGATGTGGGTTGTAGATGATGAAGGAGGTGCCGGTGATCAACCGAAGATCCATCCCAGGAGTGGTAGAGGCACGGACATTCTGGCGCATGGCAGCATCGGTAGGACAGACAAATCCTCCACTGCTCATAGCCGAAAAGTACAAACGCCAGTCAGCGCGGGTCTTCACCGAAGGGCACTTGTTCATCACCTTGTATTCCATGCAGAGACGGCTGGTAAGAGGCTGGAGGGGGCTCCGAGCAAAAAGCCGGGAAGCCATGGCTGGTCCGAAGCACACGTCGAACTTGAAATGCCAGTCAGCCCAGCACATGAACAGAAGGATGCTGCCGAACATGGGCCTACCAACGCTAGCAGAGGTCATGCCGTCATAGAGATAGCCTAACACCGAGTGGGCTATGCACTCGTTAGACCAGATGCCCTGGATGCAAGGAAGGCAGGTAGGATCGAGCCACCTGTCCTCACACGGGTAAAGGAGCACCGAGGCAAGGAAAGCAGCAACACCTTTGGCACTGGGCAGCAATAGGTCCTCATTGTCACTGGCGCCTTGAATCACGCCAATGGACCAATCCGCCAGTGCCTCGGTGTAAATACGCCCACCTACCATGATGGACCGAGCCTCTCCGGTGGTCATAAAGCCATGGAGGAAATCCAAATCGGTGACCGGCCCAACAGGAATAAACATGGCCTGGCCGTACCCAGGTGTAGACACGCCAAATTCGCCTAATTCAGAGTATAAAACTCATGTTTTATAGGGTAACATGCATGATTGATCATATGATGATGCCGGGTCCCTTAAAGTTGATTTGGAGCTTCGCCAAACAAAATCGTATGCTTTCCGACGTTTTCCGCATAAAGCCGTAATTTCCGAGCGAAAGCCACACGTAAATCGTGTAAACACGGAAATGGGCTGAATGACCAATGCCTAATGATCATGCATTGAAGGTTATGGTCATATTCACACCCCGGACAAGTTTTGTTGCATTCCGTGCCTTTCCGGTTTGCCGTCGAAGTCATTTTGACCTATATCGGACCTTCTATTCACTGCCCTATCTTCCAGATAAAATTCTGAAGTTTTGGAGGGTGTGATGGCTGATCCGATGCTATAGAGAGCTTCTTCGGCCTGTTATCTTTCCAACGCAACAAACGGCGTCGAATTCCGAGTTCGGAAGTGTTCGCAATGGCTTCCGGAAGAAGGACGCGCGAAACCAGGCCCATGCGCCCGGGTTCCTGGTCACATGCGCCCGAGACCCAGGGCACGTGGCCATGCGCCCTACCAGTGAGGCACGTGGCCTTGTGCCCTCACTTGAGGGCACATGCGCCCCACCTTTGAGCCAGTCTTTCACCGGGACTCTACCACTGAACGGTCGGACCGGATAAGATCGAAATTTTCGGAGAAGATAAGATGTGCCCTCACTGGGGGGCGCATGCGCCTGGCACCAGGGCGCATGCGCCTGGCACCAGGGCGCATTTAACCCTATTTTTTAGTTCCGATAAGACCTTCTGTTCTCCTATAAAAGGACTCTGATTCTGGTCGTTCCAGAGGCATGAGCATGACTCCCCAGGCATCTCAAGACGTCCTAGCACCCTCCTACATCGATTTTATGATTTTTAGAGAGAGAATTTCGAGTTTTTAGAGAGAGAAAAGTCGATTCAAGAGAGAGGAAGGCTGTTCTGCAGGTGATCTGCCATGTCTCTCTTATTCGGCCTCTACAGAAGTTTTTGGACGTCTTCTGCCTGAGCTCTCTTCATCAAAGTTCTTCCTCTCCAAGTCTTCTTGAGTTTACAATCGACAGCACTTGATTCAGAGGTCGGGGCTGGTCGTGACAAGCGCAGAAGCAAAGTCGCGCCTGGCAGATCCTGGACTGCTGCTCGGCTTTTTCGACAACACAGATTTGGCTATATCTTCCTCTATTCAACTCAGAATCTTTCAGTTCTTTTTCCTATCTCTTTGTTTAGTGATTATCCATCATACTATCATTTTTTTACATTTTTTTGCATTACTTTTACTCTGTTATTCCGAAAATAAAAAAAGGGGGGTTAGAGATAACCCGAATCCGGTCAGTTTCTAGTCAATTGTGTGTTTTATGTTATTCTCTTTACATATACTCCACTTTGTCTAGTTCTAATTGTCTATTTCACTTGTTTATTTGTCTATTTGCACAGAATATCAAGCACCCACCGCGTTGAGGACTCTTCTTCATCGGCCGGCCGAAGAAGGAGAAGCTTTAACTCACATTCTTCACGCTAAGGTACACACGGTCATTTTAATTCTATAAATCGGAACCCACGGTTCCTGGCGACCACGTTTATTTCTTCTCACCTTCCTCCCACATGACCCGAACCGTCTCTTTGGTGATCGAGCGACGCCAAGGGATGAAAGTTCGGGGATCAATGTGAGTGTGGGACCGAGGTGAGAGTTGCTCTCCGTGCTTTATTCCTTTCTTTTCTCATCCCCTCTTGAGGTGACGATCTGGGTTCACGGACTTCCCTGAAAAGGAGAGGACCCCGTCGAATTTTCAGATTCGACACCAGGCATGGCACGAAGCCCCAATAATAGCTCCACCTCTTCTAAGAGGATGGTACACTCAAAGGAGTCAAAAACAAAAGTGTGAGTATCAGGGTGCCACATCTCGAGAAGCGCACCCGCCAGAGAAAAGTCCCAGAAATATTTGAGGAGGTGGTTGGCGTGGACTAGGATGCCGGAGAAGCCCCATCCGCTCAGAATAGTCCGCACATGGATGTTGATGGCGGCCATCAGACGAGCTATCCACAGCACCTGACCATAACGGCGAGCGCCGGGGAAATTTGGAAGGTCCTGCAAAATAATCACGCGATCAGAAAAGAAGGTTTCGGAACAAAACAAAAAGGGTTGCCTAATAAAGCCACTACCACTCCCATGGACACTCGGTTCCGAATATGGCACGGGACTTCAGAAAAACTTTTCATCTCGATTGAACCGGTCGGACGAGAGGAGGATGCCATCGGAGCGAAGGAAGAAGAAGAACACTGTAGCTGGTGTGGGGGAGAAGAAGGAGAGGTCCCCCCTTCTTATAGAGCTCAAAAGACTGCCTCGGGAAGGAGCGAGCTTAAAGTCCGCGCAGGTGCCCCACTTATAAGGTGCCTGGCGCCGTATAAATAGGGCACCAGGAGCCCTATAAATAGGGCACCTGGCGCCCTATAACCAGGGCCTTGCGTGGGCCGTGGATAAGCCACACCCACGTGGGTTATCATATATATCTTGCATATATATCGTTGAAGACCTCGGGTCTGAAAGGGCTGAGTCGGAGAACCCCTTCAACAAAATCGATGAAGGATTCAGTCACCTTTTAGGCCCGCAGTTAAGCCAAAGTCAGATAAACGGGGACGACGGTGTCTTCACGGATGTCCTGACCCGTTGCGTTTGACCTATATCTTCAACTATTTTCTTATATTTATTTGTATTTCTTTAAACACAGCATGCATCATGCATCATCATCATACTCATACCGACTTTTCCGTTATGGTCTTTCTATGGCTTTCTAAGGAGGCTTTGGTCTGCCCGGAAGACCCAGTTTTAACCGTGTTTCAATGATTTCATAAAAACAAGAAGTTATTTCATTCAAACCACACCAGTATTCCTGAGCAAAACCTGATGAATTTGAAGAACCTAACCTTGGTTGATTATTGGTTTCATCTTTACTTTCTCGCAACTTACTTTCCACTGAGCCCAGCACACCATGCAGTTCGGGTCCTGGCCGGTAACAATTCTCCCCCGCGTGGGATTTTAGTTTTCCACACAATCGATCAACCAAAGGGAAGGTTTTGATAAAACAGAAGGCAACTTCAGAGTTCGGTAAAGTTTCATTCCACTCAACTAGGCTAAGGAAGGCGTATCTAAATCTACACATTGGTGTCACCTTTTTAGTCCATTACCACTTCATTCCGCCACACCTCACTACGTTTCACTACATTCGCCTACGCTGCATTCGTGTCATTCCCCTACAAAGCCGACACCAAGGCGAGGCAAGCTGTAGACACGCAATTTTGGCCCAGTTGGAGAGTTTAAATTCTTGTTTTCATGGAGAATACTTAAAGCAGATCATGTTTTCCGGATGGATCAAGTTTTTGGCACGTTCCGAAGGGGATCAATAGAGCAATCAGCCGAGCCAAACACCCTATTTATAGGGCACCTGGCGCCCTATATAGGGCGCCTGGCGCCCTATTTATAGGGCACCAGGCGCCCTATAAACAGGGCACCAGGCGCCCTGTATATAGGGCGCCAGGCGCCCTGTGGCGCCCTATATACAGGGCGCCTGGAACCAAATCAAATCAATTTGACCGACTAATTTGACCCCCCGCAGTGACTCGTCTTGTCGACCTGACAGACCTCATGATGATGGCGCCCCATATACAGGGCGCTATGCCGCGTGGCACTGTTTTTCGAAAATGGCCAAAGTGCCCTCTTTTGAGCTATAAATAGACCTCCATTTGGAGCTTGGAGGGGGTTCCAACTTCGTGCCACCCTAGAGCTCATCCAACACCACGTTTCTAAGCCATTTTTACCCCCCATAAGCCCCCAAACTGATCCAAAACCGTCCACCAAAAACCCAAAAAACCTTCTGTTTCTGTCACCTAGAAACATGTTTTTTCTCCAACTTTGAGAGCTTCTACCCGTCGTTCCTCTTTTATCCAACATCCAAAACACCTTCCATTGGCTTCATTTTCATATTGTCTACAAGGAGGAGCCCCTACTTCGTCCCGGAAGCCGCCCAGCACTCCGGAGCGGCGTTGCGAAGAGGGGAAGAAAATCTGTTCATGCCAGACTTAGTGCCCCGTATACAGGGCGCTTTGACCTTGGTCAACGTGCCCCACAAGGGGGGCACCTGCTCCTAGCGCCCTATATATAGGGCACCAGGAGGGGCAGAAGCTCGTTTTGTCATTTTTCGGAGTCTGATCGCCCGTTTAATCGAGTTTTTGTCTTCCTTTTTCGTCTTAGCACTGTTCATCATGTTATTTGGCATGTCTTAGATCATTTTGCATCTCATATATGTTTAAAAACCTACCAAAATAGGGGTTGGGATTCCGTTCCGATCTGGTTAGTTCATCCTCTTTTGCATGATTCAGAGTCGTTCTCAAGCATGATGCTATACTTGCGCCAGAGCTAATGATTTGCATTTGTCTTTCTTCATGTTTTGTGCAGGACATTCTTAGGTAGATCGACCGGAGTGAAGCTTCAATCTGATCGTAGGTGAAAGAACTCCCTAAAGCTCTCCCTTCTCGGCCGGCCAAGAAAGGAGAAGTTAGAACCTAACAATCTCCCTCTGTTTACATCCCCAAGGTACGACGGTCAAACTCTCTCTTCTTCTAGTTCATTTGCTTAATACTCAATCACACTTTGGAGCCTTCGGCTCCTGGCGACCACACACTTCACCTTACACCACACACGCTCCTTCTCCTCTTCTTCTCTCTCCCTCGCCGACGCGCACGCGCAAGCCGAGCCGGCTCATCTGGGTGCCTACACCTTTTGAGGTCCCACCGTGGTCGCCAAAATGTCTAGATTTAGACACGCCCTTATTGGCCTTGTTGAGTGGAATAAAACTTTATCGGACTCCGAGATTACCCTTTGTCTTATCGAAACCTTCCCTCTGGTTGATTGGTTAAAGAGAAGAACAGTACTGAAAGTAAATAACTAAAATCTCACGTGGGGGAGAATTGTTACCGGCCAGGACCCGAACTGCATGGTGTGCTGGACTCGGTAGAAATGCAGTAAATTGCGAAAAGTAAAGAGGAGACAGCCAATCAACCAAGGTTGGGTTCTTCAAATTCATAAGGTTTTACTCAACAATACCGGTTCGCCTTGACATGGAAAAACTTCTTGTTTTGATGAAATCATTGTTAAAACCCGTTGGAAACCGATTCTCTCGAAAAATCAAGACCTCCTCTGGGGCTATAAAAGACCATCTTTAAAATGGCAGGATTATGATGGGGTGATGCATGTATGAAATGATGCATGCTGTGTTTAAAGAAATACAACTAAGTATAAGAAAATAGTTGAAGATATAGGTTGAACATAACGGGTCAGGACATTCGTAAAGAAACCGTCGTCCCCGCATATTCAACTTTGGCCTATCCGCAAGCCTAGGGAATGACTAAGCCTTCACTGATTTTGTTGAAGGGGTTCTCAGGCTCAGCTCCCTCTAGACTTGAGGTCTTCAACATCTCAAATATTATTTATTTTGATAGATGCAATACTAAATGCAAGTCCTAATAGGGGTCGGGGTAGTCCACTTTTGTTTTTCAATTTTTTGATTTTTTGTTGTTTTTTCTTCCTCTAAGTGTCTGGGGATATGAAGCTGGCATGCCTTCTCCTGTTCCTGCATCCACTTGAGAGAAGATATTAGAACTTTATTTTGGCTTAGTCCCTTGCCTTGATCTTTTGTCAAGGGACATAGGCCTTATTAAGGTAAAGATAACAGAAAATCATAAGTATGCATAAAAGGAAATATGCAAGACTGGAATTAAACATGAAAGCAACGACAACTAGTCAATTTAGAAAGCAAATTTTTAGGCATTTTGGAATTTTTGATTTCTTTGAATTTTGATGGTTTTATAATGTTTTTGATGTTTTGGAACTATTATGATTTTTTTTAGTGTTTTAATTTTTATAGATTTTTGACTTTATAGATTTTTTTATGTTTTTGAAGTTTTAAATTTTTTTGGTTTGGTGTGAAAGAAACGACCATCTCATCCTTTGCCTTGCTTGCCATAGGTGCCTCTCATTGTTACCTAAGGATTAAGAGTAGGCATCACGTGTAAGAAAGTGCCTAGTCCGAGATCTTCTGACCTTCCGCCTTTGATAGGCTATGGCTCTTCTTGGATCCAATCGGTCAACCTTACCCGCAAGGTTAAAGAGGGAAGAGGATTGGTGGTAAGTCTTTAATAGGATTCGGGGGTGTCGAATTTATTTCTCTACTAGCGCCCGCATTGCCTGTTTGAGATCTGACATCCTCGGGTCTTTCCTTCTAGCCCTTTTTCTTCTGATGGCCCTCATTCGGACAGGTCTTTTCTTTTTTTCTTTTTCTTTTTTTGATTTTGACCTGAGGGGTTCATTGCCCATCTTTTGGAGCCTTTTTCTTTTGGGCTTTTGTTGGTATGCATTCAGACAGGTCTATTCTTTTGCCGACCTGAGGGGTCATTGCCCATCTTTTGACACCTTTTTCTTTTTTTTAAGAAGTCAGACCTTCTGAGGTATTTTCCAACTAAGGCAATGGGCACTTTCGATACTCCTCATTCTAACCCCTTCCATCTATTTTGGACCGAAACAAGAAGAGAATGGGATAGGGTTGACCTTCTTTTGCCAAGCGTTGCCTAGATTTCTCTCTGACTTCCAATCATCGGATTCCGAAACCTAGGTGTGTAGTGTGTGCAGTATGATGTCTATCCTTATTTCCCTAAGTGACAAGTTGGTGCATCGAACAAGCAAGCGTTAGATGTTACCGCCATTCTTCATACCTATGGATTTTATAGATTTTTTTGTTTTTTTGTGATTTTTGTTTTAAGGGAAATATTTTTTGAGGTATACACCATTCCAGGGATGAGCTAGTTCTTCTCCTTCTACATTAGTCAGCTTGTATGAATTACCGGGATAAACTGCCAAGATCACATACGGACCCTCCCAATTAGGTTGAAGTTTGGAGTGGGGACCGCCCAACTTAATGAATATTCTTTTAAGCACAACCTCACCGATTTCAAATTTTCTCTCCACCACCCTCTTCTGATAAAATCTTTTAAGTCTATTCTGATAAGATCTAGCATGTTCGACAGCGGCCAGTCTCCTTTCGTCCAAGAGTTTGAGTTGCGCGAGAAGAGAATCTCGGCGTTCATCCATCGGGATATCTCGATCGATCTGGACTCGGAGGGAAGGAATGATTACTTCGTATGGAACTACCGCCTCCATCCCAAATGCCAAGGCATAGGGGGTCTGACCCGTTGGGGTTCGAATAGAAGTGCGGTAGGCCCATAGAGCATCAACTAACTTATCAGGCCAGTCTGTGAACCTGCTAGACTTACAAGTCTTCTTAATGATTTTTATCAGGATTTTATTGGTGGCTTCTGCTTGACAGTTTCCTTGAGGATAATATGGAGATGAATGATGCAATCTGATGCAATACCTGTTGCAAAGGTTGCGCAGCTCCTGGGAGATGAACTGTGGTCCGTTGTCGGTGATGATGTCGCCTGGAATCCCGAACCTGGCAATGATGTTGCGCTTGATGAAGGTGCAGACTATTGATGCCTTGATTTTCACGTATGCTTCCGCTTCCGCCCAATTGGTGAAGTACTCCGTTGCCGTGAGGATGAAATATTTGGATTTGTTTGTGGAGTTTGGGTCACCAAGGGGTCCGATGACATCAAAAGCCCACATAGCGAAAGGCCATGGGGCATGAATCAGGTGAAGGGAAGATGCGGGAGAGTGAATCTTGTCGGCGTGAAGTTGACATTGATGACAGTGCCGGACAAAGATTGAGCAATCCTCTTCTAGAGTAGGCCAATAATACCCTTGCCTGATGATCTTCTTGGTGAGGGCTTGAGCATTTACATGGACTCCACATACTCCAGAGTGTGCTTCTTTAAGCACCAATTCAGCCTCTTCTTCATCTACGCATCTTAATAGAACACCGGCCAAGCTCCTTTTATAAAGCACCCCGCCTAAGATGGTGTATCTCTGGGAGACCCTTCTTATGGCTTTCTTCTCTTCGGCAGTTGATCCCGGTGGATATGTTTGACCCTGGCAGTAATTCGCAATCTCATGATACCAAGGTTTCTCACCCTCTTCTAATTCTTCCAACTCAACCAAAGATACTTCCTCCTTTTGCTCAATGTACTCTTTCCTTTCAAACTCTTCTTTAACTTTCAAGAATCGTGCATCTTCTACTGCCGGAATGGTTCGTCGGTGGACATAGATCGTCCTAACCTGCCTGCCTAGCAGGACAGATAGTGAAGATGCCAGGGAAGCGAGAGCATCGGCAAGAATATTTTGAGCACGAGGAACATGAATGAATTCGAGTTTAGAGAATAGCTTGATGTAACAGGCAGTGAGTTCTTGGTATGGTCTGAGCCCGGGATGAGATGTGCGGTATTTGGCAAGCACTTGGCGGAGAATCAACTGACTATCACCGATCACCCTTAGCTTAGTGACACCATAGAAGTGAGCGGCCTCCAGTCTGGCCAACAAGGCTTCATACTCAGCTATATTGTTTGTTACTGGAAAATGAAGCTGAAAAGCCTGTGGAATGGTGACACCTTCGGTGACAGAAGAACAATCCCTATCCCTCTACCTTGGGAGTTTAATGCCCCATCAAAATATAAAGTCCATAGATTGGAAGATCGAATGGACATCAATTCCTCATCGGGAAATTTTGATTGGACAGAGTCAAAAATTAGGATGGGATGATGGGCCAGATGTTCGGCAATTGCATAGCCCTTAATTGCCTTCTGTTGGATGTAGGTGATGTTGAACTGAGAGAGGAAGGAATCCCCAAAGTTTGATCAATGTCATCTCTCTTTATATCGGATTTCATCCAGCTGAATCGCATTTTCTAGATACTCCGGTAGCTTGGCACATTCTAAGCTTTTCTGAGCTAACTGATGCAGGTATCTTTCTGGAACTCTCCTACCTCTGATTTTCGTCCTATTTTTATTAGAAACTAAACCAAAAGAAGAATAAGGTAAATAAGGGGAGGAAGATGAGGTGGATGGAGTGGAATTTATTTGAGAGAATGGAGGGCAAAGGAGGTCAATCAAGGATCTGGTGGCTCCTTGGATCGAATGCCCTTCCGAGGCAAGTTGAGATGTTTCCTCGATCAAAATTTGAGTTTCGAGGAGGACGTTGTTTTTTGGGGAGTGCTAAACATAAAGACAGAATGGGCTTCAGGTGCCCGATTTGGGTTGAGATCAACTACGGGAGCCAGAGTAGGCGAAGATATTGATAAAGAGGGGAAGACTTCGAGCAATGTTTGATAGAGGGGGCTTTCGGGCCCAATGTTGACAGAAAGAGGTGATGGGCCATTAGGCCGGATGATCATAGAAGAAGGTGGGCTCGTGGGCCCAAAAGGAGGATGTTGGCTCGAGGGCCCGGGTTTATGAGATGGGCTTGAGGGCTCAAGTGTTGGCACAAAGGCCCGGATTTAGTAGAGGGGCTTGATGGCCCAAGAGTTGGAGAAAATGGGCACAAAGGCCCAGATTTAGTAGAGGGGCTTGACGGCCCAAGAGTTGGAGAAAATGGGCACAAAGGCCCAGATTTAGTAGAGGGGCTTGATGTCCCAAGAGCAACAAGTGGGTATACGGACCCATAAGTTGGGTCTGGGGGCCTAGAAATAGGGATCGGGCCAAGAAGCCCGGGGAGAGCGTCATAGTGAGTTGGGGCATCGGCCCCAAAAGAGGAGATAATGAGGGAAGGCCCTCGCGGTGTTGGTTGGACTTTTTCTTGAGTTGGTTTGGCAATATGACCCTCGAGTGGGTCAACAGGTGGTTCAGCCTGGAGTGGTTCATTGCTTGACCCTTCTTCATCAGTGGAAAACAAAAGAGATATTTCAGGATACAAGTCATCTTCAGGGTCGTCAGTTCTTCTTCTTTTGTTTTGCTCCAGCTCTTGTTCTTCCTTGTTCTCAGCCAGTTGAATGGTTTCTTTCTTGATGAAAAACTTTTGTAAGCATCCTGAAAAGTATTTGCTTTTGAGATTTTGACCATTGGCTGTCGTTCCATCATATCCAACCCCGCTCTTTGGTTGTAACCTCACTGGATTGATTGGCTCAGCTATGCCTTGCAGTTCTTTGCCTAGTCCTCGGCCCTCCTGGTATCCCAAAATCTTCATTATTTGCCACCCAATGGTTTCATTTTCCTCTCTTTTCCTTCTCCACACCTGCTTGGGTTGCCTACTCATTTCTGGAAGATCCAAGATTGTCAAAATTGGCTCGTTTGGCAACCCAAGGGGTGGTGGTGGAGAAGATGGATGGTCTAAGGGCATGCTCGTCACCTTAATCACTTGTCCCTTGTGAGGGAATTTAAGACACTGGTGATTGGTGGAGGCGACTGCCTCTAGTGCTTCCAAATAGGGCCGTCCCGAAACGACTTTGTAGGTTGGATCCATCTCAAGTATGTGGAAGTCAACATGATCGTTCGAGGTCCAAGCTTCACATTTAATGTAATCATGCCATCGGCAGGCTTTTTTGAATTGTCATATGCAGTCACTGTTATTTGAGATGGCCGGATATCTTCCTCGGAGAATCCACAAAGATGTAATGTTTCTGGTGGCAGAACATTAATGGATGCTCCAGTATCGACTAAACATGACTTAATGCCTACACCATTGATGTGGACTGTGATGCACAAGGCACATTTCCTTATTTCCGGGTCGGCCAACTCTTCCTTTGTAAATGTAAGGGCCGGGTACTCACTTCTCAGGACCAGAACTGATGAGATCTTTTCTGGGGGGAGGCTCTCATTCACCATCACCAGCTGTAAGTATTGTTGGAGAACCTCTTGATGGACTCTGGATCTTTTGATCAACTCTAATATAGAGATCCGTGCCGGGGTTTTATCAAGATGTTTCAACAAGTCATAGGATGTCCCAGGCAACGGCTCTTCAATGTGTTCTTCTTCTGCTTCTGGTGCCAACCCTGATTGGCCGGCCTGGGGAACGACCCTTTGGAACATGCGCCCACTCCTAAGTACTATGGCAAGTTGAGGAGCTATAGCTGGGGTGGTAGTGGTGGGTGGTGGGTTAGGTCGAATGATGGGAGCTCTTGCGATAGGTGTAATGATGGTGGTTTGAGGCATAGTCGGGTAGGTAGTTCGTGAAGGTTCAGTTGCTCGGGGCGGGATGATGATGGGTCCTAGTGATGGTGATGTTTGTGGTGGATTAACCGGGCAGATTAGGGTTCGTCCCGATTGGAGTTGAATGGCTGGTGGTGTGATGATGGGTTGTGATGGTGCACGGATGATGGGTGGTCTGTTTAATATGATGGGATTAGGTGACATAGTTATTCGGGGTATTGAATGGACGGTTCGGTGAGGTAAGTTGATGTGCATGGCAGAGGTGGCTCCCTCGACTTGCCAATTCTGGCCTCGATCATGATACTCCTTGGAAGAGATCAAGATGGAATTAACATGTTGATTCCCAGGTGCGGGTGCATGTGGAGGTAAAGGGTTTTGGATAATCCCCAGGCCGGGGTTCTGTTGTTGTTGCTGCTGAGCTGGTGCATGCTGCCGTTGAGGTTGATTTTTCATTGTTCTGATGTATTCCCCCATCTGGTCCCAGTCAATACTGCCTTGCTCATTAAGGTCGTGGATGTATCGCTCTGTGTTGGCATTTTGAGGCCACTCCAATTTCTCCCTTGGCAATGCAATTTGCCCTGCCGCCATGAGTGCATTAAAGATGTCCACGAGAGAGTACGGCAAAGGCGGGTAATGGTTCCTCGTGGGTCCAACTTTTCGGGGTTCGTAGGCCATGGGAGGGGGTGCTTGGTTGTAGTTGGCCAGTTGTTGCCGCAGTGGTTGGGGAACTGGGGCTTGCGGTCGCTGAGGAATTGGGGCTTATTGTTGACGAGGCTGGAACTGAGGTTGATGTTGAGGTTGACGAGGGTTTCTAAATGGTTGAATTTGTTGAGGGTTCCTGAACTGGTGTTGATAATTTATAGATGGGTTCCCTACGACATTGAGGTTCTCGTTTGTCACTACGCCCTCAGTCACTGGACCGGTTGTGGTAAAAGTGGTTTTCTTGACAGCTCGGGGTCTAGGATCAAACAAGTTCATGATAGGTGAGTCCCTAAGCTGTGTCTGAATGTACCGTGCCCTCTCGTAAAGTTCACTCATGGAGGTGGGGTGATGCAAAGCCAGCATATTCTTTAAGGCCGGAGTGGCATTAGTGATGATCATCTTCACTTGCTCTAATTATGAAATGGAATCAGTAAGCTTTTCTGCCATGGACCTCCACCTATCCGCATATCTGGTAAAATCTTCATCATTTTTTATTCTTTCGGCCATGAGGTCAGTGATGGAATATGTTGGTCCGACCCTGTCTTGATATCTCTGCAAAAAATTAGCTTTGACAATTTCAAAGTTACTCGCCTCCAAAGAGTCAAGCGAGTAGAACCACTCTAAAGCTGATCCCTCTAATGATCTTCTGAAAAGAAAAGCAAGGGCCCTTGGATCATTTTGCCACATTACCGACTCATAAAGAAAGTCCTTGATGTGAATGAATGGATTACCGGTTCCATTGTAGTGACGGTATACCGGCATCTCAGAGGGAGGTAGATGAAAAGTAGGGAGGGAAGGAAGAGAAATTTCAGGGGCTGCCTTTGTGTCGATCAAACGTCTAAGCTCTCTATACTGCTCATCCATGCGATTGATCTTGTTAATCATGGCCTGATCGACAGAAGGTTCCCTAAGAGGAGGAGGAGAAGTGGGTGCTTGGTGCACCGGAATTGGGATTTGATGGGCCGAAGTGGCCGGATAAGAAGGGTACATTGGGGGATGCACCAAAGGGTGAGTAGGGTTGAGATGATTAGAGGAATGAACTAGTGGCCTAGAAGGAGCAACGGCATTCGGATTGGGATGATCTAGATTAGCCACCGGATGAGGAGAAATTGGGGCTACGAGCCCGGTATAAGAATGGCCATGAGTGGACACATTGGGTTGATGTGCTACCGACCGAGGGGTAGAGATGTGAAGACCACCTTCGGGAGGAATGTGGTCGGCGGGCGACTTGCCCTTGAGGATGGCTTTGATAGCGTGAATTTGGGTAGGGTCAACATGAGAAAATGCCTCCCAAAGTGAATTTGGATTGGGTCGAGGAGAAGTTTGACTAGGTTCGGGGAGAACTTCGGGTTCAATGACGGCACATACGGCATCAGGGTAGAAATAAGATTGGTCATACTCCAACTGTAGTTGCTCGTATCTTTGATCCGCCATTCCGATAACTCGACCTGACCTTAAATTCATAAACACAATAGAAAAAGAAGGTTGACAAATAAAAGCTTAAGGAATTTTTTTTTTAGTTTTGATTTTTTACCCCTTTTTTGTTTTGATTTTCTTTTGTTGGACAAGAAAGTTGTCAAGCAAATTAACCTCAAGCAAATTTTTTTGTTTTGGTTCTTTTTAGGTGATTTTGGGATTTTTGTTTAATTTTCAGTTTTTGTTTGCAAACAAGTAATAGCAAAGACTTGGAATGATTAACGCAAATTTTTTTATTTCAACCTCAAATTAATGGCTTGTTAAGAGAAATATTGTCCACTCAAATAAATGGGTAGGACCTTATGCTCTCACAACGCCGAGCAATCTAAGGTTGTCACTCTTTTCACAACGATAGGTAATAGGTACTCCAGGTTTTGGGATAAAATGGTACAACCAGCCCGATCAGTGAAGAGGGAATCCTTCACGTCTGGGGACGTACGGAGGTCTTGATGGAAGCTACCCGGTCCTTCCAAGAGGGAATCCCCGGAGGAGGAGTTGGCAACCACCAAGAGGGGTGTTTGGGTGTGTGGGGTTTTGGGAGGAGAGAGCCTCCCTTCTCGGATGACCTAAGGAGACGAAACCCCAATGCAAACTAAATGCGAGTGAAATGTCAAGGAATAAAGAGCAAGCAAGAAGAAAATAAAAGCATACAATGATTAATGAGATGTTGTAGGAAGCAAGTAAACAAGACAAAAAGATAATATAAAATAAAAACTAAAATGGAAAGGAGCACTTAACCTTGACTAGAAATGCTTAGCAAATTTACTAGAACGGAATTAGACATGGAAGGAAATAGGCAAGCATATTTGTCAAGGCATGAAATAGGATGATCTTCAAGATACTAAATTGAAATAAGATGATAAACAAAGCTAAAAATCAGATTGCCATGCTTTTAAAAAGATAAAGGGAGGGCAAGTAAACTTGAAGAAAAGTAGATGATACTTCAAAGAAAGTAGTAAGCAACGTAAAAAAGCAACAATGTAAGGAAATGGAAATGACTCACATGGAAATGAAAGTAAACATGCTTTTCAAATGGACATTCTTAGGAAAGAAAATAGGATCTCACTAAAGCAAAGTCGGTCCCACCGTGGTCGCCAAAAGGTGTAAGCATCCGAAACGGGATATCCGTAGATCTCCCCTTTTCCGACCCCTACGCTTGCTTTGGGGTCTTGGTGGATGGGATGTTAGTGGTTGTGGTCGCCAGGAGCCAGAGGCCCCAAAATATAATAGAATGAAAAGAAATGAAATGGAGAATGAAAGTGACCGTCGTACCTATGGAAGCGGGGAGATTGTTGGGTTCCGACTTCTCCTCTTTCGGTCGGCCAAAAGAAGAGAGCTTAGTGAGTCCTTCGTCTTTGATCCGGTTGAAGCTCCGCCTCGGCCGGATTTACCTACAAATGTCCATATGAAAACATAGAAACATGTGAAAAGATCATTAGTTCTCGTGACAGTGTAGAATCATGCTCAAATTCAAATGTAAACATGAAAGAGGGAAGGAACTGACCGGATTGGGACTAAATCCCAACCCCTATTTGAAAGATTTAAATATTCATCAAAATGCAAATGAGTGGCTTAATGCATGCTAAATAACATGTTAATGAAAGTTAAAATGAAAGGGGGGAGTAAAATATTGACCGGAAAGGTAAATAAACTCAAAAAAATGCAAAACGGGGTCTGCCCCTACTAGTGCCCCATATATGGGGCGCCTGCTGCATGTGTCCCCTTGATGGGGCGTGTTGACCAAAGTCAAAGCGCCCTATTTATGGGGCACCAGGGACTAGTTTCAGCAGATTTTCTTCCCTTCTTCGCGGCGTCGTCGCCCCGGAGTGTAGGAAGACCTCCAAGATGAAAGAAGGACTTCTTCAAGCAGCTAATACTCAAGTGAAGCTAATTGAAGAGTGTTTTGGCACTAGATGTAAGGGAAATGGAGAGTAGAGGCCCTCAAAGTCGGAGAAAAATCATATTTCTGAAGAAGGAAACTGCAGGTTTTTGGGGTTTTTGGGAGAGGGTTTTGGAACGGTTTGAGAGCTTGAAGAGGGGTTGTAAGGCCTTGGGAGTGTTGTGGTGGATGAGAAGGTTTGGGGGACGCCCTTGGTGTGTCCTCAAGCCTCCAAATGGGGGTCCTTTTATAGGCAAGAATAGGGCAACTTTATCTGCAGAACTGTCCCATCGATCTGTCCAGTCAGTCAGACCAGGTGCAGGTGCCCTATAAGTAGGGCACCTGGTGCCCTATATATAGGGCGCTTTGACCCTGGTCAATGCCTATTGATCTTCTTCGAAATGCGCCGAAAAGCTTGACTTTTCCAGAAATCTCGGTTCCCTTGAAAGGTTACTCAAATATTATTCATGAAAACAAGAATCTAAGCTCTTCAACTAGACCAAAATTGCGTGTCTACAGCTTGCCTCGCCTTGGCGTCGGCTTTGTAGGGGAGTGACACGAATGAAGCGTAGGTGAATGTAGCGAAGCATAATGTGGCGTAGCGGAATGAAGTGGTAATGGACTGAAAAGGTGACGCCAAGGTGTAGATTTAGACATGCCCTCATTGGCCTTGTTGAGTGGAATAAAACTTTACCGGACTCCGAGATTACCCTTTGTCTTATCGAAACCTTCCCTCTGGTTGATTGGTTAAAGAGAAGAACAGTACTGAAAGTAAATAACTAAAATCCCACGTGGGGGAGAATTGTTACCGGCCAGGACCCGAACTGCATGGTGTGCTGGACTCGGTAGAAATGCAGTAAATTGCGAAAAGTAAAGAGGAGACAGCCAATCAACCAAGGTTGGGTTCTTCAAATTCATAAGGTTTTACTCAACAATACCGGTTCAGTTCGACATGGAAAAACTTCTTGTTTTGATGAAATCATTGTTAAAACCCGTTGGAAACTGATTCTCTGAAAAATCAAGACCTCCTCTGGGGCTATAAAAGACCATCTTTAAAATGGCAGGATTATGATGGGGTGATGCATGTATGAAATGATGCATGCTGCGTTTAAAGAAATACAACTAAGTATAAGAAAATAGTTGAAGATATAGGTTGAACATAACGGGTCAGGACATCCGTAAAGAAACCGTCGTCCCCGCATATTCAACTTTGGCCTATCCGCAAGCCTAGGGAATGACTAAGCCTTCACTAATTTTGTTGAAGGGGTTCTCAGGCTCAGCTCCCTCTAGACTTGAGGTCTTCAACATCTCAAATATTATTTATTTTGATAGATGCAATACTAAATGCAAGTCCTAATAGGGGTCGGGGTAATCCACTTTTGTTTTTCAATTTTTTGATTTTGATTATTTATTTTTGAATCTACAGATCGATGGGACAGTTCTGCAGATTCACCCCATCCAAGCCGGCTCATCCGGGCCCACTTACCCACTTTGGGCCCATGTGCCCTCTTCAACCTTCCACTCTTATTGGGCCTGCTTGCCCATTTGCTTCCCTCATCAACTTCAGAACTGAGGGCTTTTCCCAAAATGGGCTTACATGCCCATTTATTTTTAAGATCGGGTCCACGTACCCGTTTACTTTTTTCATCAGTTTTGGACCCATATGTCCACTTTTTGTTACCATTGGGCCCACGAGCCCCTTTTTCCCTTTTATTCTTAAGTTTTTCTCTCTAGTAATTCAGTCAGTTTCCAGCAAACCTCGAGTCATGCTGACTCATTCTATCTTTTTACTTGAAATTTCCAAAAAAAAAAAACATCTTCTCTGAAACTCACATTTCCATCGAGGAGACGTCTCTACTCATCCCAGAGGGTGCTCCCAATCAGGGATCCCTCTTTTCTGAATCATTGATCGATTTACTCGATCCTCCCTCCACTGTAAATACCACCTTTCCAGCTTTATCTTCAGTAGGTCAAGTTAGGTTAGGAAATAGGAAAGTCAGAGGTAAGCGAGTTCCAAATAGGTATCTGCAACAATTGGTACAGAAATGCGTAGAGTGTGCAAGGCTGCCAAACTTTTTATATAATACCATCCAGCTAGATGAAATCCGATATGAGGATGAGCATAACATAGATCATACTTTAGAAGTATATGAGGTGGTATCGGAGAAGGATCCCGAATCCGAGGATGAAATCGAGGACTTGGCTGATGCATATGCATCTGGACTTAGAAGATTTGAAGAACCATCAGCCACAGGGAATGAACCGACCAAGAAAATGAATTTAGGAACTCTGGAAGATCCTAAGACTATCCTCATTAGTGCAAACCTCACTCCCTCAGAAGAACAATGTTTGATCAAAGTTTTGGAAGAATATAAGGACACATTCGCATGGACATATGAAGATATGCCGGGATTGGATAATTCATTGGTTGAACATAGATTAACCTTGAAACCTGGAAATACCCCGGTTAAACAAAAGCTCAGGAGATTCCACCCTGATATTGCACTCAAAATGAAAGAAGAGGTCGGCAAACTACACCAAGCAAAATTCATTAAAGTCGTCCTATATCCGCAATGGGTGGCTAACATAGTCCCTATTATGAAGAAGGATGGACGAATTCGAATTTGTATAGATTTCAGGGACTTCAACCGAGCGTGTCCTAAGGATGATTTTCCTTTACTTTATATCGATGTTTTGGTTGATAACACAGCTGGATTTGAAATGCTTTCATTCATGGATGGCTATTCTGGATACAATCAGATCTAGTTAGCTGAGGAGGACCAAGAGAAGACCTCATTCACTACACCTTGGGGAACATATTGCTATGTTGTCATGCCCTTTGGGTTAAAGAATGCTGGTGCTACATATTAGAGAGCTATGATGGCTATCTTTCACGACATGATGTATACCCTTGTAGAGGTGTATGTGGATGATCTGGTTATCAAGTCCAAGAGCCAAGAAGATCATCTTGAATTGTTAAGAAAGGTCTTGCAAAGGGCTAGGGAATACAAGCTAAAAATGAACCCTAAGAAATGTACATTTGGAGTTTCATCAGGAAAACTACTTGGGTTCATAGTAAGCAAAAGGGGCATAGAGATCGACCCAAACAAGGCCAAAGCAATCATTGGTATGCCTCCTCCAAAGAATACGAAAGAGCTTCGAGGATTGATTGGGAGGCTACAATTTGTCCGCCTGTTTATCTCACAACATTTCTAAAGGTGTAAACCTTTCTATGAGTTAACCAAGGCGGGGGCCGAGTTTAAATGGGATTTGAAGTGCCAGGAGGCGTTTGATGGGTTGAAAACATACCTGGCAAGTCCCCCTGTACTTAGACCACCAATTCCCGACAAGCCCTTGGTTCTCTACATTTTAGTTCTTGAGAACTCTCTTGGGGCAGTTCTTGCACAAGTTGATGAAGAAGGGAAAGAACGAACTACTTACTACTTGTCTAAGATGTTTGATGCTTGTGAGCTGAAGTACACTGTGGTAGAAAAGACTTGTGCTGCTCTTGTTTGGGTGGTTCAGAAACTGAAACATTATTTTCTTGTTCATTAAGTCAAGCTCATTGCTCCTATCAATCCCATTAAGTTTCTGTTAGAGAAGACAGTCTTGACTGATCGGTTAGGGCGATGGCAGAGTTTCTTATCCCAATTTGATATCACTTATGTCCCACAGAAGGCAATCAAGGGTTATGCTATTGCTGAACACCTTGCCCATCATCCCATACCCGTCTTTGACCCAGTCCGGTCGGAGTTCCCGGATGACGAACTAATGTCAGTCCGATCTTCCAATCTTTGGACATTATATTTTGACGGGGCTCTAAACTCTCACGGTAGAGGGATAGGTATTGTCCTTCTGTCACCTGAAGGTGTCACCATTCCACAGGCTTTTCAGCTTAACTTTCCAGCAACCAACAACATAGCTGAGTATGAAGCCTTGCTGGCTGGGCTGGAGGCCACTCATTTCCATGGTGCCACCGAACTGAGGGTGATAGGTGATAGTCAATTGATCCTGCGCCAAGTCCTATCCAAGTACCGAACTTCCCATCCAAACCTCAAACCCTACTAGGAGCTCACCACCTACTACATCAAGCTATTCTTCAAACTCACCTTTGTCTATGTTCCCCATTCTCAGAATATCCTCGCCAATGCCTTAGCTTCACTAGCTTCATCTCTATCTGTCCCGCTAGGCAGGAAAGTGCGAACTATCCACATTTGTAAGAGGACAATTCCAGCAATTGAGGATGGACGTTTTCTGAAGGTTAAGGAGAGGTTCAACAGAAAGGAATACTTGGAACATAAAGAAGAAATCTCCTTGATTGAGTTGGAAGAATTAAAATAAGGTGAGAGACCTTGGTATGACGAGATTGCGAGGTATTGCCAAGATCAGTCATATCCACCTGGATCAACCACCAAAGAAAAGAATGCAATTAGAAGAGTATCCCAGAGGTATACAATCCTAGGAGGAGTGCTCTATAAGAGAAGCCTAAGTGGAATCTTACTCAGATGTCTTGATGAAGAAGAAGCCGAGTTGGTGCTGAAGGAAGCACATTCTGGAGTATGTGGTGGTCATGTGAATGCCCAAGCCCTTGCTAAGAAAATCATCCGACAAGGGTATTATTGGCCAACTCTAGAAGAAGACTGCTCCATCTTTGTCCGGCATTGTCATTCATGTCAACTCCATGCCGACAAGATTCACTCTCTCATATCTTCTCTTCATCCAATTCATGCCCCATGGCCTTTCGCCATGTGGGCTTTTGATATCATTGGCCCCATGAATGACCTCAACTCTGAAATGCGCTCAAAATCATTCATTCTGATGGCAACGGAGTACTTCACAAAGTGGGCTGAAGCAGAAGCATTCGTGGAGATTAAAGCGTCAACAGTCTGCTCCTTCATCAAGCGCAACATCGTGGCAAGGTTCGGGATCCCCAGCGACATCGTCACTGATAATGGGCCACAATTTCTTTCTCAAGATTTGCGTGATCTTTGCAACAGGTATCACATTTCATTGCATCATTCATCACCATACTATCCTCAAGGCAATGGTCAAGCAGAAGCCACCAATAAGACCTTAATCAAAATCATCAAGAAATCTTGTAAGTCTAGCAAATTGGTCGACTGGCCTGATAAGCTTGTAGATGCTCTATGGGCTTATCGTACTTCTATAAGGACTCCCACTGGACAAACCCTGTATGCTTTGGCATATGGGATGGAAGCAGTGGTCCCTTACGAAGTATTACTTCCATCTCTCCAAGTTCAGCTCGACAAGGATATTCCTATTGATGAGAGACGAGAATCTCTCCTTGCACAGCTTGAACTCTTGGATGAAAGAAGGCTAGCCGCCGCCGAGCATGCCCGGACTTATCAGAATAGACTCAAAAGGTTTTATCAAAAGAGGGTGGTCGAGAGAAAATTCGAGATCGGTGAGATGGTAGTCAAACGCATATTCGTTAAGCCAGGGGGTCCCCGCTCCAAGTTGCAATCTAACTGGGAAGGGCCTTTTGTAATCATTAAAAAGTATGCAGGGCATATGAATTGACTAATGCAGATGGAGAAAAATTGAATCATCCTTGGAATGGAGTTTACCTCAAAAAGTACTTTCCATAAAAATGGAGAAACCACTGGTATAATCTCAAGTCATCGATCCTAGGTTGTTCGTGAGAAGTCAAGGGTAGGTACCATCCTACACACACAACACTTCCCAATCCTAGAATCCAGACAACCCGACACTTGCGAAAGGCAAGGCAGAAATCTAGAAATGGAAGGAGTACCCTTACCATATTCTCTTCTACTTGGTCCAAGATAGGGAGAGAAGATTAGAGAGGGGTAGTATCGAAAACACTCCCACCCTAGTAGGAGGCCGTCTCAGAGGGTACAAAAGGGTGCCAAAAGATGGGCAATAAACCCCTCAGGTTAGAAAAAGAAAAAAATGATCAACCTGTCTGAATGAGTACCCAGAATGATAGTCAAGGCAAAAGGCACTAAAAGATGGGCAATGTCCCCACGGGTCAAAAACCTATCCAAATATGTGCCACATAGAAAAGAGCAAAAAAAAGAAAGAAAGAAAGAAAAACCCAAAGAGGCCGAACCCCAATGGGTAATTTGAGTGAGAGTAGAGAAATCCCCCTCAACATCTTCAAACCCTATCAAGGACTTCCTCTATACTCTTCCTCCTTAAACCCCTTGGGTAGGGTAAACCGACCAAATCCAGGTGGAATCCAAGCCGATCAAAGGAAGAAGGTTATAAGGATTCTAGGTAGGGAACTTTTTTTGCACATGGTATCTACCACTTGAGTCTTGACAAACTCCAAAGACCGATGAACTGTCTCAAATACCAGCATTTTCTCCACATAAAAAAAGTTGCATATTTCAAAATTCCAAAAAAAAGCATGCATATTTCAAAAACCCAAAAAAAATTCAAAAACTAAAAAAAATGAATATTTTCAAAATCCAAAAAAATGAATATTGCCAAAATCCAAAAAAAGGTGAATAGTTCCAAAATCCAAAAAAAAAATGAATATTTCAAAAACCCAAAAAAGTGAATATTTCCAAAATCCAAAAAAGTTAATATTTCAAAAATCCAAAAAATTGCATATTTCAAAAATCCAACAAAAATTTGCATATTTCAAAAATCCAAAAAAAAAATGAATACTATTGAAAATACAAAAAAAATGATTGTTTTCAAGAAAAAAAAATGCTCAGTCATGATCATTGCCTTAGTTGCATCCATGTTTATTTGACTGTCATGCATATTTCCATTTCTGCACTACATATTCGTTTTTGCTTTAATTACCTTGTTAAGAAGGCTCTTTCCCTTTAACCTAAGTCAAAGTTGACCATAATGGGCAAAGGGATGAGTCATGATGAAGATCTAATCTTTTTCTGTCAAGTGTTTCAGGCATTTCGATGCAGAAGAGGAGAAGATTCACACCACGGCAGGTAAGGTCTCTTAACCCTTACCTCTATTTCATTTTATTCATTTGTTTTATTCCACCTTGTTAAGAAGGCTCCTCCCTTTGACTCAAAATCAAGGCAAATGATATATTGGAAAAGGGATGAGTCATGATGAAAATCTAATCATCTTTGTTAAGTGCTTTCAGGAGCTGAAGAAGTAAAAGAGAAGGGCCATCAGGCAACCTCTTAAGTCCAACAGGTGAAGTAGTGAGATCAGTGTTCCGGAAGGAACGTCATGCCAACCTTGTGGCGAATAGAGAGGAAGCGCCACCCAACTGAACATTATCGTGGTGTTGTATTCCGTCAAAAGACAAGACAAGGATGGACCAGAGATACTGATGAATCAGGTAGTCGATACAAATCGATAGACCACGCCTGAAGACTTCACTCAAATCTACATTCTCATCAATCTCACATCATCACCATCACTTAATTTTGCACTTCACATCACTCTTACCATTTGTCACCTAGTTATGTTAGGTCCATTTGATACGGTATTATATGCATTAATGTTGAAGACCTTAAGCGTGAAGATGACTGGGCCCGAGGTCCCCTTCAACAAAATCTACGACGGCTTGGTCATTTCTTCACAATCATGGATAAGCCAAAATTGAACATTGGAGGGACGATGGTTCCTAATCAGGTGTCTTGACCTCCAATAGACAATCTATATCTTCAACTATTTTCTACATAATTTTCTATGTTTTCACATCCATCTCCTTTTAATTCTTCATCATTACTAATTTTATCCCTTCATGTTTTATTCCTTTCTTTTTATTCCACCATGTTTTATTATGTCCTTTCTTTAATCCCACCGTGTCTTTTATTTTTCCCCATCATGGCAATTGTCATGCCATTGTTTCTTCTGTCCCTTTATTCTATGTTAGTCCCACCATTATCTTTCAATCCCACTATGGCTTAAATCTGTTTTGTCGTTTTCCGAATACTCGGTTTTCTACCAGAGCGTGATTCATGGTTTTCACGATACCCGAGCAATTTTGTTATGCTTAAACGAACCCTTTTAGAATTTGAGATTATTCCACTCAGAATTAAACTGAGTATTTTGGTGAAACTTGAATGAACTTGAGATTCCAAATATAAAGGATTGGTATTCTTTTCATTTTAAGATCAACTTCTCTTTTAAAACTTTAGCCCATCACAGTACAAGAACACCGCAAAGTTCGGGTTGCTGGCTGATGATGAACCTACGAATTCGAGGACTCCTCACCCACGTTGAGGGTTGGCTACATCCTTTTGTCCTTTATCATTTACTTTTTCATCTCTCGTGCCAAGGGCATGTCTTTTACCAGTCAATTATATGAGGTTTTGATAGAACATGAAAGCGATCTAGAATACTCAGAGAGATTCATTTTGCTGGATCAGGTAGATAAGCGTGTCTATATCTACACCTTGATGCCACATTTTCAGTACATCACCATTCCATTCTGCTACATTCATCTATGTTCACTTGCATTCCATTACTGTTCACTACGAATCACTCCGCTTCATTACATGGCATTCCCTTACAAAGCCGACATCAAGGCGAGGCAAGCTGTAGACACGCCAAATTCGCCTAATTCAGAGCATAAAACTCATGTTTTATAGGGTAACATGTGCGATTGACCTTATAATGATGCCGGGTCTTTAAAAGTTGATTTGGAGCTTCGCCGAACGAAATCGGATGCTTTCCGAAGTTTTCCACAAAAAGCCATAATTTCCGAACGAAAGCCACACGTAAATCGTGTAAACATGGAAGTTGGCTGAATGACCAATGCCTAATGATCATGCATTGAAGGTTATGGTCATATTCACACCCCGGACAAGTTTTGTTGCATACCGTGCCTTTACGATTTGCCGTCGGAGTCATTTTGACATGTATCGGATCTTCTGTTCACTGCCCTAACTTCCAGACAAAATTATGAAGTTTTGGAGGGTGTGATGGCTGATCCAATTCTATATAAAGCTTCTTCGGCCTATCATCTTTCCAACGCAACAAACGGCGTCGAATTCCGAGTTCGGGAGTGTTCGCAATGGCTTCCGGAAGAAGGACGCGCAAAAAGAGTCCCATGCGCCCGGGTCCCTGGTCACATGCGCCCAGAACCCAAGGCACGTGCCCATGTGCCCTAATAGTGAGGCACATGACCTCGTGCCCCCACTTGAGGGCACATGCGCCCTACCCTTGAGGCACGAGGGAACCAGTTTTTCACCGGGACTCTACCACTGAACCGATTGACCAGATAAGGTCGAAATTTTCGAGAACAGTGCCATGCGCCCTCACTGGGAGGCACATGTGCCCCTCAGTGGGGCACATGCGCCCTGCACCAGGGCGCATGCGCCCTGGGGTAGGGCGCAAGGTGGCCTATTTTTTAGTCCGGATAGCGCCGTTCATTCTCCTATAAATTGACTCTGATTCTGGTCATTCCAAAGGCATGAGCACGACCCCCCAGGCATCTCAAGACGTCCAACCACCCTCCTGCATTGATTTTGTGATTTTTAGAGAGAGAATTTCGAGTTTTTTGAGAGAGAAGTCGGTTCAAGAGAGAGGAAGGCTGTTGTGCAGGTGATCAACTAGGTCTCTCTTCTTCAGCCTCTACAGCAGTGTGTGAATGTCTGCTGCCCAAGATCTCTTCATAAAAGTTCTTCCTCTCCTAGTATTCTTCAGTTTTAAATTAACGGAACTTGATTCTGAGGTTGGGGCTGGTTGTGACGAGCGCAGAAGCAAAGTCGCGCCTGGCAGATCCTGGACTACTGCTCGGCTTTTTCGACAACCCAGATTTGGCTATATCTTTCTCTATTCAACTCAGAATCTTGTTGTTCTTTTTCCTATCTATTTGTTTCGTGATTCTCCATCCTTATATCATTTTTACATTTTTTTGAATTATTTTTAGTCTGTTTATCCGAAAATAGAAAAAGAGGGGTTAGAGATAACCCGAATCCGGTCAGTTGTGTGTTTTATGTTATTTTCCTTACATATACTCCACTTTTTTTAGTTATAATAGTATCTTTCGCTTGTTTATTTGTATAGTTGAATAGAAGATCAAGCACCCACACATTGAGGACTCTTCTTCATCGGCCGGCCGAAGAAGGAGAAGCTTTAACCCACACGCTAAGGTACACACGGTCATCTTTCATCTTTAATTCCTTAAATCGGAACCCGCAGTTCCTGGCGACCACATGTCTTAATTTTTTACTTCTCTTCCTCCTCCCACATGACCCGAACCGTCTCTTTGGTGATTGAGCGACGCCAAGGGATAAAAGTTCGGGGATCAATGTGAGTGTGGGACCGAGGTGAGAGTTGCTTTCCGAGTTTTCTTCCTTTCTTTCCCATCCCCTCTTGAGGTGACGATCTGGATTCACGGACTTCCCTGAAAAGGAGAGGACCCCGTCGAATTTTCAGAGTTGACATTTCCCGGCGTTGATTTTCGATTATTTGTATCGCGCCCCCGGTTTGGGGGCGCGTTATGTATGTCAAGTCAATTTTTAGCAATTTCCGGAAGATTCCGTCAAATTTTAACAGTGAGACGCGTAACGCGCCCCCGCTCCCTTTGAAACAAGGGGGCGCGCAGACCGCGCCCCCGAAGTGGGGGCACGCCCTGTGCGCCCTTGGTTTGAGGGCGCACCCTGTGCGCCCTCGTCCCCTTTGAAAAGCAGGGGCGCGGTCGGTCTAGTTCCATTTTTTGCACCGACTTCCTTCCCCTATAAATTGAGGGCCATTCTCAACAACCAAAGGAGAACCCCCCATTCCTAGATCGTCCAGAGGTCGTCCAAACTCTTCTCCAAAGCCATCCCGACGTCCAAAGGCGATCCGACATTGAGAGATCGATCCCGAAGTGAAGGAGAAGGCTCCATCCAGGCGTTCTGCATCATCCATCTTCATCGACTTCTGAAGAAAATTTGAGACTTTTTCTGCAAAAGTTTTCAACATATAAGTCGTTCCACTATTCGTCATCTTTCACCTCCAACTGACGGCACTCAATTCTGACTTTCCATTTGTTCGTGAAGGTTGCTGCACCTAGGGCGCGCATCAAGGTTCTGTTTTCTATATCCTCCCACTTTAATAATTTTTACAGACTTCTACAGGAGGATTTCGGAGAAATCATCAACATAAGAACTCTTTCTCTCTGAGTCTTCTATCTACTTCAACAAACGGAACTCTATTCTGACATCAGGGTCCTCCGTAGCATTCTCTGCACCAAAGTCGCACCAGGAAGGTGCAAGGCTACCCGAACCGGCTCGTTCTAACCATCTCGGCTTCAACTAAAGCCGATCCATTCCATAAGCTTCCTCAACTCATTTAAATCAGTTCATTTACTATTTTAAAGCATATTTTAGTTCATTTGCATAATTTTTACATAATCAAAAATACAAAAAAAGGGTTAAGGCTCACCCCGAAGCCGGTGAGTCCAATTTCAATTGCTTCTTTATCATCTTCTTACTACAGTTACTACACTTCCCATAGTTCTAATCATTTTCTTTCACTTGGTTTATTGTTCTAGTTGCACAGTTCTATCAAGCTAGCATCGGTTGGAGACTCTTCTTCATCGGCCGACCGAGGAATAAGAAGGTTGAACCCATATCCCGATCTCCCGCGCTAAGGTACACAATCAAATCAACTCATCTCTTGTTTTTATTCCATAAAACGGAGCCCGCGGCTCCTGGCGACCACCTTTCTCTTTATTCATGTTCTAAGTTAATTAACTCCTCACTCTCCTCGCACATGACCCGAACCATCTCCGGTGCTCGAGCGACGCCGTGAGATGAAAGTTCGGGGATCAATGTGAGTGTGGGACCGAGGTGAGAATCTTTTACAGTTTTCTGAGTGTTTTTTGATTCACTCCACTTTTCACCTATTCCATCTTCACCTTCTCTTGAGGTGCCGATCCGGAACCCGTTTCTGGAGTCAACAGCTTTTTGGCGACCACGGTGGGACAACCAATGTCTTCAAACCGTGCTAGCTTGATTCAACCGTGCAACTAGTTGTTTTCCAACTTGGTTCCCGTGTGAACCGACTTGTCCTTTACCTTTTCCATGATCATTTGACTTTAAACTTGTTGTTTACTCTTTCTTTAAGATTTTCCCCCATGTGGACTTGAGTTACTTGTCTTTAATTTCAACCCGGTTCCCGCGTGAACCTCTTTTCTTCTTATAAACCGGTTCCCGCGTGAACCACCTTTCTTTTCCAACTCGGTTCCCACGTGAACCAACTTATTTTCAGATCGGTCCCCACGTGGACCACCTCTTTACAGCACCTTCAGATTGGCCCCACGTGGCCCTCTTTCTATTTTGTCAACTCTTACACCGGTTCCCGTGTGAACCACCCGTTCCTTCACAAAAAACCGGTTCCCGCGTGAACCAACCCACTTTCAAATCAGTCCCTGCGTGGACCACCCCTTTGCACCAATTAGATTGGCCCCACATGGCCCTCCTTTTTTTTTCCAATCAAACAAACCGGTTCCTGCGTGAACCGCCCCTTTTCCTTCAAAAACCAGTTCCCACGTGAAACACCTACCTTTCCAAAAACTTGGCTCCCGCGTGAGCCACTTTATTTTCAAATCGGTCCCCGTGTGGACCATCCTTTTTTCTTTACTTCAGATTTGTCCCCACTTGGACACTCCACCATAAGCCGGTTCCCGCACGAACCACCCTTTAGTTGCTAGATGCTAGTTATTTGTTTTACTTTATCATTGCTTGTCTTGCTTGCATTCACTTGCTTGATTTATTTAATAGCTTTCATTCATGTTTGCATATTGATTGCTTCTTCTCCTCCTACCCTCCATTTTTCATTTTTTGCATTAGCTTTTGCATCGGGTACCAGACTTGCTCTGATCCATAGGACATTCGAGGCGGGGGCTCTCTCTCCCAACACACCCTCACCCTCCAAACACCTTCTTGGTGGATTCTAACCTCTCTTCTGGGATATTCTTTCCTAGTTGATTTGGTTGTTTCCATCAAGGCCTCCGTAAGTCCCCATCCGTGGAGTATTCCTCTCCGCACGATTGGGCAGGTTGTACCACTTCCCAAAACCCAAAGAACCCAAGTATCTACTCGTGGTGATTGAGTGACAACCTTAGGTCTTGAAGATTGAAGCAATAGGAACCATACCTACTTGAGTGAACAATTGCTAACAATCTATCTAATCTAAGGTTTCAACCCAAAAATTGTCGAGTAGTCATTTTAAAACTTGTTTGCACAGCTTGCTTGCTCACAACAATTGAAAACAACCAAAAAAAAATTCTTCCTTCAAAACACCTAAAACAAAAAAAAATCCCTTTAATTTTTGTGTTCAACTTGCTTGCCAAACAACAAAATTGAAACCAAATCAATTCTAACAAAAACAAAGCATAACCAAACAAAAAATCTCTTTGCATTTACACTTTTCATTTTCTTTCTTTCAACCATTTTGTAAGAAATATCAACAGGAAGCCCATGATGCTAAGTGTAGACACGCCAAATTGGCTTGATTCGGAGCCCTAGACTCTTATTCCATAGGCGATATCCTTTATTTGACCATTATCTGATCCGGATTACCTCATGGAGATGAGCTAAGGACATTGGTGGAGCCCCCCTTGTTAGTTGAGAATGGACCAATGATTTCCGGAATATTGCCGTAACCTTCAAGCGAGAGCCGCACGTGAACTGTAAAAACACGAAGCCTGCTTGATGACCGACCTTGAATGGTCCATAATTGAAGGTCTCGGGAGTCCCGCATGTGTTCCGTAACATTCAGTGTTTCCAAGAAGTCATTTCGGTAGGCGTCGGTCAATGACGGCTTTCGTTACGGCTTTTTCGATTTGTGCTGACACGGCTATCCCGGACCACATGTCAGGCCTTTCCGGTCATCACCGGGTCTTTTTAGGTCATCCGGGTCGATTCTAGCCGAATATTTTCATCAACCGGGGCCATATGGCCATTTCGGTCAATTTTAGGGTTTCCCGGCTTTTCCGAGTTTTGGTTCACGTTTACCGGGTTAGTCTCAGATTTTTCGATGATTTCGGATTTTCTGGTCATACCGGACTTGTTCGGTCATCATTTTCAGTCATCCCGAGTTGACCCGAGATTTATCGACCGGAACCGTGCTCTTTCGGATCTTCACCCCGGGTTTCGGCTTTCCGCGAGAGGGTAAACCGGTAGAAAGCCCCGTGCGAACATCTCGGGAGTCATGCCAGCTGATTTACCGACTTGAGGAGGTGCGGTTAAAGGCCCTCTTTCCAACGCGACAAACGAGAGCCGAATCGGACATCCCGTTTGCAAGATACGGCTCGCGGAACACGCGCGCAGGAGAGAGAGTGTACCGCGCCCCCACTCCGCTTGAAAGAGGAGGGCGTGCCCTGCGCGCCCTCAACCCGGGGGCGCGCCTTGCGCGCCCTCAAACCGGGGGCGCACCCTGCGCGCCCCCTGTTCCTTTGAAAGGCAGGGGCGCGGTCAGTTTCTTTAAATCGTAAATTACCCCGATTAGCACCTCCTAAACCGGATTTATGGAAGGTTTTCGCGGAGAATTTTCGATTATTTGTACCGCGCCCCCGGTTCGGGGGCGCGTTACGTATGTCAAGTCGATTTTTAGCAATTTCCGGAAGATTCCGTCAATTTTTAGCAGTGAGACGCGTAACGCGCCCCCGCTTTCTTTGAAATAGGGGGGCGCGCAGACCGCGCCCCCGAACTGGGGGCACGCCCTGAGCGCCCTTGGTTTGAGGGCGCGCCCTGAGCGCCCTCGTCCTCTTTGAAACACGGTGGCGCGGTCGGTCCAGGTTCTAAATTTTGCACCGGCTTCCTTCCCCTATAAATTGAGGGCCATTCTCAACGACCCAAGGTTAATCCCCGGTGCCTAGCTCGTCCAGAGGTCGTCCAAGCTCTTCTCCAAAGCCGTCCCAACGTCCAAAGGTGATCCGAAGTCAAGAAATCGATCCCGAGGTGAAGGAGAAGGCTCGATCCGGGTGTTCTGCATCAGCCAAATTCATCGACTTCTGCATAAAATCCGAGGCTTCTTCTGCAAAAGTCTTCAACATATAAATTTTTCCTCTCTTCGTCCTATTTCATCTCCAACTGACGGCACTCAATTCCGACTTACCGTTTGTTCCTGGCAATTGGTACACTGAGGGCGCGCATCCAGGTTCTGTTTTCTATATCTGCCCACTTTCAGAATTTTTACTGACTTATAAAGGAGGATTTCGGAGAATTCATCAACATAGGAACTCTTTCTCTCTGAGTCCTCCGTATACTCCAACAAACAGAACTCGATTATGACATCGGGGTCATCTGTAGCATCCTCAGCACCGAAGTCGCGCCAGAAGGGTGCAAAACTACCCGAACCGGCCTTCTTCAACCAACTCGGCTTAAACTCAAGTCGATCTACTCCATAAGCTTTCTCAACTCATTTAACTCAGTTTATTTACTGTTTTAAAGCATATTTCAGTTCATTTTCATTATTTTTACATAATCAAAAACACAAAAAAAGGGGTTAAGGCTCACCCCGAAGCCAGTGAGTCCAATTCCAATTGCTTCTTTCTTATCTTCTCTTTACAGTTACTACACTTCCCATAGTTCTAATCGTTTTCTCTTCACTTTTTTTATTGTTCTAGTTGCACAGGTACATCAAGCTAGCATCGGTTGGAGACTCTTCTTCATCGGCCGGCCGAAGAAGAAGAAGGTTGAACCCATATCCCGATCTCCCACGCTAAGGTACACGGTCAATTCAACTCATCTCTTAATTTACATCCCATAAAGCGGAGCCCGCGGCTCCTGGCGACCACATTCTTTCATGTTTTAATTTCATCTTCTCCTCACTCTCCTCCCACATGACCCGAACCATCTCCGGTGCTCGAGCGACACCGTGAGATGAAAGTTCGGGGATCAATGTGAGTGTTGGACCGAGGTGAGGAGTCTTTACCGCTTTCCGAGTGTCTTACAATTCACTCCCCTTTTCCCCTATTCCATCTTTCACCTTCTCTTGAGGTGCTGATCCGGAACCCGTTTTTGGAGTCGACAGCTTTTTGGCAACCACGGTGGGACAATCAATGTCTTCAACCGTGCTAGCTTGATTCAACCGTGCAACTAGTTGTTTTCCAACTTGGTTCCCGCGTGAACCGGCTTGTCTTTTATCTTCCATGTCAATTTACCTTTAAACTTGCTATTTACTCTTTCTTTAAGATTGTCCCCCATGTGGACTTAATTTGCTTGTCTTTCATTTCAACCCGGTTCCCGCGTGAACCACTTTTCTTCTTATAAACCGGTTCCCACGTGAACCACCTTTCTTTTCCAACTCGGTTCCCGCGTGAACCAACTTACTTTCAGATCAGTCCCCGCGTGGACCACCCATTTGAAGCACCTTTAGATTGGCCCCACGCGGCCCTCTTTCTATTTTGTCAACTCTTACGTTGGTTCCCGCGTGAACCACCCCTTTCTTCATTAAAACCGGTTCCCACGTGAACCAACTCACCTTCAGATCGGTCCCCGCATGGACCACCCCTTTGCACCAATTAGATTGGCCCCACGTGGCCCTCCCTTCCTTTCTCCAATCAAACAAACCGGTTCCCACGTGAACCACCCCTTTTACTTCAAAAAAAAAAAAAAAACGGTTCCCGCGTGAACCACCTACCCTTCCAAAACCTGGCTCCCGCGTGAGCCACTTTATTTTCAAATCGGTCCCCGCGTGGACCATCCTTTTACCTTTACTTCAGATTTGTCTCCACTTGGACACTCCATCACAAGCCGGTTCCCGCGTGAACCTCCTTTTAGTTGCTAGTTGCTAGTTATTTGTTTTACTTTATCATTGCATGTCTTGCTTGCATTCACTTGTTTGATTTATTTAATAGCTTTCATTCATGTTTGCATATTGATTGCTTCTTCTCCTTCTACCCTCCATTTTTCATTTTTGCATTAGCTTTTGCATCGGGTACCGGACTCGTTCCGATCCATAGGGCATTCGAGGCGGGGGCTCTCTCTCCCAACACACCCTCACCCTCCAAACACCTTCTTGGTGGATTCTAACCTCTCTTCTGGGATATTCCTTCCTAGTTGATTTGGTGGTTTCCATCAAGACCTCTGTAAATCCCCATCCGTGGAGTATTCCTCTCCGCACGATTGGGCCGGTTGTACCACTTCCCAAAACCCGAAGAACCCAAGTACCTACTCGTGGTGATCGAGTGATAACCTTAGGTCTTGAAGATTGAAGCAATAGGAACCATACCTACTTGAGTGAACAATTGCTAACAATCTATCTAATCTAAGGTTTCAACCCAATAATTGTCGAGTAGTCATTTTAAAACCTTGTTTGCATAACTTGCTTGCTCACAACAATTGAAAAGAAAAAAATTCCTCTTTCCAAACACCTAAAACAAAACAAAAAAAAATCCCTTTAATTTTTATGTTCAACTTGCTTGCCAAAAAACCAAATTGAAACCAAATCAAATTAAACAAACAACCATAACCAAACAAAAACTCTCTTTGCATCTACACCTTTCATTTGCTTTCTTTCAACCATTTTGTAAGGAAATTTGACAGGATGCCCACTCTAAGGTCCGGAAGACACGTCGGGATGTCGGACTACTACGGCCAAGAAGAGGAGTACGAGACGGGTCACTACGAGCTTCGGCAACCCGTTGTCCAACCGAGAGGGCCATGTCAACGCCATCGGGGAGCCGTAAATTCAAAATCCTACTCATCAACCTGCATCACTTAGCGTGGAGCAACTCCTCCAGGGTCTATCTCTTCATCTAGACCCCGAATCTTTTTTGCTTGTGCAATCCTTGACAAAGGGCAAGATGCCCACCAATCAAGATCCGGTCGAGGGAAATCAAGCCCCCTCACCACCTCAATCGGCGATCGAGGCCCCAAATCATTTCTTCTCCTGGACAACCCTGCCGTGTCTCCACTCACCCTATTATGGGGCATTCACATAATTCTGTTCCAATTCCTGTTTCCAACCTACCTCCTCCAACTCAGCCACCTAAACACTTTGCTCCCGTGGCTCAGGAATCCAGCCTCACCCAGGCATTAATGAACAAACTCAACCAGATGGATGAGCGCTTTGAAGAAATGAGGCATCGCCTCGATTCTAAAGCTATCCCTGAAATCTCTGTCCCATCCTTCCCAGTTCTGCACCTTCCTCCTTCAAAGATACCAGTCTTCCAACGTTACAATGGGACTGGTAATCCTTTCAACCATCTAAAGAGCTTTCTCTACGACTTCGCATTCTGGAAAAATGACCGCAAAGCCCTTGCCTTCCTATTCCGTCGGTCATTGGAGCTAATCACCAACCATCACCCCAACCAGCACCCCAACCATCACCCCAACCTAACCCACCAACCACCATTAATCCTCCACGGCGTCTAATCATTAGACCGCCACCAACATCCCAGACATCTCCGAACCTACCGATCACCGCCACCCCACGACCCCTCATCATTAGACCATCACCACCAACACCCCAACCATCACCCAACATACCGGCCTCCACCAATCCACGACCCCTCATCATCCGATCCTCACCACCCCTACCTACCATGGGCTCCTCAACCTACCAACCAACCCTACCATCACCATCATCACCACTTCCCCCTACCACATTGGCGCCGGTACTTCGTAGCGGGAGGATGTTCCAAAGGGTCTTCCCCCAGGCCGGGATGCAACCACAGGAACAGGCAGAAGAGGAGGTGGTATAAGAACCGTTGCCCGGCACGGCATATGACCTATTGAAGCACTTGGACAAAATGCCGGCACGGATTTCAATTCTGGAGCTGATAAAGAGGTCAAAGAACCATCAGGACATCCTACAACAATATCTGCAGCGGGTCATGGGCAATGAGGACCTCCCGCCTGAGAAGATCATTACTATCCTGACCCCGAGGAGTGAACATCCGGCACTCACATTTACACAGGAGGAGTTGGCACGGCCAGAGATCAGAAAGTACGCCTTGCGTGTTGTAGTAGTCATCCGAGGCGTGGAGATCAAGTCCTGCTTGATTGACACCGGAGCATCCATAAATGTCATGCCACCAGAAACATTGCAACTTTACAGCATCTCCGATGAAGAAATCGAGCCTTCTGCCGTCACGGTGACCGCATATGACAACTCCCGGAAGCCGGCATGAGGGGTGGTTACATTGAATGTAGGGCTCGGGCCGTGTGCTGTCACCGCCGAGTTTCACGTTCTAGAATTGGACCCTACATTCAAAGCTATCTTGGGACGCCCGTACCTTGAGGCAATAGGAGCTGTTGCCTCCACTAATCATCAGTGTCTGAAGTTCCCATACAAGGGCCAGGTGATCAAAGTAACCAACATCCCCATTCTGAATGATGTGGATGACCCCTCTTCTGCACTACCAATATCAAAATCTGTCCAGCCGTTGGTTTCAACTACCGAGCTACCTGAGGTCATGGTATTGACGACGCCTCCAGATTCAATTGCATGGCGGATGATGAAAGGGATGGGCTATCAGCCAGGAAACGGGTTGGGAAAGGAGCTACAGGGGGTTGTGCACCCCATTAAAGCCGTACAAAGGCCAAAGAGACACGGGCTTGGCTATGAGCCCAGTTTCACTCCGCGGATGGTCTACCGGCCAAAAAATGCCATGGGACTCCAAAAATTCTTTATCAAAGGGGAGACCATGATGATGGCCGGGGACGAAGAAGAAGAACCAGCCAAGAGGAAGAAGGCACCAGAGCAAGAGGAGGAGGTGGACAACCTGAGTTCATCTTTGGCTCGGTTATTCATAGAGGAGGAAGAACCAGTCGAGGGCAAGTCCATCTCTAAACAACTTGTCCACTCGAACCCACCTCCAAACAACATCCCGCGTGAGCCGTATCCTACGGTCACGTATTTCAAAATCCTCACTCTATCCCTCTTGTATTCACTTGATGGGCTATCTAGCCCAATTCCCACTTCTGGGCCGAAATGGCCACCTGAACTGATCATTGGGCCTGATAGCCCATTCAAATCTTCTTACTCCACTGAGCTTCTATGCCCATTCCAATCCAACAACCTTGGGCCCATGTGCCCACCAGTCGGGCCCACGTGCCCTTTAGATTTATTTTCTTGCTTTGGGCCCGCGTGCCCACCATTTGGGCCAACATGCCCCTTAGATCTTTTCACCAGCTTTGGGCCTATCTGCCCATTTCTTGTCATCATCGGGCCCGCGAGCCCATTTTCTTTCATTTGCTTAAGCTTTCTATTTCTGCTCGAGCCCCATCGGCTCATTCTCTTTTTGTTATTGAAAATACCCAAAATACCCAAAAAAAACGTCCTCATGCAAACTCAATTTTCCATTGAGGAGACGTCTCTACTTGTCTCAGAGGGTGCTCCCAACCAGGGACCTCTCTTCTCCAACTCACTGATCGATCTTCTCAATCCTTCACCCATTGTAAATACCACCTTTTCAATTCCGTCTTCTTTAGGAGTAGTTAGGGTAGAAAAGAAGAAAATTTGAGGTAAACGTGTGCCAGAGAGATATCTCCAACAAATAGCTCAAAAATGCAAGGAATGTGCAAGGCTGCCAAGGTTTTTGGAAAATGCTATCCAGCTTGATGAAATCCAATATGAGGATGAATTCAATGTAGATCATACACTGGGAGTTTACGAGGTCTTATCAGAAAAAGATCCTGATTTCGAGGATGGAATTGAGGACTTGGCTGATGCGTATGCATCTAGACTTAAAAGATTTGAAGAACCATTAGCCACGGTGGATGAACCAACAAAAGAATTGAATCTCGGAACACCGGAAGATCCCAAGACAATCCTCCCAAGCGCAAACCCCACTCCCACTGAGGAACAGTGTTTAATTAAAATTTTGGAAGAATATAAGGACACGTTCGCATGGACATACGAGGACATGCCGGGGTTAGACAACTCGTTAGTTGAACATCGTCTAACTTTGAAACCTGGAGCTACCCCGGTGAAACAAAAATTAAGGAGATTCCACCCTGATGTTGCACTTAAGATGAAAGAAGAGGTCGACAAGTTACATCAAACAAGATTCATTAAAGTCGTCCTTTATCCGCAATGGGTGGCAAACATAGTCCCTGTCATGAAGAAGGATGGCCGAGTTCGGATCTGTATAGACTTCAGGGACTTGAACCGAGCGTGTCCTAAAGATGACTTTCCTCTACCTCATATTGACGTACTGGTTGATAACACCGCCGGATTCGAGATGTTGTCATTCATGGATGGCTATTACGGATATAATCAAATCCGGTTGGCCGAAGAGGACCAGGAGAAGACCTCGTTCACCACACCTTGGGGAACCTACTGCTATGTCGTCATGCCCTTTGGACTGAAGAATGCTGGTGCTACCTATCAGAGGGCAATGATGGCTATCTTCCATGACATGATGCATACCCTTGTAGAGGTGTACGTGGATGACCTGGTCGTTATGTCCAAAAGCCGAGAAGATCACCCGGAAGTGTTGAGAAAGGTCTTGCAAAGGGCTAGGGAATATAAATTGAAAATGAACCCAAAGAAATGCACGTTTGGAGTATCCTCAGGAAAACTGTTGGGGTTCATAGTGAGCAAAAGGGGCATAGAGATCGACCCAAACAAGGCCAAGGCAATCATTGGTATGCCTCCTCCAAGAAATATGAAAGAACTTCGAGGATTAATCGGGAGGCTACAGTTTGTCCGCCGGTTCATCTCACAACACTCCCAAAGGTGTAAACCTTTCTATGAGTTGACCAAGGTGGGGGCCGAGTTCAAATGGGATTCGAAGTGCCAGGATGCATTCGATGGTTTGAAAAGATACCTGGCTAGTCCCCCTGTGCTTAGACCACCAGTCCCTGGCAAGCCCTTAGTTCTATATATCTCGGTTTTGGAGAATTCTCTTGGGGCAGTCCTTGCATAAGTTGATGAAGAAGGGAAAGAGAGGGCAACTTACTATTTGTCAAAGATCTTTGATCCATGCGAGCAGAAGTATACTGTAATGGAAAAGACCTGTGCTGCACTAGTTTGGGTAGTTCAGAAGCTTAAACACTATTTCTTAGCTCATGATGTCAACCTTATTGCCCGCATCAATCCCATCAAATTCCTTCTGGAGAAAACTGTTCTAACTGATCGTTTAGGTCGTTGGCAGAGCTTCCTCTCCCAGTTTGATATCACCTATGTCCCCCAGAAGGCGATTAAGGGCTATGCCATTGCCGAACATCTAGCCCATCACCCTATACCCCTCTTTGACCCGGTCCAATCGGAGCTCCCGGATGACGAACTAATGTTGATCCGATCTTCCCACCTTTGGACATTATATTTTGACGGGGCTCTGAATTCTCACGGTAAGGGAATAGGAATCGTCCTTCTATCACCCAAGGGTGTCACCATTCCACAGGCATTTCAGCTTGACTTCCCAGCAACCAACAATATAGCTGAATACGAAGCCTTGCTGGCCGGGCTGGAGGCCGCTCATTTCTATGGTGCCACGGAATTAAGGGTGATAGGTGATAGCCAACTAATTCTTCGCCAAGTCCTAACCAAATACCGAACTTCTCATCCGAACCTCAAACCTTACCAAGAACTCACCTCTTGCTACATCAAGCTCTTTTCCAAACTCACTTTTGTCCATGTTCCTCGAGCTCAGAACATCCTTGCTGATGCCCTAGCCTCCTTAGCTTCATCCCTATCAGTCCCGCTAGGTAGACAGGTACGGACTATCCATGTCCGTAGGAGGTCGATGCCAGCGATTAAGGATGGGCGATTTCTGAAGATCAAGGAGAGATTTGGCAGGAAGGAATATCTAGAGCAGAAAGAGGAGATTTCGCTAATCGAGTTGGAAGAGTTAGATGAGGGTGAGAGGCCTTGGTTTGATGAGATCACAAGGTATTGTCAAGATCAGACATATCCACCTGGATCAAATGCAAAAGAAAAGAAGGCCATCAGGAGAGTATCCCAGTGTAGACACGCAATTTTGGCCTAGTTGGAGAGCTCAAATTCTTGTTTTCATGAAGAATATTTGAGTAACCTTTCAAGGGAACCGAGTTTTCCGGAAAAATTAAGGTCTTTGGCACATTTCAGAGAGGGCAAAACCCTGTGTATAAGGGCACCTGGCTCCCTACTTATAGGGCACCAGGCGCCCTATAAATAGGGCACCAGGCGCCCTGTTTATAGGGCACCAGGCGCCCTATAAACAGGGCACCTGGCGCCCTGTATACAGGGCACCAGGCGCCCTATATACAGGGCGCCTGGATCCAAATTAAATTGATTTGACAGGTTGATTTGACCCCCCGCAGTGACTTGTCTTGTCGACCTGACATATCTCATGATGCTGGCGCCCCATATATAGGGCGCTATGCCACATGGCACTGCTTTTCGAAAATGACCAAAGTACCCTCTTTTGGGCTATAAATAGACCCCCATTTGGAGCTTGGAGGAGGTTCCAACTTCGTACCACCCTAGAGCTCATCCAACACTACGATTCTAAGCCATCTACACCCTCCAATAGCCTCCAAATCGATCCACGTTCGTTCACCAAAAACCCAAAAAACCTTCTGTTTCTGTCACCCAGAAAAATGATTTTCCTCCAACTTTGAGAGCTTCTACCCGTCTCTCCTCTTATATCCAGCACCCAAACCCTCTTCCATGGGCTTCATTTGAGTATTGTCTACAAGGAGGAGCCCCTACTTCGTCCCGGAAGCCTCCCCGCACTCCGGAGCGGCGCCGCGAAGAGGAGAAGAAAATCTGTTCGGGCTGGACTTAGTGCCCCGTATACAGGGCGCTTTGACTTGGTCAACGCGCCCCATAAAGGGGGCACCTGCTCCTGGCGCCCTATATACAGGGCACCAGGAAGGACAGAAGCTTGTTTTGTTATTTTTGGATTCCGATCGTCCGTTTAATCGAGTTTTTTTGTCTTCCTTTTTCATCTTAGCACTGTTCATCAAGTTATTTAGCATGTCTTAGATCATTTTGCATCACATATATATATATATTTAAAACCTTCCAAATAGGGGTTGGGATTTAGTCCCAATCCGGTCAGTTCCTTCCCTCTTTCATGTTTACAATTGAATTTGAGCATGATTCTACACTGTAACGAGAACTAATGATCTTTTCACTTGTTTCTATGTTTTCATATGGACATTTTTAGGTAAATCCGATTGGGGTGAAGCTTCAACCGGATCGAAGACGAAGGACTCACTAAGCTCTCTTCTTTCGGCCGGCCGAGAGAGGAGAAGTCGGAACCCAACAATCTCCCCACTTCCAAAGGTACGATGGTCACTTTCATCTCTCTATTTCATTTCATTTCATTCTACTATATTTTGGAGCCTTTGGCTCCTGGCGACCACAACCACTAACATCCACCAAGTCCCCAAAGCGAGCGTAGGGGCCGGGAGGGGGAGATCCGCGGATGTCCCGTTCCGGGTGCTTACACCTTTTGGCGACCACGGTGGGACCGACTTTGCTTTAGTGAGTTCTTCTTTTTTTTTTTCCTAAGAATGTCCACTTGAAAACATGCTTCTCTTCAATCTAGTTCTCATTTAAGCCATTTCTATTTCTTTGCATTTCTATTTGCTTGCTTACATGCTTGTTTATTTCCTTGAAGCATTATCTTGTTCTTTCCGATTTACTTGCCTTCCGTTGGTCCTTTTAAAAACATACAATCTGATTTCTAGCTTGGTTTATCAACTTATTTCACCTTAGCATTTTAGATATCATCTTGTTTCATCTCTTGTTAAGTATACTTGTCTATTTCCTTCTAGGCCTAGTTTTCCTTTAGCAAATCTTTCAAAGCATGCTTAGTTAAATTAATGATTTCTTCCATCTTAGTTTAATTTCATATCATTGTCTTGTTTACTTACTTCCTACAACATCTCATTAATCATTGTATGCTTTTATTTTCTTCTTGCTTGCTTCTTATTCCTTGACATTTCACTTGCATTTAGTTCGCATTGGAGTTTCGGGTTCGCCCGTCTCCTTAGGACATCCGAGAAGGGAGGCTCTCTCCTCCCAAAGCCCCACACATCCAAACACCCCTCTTGGTGGTTGCCAACTCCTCCTCCGGGGATTCCCTCTCGGAAGGACCGGGTAGCTTCCATCAAGACCTCCGTAAGTCCCCAGACGTGAAGGATTCCCTCTTCACTGATCGGGCTGGTTGTACCACTTTATCCCAAAACCCGGAATACCTATTACCCATCGTTGTGAAAAGAGTGACAACCTTAGATTGCTCGGTGTTGTGAGAGCATAGGGTCCTACCCATTTATTTGAGTGGACAATATTTCTCTTAACAAGCCATTAATTTGAGGTTGAAACAAAAAATTTTGCGTTAATCATTCCAAGTCCTTGCTATTACTTATTTGCAAACAAAAACTAAAAATTAAACAAAAATCCCAAAATCACCTAAAAAAGAACCAAAACAAAAAATTTGCTTGAGGTTAATTTGCTTGACAACTTGCTTGTCCAAACAAAAGAAAATCAAAACAAAAGAGGTCAAAAATCAAAACCAAAAAAATCCTTGAACTTTTATTTGCCAACTTTCTTTTCTCTGTCGTGTTTATGAACTTGCGGTCAGGTCGAGTTATCGGAATGGCGGATCAAAGATGCGAGCAACTACAATTGGAATACGACCAGTCTTATTTCTACCCTGATGCCGTATGTGCCGTCAATGAACCTGAAGTTCTCCCTGAACCTAGTCAAACTTCTCCTCGACCCAATCCAAATTCACTTTGGGAGGCATTCTCTCATGCCGACCCTACCCAACTCCGTGCTATCAAAGCCATCCTCAAGGGCAAGTCCCCCACCGACCACATTCCTCCCAAAGGTGGCCTTCATATCTCTACCCCTCGGTCAGTGGCGCACCAACCCAATGTGCCCACTCATGGCCATTCTCATACCGGGCTCATAGCCCCAATTTCTCCTCATCCAGTGGCTAATCTAGATCACCCCAATACAAATGTCGTTGTTCCTTCTAGACCACCAGTTTATTCTTCTAATCATCTCAACCCTACTCACCCTTTGGTGCATCCCCCAATATACCCTTCTCATCCGGCCACTTTGGCCCATCAAATCCCAATTCCGGTGCACCAAGCACCCACTTCTCCTCCTCCTCTTAGGGAACCTTCTGTTGATCAGGCCATGATTAACAAGATCAATCGCATGGATGAGCAATATAGAGAGCTTAGACGTTTAATCGACACCAAGGCAGTCCCCGAAATTTCTCTTCCTTCTCTCCCCACTTTTCATCTACCTCCCTCTGAGATGCCGGTATACCGTCGCTACAACGGAACCGGTAATCCCTTCATTCATATCAAGGACTTTCTTTATGAGTCGGTAATGTGACAAAATGATCCAAGGGCCCTTGCTTTTCTTTTCAGAAGATCATTAGAGGGTTCGGCTTTAGAGTGGTTCTACTCGCTTGACTCTTTGGAGGCGAGTAACTTTGAAACTGTCAAAGCTAAATTCTTGCAGAGATATCAAGATAGGGTCGGACCAACATATTCCATCACCGACCTCATGGCTGAAAAAATGAGAAATGATGAAGACTTTACCAGATATGCTGATAGATGGAGGTCAATGGCAGAAAGGCTTACTGATTCCATTTCAGAACCGGAGCAAGTGAAGATGATCATCACCAATGCCACTCCGGCCTTAAAAAATATGCTGGCTTTGCATCACCCCACCTCCATGAGTGAACTCTATGAGAGGGCACGGTACATTCAGACACAACTTAGGGACTCACCTATCATGAACTTGTTTGATCCTAGACCCCGAGCTGTCAAGAAAACCACTTTTACCACAACCGGCCCAGTGACTGAGGGCGTAGTGACAAATGAAAACCTTAACGTTGTAGGGAACCCACCTATAAATTATCAACACCATTTCAGGAACCCTCAACAAAATCAACCATTTAGAAACCCTCGTCAACCTCAACCTCAACCTCAGTTCCAGCCCCGTCAGCAACAAGCCCCGATCCTTCAACGACTGCAAGCCCCAGTTCCCCAACCAGTGCGGCAACAACTGGCCAACTACAACCAAGCACCCCCTCCCATGGCCTATGAACCCCGAAAGGTTGGACCCAAGAGGAACGATTACCCACCTTTGCCGTACTCTCTCGTGGACATTTTTAATGCACTCATGGCGGCAGGGCAAATTGCATTGCCAAGGGAGAAGTTGGAGTGGCCTCAAAATGCCAACACAGAGCGATACTGCTTGTTCCATAGATATCCTGGGCACACCGTGGAAAATTGTTTTCAGTTCAAAGACTATATCCACGATCTTAATGAGCAAGGCAGTATTGACTGGGACCAAATGGGGGAATACATCAGAACAGTGAAAAATCAACCTCAATGGCAGCATGCACCAGCTCGGCGGCAACAACAACGAGAACCCCGGCATGGGGATTATCCAAAACCCTTTACCTCTACATGCACCCGCGCACAGGAATCAACACGTTAATCCCATCATGATTTCTTCTGAGGAGTATCATGATCGGGGCCAGAATTGGCAAGTTGAGGGAGCCACCTCCGCCATGCATGTCAACCGAACCGTCCATTCTATACCCCAAGCTACATCGGCCAACCCCATTACTCCCAACCGGCCACCCATCATCCGAGCACCATCACGACCCATCATAACACCACCAAACACACAACTCCAATCGGGACGGACCCTAATCCGCCCGATTAATCCACCACAAACATCACCACCACTAGGACCTATCATCATCCCGCCTCGTGCAAACATACCTACCTACTCTACCATGCCTCAAACCACCATCATTACGCCCGTCCCAAGAGCTCCCATCATTCGACCTAACCCGCCACCCACCACTACCAACCCAGCCATAGCTCCTCAACTTGCCACAGTACTCAGGAGTGGGCGCATGTTCCAAAGGGTCTTTCCCCAGGCCGGTCAGTCAGGGTTGGTACCAGAAACAGAAGAAGAACACATTGAAGAGCCATTGCCTGGGACATCCTATGACTTATTGAAGCATCTTGATAAAACCCCGGCACGAATCTCTATCTTAGAGTTGATCAAAAGATCCAAAGTCCATCAAGAGGTTCTCCAACAGTACTTACAGCGAGTAATGGTAAACGAGAGCCTCCCCCCAGAAAAAATCTCATCAGTTCTGGTCCCCAGAAGTGAGTACCCGGCCCTTACATTCACGAAGGAAGAGTTGGCCGACCCGGAAATAAGGAAATGTGCCTTGTGCATCACAGTCCACATCAATGGTGTAGGCATTAAGTCATGTTTGGTCGATACCGGAGCATCCATTAATGTTCTGCCACCAGAAACATTACATCTTTGTGGAATCTCCGAGGAGGACATCCGGCCATCTCAAATAACAGTGACCGCATATGATAATTCAAAGAAGCCCGCTGATGGCATGATTACATTGGGTGTCAAACTCGGACCTCAGACAGTCACTGTCAACTTTCACATACTAGAGATGGATCCGACATACAAAGCTATTTTGGGACGACCCTACTTGGAAGCACTAGAGGCAGTCACCTCCACCAATCACCAGTGTCTTAAATTCCCTCACAAAGGACAGGTGATTAAGGTGACTAGCATGCCCCTAGATCATCCATCTTCTCCACCACCACCCCTTGGGTTGCCAAACGAGCCAATTTTTACAATCTTGGATCTTCCAGCAATGAGCTGCCAACCCAGGCAAGTGTGGAGAAGGAAAAGAGGAGAAAATGAGATTATAGGGTGGCATATAATGAATAGTTTGGGATAGCAGAAGGTCCGAGGACTAGGCAAAGAACTGCGAGGCATAGCTAAGCCAATCAATCTAGTGATGTTACAACCAAAAAGCAGGGTTGGATATGATGGAACGATAGCGAATGGTCAGAATCTCAGAAGCAGATACTTTTCTGGATGCTTACAAAAGTTTTTCATCAAGAAAGAAACCATTCAACTGGCTGAGAACAAGGAAGAATAAGAGCTAGAGCAAGACAAAAGAAGAAGAACCAACGACCCTAAAGATGACTTCTATCCAGAAATATCTCTTTTGTTTTCCACTGATGAAGAAGGGTCAAGCAATGAACCACTCCAGGCTGAACCGCCTGTTGACCCACTCGAGGGTCATATTGCCAAACCGACTCAAGAAAAAGTCCAACCAACTCCGCGAGGGCCTTCCCTCATTACGTCATCTTTTGGGGCCGACGCCCCAACGCACTGTGATGCTCTCCCTGGGCTTCTTGGCCCGATCCCTATTTCTAGGACCTCAGGCCTAACTTATGGGTCCACGAACCCACTTGTTGCTTTTGAGCCACCAAGCACCTCTACTAAATCTGGGCCTTTGTGCCCATTTTCTCCAACTCTTAGGCCATCGAGCCCCTTTATTGAATCTGGGCCTTTATGCCCATTTCCTCCAACTCTTGGGCCATCGAGCCCCTCTATTGAATCCGGGTCTTTGTGCCCATTTTCTCCAACTCTTGGGCCATCGAGCCCCTCTACTGAATCTGGGCCTTTGTGCCCATTTTCTCCAATTCTCAGGCCCACGAGCCCATCTCCTAAACCCGGGCCCTTAAGCCCGCATCCTCCTCTTATTGGGTCCATGAACCCATCTTCCTCTATGATCATCCGGCCTACTGGCCCATCACCTCTTTCTGTCAACATTGGGCCCGAAAGCCCCCTCTATCAAACATTGCTCGAAGTCTACCCCTCTTTATCAATATCTCCGCCTACTTTGGCTCCCGTAGTTGATCTCAACCCAAATCGGGCACCTGACGCCCATTCTGTCTTCATGTTTAGCACTCCCCAAAAATAACGTCCTCGAAACTCAAATTTCGATCGAGGAAACATCTCAACTTGCCTCGGAAGGGCATTCGACCCAAGGAACCACCGGATCCTTGATTGACCTTCTTTGCCCTCTATCTTCTCCAATAAATTCCACTCCCTCTACCTCCTCTTCCTCCTCTTATTTACCTTCTTCTTCTTTAGAAATAGACCAAAAAATCAGAGGTAGGAGAGTTCCAGAAAGATACCCGCATCAGTTAGCTCAGAAAAGCTTAGAATGTGCCAAGCTACCGGAGTATCCAGAAAATGCGATTCAGCTGGATGAAATTTGATATGAAGAGAAGGATAACATTGATCAATACTCTGGAAGAAGACTGCTCGATCTTTGTCCGGCACTGTCATCAATGTCAATTTCACACTGACAAGATTCACTCTCCCGCATCTTCCCTTCACCTGGTTCATGCCCCATGGCCTCTCGCTATGCGGGTTTTTGATGTTATCGGGCCCCTCGGTGACCCAAACTCCACAAACAAAACCAAATCCTTCATCCTAACTGCAACGGAGTACTTCACCAAGTGGGCAGAAGCGGAAGAATACGTGGAGATCAAGGCATCAACGATACCGCACCTTCATCAAGCGCAACATCATTGCCAGGTTCGGGATCCCAGGCGACATCATCACCGACAACGGACCACAATTCATCTCTCAGGAGCTGCGCGACCTTTGCAACAGGTATTGCATCAGATTGCATCATTCATCTCCATATTATTCTCAAGGCAACGGTCAAGCAGAAGCCACCAATAAAACCCTGATAAAAATCATTAAGAAGACTTGTAAGTCTAGCAAGTTCTTAGACTGGCCAGATAAGTTAGTTGATGCTCTATGGGCCTACCGCACTTCTATTCGAACCCCAATGGGTCAGACCCCCTATGCCTTGGCATTTGGGATGGAGGGGGTAGTTCCATACGAAGTAATCATTCCATCCCTCCGAGTCCAGATCGATCGAGATATCCCGATGGATGAACGCCGAGATTCGCTTCTCACGCAACTCGAACTCTTGGATGAGAGGAGGTTGGCCGCTGCCGAACATGCTAGATCTTACCAGAATAGACTTAAAAGATTTTATCAGAAGAGGGTGGTGGAGAGAAAATTTGAAGTCGGTGAGGTTGTACTTAAAAGAATATTTTTTAAGCCGGGCGGTCCCCGCTCCAAACTTCAACCTAATTGGGAAGGTCCATATGTGATTTCGGCTGTTTATCCCGGTAATTCATATAAGCTGACTAATGTAGAAGGAGAAGAACTAGCTCATCCCTGGAATGGTGTATACCTCAAAAATATTTCCCTTAAAAACAAAAGTCACAAAAACAAAAATCTATAAAATCCAAAGGTGTGAAGTATAATGATAGCATCTAACGCTTACTTGCCTGGTGCATCAACTTGTCGCTTAGGGAAATAAGGATAGGCATCATACTGCACACACTACACGCCTAGGTTTCAAAGTCCGATGACTGGAAGTCAGAGAGAAAGCTAGGCAACGCTTGGCAAAAGAAGGTCAACCCAGTTCCATTCTCTTCTCGTTTCGGTCCAGAATAGATAAAAGGGGTTTGAATGAGGAGTATCGAAAATGCCCATTGCCTTAGTTGGAAAATGCCTTTGAAGGTCTGACTTCTTATTAAAAGAAAAGGTGCCAAAAGATGGGCAATGACCCCTCAGGTCAGCAAAAGAATAGACCTGTCTGAATGTGTACCAACAAAAGTCCAAAAGAAAAGGCTCCAAAAGATGGGCAATGACCCCTCAGGTCAAAATCAAGCAAAAAAGAAGAAAGACCTGTCTGAATGTGGGCCATCAAAGAAAATGGGCTAGAAGGAAGGACCCGAAGAGGTCAAAACCCGAACGGGCAATGTGGGTATTAGTAGAGAAACAAGTTCGACATCCCTGAATTCTACTAAGGACTTACCACCAATCATCTTCCTTCTTTAACCTCAAAGGATTAGGTTGACCGATTAGGTCCAAGAAGAGCCATAGCCTATCGAAGGCGGAAGGTCAGAAGATTCCGAACAAGGCACTTTCTTACACGTGATGCCTACTCTTAACCCTTAGGTAACAATGAGAGGCACCTATGGCAAGCAAGGCAAAGGATGAGATGTCGTTTCTTTCACACCAAATCAAAAAAAATTAAAAACTTCAAAAATACAAAAATCTATAAAGTCAAAACTCTTAAAAATTAAATATTCAAAACACCAAAAAATCATAAAAGTTCCAAAACACCAAAAACATTATAAAACCATCAAAACCCAAACAAATCAAAAATTTCAAAACACCTAAAGTTTGCTATCTAGATTGACTAGCTGCCTTTGCATTCATGTTTAATTTCAGTCTTGCATATTTCCTTTTGTGCATACTTCTGTTTTTCTCGTTGTCTTTACCTTGATAAGGCCGATGTCCCTTGACAAAAGATCAAGGCAACTTTGCCCTCTCCTCGCAAGGGACTAAGCCAAAATAAAGTTCTAATATCTTCTCTCAAGTGGATGCAGGAATAGGAGAAGGCATGCCAACTTCATATCCCCAGTCACTTGGAGGAAGCAAAAACAACAAAAAAATTAAAAAATTAAAAAACAAAAGTGGACTACCCCGACCCCTATTAGGACTTGCATTTAGTATTGCATCTATCAAAATAAATAATATTTGAGATGTTGAAGACCTTAAGTCTAGAGGGGGCTAAGCCTGAGAACCCCTTCAACAAAATCAGTGAGGGCTCAGTCATTCCCTAGGCTTGCGGATAGGCCAAAGTTGAATATGCGGGGACGACGGTTTCTTCATGGATGTCCTGACCCGTTATGTTCAACCTATATCTTCAACTATTTTCTTATACTTATTTTTATTTCTTTAAACCCAGCATGCATCATGCATCATCACATGCGTTATCCCACCATTCCACGCTTCCTAATAATGCTGTAACCTCCTTCCAGTCGCATCGTGCACCCTTTTAAAGATGGTCTTTTATAGCCCCTAGAGAAGGTCTTGATTTTTCAGAGAATTGGTTTCCGACGGGTTTTGACAATGATTTCATCGAAACAAGAAGTTTTTCCACGTCGAACTAAACCGGTATTGTTGAGTAAAACCTTATGAATTTGAAGAACCCAACCTTGGTTGATTGGCTGTCTCCTCTTTACTTTTCGCAATTTACCGCATTTCTGCCGAGTCCAGCACACCATGCAGTTCGGGTCCTGGCCGGTAACAATTCTCCCCCACGTGGGATTTTAGTTATTTACTTTTAGTACTGTTCTTCTCTTTAACCAATCAACCAGAGGGAAGGTTTCAATAAAACAAAGGGTAATCTCGGAATCCGGTAAAGTTTTATTCCACTCAACTAGGCCAATGAGGGCGTGTCTAATCTACACCTTGGCATCACCTTTTCAGTCCATTACCACTTCACTCCGCTACGCCTCATTACGCTTCGCTACATTCGCCTACGCTTTATTCGTGTCACTCCCCTACAAAGTCGACGCCAAGGCGAGGCAAGCTGTAGACACGCAATTTTGGCCTAGTTGGAGAGCTCAAATTCTTGTTTTCATAAAGAATATTTGAGTAACCTTTCAAGGGAACCGAGGGGCACCAGGCGCCCTACAAATAGGGCACCAGGCGCCCTATATACAGGGCGCCTGGATCCAAATTAAATTGATTTGACAGGTTGATTTGACCCCCCGCAGTGACTTGTCTTGTCGACCTGACATATCTCATGATGCTGGCGCCCCCATATATAGGGCGCTATGCCACATGGCACTGCTTTCCGAAAATGACCAAAGTACCCTCTTTTGGGCTATAAATAGACCCCCATTTGGAGCTTGGAGGAGGTTCCAACTTCGTGCCACCCTAGAGCTCATCCAACACTACGATTCTAAGCCATCTACACCCTCCAATAGCCTCCAAATCGATCCAAGTTCGTTCACCAAAAACCCAAAAAACCTTATGTTTCTGTCACCCAGAAAAATGATTTTCCTCCAACTTTGAGAGCTTCTACCCATCTCTCCTCTTATATCCAGCACCCAAACCCTCTTCCATGGGCTTCATTTGAGTATTGTCTACAAGGAGGAGCCCCTACTTCGTCCCGGAAGCCTCCCAGCACTCCGGAGCGGCGCCGCGAAGAGGAGAAGAAAATCTGTTCGGGCCAGACTTAGTGCCCCGTATACAGGCGCTTTGTCTTGGTCAACGCGCCCCATAAAGGCGGCACCTGCTCCTGGCGCCCTATATACAGGGCACCAGGAAGGACAGAAGCTTGTTTTGTTATTTTTGGATTCCGATCGTCCGTTTAATCGAGTTTTTTTGTCTTCCTTTTTCATCTTAGCACTGTTCATCAAGTTATTTAGCATGTCTTAGATCATTTTGCATCACATATATATATATTTAAAACCTTCCAAATAGGGGTTGGGATTTAGTCCCAATCCGGTCAGTTCCTTCCCTCTTTCATGTTTACAATTGAATTTGAGCATGATTCTACACTGTCACGAGAACTAATGATCTTTTCACTTGTTTCTATGTTTTCATATGGACATTTTTAGGTAAATCCGATTGGGGTGAAGCTTCAACCGGATCGAAGACGAAGGACTCACTAAGCTCTCTTCTTTCGGCCGGCCGAGAGAGGAGAAGTCGGAACCCAACAATCTCCCCGCTTCCAAAGGTACGACGGTCACTTTCATCTCTCTATTTCATTTCATTTCATTCTACTATATTTTGGAGCCTTTGGCTCCTGGCGACCACAACCACTAACATCCACCAAGTCCCCAAAGCGAGCGTAGGGGCCGGGAGGGGGAGATCCGCGGATGTCCCGTTCCGGGTGCTTACACCCAGAGGTATACCATCCTAGGAGGGGTGCTCTACAAGAGGAGCCTGAGCGGAATTTTATTGAGATGCGTTGATGAAGAAGAGGCAGAATTGGTGCTTAAGGAAGCACATTCCGGGGTCTGTGGGGGCCATGTCAATGCTCAAGCTCTTGCCAAGAAAATCTTCAGGCAGGGGTATTATTGGCCAACCCTAGAAGAGGATTGCTCCATCTTTGTCCGGCACTGTCATTCTTGCCAATTCCATGCCGACAAGATCCATTCTCCCGCATCTTCCCTTCATCTGATACATGCCCCATGGCCCTTCGCCATGTGGGCTTTCGATATCATTGGCCCTCTAAGTGATCTTAACTCTGAAATCCGTTCCAAATCATTCATCCTGACGGCAACAGAGTACTTCACCAAGTGGGCAGAAGCGGAAGCGTTCATGGAGATCAAGGCATCAACACTGTGCTCCTTCATCAAACGCAACATCATCGCCAGGTTCGGGATACCCAGAGACATTATCACCGACAACGGACCGCAATTTCTCTCTCAAGATCTGCGTGATCTTTGCAACAGGTACCACATTGCATTGCATCATTCATCTCCTTATTACCCGCAAGGCAATGGTCAAGCAGAAGCCACCAACAAAACTTTGATTAAAATCATCAAGAAAACTTGTAAGTCTAGCAAGTTCGCAGACTGGCCAGATAAGCTTGTAGATGCCCTATGGGCTTATCGTACTTCTGTATGGACCCCCACTGGTCAAACCCAGTATGCTCTCGCATATGGGATGGAAGCAGTGGTCCCGTACGAAGTACTCCTTCCATCACTCCGAGTTCAACTCGATAGGGACATCCTTGTCTATGAGAGACGAGAATCTCTCCTTGCACAACTTGAACTCTTAGATGAAAGAAGGTTGGCCGCCTCCGAGCATGCCCGGACTTATCAGAACCGATTGAAAAGGTTTTATCAAAAGAGGGTGGTAGAGAGAAAGTTTGAAATCGGTGAGATGGTAGTCAAACGTATATTCGTTAAGCCGGGTGGTCCCCGCTCCAAGTTGCAACCTAACTGGGAAGGACCTTTTGTTATAACTGAAAAATATCCAGGCAATGCATATGAGCTAACCAATGCCGATGGAGAAAAATTGAACCATCCATGGAACGGCGTTTACCTCAAAAAATATTTTCCTTAGAAGAAAAAAAATATGGAGAATTACTAGTATGATATTAAGTCATCGATCCAAGTGTGTTAGCTAGAAGTCAAGGGTAGACATCACCTTGCACACACAACACCTCCCGATCCCAGAATCTGGATAGCCCAACACTCGAGAGAGGCAAGGCAGAACCCTGAAGGCAGAAAGGAAACCTTACCCTATTCTCTTCTGTTCGGTCCGAAATAGGTGAAGGGGACTAGAGGAGGATAGTATCGAAAATGCCCACCGCCTTAGTAGGAGGCCGTCTCATAAGGTGCAAAAGGGTGCCAAAAGATGGGCAATGAACCCCACAGGTTTAAACAAATATGAGCCTGTCTGAATGAGTACCCGAAAGAATAGAAAATGAAGAAAAGGCACCAAAAGATGGGCAATGCCCCCACAGGTCAAAGACTTGTCTAAGTAAGTGCCACATGTAGAAAAGACCCGAAGAGGCCGAACCCCAATGGGCAATTTGGGCATGAGTAGAAAAACCCTCCTCAACACCCCCAAATCCTATCAAAGACTTCCTCTATTATTCTTCCATCTTAAAACCCCTAGGGTAGGGTAAACTGTCCAAACTCAGGGGGAATCCAAACCGATCAAGAGAAGAGGGCAAGAAAGATTCTGAGTAAGGAACCTTATTCACACGTGGTGCTTATTGCTTGAATCTTGATCAACACTCAAAGATCGATGAATGGTCTCAATACTGGCACATTCTCCACAAAAATCCAAAAAAAAATGAATATTTTCAAAAATTTTAAAAAAATCAAATATTTTAAAAAAATCCAAAAAAAAACCAAATATTTTCAAAAAATTCAAAAAAATTGAATATTTTCAAAAAAAATCCGAAAAAAATTGAATATCTTCAAAAAAAAATCAAAAAAAAAATGCATCATCTAACTTGGCATAACCTTGATTTTTGCCTTTGCTAGCATTCATGTTTATCTTTATGTCTTGCATGTTTCATTTCCGCATTGCATATTTACTTTCGTTATCACCCATTAAGAGGGCTCCTCCCTTTGACCTAAGTCAGAGTTGGCCATAATAGGCAAAGGGATGAGTCGTTGTGAAGATCTAATCCTCTTTTATCAAGTGTTTTCAGGGACTTTAAAATAAGAGGAGAAAGATCTCTCAACGACAGGATTCTGAGATCAAGAAGGGAGCGACTCTCACCATAGCAGGTAAGCTCTCTTAACTTTTACCTTGTCTGTCATTTTGTGCATTCTACCTGGTTGATAAGGCTGCCCCCCTTGACATATAAGCAAGGCAAGATGACAATAGGCAAGGGGGTGAGCCATAGAACGTATTTAACCCTTCTATTGAGTATTTCGGAAAAGAAACACAAGTCAAGGAGGGGTGAGAATCTCGCCAACAGTATGTCTCTTAACCCTACATCTATTACTTATTTTTATTATTTGCTATCCCTTAGAAGGCTTCGCCCCTTGACAAACTTGCAAGGGGCTAAGCCGAAATGTGATACTAACTACCCTTTTGAGCGATGTCAAGCAGATCAAATAAACACTGAAGCAAACAGGTGAAGATCTGATTATGCCATTAAGTGCTACAACAAAGAAGAAAAGCAGCTACAACATCAGAAAAGCTAAGCCTGCTACAGAAATCAGTGCCTGCTGCTACCCCCTCCAGGAGAATGACCACACGGAGGAGGCATGATAGCCATGTCCGCCAAAGCTGCTGCGGCCGCCTCATTGCGGCGACGCTCTGAAGAAGTGGCCAGGAACGCAGAAGCACCGTGCTCATGGCTCTGGCTCTGGCCACTCTGCCCCTGCTGGCTCCGCCCGTGGTGACCCCGACTACGAGCTGCGCCGCCACTCCGGTGCGTACCACTCCGATGGGAGCTGCTCTGATGGGTGCAACTCTGGCTCGGCTGTGGAGGGATGCCCTGGCGGTAAACCTGCAATGTCGCCTCTGCTGCCGACAAACGAACCTGTGCCTGTAGGTGCATCTGCTCCAGAGATCGCATGGCCTGGCTATGCTGGCGCTCCATCTCGCGCATGGCTCTCTCATGCTGAAGGCGGAGATCCGAGACGATCATCTGGGAACGAAGATCGGCTGGGGCAGACCGCAATGTCTCCACCACAGACTCCAAGGACTGGATACGGGAGGACAAGCTACTCTGAAGCTCGGCAACCTGGAAGAAGAGGAAGTATATGAACCAAGAATAATCAACAACCAGAATAGACAACAATGAAAGATACCTCTGCCTCCTTGGTCGTCAGGGCCTCTCTCGCCTCACTAAGACGCTGGCGGAGCTCAGCCACCTCTTCCCTCGACAGAGAAGGAGGTGAACCCTCAGCACGAGCCTTCCGCTGTGAACAGAAGAAAAACACATCAGAGCAAGGCAATCATATGTTGAGGATACAAATGAAGGTCAAAGGCAGTGTCTACCTCAGTCTCCAGCATGCCGCGAAGAGTGGCCACCTCCTGCCGAAGGTCAACAATCTCCAGCTATTGGCGTAGCAGTAGAGCCCGAGCCTCCTGAAATGACATGAAGGTCAGAAGAGAACAACAACACAGAATTAAAGAAAAGTGAGAAGCATTTACCTGACCCTCTGGAACGAACAAGTGGCCGTACGCTTCCATGTATCGGCGAAGGTAGTCTCGGCTATCCTCTGCCCAACTAATAACTACCTCACCGCCTTCATACCACAGTGATCGAGGCGTGGTGCCTCTCCACCCAGTCCACGGGGAGGAGAAGGCGCCTGGGACGAGCACCAACTAGGGGAAGAGGAGGAGGAGGCTCCAACCAGTCCTGCTCCAGACCGAGGGCGCGTGCCGAGAACCGAAGCCACAGTGGCGCCAGCTCATTGACGCACAGAAGATGAAGATCGCGGCCGAAGACACGACCAGCGTGGGCAATCCAGGGCTGGAGATGGTCATCGGTCATGAGATATGGCCTCCAACACACTTATGGGAAGCAAAATCATGATTATTATTTCAACAGGAGAATATTGATACACAAATTAAACACATACCTCAGTGTGTGGGAAGCGGAGAATCGTTGCACGAATCGAAGCCAACTGGCTGCGATGGCCACCAGTAGGGCAGATAGGCTCCCAACGAGCCATCAGGGGGAGGAGGTCGGGGTAGGACTGCTGTGCCTGACCCAGGGGGAAGTAAAGGTAGCTCCAGACCTGTAAAAGGCACAACTCGTCAGAGTAAAGCGAGCAATACAAGTGTACAAGAAAGGAAAGCTGCTAAAAGTCACCTCGAAGAAAAGGAGAGAAGGCGGCAACCGAAACAACCCACCTCAGCTGGAGGCCACGGAACAAATGGGCGAGCATCGCTGCCCCCCACGCGTACGTGCCAACCTGCTCCAGGTCAGCAAGCAAAGGGAGGAACCGCAGATGGATGCGGTTCGTCTTCGAGCCCAACAGAAGGCGCCCAAAGAAGAAGAGGAGGAAGCGGCACAGGTCTACATCCGCCTCCAAAGAGCCAGGTAACCCGGTAAATGCCGCTGTAGCCTGGCCGACCATGCGGCAGAAAAAGCTGCCCTGGCTCTCGCCATGGACACGCTCGGCATCCACCAAGCCTACCATCTCACCAGCCTCTAGTCTGGCGATGGTGCGTAGGCCATCCTCCGGGTCGAACTCGGGCTCATATGCGAAGAGGGCCCGGAACTCCCGCGAATAATCGGAAGAGGTGGCACACACCACCGGCCTACCGTAAACACGAAGACCGGTGATGTGTGCAACGTCCTCTAAGGAGGGCACCATGTGCCCCCATGGGAACAGAAACACGAAGGAGTCTGGGTCCCAGGACTCACGGAGGACCTGCACTAGTGGTAGGTCTTCCCAAAAAGGAGTCACCCGGAGGATGGGCCCAAACCCCATCTCCTCTAACCGAACCTGTTGGAAGTCCGGTAGGCCAAGGTAGGCAGCATGCACCAGGTCCCACAAGATCCGAGATTTTATCCGGGCCTGCAATAGAATCCTTTCATTAGTTCACTCAATTTTTATTGTCAAAATGCAAAGGAGCTAATCATTAAGTGCAGGAAAAGAAAATATACCTCTCGGACTGCCGGAAACTCGGGCTCCTCAGAATCGGAGTCGTGGCGGCGAACACGTCTCGGCATCTGTGCCAAAAGGGAAGTTGATATCAAACATTGTTACATACATTTTTATTTATTTCATTCATAAAAAAAAAATCAGCCGAATACGCCCTCCCCTCCTTTGGAGAGGGAGGGCGCTCTGAGCGCGCCCTCCATTTGAGGGCGCGCTGAGCGCGCCCTCATATTAGGGGCGTGCAGAGCGCGCCCCTTCCCGGTGAGGAGAGTGAGGGCGCGCAGACCGCGCCCTCCTCTTGGGGGCGCGGTCTGCGCGTCCCTGAACCGGGGGCGCGCTCAGAGCGCCCCCGGTCCGAGGGCGCGGTCAACATTTTTGCGTTGACCGCACCCTCTCAACTGCTCGATCCATATTTTTGAGATAACTTCGTCAAATCAACTCGGAATCGCGTGAAACTTGAACCAAATCGAAGAGCATAACCCGATCTACATTTTTTGTGACAGGGGCACTAACCTTTGACGACGTTTTGGACTCTGGATCTGAGATGGAACTCTGGAGTTTCTGGCGCGAAGAGAGATGGTGTACAAGTGCAAATGAGATATTCTTACCCCCAGGGGGTATTTATAGAGAGTAAAAATATGAAAATGGGAGAAATTTTAAAATATCACCCAAGGTTCTCAAAATCGAGCTGATCGCAACGCCACTGAAAGAATTCCGATCTGATGCACGGTTTGCTCAAAATAATTTTGTGAAGAAAATTTCTCTTTAAATTCTCACCAAAAATCTCTCTTTTCACATAACTTTAAATGTCTCAATTCCTAAATTAGCTAGATATATTCATGTTTTTTATCATCACTAGCTAACATTTTTCAGGGGTCAGGAGAATATTCTATACATTTATTAGTCAGAAATGGCTGAAAATGTATTTTTCATGAGCAAAATAGATAAAAATGGCGAAAATTTCAGAAAGCGCCAAGCTGTTCAGAAAATCGAGCCAATCAAGGAGTCACCGAAAGAAAATTCATCAGACTCACGGTTTGCTCTGAAAAATTACCTAAAGAAAAAAGGCATGTTAAAACCTTTCAAAAATATCTTGTTTCATGTTAAAAAATATTCAAGGTGTTGAAAAATAAAAAGACATATTCATTATAATTGTCAACATCTATCTTGCATTTTTCCGAAACAAGGTAAATTTCTTTTGAATTTTCACTCAAACTTGCTATAAATAATTCATTGTTTATTCAAAATAAAAACAACATGGCTGACAAGTTAAAGTAGGAAAAGAAGACTCTCAGGCAAGTAGAAGCTTCAACGCAGAGATGTAGCGGCACTTCCGGTTAGAGTCCTCAATCAGGAGGCCTGGGCGGCACACCTGACTCGTCTCCCACAAGGCAATGACTGAGATCGCCTCCTCCTCGTCATTCGCAGAGCCAAGCTGCCTACCCTTGATAGGTGGCAGGTGGGACATCTTGGGCAACTCGTACCGAGGCAAGCCGATCTGGGAGTGGCAACGGTGAGCGTTGTACAATACAAAGGCCGAACCTGTAACCAGGCGGAGATCAACGCCAGGCACAAAGCACACCTGGAAGTCCTTCTGCATCAAGGAAGCAGAAGAGTGCAAGTAGCTAGAATGGTTCATGGAGGCAAAGTGAGCACGCCGGTCCGGCCTCTTCTTCACTAATGCACACCTATTAGCGACTCTCTCGCCGAAGCCAAGCGCATCGGCATATGGGAACAAGGGGCTACGGCGGAAGAGCTGCGACCTGGTGGCCACCTCACCGGCTGGATCGAACTTAAAGTGAAGATCGGCCCAGCAAGCCAGTAGAAGCGCATTGCCGAAGGGAGGACGGCCCATGCAAGCTGCGGACAGTCCGCAGTACAAGTAGCCCAGAACTGAAGGCCCCAACCGCGCACCACTCCAGATGCCGCGAATGCACGAAAGTTGATCAACCTCTAGGAAACCATCCTCCGCAGGAAACAAGAACACCGCGGCAAGGCTAGCCGCGAAACCCTTTACACCACGCAGAATCCGGTCCTCGTCCAGACCAGGAGCCGTCAGAAGAGAGATTGTCCAAGCCGCCAACTTGGGAACACTGATTCGCTTGCCGGCTAACAAGGTGCTGATCTGCCGAGCCTCGACAAAATCCTGCAAGAATTCCAAGCAAGAGAGGGGTCCTGAAGGGATGTACATACCTTCGCCCTCCCTTCTTAGTCCGAGGAAGGCCGAGAAGGAGTTCTGCCTCTTCAAGGAGAACTGTACACTCAAAGCTGCCGAACACGAACGTGTGAGTGTCGAGGTGCCACAACTCAACAAGAGCTCCCATCAAACCGAAGTCAAGGGAGTAGCCTGAATATTTCTTGGCATGGATCAAGAGCCCGGTTAAGCCCCAATCTCGAAGAATCGCTCTAACCGACAAGCCGAGGACGTCAAGCAAGCCGGAAAGCCAGGGAGGAGAGCAATACCAGCGAGGCCCAGGGAAGTTTGGGTAATCCTACACCCAAACAGCAGGTAAGAGAAAATTTTTTTAAGAAAAAGAAGAAGAGAGTGGTTGAAAGCTAAAATTGGCAGCGAACTTACCAAGTCGGCGCCGATTCTGGTCTTCAGATGACCCGGGACGCTTGAAATACCTCGAACCGAGCCAACACGCTGCTTTTTCAAAGGAGGAGCCATCCTGGGTGTTGGTAGGACGATTTGGTCATCCTAAGAGGTGTTTATATAGGGGAAATTGGTCCCGATTTGAACCGGATTCGGATCCGGTCAAAACAGGAAACTGGGATCGAACGCGCCCCCAAAGTGGGGGTACGCAGGCCGCGCCCCCCAACCTAGGGTGCTCAGGCCGCGCCCCCAAAGTGGGGGCGCGCAGGCCGCGCCCCTGGTTCGGGGGCGCATTCGGTCAAATTCTTCCAAAATTCCTCAAAAATTCAGAAAAAATCAGAAAAAATCAGGAAAAATCAGAAAAAATTCAAGAAATTTTGCTAAATTAAATTTATTTATGTTTGGTCTTTATTAAAGTCGAGTGGACATCATTTTCCATTCGAAACTAACATTTTGATGAAAGACAGGAATTGCTCACAGAAACAGAAGAATCAACATGGGAAACCCCCATAACTTGCCAACTAGCATATATGTCGCTAGTCGTGTGTTATTATCTTATGCATTGTTTGTTGAAGACCTTGAGTATGGAGAAGACTTGACCCGAGATCCCCTTCATCAAAATCTACAACGGTCGGGTCATCTCTAATGCTCACGGATAAGCCAAAGTTGTGCTATGAGGGACGATGGTTCCCGAACGGGTATCTTGACCTCATAGACAATCTATATCTTCAACTATTTGTTATACAAGTGTTGTTTTGTTTTCTTGAGCCCAACATGCATCATGTAGCATTAATTGCATTACATTTTTGTCATTGCATTTCCTAAACTTCACCTTCTCACTCTCTCGATCATTCTAAATCCCACCGTGTTTTCTAATCCCATCGTGTTCTCTAATCCCACCATGATCTCTAGTCCCACCAACCTCTCTAATATCCCACCGTGTCTATTAATCCCACCGTGTTTGGTAACCACTTTGTGCCCTGAAATCTTTTCACCACTATGGCCATTGCAACTTCTTTGCTATTCATCCAACCATGGTAGCCAATTCATCCCGCCAAGGGCCTTCTATTTGGTCAGAACTTGCACCGTCAATATCTTCACGGTCTATGCTTAAACATTTACCTTTCGGAATTTGAGATCATTCCATTCCGAATTGAATCTTGTCTCTTGAAAGACTTAAATGAATCTGAGAGCCTGAATTTGCTCGATTGGTATTCTTTTACTTTTTCAAAACAAATCTCTTTAAACTTTAGCCCATCACAGTACAGGAACACCGCAAAGATCGGGTTACCAACTGATGATGAACCTACGAACCCATGTTTCGGGGACTCCCCACCGCGTTGGGGGTTGGCTATCCTTCTCTCATGCCAATGGCACATCTTTTACCAATCGAACATAGGAAGACTTGATGAAACATGGCGGTTAACCAGGAGACTTGAGGAAATTCATCTTGCCGAATCTGGTCGTTGAGCGTGTCTATATCTACACCTTGATGCCACCTTTTCAGTCCATCGTCATTTCACTCCACTACGATCCATCTCGTTTCACTACGCTTTCTCTTCGTTTCACTACGCTTTCTCTTCGTTTCACTCCGCTCCGCTACGTGCCATTCCCTTGCAAAGCCGACATCAAGGCGAGGCAAGCTGTAGACACGCCAAATTGGCTTGATTCGGAGCCCTAGACTCTTATTCCATAGGCGATATCCTTTATTTGACCGTTATCTGATCCGGATTACCTCATGGAGATGAGCTAAGGACATTGGTGGAGCCCCCCTTGTTAGTTGAGAATGGACCAATGATTTCCGGAATATTGCCGTAACCTTCAAGCGAGAGCCGCACGTGAACTGTAAAAACACGAAGCCTGCTTGATGACCGACCTTGAATGGTCCATAATTGAAGGTCTCGGGAGTCCCGCATGTGTTCCGTAACATTCAGGGTTTCCGAGAAGTCATTTCGGTAGGCATCGGTCAATGACGGCTTTCGTTACGGCTTTTTCGATCTGTGCTGACACAGCTATCCCAGACCACATGTCAGGCCTTTCCGGTGATCACCGGGTCTTTTTAGGTCATCTGGGTCGATTCTAGCCGAATATTTTCATCAACCGGAGCCATATGGCCATTTCGGTCAATTTTAGGGTTTCCCGGCTTTTCCGAGTTTCGGTTCACGTTTACCGGGTTAGTCTCAGATTTTTCGATGATTTCGGGTTTTCCCGTCGTACCGGAATTGTTCGGTCATCATTTTAAGTCATCCCGAGTTGACCCGAGATTTATCGACCGGAACCATGCTCTTTCGGATCTTCGCCCCGGGTTTCGGCTTTCCGCGAGAGGGTAAACCGGTAGAAAGCCCCGTGCGAACGTCTCGGGAGTCATGCCAGCTGATTTACCGACTTGAGGAGGTGCGGTTGAAGGCCCTCTTTCCAACGCGACAAACGAGAGTCGAATCTGACATCCCGTTTGCAAGATACGGCTCGCGGAACACGCGCGCAGGAGAGAGAGTGTACCGCGCCCCCACTCCACTTGAAAGAGGAGGGCGCGCCCTCAACCCGGGGGCGCGCCTTGCGCGCCTTCAAACCGGGGGCGCGCCCTGCGCGCCCCCTGTTCCTTTGAAAGGCGGGGGCGCAGTCAGTTTCTTTAAATCGCAAATTACCCCGATTAGCACCTCCTAAACCGGATTTTTGGAAGGTTTCCGCGGAGAATTTTCGATTATTTGTACCGCGCCCCCGGTTCGGGGGCGCGTTACGTATGTCAAGTCGATTTTTAGCAATTTCCAGAAGATTCCATCGATTTTTAGCAGTGAGACGCGTAACGTGCCCCCGCTTTCTTTGAAACAAGGGGGCGCGCAGACCGCGCCCCCGAACTGGGGGCGCGCCCTGAGCACCCTTGGTTTGAGGGCCCGCCCTGAGCGCCCTCGTCCTCTTTGAAACACGGGGGCGCGGTCGGTCTAGTTTCTAAATTTTGCACCGGCTTCCTTCCCCTATAAATTGAGGGCCATTCTCAACGACCCAAGGTTAATCCCCGGTGCCTAGCTCATCCAGAGGTCGTCCAAGCTCTTCTCCAAAGCCGTCCCGACGTCCAAAGGTGATCCGAAGTCAAGAAATCGATCCCGAGGTGAAGGAGAAGGCTCGATCCGGGTGTTCTGCATCAGCCAAATTCATCGACTTCTGAAGAAAATCCGGGGCTTCTTCTGCAAAAGTCTTCAACATATAAATTGTTCCCCTCTTCGTCCTCTTTCATCTCCAACTAACGGAACTCAATTCCGACTTGCCGTTTGTTCGTGGAAATTGGTACACTGAGGGCGCGCATCCAGGTTCTGTTTTCTATATCCGCCCACTTTCAGAATTTTTACTGACTTATACAAGAGGATTTAGGAGAAGTCATCAACATAGGAACTCTTCCTCTCTAAGTCCTCCGTCTACTCCAACAAACGGAACTCTATTCTGACATTGGGGTCTTCTGTAGCATCCTCTGCACCAAAGTCGCGCCAGAAGGGTGCAAAACTACCCGAACCGGCCTTCTTCAACCAACTCGGCTTCAACTCAAGTCGATCCACTCCATAAGCTTTCTCAACTCATTTAACTCAGTTTATTTATTGTTTTAAAGCATATTTCAGTTCATTTTCATTATTTTTACATAATCAAAAACACAAAAAAAGGGTTTAAGGCTCACCCCGAAGCCGGGGAGTCCAATTCCAATTGCTTCTTTCTTATCTTCTCTTTACAGTTACTACACTTCCCATAGTTCTAATCGTTTTCTCTTCACTTTGTTTATTGTTCTAGTTGCACAGGTACATCAAGCTAGCATCGGTTGGAGACTCTTCTTCATCGGCCGGCCAAAGAAGAAGAAGGTTGAACCCATATCCCGATCTCCCACGCTAAGGTACACGGTCAATTCAACTCATCTCTTAATTTACATCCCATAAAGTGGAGCCCGCGGCTCCTGGCGACCACATTCTTTCATGTTTTAATTTCATCTTCTCCTCACTCTCCTCCCACATGACCCGAACCATCTCCGGTGCTCGAGCGACGCCGTGAGATGATAGTTCGGGGATCAATGTGAGTGTGGGACCGAGGTGAGGAGTCTTTACCGCTTTCCGAGTGTCTTACGATTCACTCCCCTTTTCCCCTATTCCATCTTTCACCTTCTCTTGAGGTGCCGATCCGGAACCTGTTTTCGGAGTCGACACTAAGGTCTGGAAGCCACGTTGGGAGGTCGAACTACTACGAGCTGCAACAACCCATGGTCCAACCAGAGGGCCATGTCAATGCCGTCAGAGAACCTGAAGTTCAAAATCCTACTCATTCACCTGCATCACTTAGTGTAGAACAAATCCTCCAGGGTCTATCCCTCCATTTAGATCATGAATCCTTTTCACTTGTGCAATCTTTAACAAAGGGCAAGATGCCCACCAATCAAGATCCGGTCGAGGGAAATCAAGCCCCCTCACCACCCCAATCAACAGTCAGGCTTCTGACCATCTCCTCTCCTGGGCAACCCTATTGTGCCTCTACTCACCCCGTTGTGAGGCATTCATATAATTCTATGCCAGTTCCTACTTTGAAGCCACCTCTTCCAACCCATTCATCTAAATACCTTGCACCGATGGCTCAGGAACCCAGCCTCACTCAAGCATTCATGGACAAACTCAACCAAATGGATGAGCACTTTGAAGAGCTAATAGGGTGTTTGGATACGCTTTTTTCCCTTTCTTTTATCTAAAATTTAAAAATGGAGTAACAGACCTGTTTGGTTACGATTTTTAGAGTCCTCCCGATTTTTAGAAACGGTGTTGTTTCCACTAACTGTCTCTCTCAGAAACAAAACAGGGGAAGAGTTGTTTTGTTTCCGAGAGAGAAGTGCGCCCGACGTTCGGCGCCCGCACGCCTTCCTCTCGACACCCCCTCCCCCCGGGCGCTCCCCCCGCCCGCGAAGCCCCTCCCCCCGGCGCGGCGGGCCTCCCCTCCTCCTGTGCACTGGCCCCCCCGCCGCGGCGGGCCTCACTTCCTCCCCGCGCACTGCCCCCTCCCCGCGGCGCAGGCCCCTCCCCCCTCGCGCTCCCCCCGCCCGCGTAGCCCCCCCCCCCGGCGGCGCTCCCCCCGCCCGCGAAGCCCCCCCCCCGGCGGCGCTCCCCCCGCCCGCGAAGCCCGTCCCCCCGGCGCGGCGGGCCTCCCCACCTCCCCGTGCACCGCCCCTCCCCCGCGGCGGGACTCACTTCCTCCCCGCACACCGCCCCCTCCCCGCGGCGCAGCCCTCCCCCCGGCGCTCCCCCCGCCCGCGAAGCCCCTCCCCCCCGGCGCGGCGCTCCCCTGCCCGCGAAGCCTCCCCTCCTCTTGCGCACTGCCCCCCAAAGCCCCCCCCACGTGGCGGGGCTCCCCTCCTCCCGGGCACCGTCCCCACAAGCGAAGCCCCCCCACCCCCGCGCGGCCGGCGCTCCCCCACCCGCGAAGCCTCCCCTCCTCCCCGCGCACCGCCCCCCAAAGCCCCCCCCCCGCGGCTGGCCTCCCCTTTTCCCCGGGCACCGTCCCCGCAAGCGAAGCCCCCCCCCCGCCCCCGCGCACGGTCTCCGCCGGCCGGCCAGCTCGCAGATAGAGAGAGAGACGGTGAGAAAGGAAGGGAGACGATGGCACCGTCCCTGCTCGCGAGCCCCCCCCCCCCGCGCACAGTCTCCGCCAGCCAGCAGTTCAGAGATAGAGAGAGAGACGGTGAGAGAGGAAGGGAGACGATGGCAGCTCATTTAACAGGGCGGTGGCCCGCCCAAAGTCAGACGCAGTCATTGTTTGACTGCTCCGTAGGCAGTCAAGTCCAATTTTTTTTCTTTCTTGAAAATATATAAAATCAATAATAGAAATTCACGTATTCAACCTCCTTATTAATATTTGATATACGTTTCTTGATAAAAAAATAAAAATGAGCTGATTTTTTTTTATATTAAGTATCCCTGATGTCTTGACAGATTGTTGTTGATATACAAATTTTTCACATATGTATGTTAAGGTGAAATATTTCTTATTCTATGTTTTGTATGTCTACCTTTCCTTCAAATATATATCATAGTGTCAATAGTATCATTACTGTCATATACATCATGTACTATATGTCGTAAAAGTTCTTTTGATTTTAAATTCATAACCAAACACTACTGTCTAATTTTTAAAAATTGTGACAGTTTTGCCAAACACAAAATAATTGGACTGTTTTGCTTTTAAAAACAAAAATGATAAGTCAAGGAATCTTGATTTCAAAAATGAGGTTGTCTTAAAATTAAAAGCGCTACCAAACACCCCATAAGGCACCATTTGGACTCGAAGGCCATTCCTAAAATATCTGCTCCATCTTTCCCAGTCCCACATATCCCTCCATCACAAACACCAGCCTACCATCACTACAATGGCTCAGGTGATCCCTTCACCCATGTCAATGATTTCTTGAGAAAATCATCTCGATGGCTAAATGATCGAAGAGCTCTTGCTATTCTTTTTAAGCGATCATTGGGTGGTGCAGCCCTAGAATGGTTCTTTTCACTAGGGGAAATAAAAATATGGGATTTTGAAATTGTCAAGGAAAAATTCTTGCGACGATATGGGCTGGGCTATTCAATAATTGGAGAAGCAAAAAGAGACATGGAATTAATACAATATCATGATGAATTGAGACCCATGTCCAAGAAGAGCATTGATGCTATGCATAAACCAAGGAGCCCTCTCCAACCCCATCCAGATCATCATCTTCAACCGACTCCTAGACGCCAGTTGATTAGGCCACCCGTGCCCCAACCTCAGCCGGTCATGCATGATCAAGCTCCTCTTGTCCATTGTGCAAATACCTCATTACTTAAACTAGCTCCCCAGGCTTTGACCTCACCAACATTTCCAAAGGCCCCTCGGCCAATCATCCGGCCCTTGGCTTCTCAGCCTGTTCTACCAACAATTCCTCGGTCAAGCATCTAAGCCATGACTCCTCAACTAATTACACCAATAGCACTTCAGCCTGAACCGACTTCTATACCAACACCACTTCAATCAATCCCTCGACATAGGGTTCCCCCTCAGTCAGTCAAACCACTTGTTTTGTCTATTGCTCCTGCCATGGTAGAGGAACTAGTCACTCCGCTCATCCATGCTCCTGCCATGGTAGAAGATTCAAACACTTCGACCCTTCAAGGTCCTGCCCTGGTAGAGGAATCAATCACTCCGACCATTTGTGCTCCTACCCTGGCAGAGGAATCAACTCCTCAACATATCCTTGCTATTTCTCAAAATCCAAGTCAGTCAGTAGGGGAGATTGAACCAAACCCTTCGATACTTCTGGAATCCTTTAAACTAGGCATGCCCTCTTCCCCAGAACAACCTGAGGAGAAGCCTACTGTAAGGAGCTTAGGTGAGGGGATCATAAATTTAATTGATTTTCAAGGACTAGGCAAGGATTCTCCAGGTATACATCAAATGTTTCCATCATTAGAATTGATCCCTAAAGCTGGGGAGATAGAATTGACCCTTGAACTGAAAAATAAAGGAATAGAATTGGTCAGTGAAATAGGGAATGAATCAACAAGCCTCCTGAAGGATGTAGACCTTAGCAAAGGGATACTAGGACCTCCTCCAGCTAGGCAGCTAAAATCCTCAAAATCAGTCTTAGGGCCACGACCCTTGCCTCATTCTCCTTATAAAGAACAATCGGGCCCATGGGCCCACAATCAATCAATCTTAGGGCCACGACCCTTTCTTTACCCTCCTCCCAATCAAAGATCAGGCCCATGGGCCCACAGTTCCTCAATCTTAGGGCCACCACCGTTTCTTTATCATGCCCACAACCATAAAATGGACCCATGGGTCCCCAATTCTTCAATCTTGGAGCCACCACCCATACTTCATCCTATTCAATTGGGCCCTTATGCCCCATTTTCAAGCCCTTATGCCCCTTTTCGTCAATCGGGCTCTTATGCCCCTTTTCATCAACTGGGCCCATGTTTCCCTTTGCATCAGCCGGGCCCACGTGCCCCCTTTATCCAACTGGGCCCATGTGCTCCTTTTAATCAACCGGGCTCTTATGCCCCTTTTCTTCAACTGGGCCCACGTGCCCCTTTTAATCAATCGGGCTTGCATGCCCCTTTCCTTCAACTGGGCCCATATGCCCCTTTCCCCCAACTGGGCCTACATGCCCCTTTCCTTCCATCGGGCCCACGTTCCCATAATTCTCCCCAATCGAAACCATGTGCCCTTAATTTTTCTAAATCAAGCCCACGTGCCTGCAATTCACCTCAACCGGGCTCACATGCCCATGTTTTTCTACAACCGGGCCCATGTGCCCAAATTTCTTCTAGATTAGGCCCACATGCCCACCTTTCAACAAACTCGGGCACACATGCCCACACTCCTTCAACTTCGGGCCTGTATGCCCCCATTTCTTCACCATTGGGCCCATGTGCCCAAACTTCTTCAAAATCGGGCCCCCGTGCCCCCACTTCTTCAACTTTGGGATTACGCACCCATACTCTTCAATGGTGCCAGCGAGCCCATCACAAATCACAATCTTGCTCCCAACCATCTAAATCGGGCCCGTGTGCCCGCTCTTTTCGTCGAGTCCCTTGGGCTCAGCCTTCAATCGGGTCTTTTAGCCCATCACCTTTAGTTAGGCCCTCAAGCCCATCAACATCAATTTGGCCCTCTGGCCTCCATTCAACTCTTGGGCCCACATGCCCCTTGATTCCAACCCTTCCCGGGCTTGCAATCCCACTATCAACTCTTGGGCCCAAGATCCCGCTTTAATTCACTTTTCTTTTCAAGCATTCTCTTTCCTTTTCTAAATTTTATTTTCAAAAAAAATCAAGGTAGAGAAATTTCCTGGGTGATACCCCAATCTTTGCCTTCTACATCATCAATCCTAGTTCCACCGTGCCAAATCAGATCCTCCACATCTTGCACCTCGCTGTATGACTCCTATTCTTCGATTCAATGTGGAGCATATCAACAGTGGAAGCAGTTGGGCAAGGCAAGGCAAGGCAAGCACAAGCAAAGTCGTCATCAACAATGAAATTCTTCTTCTCTCAAGTATTACATGAAATTGCATTCATCATCATTATGTCATCCGTAAGGCAATATTTTTTTGAAATGATTTTGAATTTCACATGGCAATTTTAATTGAGAGAAATTCATGATTGACAATATTTGTAGCTACCTTGTTTTTATTAAACAAATTCTTTACATTGCAAGGCATGCGAACAATTGATTCACCTATGGAATGTAATCTACCTCAAAAAAAATAGAGAAAACTACCAGTATGACTTGAGTCCACATGTTCTAGGTTGTTGTCTAGGAGTCAAGGGTAGATTCTATTCTACACACACAACACGTCCTGATCCCAGAATCTGGATGACCCAACACCCGAGAGAAGCTAGGCAAGGCTCAGAGGTGGAAGGAAAACCCTCACCCTACTCTCTTCTGTACGGTCCAAGATAGGCAAAGGGGACTAGAGGGGGAGAGTATCGAAAGCATCCACCGCCTTAGTAGGAGGCCGTCTCGGAAGGTCCAACTTCTTAAAAGAAAAGGGTGCCAAAAGATGGGCAATGAACCCCACAGGTTTAAACAAATATGGGCCTGTCTGAATGAGTACCCAAAAAAAGTAGAAAATGAAAAAAGGCACCAAAAGATGGGCAATGACCCCACAGGTCAAAGACTTGTCTAAGTGAGTGCCACATGTAGAAAAGACCTGAAGAGGCCGAACCCCAAGGGGCAATTAGGTGCAAGTAGAGAAATCCCTCTTGACATCTTCAAAGCCTATCAAGAACTTTCCCACAATTCTTCATTCTTAACCCCCCATGGTGTGGGTGGACCAACCAAATCAAAGCTAAACTCTAGCTGATCAAAGGTTGAAGGTCGGAAAGATTTTGGGTAAGGAACCTCATTTTGCACATGGTATCTACCAGTGAACCTAGAATAACAACCAAGTGATTAGAACTTGTGTCAATACTATTTTTTTCTCTCCCAAAAAAATTTATTTTCAAAAACTTCAAAAAAAGTTGAATATCTTCAAAAATCCAAAAAAATGAAGTATTTTCAAAAAACTACAAAAAAAACTGAATATTTTCAAAATTCCAAAAAACTTTAATCTTTTAACAAAACTACTTTTCAAATTTAGACAAAATTTTCAAAAAACTTTTTTTTCACCATGCTTGGTTTGAATTCTCGTCTTTATATTCATATTTATTTTTAGTCTCTCATGTTTCAAATATTTCATTGCATATTTGCTGCTTTATTTTTTTACATCCTTAAGGAGAACTTATTACCCCTTGACAAAGGTCAAGGCATACTACAACTTGCAAGGGGGATAAGCCGCATTGTTGTTCTAATCTCTTCCTTCTAGTGTTTTAGGCATAAGGAGAACTTATCACCCCTTGACAAAGGTCAAGACATACTGTAACTTGCAAGGGGGATAAGCCATCTTGTCATTCTAATATCCTTTTCTGAGTGTTTCAGGCACGAAGAACAAACGAGGAGAACTACACAACAAGTCGATGCTCGCCACTTCCCTCCCCTAAGGATTCTTAGGAGGAGGTGTCATCATAACCTTGGCCTCAACTTTGCCGAGGAACCTCTTATAAAACTTTTTGCAGGCAACACTCGCCAGTTCCCTCCCCTGAGGATTCTCAGGAGGCGGTGTCATCATTACCTCGGCCTCTATCTTGCCGAGAAGCTTTTTTTCTGTGTCCTAATCGTTTGTGAGAATGCATGTCATCACACTGCAAACTCACCATTATCATTTCCTTTCTTAGCATATATTAGGTGCATTACTATTTATTTTATGCATTGATGTTGAAGACCGTGAATGCAAAGAAGACCAGGCCCGAGATCCCCTTCATCAAAATCCACGATGGTCGGGTCATTCTTTATGCTCACGGATAAGCCAAAGTTGTGCTGTGAGGGACGATGGTTCCCGAATGGGTATCTTGACCTCATAGACAATCTATATCTTCAACTATTTGTTATACAAGTTTTGTCTTGTTTTATTGAGCCCAGCATGCATCATGTAGCATTAATTGCGTCACATTTTGTTTTATCTTTGCATACGTCTTTTCATAATCTTTACCTTCTCGCCCTAATCTTTAAACCTTTTATCCTAATTCCGATCATTCTGAATCCCACCGTGTTCTCTAATCCCACCATGTTTTCTAGTCCCACCAACCTCTCTAATAGCCCACCATGTCTGTTAATCCCACCGTGTTCGGTAATCACCTTATGCCTCCAAGTCCTCCATCACCACTGTGGCCATTGCAACACTTCTTTGCTATTCATCCCACCATGGCAGCCAATTCGTCCCACCAAGGGCCTTCTATTTGATCAGAACTTACACTGTCATTATCTTCACAGTCTGTACTTCAACATTTGCCTTTTGGAATTCGAGATCATTCCATTCCGAATCAAATCTTGTCTCTTGGAAGACTTAAATGAATCTAAGAGCCTAAATGTACTCAATTGGTATTCTTTTACTTTTTCAAAACAAAACTTTTTTTTAAAACTTTAGCCCATCACAGTACGGGAACACCGCAAAGATCGGGTTACCGGCTGATGATGAACCCACGAACCCATGTTTCGGGGACTCCCCACCGCGTTGGGGGTTGGCTATTTTTCTCTCGTGCCAATGGCATATCTCTTACCAATCGAATATAGGAAGACTTGATGAAACATGGCGGTTAACCAGGAGACTTGAGGAGATTCGTCTTGCCGAATCTGGTCATTGAGCGTGTCTATATCTACACCTTGATGCCACCTTTTCAATCCATCACCATTTCACTTCACTACATTCCACTACGATCCATCTCACTTCGCTACACTTTCTCTACGTTTCACTCCGCTCCGCTACATGCCATTCCCTTGCAAAGCCGACATCAAGGTGAGACAAGTTGTAGACACACCAAATTGGCCTGATTCGGAGCCCCAAACTCTTATTCCATAGGCAATATTCTTTATTTGACCATTATCTTATCCGGATTACCTCGTGGAGATGAGCTAAGGACGTTGGTGGAGCCCCTTGTGAGTTGAGAATGGACCAATGATTTCCGGAATATTGCCGTAATCTTCAAGCGAGAGCCGCGCGTGAACTGTAAAAACACGAAGCCTGCTCGATGACTGACCTTGAATGGTCCATAATTGAAGGTCTCGGGAGTCCCGCATGTGTTCCGTAACATTCAGGGTTTCTGAGAAGTCATTTCGGTAGGCCTCGGTCAATGACGGCTTTCGTTACGGCTTTTTCGATCTGTATTGACACGGCTATCCTGGACCACGCGTTAGGCCTGTCCGGTCATCACCGGGTCTTTACGGGTCATCCGGGTCGATTCTAGCCGAATATTTACATCAATCATGGCCATACGTCCGGTTCGGTCAATTTTAGGGTTTCCCGACTTTTCCTCAACTCATTTAACTCAGTTCATTTACTGTTTTAAAGCATATTTTAGTTCATTTTCATTATTTTTACATAATCAAAAATACAAAAAAAGGGGTTAAGGCTCACCCCGAAGCCGGTGAGTCCAATTCCAATTGCTTCTTTATCATCTTCTTACTACAGTTACTACACTTCCCATAGTTCTAATCGTTTTCTTTCACTTGGTTTATTGTTCTAGTTGCACAGGTCTATCAAGCTAGCATCGGTTGGAGACTCTTCTTCATCGGCCGGCCGAGGAAGAAGAAGGTTGAACCCATATCCCGATCTCCCGCGCTAAGGTACACAGTCAAATCAACTCATCTCTTGTTTTTATTCCATAAAATGGAGCCCGCGGCTCCTGGCGACCACCTTTCTCTTTATTCATGTTCTAAGTTAATTAACTCCTCACTCTCCTCCCACATGACCCGAACCGTCTCCGGTGCTCGAGCAACGCCGTGAGATGAAAGTTCGGGGATCAATGTGAGTGTGGGACCGAGGTGAGGATCTTTTACAGTTTTCCGAGTGTTTTTTGATTCACTCCCCTTTTCACCTATTCCATCTTCACCTTCTCTTGAGGTGCCGATCCATAACCCGTTTATGGAGTCAACAATCTCATGTGAGATCATAGATATCTTGTTCTTATATAAGATTTGATCTTCTTCCACTTCCACTTCCACATCCGCTCCCACTACCCGAACCTTGACCCTTAAATTTGTCGGTATGCCAATACATGTCTTTGTCGGCAAATGATCTTCAGCTTGCCTCCATCACTCATGCTATGTCATCTGTTTGTCATGTTATGCACATATATTGATATAAATCATTAAAGATTAAATATTACATACATTTATTGATTTTTTTTATATTTTCACGCGCTCTTATCCAATGCCATATATATGTAACAAAGTTCTTGCCAATTCTACAAGTTCTTCATGGAATGTGTTCTTCTGTCTCTTTAAAGCTTCTTTTGAGCTTTCAAGATTTTGTAGATACATTCTAAAATGTGCATATACCTCGGGTGGAGTTCGTGTGCACGATGCAATGCCCCCTTGATACTAAAAAGATAATGCTTCAACAATTAAGTTCCACTGTAAGGAACTTTATCAAAATATTTACCCTTCACTTTTCTTTGCTTCATTGACACCATGGTGCAATGAAGCCAAGCTAGGCCATTTTGGGTTGAGTGGGAAGTATCATGGCTTGGAGAAGACATATTAAAATTCGAATAATAAAATTTAAACTAGAAACTAAAGAGACATGAGCACTTAAAACTTGAGATTAGCAAAAGAACTAACAAGATAATTAACACCATCTTAAACTAGAAAGAGAGTTGAGAGAGTAAGAGAGTTGAGTGAGTAAGAGGGTGAGTGAGTGAGAGTGGGTAAGTGAGTGTTGGGAGGGGTGAGGATGAAGGCTCCCCCTTTAGTTGCCAATGTGTTGAGCCAGCCATTGGACTGGTTGTTGAGTGATCTTAATTTTTTTAAGTATACTTAATCTTAATTTTTTTGCTAGTATAATTTTATAAATGTCTTCTTCTTAACATGTATTACTAGGAAGACAATGATCATTTTTCTAGTCTACTGTCAAGCTGGTACGATCTTTTGGAAATCAGTTGATGCAATGGGATAGGTAAAAAATGTCGAGTACCTTTACAATTTGATATATGAAGTTATCCAAGAGATAAGGGAAGACTGAGTTGTCCAAGTAATAATGGAAAACACAACTGTATATAAATCGGCTAGACAAATGCTAACCGTGTTCCACCTACACATTAGACTAAATGCTTAAGGACATATGCAATGAGAGAACTATAACTACATCCTAAACCTAATGAGAGAACCTACCAAGGGTCAAGAGCTCCTACAACTAGGTGCTACCCGGATAGCCTTTCATTACATTTCTTTAGAGAGTTTGATGAGTCAAAGGTGACCTCTAAGCTACATGGTAATCTCACCAGATGGGTACTTAGATGGCTAGAGCTAACCCTTCATACGAGAGAGAAGGGAGAAAAGTAGAGGACATAATAAAGAGTGGGAACTTTTGGAAGGTTGTAAAAAGACTTTACTAATAGTCCAACCTATAGTCAAGGTGCTTAAGATAGTTGATTAAGATAGAATTGAAGACATGGGCTACTTATATGATGCAATTGATCAGGCAAAGGAAGAGATCTCGAAGATAGTGTCCAACTTCACCAAGTGGTGAAACATCATTGACGGCGGGTGGGAACATACCTTACATCAACCCATACATGCAATATGTATATTTTCTTAACCATTTACTTAATTTGTGTATATTTTACATACCATTTAAGTTATTTACTAACATCTAAACCTTGTCAGGTTACTTTTTCAACCCATGGTATTGCTACAATCAACCTTTCAAGGCAACAAACGAGATGATTGATGACGTCAAGTGTGTCATCTGATAGATCCTTGGGGATGATGAACAGTCTATTATTGCATGCAACAAGATTTACATTACATAACATGCGCATTTCACTTTAGAATGAGTAGACTAGAGCATGCTATGATGCTCCTAAGTTTGGGTATGTATCATTAGATGCATTGATTAAATTCAAATTGATTTGTAAAAGTTAATTATCTTTTAACATGTTCATTTTATATAGCTGACTAGTGGATGGATCATGTCAAGGCATGGTTATAAAGACTTGGTGGATGTGGACATATGGGTCTTAAGCCAAACCACTTCGGCTTCAGACTATGAGAGGAATTGGTCAACGTTTAGCCTGATCCATACAAAGCAAAGAAATATGCTGGCATTGCAAGGACTTCAACATCTTGTTTGTTGTTACTACTGATAGAAATGTATACCTTACAAGCCAATCATATATGATATGATTCGACATTTCTAGAAATATCTCATTCAATTAATTAGGCAAATTTTCATTATAAGCTCTTATTAGATGCTAATATCATAATGAAGTCCTTGATCAAATGCAATGATGATTAAATCATGATAATGAGATTGATCATCTAGAGGTATTTGATCTAAATAGTTTTAGTCATAGGATACTTGAGAAGGGACATCAAGAATCTGAATAGACTAGTGTATGTGATATCTTCTCATGTGATGATAATGAACAATCTCATTGATCATTAGTGTGGAAACACTGAGATACACATATAGGTGCTCATTAGTTGAATGAGTTCACTGAACTGACCAAATTAAAAACCCTGAATGGTATCTTATCGAACTGTCAATCAGGGTTTTCTATCATCACAGTTGTATGGTCGGACCTTTGACCTGAGTCACCAAAGATACCTTGTTGGGTGGAACTTGTGCTTTGACCATTGACTTATGCATCACCGTTTAGATGGTCTAGTATAGCGATAGATCAGTTACAAGGAAAACTCGATGGAGGCAATTGAGCGGACAACAAGGGATCGTCCACTCTCGGTAAGTGAGAGTGAATGTCCTATGGGATAGTACTCTAAATCCCTGACCAGGGTAGATAGGATAATTGGAAAAGGAGTTTTTCAATTGATCTAATTTTGAGTACAGGATCCTATAGAGTCAGTATACTAAGGAGTTGACAGTCGATGACATACTCCTTTCCAACCGGGACATTGGATGGACGAGAGTTTATATCCATGCGGTAACTGATAATGAAAAGGCTCAATGGAGATAACATTATCCTCATAGCCATTTGGGATCATGGGATGTGGCTTGTACCATTCATGATCGATAAATCGATTAATCTATTATTAGATAATACATTTAATTAAATTAAATAGAATTATTCTATTTTATTTAGGCCTCAACCAAATAGGCTATTGGACCTAGTGGGTCACACACAAAATGACTTATCCACAAGTACAGGGGGCAAGGGTGCAATTTATGGAGATTTTGGATTTTTATTAAAAATTTCAAAATTCTCTATATATACTAATAGTTTCAGTCAAACACTATCAAACCAAGGGTATTAACCACGTCCTCAGCCTCCTCCCTACCTCCTTCTCTCTCTAGAAGGCGTCCATGGCCGATGGAGCTCCGTTCGGGAAGAGTTCTCGAGGACGGCGTGAAGGGAGAATATGTTGTGGATGAAGTTCGTGTGGATAGTAATGGAGACTGGACACTTGAACAGTTTTATGATCATGATAAGTTCATCTCCTTTTTTTCCATGGGATTATATGAATCCCTATCAGGTATATTCGAACCTGATTTGATCAGTTTTCGATTTTCATTGTTCGGTTCTGATTGAGACAGATTCTAAAGGAACCCATAAGAATTGTCACTTCCGTTGCACCAATATTTTATGGACGATTCCTTACAATTACAATATGAGGCTAAAGCTAAGAAATTTGGAAAGATTGAATGAAAACTAGAAGGAAAAACAAAGGTGGATATCAAAAGCTTCGAGATGATAGACCGAGGAACCAACAATTCAAGAAGAGGATATCTTGACTTGGACCAAATATTTTATGAGAAGAATTTATTGGAAGCTTGGGTGCAAGAACGAGAAGGGATGGGTTCAATTTAGAACACCGATGATGGGTTGAAGGAGTGCTCGATGATGCCCCGCTCACCGATGAATTCTATATTCTTCTCTCCTTGGCAAAATGATAGAGAACCAGTGAAAGATCTAGCCAAGGTATGCAAAGTAAGAGAAAATGTAAACAAGTTCTAACTGATTCCCTTGATATTGTAGATGTAGATACAATTGACAAGGAGTGAGAAGATATGCTGGAGCCTAATATTCCAGTACAATACCAAAATTTGGAGGATTGTAACGTTTGTTTTTTTATATAGGTTAAAGATATTTTAAATTAATTTTTAAGAGCGTTTTATTGTTATTTAAACTCTTTCCTAATTATCCTCCATTTTTATCGTTTTTTCCCCTTTTCCATACCCTAGCTTGATCGTCTCGCCGTCTTCCCCTCGCGAAACCGTCTCTGCCTTCGCCAGCAGCGTCGTTCGGTCGCCTCGTTCCTCCCTCCCTCCGTCGCCACTTTTTCTCTCTGTGCGAGCGTCTCCGCCGAGCGCCTCCGTCGCCGACGTCACCCTCGACGTCCGCCGCCTCGCCATCCGCGCGCGCACGAGCACGCGCGAGCACCCGGTCAACGCCGCACGGCGTCTCCCCGCCGCCTCGCCGTCGGCCGCCGCCCACGCGGCCGGCGCCGTCGGCGCCACGCGGCCGCCCCCGCCCTCGCGCGGCCAGCCTCCCACGCGGCCTCCCTCCCTCAGCGCCGCCGTGCGCCCCCCGGCCGCCGTGCGCCGCCCCCCTACCTGCCGTCGTGAGCCTCCTCTCTCCTATCCTATCACCCTCACTCTTCTATCTATTGCCATATCATATCATTATGCTCTTCAATTATTTTTTCTAAATTTTTCCATTGATCCAACAACTTATATTGCCTTGTGTATACTCTTTTTCCAGCAACCTAAGTGGTGAGGATTAATCCTTTTCGACCGGTGTTCGAGGAGGCATCGCGTTGTCAACGTCGATATCTTTTTCGGTCGCCAATTTCCGATTTTCTCCAGCACCGTTTCCGGTAGGCACTCTTGACGTGTCTACTACCATTTAAATCATATACTTTAAAAAACTCCATGACTTGTAGTAATTGGCCTATTTTATTAACCGGGTTGGTGTTACTTGTTGTGGTTAGATAGTACTTTTAGTGGTGTTGTTCCTCCTTTGTGCATAATTAAGGATCATGATATGATGTTATATATGTCGTTTATAACATGTTGATTGGTATATCTTAGTCGATCATATCCCTTTTCAGTTAGTATATATTTAGGATAGTCTTTGTTACCCTTTTTAAACTACTCTCCTTGTACAAGTGGTGTTATGTTTACCTTATTAGTTAATGTCTTTTCTAGTAATATTAAATCTGATCTTTGGCTATGTTATGACCTTTTAACCAAGAGATAAGTCTGATTGGGTGGTTACAATATGTTCGGTTGAGTGTTTTATGTGGTATCATGTTAGTCTTCAGTTATGCTTGTCATTTCATGGTTTTAGTATCATAAACAGGTTATTTAGATGTTGTTGTTCATAACAATTGCATTGGTAGCATGTTGGTCATAGCATGATATGGTGTATGTCATTTATCTTATAAATGTGATCATGGCATGGCATGATTGAGGTGAATGCATGATGCATTGAAATTCTAATGGAAACAGCTACACCAAACTAGTTAGTCGTGACCCGAGGGCAGCGGAGGTTAGAACAGTCCGGTGCATCCTTTGATCCCAGATATCGCGGTTTGTCCCTGTGCTACCACTGCCTAGGTGCACTATGGGATTTCGTTTAGCTATATGGTACTGCTATATATGATAGATCTAGTGGTAGCTGGTTGAGGTGGCAAGACGACGCATTCCTTGCTAATAAGAAAAAGGTGTGGTCCTTTATTAGAGGATAGGTGCATTATTGCATGGTATTGTATAGGTGGTCTAGTGATGTATTTTATTTTGTCAATTATCATATTGTGTTGCACGGTGTATGCATAGTTTGCCTCATTTATAGTGATATCATCATATGGATCATATAGTAGGTGTATATGCATATGTTCATACCATCTTTTTAGGTCATGTTATGGTGCATATAGGTGCTGGTCGGTGTGATTATAGGCTTTGGTTGGTGGTGTAAAACACATGGATTAAGTCATATATCTAATATATTGACTAGCCTTTATTTGCATATAATGGGTGTAGGTCTGGGTACCTATTTAATTAATATCTAGGGCCTTCTAGCTATCCGATTTGGCGGATGATGGGGTGTCTACTGAGTCGTCGTACTCATCCCAATCCTCTTATCAATTTTCAGGTAATCAGGTTTAGCGCAGCGGAAGCGTGATGGATCGATTCTCTAGAAGACAATCAGATGATATTTATGACTAGATGGTATTTAGTTTTGTTTAGATTATAGTGATTAGTGATGTATTTGAATTTGAATTTGTGAATTTATGAACTTGGATCTAGTTGTTTTCATTCGTTCCAAACCGATATATTTTAGGGGTTATTTTCCCCGGTTACGTCGTCGGATTATGTTCCGCTGTGCAGGATTAGATCCAGGGCGTGACAAGGATTCTTCTTCAAAGAGTAACAATGATGATGGAGCGAGATATGAGAGATGAGGCACCATTTCAAGCAGAAGGACGTCCACAGATGTGAAGAGAGCTCCTACAACAATTGAACCTTCACCAGAGAAGAGTAGTACACCCATGCGACCCAAGACATAGATCATAGTGTGAGATTACAAGGTGTTGGAGATCAACAAATCCAATGAAATAGAGGACAATGATATGATGCCTCCAACTATGACTTTAATTCATCTCAAGGTTCTTGGTTCCCAACATATAACCAAGAGCATTTTGAAATGAATTATGGGTTTTCATTAGACACTTCGATTTAGTCCACCTATGGCTATGATATAGTGGTTCTTAGGAGGGATATAATGTTAGGATGATTGTGAGAGGAAGTAACTAGTACAATTGTCACATATATTTGTACAATGCTACGTACTCTAGTCGAATAACATGGGGAGAGTAGATAAATTATATATAAAATGTAGATCATGTAAATTTAAAATAAAATTTATGAATTAATTTTTTAAGATCATGTCACTTAAATTTTTAATTTTTTTATTTTCCTAATTTTTTATTTTTTGGATTTAAACAAAAAAATTATTAATAAAAAATAGAGTCCAACCAGGTCGCGAGTCGATCTGACTGAGTCGATCTTAGGCTGGATTGACCTGGTTGCAAGTTGCAACTCTCAACCCACTTTACCTTGATTCAAACTACCAAAATTGGAATATGTAAATTGACATTTTTTATATATAACATCATATTTTCTTTAAAGATTATTCGAATATATCTCATATGTTATAATATAATTTTCTACATTAATCTTATATTGAAATCATTGAACACTTTTAATTTTACATTATGTTTCTTGTGGGTCTTATTCTTGTCATATTCCATACTTATTCTTTTAAATCTTTTTTATTTATATTATATACCTCGAACCATCCTAAGAGGTCACATAGCATACGTATATCACTCTCGCGTCTAGTCTAGGCAATGGCATTACAATACAAGAGTCCAGGCCAGACGGATCCCCACGTAATAGCCATCTTTGACATATTAGAGCTTTTTACGCTAACCTTGCCCACCTATGAGTCTATGACAACCGTTTGCTAGTTCATTTCCCGCGAACCAAATACGTTGGCCTTCCCCCCTAAAGATGCCATCAGGGATATGATCTATATTACCTCCAAAATGTCATCGTCTCAAAAATATACTTAATTTATTTTATGGTAAAACACAAATGAATATTTTTAATGATAACGGTGTCATCAGAGATGTATATATACAACTAATATTGGATGCAGATATACATTCTTTTGAATTTTTTTGCATGTATCTAATGACAATAGTAAACTGAATATTCTTTTGTGAAATGAAGAAAAATATGTCAACACTTATAAAAAGAGAATAAATGAATTTTAAAAGTGTATATATTATAATATCTCATCATGATAGCTTAATTTAATTACTCAATTTCTTCTTACATATTCCTTTTTCTTAAATTCTAAAATCAAAGTTCAAGCTTAAAAGTAAGGGCTGGATATATCGTAGGTCTTCTTGAACCAACTGCGGTAGGTGTTGCAGTAATGGTTCATCCTTATGGCAAATCTAATGTATTTTCTCTTTCTATTCGATCTAATTTAGGATTAATCTATGATATTAATAATTTTCACTGTGCTTATGATGTAGAAACATATTGATCATTCTCAGTTTTTCATATGGAACCGAGATACATCAAGAAAAAAAATCGAAATAGACCTTGTTTATCATATATCTACCTCCAGAGTCTCAAAAACTCCAAATATATTAAGAAAAAGATTGACTAATCCACTTGCTAGGTCGATCTTCATACTCCGCCACTTTCCACCAAGTTGTCCTCCCAAATGAATGCTCCAAAGATGTCTCCCATGTTGGTCTTGCCCCCTAAAATTGAAAGAAGATGAAAAGGAAGAGCGGTAGAACTACTCCTATATATATATGGTAGAATATACTTCAAGTTATAAACATCCCATAAATACACTATTCTGCATGCATATGTGTACATATTACAGATCAGATATCATCACTGAAACCCCTAAATTTGAGAAAATGTCATTCATATGTATGAGTCGTAGAGGATAGGAAAACCAAAGACTTTATAGAAAAACTTAATTTTAAGTTTTCTATAAGAAGTTACAAATTTTAGATGATTAAACAATAAATTTATTCAAATTTTTAGATTTCATTCACTTATGCTTGTTTGAATTCTTAAAGGGTCTGTCAAGCCTATTAAACTTGATTCATTTCTGATTGAACATCAACTGAAAATAATTTATATTAAATGACTGGTTTTATAAGATTTATTTCTTATATCAAGTTATGTGAGAGATGATTTAATTAGATATTAATACTTGAGTAATTATGCCGAGCTATAACAAAAATAATTACATAAAAAGAGGTATTTAGTGCAGTTGATGCTTATGATTTACAAAATAGATTACAAAGTGAGTTCAAATAAAAATTTTGAGAACATGTGGCAAATATTTTAAAGAGTATACCAAACAAAGAAAAAAATTTATCAGAAGAGATCTCAATGAACATATCAGAAATGAATATCATACATGTGAGAAAGTTCACTAAAGTTTCAAATATAAAAATTAGAATAAATAGGTGAATAGTATCCTTGAATTTGTAATGCGTATAATATTATATTAACAAAAACATATTTTATTGAATAACACAAATGTGTGATAACACAAACATATAAACATTAGATGAAGAGATGCGACTTTTAAACAAATGTCTAAAAATTTAGAACTAAAAGAAAAAGACATATATTAACGAAGATAAAGAGAAAAGACATTAGAATCTTAACTAAGTCAGATGTATTATAGATAATAACCAATATTTTGATCAAAGATGATAATATTAAATAAAATTTAAAATGCTATTTTAATACCCTTTTTAATAATAACTTTTCTAGAAACATACACGGCATAGAAGACGTAACAAAGTTTTATATGAAGAATTATGCTATGAAGATTAAACTTTAAGATATAAATGAGGCTTTGGAAAAGCAATTAAGCTATGTGATCTTGATTGTGTCCCTATTAAAGTATAAAAATACTTATATAATTTAAAAGTGAAATGGTTGAGTTGACCTTTTTATAAAATCTTAGTCTTGAAGACAATACAAAATATAAGGAGAAAGAGTATTATCATGTCTATTTTTAAGAAAAAAAGACGATATACAAAACTACTTATGATATTACGAGGGAGTTATGAAATGACACTTATAAGATACTATAATTATTTTAGTCAACCCATTTAGATTCATATATGTTTGATCTACACTATGATATATTTTTATTACATTTAAATATGATGAAAATTTACATATTATTTTAGCCAATCAGTTTAGAACATCAATGTATGTGAAAAGATTTACATATAATGTTTTTTGGCTTAGAAAATGTTGAAGTAGCCAATAACATTTGCAAATTAGGAAAGATTTTTCTATTTCAATTGGATTACATCAATAATGTGTGATAAGTTTTTTATTTTTCTATTAGTTATAGATGGATTAACAAATATATGATGTATATGATATTTGTAGTTGATATTGTATACTTGCATCGATAGATGAGTCACAAAGAGTTAATATAAAGTTAGAGATTTAAGAAAAAATTAAGGATAAGAATTTCAAGAGAAGTAGAACTAAAATAATAATATATATTACAAATTTAATAAAAACAAAAGAGAAGAAGATGAGAGTTACTTTGGATAGAGTAATGGTATTTTGAAGTACTCAACTTAAATATTTTACTTCAATTATACAAAAAATAAAGAATATGATGGGGATATTAACTATAAAATTTTATTAAAGTTGAGAAATAATTTTATCACGAATCTTCAAGACATCCAATGTTGTATGGTAGTAAATATTAAAAAATAAAAAATATATATATTTAAAATAAGTGTTACTGAAATGAGAATATTAAAATGACTATGTGGGTATACTAGATTAGATTGAATAGGCAATGGGTATACTAGAGAAAATGTTGGGGGTAGTGACAATCAATATAAAAAAAAGGAAATAGAGAAAGTTTGATCATATTAAACACAAGCTTATGAATGATCTATTAAAAGTAATAGAAAATATAAAGAATAGAAATAAAAACATGATAGAACCTAATCTTTTGTGTTTATTAGAAAATTTAGATGATGAATAATTGATATTTGTTTATGTTGTCAGATCATTTTAATTTAAAGATTATTTTTCTTGTTAGGTAGTGGGACTCTTTCATGCTCACTCCATGACACGACACATTGTCAATGGGGGCGTGGTTGGTGGCAGAGTGGACGAGAGCGAGAGAGAGAGAGAGAGAGAGAGTATGTATAAACTTCTGAAGAAATAGAAAAGGTCCATCTGATCTTATCGTCGATTATTGACCGGTGAGAAGCCGCTTTCTTGTGAGGTCAAGATTCGCTCGTGGCCGTCGGCGGCCGGTCCCGAACTCCCCGACTGCTGCAACACAAGCGTCGAGAGCTTACCGGTCCGGGCATAATTCAGACTAATTTTTTATTTTTTTATTCAGATAATATTAATTTACAAGACATCCATCGCAGTAGATTTTGGATAGAAATACTATCCGGCTGCTAACTGGAACGAACATATAAAACTCCACGTTGTTTAAGATCTATTTCCAAAAAAAATTGAGTATTTTTTAAGTAATGTATATACATATATATTTTAGTTCTAAATAAATTAATAAAGAATTGATCCCATATTATAATGCATGACATTTGCTTGTGATTTTATGTCGACGAGACACAAGAAAGAATAAATAGAAAACTATAACTTCAGAAAGAACAAAAACTAAGAGTCCTCCAGTTTCAAGAGAAATAGAACTAAGATAAAAAATTTAGATTATAAATTTTATAAAATCTAAATATGAGGAGAAGGGGGCTACTTTGGATAGAATAATATTATCGTGAATGTAAATATTTTATTTAATTAATCGAAAGGATAGAGAGTGGGATGAGAATGTTAACACATAAGTTTGATGTGTCCGTAAAATTAAATGAAAATTTTTATAATATAACTATAAAACCTAAGTTATTATATATGATGATAAATATCAGAAGATAAAATAAAGTGTGTTGCTATGATAAGAATATTATGATAAATATGTGGTCCCAATAGATTAGATTGAACAAAAACTTGATATATTAAAAAATATATGGGCATGGTGACAATGGTAGACAAAGTGAAATTAAAGGATATGATTGATCATATTGAATGCATACATAAATGGATAGTTTAGTTAAAAAATTAAAAATTAAAAATTAATAGAAATATAAAAAACACAGGTAAATATAAGTTAACTAAAAAATAAAATTTAATAAAATTTAGATGATTTAAATATCTCATAAAAATAACTCAAAATACATATGATAAAAAAATAGAATTTATATATCTAATCTGAAATTATTGGAGATCGTGACAAGTTGAAATGAATTGAGTTGTAAATTCAAAGGTACATTATTAAATATATTTACGCTAAGTCGTAATCTCTTGTGTTGATTTTGAAAAAGAAGGAGATGACTATCGTTGTCTGTTTTGCCGACCGAGCGTGGCTCGGTTGACACGACGCCATCCTCGCGGGGGATCGATCCCGGCTGTGGACAGCCTGGACCACCCCCCATGGGAGGGTGGATCTTGTGGGGTTCGAGCGCTGCACCGGCAACGCTCGAACCCTCGCCGGCACTATGCTGCGTCCGTGGGTTGGCCATTAGGCCATGGTATCCAAAAAAAAAAAAACTATCGTTATCTATTTTATTTATAAGTTATTTATTTTCTATGTTATCTAAATTAAATTATTTAAATATTATTTTTTTGTGATGGGACATTCTTATGTTCACTCTGACATGACGAATTGTCAGATCGAGACGTCTCGGGCGCCCGGCAGACAGAAAAGAAAGAGGTCGCGTATGACAGCGCAGCGGACATCTCACCTCACCTCTCTCTATGTCGGCGGAGGGCCGCGAGGTTGCGGTATATCGTATGTCTCACAACAGTGTCGATGGATTCTCTTAAATTCCTCTCGTGTTTTCGAGTTTTCGAGTTTACAAGGTTATTATGAGAATCATGGTAGCGACCTAAATAGAAGAGAGAAATAAAAATAATAAATAAATATTAATAGAGTGTTTGTTTGCATAATAAATTAAATTTTTATTATAATTTTATTTTTTTACAAATTTTGTTAAAAAAATGTTTGGCTACCATTTTAATTTTATATTTTTAAAATGTTTTCATTCTTAAATAAAAAATGAGTGTTGCCTCCTTTTTTTTTAATCTCGTAATTTCTCATCTTATTTAGTTATATATGATATTCATTTTTTTGTCATCATACCTTTTCAAACATAATAATTTTATGTCATTAATTAATTCATACTTAATTTAATATAATTTTTTAACGTAAAAATATTTAAAAATTTATTATGCAGCCAAACACTATAAATAACCAAATAATTTGATAGTTACAGTTTAAACCAGCTAGTTGAGTTGAACAGTACGTTACTCGATCTAACGTGTTCATTTGACACCAGTTCCAACTCGAGATGGAGCTCTTGCAAGTATACTAATTACTGGGCTCTGCCGACCGAGCTTAGCTTGGTCGGCGCGAGCCCCTGCTCCTGGGGGAGCAGGGGTGGGTTCGAATCCCGGCTCTGTCCGGGCCACCCCGAGGGGGGGTGGATTTAGTGGGGATCGAGCGCAGTGCTCGATCCCTCGCCACGCGCTGCGCAGCGCGATCCGGCGCTGTTGCACCATCTGTCCAAAAAAAAAAATTTACTGGGCTCTTGCTCAAGGTTGGCACAAATCTCCAGTTGGGATTAAAATGGCAACACTACTCATTTTCAGTTCACATTCAGGTTTCAAGTTCATAAATGATATTAACTTACTTATAACACTAGAACTTGATTAAACTCATTTATGAAGTTCTTACTTTGATTTATTTATGATATTTCTACGTCAGTTTTGGCATTTTTAACATTAAAGCGAGTTGTTTATAACAAAAAATTATAGACGTTCAGCAAATAGATTAAGAGAGGCACAAGATATTGTTACCACAAGGAGTGAGAATGAATGATAAGGAAGTAAAGTTCGTAAATAGATTAATTATTTGCCACACAAGCAAAGTTGAAAAGATAATTTTTGTTAGTGGCACATAAGCCAAAAAATAGGTACCTTTACGAAGCACTAAAATGTTATCAAAAGACATGTTGTAGTTTGCGGAATACCTGACGATGATCTAAACTCCATCGCGTTGTGAAAGACAAAGAATGAGAGATTTGTCGGATAGGAATCGTCTGTCTCCTTTAGACGACCATTTGGAATTCTCTCTCTATTGAGCACGTATGGTGCAACCGTATGAGGAGTCATAGCTCTGTCTACGCTTATATAAAGAGGATGGATCAGTCTAAGTTTGACTAGGATTAGGATTTTGCCCATAGTCGGATCTTGAGCCAAATAGGAGATAATACCCAAGAAGCCATGTTCCATCTTATAGACCTAACAGTGTACTTGCCAAACACAATAACAAGTGGATCATTTAATAAATATCAAGGTAAATCCAACATTCTCCGACTTGATCCATTTTGTTTCTTATACATCAAATCTTCTCTTTGAACTATACATATAACACTAATATGTATAATTTTGAAAATGACTTTAGAAGATTCGACGTAGTCAAGCTTTGACCTGAATGAAAGCCGACATTTGCGAGCACAATAAAACAAAAAACTAACACACTGTCTCTAATAAATGGAACCCAAATTTCTCAAGTTATAGTAGGCCAAATGACAAGGGTCGTTGCGGTAAATGCAATCAGTCACACACCACCTTCCATGTATCACGTGTCACCAACTTTACCATAACCGAACATTGTATATGGCTGTCCTAATAAACATATACTTAATATTTATTCATTAGTCATCACCTTAAGTTATATTCTACACACCTAAAGTCCATCACTGAAATATACACAAATGGAACAAGAAGAATATAACAACAATGAAGAATCAATTTTGCAACTGTCTAAGTGTCAAATAGAATTATAACATATTAAGAGAATTGACAAGACCCATTTGAATCACATGACTATAAAGATGTTAGCTAATAGTCTTTTAGTGAGTGGGTCCACCACCATGAGACCTATCTCAATTTGTTCAATAGACATTTAATTGATTCCTCACTAAATCTCTAAAAGTAAAAATACTTTGTCTAAGATTCTACCACCCTTAAATGCCTTATTATTCTAAGAGAAGAAAACTATAGCGGAATAGTCGATGTAAATCTTTGTAGGTCTCCAAACAAAAGTCCACAAAAGGTAGATAAATGACCAAATTTCACAACCAAATAACCTATGCACAAGTCTCATAACATGCATTGAATTTTGCTGCCATGGTGGAAGTAACCATAAAGATAACCAAAAGTGAACTTCCGAATATCAAGTAACCACCCTAGTCTGTATTGGCTTATGCAACTATCTCTTACTGATATGACCTCCTATATGTGAGCATAAGACCTACTGTGCCTTTAAGAGATCACATTACCTTAAAGATCATAATTGGAACACTGTAGTTTACTAAATTTATCATCTTTTACAAGATATACCTTATAGGGTATGCAAGATTGCAAAAGAAAACTTTCTAGGACATTTAAGATGTAAGATTTCTAAGAAAACTGTAAGGTGCCTAATGGCCTATCCCTAGTGATATCTAGGCCTAAGATATACTGGGCTACACCTAAATCTTCCATCTCAAAAAATTTTCAGACAGTAAAACCTTAGTTTTATATAACAAATAGAGATTACCACTATTAAGTAATATGTCATCCATATACAAAAGGCAAGATGAGAATTTACTCCCACTGACCTTCAGTTATAAACACTCAACAAAAGTGTTCTCTTTAAACTCAAAGGACGACAAACCCTCTCAAGCCAAGGGAGCCAAGTTTGTGGCCAGCATCCTCCTTCTACTCTCTCTCTCTCTCTCTCTCTCTCTCTCTCTCTCTCTCTCTCTCTCTCTCTCTCTCTCTCTCTCTTTGGAGCATGTTTTTCCATGGTGAAGCTATGTCTAAGATGAGTCCAAAGATTTGATGTGCAAGGGACCCCATTGTAGACATACCAAATTGGCCTAATTTGGAGCTTAAGACTCTTATTTAGTAAGCAATATCCTTTGTTAGACCATTAGAAATCTATTGAATCACCTTATGGCGACAAGCCGAGGGTCCTGGGGCAAGTTAGAAGTTTACCGAGTGATTTGATGATGAGTTACATATCTCTAAATAAAGTCGTGTCCACCGAGCGAGGCCCACTATGCCGTGTCATTCAATGATCGTCGTCCAGTCATTTTAGGACTTCTGTTATCATTATGGTTTCTCGGTTACCGTCAGGTCATTCCAGTCAATACTAGAGGCTTTAGGTCATACCGGGTTTGTCTATTAATTTCGAGACCAATCAGTCGACATGGAACCCCATTGGGTCTCTCCGGGTCACTTGGTCATTAAGTCTGGTCTTTTTGGTCACCGCTAAGCCTTTTTGAGCTTTTTAGGATACTCTCATCTTTCCAGTTGTCAATCCGTGTCATACGGGTTGTCACAAGCTTTTCGGGTCATTTCAAGTTTTCCATGTCACCCTCGGCTCTTCCGGGTTACTCTGATCAATTTCGGTTGTCACTCTAAGTCATACGTGATAGAAATGTATGCCCTACAAGCCAATCATATATCATATGATTCGACATTTCTAAATATGTTTCATTCAGTTAATTAGGTAAATCTTCATTAGAAGCTCTTATTAGATGCGAATATCATAATGAAATCCTTGATCAAATGCAATGATAATTAAATCATGACAAGATCATGTTAATGAGATTGATCATCTAGAGGTAATTGATTTAAATGTTCCTAGTCATAAGATACTTGAGACAGGACATCAAGGATTCGGATAGACTAGTGTATGTGATATCTTCTCATGTGATGAGAATGATCGATCTCATTGGTCATTAGTGTGGAGACACTGAGATACACATACAGGTGCTCATTAGTTGAATGAGTTCACTAAACTGACCAAATTAGAAACTCTGAATGGTATCTTATCGAACTGTCAGTCAGGGTTTTCTATCATAACGGTTGCATGGTTGGACCTTTGACTTAAGTCGCCAAAGATACCTTGTTAGGTGGAACTTGTGCTTTGACCATTGACTTATGGATCACCGTTTAGATGATCCAGTATAACGATGGATCGGGTACAAGAAAAACCTGATAGAGACAATTGAGCGGACAACAAGGAATCGTCCACTCTCGGTAAGTGAGTGAATGTCCTATGGGATAGTACTCTAAATCCCTGACCAGGATAGATAGGATGATTGAAAAAGGAGTTTTCCAATTGATCCAATTTCGAGTATAGGATCCTATAGAGTCGGTGTACGAAGCAGTTGATAGTCAATGCCGTACTCCTTTCCAATCGGAACATTGGATGGACGAGGGTTTATATCCATGTGACAACTGATGATGGAAAGGCTCAATAGAGATGAGATTATCCCCATAGCCATTTGGGATCATGGTATGTGACTTGTACCCTTCATGATCGGTAGGCCGATTAATCTATTATCAGATAATAGATTTAATTAAATTAAATAGAATTGTTCTATTTTATTTAAGCCTCAACTAAATAGGCTATTGGGCCTAATGGGTCACACACAAAAGAACTTTTTCACAAGTACTAATGGTTTCAACCAAACCCTATCAAGCCAAGGGTGTTAACCACGTCCTCAGCCTCCTCCCTACCTCATTCTCTCTCTAGAAGGTGTCCATGGGAGATGAAGCTCTATTCGAGAATAGTTCTCGAGACCGGCGCGAAGGGAGAACCTGCTGTGAATGAAGTTCGTGTGGATATTGTTGAAGACTAGACATTTGAACAATTCTAAGAGCTTGAGAAGCTCATCGCCCTCCTTTTCGTGGGATTATATGAATCCCTATCAGGTATATTCGAACCTGATTTGATCGGTTTTTCAGTTTTCGTCGTTCGGTATCAATTGAGATAGATTCTAAAGGAACCAATAGGAATCATTACTCCCACTACACCAAATCTTTATAGACAATTATTTACAATGGTATTAGAGCCAGGTTCAAGTCTCGGTCGAAACCGACATCAAATCAACATTTTTTCATGTAATTTATGTGTTCCCGAATCGGTGTAAATGTCTGTTTTGACGAGGCAACCATAATCTATGTATGACTTAGATAAAAGATTTGTAGGCTCCGATAGAATCTCGTGAGATAGGACTTTCCAATGCCATAGACTATTAAAAGTTTCGATCTCTGTAGAGTTCGAGAGAAGTCCCAAAATTTGGTGTTTCTGTCATGCCCGAACCATCACCCGGATTTGACGACTTTGTGAAATTTTTGTCCACAGAAGAATTGAGACTTGAAAAAGGTTTTATGATATGGGTAATGTGATTACCTAACCTTTTCTCATGATCTCCAGCTTTGAACGATGGCAGAGTGAGGGAATTTTAGATTTTCTGGCGCATTAGGGTTCTGCGGAGTCTGGCGGTGCCGACCTGCTTCTCCCTGTTTTCCCATTGTTAGAGAATTTTTCTTTGAAGGGATATACATATATTTAGAAACTTCATTTGATGAGGATTCTAAATTTTATTTTTTGAGAATTTTTGGCTTTCGGGATAAGGAGTTATCCTCGTTGCAAAAAAGTGATTTCTGCTATAGAATCTTGGTGACCTCCGCTTCTTCTTCCTCATTTTACGGTTGGTTGAAATTTTTCCCAGATATGAGGCCAACTATTTTGGATTCCTTATTCGATAAGGATTCCAACACATTTTTTTGGATTTTTTGGAGTCCGGAATGCGGAGATAAGGACCTGATTTTATGGAAATCTTTCTCTCGAGTGAACAGTGCTCCAACCGCGCCCTTATCAAGCGGAGAAGGAGACGGATCGGGTCCGATTCGGACCCAGTCACTACAGTAACCGCTGGCCGGCGCACCAGGCAGGCACACGAAGGCAGCGCAGCGCCAACTAAAGGGTGCATCCGCGGGCGCACGACAAACGGGTGTAGTGCGCCGGCGACGCAGTTCAATGCGCGGATTTCTTTTTCTTATTGATTTTAAAATATTTAAAATCATAAAAAAATACAAAAAATTGTCAAACAAATCTAAAAATTTTTAAAAAATTATATAATATTATTTAATATGTTTTAAAGTGTTTAATGACATGTTAGATGATGTTAAGCTCTATTTATATAGATTCACTCATGGTTAAACTTTAAAATTGTTTTAAAGGTTTAACTTAATATTATTAATTTTTTAATTAATTTTTTAAAATGAGATTTTATAGAATAAAAATTGGGACATTAATTTCTGACTTTGCATAGTATTGAGAATGCATGAATGTTCTAAATAGTTTAGATGTGTATATTTATTTCATATAAATTGTTTATATGTTGTTGTCATGTTATTTTCATGTTATTTATTCCATGAAAATTTGACATGTATAAAATTAAGAATTTCAAAAATATAGTATGTAATTTTATCCTGATATATATGATATATCTCATATGATTATCACGTATACGCTTTATATTCATGTGATAAATGTTAGTGTGTATATGGAGGTGATCATGGATTTAATTATACTTAGCTTATGATTGTTTTTAATTGTGTTGGTTATGTTATTAAATGGGGCCTGTGTGTGTCTCCTTTCTCTCTATACAATCTGATTGTACATTCTACCTCTCTCCATTAATGTACTCCCCTTGGTTAAAACCAAGGTTTCTTATTAAGTTATGTACATTTGTGGGTTTGCGTACCCTTAAGCCTCTTGTAAGTGTTAGAAGCCAGTTCGTGAAAGGTTGGAGAGCGGAACCACTTGGAGAAACACCCTTCTAAAGTGGGAGCATATCAACTCAAGCATCTGAAGCAAGAATTTGCACCTATAGGGGTGCCTTAGGTGGATGCTTAGGGTTAAGTACATGATCACCTATTTTTATGCATATTTGATATGTGGATGTGTGCTACAAGTTATACCTTAGATATATGATATTCCAAAGGTATTATATATTCTTAGCACATATTATTGATGAGACTAAAATAAAATCCCTCTTTGTTATAATTAGGTTGATAAATGTGTGACATTAAGAATGACTCACGTAGCATTCCGTTGTTATGGTCTTGATGAGCTAATCTTAGATTGGATGGGTTTGTTGTACTACCACAAGACTCATTCAGCAAGGGATTAGTGATCATGGTTAAGACATTTGCCGAATCTTGGGGTGGACCATTTGCATGGCTTTGTTGTGCTGCCACAAGGGCTGTGTGAAGAATCCATTCTCATAACATAACAAGCGGATTCGACCTAACTAGAGTATATGGCTTGTTGTACTACCACAAGGTCATAACTCTAGAGGCTAAATGACTGAGAGTTGCAAGAGTTGCAACTAGTAATAGTTGTCTACCTATTAAGTATGGGGTGATTTATTGTGCTATCACAAACTTATCACCATAAAGTTAATAGGATCTTAATCCCCACTAGGATTTCATCATGATATCCCATCTTTGCATAATGAGGGTTATGTAAATTCGTCGAAAATTAGTGGGAGCATAAATTAGAATGAAAGATCATATCTTAATTTTAATGAATGTCAGCAATGTTATATTAATAAAATTATATCTCAATTGTAGAATACGATGATAAACCACCATTAGTATGGCATATTAGATGTCAAATAGCTTAATGGCTCACACTTGTTAGACCGGTTTAGAACTAAGAGAATTTTTCTTATAGTTGACCAATTAACTATCCTACTTGAGAAGTAGGTCTCCTAGATTATCTAATGATGTAAAAGATAAGATCTTATCTTATAGACAAGATGCATTGTTTGCCTTAAACTAAATGTTAGTCTCTATGAGATATAAATTGTAGAGACAACATGGATAGATGGATATGAGATCCGTCATGGCTCATAGTGATGAGCTAACCAAGGTCAAGTTAGAATAACAATACATCTTAATTACTTCTAGTTGGTAAGACGAATAGAAAGAAGTAAAATCAAGAGATATAAATAGGAGATATTTAATAGTAAAAGAAGGTCGAAATAATAAAACCAGAATAAGACAAAATTCTTACACTATCATGATGATGGTAGGTGAAAGAGTATATAATGCAAAGGTGGAGCTTGAGAAGCTTCATGCATCCAAGTCATTGACATTTACTTATTTTAAATATATGCTTAATAGTATTAAATACTATATGTGTATATCATAATATTAGATACTATGGATGCATCTAATGGTATGAGATACCAGATATGTATCTTATATCTACAAGGAGTTGTAGATGATGACAAGTAAATGAGGACTTAATAAAGAAGATGTTGACCTACATATGAAATGGTGCAAAAGTTGCATCATTATTAGTGGGAGGTACAATTCTTTAATAACCTTATAGAGATCTCTTAATAATTAAGATTGATATTAAATCCTTCTACAAGAACATTATATGATTTCTTGCTTGAATAAATGTTGATTTATTCTAAGTTATGAAATTGATAGATGTTCTAAAAGATTGAATGGCGAAGTGTTTGCCAGTGGGATCTTAATGAATTGTTTAATCATATTTGATATGTTAGCTCTCATGTTATGTGTGAATACTCTGTAAGGAATCGGTCCAATCAGATTGGCACAGCGGAAAAAAATCTGATTCCGCGTATATCAGTGTCTTGGTCTCGATCGGAACCAAACGACGTCGCTAAAACCTGTATTCGAAAAGATTTCGAACACGTACCTTTGTGGGATTCAAACAATCCCTATAGATTGGAGAAGATCGAGCGTTCTCATGCTCTCCAAGCCGCTCAAGCGTGCGGCCTCTAGTCGTATCCACACGAACCGCCTCTGAAGTCGGGTTCTCCTCTCATCCCGAACGGAACTCCACCATCCAATGGCGACAGCTGGGGTGGGAGACGACGAAGGAAGGTGGCTGGGGCGCAGAGAGCTTCCCTGGCTTGATAGGGTTTCTGCTCTCATTGCTATTATTTATAGAACTCGGAGTTTTACACAAAAACCCCTCCTTATTCTATAAGTTATCCCAAGCCCCCAAACTTACGGATTGGTCCTTATGTGTGTGACCTCCTAGGCCCAAGAGCCCATTTGGTTGAGGCCTAATGAAAAGAAAAACTTCTTTTAAATTAAATCTATTATCTCATAATAGATTTAACAGCCTACCGATCATAAAGGGTACAAGCCACATCCTATGATCCTAAACGGCTTTGGGAATAAACTCCTCTCCAAAGAGCCTTTCCATCATCGGTTACCACACGGATACAAAACTTCGTCCATCCAATGTCCCGGTCGGATAGGAGTACGGCATTGACTGTCAACTCTTAAATATACCGACACTATGGAATCTTGTACTCGTAATTGGATCAATTGGAAAACCCTTTTCCAAATATCCTATCTACCTTGGCCAAGGATTTAGAGTACTATCCATAGGACATTCTCTCTCTCCTACCGAGAGTGGACGATCCCCTATTGTCCGCTCAATTGCCTCCACCGGGTTTCCCGTACACCCAATCCATTAACTATACAGGACCACAATACTAAGTGATCCATAAGTCAATAGTCAAAGTATATGGTACGCCCGGCAAGATATCTTTGGCGACTCAGGTCAAAGATCCAACTGTGCAACCGTGATGATAGAATACCCTGATCGACAGTTCAGTAAGATACCATTCAGGGATTCTATACTGGTCAGTTCAATGGACTCATTCCTTTAATGAGCACCTGTACATGTATCTCAGTGTCCCCACACTGATGACCAATGAGATCGGTCATTATCATCATATGAGAAGATATCATATACACTAGTCTTACCGGATCCTTGATGTCCCATCTCAAGGATCCTACGACTAGGAACATTTAGAGTACATGCTTCTAGATGATTGATCTCATTATCATGATCTCATCATGATTCAATCATCATTGCATGCAACCTAGGACTTCATTACAATAGACGCATCTAGATAGTGCAAGTAATGAAGATAATGCCATTAATACTGAATAAGATATTACAAGAAATGTAAAACCATATCACATATGATTGACTTGTAGGGCATACATTTCTATCAATCTCCCACTTGCACTAAAGCCACCCACATGTCTGATCCCCATCAGCTCAAGGTGACCCTCAAACACACTTTGAGTCAGAGCCTTAGTTAGTGGATCTACAATGTTATTTTCAGAAGATACTCTATCTATAGTTATATCTCCTCTAGTTGTAATCTCTCTGATCAAGTGATAACGCCGCAGAATGTGTTTTGACTTCTGATGAGACCCTCGGCTCCTTTGCTTGCGCAATGGCTCCATTGTTATCACAAAACAATGGAACTAGATCAGAGATGGAGGGAACAACTCCAAGGTTTGAGATGAACTTCTTCATCCAGACAGCTTCTTTGGCAGCTTCAGCAGCAGCAATGTATTCCGCTTCAGTTGTAGAATCTGCAGTGGTTGCCTGCTTGGAACTCTTCCAGCTCACTGCACCACCATTCAGGGTAAATACATACCCTGATGTTGATTTGCTATCATCTTTGTCTGACTGGAAACTCGAGTCTGTGTAACCTCTAAGTACCAAGTCAGCTCCTCCATATACCAGAAATACATCCTTTGTTCTTCTCAAGTACTTAAGGATGCATTTCACAGCAATCCAGTGACTATCACCTGGATCTGCCTGATATCTGCTAGTAACACTTAGAGCATGTGCCACATCAGGCCGTGTACATATCATAGCATACATGATAGACCCTATGGCAGAGGCATAAGGTACTCTACTCATGTGCTCTCTTTCTTTAGGAGTTTTAGGGGACATCTCCTTAGAAAGTGTAACTCCATGTCTCATAGGTAAGAAACCTCTCTTGGAGTTTTCCATGCCAAACCTTTTGACAATGGCTTCTATGTACATAGATTGGGTCAAGCCGAGCATCCTCCTTGATCTATCTCTATAGATCTTTACCCCTAACACAAAGGATGCATCACCCAAATCTTTCATGGAGAAGTTCTTAGACAACCAGGCTTTAACTGATGATAACATACCTACATCATTCCCAATGAGTAGTATGTCATCCACATATAAGATCAAGAAGACAATAGCACTCCCATTAGCCTTCTTATACACACATGGTTCATCTTCGTTCTGAACGAAATCATAAGACTTGATAGTCTCATCAAATCTTTTATTCCAACTACAAGATGCTTATTTTAGTCAATAAATAGACTTTAACAATCTGCACACTTTATTTGGATGTTCATGGGATTCATATCCATGAGGTTGTATCATATACACCTCTTCCTCAAGATCACCATTGAGGAATGCAGTCTTAACATCCATCTGCCAGATCTCATAGTCATAGTGTGCAGCAATGGCAAGCAATATCCTAATGGACTTAATCATAGCTACTGGTGAAAAGGTCTCGTCATAGTCAACACCTTGTCTTTGACGATATCCTTTAGCTACCAGTCTTGCCTTGAAGGTCTCCACCTTCCCATCTACTCCAATTTTCCTTTTATAGATTTATTTACACCCTATGGGTACAATACCCTCAGGTGGATCTACCAAGTTCCAAACTTGATTGGAGTACATGGAGTCCATTTCGGATTTCATTGTCAATCTCCATTCCTTGGAATCAATATCAGATATTGCTTCCTCATAAGTCTTAGGATCATCATCCTCATTATAGTGTGTCTTCTTTCTTTCATCAGAGATATGTCCCACATATCTATCAGGTTGAATAGGCACACGAGAAGACCTACGAGGGACGTGTGATATCCTTTTCAAGCACCCTTTCAGAAGTGTCCTCTGGCTGTGGATCTGGAACCTCTTCCAGCTCTCCCGTGCTCCCACTGTTTCCATCCAGGAGGAGCTCTTCCTCTAGGAATACAGCCCGTTTAGCAACATAAACCCTTTGATCATCAGGGTGGTAGAAATAATATCCATGGGTTTCCCTAGGATATCCCACAAGCCTACACTTCTCAGTCTTGGATTCTAACTTTTCAGGGTTATGCCTTTTCACATGGGCTGGACAACCCCAGACCTTAACATGTTTAAGGTCAGGCTTTCTCCCTTTCCATATCTCATATGGTGTAGTCAAAATAGACTTGGAAGGTACTCTATTTAGGATATAAGCAACTGTTTCAAGTGCTTAGTGTAGACACGCCAAATTGGCTAGATTCGGAGCCCTAGACTCTTATTCCATAGGCGATATCTTTTATCTGATTGTTATCTGATCTGGATTATCTCGTGGACATGAGCTAAGGACATTGGTGGAGCCCCTTGTAAGTTGAGAATGGACCAATGATTTCCGGAATATTGCCGTAACCTTCAAGCGAGAGCCGCACGTGAACTGTAAAAACACGAAGCCTGCTCGATGACCGACCTTGAATGGTCCATAATTGAAGGTCTCGGGAGTCCCGCATGTGTTCCGTAACATTCAGGGTTTCCGAGAAGTCATTTCGGTAGGCGTCGGTCAATGACGGCTTTCGTTATGGCTTTTTTCGATCTGTGCTGACACGGCTATCCCGGACCACATGTTAGGCCTTTCCGGTCATCACCGGGTCTTTTCAGGTCATCCGGGTCGATTCTAGCCGAATATTTTCATCAACCGGGGCCATACATCCGGTTCGATCATTTTTAGGGTTTCGTGGCTTTTACAACTTTCGATTCACGTTTACCGGGTTAATCTCAGATTTTTCGATGATTTCGGGTTTTCCGGTCGTACCGAACTTGTTCGGTCATCATTTTAAGTCATCCCGAGTTGACCCGAGATTTCTCGACCGGAACCGTGCTCTTACGGATCTTCTCCACGGGTTTCGGCTTTCCGCGAGAGGGTAAACCGGTAGAAAGCCCCGTACGAACATCTCGGGAGTCATGCGGCTGGTTTACCGACTTGAGGAGGTGCGGTTGAAGGCCCTCTTTCCAACGCGACAAACGGGAGCCGAATCGGACATCCGGTTTGCAAGATACGGCTGGCGGAACACGCGCGCAGGAAAGAGAGTGTACCGCGCCCCCTCTCCGCTTGAAAGGGGAGGGCGCGCCCTGCGCGCCCTCAAACTGGGGGCGCGCCCTGCGCGCCCCCGGTTCCTTTGAAAGGCGGGGGCGCGGTCAGTTGCTTTAAATCGGAAATTACCCCGATTAGCACCTTCTAAACCGGGTTTTTGGAAGGTTTCCGGGGGAGGATTTTCACTTATTTGTACCGCGCCCCCGGTTCGGGGGCGCGTTACGTATGTCAAGTCGATTTTTAGCAATTTCCGGAAGTTTCCGTCGATTTTTAGCAGTGAGACGCCGAACGCGCCCCCGCCCCCTTTGAAATAGGGGGGCGCGCAGACCGCGCCCCCGAACTGGGGGCGCGCCCTGCGCGCCCTTGGTTTGAGGGCGCGCCCTGCGCGCCCTCGTCTCCTTTGAAACGCGGGGGCGCGGTACATCCAGTTTCTAAATTTTGCACCGGCTCTCTTCCCCTATAAATTGAGGGCCATTCTCAACGACCCAAGGTTGAACCCCCCGTGCCTAGCTTGTCCATAGGTCGTCCAAGCTCTTCTCCAAAGCCGTCCCGACGTCCAAAGGCGATCCGAAGTCAAGAAATCGATCCCGAGGTGAAGGAGAAGGCTCGATCCGGGCGTTCTGCATCAACCATCTTCATCGACTTCTGCAGAAAATCCGAGGCTTCTTCTGCAAAAGTCTTCAACATAGAGGATGTTTATCTCTTCGTGCTCTTTCATCTCCAACTGACGGCACTCAATTCCGACTTGCCGTTTGTTCGTGGCAATTGCTACACCCAGGGCGCGCATCCAGGTTCTGTTTTCCACATCAGCCCATTTCATAATTTTTACTGACTTCTACAGGAGGATTTCGGAGAATTCATCAAAATAGGAATTCTTCCTCTCTGAGCTTTCTGTCCACTCCAACAAACGGCACTCGATTCTGACATCGGGGTCGTCCGTAACATCCTCTGCACCAAAGTCGCGCCAGAAGGGTACCAAGCTACCCGAACCGGCTGTCTTCAACCAACTCGGCTTCAACTCAAGCCAAATCATTCTATAAGCTTTCTCAACTCCATTAACTCTGTTTATTTAATGTTTTAAAGCATATTTTAGTTCATTTACATCATTTTTACATAATCAAAAAACACAAAAAAAGGGGTTAAGGCTCACCCCGAAGCCGGTGAGTCCAACTCCAATTGCTTCTTTCTTATCTTCTTACTACAGTTACTACACTTCTCACAAGTCTAACCAAACTCTTCACTTGGTTTATTATTCTAGTTGCACAGGTTGATCAAGCTAGCATTGGATTGGAGACTCTTCTTCATCGGCCGGCCGAAGAAGAAGAAGGTTGAACTCACATCCCTTTCTCCCACGCTAAGGTACACACGGTCAACTTCTTTTTATTTCCATTACATAAAGCGGAGCCCGCGGCTCCTGGCGACCACCTTTCTTTTTATTCATGTTCTAAGCTAATTCACTCCTCACTCTCCTCCCACATGACCCAAACCATCTCCGGTGCTCGAGCGACGCCGTGAGATGAAAGTTCGGGGATCAATGTGAGTGTGGGACCGAGGTGAGGACATTTTACCGCTTTCCGAGTGTTTTCAATTCACTTCCCTTTTTTCCCCAATTCCATCCATCTTTCACCTTCTCTTGAGGTGCCGATCCGGAACCCATTTCTGGAGTCGACAGCTTTTTGGCGACCACGGTGGGACAACCAATGTCTTCAACCGTGCTAGCTTGATTGATCCGTGCAACTAGTTGTTTTCCGACTTGGTTCCCGCGTGAACCGGCTTGTCCTTTACCCTTTTCCATGTCAATTTACCTTTAAAAACTTGCTGATTACTCTTCCTTTAAGATTGTCCCCCATGTGGACTTGATTTCTTGTCTTTAATTTCAGCCCGGTTCCCGCGTGAACCACTTTTTCTTATAAACCGGTTCCCGCGTGAACCATCTTTCTTTTCCAACTCGGTTCCCGCGTGAACCAACTTACTTTCAGATCGGCCCCCAAACTGGGGGCGCGCCCTGCGCGCCCTTGGTTTGAGGGCGCGCCCTGCGCGCCCTCGTCTCCTTTGAAACGCGGGGGCGCGGTACATCCAGTTTCTAAATTTTGCACCGGCTCTCTTCCCCTATAAATTGAGGGCCATTCTCAACGACCCAAGGTTGAACCCCCCGTGCCTAGCTCGTCCATAGGTCGTCCAAGCTCTTCTCCAAAGCCGTCCCGACGTCCAAAGGCGATCCGAAGTCAAGAAATCGATCCCGAGGTGAAGGAGAAGGCTCGATCCGGGCGTTCTGCATCAACCATCTTCATCGACTTCTGCAGAAAATCCGAGGCTTCTTCTTCAAAAGTCTTCAACATAGAGGATGTTCATCTCTTCGTTATCTTTCATCTCCAACTGACGGCACTCAATTCCGACTTGCCGTTTGTTCGTGGCAATTGCTACACCCAGGGCGCGCATCCAGGTTCTGTTTTCCACATCAGCCCATTTCATAATTTTTAATGACTTCTACAGGAGGATTTCGGAGAAGTCATAAAAATATGAATTCTTCCTCTCTGAGTTTTATGTCCACTCCAACAAACGGAACTCGATTCTGACATCGGGGTCGTCCGTAACATCCTCTGCACCAAAGTCGCGCCAGAAGGGTACCAAGCTACCCGAACCGGCTGTCTTCAACCAACTCGGCTTCAACTCAAGCCAAATCATTCTAAAAGCTTTCTCAACTCCATTAAATCTGTTTATTTAATGTTTTAAAGCATATTTTAGTTCATTTACATCATTTTTACATAATCAAAAAACACAAAAAAAGGGGTTAAGGCTCACCCCGAAGCCGGTGAGTCCAACTCCAATTGCTTCTTTCTTATCTTCTTACTACAGTTACTACACTTCTCACAAGTCTAACCAAACTCTTCACTTGGTTTATTGTTCTAGTTGCACAGGTTGATCAAGCTAGCATTGGATTGGAGACTCTTCTTCATCGGCCGGCCGAAGAAGAAGAAGGTTGAACTCACATCCCTTTCTCCCACGCTAAGGTACACACGGTCAACTTCTTTTTATTTCCATTACATAAAGCGGAGCCCGCGGCTCCTGGCGACCACCTTTCTTTTTATTCATGTTCTAAGCTAATTCACTCCTCACTCTCCTCCCACATGACCCAAACCATCTCCGGTGCTCGAGCGACGCCGTGAGATGAAAGTTCGGGGATCAATGTGAGTGTGGGACCGAGGTGAGGACATTTTACCGCTTTCCGAGTGTTTTCAATTCACTTCCCTTTTTTCCCCAATTCCATCCATCTTTCACCTTCTCTTGAGGTGCCGATCCGGAACCCATTTCTGGAGTCGACACTTAGCCCCAAAAGAATAAAGGCAGTCCGGTAAAAGATGTCATAGACCGCACCATGTCTAACAAAGTACGATTCCTCCTTTCAGCCACTCCATTAAGTTGAGGAGTGTAAGGAGGTGTCCATTGAGATAAAATTCCATTGTCTTTCAAATATTGTGTGAAACTAGTACTTAAGTATTCTCCTCCCCGATCAGATTGAAGAGTCTTGATACTCTTTCCTAGTTGTTTCTCAACCTCATTTCTAAATTCTTGAAATTTCTCAAAAGCTTCAGATTTGTGCTTTATCAAGTACACATATCCATACCTTGAGAAATCATCAATGAATGTAATGAAATAGGATAATCCACCTTTGTCTTGAGTTGACATAGGACCACATACATCAGTATGTATGAGTTCCAACAACTCATTAGCTCTCTCTTCATGTCCACTAAATGAAGAGTTGGTCATTTTTCCCATGAGACATAACTCACAAGTAGGCAATGATTCAAAATCATTTACCTTAATGCATCCATCTTTATGGAGCTTTTTGAGCCTTTCTTCATTGATATGACCAAGCCTTTGGTGCCAAAGTAGGATTTGATCAATATCAACCCTTCTCCTCTTATGAGGAGTATCCACACACAGAATGGGAGATTCCATATCTAATATGAACAAACCATTTGCTAATTTCCCACTGGCAAACACTTTACCATTTAGAATAAAAGAACATACATCATTTCTAAAACTCACAACAAATCCACATTTGTTTAAGCAGGAAATGGAAACAATGTTCTTGACAATGGAAGGAACATAATAACACTCAGATAAGACTAATATGTCTTCAGAAGGCAACTTAAGGTTGGCTTCTCCTACGGCTAATGCTGCAACCTTTGCACCATTTCCCATCCGTAGGTCCACCTCTCCTTTATGAAGCTCTCTGCAACTTGTCAACATCTGCAAGTCATTGCAGATATGAGATGCACATCTAGTATCTAATACCCATGATGTGGATCTAAAAGACAAGTTGACATCAATGACAAAAATACTTGATGATTCTACAAGTTTCCCTTTTGCCTTCTCTGCAAGATACAACTTGCAGTTCCTCTTCCCATAGCTATCCTTATAGTAGTGGAAGCACTATCTTTTTTCCTTATGGGGCCTTTCTTCTTGATCATCTTCTTGACTTTTGCCTTGCCTTCTCATCCATCTGATGAGCTTTTCTCATCTTGTTGGTCTTACCAACAATTAGTACAGGAGGTTTCCCACTGTTCATAATGCTTTCAGCTGTCTTCAACATGTTAAGCAACTCTGCAAGAGAGCATTGCAGCTTGTTCATGTTAAAGTTCTTAACGAACTAGGAATAAGAGGATGATAGAGATTGGAGGACAAGATCAACAGCTAGCTCATTGTTCATGGAGAACCCGAGCTCAGACAACCTCTCCACCTACTTTATCATCTTTAGAACATGTGTTTGCACAGATGTTCCCTCATGCATCCTTGCTTTGAACAGACTCATGTATATCTCATATCGCTCTGTTCTACTTTGTGCACCAAATAGCTCCTCAAGGTGAGCTAGGATGGATCTAGCATCCATCTTATCATGTGTCAGCACCCGAAATGGGATATCCGTAGATCTCCCTTTTCTGGCCCCTACGCTTGCTTTGGAGACTTGGTGGATGGGATGTTAGTGGGTGTGGTCGCCAGGAGCCAAAGGCTCCAAAATATAGTAGAATGAAATGAAATGAAATGGAGAAATGACCGTCGTACCTTTGGAAGCAGGGAAATTGTTAGGTTCTAACTTCTCCTCTCTCGGCTGGCCGAAAGAAGAGAGCTTAGTTAGTTCTTCGTCTTCGATCCGGTTGAAGCTCCGCCTAAGTCGGATTTACCTAAAAATGTCCATAAAAACATAGAAACAAGTGAAAGGTTCATTAGTTTTAACGAAAGCATAGTATCGTGCTCAAAATTGAATTCAAACATGCAAAACGAAAGAGACTAACCGGATTGGGACTAAATCCCAATCCCTATTTAGAAGGTTTAGATATGAATGAAAATGCAAATGAGTGGCTTAATATATGTTAAATGACATGTTAATGAAAGTTAAGATGAAAGGGGGGAGCAAAGGATCAAACGGGTGGGTAAAAGAAACTCGAAAAATGAAAAAGGGGGTCTGCCCGGTGTCCCCTTGATGGGGCGCGTTGACCAAAGTCAAAGCGCCCTATTTATGAGGCACCAGGGACTAGTTTCAGCAGATTTTCTTCCCTTCTTCGCAACGTCACCCCGGAGTGTAGGAAGACCTCCAAGATGAAAAAAGGACTTCTTCAAGCAGCCAATACTCAACTGAAGCTAATGGAAGAGTGTTTTGGCACTAGATGTAAGGGAAATGGAGTGTAGAGGCCCTCAAAGTCCGAGAAAAATCATATTTCTGAAGAAGGAAACTGCAGGTTTTTGGGGTTTTTGGTGGGTGATCTTGGATCGGTTTGAAGGCTTATGGGAGGTGTAGATGGCTTAGAAACATGGTATTGGATGAACTCTAGGGTGGTACGGAGTTGGAACCTCCTCCCAGCTCCAAATGGGGGTCTATTTATAGCCCAAAAGAGGGTACTTTGGCCATTTCTGAAAAGCAGTTCCACGCGGCAAAGCGCCCTATATATAGGGCGCCAGCATCATGAGGCATGTCAAATCGATAAGACAAGTCACTGCGAGGGGTCAAATCAGCCGGTCAAGTCGATTTGATTTGGTGCCAGGCACCCTATATATAGGGTGCCTGGCGCCCTATAGCGCCCTATATATAGGGCGCCAGGTGCCCCATATACAGGGTGTTTTGGCCCAGTCGATTGTTCTATCGATCCTCTTCGGAATGTGCCGAAAAACCTGATTCTTCTGGAAAACACGGTTCCCTTCAAATATTCTTCATGAAAACAAGAATTTAAGCTCTCCAACTAGGCCAAAATTGCGCGTCTACATCATGTTGCCTCTGCAACTCATTGCTCATAGAGGCTAACATGTAGTACTGGGCAAGTGATGCATCCTCCTTATGCTTCATATAAGCATGAATGCTTTCATCATTAGCATCATCAGATGGTTCATTTGAGTCTGGCTTCTCAAGCACATTGGCTATACGCTCAGTAGTGAGAACAATTCTCAGATTTCTGAGCCAGTCAATGAAGTTAGGACCAGTGAGCCTGTTGGCATCAAGTATGCCAAACAACGGGTGGGTCGCCATCGATATCTACAAGGAGATATAAAAAAATAAGATACATTGCAGACATTCATTAAAATTATGATAAGGTCTTTTATCCTAATTTATGCTCCCACTAATTTCGGCAAATTTGCATAACCATCATTATGCAAAGACGGGATATCACTATGACATCCTAGTGGGGACTAAGATCCTATTAACCTTATGGTGACGACCTTGTGGGAGACACAACAAGTCATCCCATACTTAATAGGTAGACAACTTTTGCCAGTTGCAACTCTTGCAACTCTTAGTCATTTAGCCTCTAGAGTCATGACCTTGTGGGAAACACAACAAGTCATATACTCTAGTTAAGTCAAATCCGCTTGTTACGTTATGGGCATGGATTCTCAACATAGCCCTTGTGGGAAACACAACAAGGCCATGCCAATGGTCCACCCCAAAGTTCATCTTTAAGCCTTGGCCACGATCACCAATCCCTTGCTGAGTGAGCCTTGTGAGAAACACAACAAACTCACCCAATCTAAGATTGGCTCATCGCGATCATAACAACGGAAGGCTACGTGAGTCATTCTTAATGTCTCACGCTTATCAACTTAATTTAAACGAGGAGGGGTTTTTATTTTAGTCTCATCATAGTATGTGCTACATATATATGTATACCTTTGAATACCATATATCTAAGGTATCTTGCACACACACATACATATCAAATATGCAAAATTTAAATAGATGATCAAGGACTTTCATCCCATTAATGCATGACCGGAGCCAGATCGGTATGCATCAAAGGATTCAGCATCGTATGCCGATGTTGACACGTCACCAAGTCTTGAAGAACTCTTCTCCAAGCATTCTGCTCTCTTCTCCACCTCGATCGATCTTCTTGTCCTTACAAGAGCATTAAGGGTACGTAGACCCATAAATGTACATTAATCAATTAAGAAACCTTGATCTTAATCAAGGGGAGTACATTCCATGGAGGGAGGTAGAAATACAATCAGAATTGATAAGAGAGAAGATTAGGCACGCAGGCCCTTAATTACATGCCAACATAAATTTAAACATCATCACATGACAAACATTCTAAGTCCATGATCATCCAAGCATTCACGCATACATATCATCACATGAACATAGTGCAAATATGTGATAATAATATAATATAACTATTATATCATAAAATATACATCATATGTTTTGAAATTCTCAATTTCATGCTTGTTGAATTATTCATGAAATAAATAACATAAAATTACCATATAAACAATTTATATGATGTATACAAGCAACTTCAAACAACTTGGACAATATATGTATTCCCAAAAAATGTACAAAATATCAAATCAATGTCATAATCATCATTCTGAAAAATCACATTTTACAGAATTAATTTAGACATTAATTTCATAAGTTAAGTCATTAAAACAATTTTAAAACTTAACAATGAATGAATCTATGACAATGGAGCTCAAAATCACATAAAAGATCATCAAACACTTTGATAATCTATTATATAATATTCCGGAATTTTTCAAAACAAAATTTAAATTTTTTCTGGCATTTTTTGGATTTTCTTTTGATTTAAAACAATTTTAAATCAATTAAAATTAGCCTTGGCGCATTGCGCCACCCTTCCATCGCGATGGGAGCGCCGCCCGTGCGCCGCAGGCGGCGTCGTCCCGCGTTGAACGCGCATTCAATTTTTTTTTTTAAACGCGCGTGCTGCGCGCGGCCCGCCAACCACGCGCGGCAACGGCCGCAGTCAAACCGCGTTCAAAACGCGTTGACCGTCGCCAGATCCCCTTATCGGGTCCCGATGGGTCTCGTCTTCTCTGCCCGACAAGCAAAAAACGGTGCCAATGGAGGGAACGGCAAGACCTTCCAAAATTTGGACTTTCCAGTAAAAAATAGCAAAAAATAATGGTCCGATTTCAAATCGAACAAGGAATCCAAAAATTCAACTTTCTTTCTATGAAAAATCCCAATCAATGGGAAAATAGGAAAGAAGTACCGCCGGCCCTAAAGTTTCTCCCCATCGGAAAAACTCTGAATCGACCTTCGACAACGCCGTTCGAAGCCAGAAAACGATGGAAAAAATCTTGGTAATCATATTACCTATCTTCTAAGCCATCTATTAGACATCAAATGTCTCTATGGATGAAGATCTCAAGAAATCCCCAAATCGATCCGGTCAATTCTGTAAAACGAAATCACCATCTTTCAGACCCTCTACCGGACTCTCCGGTGGTCCAAAATTCGAACGGTTTGCGGCGTTGCAAAGCCCTTTGTCACGAGATTCATTCAGAAGCAACCAATCTCCAAAACGTATCTCATACGATTTATGGTTACTCTGTCAATATGGACGTTTGTACATATTCGGGAAAACATGAAATACATGAAAACGACGTCGAAACGACGTCAGAATCGAACGAGACTTCAACCTGGCTCTGATACCACTGTAAGGAATCGGTCCAATCAGATTGGCACAGCGAAAAAAATTTCGATTCCCTGTATATCAGTGTCTTGGTCTCGATCGGAACCGAACGACGTCGCTAAAACTGGTATTCGAAACAATTTCGAACACGTACCATTGTGGGATTCAAACAATCCCTATAGATTGGAGAAGATCGAGAAGCATGCGGCCTCTAGTCGTATCCACACGAACCACCTCCGAGGTCGGGTTCTCCACCGCGTCAGTGTCGACCACTCGTCCCGAACGGAACTCCACCATCGAATGGCGACAGCTAGGGTGGGAGACGGCGAAGAAGGTGGCTGGGGCGCAGAGAGCGTCCTTGGCTTGATAGGGTTTCTGCTCTCATTGCTATTATTTATAGAACTTGGAGTTTTACACAAAACCCCTCCTTATTCTATAAGTTAACCCAAGCCCCCAAACTTACGAATTGGTCCTTATGTGTGTGACCTCCTAGGCCCAAGAGCCCATTTGGTTGAGGCCTAATGAAAAAAACAACTTCTTTTAAATTAAATCTATTATCTCATAATAGATTTAATGGCCTACTGATCATAAAGGGTACAAGCCACATCCTATGATCCCAAACGGCTTTGGGGATAAACTCCTCTCCAAAGAGCCTTTCCATCATCGGTTACCACACGGATACAAAACTTCATCCATCCAATGTCCCGGTCGGATAGGAGTACGGCATTGATTGTCAACTCCTAAATATATCAATACTACGGAATCTTGTACTCGTAATTAGATCAATTGGAAAACCCTTTTCCAAATATCCTATCTACCTTGGCCAAGGATTTAGAGTACTATCCATAGGACATTCTCTCTCTCCTACCGAGAGTGGACGATCCCCTATTGTCCACTCAATTTTCTCCACCGGGTTTCCCGTACACCCAATCCATTAACTATACAGGACCACAATACTAAGTGATCCATAAGTCAATAGTCAAAGTATATGGTACGCCCGGCAAGACATCTTTGGCAACTCAGGTCAAAGATCCAACCGTGCAATCGTGATGATAGAATACCCTGATCAACAATTCAATAAGATACCATTCAGGAATTCTATACTAGTCAGTTTAGTGAACTCATTTCTCTAATGAGCACCTGTACATATATCTCAGTGTCCCCACACTGATGACCAATGAGATAGGTCATTATCAACATATGAGAAGATATCATATACATTAGTCTTACCGGATCCTTGATGTCCCGTCTCGAGGATCCTACGACTAGGAATATTTAGTGTACATGCTTCTAGATGATTGATCTCATTATCATGATCTCATCATGATTCAATCATCATTGCATGCAACCTAGGACTTCATTACAATAAACGCATCTAGATAGTGCAGGTAAAGAAGATAATGCCATTAATACTGAATAAGATATTACAATAAATGTAAAACCATATCACATATGATTGGCTTGTAGGGAATACATTTCTATCATACTCATTTTAAGAGAAAATGTGTTGATTTAGATCAATTTAAAGTTTAGATTTATGTAGACATGGATAATGGGTTAATGAGTTGTTAGAACTTGTACATCTAGGTGTATGTTAGCCCATATCTAGTAAGGCCAAAGAAGAATATTTCTACATCATTATTTCAAAGATAATGTCTCTAGGTAGTATGGATATATGTACTTTATGGAGTACAAATCTAAGACTTTTGAGAAATTATCTGAGATTAAGAATGAAGTAGAGATACTAAAGGAAAGAGTATTAGAACTCTTTGATGAGATCAAGAAAGAGAATACTTAAGTACATAATTCACATATAAATGAAAGATAATAGAATCTAATGGACACCTCTTTACACATTTTAGCTTAATTGAGTAGCTAAAGTGAGAAGCTATATTATGTAAGACATAATATGAACAATGACAAGTTTTACAAAATTCCTCTTTGTCTATTTTTCGCTAAGTATTTGCTATAACCACTTTTACTTAAATAGGTACCTTCTAAGTCTGTTCTGATTATTCCATACAGAATATGGAAAAGGGGTTAAAACTTGACCTTAAGCAAGTTAAGGTTTCAGAATATCCGACCTGGTGAAGAAGTATAACCCTAACAAGTTAGAATATAAGACTATAAAGTGTTAGCTTATGGGATATCCTAAGGAAACTTCTAGATATTAATATACCACTCTTATGAATAAGGGTATGTGTTGCTCAGCTCACTATATTTCTAAAGGAAAAGTTCCTTCTCAAGAAAGATAATGGGAGCAAGATATATATAGAAGATGTTCCAGTCCCACAACCCAAGGACACTTCTATTAAGGTACTAGTTAATAATTACACAAGGACAGTTCATAGGTCTTTACTTGTGTCTATTCAACCTAAGAGATACGTGGGACATATCTCTGATGGATGAAATGAAGCATAAGAGAAAGGATATTGATCCTAGGCTCTATATAGATGCAATATGAGATATTGATTCTAAAATAGGAAGAGACAATAAATTCTGATATAAATTTTATCTATTATAATCAAGTTTAGAACTTGATAGATCCACCTAAGGATATAGTATCCATAAGGTATAAATAGATCACTAAAGAATAGATTGGAGTGGGTTAGAAGGTAAGATACCTTCAAGATGAGAATAGTTGAAAAATGATATTATCTAAGTCAAATTATTGATTATGATGGGATCTTTTACCTATTTCATGGATTAATCCATTCAAATTTTGATTGTTACACACTATGATTATAAGATAAGCTAATTAGCTATTAAGATAGTGTTCCTCTAAGGTATTTTGAGAAATAGGTGTGTATGATACAACTATAGGGAATCAAGTCCCATAACATCCAAGAAGAGTGTGTATTAAGTTCATTTATCGACTAAAGTAAAACTTCCCATAAATCGTATATAAGGTTTAATGAGATTAAATCTTATGACTTTGTTAATAATGAAGAGGGGTCTTGTATATTCAAGAAGATAAGTGGGAGTGCTATTACTTTCTTGATATTTTATATTGATGACATACTACTAATTAATAATGAAATAGGTGTGTTATCATAAGTGAGCCTAGCTATCAAATTAATCCTCCAAACATACTTTGAGTTTTGAGATCTATGGAGGTAGGTCTAAAAGCAATACCCAATTAATGTACGTAGTCACCATAGTCAAAAGGTTTGACATGATAAACTCCAAGATAGGTTTCTTACCTATGTAGTGTAGAGTTGATCTCTCTAAAGTGATAGCTTTGAAGACTACTTGAGAGATAAAGAGATCACATTAATATAGCACTTATGCCTTTGTCATAGAGTCTATCATTAATGTGATGCTACGTACATGATGTGATAAATGCTATAAGTGTTGTGAGCATTCATCAAGAAGATCCAGGTAAGAGTCACTAGATAGTTAGAGATATATCATTTGGTACTTGAGAAGCACTAAGAATGTATCTCTATACACTGGAGAATAAGACTTGAAGTCTTGTAGTTTCACAAACACAAGCTTCTAATCAAATAAGTTTTATATTAAGTCAAAATAATGGTGGTGCAGTGAGCTGGAAGAGTTCTATGCGATAGAACACTGTAAATTCTACAACATATGTAAACAAGTTTACATAGTGGTTGCACACTACTTGAGAAGTAGTCTAGATGAATATTCTCGTGTAAGGTATGGGATTGTCCCAATTTTCTTTGAAAATGTGCCATTATTTTAAGAAAACAATGGGGTAGAGTCGATATCTCATCAGAAGTTTAAAACTTCTATAACGATAGAGGTATAATTAAAAATAGAGTATCTATCGTTAATAACATTGTAGATCCACTAACTGAAGCAGTTACTCAAAGAGTGTTTGAGCTTCACCTCGAGCTGATACAGATCAACCAGATGGGTGATTGGCTTTAGTGCAAGTGGGAGATTGGTAGAAATGTATGCCCTACAAGCCAATCATATATGATATGATTCGATATTTCTAGATATGTCTCATTCAATTAATTAGACAAATTTTTATTATAAGCTCTTATTAGATGCGAATATCATAATGAAGTCATTGACCAAATGCAATGATGATTAAATCATGATGAGATCATGTTAATGAGATTGATCATCTAGAAGTAATTGATCTAAATGTTCTTAGTCATAGGATAATTGAGATGGGACATCAAGGATCCGGATAGACTAGTGTATTTGATATATTCTCATATGATGAGGATGATCGATCTCATTGGTCATTAGTGTGGAGACACTGAAATATACAAACAGGTGATCATTAGTTGAATGAGTTCATTACACTTACTAAATTAGAAACCCTGAATGGTATCTTATCGAACTGTCAATCAGAGTTTTCTAACATCACGGTTGCATGGTTGGACCTTTGACCTGAGTCTCCAAAGATACCTTGTTGGGTGGAACTTGCTAAGATACACACACAGGTGCTCATTAGTTGAATGAGTTCACTGAATTGACCAAATTAGAAACCCTGAATGGTATCTTACCAAACTGTCAATTAGGATTTTCTATCATCATGGTTGTATGGTTGGACCTTTAACCTGAGTCGTCAAAGATGCCTTGTTGGGTGGAACTTGTGCTTTGACCATTGTCTTATGGATCACCTTATAGATGGTCCAATATAGCGATGGATCGGGTACAAGAAAAACCCAATGGAGGCAATTGAGCGGACAACAAGGGATCATCCACTCTCGGTAAGTGGGAGTGAATTTCCTATGGGATAGTACTTTAAATCCCTGGCCAGGATAGATAGGATAATTTAAAAAGGAGTTTTTCAATTGATCCAATTCCGAGTACAAGATCCTATAGAGTCGGTATATTAAGAAGTTGACAGTCGATGCTGTACTCCTTTCCGACTGGGACATTGGTTGGATGAGGGTTTATATCTGTGCGGTAACTAATGATAGAAAGACTCAATGAAGATGAGATTATTCCCATAGCCATTTGAGATCATGGGATGTGACTTATACCCTTCATGATCGATAGGCCAATTAATCTATTATCGGATAACAGATTTAATTGAATTAAATAAAATTATTCTATTTTATTTAGGCCTCAACCAAATAGGCTATTAGGCCTAGTGGGTCACACACAAAAGGACATATCCACAAGTACAGGGGCAAGGGCATAATTTATGGAGATTTTGGGTTTTTATAAAAAATTTCGAAATTCTCTCTAAATACTAATAGTTTCAGCCAAACCCGATCAAGCCAAGGGTGTTAACCACGTTCTCAACCTTTTCCCTACCTCCTCCCTCTAGAAGGCATCCATGGGCGATGGAGCTTTGTTCGAGAAGAGTTCTCGAGGCCGGTGCGAAGGGAGAACCTGCTGTGGATGAAGTTCGTGTGGATACTGCTGGAGACCGGACATTTGAACAGTTTGAAGAGCTTGAGAAGTTCATCCCTTTCATCTCCATGGGATTATATGAATCCCTATCAGGTATATTCGAACCTGATTTGATTGGTTTTCGATTTTCGTCGTTCGGTTCTGATTGAGACAAATTCTAAAGGAACCCATATGAATCGTTGCTTCCACTGCACCAAACTTTTATGGACGATTCCTTACACCTAGTGCCCCCTACAGGGGTGCTTTGACTCAATCGACAACTTTTCTAGATTCTTAATTTTTCCTTCTATTTGGTTATAACTTAAGCCATTTTCAACACCTGAAGAGTTGGAAAATCCATTCTTTCATAAGCACACCACATGTTTTAGCCTCCTTACACTCACCAACACCCACCTACACCCTCAAGAACCCTCTTCAAACTCACTCATCCATCTCCACACCCCCATTCTCTCGAAACCTCATTCTTTCAACCAACCAACTACATTCCACCACCCCCATAAGTTCCAAGGTTCTTGGAGAGTTTAAATAAGTCTATATGACACCCCCAATCTTGCAAAGACACCTGGTGTAGAGTAAGGAGATGACTGGAGTTTGCATCAGCTTTTGTAACCTTAGCGCCCCACCAACAAGGTGCCAAGCACACCATTGACCGGGCACAAAGGGGATCCAGAAACTCCTTTTGTTTTCCTCTCATTCTATACTTAATTTCCTTTTAAATTCTTGTGCATTTAGCATTATTTCTTGCTTATTAGAGCATCTAAATAGTATTTTCATTTATTATAAAAACATTAAAAGGAGGTTTGGAGTTACTCCCAATTTGGTTAGTCCATTTTCTTTTGTCATTTCATGCACCTTTACTTTTTGGATGCTACAGTTCTCTCAAAGTTCTAATGTAATCTTCATTTATTTTTCTTTGTTTTTGATCAGAAATTGTAGGGAAGGTTAGGTGGGGTGAACTCGACTCACACCAATTGGTCAAATAAAAGTACTACTCAAAGCTCTTCATTTCTAGTCGGTCAGAGGAAAAGAAGCTGGAACCTACACTTCTCCTTGATCAAGGTATGCATGGTTAACATTCACACCTTTTACTTTTATTTGTAACCCACGGGTGACCACATCCATACACACACCACAATCTCTCTCTCTCTCTCTCTCTCTCTCTCTCTCTCCTCCCCATCTCTTCCATATAACCAAAACTAGTTCTTCAATGTCTGAGTGACACTGAGAACCAAATGTCTAGGGATCAAGGTGTGTGGGGGGCAAAGTAGAGGGGGATATAGACTTAATTCTACACACATATCACATATGCAAAAATAAATAGATGATCATGAACTTAATTCTAATACTACAACACTGGAGCCAAATCAGTGTGCATAAAAAAAATCAATGTCCTATATTGGTGTAGACATGTCTTCACTTCCCGAAGAACTCTTATAGAGTGTTTGGTTACATTTTTCTCTCTTTTTGATATAAATTTTAAAAATAAAAGAGTTAAAGTGTTTAGTTGTTCTCTTTAACTTCTCTTTCTTTTTTAAGAGTGGGATGCTCTATACATCTATTCTCCTCCGAAATAAAAACAAGGTAAGACTTGTTTTCCTTTTGAGACAGAAGCAAGGGCGGAGGGGGACCGGCAACATGGATCGTATTTAGGAAGTCCAACGTCAAGGCAGCTCTATCCTCAGTCGTGGCATGCATCATCTTCTTCGTTCGTGAGTGCAAGGTTGTCGAAGCTCTGCAGCGTCATCCCTTAGACTTCTAGAGATGCTGTTTGTCATTCATGTTCTCTCCTAGGATCCCCACGCTGCTATTCCAGATTGTGCCACTGTAGCTGGCGAGGTTACTGTTGTGTTGCAGAACTAGCACGTAATGGCCAGCGGGCCTTACAGTGCCCGTGGACCAAACAGCGGTGCCGGTGCTGGCATACACGGCAATGTTGTCGTCGCCCCCAATGGCAAAGCAGCAGTTGGTTCCCAAGTAGGCAGTTCTTGTGGACCAAATGGGGGTGCTATTGTTGTAGAGGACAACATTGCAGTTGAGCTCCATGGTGAACACGTAGTTATGCTTTTGTAGCGACTGCCTGATGTAGAGAGAGCAACAACTGTACATGGCATGCTCTGCCATGGATGGCCTTCAAGGGACGACAGAGAAGATGGCGAGTAGCAGTTCCGCGCACACTAAACAGGGCTATGTAAATTTTAAAAATTATGAGTATTTTGCCAAACACATAACTTTCGAAGTTAAAAAAAGTAACCAAACACTTTATTATCCAAGTGGTCTCACTCTAATGCAGGACGAGGCGGGATGGACCGGCGACGTGGCGCTGCAACAGACCTTCAAGAGGCTCAAAATATCCTAAAAATGCATAAATAAACAAAATCGGGCTTAAACCGGTCAAAACGGGCCCCAAAAGATGAGGATGATCGATCTCATTGGTCATTAGTGTGGAGACACTGAAATACACAAACAGGTGATCATTAGTTGAATGAGTTCATTACACTTACTAAATTAGAAACCCTGAATGGTATCTTATCGAACTGTCAATCAGAGTTTTCTTACATCACGGTTGCATGGTTGGACCTTTGACCTGAGTCTCCAAAGATACCTTGTTGGGTGGAACTTGTGCTTTGACCATTGACTTATGGATCACCATTTAGATAGTCCAGTATAGCTATGAATCGGGTACAAGGAAAACCCAATAGAGACAATTGAGCAGACAACAAGGGATCGTCCACTCTCAGTAAGTGAGAGTGAATGTCCTATGGGATGGTACTCTAAATACCTGGCTAAGGTAGATAAAATGATTGAAAAAGGAGTTTTCCAATTTATCTAATTTCGAGTATAGGATCCTATAGAGTCGATATACTAAGGAGTTGACAGTCGATGCTGTACTCCTTTTCGACTAGGACATTGGATGGATCAGGGTTTATATCCTTGTGATAATTGATGATGGAAAGGCTCAATGAAGATGAGATTATCCCCATAGCCATTTGGGATCATGGGATGTGGCTTGTACCCTTCATGATCGGTAGGCCGATTAATCTATTATCAGATAATAGATTTAATTAAATTAAATAGAATTATTCTATTTTATTTAGGCCTCAACCAAAGAGGCTATTGGGCCTAGTGGGTCACACCCAACAGGACTTTTCCACAAGTACAAGGGCAAGGGCATAATTTATAGAGATTTTGGATTTTTATGAAAAATTCCAAAATTCTCTATAAATACTAATGGTTTCAAACAAACCCTATCAAGCCAAGGGTGTTAACCACGTCCTCAGCCTCCTCCCTACCTCATTCTCTCTCTTGAAGGCGTCCATGGGCGATGGAGCTCCGTTCGAGAACAATTCTCAAGGCCAGCATGAAGGGAGAACCTACTGTGGATGAAGTTCTCTAGGATGCCATCAGCTCTTCCAGTCATTCCATGTGTTTAGGATTACCCCCGATTTTTTTGATCATTATTCCTAGTTTTCTAGGCATCCCCCATCTTTTTCGATCATTTCAGGTCATCCGGATTGTCTCCGTACATCCGATCAATGTCCCAGGTTGATTCAAGTCATTCTGCTGAATGTGCCCTCACACTAGCCAGGGGTGTGCTATGCATGCCCCCACTTTGTTCCCATACGAGGGGTGCACAGAGCGTCTTCCCAGTTTGAGGGTGCCTTGGGCACGCCCTTGCACCTAGGGTGCACTATGTGTGCCCCCACCTTGGGGGCGCAGCCAATAGAGACAATTTTGTGACTCCTCCATTTAGGACTTTCCAAATCATATTCAAAAGGTTTCCAACTTAGAAATGATGATTTTGGACGCACCCCCGAATCAAGGGTGCATTAGTTTTAGTTAACTCACCTTTTAGCATTTTTCTAGAAGGTTCTGGGTAAAAAGTAAGAATTTTTGTTGACTGTGCCCCTACGTTGGGGGCACAGACTCTGTGCCCTCACCTTGGGGGCATGCATAGTGCGCCCCTAGTTCAGTGGCACATCCCATGAGCCCGTGAACTGAGTGCACATTGGTTTGTTTTCTAGATTTTGAACCGGTTTTTTATCTCCTATAAATTCATGGCATTGGCAGATGACCTAGGGTTTGAATTCTTATCCTCCAGTTGCCTTAGGCTCGTCCCAAGCTCCTCTAATCATCCTCTTCCCATCCTGGTACAAGAAGTTGGTCAAAAGGGAGAGAGAAGTCCAAACGGTGTTCCATCATGTAGTTTGTTGTTCTTCGGCTTCCACATTCTTCTATGGGCATATTTAGGCCAAGCATCCTTTATAAGAAGTGTTCCTAGTCGAGTATCTTCTATCTTTAATAAACAGAGATCAATTCTGATGTCTCCTCATCTTATGGTGATTTATGCACTGGCACTGCACAAGTGAATCTAGTTTCTACATCTTTCTATTGTCACCATCTCAGTCAATTTTCATCTTCTTTCTGATGGATTTAACTCAAACACTCTTCAAATAAACTGCTCCACAGTAAGTTATATTTTATTTTAAATAAGAATAAGTCAATTCTGACCTCCTTGGTGCCTGTAGCACTTCCTGCATGGATATTGCACCAGTGGTTCCCAGATTTGCACTTTCTGGTGCCAGAGTTATCAAACAATTTTTGACTTTTTACCAGAGGATTCAACCATCTACTCTTCAATTTAAATCATTCTTAGTGAGCTATCTTTATTTTAGAACAAACAAGAGTTCATTCTAACTTCCGAATTGATTGTAGTGATCACTGCACTGAGGTTGCGCCACCAGATCGTGCTTTTCTACTTCTCTTCTCTTCAAACAATTTTTACAAGATTTTAGGGACTTTTTCTGAAAAAGTCACAAACATAAAAAGATCTGCCACTCTGAGTTTTCTTTTCATTGCAACATGCGTGTTCAATTCTAATGTGTGTACTGTCTATGGAGATTTTGCATTGAAGTCGCGCCAATACCCAGGGTGCATTGATCGAGCCCTCACCTGTGTGTGCAGCCTCCAGATTTGTGTTTTCTTTTTCATTTTAGTTCTAATTTGACCCATTCCAATTCCTACTTCTTACTTATTCATTCATCATCATTTATACATCATTTTTATTAGTTTTGCATCATCATATTTAATCCAAAAAATAAAAAAAGGTTAAGACTAACCCCAAAATTGGTGAGTCTTATTTCAATTGTCATTTTTATGTTATTCTCTTTACATTCACTACACTTAATGTAGTTCTAATTGTTTCTTTCACTTATTTTCTTGTCTTCTAGTTGCATATGTTCATCAAGCAAAGAGTGGTTAAAGACTCTTCTTCATCAGCTGACCAGAGAAGAAGGTTGAGCTTGTATTCACATCTCTCATGCTATGGTAAACACAATCATATCTTTTTACTTTCATCCCTCCACTCTTTCTCTCATTTTTTTTTAAATTTTATTTTCCTTATTCTTCTAACACACGACCCGAATCATCTCTCTAACACTTGAATGATGACGATGGTTGAAAGTTCAGGGATCAACATGAGTATGAGTTGAGGTGAGAGTTCCTATTTCATCTTTTAGAGATTTTGACTCAAAACCTATTTTCAAAGTTGATACTTGTCTGCATAGGAAGTTGTGTGGATTTTGTTAGTGGTTGTGCATTGGGTGACTTGGAAAGCATGGAGTCTTCTATATTCATTATTCTTCAGTCTTGAGGTTGGTAGAATCTTGTAATGGTATTTCAATTACAATTATTTATTTTATTCATGAAACTACAACAATGATATCCAAGGTAACATCGTTATATGTTGTTGTCGCCCTCTACACGTATTTCCTGGAAACGCCTTGGATTACAGACATGGAAGCGGCCCAGGAAATGGCATCTGCATCCACTGTTGTAGAAGCAAAAGCAGTACATGTGCTACACCGATGTTCATTTGCTTACTATCGCACGCAAATTGCTATCATTCCGTTCAAACAGGTCCACAGAGACCTCCTTGCACATACTCCTTTCGGCAGTTTTATTGATATGCCTGAATACGAGTTCAGCACATCCATGATCCGGGAAATCCTCCTACTTCACCAAGGCGGTGGAGTTTTCAACATAAATGGGCAAGAGTTAAGACTACGGTCGAAGGATGTGGCCCTTATTTTGGGGTTACCCGATGGCGGTGAACCCATCCAGTTGGACAGCAGACGGAAAACCCAACTGGATGATATGTTCCCTTTAGGGGTAAGTGCTAACAGAGGTGGCATCTTAAAATTAATTGGAAATCTTGTACAGTCCAGTGTTCCGGCGGATGTCAACACAACGGTGACACTGTGGATAGCATTCATGTTTTCATGTTTTTTGCTCCCGACATCAAATAGAACATGTCAGAAGCAGCTTCTATATTATGTACAAGATATTGGTTCCATAGGTGGTTACAATTGGGCCAGCTATGTACATAGTGTCTTGCTGAACTGCATGGATGACGTTGCACAGAAAATTAAGGCCAACAAGTCCCCACCCTATCTACTTGGGTGTGTGGCCGTCATACCTGTAAGTATACAAAACCATTTACGTAGTGTTTCTTCTTATCATATTTTGTGCGTTGGTCTCACACATCTTACTGTCGAATGTTTGTATACCAGGCTTTTATATTTGAACATATCAGTGGGTTAACATAATTTTGTGGGAGAAATGCTCCACGCATTTTTAGGTGGAACATGGCGCCCTTAAAGAATAAAGTAGAATGTGTGGATATACTAAAACATATCACAGGACGAAAGTATACGGTGAGTTGGAATTTGTATACATGATACATACATATTAGGTCTGTTGTTCTTAATGTTTTTATTACTATTACCTACACAGGTAGTTGTAGATATTGTAGACGAGGTACCGAGCGGATCAGGAATTCGCACGGAAGTACCTAGCCCCAACTTGGGGGATATACTGTACTGGTGTCAATAGCTTGATGAACAATTTGTCATGGAGAGACAAAAGAGAACAGAATTGGAGCAATTCATTAGAGAAGGATTTGCCCAATTCCAAAAAAGGATTGATGGCTTCGCTCAAGATTTGGCACAGGAGCGAGAAAAGAGAAGAGCCCTGGAGAAAATAGTCGAAGAAAATATTTCTAGAGTCAAAGACCATCAACCTCAACCCTCGTCTATGTCTGATGACATTTTTTGTCATGTACAGCAGGAGGTCGATATGATGAGGACCGCAGCCTCCAAAGACTGTGAACGGAGGCGTCAATTTGATGCTACAATTTCTGCGGGACTGGAGTGTACAAGGGATCTAATGTCTGAATTGTTTGACATCCCTTTGGAAACTATAGATACTCAACAGTCCCCCCAGTCACCCACTCATGTTGTAAATGAATTGTTGTGTATAGCGAAGAGGGTGAAGGGGAGGACTGGACGAATAAGATCCATATGGTTACAGTCACCATATGAGGCTCAACCACAACCCCTTGGGATCCTTCCAGCTCCACAGATGAAGACTGCGCCCATACAACAGATTGTTGTGGACAGTGCGGCCATGCCACCAGATGAAGTGGATACCATCCCACCTCCCCGCAATGAACCCAATAAGGGAGGTAGAGGAAGGGGAGGTGAAGGAAGGGGAGGTAAAGGAAAAGGTGGTAGAGGAAGGGGAGGTAGAGGAAGGGGTGGCAGGGGAAACGATGCAGCGGTTGTTTCAGCCGACGACGAAGGCGTCAATCCTGCAGATTTTAAAACCATCCTAGACCGCATTCCTGAGGAACACAGACAAAGCTGCCTCGAGTGGTTAATTAAGCCAAGGTTAGGAAGTCATGTAAAGTTATCTGCATTTAACTATTTTATTTACATATGCTCGTTCTCTGTCGAATTAAGCCTATTGAGTTGTTCATTTGCATTTGACTAGTTGTGAATTCTTTTTTTCAGGCAGCGATCTGATATTTTTGCATACACATATTGGCAAAATTTTGTCAGTGCCCACGAAATAGCTGAGTTGTTCAATGTCCGATCTTACGTATCAGAGGGGTCACTGGAGGTGTATTTAGAGATGTTAAAGAAAAAAATTGATGCTCAACCTGATGAATATCGAAAAGTCAGGGTGTTGCCACCATCAGTACTTTTTGTCAACAGACAGCCCAACGTCATCTTCGACTGTGAACACATAGAATGGATGCAATTTGCGTTCCAAACCAAATCTGCCAATGAATTCATGGAGACAGAGCACTTCCTCCTAGCCTGCCACAATGAGGGTCATTTTTTTCTTATCTCATTGGATGTGCAGGAAAAACACTTGTCGGTATACAACTCCATCAACGGCCATCCGAAGTACACACCTGGTACTAAGGTCGCGGTGAGTATATCATAAAACTCAAGTGCTATGAGTTGATTTAGGCCACACATTTCAATACTTCATTTAGTTTCATGATGGTGTAGGTTAAAGACTGGAAGAATATAGTTCGAAAAGTTTTTGACCTTGACAGCATTATGAATTGGCCAGAATTCTATGAGATGGATTGTCCGCAACAGCCATCTAGGAGGTATGTAATCCTTTTTGCGTCCTTATTAGATGAACTAATTACAAAAGGAGGATACTGACTATACATCCTCTCTCACTCAGCGTTAACTGCGCCATATATGTGATGCTGTTTGCTGAAGAGCTTAGTGCTAAAGGTCGCCCGATGCGACAGTTCACTGAGGAAGAAGTACTAAATGTGAGGGCAGATTTGGCGTTACGTACGTGGAAAATGTTTGTTGCTGGTGAGGGAGCAGGGGAGATCCCGACGGGTGCGTATAGATACAATAACGAAGTCCGCATTGTAAATGTCAGTTGTAAACATTCATTCATTTTAAATTAATAAAAAATTGCTATGTGTTTTGTGTTTTCGCACATGGGTAGTCGCTAACGACGAATGTCAAACCCGCTACCGACCACTGACCGACGCGATACCGAGCTCTGACAGACGCGCTACCGAGCACTGACAAACCCACTACCGAGCGAACGCCGCTAACAACGAATGTCCAACCCGCTACCGACGCGTGACCGACGCGCTACCGCGCATTGACAGAGCCGCTACCGAGCTTTGAAAGACGCGCTACCGAGCGCTAACAGACCTGCTACCGAGCGAACGCCGCTAACGACGAATGTCAAACCCACTACCGACCACTGACCGACGCGATACTGAGCTCTGACAGACATGCTACACGATATCTGAGAGACGCGCTACCGAGCATTGACAGACCCGCTGTCGAGCTCTGACCGACCCGCTACCGAGCTCTGACCGACGCGCTACCTAGCACTGACAGACCCGCTACCGAGTGAACGCCGCTAATGATGAATGTCAAACCCGCTACCGACGCGTGACCGACGCGCTACCACGCATTGACAGAGCCGCTACCGAGCGCTGACAGACCCGCTACCGAGCGAACGCCGCTAACGACGAATGTCAAACCCGCTACCGACCACTGACCGACGCGATACCGAGCTCTAATAGACATGCTACCGAGCTCTGACAGACGCGCTACCGAGCGTTGACAGACCCGCTACCGAGCTCTGACCAACCCGATACCAAGCTCTGACCGACGCGCTACCGAGCACTGACAGACCCGCTACCGAGCGAACGCCGCTAACGACGAATGTCAAAGCCGCTACCAACGCATGACCGACGTGCTACCGCGCATTGACAGAGCCGCTACCGAGCTCTGAGAGACGCGCTACCGAGCGCTGACAGACCCTCTACTGAGCGAACGCCGCTAACGACGAATGTCAAACCCGCTACCGACCACTGACCGACGCGATACCGAGATCTGACAGACATGCTACACGAGCTCTGAGAGACGCGCTACCGAGCGCTGACAAACCCGCTACCTAACGCTGCCAGACCCGCTAAGAGAATACAATATTTCAAGTTAAGATATTTCGTCGGGCTCAGCTATCTCCTTGCCTTTCTAGGGTTCTTCCCCACCGGCACTCCACCATCGCTCCAGAAGCAGCGTACGATGCGGCCCTCTTCCTGTCTACTGAAGCACGTGGACGAACTCCCACGAATTGAGTTTCGCAGACTCGCAGCCCAGATATGGACGCCGTGCATGAAACATCGACTGCATCCACTGCTGTTGGGGCAACCAAGGTCCATGTATTACACAGATGTACTTTTGCTTACTATCGGAGAGAAATTGCTGCCATTCCTTTCAAACAGGTCCACAGAGACCTCCTTGCACACACTCCATTCGGTACTTATCTTGACATGCCCTTATACGAGTTCAGCACATCGATGATCAGGGAAATCCTTCTAGTTCACCAAGGTGGTAGAGTTTTTATCATAAATGGGCAAAAGATCAAAATATGGTCGGAGGATGTGGCTCTTATTTTGGGTTTACCCAATGGCGGTGAACCTATCCAGACTGACACCAAACGGAAAACAAAACTGGACAAACTATTCCCCCATAAAAAAAGTGCAAGCAGGAGTGGCATCTTAAAGTTAATCAGAAGCCTTGTAAAGTCTGATGCTCGAAAGGATGTCACCATCACCGTATCTCTATGGATAGCATTCATGTGTTCATGTTTTTTGCTCCCGACATCAAATAGAACATGTCCGAAGGAGATTCTATATTATGTACAAGATATTGGTTCCATAGGTGGTTACAATTGGGCCAACTATGTACATAGTGTTTTGCTGAGCCACATAGATGATGTTGCAGAGAAGATTAAGGCCAATAAGTCCCCACCATATCTTATTGGGTGTGTGGCCGTCATACCTGTAAGTTGGCGTAATGTTGGCCAGTCATTGTTCTTTATGTATTTGATGGGTTGGTAATGGTAGTGTGACTATCACCCTTTGTATCCCAGGCTTTTTTCTTTGAACATATCAACAGCTTACCAGAATTTTGCGGGAGGACTATTCCATGCATTTTTAAATGGAACATGGCTCCCTTGAAGACCTAAGTGGACTTCACTGACATAGTACGACAGATCACAGAAAATAAGTATTCGGTGAGTTACAATATTTCAACATGATAAACTTATGTATGGATGTTGTTAACGTTACGAATACTATTGCCTACACAGGTTATTGTAGATATCAAAGCGGAGGGACCGGGTGAATCCAAAATTTACTTGGAAGTACCGACCCCTCAATACGGGGAGATAGATAAGAAATGTCAGGCACTGGATCAAGAACTTGCCCTCGAGAGATAGAAGAGGGCAGAATTTGAGCAACTTTACGCTCAAAGAATTGCGCAATACCAGAAGAGGCTTGATGGGTTTGCTTCTGAGTTGGTACTCGAGCGTGTCAAGAGGGTAGCCCTGGAGAAAAAAATTGAAGAAAGTAGTGGAACCGTTGAACAGCAACACTCCAGCAAAACAGATGTAAATTTTTGTCATCTACAAGAGGAGGTTGAATTCTTAAAAACTGTTACCTCGAAAGAGAGTCAACGGCGCCAAAAAATGGATGCTACATTCACTGCCAGGCTGGAGTGCACAAAGGAATTAATAAGTGTTATTCGGGTGCATTCAACCTATAATGCACAACCCATGTCGCTCCTACCACCTCCAGAGATGGAAGCTACACCAATGGAGACCCTACCACCTTCCCACATTGAAAGTAATAAAACATATGGAGGTAAGGGGAGGGGTGGCAAGGGCAGGGATGGCCAAGAGAAGAGTGGCCGGGGGGAAGGTGGTCAGGGAATTCCCGTCGAGAGAAAGGGTGGCCGGGGGAGCAAAAAGATGATGACCAAGTATAAGGATGTGGAAAGCATCCTACATTGCATTCCTCCGGATCACAGACAAAGCTGCCTGCAGTGGTTAGACGACATTCAAGATATCAAGTAAAATTCGGCCATTCCTATAAGTAGCTTGCATACAATCTATGTGTCGATAACATTAATTTACTTCTTACATGGTACTCTCTGATGTCGTCACGTACACCAAATGGTGGAATTTCGTTGATGCCCAGCAAGCGATTGCGCTGTTCAATGTGAAAGAGTTTGTGTCTGCTGGGTTGGTTGAGGTGTACTTTGAACACCTCCAGCAACAAATCCAAGTGAACCCCCACTGCTACCGAGCTGTTAAGTTGGTGCCTCCATCCACTTTAGCACTCACCAGACAGGCTTCGTTTAGGCTGGCCAAACGCATAGAGTGGATGAAAGCAATCCTCCAAACCAATTCTGCAACCCACTTCATGAATACCAACCGCTTCATCATAGGGGGGCCACAACGACAGTCATTTCTCCATCATTTTAGTTGAACCTAGCTTAAAAAGCTTTAAAGTTTACAACTCCATGAATGACCATGCAAAGTATACGCCGGGAACGAAGCGGGCGGTGAGAATGTCATGTAACATAACTCCCATGATTTTTGTTTATGACAGTTAATGAAATTGTTCTCATTCGTGTAGGTTGCAGACTGGAAGGGTCTCTTACGAACGCTCTACAACCTCGACAGCATCATGGAATGGGCAGAAACGTATGGAATGGACTGCCCACAATAGCCACCAGGGAGGTATGTAATTCTCAGCCGTACTTCTCCTTCCTGTTTGCGCGGACTACGTAAGAAGGCTACTGAACATACAGCCTATCTGTGTTAGCGTTAACTGTGCAATATACGTCATGCTGTTTGCCGATGAGCTCAGCGCAAAAGGTGGCCCACGGTGGAATTTCACAGAAGACGACATCGTCAAGACAAGGGCAGACCTGGCGTATCGTGTCATTAAAACCGCCATTACGGGTGAAGGAGTAAGGAGATCAGGGGATGCTGAATTCCGGTGACATCCATGGACAATTGTAATATGTATATAAGTGTATGAAGTGGAACTAACGAGTTAGATCTGTCTGCTCTAACTGATTAAGTGCAATGAAAAATTGCCTGTTTTCATTCAGACAACGTCGCTAACAATGATGTCTACATTCATTGTCATGACTCCTGAAAAATGACATTCGCTACCGACCAATGACCAATCCGCTACCGAGACATGTCTAGGTGCCTACCGAGTCGGACGCTACCCACCGACGAGGTACTCGCTGCCGACAGATGAGCAGTCCGCTACCGAGGCATGTCTGGATGCCCACCGACGACGTACTCGCTGCCGAGAGATGAGCAACCCGCTACCGAGGCATGTCTGGATGCCTACCGAGTCGGTCGCTACCCACCGACGAGGTACTCGCTGCCGAGAGATGAGCAACTCGCTACCGAGGCATGTCTGGATGCCCACCGATGACGTACTCGCTGCCGACAGATGAGTAGTCCGCTACCGAGGCATGTCTGGATGCCCACCGACGACAGACTCGCTGCCGAGAGATGAGCAACCCGCTACCGAGGCATGTCTGGATGCCTACCGAGTCGATTGCTACCCACCGACGAGTAACTCGCTGCCGACAGATGAGCAGTCCGCTACCGAGCACTGACTTAGATACTACCGATGTATGAACAAATCGCTACCCACAAAGACGAAATCGCCACTGAGCGATCATGAAGTCCTAAACTAGCTTTGGAATTAAAAAAAAAAGAAATGAAACCGAAACATCAGTAAATAACAAAGGCCACGTCCACACAAACACAAACCACCATGTCCATAATTACATAAAGTGGAGTTTTAAAACATTACAGAATCAGAGTGAGGCTTCCTCTGATTCGTTGGATTCGGACTCGCTGGTTGATGTCTCCATGTGGTCGGGGTCCATCATGCCTCCCAGCATCTTGGAGCATTCCTCCAGCTTCTTCCTCGCCGCCTTCGCCTGTTGTCTCAGGTCGGCCACCTTAGACTCGAGGATGGCCACGCGTTCCTGGAGGTATTCGACCAGCAACGCATTCTCGCACTTGCATGGCATAGGGCCGCCCTCCGCAGGGAGGTGGTCTGCCCATACAAAAAAACCACACAGTACATGATGTACAAGATAAATTGGAACGGAGTATGGTTAGTAGATCATTGTATATGTTCATTCTAAGAATTAATGATATATACTCACGCCGTAGAAATAGAACTTACGGCCGTTGTCTGGTCCTCCAATAGCAGTTCCCATCTTACATGCGCCGTGGCCATAACTGCACTGGATGGGTTGACCGTCGACCATCTGAGTACGTATAATAACCGTTAAATACAATCGTGAACAAAATCAAGTAGTAGTGAATCATTTTAGTAATAAACTTATACTAACAAAGTCCGCAGGTTGCTGATAGAATAAAAAATTTCGATGCATGTCTACAAAGGAAACTGTTGCCCGATTACTGCCCGCTCATAAACCGAAGAATGTCCATATGAGATACATTACGCATCATGTTGAATGATTCCTGAGTTGGTAGAGGAGGTTCCTGTGAGGACTGATATTGAGATTGACTACTCAAAACATATGGGTCAGTTAATTCCTCTTCATCCCTAGGTGGTTCAACATGAACCAGTGAACTGGACCTATCTTTGTGTTTTATATTTTTCCTCTTTTCCAGGCATGATTTCATCATGCGCCTCCGACCCTTCTCAAGTCTGCCTTTTAACCGAAGAGCAGTTTCATTTTAACCTTCTTACACTGGTTCTGCAGTAGGGACCTCGGATTGACAACCTGAAGTTCCACCAGTCTCCACATTGGCTTGTGGAAGAGATTCAGACAGCTTTTCTTGTGAATTTTTTAAAGTTGTTAGGAAGTGTTCGTAGCTGTCTTGTCCCTTTGCTGCAGTTGCACATAACTCCACTGCACTTCTCAACAGATGCATGTACCTCATTTGGCATAACGTCTTATCATCGGCGATATTATTGTCTTTAACAATGGCAGTCCCAATGTTAATGTTACAAGCCGTCCTCGTCCATCTAGTCAAGATATAATTTGCTGGAATAGTCCTAATTTGGACATGTAAGAACACACGTAACACATGTCTACAGAGTATACCAGTAAACTCAAACTTCTTACAAGAACATTCAATGCTGTCATCTACACCTCTAAATATCTGCACACGATGCCAATGCTTGTCGTCGTCGTATACCACAAAGGTGTTTGCATCTGATGTCTGCAACGGTAGCTCAATGCACTTCAAATACTGGTCTTGAAAGATTTCGTAGACCTCGGGTGTGTATATCCCAATTGCTTGCTCCAGTATCTTTGATTGTACCACAGGTCTACTAAACGTATATCTCATCTTATGATCAGCAACTTCTTGGTTATACCTCTTGTCCTCAATAAGTTTTTCAAAGTTCTCAAAGAACAAACGCATTGTTTGTCTAATATCTAAATAATCTTTGAGAAGCTTGTTAATGCTTTCACATCTTTGTGTACTGACCATATCAGCAGTAAAGGTATTCCTGCCATACACAAGTGCCCATTTTTTTTCTCTCCTCAAACAAAGTTTTAAGCCATATGTTGTCACTCAATTGATATGTTGACAACATATCCTTCCATGCCTGCAAAAATGACTCCTCTTCTTCGTAGTCGTAAATACAACTCTGAAAATCTTTCTTAAACATGGTTGTGGCATTAAATACATGGCTCAAATGTTTGCATGCATTTTGGTACATGTGCCACACACATATCCTGTGACTAGTTCTTGGCAACTCTTGCACTATGACATTGCTCATGGCCTTGTCCTGGTCAGTTAAGATAGTAGTTGGCTCCTTTCCTCCCATGACACTTACAAATGTATTGAAGAGCCATCTGAATGTGTCGATTGTCTCATCATACAATAAAGCTGCACCAAATATCATAGATTGTCTGTGATGGTTTACCCCTACAAAAGGAGCAAAAGGTCGGCCATACTTGTTGGTCTTATATGTTGTGTCAAAACATAGGACATCCCCAAACCTTTCATAGTTCAAGCGCATTCTAGAATCTGCCCAAAAAACATTGGTGATGAGGTCATCCTCATCAACTTGTAAGGAATATGTGAAGGTGGGATCTTCGGCTTGCCTACGATGGAAATAATGAAGCAATCCTCCAGTGTCAAATTCCTTTGTCTCTTGGTTCGTAGATAATTCTTCATATCGTTTTGCATGAATCCAAGGTTTCTTCTGCCACCCACTTGGTTGGACATCATATGGAAAAGCTGCTTAGGTCGTATACCACTGCTCTCACCAATGTCCACAATGGAAGCTTCAATTTCTGGAAATTTTCTATGGGACCGAAGCATGTGTGCCTTGGAAGGACTTTCCACCTCATGATTATGTTCAGTCTCCCATCGTGTAATTTTATACATTCCATTAACGTGGAGGACAAAAGTAATCCCAGCCAAACAACCCGTTCGGGTCTCCGGGCGGTGAACGACGATTGTATCATATCGTGGGTCTTTCTTCCTCCAACCTTCTTTAGAACATACAAACCGTGCTCTCCTTACAATGCCTTGCTTATCCTTTTTTAAATTTTCTCGTCTAACACTAAAACCAACATGTAGTTGCTACCGAGTCGTCGTTGTCTCACTACCGAGCGTTTAAAAAATCGCTACCGAGCGGTTGTCTGAAGCCGCGCTACCGAGTCGTCGTTGTCTCACTACCGAGCGTTTAAAAAAACGCTATCGAGCACTGACCGTCGCCCCCGAGCCTGCGGTAGTCGCTACCGAGTCGTCGTTGTCTCACATCCGAGTATTTAAAAAATCGCTACCGAGCAGTTGTCTGAAGCCGCGCTACCGAGTTGTCATTGTCTCACTACCAAGCGTTTAAAAAAATGCTACCGAGCACTGACCGTCGCCCCCGAAGCCTGCGGTAGTCGCTACCGAGTCGTCGTTGTCTCACTATCGAGCGTTTAAAAAAATCGCTACCGAACGGTTGTCTGAAGCCGCGCTACCGAGTCGTCGTTGTCCCACTACCGAGCGTTTAAAAAAACGCTACCGAGAACTGACCGTCGCCCCGAAGCCTGCGGTAGTCGCTACCGAGTGGTTAAAAAAATGCTACCAACCTCGTATGGCGCACTACCGATGCCCTACCGATTTTGGAAAAAATCTACCGAGTGTTTAAAAAATGCTACTGAGCTCTGACCGTCGCTACCGACGCCTGCACTAGCTGCTACCGAGCGTCTAAAAAAATGCAACCGACCTTGTGTGGCGCACTACCGAGACCTGAAATAGTCGCTACCGAGTGGTTTGTCTCCCACCACCAAGTGTTGAAATAGATGGTTACCGACGTTCCACTGACCCGCTACCGAGAATTCGAATACCCACTACCGACGGGTATATACTGAGCGTCGTGGGAGACCCTACCGCGTGCTCGCCAACCGTCACCGAGTTCCAATAATAAAAATATTATTAATATATAAGCGTGTCACACTCCGTCGAACAAGCATTAATGACTGAGGTGACGGGACCGAAACGATGGCTTGACGCCGCTTCCCCACCGTCGACAGCCGTTCGACGACGTTCTCCGTCACTGCACTTCCGTTATCTGGCAATGGCTCCGTCGGCCGGTTCGGGCACATTACGCCACCTACGACGTGGCGCGCTCCGGTTGGGGACTGCGAGAGTTCCCTCCACCCGGGAACTGAGGCGATCCGAACTCTTCCATAAGAGGGGAAGGGGGAGAGTGTTACGAGAGAGAGAGAGAGAGAGAGAGAGAGAGAGAGAGAGAGAGAGAGAGAGAGAGAGAGAGAGAGAGAGAGAGAGAGAGAGAGAGATGTTTCAAATTTTTTGAATATTACAATTTGAGTCGTTATTTAATTGTAGTCGGATAGTAGCTCGACTCAAATTTTATTTCCCTTTAAACTCAAAATTGATCTAAATTTATTTGTGAAACTTTTAATTGCACGTAATTTATGAAACTCAATTTAAATTTAAGTTAAAATAAAATTTTATTTTGATTTATTTTATATATTTAAATAAGAATAAATAATTATAAATACTCATAATTTATTTTTTAAATAAATATACACTTAACTATACAATTAAGTTACTCCTAAATCTATCAAGTCAAACAAAAATTTGTTTAAACTCGATTGGAATAATATATTGAGATTTATTTTTTTAACATAATAAATGAGTCAAGTTTAAAATTTTATCTAATCCACTTTTATATTACTTGTTGAGTGCATTGGTTTATTTACACCTCTAATCTTTGCCATCCGTGGTAACTAAGTTTTTATGTTATTATCAGGGCAAGAAGGCAATGTTAGGGCATGTTTGGTACCATAAAATTTCGAAGATAAACTTAAGTTATTCTTAAAATTTTGAGGATATATAGTTTAAGTTTATCTCCAAGTTATTCTCGTACCATACAGCACATTAGGACCCGTTTGACTTGGGGATAACTTGGGGATAAATCTGATTTATCCCAAAAATTTAGAAAATAAATCAAGTTTATCCTCAAATGGGACTTTAGAGTATACCTATAACCTCTTAATGATGTTATGGTTCAGTTTAAGCTGTTTGCAGGGTATAAATGCCAAAGGTAACTCAATGTAATTAAAGAAAGATTATCAGTTAAGCGAATCTGCAGGTTCAAACGGCCAAACCAAACTGAATCTACGTATTCCATCTGCTTTGGTTTGGTTTGGTTTCAACATCCCATTCCATTTAATTAGTTTGGAAGGATTTCACATTAAATCAAATCGCAGACTGAACCATTAAGCAAATTAGTTAAAGTACTCCAAATTTTTTTATAATATTATTAAAAATACACTTTATATTATTTTATAGTAAAATATTTATTTTAAACAATAAAATGTTAAAAAATCTTGTAAAATTAATTATTATGAATATTTTATCTGTTTTTTATTTAAAATGAACCAAATCAAATTAAATCGATTTGATTTATAGATTCACATGGTGTTTGGTTGCATAATAATTTGAGCTTTAGTTATATTTTTGTGTTTTTTAAATAAAATTTGTTAAAAAATATTTGATAACCATATTAATTTTATGTTTGTAATATGGTTATCAAATTTAAAATTTAGGGCCATTTTGATATGGGGATAACTTAGAGATAAACCTGATTTATTCCCAAAATTTAGGAGATAAATCAGATTTATCCTCAAAGTTTTATGGTGCCAAACATGCCCCGGTACGGCATAACTTGGGGATAAATAAGGTTTATCCCCAAAATTTTATGGTGCCAAACAGGCCCATAGGCGTCGTTTGGCATCGAGATAAACTTGACGGAGATAGGGATAAATCAATCCTTGTGATTAACCTTATTCCCACCTTGTTTGGTTTAACTTAGGATAAGTTTAGGGATAATTCTATCCTATATTTGGTATGTTAACAATAAATTTGAGGATAACCTTATATTTTTTATATTTTTATATTTATTTTTTATATTATCTTATTTTATTTTTCATAAAGATCTTCTTAAGCAACTTACATAGTCATATAATACATTTAAAATATAATTTAAAAATATAAAGTATATTCGTATAACATATAACTCAAACCTTATTGAGGTCCAACAAAGTAATCATGACCTTGGACTTCACAAGAATAGCAACCAATCACTCATTGTGATCATCATACTTGATTACTTCATGAAATTGTTGGTAAGAAATCAATACCCAAAATATATATTGTATAACATATAACTCAAATCTTATTGAGGTCCAACAAAGTAATCATGACCTTGGACTTCACAAGAATAGCAACCAATCACTCATTGTGATCATCATACCTAATTACTTCATGAAATTGTTGGTAAGAAATCAATACCCAAAATATATATCGGAAGCAAACAACAGTCTACGTGACTTAATTAAGGACATGACAACCTTCACTTCTTCCCATCTGCAACTACCTGAAGAATGTTCTGTTGTTATAATGGATATACCAACCTTGGCAACTTGAATCCAGGCTAGAGAAAACAAGATTGCATTCCATGCTCTATACTTATCAATATTTTACTCTCATCCAGTTGACTGATGCCATCTACTTTTTTTAAGGAAGGCTTGTAGGCCACAATTTCCATTAATACCGAAAGAAATTAACAGAGTGCATATTAAAAAAATTAAAAGGAAAGAAGACCCCAACCAAGAAAGATTTTACAGAAAAGAAGAAAATATGGAAGTATCTCTGTCCAGAAGGCTATCTGAGTGTGCAAAAAATCAGTATTTGACAAAGGTAGACATCCATCATAGAATCAGCCACAGATTCTTAAAATGATCTCCAAAAATCCTTTTGTTTCTTGTATACAAGATGATCCACACCTAGAGAAAAGATGGTAATTGGCTTCTTCCACCAATCTGCAAAATACACAGAAGAAGGGAATGTCAGTGAAGATCTTTTGGAGATGAAATCCAGTTGGTAATATTGGTTTGCCAATTTTTCAAAGAAATAATTTAATTTGATAGGCAAAAGAGGTCTTCAAATAGCACAAGACTACGAAACTCCCCCCTCCCACCGAAACAAAGTTAGTCGTTGAATGGTAGTTTTACTGAAATTATAGCTATATTAGATGCCATACAATATTGAGTTTATGCCATAATTGTCACGACCTGGAAAATACAAATACGCAGCGGAAATAAATCCGGGAATCAAGATAGTTTAGGAGAACAAGATAAATCCACATCACATCATCAAATCTGACAAATTGAAACAACCTGCAACGTTCCAATTAAACTAACTCTATGAAATACCATAAGTAACCACATCTAGACAACTAAAAAGGACTCAACACATAGTCCAACCAACATCTATAAAGTCAAATCAAGCAGATAACATACCAATAACAGAAGGGAAACTCAAATAACCTAAATGTAAATGACGATCACTCGTCACCAAACTCCTCATCCTCTGGATCCTCGAGTGGCCACAGATCCTCTCCAACGTCCTCCTCGAAATCCTCTCCAAACTCCTCCTCAAGAAGAGGCTCCTCGAAATATGCTGAAAATGTTAACAACGGGAAGGGGTGAGTCACCAATGACTCAGTAGGTCTTATACCCGGATTACCCAACTATACTAATGATTTCTATTGATATTAAATATACATTAAGCCTAAAAATCAGATTATACTACATAGGGTTCAAGCTAATTATATATCTTCAATTAAATGATTATAATATCTTTCTACTACCCCATATGATAACATGACTATATATGCACTAAAACTAACATATCTTGCATATTTAACTACTCTAGGTATGCTCATAACACATACACTTGACATAAAACCAAAGACTCCACTTGACCACTAATATACATGCCAAAATGCACAACTAAATACTTGTCTGAGTAGATATCATGCTCCATTTGGACAATGTAGCCATGTCACAAAACAAGCACCATATTTACTATATAGTAGGAAGTAACATATAGTAACTAAATCCCATAGTACCCCTAGGCAGGAGAGTACTTAGGATAAACCGCGGTATCCAGGATCGAAGAATGCTCCGGATTCAACTAATCTCCGCTGCCCACGGGCTACTAACATAGTCTGGTGAAGTAAACTTCCATCACAATGCAGCTCACTGCATTAACCACATCTCACACAATGCAAGCATATAAATAACTCAGACAGTAACCAAGAATATGAAATTGGCAATCCAAACATGAAATACATAGATAAACACCCATGGTTCTATGCACCACATATTTGCATACCACACGACAATCTAGCACAAACCAGAACCATTCAATCATAAGATGCATATAAATAGGATCATACAAGCTACAACCTAAACATATCAATCACATACTTTGACAAACACTATGCTTAAACCTTACATCGACTTTTTAACAAATCGGGATATACATATTTAAGATTACCGCGATGCAAACATGCTAAACTAACTAGGTTTAAACATATAAAAACCTATCATGACGACTAATATACATGAACACTAAATTAATCTAAACATGCATGGTTCTAACAGGCTAATCTAACTCTATCTAAACATTACAATAAATCAAAACAACCCACTAATTAAATCATTCTAATCATGGTGATCTAAACAGGTTTTTACAGTTTAATCAAACATATAAGAGTGCTAAGAATAGCCGAGACGCCTACCTTAACGGTGATGACGATCGGCGTACGGAATTCCAAGGAAAGCAAACTAGATGACGAAAATGCCGCAGTCACGACGGCGACGGAAAACAAACCGAACTGGATGATATCTTGACAATATGCTGAAAAAGAGATAATAGAATAGAATAGAAGAAATAGAGAATAAGGTGATCAGATAGGAGACAGAGAGAAAAAAAATGATAGGAGAGAGAGAATCACTGAGGAAGGGGGGTATACCGAAGGCCGAGTGACAGCGGCTGAAGCCGCGGGTGGGAGTGGTCGCATAGGGCATGACGACCGAGGCGGCGTGCAGCGTTGCTGCGGCCGCGGACGGCGGGGCGATCAACTCCGACAGTGGCGTGACGCGGCGGCCGCTGCGTGGCACGTGCGCGGGGCCGAAGCACAGAGAAAGTTGCGTGCGCGCTGGCGACGACGTGCACGGGTGCGTGGGGAGGCGGTGGCTGCCGCTGGCGGGCGTCGGCGGTCAGCGCACGCGCGGGGAGGCGGCGTTGACACAGGGTCGGTGACGTCGCTGCGATACGCGGTGGCGACGCGCGGCAGAACCTGCAGCCGCAAGCGGAAAAATAGCCGGTGAGGCTACGGGCACAACGTGTGACAGCACAACCGAGAGGGGCTGGCATCCGCAAAAGGGAGATCGGGAAGATGCAGCGGCGACCGAGAAAGGGAAGGAAAATAGGGCACTCGGGAGAAAAAAATGGTGGATGGCGGTTTAGGTGGGGGGGGTAACCGAAGGGGAAGATAAATGGGAAGGATTAGGAATATAATAATAATAAATATAATAACTATTTTTATTTTTTTAAAATCGTTAACGTTACAATAATGGATTGTCATCTACTTTTAGAAATAACAATGCAATAAAATAATGCATGATGTCAAACCACAAGGATGGGAAACAACCACCTAAAAAATGCAGAAATTCTATAACCATTAGGCACATTATAAAACATGCAAGATAATTTAGGAGAGAATTCCAAGGGATAATTTAATAGTTCTTTACCATGAACAATGCCACATTTCATGGATGAGATATAACAATTTTAGAACAAATTGCCAGCAAAGCCCATTTGTCCTGCAAGGTGAAAAATAAGAGTAGATAACATAAGCTTCATGATCTATCAATTTTTGAAAATTTAAATTTTTTTCCAATATATCTTTAGTCTCTGTAATATTTAATCGTAGAAAGCTATCAATTTTCTAAGATCCTAGTGACCAGCAAGAGAACAGGCTTCATTCGAAATGCCCTCCATTTGGCAATCATCCCCAAGAATAGCATACCTACACGAATGTGCAATAAACTAGTTTATGCATCGATGCTATGTGGCGGGGAGCGTGAAAAAATGATTCTCAGGTTATGTGTAGTGGTCAATGATCTCATTGTTTGGCTTATTGAAACCTACAGCTAAATGATTCTCAGCCAGTGCCAGTCCAACAGCATTTGCAATACCCTGACTAAGAGGGCCTAGTACAGAGATGAAAACAGATATTATCAAGTGATCAGAATAATAGAAGTTATTCACAGTTATGTCAATTACCAAAAAAGGAAAGTAATTCTAGCAGAAAAAGGAGTCAATTTTATGATTACACCACTTGTAACAGAGAAGACATGAAATGAATAGTTCGGCAACATTCATAAATGAGTACAAACTAAATACATACTCTTCCCCCTTCATCTAATTTAACTGTGGTGCTTGTGTCCGCTCCTTGGCTTGTTCTTAATTACTTTACTTTTCTCTCTCTCTCGCTAGCGACAGTGTTACTAGATTTCAATGCGACGACGTAACGCCTTCTATATGTGGGTGTATGTAGATGTATGCCAACAACATATTAATTAGCTTGAAGGAGTGATGATCAAAGGTTGTTGTTACAACTTAATCCGGATAGCAGACTTAATCCGGATAGCCTGAAGGAGTGATGATCAAAGAAATTTGCAAATTTCAAATAGACTAAATATCAAAGATTCAGAATAGAACTTCAAAGAGGCGTCGGTGCTTGAGCAATGTAGGGCTTAAAACTGAAAACTGAAAATATTTTCGACCATGTGAGTGATACTAAGGCTTGGGCGACTCTGATCCACCTTGTCCCTCTTCCTTGCGGGGGCTCTCGGCGGCGGCAAAGCTTGCATGTTTACCCTTGTGTCAGATATAAGCGAAAATCAACGATCGATCGACTGTGACATTTCCTCGAGATATACATATCAACAACATAGAAACGAGAACAATAAGATGACCAGATTGGGCTTGTAGATGTTGTGGATGACGGAGGCACCGGCCAAGGGATTGGCAAATATGGTTTTACTCGGAACGGCCGCTTGGAGCGAGAGCAGAAGCCATTGCCTGGAGCGTCTGAGATGCTGACTCCTGGAGTGGGAACCGCCGCCTGGAGAGTCTGAGCCGCCGCCTGGAGCGGGAGCGAGCGAAAGCCGCCACCTGGTCCTGCCATCTGGGGAGACTTGATCGGGAGCCAGGGAGTGTATCCCCCAATATTAGGTCTATCCCCACTATTAGATGGGATGACTTATCCCGGACATTATCCTATTTTTTAAGGATAACCAGGATTAAGTAAAACCAGAATTACATTAAAATTATTTGCATACCAAACAAAGGATTAGGGATAAATCAGGTCTATTCCTGATTATCCCCCTAACGGGGCCTTAGAGTATACCTATAACCTCTTAAGAATGATGTTATGGTTCTGTTTAATCTGTTTTCAGGGTATAAATGCCAAAGGCAACTCAATGGAATTAAAGAGAGACTATCAGTTAAGCGAATGTGCAGGTTCAAACGGCCAAACCAAGCTGCATCTACGTATACCGTCTGCTTTGGTTTGGTTTGGTTTCAACATCCCATTCCATTTAATTAGTTTGGAAGGATTTCACATTAAATCAAATCGCGAACCATTTAAGCAAATTAGTTAAAGTACTCCAAAAAAAAATTATAATATTATTAAAAATACACTTTATATTATTTTATAGTAAAATATTTATTTTAAACAATAGAACGTTAAAAATAACTTGTAAAATTAATTATTATAAATATTGTATCTGTTTTTTATTTTAAAATGAACCAAATCAAATTAAATCGATTTGATTTATAGATTCACGTGGTGTTTGGTTGCATAATAATTTGAGCTTTAGTTATAATTTTTTGTTTTTGAAATAAAATTTTTTAAAAAACATTTGATAACCATATTAATTTTATGTTTTTAAAATATTTTTTCTTAGATAAAAAAGCGGATCTCATCTTTTTTCTATCTTGTGTCTCTTCACATTATTTGGTCATATACCATAGTTACTTTTTTTTACTTTTGTCATTCTTTAGTTCATATTTTATTTTAAAACAAATTTTTATCATAAAAATATTCCAAAAAGTAGTGTGCAATTAAACATCTCATTAGTTTGATTTGATTCTATTTGAAATAATAATAATAATAATAATAATAATAATTCTGAATCAAATGAAACCGGACCGTGCGCGTCCAAGAAGGCCGAGACGTGCCCCATCCGAGTCCTCCTATTATTGACGGGTGAGAAGCCGCTTTCTTAGACGGACGTACTGAATTCGCTCGTCGGGCGCTCTGAGCAGGACGCAACGAAGAATGCTGCCAATCAGTGTGGGGAGCTCATGAGCTGTTTAATTAATGGCGTGATAAACTGGACTTTTATCATAAAAGTGTTTTTTTAAAACAAAAATTGTTTGGAAAGATGTTGAGCAATTATTATAGAAAATATATTTTATAAAAGACTATTCTTAGATAAAAATAAAGGTGAGATCTCTCCGCCCTCTTTTAGCTTAACATGGTCCTCACTCATTTTGTGATCTTATCTGATCAAAGATAGAATGTTATCACAAAAATGTACAGAAAATATTTTGCAACGAAACACCCACTTAAAATATAAGAAATATAATTTGAATTCATTCTAAATTATTATTTATTTATTCAAATAATATTTTTTAAAGGTAACTGCCATGGTGAATTTTGGGTGAAGATATTGTCCGTCTTCTAATCAGAGAAATATTCGATTTATCTTTTCAAGTTTTAGTCCGAAAAATTCTTATGTTGTATTAATATATATTGAATAAATTGTATAAATTTTAAGATATGCTTCAGTGCTTCAGGTTCTGTAATATAAAAAGTATGCTTAGTATAGATCTTTATAAGCATAATAATTTATATATTTTAGAAATTATTTTTACCTACTTACGTATATCAATTAAAATTTCATACCAAATATAATTCAGATCACCTTAGGATTTAGAAAATACCGAAGTATAGTATTTGATCCGATTCCACAGATACCTCAAATCAGATATAAATTTTTCTATTAGCGAAATGAAAAGTAACAGCTCCAACATGATATAGATTCCTGTGTCATGATATTCCTTCGGTTGGTATTACGACCCAAAATAATACTGACAAGCTGGTTGACAGTGAACTAGAAGAAAAAGAAGAAGAAGAAGAAGAGGGCCACGAGGAGGACGATAATTAATAAAAATTTATTATGAGGCCCCACTGAACAGTTGCTGACATATTAAAGTAGGTTGCGTTAATTTTTCTTGGCATCTAATAGAAGTAAAACAGGGTAGTTTGGTCTCAGATCCATATAGATAAAATGAAATTTTTTTTTGCAAATCCTTATAAGTTATATACTTCTACCTTTGTATTTTTTTATTTTGAAATCTATGTAATTTATCGATAATGAATACGCAAATGCTTGGATTAATTAGTACGGATTTTATCACGTTCACAAGATATATACGGAAACAAATTTATTAAAAAAGTAAGGCTAGTTATTATATTTAACTGCTGGGACCTCAACAAAGATGATTCTATCTACTTTTAAATCCCCATATGCCACTTGTGGCAGGGTGACTGTAATATCCAATATTTTTAAGAGAATAAAATAATTTAAAAAGTATCAATGAATTTTAATATTTGATGAAGTTATTAGAATTTTGTTTGACCAAACGCATGATGGGAAATGGAAGTCAATAATAAACGTTGGTGTGTGGCAGCTACCAAGAGAGAAAAGTTGGTTTGGGTTTTTAAATCAAGACTTATCTTAACCCTAGTAGGATTAGGTAATCAACAATTAAAAAGTACGAAAGCATATAGATTACTTTATAGAAAATGAGATTTCCAAATATCATTCCAAATCCAAGTAGATTAGATAAATTTGATTAATCGAAAATACAAGATATGGGAGAGTTTTCAAACTAATGGTGTTTCCCAATCAAATTAAGAGTCAATGTCCAATTTAAAGTAGAATTAGATGTCTTAAGCAAAAATAAGATTGGGAACGATCCTATATAACTACCACAGCCCTTCCCAACTGAAACCCAGCTTCTTCCTTCCTTATCGGACCACAGCTGTTCGCAGTCTGTGCCAACCCTATCGTGGTAAAGCAGCAGGCTTGGCTAAGCTTGGCCGTGTGCTGCCACTCATGGCACCCACCGACGCAACTTGGACAGGTCGCCGAGGCTCCCCTGCAGCTGCCAGCACTGGCCCCTAGCCATGCGAGATCGTTATGGGGTGTTTGGTTGCATTTTAATTTTTAAAAAGGTTTCATGATAAAAAATTAAAATATAATGCCAAACAAGATAATTTTTAAAAGTGAAAACGTGATAATGAATGTGTTTGGCAAAAACTTTTTAATTTTTAAAAATGATAATGAGGTGTTTGGTAGCATTTTAAATTCAATTTTCATCAACTTCATAAACATCAAAAAACAAGTATTTCATGTCATACAAGAATTCAATCAACTAAAAATATATAATTACAATCTACGACGTCTAACATAATCTTCCCACATTTCTTTTGCTATATTATCTCGAAGAAGCTTCCAATACGCCTTTGCTCATTTGTGCTTGAAGTGCTTCTAACATTATCTTCATTCCTGATTCTTTCTTGTCTTCTTTGTTCTATATCTCCATCAATTGCAATCCCTTGCTCGTTCTCAATATCAATCCACAATGTGTCTTTTCCACCTGTAAAATCTCTGATAAAATTATGTAGCATGCAAGCAGCAACAACTAATTTTGGTTGTACATCTAATGGATATTGCAAGGGACTTTGAAAAATTCTGAAGCGCTCTTTTAGAACACCAAACATTCGCTTAATAACATTTCTAAGTGATGAATGACGTAAATTGAATAATTCTTTATAATCTTGTGGAGCAATATGGTTTGGCCCAAATTCTTTAAGATGATACCGTACTCCACGATAAGGAGCCAAAAATTGATTTGTATTTGCATAGCCGCATCCACAAGATAATATTTTCCTAGCATAAATAAATAAATATTAATGCATGAAATAAAAATTAATAAACAATGATAGTGTAAAAAAATTTATACCTTTCCGGGACATAAAATCCTTCGTGTAATGCATTCATCAAAACAATAGAATCAGGTGCAGATCCTTCCCAACCGGCATTTACATAAGGAAATTTCATATCAAAAGAGCATACAGCCATGATATTTTGAGATAAATTGCCTTTGCGATTTCTATAACGAGGTTTGTCTTCATTAGGCACTTCCACATTTATATGAGATCCATCTATAGCTCCAATACAATCCTAAAATATTAAAAATTATGTTAACAGTAGAATAAATAAAACTTAACTACAAATTAACAAGATATCACTCTTACCTTGAAAAATCGAAAATAGCGTCGATGAACAATGTAACTTGGAGTTTCTGGAGGAGGTAAACATATATAACGAGGTGCCATTGTAGTAAATGCATCAAGAACTTTGTTAAAATATCGACTGATTGTTTCTCCCGAATGTTGAAATCTACCTTGAACAATTCGATTAGAAGCTCCCGTGCCGATAATATATAAGCACGTGATAACAATCTCCTCAACATAAACATTCATACTTTCTTTAAGTAAATTTGCTTCTCTTAGATGATTGCATAACTCTTTAAAAATATTTTGATCCATTCGACAATATTGTCGAAAAACAACTGGAGAACCATTTATCAACTCTTTTATGAATTCTTTTCCTGTGAGAACTGAATTTCTGATCCGTCCTTGTGGAGTCTCAAATCTTCTTTCCACATATGATTCAACCAAATTTAAGGTTGAATTATATAATACACTTCTACGTGTAATGCAATATTCTTCTTCATGATCCAATTTTTCAAAATCATCGTGATCAAATGACTCGTTGTCCATGCTATCTAAAACACAATGTCATCAATACAAGACATAGAGTAACATAGAGTTTACAACATCATTTAAGAAAAACAAGTACATTAAAAAAGGACAGAGTAACATAGAGTTTAAAATGTACCAACATAAGTAACCAACGACATAGAGTTTACAACATCATTTAAGAAAAACAAGTCCATTAAAAAAAGTTACAAGTACTATAATACTATTTTCCTAATTCTAACTTAATCCACTCAAGTCATGTCTCCTCATCCATCTTTAAAAATGTTGCAAATGCTGATCCATTCCTAATAATATTGCTAACTTTTGCTTTTTCAAGTGAGATAATTGTGGCATCATCGTAACAATTTCCATAGCTTCTTGTATCATAGCAATACTAGGCCGGAACAGGCATTTTCTTATATTCCTCTCTAGCCGCATGGATGGCCTCAGCAATACTAGTCTCATCAGTTGTCCTACTCTTCTTGCTCCGTGACTTGCCCTTTTCTTTTCTTGAACTTCTTTTAGGAGCAGGAGGACTAGATGCTGCACTATCTTCTTCATCTGAAATTAATTGCATAGAATGTGGAGGACTAGAATGAAGCTCTTTACTTTTACTTGATGAATCAGGTCGAGAGAGTGTGGTTATTTGTCTTCTTCCATCTGCCTTTGAACCTAAAATAAATAAAAGTGACTAAATAATATATTTAATTCAAATATTTTTAATAAAAATAATAATATAGCTTACCATCAAAGAGTTCAAACCATTGGCTGTATAGTGGAGCTGGCTTATTTCTCTACTTTTTTGCTTTCTTCTTGTGCTGATCCAAGAAAAAAATGTTGAAAATAGATATCAAATTAGAAAATCAAATAATTACAATGAAATAAAGGATATCACCTTGATATAAGTATCCCAAATATCATCTGTCGTTTCCACCATATTTGTTACTGGATTCCAACCAAACCCACTTTGTTTCAAGATGTCCTTAAGAACTCCATACTCTCTCTTCATCACTTGAACTCGTGCTTTAAGTTGATCGATAGAAGTAGTTAACTTAAATTTTATTTGAAATGCATTAAGCATAGATGACCATGCTTCTGGTTTCCATCCATTATCTGCCTTTTTGCCAGCATGTTGTTGCTCAAGTAATAACTCGGTAAAATATTCTTGACGTGATTTATCCCATTGCAGACGACCCGCAGAAAATGACTCAATCTGAGACATCTATATACAATTCTATGTATTAAAAAATAAATTATAAAAATTATAATAAAAAAACAAAGTTAATGAAGTTTTGCATGCATATTCAAACTATACATTTATATCGTACATTCCAAGCAAATAAACACTACAAAAGAAGTGAAAATTGAGAAACCAATCATCCACTTATTATAAGATGAGTTAATGAACTGTGTACAAAAAAATATTGGATCACAAGGCCCAGAACCAAGGAGGTCATTCATATTGAGTGTGTTACGGGTCTCATATTTGCCTATCCAGAAATCCCCACATGTTTTTGCAAAACCTAAACCAACCCAGTCCAACCGGCCAAATTCTTCTTTTTCTCGCAATACCTCTCGCCTTCTTTGCGGCAGCCTTCTACCTCCTTACGCCCTCTTCTCACTTTCTCATATGTCCGAAAGATTCTTCTTTTTCGCAATAAAAGTTTGAAAATCTGAAGTCTGGAACATAAAGTTTGAAAATCAGAGGTCGGAAGCAAAAAAAAAAAAATGAATGAACCAGAAAATCTGAGGTTGTAAAAATTCTGCAAGATTCTAGATCTGAAAATTTTGGAACATATAGAATCTGTAGGGAATCTAAATTCTGAACTTGAATTGAGGTTCGAAATTTGAAACAGAATCTGAATTCCAAATCTGAACTTCACATTCAGAGATAAAAATCTGAACTTCACTCAGGTAACAAATCAGAAGATTCTGAAAAGTGAACCTAAGCTGAAATTGGAGAATCGTAAACCCCAATCTGCAAATTCCCAACTTGTCCCAAATACAACCTCAACAAATTCAAATTCAAGCTGTCCCAAATCATTTCACATAAATCTGAAATTGCATAAAAGAGAATCCAGAAACTCTGAGAATTAACCGAAATACGATTGAAACCAATGAATCGAATGAACTAAATTCAATCTGATTAAAATTGAACTCAAATCAAACTCAATTTCAATTCAATCCAAACAATCAAATTCAACTAAATCAAATGCTGAACTGTAAAAATCCGAAATCTGAAAATCATGGATCCGTACAAAATCGGTGCATTTCGAAATCTGTCGAGTTCAGAGAACTGAAAATACTTACAAACTTCGAGTTCGCATTAAATGGAACATGATCTTAGAGAGATTTCCAAGTAAATCAAATCAATCTAAAAGAACACACATTTAAATCACAATTAACACATAAAGATCAAATTCAAGCTGGTTCGACAAAGAAACATCAAACTCTATCCATTCTCAATCAAACAAACTCAAACTCAAACTAGGTTGAACCAATCAGAACCAAAGGAGAAAATTCAATTCTCCAAATCGGTAAGCCAAACAAACTCAAATTTTAATTAAACAAATCAATTTGCTGACTCAAATCTAAACCAAGTTTAAATCAAAAAAAGGGGTTTGCCAAATTGGATTCGATTGACCAATCGATTCCGGTGGAGGCAAGTGAAAGCCTATTGGGGCGGCGGGAATAGCCTCCGAGCTTGGCCCAATATCGCCCAATCTAATTTGTTTATATTTTCTTATTTTAATACAAATATTGTTTTAATACAAATATTGTCTCATATCCTTCACCTCGGTACACCCAAAAAGGCATTTTTTTTGGTGTCGCTGGCTTGTGATTCCCGCAGCGACTCCCTGAGGCACATCTGTCTGGAATCAACCCAGATGGTTCTGCAACGGAACCCAGCAGGTCGGCGTAGCGGCCGTAGCGCCCCGAGGGGTCCACCTCAACGAAGGGCTCAGAGTCCTTGTCCACAAGATCGGTTGAGGATGGCATCCTCGATGTCAGCCAAGAGGAACTACAGCCCAATTTCGAAGATAGTCTAGAAACAGAGACGCCGATCAGGACTCAATCCCCTCCTCCCCAATCAATCCCAAGACGGATAGATGACGGATCAATCGGATTGCCAATGGAGGAAACTTCACCTCGAAGAAACAACAACAATCAATTGGCGGCGAGGGTTAGATGAAGACGGAGGAGGAGCGGATCACCAGAAGTAGGAGCTTCTAGCTTCCTTCGGATAGGGAGATGTTGGGGACATCAAAATCGAAGTGCAAGGCGAGGCTGCAGAGAAAGCCGGGGACGTGATTCCGTAGCACATATGCGCACCTCGATCATATGTACTGAATGGAACAACGATCAAAGGAGGAGAGAAACGAATCGAATCCCCACACTATGAGAGGAGAAAACCCGAACCCGAATATTCTCAACCGGGAGACGAATCAGACGCCGAGAACGAGCAGAGAGCGAGGAACAAGGAACGGAGCTTGCCCTGCCGCGACGATCCACCCTGCGCTGCTGCTGCTGCAACGGCCGCCGCCTTCGTCGCACAGAGAGGGAAAACGAGCCCGACCTCGCGCCGGGAGGAGAATGTTACCTTCAAGAGAGTGAAGAGGGCGCCGGGAGGAGAAGACCGCAGTTGGGAAGCGCCGGGAGGAGGAGCGGGCACCGTTGGGAGGAGGAGCTCGCGCCGCTGGGAGGAGGAGGAGCGCCGGGAGGATGAGAGTGCCGCCGCCGGGAGGTGAGGGTCGCGAGGGTCGCGAGGGCTTCGCTGGGAGACGCCGTTTCACTTTCAAAAAAAAAAGTGGTCTCCACCACTTTTTTTTTTACGTTGCCCATTCCATCAAAAACGTTTTAAAAATAAAAAACGAAAACAAGTGTCAAACAAAAGTTCGAGAGCACTTTCATTATAATTTTCAAAAATTAAAAAGAAAATGGTGATTATCACGTAACCAAACACCCCATTAGTGTTCATTGCGACCCGTCCAAGCCCTTTGCATCTTGGCAGCGTCATCTGTGCTTGAGTGCAGATCACCTCAGACGATTGAAAGGGAGAGTTCTCTTAATCTCCAATGAGAAGTAATCACTGACTCTCAAATCACTTAAGTGACGGTTCAACATCAAGTTTATTAAACTGCCATTGAGATTGATTCAGTAGCGACTTGATAAGTATTGCGACTTAGTAAGGATTTAATAACGCTTCAATAATATTTTGATATCACTAAAGATACTGGATTATAACTAAACCCATTACTAGAGCCTTACTAAATCTCTACGGTTTAGTAATGCCTTGTGGAAGGTCTAGTTGCAACTTATTAATGGACCAATAATGGTTCACCTGGTGAATCATTAACGACTTGATAAGAGTTAAGTAGCAACTTAATAATAGTTCATAAATAATTCAGGAATAGTTCAATAACTAAATATCGAATAGTCACCTAAGTGACATGAGTCTTTGTCAAAAAAAAAAGACACGAGAGTCACGGCATCTGATCGTGAGACCGAGAAAATTCTGTCAAGATGATCCTCACTCTCTAACACCCGCACGGATGCTCGTGGTCACATAATCTGACTGTGCTAACTTGTTCCCATGTTGCTGCGCATGCTTGCGACATCTCATGCTCGCATGAGACCATGCTGCCCGATCACACCCATGTTGCACGCGCTTGCATATGTCGGTTGTTTGCACGCATGTTCCCTCTAGCACTGGCCTTGGCCGCGGCCCATCCAAGCTAGCCCCTTGCGTGTTGGCAACGCCTATCGCCACATGTGCTCATACCGATGCTCCCATTTGACTGTGCTAACCTCCACTCATATTGCTGCTCATGTTTGCGACTATGGAACGCTGGGTTGTGACCCCGGTCACGATTTAGATCTGACTCGGTCAATTTTTGAGTCAACTGACACGATCTCAACCCTGAAAACTCAACTCGGTATATATTTTAAAATTATTGTCTTATTATTTTATTATTGCAACCTCAATCGACTCTGACCCGACTCGAGTCTCAACTCTGACCGACTCAGGTTAATTTAGACTCAACTGATCCGATTCTGATCCCTGACCCCACCTACTTTGCTCGCGGCAACTCATACTCGCATGAGGCCATGCTGCCCCGTCACACCTATGTCGCCCACATTTGCATATGTCGGTTGCTTGCACACATGTTCTCTCTAGCACTGACCGACCCTGGCTGTGCTCTACAAGCCTCACTTAACCTATCAACCCCAAGCCTGGTCTTCCTTACCTACATTCACTTCCTCTCCGTTGGCCTCGCCCACGTTTGCATGAATCTTCCATGCCTGCCATGCGCTACCTCCACAATGCCTGACCAACCTCGCTAGCACCACATCATCTTGGCCACGCACGGCCGGGCCCGCCTACACCTAGCCGCACTCATCTGCACTTGGTTGTTCCTATCTACGCTTGGCCAGATGCAACACTTCACTCATTTCTATTTCACCTGTCACTTGTTTTATCACCTTTTAGTTGCATAGAAATATATTGAAACAAATTAAAGGGTTCCTCATCTCTGACTGGCCAAGAAGGAAGAAATTGAAATTCACACATGCTGTCTTCTAAATACATGAGTCAAACTTTAATTTTAATTTATTAAGACATTTTATTTTAATTTTTTTCTACCCCTTGTTGGTCTCTTGTGAACCAACTTACCTTTTTTCACTTTACTCATGTTGGTTCCCTCATGAACCATCCTATTTCTAGATCGGTTCTCACGTGAACTCCACATTCCTATTTTTGAAATTATCAACCAGTTCCCACACGAACCTCCTGCATGAACAACCTTTCTATTTCTGCTCGATTCTTGCATGAACCAACCATTTTTAGATTGTTCCCTGTGCGGGTCCCCTTTTTGGCACTCTATTTTTATATCAGTCCCCATGTGTCTCTCTTTCCTATTTTTACATTTTATCAATCAATTCCCATGCGAACCACTCTTCTCTTTTTAAATCGGTTCTCGCATCAACTGCCTTTCTATTTCCACTTTGTTCTCGTGTAAAGCAACCTTTTTTCATATCGGTCCCTACATAGACCCCCTTTGACACTTCACTTTTATATCGGTTTCTGCATGGATCCCTTTCTTATTTTTTCATTTATTAACCAGTCCCCGCATAAATCACCCTTTCCTTTTCAAATTGGTGCTTGCGTGAACCACCTTTCTATTTCTACTCAATTCCCACGTTAACTACCAACTTTCAAATTGGTCCTCACGTGGACCAACTTTGATGCACTATTTTCATATTAGTTTCTATGAGAACCACCCTCCTTTTCTTCAATTACAACTTAGTTTCTAGGTAAATCACCCTTTACTTGTTGTTTGCATCACCTTTTGGTTTCCACATGAACATATTGCATTAGACTTGCATTCATACAAGACTAGTCCGACTCATAGGACATCCGAGAAGGGAGCTCCCAATCCCAACACATCCTCACTTTCAACACACACTATTGATGGTTACTGACCTCTTCTAGAAAATGTCTCTTCAGTTGACTAGATTAATTTCTGTCAAGGTCTCTGTATGTCCCTAGACATGAAGGATTCTCACTTCATTGATCGAGCCAGTTGTACTAACTTCCCAAAACCTTAAGGTCCTATTTGGTACGAGGATAACTCAGGATAAACTTGGTTTATCCCCAATCTCCTGTTTGGTATATGCTTAAACATGAGCTTAACCTGAATTAAATTAATCTAGGTTATCCCCAAAATTAGGGATAAATATGGGGATAACTCATCCCACCTAATATTTAGACTAAGTTGATCCCGAAATATTATTTCGGGGATACGACCTTCGTGCGGCGCCGTCCGCGGGTGGGGGGGGGGCCTCCCGCCGGGGGGAGAGGGGGGAGCATCCGCCGGGGGGAGGGGGGGGGGGGATCCTCCCGCCGGGGGGAGAGGGGGAGCATCCGCCGGGGGAGGGGGGAGCAGGGCTCCGTCCGCCGGGAGGGGGAGCATTCGCGGGGGGGGGGAACCCTCCCGCGGGGGGGAGAGGGGGGAGCATCCGCCGGGGGGAGGGGGGAGCAGGGGCTCCGTCCGCCGGGAGGGGGGAGCATCCGCCGGGGGGAGGGGGAGCGGGGCTCCGTCCGTCGGGGGGTGGGGGGATCCGTCCGCCGGGAGAGGGGGGCTCCGTCTGGCCGGGGGAGGGAGAGCGGGATCCACCGGGAGAGAGGAGGGGGGCTCCGTCCGCCGGGGGGAGGGGGAGCGGCATCCACCGGGAGAGGAGGGGGGATCCGTCCGCCGAGGGGAGGGGCGGCGGCGTGCATCGGGGGAGGAGGGGGGCTCCGTCCGCCGGGGGAGGGGAGCGGCGTCCGCCGAAGGGGGGGCTCCGTCCGCCGAGGGGAGGGGGGGCGGCGTTCGCCCGGGGGGGGGTTGCTTTATTAATATTTAATAATTTTTTTATATTTTTTATTAAGACAATTTAAATAGTTTGATTTAGTTTAAATAGGTTTAAAGATTTTCCAAATCGAATCAAATCGAAAGGGGTCGCAAATCGAACTAAATCGAACCGAATGAGTTGGTTCGATTTAATTTTTCAGTTTGAACTGTTTTGTGCCCATCCCTAGCCGAGAAGGAGGGTCGGGGAGTGGCTCCGTAGGGAGCACCGTCTGTCTCCGTCCGCCGGCTTCTGTCGGGAGGGGGGCGGGTTGAGCTCCGTCCGCGTGTAAACTTATTTTTATTTATATATTTAAATAATATTTTAAATTTATTATATAAATGTGTAAATGAGTTAAGATATTTATAAATATGTTATGAATAATAGAATAAGATAATATAAAAAATAAAGATAAAAATATAAAAATTTAAAGTTATCCTCGAATTTATTGTTAACATACCAAACATGGGATAGGATTATCCCTAAACCTATCCTAAGTCAAGCCAAACATAATGGGAATAGGGTCAATCACACGGATTGGTTTATCCCTATCCCCATCCATTTTATCCCGATACCAAACGACGCCTAAGTACCCAGTTAACCCAAAGTTGTAAGATTATGAGAACTCTAGGTCATTGGTGGATGAAGTTTAGGGCAAATCTTACTAGTGTCAAGTAAACAACTATCTCAACATTCACTCATCTAAGGTTCAAACAAAATTATTGCATTAATTATTTAGGAGTTTGTGCATCATATATTTTGCAAACAAAAATTGAAAAAAAAACTCAAAAAATTAATAAAAACTAAAATAACAAAAAAATTACCCTCTCATTGGAGAATAACAAGATGCCCATGGCAATAAGCTTCGGAAGAATCACTAGAATGGCAAAGAACTACTACGAGTAACTGGAGTATGACCAGGCCCACTACGAGCCACAACATCCTCATCTGGTCTACCCCAAGGATAAGTGAATGATGTCTATAAGCTAGAGACGCAACAGGGGACTGCTCAATTTCTCTCTCCCCCAACTGATCTTAATGCCTTACTTGAGGCTTCCACTTCTCACTAATCCAAGAACTCTACTGGCCATCTAGGCCATGCTCAAGGGCAAGTCACCCACTAAACATGTCTCCACCGAGGTTGGTCAATTTGTCTCTATACCACAATTTGTGGCATGGTAACCAACTGGAACCCACTTGGGCATTCTCACACTAGCCATGCTACATTGAGCGCCCACTTGGGACAAATTTAAATCATCAAGATCCACTATCACAACTGCCCACCTACACTTTCAACCCGATTCCATCATCCTATCCACTAGTGTAACCACCTACTCATGTACCTCCACCTACCACTTTGGCATATCTGGCACCAATCCTGATGCCCTTCACTTCGACACCTCTACCTGTTGTCGAGGAACACACAATCAACTAGGCCGCAATGAGAAAGCTCACCCAAATGGATAAGTGGTACAAGGAGCTAAAGTTCTGTCAGACTTCTAAACCAGCCTGAGATCTCTATCTCGTCCCTCCTGGTCCTTCACCTTCCTCCCACGGAAATGTTAGTCTACCATTTTTACAATGGCTTTAGCAACTCATTCATTCATTTGAAGGGCTTCTTATATAAATCATCATTCTAGCAAAGTGATTGGAAGGCACTCACTTTTATTTTTAGGTGATCTCTAGAGGGACCCACTATAGAATGGTTCTACTTGCTCAATTCAACAAAGGTGAGAAATTTTGATACAATCAAAGCCAAATTTCTACAACACTACAGAGATCGAGTGTGGACAACTTACTTAATTACCAATTAGATGACAGAAAAGATGAAGGTAGATGAAAACTTTGTAAAGGATGTTGACCGATGGAAAGCAATGGCATAGGGACTCACCAATACCATCTCTAAACAAGACTAGGTAAAAATGTTTATTGTTAATGCCAAGTCAACCCTAAAGAATGTACTAGTGTTGCACTGCAATACCACCAACAACAAACTCTATGATAGTGCCCAATATGTGTGCATGGAAAGGATCTCTATGTACCCTCTTCATCTCCCACCTCACCTCAAGATGTCCTCCATGAGAAAACTAATCTCTTACATCTTGTAAACTTGATGAAAGGGTCAGCTTTTAATATTAACAACTATATTTGTCTCTTTATTTGAAAAACAAAGGGCAATCTAGTGTGTGGGTAGTATGGAAGGTGCATGAAGTGTGTGGTGCTCAGAATGTAAAAGGAAAGTTTAACTTATGTATATCAGAAATGGTGTATGTGAGCTCTAACTTCTCCATCCTTCACCGACTGAAGACAATGAGCCCTTCAATCTAGTTCAAGTTGTCTTCACAATCCAAAGACAATAAAATAAGTAAAAACATGGATTAGAACTAAGTTTGGTGTAGCATCTATAAAGGAAATCATACTTACTATATAGAAGTGTGTATCGCCTTTTTTTGTCCTTAGTATTTGGTCTACTTTTTTGTCTAGGTACTTTCTCTATATTTTGTCTAGATACTTACTCCCCATGTTGTTATTATCACCGTGCTAAAAATGCTCTGGAGAGTTTGTTAGCAACTCTAGAGCCCGTTGACCACCTGAAGTAGGCCTGAAGGAGGAAAGTGAAGGTGAAACCATTGGGAGGGAGACTATTGCGGATCATCCACCAGAAGAGCTGGGCGGCAATGTGGAGTGCACCAGGAAGGCGTTGGTGGCGGCTAAACCATTCTTTTGTTATTATCATAGAAATGGAGTTTGGCATCCGCTTGAATGGAGCGGATGCCTATTGTAACTTTTTTTAAAATATATATTATCAAATAAAATATTATTAAATAAATATTAATAATTTTAATAAGTTTACTTTTTAAAATTAATTTTTTAAAGACATATATCAGTAGTTAAATTTTTTATTCTTATGTGCTTGAAAATAAAATAATTTTATTCAAAAGATAGTTTAGCACACCAATTTCTCATTTAATAAATTTATTAAAAAAATTAAACTAACACTTGAGTTAGCAAGTATTTAAACTATTTTTTTAATTAAATTATATTTTACATAATAATGACAAGAACTTTTTGAGTTAAACTATTAAGTAGTACATATTTTATTTATTTTCCATTGCAAGTTTCCAAACTATGAATTTTGAGGGAAACAAAAAATTTAGTTCTAAAAATATTGTATCATATAATTACTTCAAAAATATAAACTTGATATTAGTAATTATTTCTAAATATTCAAGTGAATAAATGACTGTACTATAGTAAAATTTTACATTAAATTTAGGAAAATGATTTATAGATATCTAAATGACTGAAAATAATTTAATAAGATGATTCAAAAATAACAAAGTAATATGTGTTGTTTTTCATAAAAATATTTGACTAATATCTAAGTAATAAACTATGTTTTGAATTTCATTGAAAATAACTTTATGCAAAAAATTAATAAACTTTGTTATAAATAAATGATTTAATTGTATTAATATTGATAAAATTATTTATTGGTGTTATGTTCTACTTGATTGGTGCATACAAATCATTTTTATATAATTTTATGACAAAATTAAATAATAAAATATTATATAAGATATGTAACTACATAAAATATATGTCATGTTTTATGATTTATGAAGATGAAAAGGAAGGACATCATGGCAAAACTTCAAAATATGGGAGGTTTACAAAAAAAAATTTACTTTCTTTTTATTTAACAAGAACAAATGTCGGTGCAACCAAAAGTCAAATGAACTATCTCTCTAAATAAGAGAATCTCAAATTCAAAGTCAAAGTAAAAACTACCAAGTTAAGATTTTGTAAGTTGTACATGGTCTTCACTTTTTTATTATCTCAAAAAACAATGATTTTTTTACTTTCTCCATTTAAGATTCTTCTAATATAAAATTGATATCAAAGTGTATAAAAATTTATCATGCATCCAAACACTCTCTAAATCTTTTCTTTATGTGAAATATGACATTTGGCATCAAATATTTATTTAAATTAAGTTATGTATACATATTTATAAAATAAATATATTTTAAATAAAATACTTACAGTGTTCTCTATTTTTACCCGGCACACGTGCGTAGCATATTTTTTTGACTAACATAAAAACGACAATTGAAATAAAACTAACCAGGTTGGGGGTTACCCTAATCCCTATTTTTGTGTTTTTCTTAAAATAAATACAATGTAAAAGTATGCAAAAATGATGAGATACAAATAAAATATGAAGTTGGAGGTAAAAGAGAGCAAATCTAAGCCAATTTGGTGAATAAAAATTGGATTTCAATGTTGGGATCGAGAACTGGCCTGAATAGGAATTCAGCATTGCATCTTTGCTCTAGAGCTCGCCATAGACAAATAAGAGATCTGATTCAAACTATGTTTGTTGCAAATGAGAGTTAATAGGCAAAGGAAGCTTCTTCCAATTAGATCGAGCATAGTGTATATTGGATTTCTAAATCGAATATGCAAGTGAGCCAATAGGAACGCGCATAATCCAAACTTCTCTCTAAAACTCTCTAAATTCCATATCTAAAATTTGTAAAAACTTAAAAATGGGGTGTGGAGATATGTTGGCTAATCACTTAAATGTTTAGAAATCGTTTAATTATATAGAGGATTGAAAAATCCTACTTGAAATTGAATCAAAACAATGATTTATTAAAGTCAGACTGAGACCAATGTGCCCTTCTCTAAGGGGACATCAAATTAGGGTAAAATCTTGCCAACCTAACATGATATTTCAAACTTTGAAAATTGGAGAGGGTTAATGTACCCTTAGTTGGGGTGCATGTACGCACCCTCAACTGGAGACACATCAACCCGGGGAGAAATCTTCCCCTGGATGACCTGGATCTGATCGAATTTAGTTTCAAGGTTCCCATGCACCCCCAGATGATGGCTCATGCACCCTCAACCTAGGGTGCATCAAGGTGGGCAACAAACTTTGTTGAATTTGACTTGGAATTGAGACACAAGCAAAAGTTAGGAGGGTGTAGTGGGAAAGACAACTAGAGGCACATGTTGTCCCACCTCCTTCATTTGTGTGGTGAGCTCCCAAATGAGGGCTTATGTGCCCCATCCTTTTGTTTCATTAAAATAAATGCTTAAAAGCTTCAAAAAAGACACATCATTGATTCTAAGTGATGCAAACTTGAATATTACTAATAAAATAAGAGTTTTAAGTTCTAAAACTAAACCAAAATTTGCATGTCTAAAGTTTGTCTCATCTTGGCGTTGGCTTTGCAAAGGAATGGCATGTAGTGGGGCAAAGTGAGCCATAGTGAGAATGAAGTGGAATGGAATTGCATAAAGAAAATAAAGCATGATGGAATGGTAGTGGACTAAAAATGTAACAGATATAGTCATGCTTGCTGACTCATATGGCAAAATTCAATTTTCTCAAGTCTCTAGGATCATCGCCATGTTTCATTAAGCCTTTCCAAGTTTGATTGGTAAAGGGGGTGTGCCACTAGCACCAGAGTAAATAAAAGGTAGCCAAACCCCAACATGGTGGAGGTCCCTAAATCAGGGATTCATAGGTTCATTAATGGTCAATAGCCCAAATTGTGTGGTGTTCTTGTATCATGATGGGCTAAAGTAAAATAGAGAGTTTGTAGAATAAAAGAGGGCTACAAATTGATCATATTTGGAATCTCAGGTTTACTTGAATTCTCCAAAATACTTGATTCAATCTAGAATGGAACAACCTTAGGTTTTATTGGGTTTGTATCAAAGCACAATAAAAGATTGTATGGGTGTCATGAATGTACTGAATCACATTTCAGCATCAGAACATGACACATGCAAAACATGACAGGGCCCAAAATGAGGATATGATGGGACAAAAACATAGTGGCAAAAGTCATTGGCAAACAAAATGACTCATGACTTGCAAGGCAACAATCACCATGGTGGGATAAGAGAAGTTGAAAAATGTTACTATGGTAGGGTAAAGGACATGAACATGATGTGGAACAAAAACCTGAAAGGATAAAGGTTGAATAAAGGAGGTGATGGAGAAAACATCGTGGGACTCATCAATCATAATGCATACGATGCATGTAATGCATAAAATGCTACTAATAAAAATGTCTACATAATGCATGTTGGGCTAAAAGAAATCAAAAGGATACTTAAAAAATGATTGGAGATATAGATTGCACATTTCAAGTCAAGATACCCATATGGGAAGCATCATTTTTCAATATACAATTTTGTCCTATCCACAACGAGTGTAGTGAATGGCTGGACCGCCATTGATTTTATTGAAGGATTCTCGAGTCCATCTTCTTTTTAGACTTATGGTCTAAAATATTGATGCAAATGTATATTATTACTCCTGATTAGCTAATGGTAAAAATGCAAGTGTCGATAACATACATTCTCACTAAAGAGATTCATGTGTCTCAGTGAGTGATGAAATGGTTAAAACAATGTGATTGAGGGCAGTGATAAAATGACATAGCAAAAGTGACAATTATGTGGGAGTTGTGGTGTAGTCACACATCTTGGACTTTTTGAGTAGTGAGTAGAAGAATGACCTTGCATTTCATTAGTCACTTGTCCCTAAAGTAGTCTACCAGCCTCCACCAACCAACTTGATTCAACAACATAAAGCTTCTACCAACTCTTGTCTTTTGAACCCAGACCACTAGGCCAAAGTCTTCAATTTCCATTTTTCATACAAGGATCTACCTACAAGTTTATAGAAAAAATATGAGATTAGTTTGGTCCATTGAACTTCTTGTAGGGTTTATCTTTGGTGTGGTGGGTGCTCTTTCTTATCTCTTCAAGAACATCAGTCATGTGATTTCACCTATTAATGTTAGTATGTTCCTTGCTGACTTTTCATTAGTCATCAAAGATCAGAAATATCATATGTAGTCTACATCATCAGACATTAGAATTTTATGTAGTCGATATTGGAACCCCATCGTAAGGCAAAAACTTTTTTTCAAGAGCCAATTTCTAATAATTTGTTCATTTTCATTAATTTCTTTATTTTTTGATCTTTCTATATCTTTTGTAAATTTTCTCAATTTTTGGTGGGACTCAGGCACATGAGCCCCCAAATTGGGGTGCAAGAGAATGTGCCCCCAACCTGAGGCACATCACCATGCTCCCTTTGATTGGGGTGCATGGGTCCTCTTACTAATCCAAATCCTCTTCTAATTTGTGTGTCTCCCAATTCTTATATCTTCTCTTGGTCCTCTTTTAATTTATATGTCCCCCAATTCTTATATCTCCCCTTGGGATCATACGAGACTCTGCAAATCACGAAAATGACTACCTTCTTTAAGAATATTTTTTCTGACTTACGAAAGGGGATTTCAAGCATTCCAGAGCACGTGAAGGGAAGAATTTCAAAAAATCTCGAAAGTTTTTCTTCTCTCTTTCATTTGAAAGTTTTCTAGAATTATTTTTATGACTTTTGAAATTTTTTCATGCACCCTTGATCAGGGTCACATGGTGATGCACCCTCACTCAGAAGCACATGGGGATGCACTCCTAGATAGGGCTCATGTGCCTCATCTTGAGGCATAATGGTCTTATTCTTGATGAATGTTTCTTTTTATGGCAAGATTACCTCAATTTCTCTGGTCTACATCGATTTTATCAATTTCTTTGGTTAAATCAACTTCTTAGAGTTCTGAATTTGCCAGTTCAATCATTTTTGAGATATTGAGGGTTGAAAAGGTTGCTAGTGCATGTGAAGCAGCACTCTAGCTACTTTCTAGATTTTGGCTTGATGGGAGCCCTAGTGGATGGCATCTAGACATGCGTACTCTTGTTTTTGGCACCTTAGAGTGCATGATCCTTCCGGAGGAGACAACATTGCTACTAGCGCTCATTAGGTGTAAATGGATTTATGAAAAGATAGATTGGAGTGGATTGAAAGGTAGAGACCTACAAGGTAAGTATAGATGAAAAGGATATCATCTATGTCAAGTAGTTTACTATGATGAGACCTTTTACTTGTTGCCATGATTTAATCCATTTGGCATTTGATTGCTCCACACTATTACTTTGAGATATTTTAATTGAATGTTAAGATGTATTCCTCAATTGTGAACTTGAGAAAGAGGTTTATATTGTACAACCTCAGGAATTTAAGTCTTAAAAACCACCAAATAGAGTGTGCATGTTGTTAAACTCCATTCATAGACCAAAACAAAGTTCCCATAGTTGGATTATAAGATTTGATGATGCTAAATCTTAAAACTTCATTAAGAATGAAGAGGAGCCCCGTGTGTATAAGAAGACAAGTGGGAATGCTATAACTTTCTAGATATTTTATGTGAATGGCAGACTACTCATTAATAATGATGTAGATATGTTATTATCAATGAAAGTCGGGCTATTTAATTCATTATTCATGATCAATTTAGGTGAAGCATCCACACTTATGTTTAGGAATTAAAATCTATAAAGATTGATCTAAAAGGATGCCTAGCTTGACCCATTTCATGTACGTATACACCATAGTCAAAGAGTTCGACATTAAAAACTACAAGATAGGTTTCATACCTATTAGATAAGGAGTTTACCTCTCCTAAAAACAGAATGAGCACATGAGTAAGATACCATATGTCTCAGTCATAGAGCCTAACATGTATGCTATGTTATGTACATAGCTTGATGTGGCACATGTGCTAAATGTTATGAGTACCCATTAGGCAGATCCAAATGAAAGCCACTGGATAGCTAAGAAATATATATCTTAAGTACTTAAGATGCATTAAGAATATATTTCTACTATATGAATGATAGGACTTGAAGTTTTATGGTGGGACACAAGCTTCTAGTCAGATAAGTATGATAGTGAAACAACATTAAGATACGTGTTTACCGTAAATGATGGTGCAATGAGCTAAAAGTGTTCCATGCAAGAGAAAACTATGAATACTACAACTAATGTAAAGTATATAACTATTGCAAAATCTTTAAGGAAGTGGTGTAGATGAAAAAGTTTATCAAAAGTATGGAATTATCTCTTCTATCTCTGATTGTGCCCCGTTGTTTTATGAAAACATTGGGCTATTGCATATGCAATGGAATCGATGTCTCATCAGAAATTTAAACACTTGCATGGTAATACCATTTGATCATAGAGATTGCATCTTAAAAATAAATAATCAAAGATAAAATATCTTAGTTTTATAACATTGCAAATCCACTCAATAAAGTGATAACCCAAAGTGTGTTTGAGTGTCACCCCAAGTTGATAGAGATTAGACAAATGGGTGATTGACTTTAGTGAAAGTGGAAGATTGATAGAAATGTATGTCATACGAGCCAATCATATTTGATAGGATTTGACCTTCCTAGAAATATCTCATTCAATATAAATGGCACTTCTTTGTTACTAGCTCTTATTAGATACATATATCGTAATGAAATTCTTAATCTCATGCAATGATAATTAGATCATGATGAGATCATAAAAATAAGATAAATCATCTAGATTTATATGATATATATGTTTCTACTCATAGGATCCTTGAGATGAGACATTAAAGATCTACATAGACTAGGTGTGTAATGTCTTCTCGTACGATGAGGATGACATATCTCATTGTTTATCAGTGTACAAGGGCACATTAAAGGAATTATTTCATTGAATTAATTAAATTAGAAACCATGAATAGTATCTTACCTAACTATCACTTAGAATTTTCTATCATCATAGTTGCATGGTTGGACATTTGACTTGAGTTGCTAGAGATGCATTTCTAGGCATACCAATGTTTGACTATCGACTTATGGATGATCAAGATGATGGTCCACTATAGTTAGTAGATTGGGTACAAGGAAAACCTAATGGAAACAATTAAGCAAATAGCAGAGGATCGTTCACTTTGGGTAAGTGAGAGAGAATACCTATGGAATAGTACACTAAATCTTTGGCCAGAGGTAAAAAGAATAATTAGAAAATGACTTTTTTAATTTATCCAATTCTGAGTACAAGATTCTAGAATGTTGATTTACTAAGAAATCGACAATCGATGATTATTCTTATCTGACCAAAGTATTCGATGAACAAAGGTTTATATCCATGCGGTAATGGATGATGGAAAGGCTTAAGGGAGATATTATCATCTCAAAAGTCATTTTGGATCCTAAAATGTACCTTGTGTATTTCATGATTATAAAATGTAAATATGTTGATAAAAATATATTTAATTTAAAATAACTTTAATTTCTATAAATATAAGTGAATTTGGCCAAATCCTATCAAACCAAGGGGTCAATTTCATGGCCAACCTTCGCCTCCTCCTCCTCCTCCTCCTCCCTCCCTCCCTCCCTCCCTCTCTCTCTCTCTCCCTCTCTCTCTAGAGCATGTTTTTCTATGGTGAAGCTTTGTCAAGCATGAATTGGAAGGCCCAACTTGTAGAAGAACTCGTTTACAAAAGAACTTTGTGTGGATACCACTAGAGGATTTGCACTTGGGCAGCTAGGAGAGCATGATGTGTTCTATACTACTCTTCTCCAATCTTAGGGATTGGCAAAATATAGCAAAGGTATTTTCTCGTATGGTTCTTGGTTTTCATCATTCGGTTCTAATTAAGATTATGACCATGAAATCTAAAAGAATCACTTCTTCTACTACAACAAATCTTACATAACAATTCCTTATACATTCCCTGCATGGACCTCTCTTCTATTTTTGCATTTTCACCAATTGGAACCTACATTAACCACCTTTTACTTTGCTTGTTTCTTGCATTGTTGTTCGATTCTCATAAGAACCCAATTATTGTCTTATTTATGCATTTTAAATAATCAGTATTGATCGCTTATCATTTCATTCATGTTATACCATGTTTATATAGGTTGTTTTGTGGGCACCAAATTTTTCGTTCAGTTCGCTTAACATAGATTTGGGCAAAGCCGAAGCTGGTCCAAAAATCCAACCCAAATTTGAAAAATTCAAGTATAGATGATACAAACATCCTTGGGAATGTCTCGACATAGCTTTATAGGCTACAAATGACCAAGATAATGTGCTCATTGATGGTTGAGAGCTTCGCAATGGTGCCCAAAACACGAAAAACGGATACCAAAAGGCCTAAATGAAGATTTTGCCCCAGACACTTTGGGACAAGTTGGGATTCCATCAAAGAAATACAAATCCAACACATTGTGAATATTAGGTAGATCTGGACAACGCTTGAAACAGACTGAAAATCTGACCATCGGTCGAAAAGTTATGCAAGGAATATCAAATATGGCCAAAGTCCGTATTAAATAGCACTAGGGCATGATGGTCCAAACCATTTTTAGAGAATCCTATAGGATGAAAATTTCAATTTCCCAGTCCATGAAAGAAGACTTGGGAATATTGATGCTTTGGAATTAAAATTTCACCGACGGGACAATTTAATTGCACTCAATTATAATTTTTGGGATTATTAACATTCGAGATTGCATCGATCAGATAAATCAGTAAAATCATAGATCTGATGCAATTTAGGAGATTTCAGCCACACATCATGATGAAGCATATGATCAATGGCTAGTAGAACAAGTTTTGAATTTTTGGGTCAATTCATGCTTTATTTAATTGATTCCAGTCAGAATTTACGATATATGTCGGATCAAGAGCACTTTGATCAAACTCGGGTTAAGATTAACCCGAGATCGGCTAACCCAAGCTTCATCTGGCAAAACCTAGCTCATCCCCATCTGCCAGGTGCACACCATCTCTTAACATGTAGGATCTGGTGCACCAAAACTTCACTCCATTTCATTCTATACATATCCCCTTCTTAATTTACCTCTATCCTCTTTAAGATGAGCCTTATCCTTCAACCACCTCATCTCCTTGGAGATTATCTTTATCCTAGCTAATCCTTATCATCCTCAGCTTTGATCCTCACCTGAAGATGGCTGAACAACCTTCCTCCCATCAGCCTTGTGTGCTCAATCTCCTAGAATGTAGGGGCTGGTGTGCACCCAGCTCACTCTTTAGCTTGTGCACATCCACAACAACTCTAGCCTTATCTCCCGTTTGGTTTGTCCTCATATTCCACTTCACCTATCCTTATCACTCTCATCCTCATCCTATTCATCATATGGTGCACAAATGAGCTGCATCTGGCCAAACTTCTGCCCATTCATCTCCCATGTGTGCACACACATCAGCTTGGATGAGAAGTCCTTCTTAGCTTGAACTCCTTTCACAAGAAATTGCTTAAAAGATAAGGACGCTTCTGCCTTATCCTTATCTTTCACAACAACTTCAAGCCCCACCCTCATCTGCATATGCTGCCCAAATCCTCATTAAATAGACCAGCCATCTGGCCTTGGCTGCACCAACACACACTCACCCTGCGGAAGCCCAGCTCTAGCTCTCCCTCAGCTTCTTGGTGCGCCATCAGCTCCTTCAGAAGGCCCAGATCCTTCCTCCTCCAGTGTGGATGATAGAAACATCAAGGAAGCTTTTCTTCCTTCTCTCTTTGGTGTGCCAAGTAAAGAATAAAAAGAAGAAACTTGCTCCCCCTTGTAGGTGCGCCAACAGCTAACTTTTTGGGGTGCATCAACTCCAACAACAAGTGATCCTTCTTGGTGCACCTATTCTAGCACCATCTGCAACAGAAGAAGAAGAATAAAATTAAGAAGAGAAGGCCAACTATCTCCTTCTTCAACCTCTATCAAGAATTGTACCAAAAAGGTGAAGTAGTTTTTTCTAGTTCTCTTTCTCCCCTCTTCTTTCACTTCTCCTCGGCCTCCACCTTAGCCACTCAAAATGCTCCAAAAAAACCCAGCCATGCTGGTACCCTGAAAGCCATGTTCTACCCCCCTATATTGGTCCCATAAACCATCAAAAGTAGGCCCTTTGAGACCCTCAATCAGACCCATTGTCAGACCCCATGTTGTCCATGTGCGCACAGTCCACTGCAGTCATGTCTAACCATCTAAACCAGCCCCTTTAGCCTCCATTTTTGGCCATTCAGAATGCCCCTACACAAGCCCTTTCGCTACCCACTTAGACTGTCTGAAAATCTTCTCCTGATCTCCCCTAATCAGGCCCGAGATGACATAAAAATCAGACCTATACTCAGGTCCTGAACCTGCCCCCTTTGTGCAGCCCATTGAACCTTCCGAATTGACTATCAAGATAGCCCCATTGTGTGCCCATTTTTTGTCTACTTATATAGGTTTTTAAGTGTGCCTGACAATAGCTCCTGTATATCCTCAATTAGGTCTTCAAAAAAAAAACCCTTCCAAGAAACCCCTTTGCTGGCTCTTTAGACAACACCTGTTTGACCCCTCTGCTGGCCACCTAAACAGGTCCTTGTATAACATGCCTTCAGCCCCCTCGTTGGCCATTCAAACAGCAGCCATTGAGATCTGTCATTCCATACACAGCCCCCTTACCCATTGAGCAGGAGGAAGTGATGTCCTAGGCATTCTTGGATCCACAAGATGGGCCAAGTATCCCTGAGCGGGTTCTTGATCCCTCGTTTTGGCTGGAATAGAGGGTGATGTCCTGGGTATTCTTTGATTCACAAGATGGGCCAAGTTTCCCCCAGGCAGATTCTCAAATCTAGCCAAAACAACGCTTTTTGTGTGGCCTTCTCCATTACATCTCAAAAACAGCCCCATTGTGGCATTGAGGTTCTCATTCCACTACCCTTTGTGTAGTCCTTCTAAGCTTGTCCTAAACCTGCCCCTTGTGCAATTCTCTTTTCAATTCTTCCAATCAGCACCTTAGCCGGTCCATTCTAGTCCCTTTGAGTCCCCATTTGACCACTTCTATAGCATGGATGCAAGTGCAAAAAGGTGCTACAAAAAGGTGCTCAAAATAGAAGTGCAACATACCAAGACTTCAACAGGTCCTTGTGTGGACTGGGTTAAGGGTGGTGGCCTGATCCCCCTTGGCTCACATGATGGGTTAAGGGATGAGAGGGTGGCTCTCAATTCTAGTCATGGATTGCAGAATCGGTGGAATCGGTCTGATTCTGACCGATTCTGGAATCGGATCGGTGGATTCCGATCCGATTCCAGGCGGAAGGACCGATTCTGGGAAGAATTCCGCGGAATCGGTATGAATCGCCTGGAATCGGTCGGAATCGATCCCGATTCCGACTGATTCCTTGTGGATGCGACCGATTCCGTCGGAAGACCGGGTCAATTGGCCCGGTTCGATTCTTGGTTCGATTCTGGACCGGGAATCGAACCGATTCCGGCCCTTTTAGGGCCGGAATCGACCTTCGGCGATCGATTCTGTCGATCCCGCGGCGGCAGAAGCTCGATCCGGCGATTCCGGCTCAATTCTGGCGCGATTTCGGCGATTCTGGCCTCGATCCCAGCAGCCAGCATCGATTCCAGGCCGATTCCGTCGATTCCAGCAAGGATTCCATCGATTCCGGCGATTCCGGGGCTGATTCTGTCGATTCCAGTAAGGATTCCGCCAATTCCGGCGATTCTAAGCAACATCTTCAAGGGATTCCACCGATCCAAGCTCAGATCGGCCTCGAATCAACCTCTTCTTTGATCTTTATAAGGTTTTTGGTAAGATTTCTTCGCCGAAAACTTCGTACGTCCATTCTTATGCGTTTCCAACGAGTCCGAGCGTCGTTAAACGTTGTGATTTCCGACCGAACAAGTCTATCCAAGTTTTGAACTATCCGTTTAAGTCCATTTTGCACGGGAAAAATTCCGGATATCCCGTACGTTAATTTACGACCATTTCCGGCAAATACGTAACCCTTTAAACATACCGAATGGTGTGTTACTTGGGTTGTCTGCTTCTCGAACAGCGTCTAAATCAATTTTTATGTTATCTAATCATTTTTAGTGCATTGTTTACAATTTTTGCAGATATAAGCAATGACCGATCAAGGTGATGCGGTGATGCAGCACCATCACGTGCTTCCGATGTGGGTTGGGAACACGGGCACATGGTAGACCCAGTCAGGAAAAGGGTACAGTGCAAATGGTGTGGAAAGGAGATGAACAGGGGGGTGTTGCGGCTGAAACAACATATTGCCGGAACATGTGGGAATGTCAAGAAATGTGACAAGGTGCCCAGGGAGAAGAGTGAGGAGATGAGAGGCTACATGACAGGTAGAGCCTCTCAACGGGCTGTTAGGATCGAGCAGAGGGAGGAGTTGCACGACGAGCTACTCCAGAGGAGGAGGGACCGCGATTTGCCTATCTCGAAAGGGAAAGGCAAGGGGAAGGCACCAGCTGAGCCGGAGCCAGAGAGCGAGGACGAGTCCACAGACTCCGAGCTTAGACGTGCTAGGCACGCTAGCAAGCGTGCATTTGCTGAGGAGGAGGACAGGAGGAGGGGAGCAGAAGGGTCTGGGTCCAGAGTTGACCCAGCTTTGGGCCGATCAGCATCGGCTCGCCCTACCTCGGGCTGGGACCGAGAGACTGACCCCAGGAGACAGGAGCCACACCGCCGTTCTACTTCTACCAGCACTCGATTTACACCGAGTGACGAGTATTTATTTAAGAAACAGAGTGCTGGGCAGATGGGGATTAAACAAGCAATGAAAGGGGTGAAGGCAACATGAACGGCTGCAAAGAGAGTCGTTCGCCACATTGTGAAATGGTTTTTACATGCAGGTATCACTTTTTAAATTAAAATTGACATTATGTGTGTTTTATTTACTTAAACTTAATTTTAGCCTGATCCCAATTTTTTTAACTTGATGTAGGCATCCCAGCACATGCAGCCACCAGCCCCTACTTCCAGACGATGGTGGATGCCGTGGGTGAGGCTGGACCGGGTTTGCAAGCCTCGGGCAGCAGACATATATACGGCGCTGGCCTGGATGAGGAGGTCCAGGAGTTGAAGGAGTGGATGGATAGTTTTATGTTGGTGTGGAAGGAGAGGGGTTGCACAATTATGTGCGATGGGTGGACAGGTATCACCAAGAGAAGTATGATAAACTTCTTGGTGTACTGTTCTGAGGGGACAACATTCTTGAAGTCGGTAGATGCTTCTGGGAAGATAAAAAATGCCGACTTCCTTTTTTCTCTGATGGATGCGGTGGTGGAGGAGATCGGGGAGGACAATGTGGTTCAGGTTGTCACTGACAACGAACCATCATATAAGGCGGCTGGGAGGAAGTTGATGGAGAAGAGGAAGCACATCTTCTGGGTGCCCTGTGCAGCACATTCCATTGATCTCATATTAGAGGATATAGGCAAGGAGGAGGGTGTATCCACACTTGTCAGGCAGGCGCAGACGATCACATCATTTATTTATTCGCATCCCCGCCTGCTACATATCATGAGATCACACACAGGAGGGCACGATCTTGTTAGGCCCGGTCCGACTCGATTTGCTACGAATTTCATTGCGTTGGAGAGTCTACACCGGCACAGGCATGCATTGGTTAGGTTCACACAGTCCGAGGAGTATTATAACTATATGGTGGACAACCTGCATGACAAGAAAGATCAGTTGGAGATTCTTGTCAGGTCTGAGAAGCAGATCACTGACAAGAGGTTTTGGGAGAGGATTGCCTACTACTTGGCAATCATTGAGCCACTGGTAGTTGTCTTGAGGTTAGTAGACTCAGATGACAGGGACCAGATGGGCACGTTGTATGATGCCATGGACCGAGCAAAGCTGAAAATAAAAGAAAAAAATCCCAGAGGTTACAAAAAGTGGTGGAAGATCATAGATGACCGATGGGACAAGACCTTGCACCACGATGTCCATGCTGCAGGTAACTTGGTTAAAAAATTATTTTTGCTGAATAATTGTCTTATGCACAGTGTTAACTAATAAAATCTTGCAAGATATTTTTTGAACCCCCGCATCCAATATGGAGGACAGGTGGTGAACGACAACGAGGTGATGCGGGGTACACTTGCTGTTATTCAGCGTCTGTGCCGATCTCAGCAGGACAGGATAGAGGCTGAGATAGAAGTAAGTTAGAGTTCATTCAATACCTTGGAGTAGCCTTACCAGGCAACTAATGTTTTTTTTTATAAAATTTTCAGATGTAGAAGTATAAGATGAGGGTCGACGTATACTCAGATGCTGATCTGAAATATTCAGTTGACAAAGTGTCACCTGGTATAGTAATAGCTTGATGAAGATTTTATTTTCTTTTCATATAAGTTATGGTAGATGATGGGCTAATTGTTTACCTTTTCTCTTCTTGTTTTTTTCTTGCAGCTGAGTGGTGGGTTCAGGTGAACACCAGGAGTGGATGGAATCCACTTGCTACCATCGGTATCAGGATACTCAGCCAGAGCACCAGTTCCTCCCATTGTGAGAGGAACTAGAGTACATTCAACCTGATACATACGAAAAGGAGGAACAGGTTGACCTCAGACTGGCTGGAGAAGCTGGTCTTCTGTCATTACAACATGAGGCTGCGCATAAAGAACATCAAGGATCGACAGAAGATCAGCGAGGAGCGATTTGCACGCTTCGCAGGTGGTCCATACGAGCAGAGGCATTCCTCCGCCACACCACCACCCGAGGAGGTGGACATGGATCAGATATTCTAGGAGGAGCATGCACTTGCCTCCTGGATAGAGGAGAGGGAAGCCAGGGATCATGCAGCTGAGTTTGATCCCGATGACCGTGCATGGGCTGAAGGAGAGTTGGATGGTGTTGAAGCCGAGGAGGATGCTCCAGCTCCACCTCCATCTACTTCTCAGGCTCAGGCAGGGCCTTCTTCTGCCCCAGCAGCTATGGAGCAGCCACCTGCAGCTTTAGCCCCAGCTCCAGCTCCAGCTCCAGCTCCAGTCCCAGCAGCCGCTACCCAGCCCATTCGCAGTCCGGGGAAAACGAAAACAAAAGTGACTGCACGGAAAATGGGAGGATTTGCAAAGTTGAAAAAAACTTTGGGTTCTGACCTTCTGGTACTTCAGAGATGGCTGAAGAGGTGAAGAGAAGGAAGCTAGAGGTCAGGCGTCCTGTCAGCCCAGATGACAGCACGCAGGCTCCTTCTCACTCCTCAGGTGATGATGACGAGGAGTGCATACCAGCGACGCAGCCATCAGCAGCAGCCGAGTCTCCTGATTCACGGCATCCAAAGTCGTATTACACGCTGGATTCGGATACACATGATTCTTATATACAGGAGCCACAGTATCCAGCATTTGGCCAGGCTGACCAGCAGTGAATTACACCACTAGCTCCACCATCCTCTGCTTACGTCCCGGTCGTCCCGCAGTCCGATCCGTACGACCTTGATAGCATGGCATCGGCATTATTTTCATATGGATATGGTCCCGAACAGTATACAAGACTGAGCACGAGGGAGGAGCATCAAGCGCAGCAGGGAGAGGAGGAAGACCCATATTTATATCCTAGATTTTGGTAGTAGATTGATATGATGTAATTTTTTTTTTCATGATGTATCATCTCTTTGATTTTTGAATCAATGGAATTGGAATATGTAATTAACTCCAAGTCTTCAATTGGAGTTCATTAGTATTTATTCGATGTGGTCCTGTGGATGAATGCATTGGTTATTTTTAAAAAAAATTCTAACTCATTTCCTATTTTTTAGAATTTTTTCTGAATTTTTTGTATTTTTGTGACAAAAAAAATTTCAAAAAAAAACCGATTCTGGGCTGATCCGGAATCGATTCCCTTCCCAGGAATCGGCCAATTCCGGCTGATTCCTGGAATCGAAATCGGTCCTAACCAATTCCAATTCTGATTCCAGAATCCTTGATTCTAGTCCAAACAGGGTGCAAATCTGGCCAACCGGGCCATGGAAGTGCAAAATAGGCCAAGTAGGTCGACATGACATGAAGCCAACCTTATCAGGCGATGAGACATGAAGTCCAACTCACTGTGCTGATGAAGCTGGCCCATTGGCCCTTGGACACTTAAAATAAATGTTAACTAAATCTGAAGGTGAAATACCAAAATTAAACAAGGAGTTAGTCCACAACTGGACACTCCATTTGGTACCCTGCCCGAACACACTTCTAGTATGTTGACTCGGGCATAGACATGGGACACATTGTCGACTCCGAAAATGGGTTTGTCGTTATCCAGATTGAAACTTCAAGGGGAGATGAGAAAGATAAGAAGGAAAACATGGAAAACTCTCACCTCAGTCCCACACTCACATTGATCCCCGAACTTTCATCTCTCAGCATCGCTTGAGCACCTGAGAGATGGTTCAAGTCGTGTGGGAGGAGAGTGAGGACAAAAAAACTTACTACATAAAGGAATGAAAATAGGTGGTCCCCAGGAGCTATGGGCTCCGCTTTGAATTTGAATGAAGTGTAGACTAAGAAAGGATAACCGTGTGTACCCTAGCACGGGAACAAGTACTCGGGATCAATCTTCTCCTTCTTCGGCCTGCTGATGAAGAAGAGTCCTCAACCACTGCTAGCTTGATTAACCTGTGCAACTAGAACAATGGACCAAGTGAAAGAAGTTGATTAGAACTAGGTAAAGTATATAAACTGTAAAAGAAAGATAAGAAAATGAGCAATTCAATATGACCCACCAGATTGGGGCGAGCCCTAACCCCTTTTTTATATTTTTGATAATAAAAATGATACAAAATTGAATTAAAATGAACTAAAAATGTTTAAATGAATAAGGGGAGACATAGAGAGCGGGATGGCTTAGATCGGAGCCAGAACGAGCAAAAGAAACCGGTTCTGATGGCCTACACTTGAGTGAGTACAGTATCCTGTCGGCGCGACTTCGGTGTAGAAAATTTGAAGGTTGACCTCAATGTTGGAATTGAGTGCCATTTCGGTGTTCATTTCTACGGACAGAGAACTCAAAGAAGAAGAGTTCTTATGTTGATGAGTTTTTCGGAATATGCCCGTCCAGACCTATAGAATTAATAGAAGGGGACGGATGTAAAAACAGAACCTGATTGTGCGCCCACAATGAAGCAATCACCACAGACAAACGAGTGCCATCTATTGCAAATGAAAGAGAACACAGAGAGAAAGCTTTCTTATGTTGACCACTTTTACAGCACATGTCCCTAGAATTATGTAGAGGTTGATGAAGAACGTCAATGTTGAGAGCACGAATCAGGCCTCCTTTCTCACATCGTGGTCAATCTCTCACGAATGGGACGGAGTAGAATGTGAAAGAGAGCTTTGGGGAGAGCTTGGATGACTTATGGACGAGTTAAAGTGTGCGTGATAACCCCGGGTCATCGAGAACACCCCCGAATTTATAGGAAAACTAGGATCGGTGCAAAACATAGAAAGAAACCGAACGCGCCCCTGGCACGCCCTCACCTTGAGGGCGTGTTCGGCGCAACTTGCCAAAATCTACTTGAATCAATTCGTAAATTTTCCAAAACATTTTTTTTTAAAATGAACATGCCCCTAGGCTGAGGGCGCGATCAAAATAAGCATTTTTAAAAAATGAAAACTTCTAAAATCAATTTGGAAAGTCGAAAACTGAGGCAACAAATCAGATTTCAGAATTGGACGCACCCTCAGGAGAGGGTGCGCATATCGCGCCCTCATGTGAGGACACGGTGGCCATGCCCTTGACCTGAGGGTGTGCATACCATGCCCTTGGGTCGAGGACACATTTGCGCCTCTCTCTTACGCGCGTATAGTTCTTAAGCCGTAATTCTAAAAGGCGAAGTCTGTTTCAACTTCTGTTTGTTGCATAGGAAAGAGGACTTGTAAATGCAGCTCCTCAAATAGATAAACCAGATGGTACATATCACGAGACTTTTGTAGAGGACTTTAACTTCTGATTTATCCTCCTGATGGTATCGAAGGCTGGAACATGACCCAAAACTCAGAAAAGTAGGTGATAACATGAAAAACTTCAGAACGAACTAGAAAATCAGTGGCAACCCGTACAACTCAGGTTGATGACCATAAATGATAGGAGGAACCTGGAAAACTCAAAAAGGTGCTCGAAAGAGTCGGGGATGGCCCGTAGAAATTGAAATGATTGTAAAAGCCAACGACAACCTATACAACTAAGGTTGACAACCATAAATGACAGGAGGAACCTAGAAAACTTTGAAAGATACTCGAAAGAGCTAGGAACAACTCGGAGGACTCATAATGACCGAAAAAGCTGGCGGTAACTTGTACAACTTGGGTGATGACCGAAAACAATGGGACAAATCCGGTATGCTCTATGTCACCCCATTATTGACTAGAATGACCTGACAACAACTAGGAAACTCTAACAGTAAGCAAAAAATGTACAATGACTTGACAAAAGGACACGACACATTGGTCATCACTTGGCAAACTCGGATTCGTCCAAGGATCAACAACTCGTCCTTAGATTTCTAGTAAGCTCCTCGGCTCATCCAAAAGAATGGTTCAACTTGATTTTAATGGTCTAAAAGGGATGTTGCCAATGGAATAAGGGTTTAAGCTCCAAATAAGCTCAAAAGACTATGCCATGTAGGACGGGTAAAAATTTCACACCAATCAAAAAATAAGGTGGCATGCTACCAAAAGTTTCCTGGTTAAGTGGAATTTTACACCATGGGAAGGACATATACATGCACACACTCAGCTCGGACAGCATTGAACATAGTATATGAACTGCCACATCAGATGTATACCAACATGGATATTTAATGAACATTTCAAGTGTCAACTCAACTTGGTGTGACTGGACATTGACACTAGCCCAATGGACTGGATGTGATGCAAACTAAACAAGAGTTAACCAAATCTGAAGTAAACTTGACTAGATCTAAAAGTACACTCAAATAAACCATAAAACACACTTAAAATAGGTCATTAAAACTATAACATTTAACAAAAATCAGATTTAATACAATATGGAAATCCAAATTCAATGCACTTAATCCATTGGAATTCAATTGCTTAAGCAAGTTCAAATCAAATAATTCAGAACCAATTGTAAAGAACACATAAAGAAGACAATAAAGCATTTGAAATCCATTACAAACATGTAAAATCAGATCATTAACAATTTAAAGTTCAAGCTTAATCAATTTGAACCAAATTTCAAAACATTTAAAACATATCGAGCACTCCCGAATTGGCATCAAAACATAAACCTATATAAGGAAACCACCTGAATTGACTTAATACATGTCAACCAAACATCAACAACTCAAATTATTTCAACACATCTCAAGATGTCAAATTGAAACAAAAATAAAGCGAACTTCAACCAATTGAAGTAAAATAATCAAACCAAACAATTTAAACAAGCTCAAAACAAACATCATTCAAATCCAAGTCAAATTAAAATCTGAAGTTAACATCTCAATCAAAACTTAAATCAACATTTCAAATCGAATCATAAATTAACCTCAAACTAAAATTAATCAAACTTGTTTGCATCTCACTGGCCCAAAAGGTCGGTGCCCCTTGTATTCTTTATACGTTGTGGATGTGCACACTCTCTACAAATAGGTGGCTATGGTAATTACTCAAGGGTATTCGTGTAGTTGTTCAATGTAAATGAACATCAGATATTTGCACCATCTGATGGAGAGGGGTCAAAAACAAATTTTTACAGAACCCGAACCTTGATTCTATAATTTTATAATATACCTAGACTATTAAGTACTTTTATGGTCTATCACATATTTTACTAGAAAATTTGGATGTCGATATTTCAAAACATACAAAAATAAAACACTTTTCAAAAACATCAAGAGAATTTTTTGAGGTTCCCACAGTTGTTTGCTTCTTATATTCCATATATTGCATTAGATTTGCATTGGGTATTGAATCCATCCAACCCTTAAGACATCCGAGAAGGGAGCTCCCTCTCCTAACACCTTCTCACTTTCCAAACATCCACTTGGTGGTTACTGGCCTCTCTTTTGAAGAATTTATCTTTAGTTGGCTGGGCTTCTTTCTTTCAAAGCCTCTGTAAGTCCCTAGCTATGAATGATTTCTTTTTCACTGATCAAGCTAGTTGTACTAATATCACGAAACTTGAAGAACCCAATTAACCCAACATGATAAGATTGTGAGAATACTAGGTTAATGGTGGATGGAGTTTATCACCAACCCTACAAGTGTCAAGTGATAACTATTTAAAAATCAACAAACCTAAATTTCAAACAAAATTTTTGCATCAATCATTCAGGAGTCTATGTATTACTTATTTTTAAAATAAAAATAAAAACAACAAAAATTTTAAAATACCAAAAAAATAAAAAAATACATTTCTTCTCTCATTGAAAACAATAATAGGATATACATGGCATTAAGGTTCAAAAGAATCATCGGGGTGGTAAAGAACTACCATGAGAAGCTAGAGTATGACGAGGCCCACTACATGCCACAAGATCCTCATCTAGTCTACCCCGAAGATCAAGTGTATGCCATCCACGAGATAGGGACATAGTAGGAGATTGCTCATCTTCCACCTCCCCCAACCAATCTCAGCCACTTACTCGAGGCAATCACTTTTCATATTGACCTGAGCACTCCACTTGCCATTGAGGCTATGCTTATGGGTAAGACGTTGCCGATCATGGTGCTGCCAAGGTTGGTCACCTTTTCTTTACACCTTGATATGTGGCTTGGAAACCAACTATTGCCCTACTCAGGCATTCTTATACTAGCCATTCCACACTGATCACCCACTTTGGGTCGACTCTAAATTACCCAGATCTACTATCACATCTACCTGTTCACACTTCCAACTCACGTCAACCCATCCATTAGTCTGACTCTCCACACATCTACCTTCACCTGACACTTCGAAATACCTAGTGCCAATCTCAACACCTTTCACTTTGACTCCTTTATCCATTGTTCTGGAATCTATCATCAACTAGGCCTTGATAAGAAAACTCACCCAAATGGATAAGCAATATAGATAGCTAAAGTGCATGTTAGGCTCCTAGACCACACCCAAGATCTCCATCCCATCACTCCCAATCCTTCATCTCCGTCCTATAGAAATGCTAGTCGACCACCACTGTACTAGTTATAGGAAACTGTTGATTCACTTGAAGTACTTTTTATACAAGTTGTCATTCTACTAGAGTGACCAAAAGGCTCTTGCCTTCCTCTTCAAGTGATCCCTTGAAGGACCCGCCTTAGAGTGGTTCTACTCACTTGACCCTAAAGAAGCAAGCAATTTCGACAAAGCTAAGGCTAAGTTTATGCAACACTACAGAGACAAAGTGAGACCCACATACTTGATTATTGACTAGATGAAAGAAAAGATGAAAGAAGATGAGGATTTCTTGAAGTACACTAACCGATGAAGGGTAATGATAGAGCAACTTGCTGACACCATCTTTCAACAAAAATATGTAGCATATTGTTAATGCCACACTAGCTATGAGGAATATTCTTATACTGCATCACCCTAAAACCATGAGTGACCTCCATGATAGTGCCAGTTATGCCTAGACACAATTTAGGGATTCTTTCATAGTGAACATCTTTTATCCCAATTACTGAGGCCCTAGAAAGATCGAGAACCACACCTCAACCAACCCAGTCACTGAGGGAGCAATAACCAACAAGAATGTTAATGTTGTTAAGAAGTAAGGAGAGAATCAACAAAACCAATATAGGAACGCATAAAAACATCATCAATTTAGGGCCACACCCCAACCACAACCACCACAACAATTGGGACAATTCTAGTCTAGACCTTAGAAATTGGTTGCACAACCAATAGTGAACCAACTATCAACTTATAGATTGGGACAGCACCTCAGAAGAAAAAGAAACTCACCCTTCCAACACTCACATTGATCCACAAACATTTAGCCCCTGGCATCACTCAGGCACCGGAGAGATAGTTCAAGTAATGTGAGTGGAGATCAAAAAGAGAAAATGGAATGAAAGAGGAAGAAAAAGTGAGAGATAGAAAAGTAAAAAAAACATGGCTGCCAAGGACCACAGGCTCTAAAAGTGAATAAAAATGAAGTACGTAGTACTTGAAGGTTGACCATGTGTACCTGGTTGCAGTGAGACATGTATACGAGTTCAAACTTCTCCTTCTTCGACCAACTGATGAGGAAGAGTCCTTAATCTGGTTTGCTCATGTTCTTGCACAACTCAAAGACAATAAAAGATGTGAAGGACAAGATTATAATTTGGTGAAGTGTAGGATCCGTATAAATAATGACATGATTATGGCAATCGTAAATGAACTTACCAGTTTTAGGGCTAGCCCTAACGCTTTTTTTGGATTTTTGGATTAATATTATAATGCAAACATAAATAAAAATGATGCTGAGAGTAACTCTAAATTATGTGATAATGATGTTAAGGGTGAAAGGATTCAAATATGATAAGAGACGGTGAAGATAAACATGATCTAGTTGTAGCATGGACAAGGCTGGACTGTGATGGAATGTGTTGGTGTGACATTGGTGTAGAAGCTTCCACATATAAAGGGGAAGTTTTAATTGACTCAACTTTGTTGCAAATAGAAGATTTTTTCTCAAGAAATAATTTTTATGCATATGGTTTTGTTAGCATGTGCTCTGAGACTCCTGTAAAAATCAAGAAGGGATGTGCATGGTGCATTAGAATATGCAAGGGCAACTTCTGTATAAAGACCACTGCAGGTGAACAAAAGTCAAAATCAACTTTTGTTTGTTTTAGATAAGAGATCTATGGATGAAGAAGACTTTCTCTTTATACTTTTTTTCTTGCACATGGTCTATGAACTCTATAGATAATGAATAAGTTCTATGTAGATGAAGAGAATAGAGTAAGCCTTCTCTCTCTAATGTGGTGCACTAGAATCTACTAGGGAAACTTTGATATAGATACCATTGTAGATGAACATAAGTCAAAGAAAACTTTAAATAAACTTCTATTTGTTTTAGATAAGATATCTATGGACGAAGAAGACTTTCTATTTATACTATTTTTTAGCACATGCTCTGAGAACTCTGTAGATAATGTAGAGGTTGTGTAGATGAAGAGAACAGGTTGAGCCCTCTCTCTCTCTAAAAACTTGAAAGATGGAGTATAGAGGTTGGAAAACATGTTGGGGAGGAAGAACTCTCATCTCTAAAGATCTTATGGCCAATGGTTTTCTATAACTGGCAAGTTCTAATGTACTTGACCATAACTAGTATCACGGCCAATTAGTGCTGCCAATTTTTGCCATGAAGCTTCTAGACACTTACCCAACTGATCTAAAGGGGGAATAAAAAGAAGTAGAGGTTGTGACCTGGGTTAGGACAGTGCCCAAAGGGCTGGGTGCAAGTCCCATTGGTCTTGGGTGCTCAAGCAAAGTGCCCATGTCTTCCATCCCGCCTAGTTTGGTTTGTCTTGGTACAATCCAAAAAGGATATGGGGTAATTTCAATCCATGAAAAACTTATCATAACCCTTACAAATGAGCCTTAAGTTTTGATCATCAAGCAGGTTTGATGCATTCACGATTAACATGTGACTCTCACTTGGAAGGTATGAACTGGTTTGGAAAACTTACGGCTCAATTTGAAGAATCCCCAGTGCATCTAAGAAGTGAATTGGCATGATTTCAAGTGATGTGTTCATACATATCTCACATAGAATGAGAGTTTTAAGCTCCAAATTAGGCCGATTTTACATGTCTATAGCTTACCATGTCTTGACATTGGCTTTGCAAAGTGAAGAGGAATGAATTGTTGGGGAATGTAGTGAAGTAAAATAGATCATAATGGAATGTAATGGAGAAAATTCATGATAGACTAAAAGGGTAATGTCAAGGTGTAGATATAGACAAGCTCATCAACTTCATTTGACAAGATGGACTTCCTAAAGGCCACGGACAATCACCATGTTATGTTCAACCATCATATGTTTTAATTGGCAAAGAGGTGTGTTGTGGCCATGAAAGATAAAAATAAAATGCAACCAACCCATAACATGGTGGGGTAACCTTGAGTTGTAGACTCGCAAATTTATCAACTATTAGTTGCCCAAGCTATGTGGTGTGCTTATACTGTAATGGGTTAAAGTAACAAAGGTGAACTTGTAAGAATGACAAAAGAATGCCAATCAACCATAGGCTTTTGGGTTCACTTGGGTTTTTAGAATACATGATTATGTTATGAATTGAATACCTCGCATTCTAAGAGGGCCCTCATGAAGCACAATAAAAAGCTACTCAGGTGGAGTGAATGCATTCAGTCACAGTGCCATGCTAGAATAAGAAACACACATCAAGAAGGGTCACGAAGAAAAACATGGTGGGACATGACACACTTGGACATGGTAGAATAAAAAAGTATAGAAAACAAAGCATAAGGCCATGGTAGGACCTAGGATATGAGAAAAAATAAAATGTTAGGCCGTAGTAAGATGTAGGATATGGTGGGACACAATAAGATGAGAATGGTGGGACAATGTGGAAACCAAAAGAATGAGGGACACGGTGGGGTGAAAATAAAAATTGATAATGTGATGACAACCATGGTGGAATAAAAGAGTAGTGGAACATATGGCTAAGGTGGGATAAAAATGAGATGAAAGGCCATGGTGGGATAAAGATGACGGCACATGGTAGGACTTAAAAGTCATGGTGGGATTTAGACACAAAAGACATGGTGGAATAAAAATAGTCACATCAAATGAGGACAAACCATAGTGGGATTGATGTGGGCCAACAGAACCCATTGGGAATATGAAACCACAGTGGGAAATGCTTAAGATAAAAGCTACAATGGGAGAACACACGCATGGTTGAACTTGGCACACACGTTGGGAAGAAGAGAATGACATGATGAGGTGAAAAATGATGCTTGCGATGCAAAATCTAAGAGATTGTATGACACATTGTGGGAACCTCGGGAATCATTTTGTGATTTTTGGAAATGTGTTTAAAAGATTTGTTTTTTTAGAATGTTGAAATATCGTACCTGAATTTTCTAGTAAAATAGGTGATAGACTATAAAAACTACTAGATAGTCCAGGTGATATTAGAAGAGTATAGAATCGAGGTTCGAGTTCTGTGAAAATATTTTTTGACCTCTCTCCATCGGATGGTGCGAATATCCAATGTTCATTTACATCGAGCAAACACTCGAACACCCTTGATTAACTGCCATAGCGATCTTGTTTGACGAGAGCGTGCACATCCACAACATACAAAGAACACAAAGGGCCTCGGCCTTTTAGGCCCGATGAGATGCAAACAAGTTTGATTAGATTTTGTTTGAAGTTGATTTATGTTTGATTTAAGAATGGATTTTGATGTGGTTTGAAATGTTGATTTCAGATTTCCATTTGACTTGGATTTGAATGTTAAGTGTTTTGAGCTTGTTTGATTTGTTTGGTTTGTTTTACTTTAATTGGTTGAAGTTTATTTTATTTTTTGTTTGAACTTGATATTTTAGATGTGTTGATCAATTTGACTTGTTTAAGTTTAGTTGACATGTGCTGAGTCATTTTAATGTGGTTTTCTTATGTTGGTTGGTGTTTTAATACCGATTCGGGTGTGTTCGGTATGTTTTAAATGTTTTGAAGTTTGATTTAAAGTGACTAAACTTTGAACTTCAGATTGTTAATGATCTAAATTTGACATGTTTTAAGATGAATTTCATATACATTAATGTTTTCTTTATGTGTTCTTTTCAATTGGTTTGATTCTTTGACTTGCACTTGTTTGGGGAATTGAATTTCAATGGATTAAGTGTATTGAATCAATTCTTCCAGATTGTATTAAATCTGATTTTTGTTGAATGTTAAAGCTTTAATGATCTGTTTTAAACATGTTTTAAGATTAATTTGAATGTATTTTCAGATTTAATTAAGTTAACTTCATATTTGGTTAACTCTTGTTCGGGTTGCATCCCATCTGGTCTGTCGGGCTAGTGTCGATACCCAGTCACATGTAATCAACTCGGCACTTGAAATGTTCATTGAATATTCATGTTCATGCTGGTGTACATCAGATGTGGCAGTTCATATGCCATTTTCAATCGTGTCAATGGTGCAAATGTGTGAATGTCCTTCCCTTGGTGTAAAATACCACTTGATTGGGAAAAATTTGGCAGCATGCCGCCTTATTTTCCAATCGGTGTGGAATTTTACCCGTCCTACAAGGCATAGTCTTTTGACTTTTCAAGTAGTAGGAAGGGTCCGTCTACAGTGGGAAGCGTGTCCCATGCCTACGCCCGAGTCAATGTTCCGATGCATGCCGGATGAGCCGCCCAATGAAGCGTCCAGTTGTGGACTAACTCCTTATTTAATTTTGGCATTTCACCTTCAGATTTAATTAAGGTTTATTTTAAGTGTCCAAGGCCCAATGGGCCAGCTTCATCAGCACAATGGGCTGGTCTTCATGTCTCATGGCCAGAGAAGGCCGGCTTCATGTCATGTTGGCCCGGTTGGCCCAATTCAAGCTTCATGTCTCCATGGCCCGGTTGGCCTGCTTTGAGCTTCATGACCCAATGGGGCCTCGATTTGCACCTCCATGGCCCGATTGACCCGATTTGCACTCCATTTTTTTTCACCTTGACATCTTGCTGTAGCCGGAGTAGGTGAGCCTCGGAGGGGCTGGAATGGGTTGGCTAAGGTGCTGTTTAGGTGGGCTTTTGGTAGGACCGCACAAGGGGCAAAGCCGAGGCGTGAACTAGACTCGGTTTAGGAATGCACAAAGGGCATTTTGACATGTAGAAATCAGGGCCACCCGGCTTAACTCTTGGCCCGTCCGGCGGATTCCAAGAGGCCCGGGCTGTCACTCCTCCTTCCACACATCAAAGAGGATGTTTGGTTTGTCTGGGGGTGCTGTAGGAGCTGTATTGGGTGTGTTGCACATAGGGCAAACTAGGTGACCATCAAAGGGGCCTGACATGAGTGCTCACAACGGGGCGTAACTTGGGCCAGCAAGGGGGCCTGTTTTGCATGCCATTCGGGACCTGATTGGGGGAGGCAGGAGGTGCATGTCCAAGTGACCATCAGTGGGGTCAAACCAAGCATGATAGTAGAAGGTTTAGAGGCCAACATGGAGGGCCAAAAGGGTGCACAAAGGGGCTGGTTCAGAGGCCTGTTTTAAGGGGCAGCAAGGGGCTGTTTTTTGTGATGGCCAAATAGAGGGTACACTTGGGGCTTTCTGTAGACAAACGTGAAGGGAACTCAAAGGGGGCTGAATGGGCATTACTCATAGGGTATACCACCATGGACAGGGGTAGAGAAGAGAAGGGGAAGAGTTGAATTAAAAGGCTACATCGGAACACACTTTTTCAACTCACCGGTTTTTTTTCTTCTCTCTTGCACTGCAGGTTGTGTTGAAGATGATGGGATGAAGGTGCCACCAAACCCTTATTCTCTTGCTGTTTTATGAGAAAAGGGGGTCTTATCCTTGCTGATGTTGATGGATGGAGCAAAGGAATGAAGAGAGCTTGCTGCACTTGCTGAAGTTGGCACACCAATCAGGTGGGCTGGCTGCACCTGCTGCTGGCGCGCCTGCTGGAGGGAGGCCTTTTCTCCTTCTTATTCTTCACTTGGAACACCAAAAGGGGTATGGAGAGGTTTCTTACTTGCTGATGAAGACATACAAGCAAGGATAAGCTGTCTTGGAGCAGGGTAGAGGGAGGAGAGACAGGGCTTCCGCAGGGTGATCAGCTTGTCCTGCACATGGCCAGCTGAGGGGGCTTTTATAGGGGCTGAGGGGCGCCATCTCCAGGAGGAGATAAGGCTGGAGGTTGTTGAGAGGAGATAAGGATAACTCAAGGGAGGTTGGGGATGATAAGGATAACCCATAGTTGGTTGTTGAGGATGATTATGCGCCAACTAGAAAGAGAGGGAGAGAAGGGTGCGCACCATCTCCTCCTTTCAAGGAGGTGTGCGCACATGACATGTGGAAAGAAGGCTGGTTAGACCAAGGCTTGGATGAGGATAAGCTTGGTTAGTTGTAGGATTAGTTAGGATGAAGATAAACCAAGGGAGAGATAGGGATAAGCCATGGGAGGTGGTTGAGGGAAGTGGTTGAGTGGGACCCACCAGCCAAGGAAGGAGGAGGTGGGTGCGCCTCCCTCCCCTATTTTCTAGGGCTTCTTGCGCACACATCAGATGAGGGAGGATGGGATTCGTCCATGATAGGTTGGGTTATCCCATCTTGGGTTAGGTTTAACCCTGGTTTAATCAGAGTGCTCCCGATCCAACGGCTAGCATTAATTTCAACCAAAACCAATTAAATAAATCTCAAATTGACTTCAAAAATTCCAGATCATGCCCTGATGGCCATTTATCTTATGCTCCATCTTGATGGGTGGTTGAGATCACTTGAATTGCAACGGATCTCTTAATTTAGCTAGTTTCTCTGATCGGTGCGATCTCGGCCGTCGATAATGTCGAAAACTGTATCTGAGTGCAATTACCTTATCCCATTGGCCAAATTTATTTTTCATGCATCCATATTCATGAGATCAAAGTTTTGGGTCATGAAAATTGAAATTTTCAGCCCATGTGTCGATCCAGAGCTAATCGGACCATTACGCCCCTGGTGCGAGAACATACGGCTTTCCGTCTAGAGTTGCTCTTTCTTGCATATCTCTTCATCCGGGGGTCGGATTTTCGATCTGTTTCGAGTGTTGCCTAGCTATATACAATCTTGAAAATGTGGTAAAGTTGGAATTCCATGTTAGAGTCCCAATTTTTCCCAAAGTGTCAGGGGCAAAATGGTCATTTCGGCCTTCCGGTGTCCATTTTTCATGTTTTGGGCACCGTTGCGAAGCTCTTGACCGGGGCTATGTAATGAGCACATTATATTGGCCATTTTAACATGTAAAGCCATGCCAAGGCATTTCCAAAGCCTGTTTACATCATCTATTCATGAATTTTTTGAATCTGGGTCAGATTTTCTGCACCGGCTTCGGCATTGCTGAAACTTGTATCAAGCAAGCTAAGCGGAAAATTTTGATGCCAACACACATGTTGGGTTAAAAAATCAAAAACTATCTAGAAAATAGTTGAAGATATAGATTGTTTATTGGATGTCAGGACACCTGGCTAGGAACTGTCATCCCTACATGTTCAATTTTTGCATATTCATGAGCATGGCCAATGACCGGACAATCGTGGATTTTGTTGAAGGGGATCTAGAGTCAAGTCTTCTTTTTCATACTCACAGTCTTCAACATCAATGCATAAATATATAGTAATGCACCTAACCTATGCTTAAAAGAAAAGATATGAGTGAGGCTACAATGTTCCAACATGTATTCTAATTGAAGAGAACCATATGCCCTGATGAGGGCATAGAGTGCTACTTTCTTGAAATGGTATATTTTATAAAGTGGGCCCCATGTCGATGATGAGGTCAAGGTTGTGGTGACACCACCTCCTAAGAACTCCCAAAGGAGAGAAGTGGCAAGTAGTGATGTATCCCTTGTTGCCACCATTGTATGCATTCTCGTCTTTTATGGATATACAACATTTCTCTACCTTTTTGTGCTTCAATGTAAATCTCTTCCCATTGGTTCTTTCTACCTGAACTTAGGAAAAGAGATTAGATCTTAAAAAGGGTGAGAGCCTTTTTTTTAATGATGTGAAAATGATAAAACAATAAATATGCATTACAAAAATAAAATGTACAAAAACAAAAAATAAATTATGTAAGCAAAGGCAAAGGTTGACCATTTCTTTTTTATATTTTAGAGATTTTTATATTTTTGTGTTTTTTTTGTGTTTTGAGAGGATGCAATTTTTTGGATTTGATAATATGTAATTTAAAAAATTAGAAATTATGAAATTTTTTGAAGGAAGAAATATCGGTATTTTCTTGAGTTCTCTATCACCTGGTTGTTATTTCAAGTTTGAGTAGTAAACACCACGTGTAAGGAGGGTTTAGCCTTGACTTGGTCAGTCCACCTGCGCCCAAAGATTAAGAAAGAAGAACTGATAGGAAGTCTTTGATAGGCTTTGGAGATGTCGAGAAAGATTTCTCTAATCACATCCAATTGCTTTTTAAGGTTTGGTCTCTTCAGGACTTTTGACATTAAGGTTCTTGTGCCCTTTTCTTTTGATTTTCATAGCAAGTGCGACCATGTTTTTCTTTGAAACCCACGCGTACCTCCCTCTTTATCATACATTTTCTTTTGATGATTTTTTTATTTTTTTACACACATTTCTTGGGCTTTTGAGATATGGCTTGTTGAGACAACCTCCTACTTAGGTGACAGATGTTTTCAATACTATCTCCCTCTAATCCTCTTCACATATCTTGGACGAAATAGAAGAGAATAGGGTGAGGGTTTTTCTTCCACCTCTGAGCCTTGTCTAGCTTCTCTTGAGTGTCGGGTTATCCAGATTTTAGGATTGAGTTGTGTTGTGTGTAAGATGGGATCCTCCATTAACTCCTACAAAACAACCTGAGACATGAGACTTAAGTCATACTGGTAGTTCTCTCTATTTTTGAGGTAGATTAATTTCATAGGTGATTCATTTGTTGTCTGTCTTGCATTGCTCAAATTTTCTTTGATTTTCAAAACTAGTTGCAAATACCACTAATATTGAATTTTCTCTCATTTATCATTTTAACGTTTGAATCAAAATGTGAGACTGATAAAATTTTCAAGAATAATACCTTGAGTATACCATAATAATGATAAATACATTTTCATGAAATACTTAAGAGTAGATGATGTTCCTTGTTGGTGATGGTGTTACTGAGATCCTAGTTTCTTATGCTTGCTAGTGCCTTAACCTGCATAATGTTACTCTTCTAGCCAAGATTTTGAGTTCACATGGAGAAAAGAAGATGTAGAGGAGTTGGTTTGTCATTATAGAATCGGTATGGTAGGTTTTGAGATATCACCCAAGAACTTCTCTACTTTTGATTGATTTTTATTTTTAAATAAAAAAGAAAAGATGTGCTCTAGAATTAGAACTAGCTCCCCTTATTAGCTAACTGGTCATGTCAATCTTGACCATATCTTAGGAGCAAGACAACCACGAGGAAAATCATCTAGTAGAGGAATTTGTAATCGAAATCCATGATCCTTCTACATGACTCTTAGCTTACCTCATGAGAGCCCCTTGAGTTTGATACATCCTCCACCCTTGAACAAACTCAAGATGCAGCCGGCCAGGGACAATATCTACATGTAGAAGAATCTGAAATCAAAATCTATAATGATCCACCTAAAACCTAGAACGCAAGCAATTATCTTCATCTCTCGGAAACCCCTAGAACAAGGTACACTCTCCATCATTAAAAAACCTAAGGAGAAGCCAATGCTTAGCAACCTAGGATGGAGAATCATAAAGATGCTTGAATATCAAGCTATCAAGGGCTTAGGTGTGACTCTGAAAATGGGTTTAGGGTGGGAGGAGAATGAGGAAAATAAAAGGAAATGAGAGAAGGAGTGGGGGATGAGTAGAAGAAGGTGGTCGGTAGAAACTGTGGGTTCTAAATTTAAATAAATGAACGTATGGATTACTTGAGAGATGAGACCATGTTTACCTTAGCACTGGGAGTTGTGAATGGCTTCAACTTTCTTCTTCTCCAGCTAGCCGATGAAGAAAAGTCTTTAATCATTACTTGCTCGATGTACTTGTACACCTAGAAGACAAGAGAATAAGTGAAGCAAAGATTACAACTAAGTGAAGTGTAGTAAATGTAAAGAGAATAACATAAAAAGGGCAATCAGAATACGACTCACCAGTCTCAAGGTTATCCCTAACCCCTTTTTTTGGTTTTTTGAATTAAATATGATTATGTGAAACTTAATAAAAATGGTGTATAAATGATGTTGAATGAATAAAGAAGAAGTAGAAGTTTGAATGTCTCAAATTAGAGCTAAAATGGAGGAGATATCACCAATCTAGATGGTAGGACAAACAAGCTGGGACACAATCAACATGCCCTATGTTTGAGGGTGCGGTCAAAGTGTCCTCGTTTCAGGGGCACGGTAGACTCTTCTGGCACAATTTCGGTGCAGAGATCGTCTAGGACAGTCTCAATGTATGAATTGAACTTTTTTTTTGCACTAGAAATAAGACTTAGAGAAGAATATTTTTTATGCTAATGACTTCTTCAGAAGGTGTCTCTAGAGTCCTATAAAAATTATTTGAAAAGAAAAAAAAAATAGAAAAGCACAATATGGTAGTGCAACCTCAGTGCAGCAATCACCACAGACAATCCAGAAGTTAGAACAGACTCTAGTTTGTTTTTAAACAAAGATAATTCACTAGGGGTGGTTTCAAAAGAGAAAAAGTTGGCTTGAATCCTCTGAAAAAGGGTTGAGATTTACTTGAGAACTCCAGTGCTAGAAAGTGAAAATATGGGAACCACTAGTGCGATGTTGATGTAAGACATGCTATGGGCACCACAGAGTTAGGAATTGACTGATTCTTGTTGAAAATAAAATACAACTTACCAAAGTATAGGTTATATGAAAACCGTGTGAGCTAAATACACCGGTAAGTAGATGAAAATTGACTGAGAATGTGATGGTAGAGAAATGTAGAGGCTGGATCCATCTGTGAAGTGCTGGTGCAAAAGCCACCACGAGCTGAGGAGATGTTAGAATTGAGTCCTGTTTATTGAAGACAAAAGATAACTAGATGGGGAATGCTTCTTATGAAAGAGTCTTAGCCGGAAGATGCTTAAAGAAATATGTACAAGTGAAAGATTAGCAACACAGCACAATGGAGTGTACATCCGCTTCTCTCTCACTTTGGAATGATTTCCTGACACTAGGACGATGAGAGAATGATTAGGGGACCTTGATATGAGCCTAGGATGGCTGGAAGACAAAGACACTAACCCTAGATCATCTACCAATGCCAAGAATTTATAGGGAATCGAAATCGGTGCACAATAGGGAAGGCAGACCAACGTGACCCCAGTTCAGGGGCACACAGTGCATGCCCCCCGAACCACGGGCAAGCATAGTGCACCCTCATTGTGAGGGTGCAGTGATCATGCCCCCACTTAGGGGCACGTTCATATGAAAGTTCTATTTTTCTTTCAGAAATTTCTAGAAAATTTTAAAAATTAAAAATTCCCAAAATGAACGCACCCCTAACTCAGGGGCATGGTCCAAATTGTCCTTTTTGTGAAGGAAACCTTCCAAATGTCATTTGGAAAGTCTCAAAATAGAAATAAAATGTTGAACTGTTGGAATGATCACGCCCCCGACTCGGGGGCATGCATACAGTTCCCTCAAACTAGGGTCATGCTCACTACACCCTCATGTTGACGGCATGTATAGCATGCCCTCATTTTGGGGGTGCACATAGCATACCCTCACCTAGTGAAGAAGAGGGGGTGCATTGGTTTCTCTATAGTGCGACTACAATTCATGAGCCATTACGTGCAAATAGTAAGTCCATTTTGACTTCCATTTGTTTCATATGAAAGAAGACTCATAGACACAACTTTCTAAATAGGTAGACCAACTGGCACATACCCTGAGACCTCTATAAAAGATTGTAACTTTTATTGCCTTCAGCCAGTGGTATCGAAGGTCCTAACAGTGATCCAAAAGGCCCGGTATTGACCCAAAACATCCAAAAATCATTCGGAGATCTTGTGCCTCCCGAAAAGACTCAGCACAACATTTAGAATGACTGCAAATGCTTGAAACACCAATCAGAAAGATGCAATAGAGGCCAGGATGATCACGTGACAACCGGGAAGATGTGACGAAAACTAAAATGATGTGGAATGGCTTAAAATGTACCTAGCATTATGAGGGTTTAATTGTAACCTTCAATTATTGATCATTAAACATCGGTCGTTGAGTGGAATTCATATTTCCACAGTTAACACATGGCTCTCACTTGAAGGGTATGACCTCATATGGAAAACCTCAACTCATTCTGAAAAACACTAAGCTCATCTAGAAAGCGACCCGGCATAACCAAAACTTGTGTAACCCATAGAAATCAACCATTGTGTGTCACTCATCAAGCTGTGTATGGCCTTCACTCGGTGGATATGGCATTCTTTGGTAATTTTTAACTCATTCTCAAGTGACCTGATAAGCTCTTGACTTGCCCAAAAGGGTGGTTCAATTTGATTTTTAATGATCTAATAAGGAATGTTGCCAATGGAATAAGTCTTATGTTCCGAATTAGGCCAATTTGGCACGTCTACATTAGACAAAGAATCACAAGGGATAGCAAAGCATAGCCTATGCAAGCCCTATTTTTAATCCTGAGGTTAAGAGTTGGACTTTGAGAATTAGGTCTTGAGCCACGGAAAGGAAAGGAAAAGAAAGATTAATCCACACAATCGAGAATTTGAATAATAATTCATAAAAGGTGCACAATTTGAGGAAAAGAAACATGGCCCACAATAAGTCCATTAACTCTTAAGGATACAAGGCCACCTGCAAGACAATCAGTCAAGAAAGTTGAGGGAGAAGATCCAATTGCAAATTAGCTAGGGTTAAATCATTCAACAATCATCCAAGTAGCTAGGTTCAAGGCAAGGGAATTTTAGGACCAACTAGGCAAACCTTCATGAGGCAACCCATTAGGGCTGGGTTAGTCAACAATCATCCAAGTATTTGGGTCTAGGGCAAATGATTGTGAGGATCTCTGAACGTGGATAAGTTATAGTGAAATCAAACTTAATTTAGTTAATGAATATGTTGTCCAATTAAATGAATCACTCAGATGATAAATGTCAATAATGAAATGATATAAATGCTTGAAAATATTCAAAATATTCATAGAAATGAACCATAGGAAACATTTAAACATGACAAGGATGAACCAAATATCAAAACACAAAAATAATATCGCACCTTTACACAAAGGTTGTAAAGATATATCTAAGTTAAAATTTATTTTAAAGTTGATTCAGTTAAGGTCAATAAATGGTCTAACTAAAAATATATGAATATTTTATTATATTTATTTAAATATGGATTGCCTAAAGATGCAAGTATTCTAGACACTTGGTATGATCTTAAAAAAATGTTAAGAACTTAGGACTTAGTTATCAAAAAATAGATGTGAATGATTGTATTATCTTTTAGAAAAAAGAATATAGATAAAATTGTATATCTACAATATGAGCCTCCAAGTTATAAAGATGATCCTAAACATAGGAGTAATAAGGTGGCATAAAAATATTACATTATTGTATATTAAGAGATATGTTGTAGTGTTTGCTTATATCAATGAACACTACTAAGAGTTTGGCATAGTATAGCAAGTCATGGTTTTATCAATCAAGTGGTGGCATTCATCATCCCACCGATTCTTTTTCTTGGATACAAGTTAATAAACTATATCCTAATTTTACAGTGGAGAAACGTAGTATTATAGTGTTTGGCCTATCGTTACAATGGTTTACAATTTGCTATCATGGATGTCTATGAAAGTGGCATACACAATAATTTCATGTTTGATAGCAGGTCCAAGAGCTCCCAAAAATGACATTGATGTATATACTTATAGCCATTGGTGAATGAGTTAAGGTACTTATTAGGTCATATTAGAGGCACATGATGTTTTAATAAACGATAATTTTGTTATGAGAGCCATATTGCTAAGTACCATAAATAATTTTTAAAAATATGTATATTTATCTAGATGGAGTACCAAAGGAAATTAGCATGTCCATTTTGTAATGAGAAAACACATTTGGTTCAACTAGTTCATAGTCAAAATTAATTTTACTTAAGACATCATCGATCCCTACTGATAGCACATCGTTGGAGAAAGAACCAGTATAAACATTTGTTTGATGGTCGACAATGTGAGAAGGAAACATTAAAGATGCTAACAGGATATGAAGATGATAACAGGGGATGGACTAATAAGATTTGGAAAACTGTTTAAGAAAGAATTAGAGAACTTTAGAAAGAATTTGTCAAGGAACAAAAATTAGATGAAAAGAAGTATTTTCTTTGAGCAAATGTCATATTAGGTTTCTTTGATTGTCCATCATCATTTGGATGTTATACACATAGAGAAGAATGTCTATGACAATATTCTTGACATGTTCAATCTATCAGAATCGGATGAAGACAATTTAAACTCAAGAAAATATTTAGTAGAGTTACAAATTCGTCTAGAATAACATCTACATGAGGGTTCGTTTAGGTTCCTAGATGTAGTTCAGACTTAGCAGTGGACAAAAATCCCTGATACTTGATTTTGTAAAAAATATTCAAGTGCCAAATCAATATTCCTCATATTTGAATAGGGGTGTAGATGTAAGTAATAGAACCATTAGTTGGTTAAAAGGTCATGATTGTTATTACGTGATACAGGTGATTATTCCTCTAACATTTCAAGGTATTGTATCAAAGGATGTACTTAGTCCCATTGTAGAGTTATGCCACTATTTTTATATCATTTGTGCTAAGGTTTTGAATAGCAGCATTTTGAGAGATTGAGAGTCTAAGATTGTAATAACATTGTGTAAGTTGGAACAAAATTTTCCACTATCATTTTTTGATGCTACAGTCCACCTAGTTGTGTATTTGGCTTTATGAGGCCAGAATATCTGAATCAGTTCAATACTACTAGATGTATCCAATTAATATATTTAAAGAAACTCAAAAATAATGTGGGTAAAAAAGCGAGAGTTGAAGGCTCAATTGCCTAGGTTTATTTGGTTGAAGAATGTACACAGTTTATTTCTATGTATATTTATGACTCCATGAACATTATAGGGATCAAAATTATGATGGTGCTTCATATGAAGATGATCATGGTTCAATGTTTAAATCAATTGGTAATTCATTAAGATGCAAACATGTGCTGGAATTTTGATAAAAAGAGAACAAAATTTAATACATAAATATGTGATGAATTAAATTGTTGATATAGATTATTTATGTTGATAGCTTTAAAGATCCAAAAAAGGGTTAAATCCCATTTTATGGTTGTTTAGGCCAATCTAAACCTCTTTCTGATTTGGTTGGCTTAAATGGCCATAAAAGCCCAAAGAAGGGTTATATTCCATTTTAGGGACGTTTAGGCCAATCCAAATAGGATATCAGTTTTGGTTGGTTTAAATGGCCATAAAGACCAAAAAAAAGAGTTAGATCCCATTTTAGGGCCATTTAAGCCAATACAAACTAGATACTAGGTTGGATTGTCTTAAACAGACATAAAGACCTGGAAAAGGGTTAGATCCCATTTTAAGGCCATTTAGGCCAATCCAAATTGATCATCGGTCTTTATGGTCATTTAAGGCAATCCAAAACATTGGTTTGGGTTGCCTTAAATGGCTGTAAAATGGGATCAAACCATTTATTTTTGGTCTTTATGGTCATTTAAGTCAATCTAACCTAGTAACCAATTTGGATTGGCCTAAACAGCCATAAAATGGGATGTAACCCTTTTTTGGGTATTTGTTGCCATTTAAGCCAATTGAAATTGGTAACCATCTTAGATTGGCCTAAACGGCCATAAAATGGGATGTAACCCTTTTTTGGGTATTTGTGGCCATTTAAGCCAATTGAAATTGGTAACCGGCTTAGATTGGCCTAAATAGCCTTAAAATAGGATATGATTCTAACCCAAAAAAAGAGTTAGAACCCATTTTACTACATTACAACTTAATAATCTTTATATTTTATTATATGATGGATGAAGGGTTTCAATAAGAGTTGACAAATGTCTTAGGCTGCTACACCATCTCAGGTGGAGGATCGCAGAGTCACTCATGTCAATCTCATTCTTAGAAAGATCGGCCTTAGTCTACTAATCCTAGTTCTCAAGATGTGCTTCCTGGCTTACCTTGATGTCACCTGCTGAGCCTGGACCATCTTAGGCTCTTTCTACTAAACACACTCCGGCAACACCTAAATCCAGATATAGTCCATCTTCTATCACCTTAGGTATATATTTTACTAAATCTAATAATAATCATTATAGACATATTCATTTTCTAATATATTATTATTTTTTGGTTAATAAGTTACATCAACTAGATGTGAGAGAGGTCTAGCCAGAGCATAAAGTGTGTGAACATTGGGCACTAGTGACACTTTAAACATCAAGTTGGTAGGAGGTTTATGGGGTGTTTGGTTGCATGATAATTTTTTCTACACTTTCATGATAAAAAATTGTATTAAACTAAAAAGTAAACCAACTCATGACATAAAATTATCATGTTTGGAGGGATGTGATTACAAAAAAGAGTAACCACCGCACATGACCAAATAAAGTGGGGGACCACAAGAAAAAAGAAAGAGGTGAGACCCTCTTTTTTGTTTAAGAAGAAAATCACTTTCAAAACATAAAATTGTCATGGTTGTCAAACACCTCTTTTAACAAGTTTTCTTACAATTTTTAAAATTAAAATAAAAACCTCAATTATCATGCAACCAAACACCCCATTAGGTGTTGGGTCTCATGGCTAGAAGTTTACCTCCTACCTTGGAGTCTACGACATAGTACATTGTAATTTATGGCAACAAAATTACATCATTCTCCCACCAGAGAAGAATGATGTCATTTTTAGTCATCTAGAGATAATTTTTATATTCATAATTTAAATTTATACTTGATAGTTAATAGTGTATACTTAACAATTATCAACATGTCTACTATGTAGAAACACTTTGGGCGATTTGCATGTATAGATGAAAAGATTTTGAGACACATGGGTGAGATGTAGAGAAAACAAAAGAACCACCTAAAGAAGAAGGTAAATGATATATTTTTTACTTATTTATCATTGTACTCAACTATTACTAATAAAAATTTATGTTCAGTATCTTGCAAGATGATCACTGGAGGAAGTTTGTGCCAATGTGCCTCCACAATGTAATGAGGAATAGTGACATCATATGTGCAATTTATGGGTCAAAGATGACAATATGGTAAAATAAAAAATTCATTTATATTTTTATATTTGAGCATGCTATTTTGTCAATCAATAATTAAATGGTTCTCAATATGTTAGTAGGCATTGACTGAAAGAAATAAAGGCAATAGGTGTAGTACAATACCTTATATAAGAGGAAGAATGAATATACATGAGTTAGAGAGAGATTTTGTAAGTATCTAACGTGCTTTTATTATTTATCTATTGGTGGAGTTTCCACATATTCTAATGTGCTTATTTATGTTAGACAAGTACAAAAGAAAGGTCATCTCCCTACACATCTAGAGATCTTTCTAATAACTCAGACACATGAATATGTTGATGGATTGATTATTTTGAGTAATGATCAGCATCTTCAAATGATGGTATATATTTAATTTATTTGTATATATTTTATCTTTAATTTGAAATCGATAAATTTTAATATAATTTTTAACTGTAGAATAATATGAAATAATTGATAAATCCCCCAACATCAGAAGAATCAGATGTAGGGTATCATAGTGTCCATTCACTCCTTTGGAGCCTTTTGTATCCGCCTTTGGTAGAGATAGACCATGATGAGTGCATTATATAAACTACTAGTGACAATTGAAGGGCAGTCGTCGCTAGTAAGCTTATTTGCGATGACTTTTAAGCCATCGCAAAACTAGTAAGTATATACTTGTCCGGCTAGATAGGTGCATACTATAAACTACTGGCAATGGTTGAACGGAAATCATTGCTAGTAAGTTTATTTGTGATAGCTTCTAAGCCATTGAAAAATCAAAAAATACTCCCATTCAGTTAGCCAGGTGCATTATGCATACAACTGGTGGTAGCTTGTAAGTCGTCGAAATATATCTATTTGCAATGGCTTAAGCCAGGGCTTACGTTGTTGCCAGTACATTTATTGTGACAGTGTTTAAGTCGTGCAAGAAACTTATTTCTAGCAACTTTACCTAAGTTGTCGCCAATATTATTAACGATGAGCATGTTTGTGATGATTTGGCAGTTGCAGCTAAGCCATCACTAACACTTTTTAGTGACAACTTTTCTAATTTTGGCAACGATTTGAAGCCATTGCCATTAACCATTTTATTTGTAGTGTCAAACATATTTTTTAGATGTACTATCAAAATAGATATTCATTTTTGCAGCTAATTATATTGTTTGGCTAATTACATGAAAGTGGGACCCATGCGGTATGTAGATATATAGTGGCTAATTTAAGGATGAAACTAGTGATATTGGCTTACTTGGCACAAGAGAACTAAGATGCAAGGGTGTACATCTTTTGTTTGGTGTGATTTTAGATGATTATACTTCTAAAATCTAATCAAATCAAATTAAGATCACAAACTGAATCAAATCAAGCCAGTTCAATTCAATTTAATTTGATTTGAAACAAAACAAATTTGAAATAGTATTCATTCATAGATATTATTTCTTCTCAAACTCAAACTCAAACTCAAGCCTTAGTTCTGAAGAATTGGGGTCTGATACATGAATTAATTTTTTCCATTCTTCATGATATTCTGCTAACTCCTCCCATATGCCTAGTTTGCCCAAGTCATATTGAATATTCCTACACTAAGTTAACTTGGGCCTACCTTTCCACCTCTTCTACACTAGCAACATCAGGGTCTTGACTTGTCCAACATGTGTCTTAAGAGGTTGCCACCTGATATGTCCAAACCAACAAAGTCTTCCATTCTTTTATAATATCCTCGATTCTTGCAACTCTCACTTTATCCATAATGCACTCATTGCAAATTCTATCGACCCATGTGTGGCCACACATCTACTATAGAATCCTTATTTTAGCTATATTCAGTTGGTGGTATGATTCTTCTTAATTGCCCAACATTAACTACTGTAGAGCATGGCAAGTCTTATAGCATGCTATATAATTTTTCTTTCAATTTTAAAAAAAAATTTATAGTCACATAGAATCCACATCACCTGCCTCCATTTCAACCATCTCATTTGAATTATATGGTTGACATCTTCATCACATTTCCCATCCATATGTAATATTGAAACCAAATGTTAAATTAGGCACCCAGTGCGATGACATTTCCATCAAAGGTTAATTCGACATCTTCAACTTTCAGAGTTTTGCTAAATATGAAGTACATATATGCTATCTTTGTCCTACTAATTTTGAAACCCTTAACTTCCAACACAACTCTTCATCGTTTAAGTTTCTTGTTAATACCTTCTCGAGTCTCATCAATAGGAACAATATCATTTGCGAATATCATACACTAAGGTAAACTCTCTTGTATATTCTTAATTATTTTATTCATGACTAGAATAAAAAGATATGAGCTTAGAGAGGATCCTTGGTGTAGCCCAATTGACACTGGGAAGGGTCATGACCAAGGTTTGCCATCTCAGACCTCAGCTTCGTCTTGGGGGGTGGAAGAGAAGAGATCTCGGAGAGATCTCAGGAAAATCTCGGGAGATCGGATCTCGGATTCTCGGATTCTCGGATCAAAATGTATATATGTAATATGTATAAAATGATAAACATAACATAATATGTTATAAATATGGGAGTACATCAATGAATTCACATACATTACATGAAAATAAATACCACAATATTTTTGCACACTAATTGTGTGAATGAACAATCACAAAACACTCTCAATGTCAAACTCCACTCCCACACGAGATGTGTGAATGAACAATAAGAAAACACTCTCAATTCCAAAAAGATGATCTGTGTGCTTCTGATATATCACTTTGTTGGTCACTTTGTGATTGTTGTGCCACAAAATCACCAACAAAATCACAATATTCAACCCATGACATATGAGACTAACGATCTCCCTCTCGTGGTAAACTGAATCTTTGTTGATAAGAATCAGAGATGTTTGAAGAGTCATCTTGTGTTGTATATCCATAGCCATAAAGACCATGACTATGACCATAACCATAATAACTATTGTTATAAGATATGTTTGAAGGAATATGTTCACTTGCAGTATGTCCATATCCATATAAAGATTCATCTCCTTCATTATAAAATGCATGTGAAGAACCTTGTTGTATTTCCCCATATCCATGTCTGTGTCCATATTCATATGATGATGAATCTTGAGAATGTCCATATCCATAATATCCCCTATCAGAAATATCCATTGAACTGAATATGTGAGAAAGATCATATTCCTCAAGTTGTGACAAACCTTGTTGAAGTGATGGACCAGCACTCTTCTTCTTGTGTCTATATGTTTTGTCACGTTGATGATGAACTTCCTCAACAACATCAGTGGGGAATGGTTGGTTTTCTTCTACGTCGTCACGTCGTCAGCACCACCATCACGAAAGACATTCCCTCCATCTCCATCATCATCATTTCCATGTCCATCGGAAGCATCTATATCAGAGGTTGGATCATCATTGTGAAGATGAGTTGACTCAGAAGATGATTGAAGAATTTGTTGTACAGTTGCATCTATCCATTCCAGTTTCACGTGTAGTACTAACAATTTCTTCAAATGGGCGGACATCATGTTCATCCATATCATTGTTTGCAACCCACTTGGCATAAGGATTTTCTCGATCATCCATGTCATTCTCTCCTAATAGTGCAAAATAATCAAGTGGGTCATCTTCTGGATCACCTCCTTGCTTTTGTTCAGTCTCCATTCTCCTTACTTTTAGCTTCATATTATAATGACAATAAACTAATTTCTTCAATTTTGAATATTACAACCTATTTCTAGGCTTTGTATGTATCAAAGAAAAAGTGCTCCAATTTCTTTCACAAGGAGAAGCTGATGAAGTCTGCGATAAAACATTGATTGCAAGTTTTCTTAAAGTTGGGGAATCATCTCCTTACATTTTCCACCATTCACCTAAAAGTGAAACAAATAATCATATATTTGTAATTTGAATCAAGTAAGTTGTCTTTTTCATTAATTAATTACTAACCTGGCCACATAGATTCTCTACTTGCAATAACACTTTTTGTCCCAAAAGAGGCCAATGCATCTCTAAACTTTATAATCTAGTATATAAAAAGATTTAATGTTAATATCAACTTAAAAGATGAAATCTATAAATATCGTAGCGTTACCTCATTTCCAAATTGGCCTTTTTCTTTAGATTTTGGAAACAACTTCTCGTAAACTTGATGAAGTGCTTTAATAAGTGCTTGATTGTCTCCAAGATGTAATTTATATTGATACTTTGGATTGAGAAAATATGTTGTACATGCAAATATTATTATTCAAAATGTTAGTTTTATACATTTATAACAAAAATTCATACTTTGGGTAAAGGAAGAGAACATACCAGCTTTGTAGATAGGTGCATCCATTGATTTTGTCCATCTATCATCTATGATCTTATGAACCCATGTGTAATTTTTTGGTGAAGTTTTCTTTATCACGTCCTTCATCACAATGATTGCATGATATACACTACCCATGGTTGGATAATTTTCAGTGTCCATCACTCTCAAAACTTTATACATAGGTTCCATGATCTTTATCGTTTGCATAATCTCAAAACATAAGATTGCATATGATTTGTTCCACATTCTTTCCAATAGGAGTGTTCCTGAACTCTGAATTAAACCACTCTGAACAAAGAAAGAAACCTCTCAAACTATCTTTTTCACGCAACAAACTTTGCAATGCAAGATAATTTGTTGCAAAACGAGTGGCACCGGGTTGAACTAAATCACGTCCACAAGCCTTTCTTACTCGATTCACGACCCAATCATGATTATATATGAAACGTGTAACAATTCGACCCATGTCTATAGCTTTTTTTACCATAGCATTCTTTACCACATATTTAAACATCAAATCTATATAATGAGCAACACATGATGACCAAAAAAGATTATATTTTGATGCCAAAAGTGTTCCAGCCTTTTTATAACTACTGGCATTATCGGTTATAATTTGTATAACCCTATTTCTTCCAACTTCCTTAATCTTGTCCTCCATCAACTGCATAATGAACTCATGATTCTTCTCTTTACCTGATGCATCAACAAAATCTAAAAATATGGCATTTCCTGCACTATAAACCATAAAGTTAATGATGGACATTCTTGTGGGTCCTGTCCATCCATCACATAAAAGAGAACAACCATGGGTATCCCAATGTTGCTCTATTTTTTTATTTCTGTTTGCATGTTTATAACTAGTTCATCCAAATAGTTCCTAATATGTCTTGGGTGTGGGAGGTTTGACTGCACGTCCAAGATTTTGTGCTTCAACAATCATATTCTTGAAATGATGATCTCCTGCAACATTAGTTGGAATATGATTGAATATAAAGAATTTTGAAACCATCTTACCGAGTGTTTCTCTTAAAGGTCCTTTGTTTACCATTTCCTCCATTCTTTTTTGTCGTGCATCATCTGATTTATACAAACTACCTTTTACAGCTGAACCTTTCCCAATACCTATTGATCCATGTCCACCACGACGCATGAAGTCAGTTATGCTTCGTTTCATTTGTTTCATTCCACTTCCACTTCCACCTACAATTCCTGCAGCACCACTACTTCCAGTGCCAATTGTTTGTGAATGTCTTATTTGACACTCGGACTCATCAATTTGCCATCTAGCTTCAAGCAGATGCTTTTGCAATTTTCCGTTGTATTCTTTCCTCAGATCCTTCTTCTTCATCTGACGAGAAACCTTCAGAATGACCACCCATTTGTCGAAATTCATCCATGACTACTTCTTTTGCCAATTTACTCTTCATAGTTTGTATGTTTTTTTGAGATTTCAAATCTTTCATTTGTTTTCGCACTTCAGGTGGACAAGCCACACATTTACTTACATCTGATCCTTTATCTCCAATCAAGTGGTTTTTCAATCTAATAACACCACCTGCTTGTATTACTTTTCCACAAAAGTTACATTTGGAACCCTTATTACCAACGGGAGTTCCATATTACAACATATGTCATTCGCAGACATTTTCCTTCAGCAATTAAAAACATAAAGATATTTAATAGTCTTACCTAATAAAAAATCTGTGATAAGAAGGTGATTGATAATTAAAATTGTTTCTAATATATATTCTGCAATGTGCATCGTGATATTAGTTTATTAAGATAATATATATTATGACGATATTATATATTAGATGTATTTGAATGTTATTATAATATATATTATGGCGATATTATATATTAACTTTATATACTACTATTATATATAACTTTTATGTAATGTTATTATAATTAATATATATTAATATTTAGTAATTTTTATTCTATATAAATTTTTTACCATGTTATTATAATTGATCTTATTATATTTATATACAATAAAAAATCAAAAAAATATATAACTATTCAATATTTTTATTACTTATGAATTTTATATAATATTCTTATTACTAAACTTACTATACGTAACTATAAACTTTAAAAAGTTTATGAAATATACTATTATTTCATAACTTCTATCACGGTCATATATTATATAATTTTTTATACTTACATTAAACGTAACAATTTTGATTATATAAAACACATAAGCCACATAATATCTTATTATAATTCAAAAAAATGTATTAATTTATATTGTGCTAATAAAGTTAATAATATTATTTTTCTTATTAATATATTAGTTTATCATTATAATATATACTTTGCAATGTGCACCCGTATACCTAGTTGACATTTAGAAGTATATAATAAATTTTATAGCTTAAACTTTATTTTTAACATTATATAATATTAAATATATTCATAAAATAAAATAAAATACATGTAATATTTTAGTTACTTATAAACATTATATTGTGTTTTTAATAAAAATTTATTATTTTTAAATTAAAAAGTAACATAAAATTTAAAAATATTAACATTTAATAATTTTTATTACATACAAATTTCATATAATGTTACTATAATTAATCGACTTATATTTAAGTAGAAACCTAAAAATGTATGAAATATATTAACATTTAACAAATTACATAATGTTTTATATGTTTTAATATTTTTATAATCTTTTTACATAATCTTATTAAGTATTATAAAATCATATGTAAAAAATAAATAATAAATAATAAAACCTAAGTAAAATATATTTATACAATGTTGCTGGAATAAATATAAAAAATAAATTAATATTTAATATATACTAATAAATTATTTTTATTATTTTTTATTTATTTAGTAGCGTAAATTTAAAAATAGATTAATGTTCAATTATTTTTATTACATTCAAATTTCATACAATGTTACTATTATAATTAATCTTTTTACATTTAACTAGAAACTTAAAAACCTACGTAATATATTAACATTTAACAAATTACTTAATCTTTTTATATGTTTTAATATTTTTATAATCTTTTTACATAATCCTTTTTAGTAATATAGAAACAAATACAAAATATAAAAACTTATGTAATATATTCATATAATGTTGCTGGTTTAAATATTAAATAAATAAAGTAATACTTAATATTTACTAATATGTAATATTTTATATTATATACATATTTGACATAATCTCTTAATAATAAAATATAATCTACAAATATAAAAATTTGTGAAATATATTAATATTTAATAAATTGCATAATATTTTTATATTTCTTAATATTTTTTAATATTTTTAAATAATATTTTTAAGTAATATAAAAACCTACGTAAGATATAAAAAATAAATATTAAAAATTATGTGTTATATTCAAAAAATGTTATTAGATTAACATTAAAAATAAATTAATACTTAATGGGGTGTTTGGTTGCATGATAATTTTTTGTACACTTTCATGATAAAAAATTGTATTAAAATAAAAAGTAAACCAACTCATGACATAAAATTATCATGTTTGGAGGGATGTGATTACAAAAAAGAGTAACCACCGCACATGACCAAATAAAGTGGGGGACCACAAGAAAAAGAAAGAGGTGAGACCCTCTTTTTTTGTTTAAGAAGAAAATCACTTTCAAAACATAAAATTGTCATGGTTGTCAAACACCTCTTTTAACAAGTTTTCTTACAATTTTTAAAAATTAAAATAAAAACCTCAATTATCATGCAACCAAACACCCCATAAGTTATCAATTTTATATTTTATTTATTATTTCAAGTAAAAAATTTCATTTAATTAATAAACTTAGATTTATTTAAAATTACATATATATATATATATGTCTGGTAATTATATATTAGATAAATAGCTTATGTTATATATGTATATGATACAAAGTATTATATATCAATAAATATTAATCTAGTAATCTTGTTGGAATATATTACATAGATTTTAATATTTATTTTTTAAATTTTACGGAAGTGTTTATCTTACTTAAAAATATTATAAATATTTAATAAATACTTAAAAAATGTTATTAAAACAAATATTAAAATTAATTTAATATTTAATAATTATTAATATAGTTGAATTTTAAATAATCTTTTGTGATCACTGTGTTAAAATCGTTTTTAACATTGGTACGTAACTAAGTTTTTTTTTTGGAATCAAGTACGTAACTAAGTTAACGTTAATTGTAAAAAAAAATTAAAATAATATAACTTACCTCGTCTTGACTCGCGACTTGTGACTCGCGATGGCGGTGCCCGTTCGTCCCGTCCCGATCGAGTCGTCACCGGGGACCACGGCGGAGGGGGATGAAGCCCTCAGCTCTTCCGGAGGTCGCCGCCGCCGTTAGAGCTGTCGCCGAAGGTTGCCGCCACTGTTGGATGCCGCCGTGACAGCCGGAGAGCGGAGACGCTGCCGTCGTGACTGCCGAAGAGTGGAGACGAGGGAGAGGTCGTCAAAGCCCTCCGTCGTCGGCGCTCTGGTACGTCTCCGTTGCCCTCTTATGACTTCCTTCGGGGTCTATCAAGTGGTGAGGGCCGAGGGGTTTTAAACACCACCGTGACATATCTTGCTTGGTGTGTGCGGTGTGAAGGACCACTTTGTTCCTTCCCGCCGACCTCCACAAGGCATCCTGTGCCTTTGAACACCGGCGAGATGCAATGCTTCAGTTTTGGGTGTCTCGGATCTCGCCATTCCCGCGAGATCGAGATTCTCGCGAGATGACGAACCATGGTCATGACAATGAAACCTTGGGTGTCGCACCATTGTACTTGTCCCTAATAATGTTAATGAATCTACTATACATCATCTTCTTTCTTAACACCCCCTAAAGAACCTCTCTTTGAACTTGATCATAGGCTTTTTCTAAATTGAGGAAAACCATATAAAAATATCTCTTTAGGTCTCTATACCTCTCTATTAATGATCTAGCTAGAATGATGGCCTCTATAGTCGTTCTACCTGACATGAATCCAAATTGATTTTTTGAGATCTCAATACAGTCTCAAAGTCTTCTCCATAGCATTCTCCCACAGCTTCATAGTATAACACATGAACCTAATACCTTAGTAGTTCTTACAATCTTGAACATTCCTTTTCCCCTTAAATATCGGGATGATGATACTCTTTCTCCACTTATTTAATATCCTTCCAAATGTAACTATTTTATTAAAGAGTGGAGTTAGCCACTCTATTCTTCTTTCACTGAAACACTTTCAAACTTCAATTAAGATGTTATTGGGACCACATGTCTTTGAGGTCCTCATTCTCCTTAGTACAAGGCACACTTCTAGTGGGATAATTTTTTGTGGGGACTTTGCCCCTTGCCTCCGGGCTCCTTCCAACTCCGCTATGCTTTCCAGAATAGGATCGTTGAAGAGCATTTCAAAGTAACATTTCCACCGTTCATGGATGTCCTCATCCTGGTCAACACCCTTTCCTCCTTGTTTTTAATGCACCGAACCTATCTTAAGTCCCAAGATCTTCTCTCCCTCAACATGGCTAAATGATAAATATCCTTTTCACCTTCCTTTGTACCCAATTTGTCATATAACTTGCTACATGTCGACTCCCTAGCTGATGTAACTACTCTTTTCTTAGTTCCTAACTACTCTATGCACTTCATCATTCTACCACAATGATTCTTTCATAGGTGGACCTTGCCTAGTAGACTTGTCAAAACATGTTTACCTATTGCTTTAATCTTTGATGTCATGTTAACCCACATTGACTCGACCTCTCTTTTCAGATCCCATTTCTTAAGTTTGGAGGCCTCATTCCTATCTATCTCCTACTTACTTCTCATTTCATGCCATTTGATCTTAGGGGCACTCTTTTGCCACACCATTTCAACTGCTCTAGGACCTTAAAATCCAAGACCATGAGTTTATGTTGGGTTGTGTGTGCTTCACTAATCTTTACATAGAGTGCAACTAGTTTTCCTAGTAATGATAAAGTCAATTTTTCTTATACTTCTCTCATTCTTAAATGTTACTAGGTGGGAGTATCTCTTGATGAAGTGGGTATTTGTCAAGATTAGGCCATAGGCCACTGCAAACTCCAAGATATTTTCTCCTCTTCATTCTTTCTCCCTATACCCAAAGCCCCTTGGACGCTCTCAAATCCACTTCCTTGGGACCTGACCTGACCATTATGTTCATCACCAATTTGAATGCTCTCCTCATTTAGTATCTCTTTCATGATACCATCCATGTCCTCCCAAAATTGAACTTTCAACTCACTATTAGCCCCTACTTGGGGTGCCTAGGCATTAATTACATTGAATATCTCTTGATGAGCAATCACCTAGAGTAGGATGATCCTATTCCCCACTCAGACCACAATACCACATTATCCTTAAGGGTACTATCCAAAATGATTCCAACTTCATTCTTCTATGTACCAGAGTTTGAAACTTGAACTTCCCACCTCTTTGAGTTTCTACCCTTTCCATTTAGTTTCCTGAATGTAGGCGATATTGATCTTACATCTCTCCACTGTGTCTAACAGCTCCTTCAATTTATTTGTGAGGGTTCCTATATAACAAGTAGCAATACATAATCTTGCCTCCAACTTTACATGAAGAATTGGGTTTGCATAGTCTCCTACTTTGACGATTATGCAGAGGGGCCCACCCTCCTAATCCAACTCTCTCTCTCTCTCTCTCTCTCTCTCTCTCTCTCTCTCCTAAAAGTCTACTCCCATCAAACACCCTACTATGTGACCCTAGGTGGTAGGGTCTCACCCTAACCCAACCCATGGTACCCCTAACCTTTGAGCTCCAACTTGACTTGCCATAAGAAAAAATATGATTCGAATCCATGAAAAAGAAGTGACAAGGGTTTTACACCGGTTGTGTCACCTACCACAACCTCTTCTTTTCTCATCTGGGCTAGGGATTGGCAATGGTAGGTGAACTAAAAAATAAATTATAAATAAATATACAATAAATATGAAGCTACTAGGACCAATTTGAACTAAGGCAAGTTAAAAATAAAACACTAGCAATATGCAACATTTTTAAACAATAAATGGAGACAACAATTTGATATGATTTGATCAATTATATATGCTCAACTATTAAATTAAAATAAAATGCATGAACAAGTAGTTAATCTAATGATTAAATGTACAATCAATCAACTAAGAATTTAATTAACATAAGATAGATACAATAATAATTTTATTGAAGTATGCATAAATCTTTAATTCTATATGGACATAAAGATAGAAGCTTAATTATTGTTAAACTACACAATGGTATGTATGCAATTTAACAGGAAAATAAAAACCTTATATATATAATCGTTGAATCTCATCGAGGTTGCAAAAACATTGACAAAGGAGATGGCGAGTAGGGTTTGTTCTCAGTCGAATAGTACCAATGGAAACCTAAAATAGCCAAGGTGGAGGGCTCAAAAGGCCAATGGCCTTGGCAGCTTGGCGGGTAGACCAAACAAGAGGGCGGTGTCGAAAAAATGGAAATGGAGCAAGGTGCTTCCACTCCACCACCTTGCTTTCCCTTTATTCGCTATGCAGATCTACACAACCGCTCTCAAGAAAATGGGTCAAGGAATGCCATGCCATGATAGAAGAATAGGTTAGTGAATGAGGAAACACCGAAGAAATAGGGGACTACAGACAGTGTAGCTCCTCACTGCGCAGCCATGCTGAGGAAATAGCTGTCGACGAGATGCAGAACGATGGGAAGCAAGAGACCAGGATGCTTAGTAGTCACCTAACAGTCCCAGCAAGTTCGCACTCGTAGTGTCGATGTCAAGAGAGAGGGAGGTAGAGGCCACGTCGGTGTTGCCAAGACAAGGGGAGCAAGAGCAACGACTAAATTATAGATAGAAATTTTTTTATTTTAAATATGTAAAATAATATAAATATAATTATATCATAAAAAATATAAATTAATATTATATTATATAAATATTTAAAATTATTAAATTAAAATAATTATATATTTGAAATTTTTAATCTAATTAAATTGAATAAATTAAATATAATGAAAATATTACCCTATTATTAATAAAATAATATTTATAGTCATCATTTGTTGCTAAATAATTAGTATAAATAAATAAATATTTTAAATATTGAATTAATTTTTATTCTCAAACCAAATTAAATCAAGTTGAATTGGTTTAATTAAATTTGATTTAAGAATCTTGTCCGATTTGATTCAGTTTTAAAAAATGATAAAAACGTAACTAAATCAAATTGTGCACAGAGCCCTGAATCGAGATCATTGAAAACTATGTTCACACTCCGTACCATACAAAGGGTGCTTGCTTCCTTCCATTCTCTCTCTCTCTCTCTCTCTCTCTCTCTCTCTCTCTCTGTCTATCTATCTATTTATCTCTCTCGTATTTGTTCTTTTCCATAGAACTTGATTTGAAAGAGAATCGAAATGTAGGTAAACCATTTTTCATTGTCCTTCGATTTCTTTTCCCAAAAAAGAAGCACGTAGACCTATCAACTTTTAAGATTAACAAGGTGTTCAGTTGCACACTAATTTTTTATATATTTTCATGAAAAATTTATTAAAATCAAATATAAGTTATGGAGTGACATAAAATTGTCAAATATGTGATAACAAAAAAAAATCAAAATATCATATATGATCAAAAAGAGGTGAGGAACGACCGAATAAATAAAAGAAGAACTCGTCACTTGTTTTGTTTAAGAAAAAAAAATTTTGTTAAAAGCATAAATATATATTATTCACCAAGCGTTTCTTCTAACAAGTCTGTTACAAAAATATATAAAAATATATAGCAAATACTCAATTTACCCAGCAACCAACCACCATGCTAACCGACGAAATTGTCAAGCTGGGGGTGGACCTCCGTCTTTGCGTTGCGCGTGCTCCAGCGGGGAAACGCCTCACGCAACGTTCTTTCGGATGACCACCTGTGCAGCACTCTGGCCATTTATATAAATGGATGTGTATGTATGTATACATGGCGTCTCAATCACAGATAGCAACAAAAAAGGAAAAACAAGATGAAAGCGACGGCCGTGTGGTGTAGTCATATCCACACAGCACACATGACGCATGACATGTGAAGATTAGTTAGCACATCAACTTTGATATTGGATCGTGTGATTTTTAATTACTTATTAAAATGGCAATGTATTTTGTGGGCTTCTCACATATTAACTACTACTACTGTTTGTCAATCAAGTCCCCAAATTTCCTGAAATTTACAGCACCGTCGGAGTGAGCATATTATTGGGATTGACAAGACAGGTAGAAAGGAACCGTCACGTGATCATTTTAAAATGGATCATTTAAAGACCCAACGTGTAGTACGGGGGATTTTTGACTTTTCAAAAGAATGAATTTTACGCATTCTAGTCATAGAAATGCATCATTTAAGAAACAAGATCACTTTCTACTAATGATTCGAAATTTTTATGTTTGGTTTAGCTTACTTTTTTTTCCAAAATTTGATCGAATTGGAAATATATTGAATATAAAAGTAATTTTATGTTTATCATTCACTGTTTTTAGATTATAAATATTCAAAGTAATTCTGCACATAAACACATAAACACAAATTCTTTCAATGACTAGTATATATTTTGAAATTTATAGATGTTAATGTAGTGTTTTGTTGCATGAAAACTAAATTTTCATTAATAATTTTTTTGTAAGAACTTGTTAAACAAGATGCTCACCAATCACTACGAAAATTATATTTTTAAAAGAGTTTCTTGACAAAAAAAGAAGTGATTGTCCTCACGCTTTTTTAGTTATATATCTCACCGAATGTGATATTTATATGTCCTTAGCTAGCTATAGTTTTGTTTTAATGTAATTTTTTTGACATAAAAATGTATACAACCACTGTGCAACAAAACACCGTATAATATTGTACGTTTTAACCTAGTTAGTTAACTACGAGTCGAATGTAATATGACAAGCATCAAGCATCGTTCGTATATAAAATCTAAAGATATTATCAAATATTTGATTAAACGTTTAAACACTTGAAAAATCGGTATAATATGAACCCAAATATATATGGAAACTATAAAACTAAAAGGGCACTCTGATTTGATGTAATTAATTCCAAAGCTTTTTTAAGCTCTTAAAGTAACTCTTATTGCCCCCAGTACCTATTGTTTCATGATCTTCTGGTTGGTGAAAGTAGATATAAATAAATTGCAGATAATAATCAATATGTATCGGGTATCAATTAAATCTATCGTTGATACAAAATAAAATTGATAAGCGACGTTCAACAGAGCTTTGAAGAGAACGAGCGGTGAATGGGGAGAAACATTTAAATGGAGCCTTGACCAGCGAGATACGTACGAAGAATGGCGGAAAATGAGGGTTTGAGATAACTCATGGAGGTGTTTGGTTGTATGATAGTGAATATTTTTATTTTAATTTTTAAAAGTTATAAGAAAAATTGTTAAAAGAACAATCTTGACAATTTTATATTTTGAAAATAATTTTCTTTATAAGTAAAAAAGAAGAAGATCTCATCTATTTCTTTTTTTGTGATCTTCCACTTTGTTTGATCATGAATGGTAATTAATATTTTTTATTATTACATTCCTCCAAACATGACAACTTTATGTCATGAGTTAGCTCACTTTTTATTTTAATATAAGTTTTTATCATGAAAGTGTATAAAAAAATTATCATGCAACCAAACACCCCCATTAAAGATATCAACCCATATAAGTGGACCGTTCAACAGTGCAATCCATATAATACGTGTCTAAAATGGTTTAAAAGATTTGATTGTGTAAAAAATTAAATATTTGGCATTTAATACCGCCGTCTTTTTCGTAAAATACGTACGTACGCGTATGCCGCCGCATAACCAAACAAAACTTGTTTAATGGAATTCGGGCGAGTGATCGGACGGATCCGTCGGCACCGGATGGTAAGAGTGTTACCACCACCCTGTCGTTAACTTACCTAACCGTTGTGGGCACGCTGAGCCTCGGTGCACACAGCGCAACATTCGTAGGTCAACCCCGCGTTGAATCCTGTCCAGTGATACCACCGACGGTCACGGGATCCACGGCGGCGGAGAAAGATTCGCTCTTTGACGACCGCCGTCGAAACGTCGAAGGACGCGCACCTTTATCTCATCTTTTCACGGCGGTCCTGCCGGTGGGGCCCGCTTGTATGACCCTGCGTCAGCTGGACTGTCCAGTGAAAACAGCGCCGGTGATTGGGATGGCGTGCGCCCTCCCGCTCGTCCGTTTGATTGCGGCCGCCGGAAAAACAGTCAAGGTGAAGGCTACGGACAGCTACGCTGTTCACTGCTTGATGCAATTTAATTTAATTTAAATTGTTGATTAATTTAAGTTAATTTTTAAAATATTTTAATCTAAATTAAAATTTTAAATTGAATAATTCGAATTAGATCAAATATTTTATTTTTAATTATATATAATACAATGTGTCTTTTTTCGTAAAATAAGCTTGTTTCAAGATAATTTAAGATAAATTAATAAAATATATAAACAAATACATTAAATTTTAAAATAATGTGATTTAAAATAAATAAAATAAAATTATATATTGACATAATTATTCTATCTTAATAAAATATAGTTTAAATCAAATCAAATCGAATTAATTTAATTTGATTTGATTTGATTTGATTTGAGAGATAATTTAGTTTAGTTTAATTTGAAAAAAAATATTAAAAAATTAAATTAAACCAAACCATAAACACTCCTACAGATAGCGCTTCGTAAAATTGCAACTCAGGCCTATTTGTTATATTAAATACCCAAACTTAAAAGATAAAGAAATTTTGAATTGTTGACTACTTGAGTTTGATGAATTTTTACTGGACTCGATAAAACTCATAAACAATCTAAATAAATATTTAATAAACTTTTTGGTTGAAAATAAATTTAAAAAATAATTTTAGATCTCACGTTACAAAAAATTAGAATTTATTTTATTTACAGATTTAAATTCGAGTATCATACAAAATTACATCGAGTTGAATTTTAGCTTTTTGACTAATTTTAAATTCGAATTGGCACGGAGATTGAGTTTTTATCTGCTATATAACAGATCAAGTTTACATACGAGTGGAGTGTGTTAACAGTCTCTGAACTAAAAAAATAATACACTAATAAGATGTTTATGGGGTGTTTGGTTGCATGATAATTGAGATTTTTATTTTAATTTTTAAAAATTGTAAGAAAACTTTTTAAAAGAGGTGTTTGGCAACCTTGACAATTTTATGTTTTGAAAGTGATTTTCTTCTTAAGCAAAAAAGATGGTATCACCTCTTTCTTTTTTTTGTGGTCCCCAACTTTGTTTGATCATGTATGGTAGTTACTCTTTTTTGTTATCACATCCCTCCAAACATGATAATTTTATGTCATGAGTTGGTTCACTTTTTATTTTAATACAAAAATTTGGGGTGTTTGGTTGCATGATAATTTTTTGTACACTTTCATGATAAAAAATTGTATTAAAATAAAAAGTGAACCAACTTATGACATAAAATTATCACGTTTGGAGAGATGTGATTACAAAAAAGAGTAACTACCACACATGACTAAACAAAGTGGGGGATCACAAGAAAAAAGAAAGAGGTGAGACTCTCTTTTTTTTACTTAAGAAGAAAATCATTTTTAAAACATAAAATTATCATGGTTACCAAACACCTCTTTTAACAAGTTTTCTTACAATTTTTAAAAATTAAAACAAAAACCTTCGTTGTCGTGCAACCAAATACCCTATTAGTGTGCTTTTGTTATACCAATATATTTTAATCATGGTTTGCCGGGTCGCGACCCGGGTTGCGACCCGGACCCGACCCGGTCGATTTTGGGGTCGACCGACCTGGTCGCGACCCCAAGACCCCGACCGCATTTTTAATTTTTTATTATTTTTTTTGCGACCCGGGCCTACCCCCATCCCAACCTGGGTCGCGACCCCGGCCGACCCGGGTTGGTTTGGGGTCAAACCGACCCGGTCCCGACTCCCGACCCCACCTTCCTTGATTTTAATGATAAAATTTATTTGATAATTATTATAAAATTTGTCCGAATGTCGGGTAACTTTGTGTGTTACAATTACTGTCTTATTTTAATATAATTTTTTATTATTAAAATATATAAATTTTATTGCACAATCAAACACCGCTGTAAACTCGCTCTTCTCGTTTGCACCAGTGGTCCGCCCGCGGGAAAAGAAAAAGAAGCTCGAAGGTGTCCAGCACCGTGAGAACTGAGAAGAGCTGCCGCTCTGCGGCCGGTTAAGATGGCCTCCTTTGCCGAGGGAAGAAGCGTACGAAGGAGTCCTCTGGGGGACTGTTCGGCACTTTTTCTGTGGTCTGCGGAACCTCTGCTGCGCATCCACGGGGGGCGTCTTCACTGCTTTCATGGGTGTTTTTTAGCGTCTGGGGTCATTATTAATGGAGGAGAGGGCAGAGGGCGGAAGCTCTTGGTCATCCATGTGAGGAAAGGAAGACCAGTGCGCTCTCTCTCCCTCTCTCTCAGCGGTGCAAACCCTTAAATACTCATCTTCCATTTAGGACGAGGAGAGAATCCTGCTCGGCTGCGCATCTTCTCGTAGATTGAGAGGATATCGGTGTGCTGTCCGTCGCTTCCTCCTACTATCTTTCACACTGCTGTTTGTAGCTTTAGAGAGGTGGAGAGAGCTTCGGTGGTGGGTGAGGGTGGGAGAAAGATAGACCCATGAGGTGTCTGTGGTTTCTGTTGCTTTTCTTGCTGGTACTTGAATGGAACGTGGAAGGTTCTGAGGGGTGGAATGAGACAGGGGTCGCCGGGGTGGCGGAACAGGACGTCGCCGCCGCCGCCCTTCTTGTAGGTCTGACTCTAATTCCGTCTGCGGCCGCAAAGGGAGCTGGTACGTAGTCTACCTGTTTGTTGCTCACTTTCCTCACCTTTCTTGTGTTTTCGCCCCTGCTCTCCTGGTTTGCGCTTATCAACGCACTCCTGAAGTTGTCGGTGTTTGTCTGCTGACTCATTTAGTCCTTTCTTGCTTACCTTTCTTATGATGTTTGATCAAATAGAAGAAAAAAACGGTGGTGTTTCGTCATTAGTGGACTCCTTTCTCCTGTTTTTTTTTTTAATTTTATGATTTATTTTTGTTTCTTCTCATTCGGGTGATTTCTCTGCTTTTGTTCTGTCGAAAGGAACTCTAACATGTTCTTCGCGTCTCTGCTAGCTGTAGTGGTGAGAAGTTAATTGCGAATGTCTTGGGCACTACGCAAGATATAATCGCCCGCCCATTTACTTTCTGGTTATCTGTAACGTGCCTCGTCCTTCCTTTTGCTTGATGATCCTTCATGTACATAATTAATACTTTAATTCTGCTATTCGATATAATTTTTTCTTCAGTAAAATAATCTTATGAAATTAAAATGGAAAACATTTTGAATTCTTTCAAGATGATATAATTTTTATTTAACCTTTGTTAGAACAGTGGGGACAAGTCCCACATCCGTGCATATGAGAAGGTTCAATATTTTGAGCCCTCAACTTCAACACCATGGTTTTTGAGTTTGTAAGATAGTATTAGAGCAAGGCATTGACCTTATTATAATCTTTGATTATTTTTTCTTTTATTCCCACTGCCCATCTTGGCAGTGAGAAAGAGTGTTAGAACAGTTGGGATAGTTCTACATCAATGAATATGAGAAAGTTCAATTGCTTAATATATCCTGGCCCTTCAACCTCAACACCATAGTTTTGGGGTTTGTAAGAAACCTCTGGGATTGTATTGCTGAACCTCAACACCACATCCTCAGTTATATTGCTTATGATGTTGTTTCACTTGTTAACAACTGGGCTCTGCCACCAAATTCACATCATTTTGGCACTTCTGTATTCTTAATTGTTGTTGCTTCAAGAATACAAAACAAATCTTTACTCATACTGAACTTCTGCTACTCACCTTTTTCTCTAGTCTGCCTTGATGGAACATTGCCTGGTTACCATCTACATCGTGGATATGGTTCAGGAGCCAACAATTGGCTCATTCAGTTAGAGGTAAAGTGCCATGTGGTACTGGAAGTGTGGAATTTGTTTTGTGATAGTTGTTTGTTCATGTCATTTTCTTGGAACAGCTAGCTCTTGCATCTGTGTGCTGTGCCTCTTTTTACTTTTTGCCCCCAACATTTTACACCTGATGCTTTGATCCCTTATGTACATTTCTACCGTAGGGTGGAGGCTGGTGCTACAATGTAAGGACATGCATTTTCCGCAAGACAACTCATCGTGGTTCATCAAATTACATGGAGAAACTGTTACCATTCACAGGGATTCTTAGCAATAGACCTGAAGAAAATCCTGGTAACGCAAAGATTGTCATATTCATTTCCACTGACCGCACTTCTACAGCCATGTTTCTTTGACTAGTAGATATGAGTTTCGTCTTCTCTGTTGTTTGTTTCCTGGATCTTCATTCTTACCAAAACTACAAAGAACTAGACTAGGTTTATATATGTAATTCTGTGTCAAGTTTCATTCTATTATGTCTTTCAAATGTATTTTACTAGTATCATTTCTAGTCAACTCCAACTTTCAGCTTTTATCCGCTTATCCTTAAATTTTGGTCATATAGATGATTTGACATGCAGTATTTTTTTGGTGTAATTTCAACTGTCTACACTTTCATAACCTCCTTACAATTTTTTTTTTAATTTGAATTTTTATTACTGCACCAGCCTTATCAAAAACTTCTTTTATTTGTGTGTGTAGAATTCTACAACTGGAACAGGGTAAAAGTTCGCTACTGTGATGGTGCATCATTCAGTGGTGAAGGTTATGATCGGGTTAGCAAGCATATACTCCAGATGTTTTTTTTATTGCCTGAATATTTCATTGGTACCTTATCCATGCAAGTCTAATCATTTTAAGTAAAAGCAAATAGGCTATATATATTGCATTCATAGCATGTTCTTGGTCTAGGACGTTATGCAATTGATGGCCTAAATGTTTTCATGATTTCATATGCTACAAGAACTTGATACATGCCAAACCTTAATATGCTCACAGTTTGGTGGACCATATGGTAGTAGATGACACCTTTTCTTGATGCTGTTGTTAACCTTATATAAAGTCTGATAGGCATAATGTCTTTGCAGCTTGTCCTCACCTTCTTTTCCTTCTTCTTCTCCTTCTGTAAAGGCTTCCCCTTTCTCCTTTCTTCTTCTCCTCTCCTTTCCTTCTATTTTTCTCCTGATATGTGTGCAGCTGCAGGGGGGCTGGACGCATCCTTCCCTTGCCTCCTTCTTTCTCTTTCTTCATGTCTGGTGGCTAGGGTTGATGGGGGGTCTGGAAGCTTGGGAACGAGGCTTAGCATGGTCTTTTTTTCTAGAAGAAAAGGAGGGGAGGCAGGTGCACACAACGCTATAGTGCCAAAATTTGATCTCCAACAGGAGATCTGGTCTGTTAGAGATCAATTAGGAATGATTTCCTTTTTTTAGAATTTTCCAACAATTTTTTTCCAATTTTTAGATGGTGGGATCCCAGCGTGAATAGATTGCTCCATAGGCATTTTAGTAATTTTTAACTCTTTTTGAATTTTAAGTATTTTGAAATTATTATTTTTTATTTTTATGAATTTTTTAAGAAAAAATTCAAAAAATATCTTGGTTCCCAAAAACCATGAAATTTTGTAAAAAATCTAGTCAATGATAAAAATACTTGTAGCCATAATTGAGTACTTTATAAGTAACTATTTTTATTTTAATTATTTTTAAAATAAAAGTTACTTTCCTAGGAATTTACATAAATTAATTTTATAAAAATTATAAAATACCATAGATAAATTTGGTTGAATTTTCTATGAATTTTCATGAGAAGAGTTTGTGTGAAAACTCTCATTTTTTAAAGATAATTATTCTTATTTTATGAAAATTAATTTCATTGAATTATCCTTCTTTCCTCTCATTTTTCCAATCCTAATTTAATAGGGAAATAATGGGCCCTGGCGCCATTGGGTCATGGGTGTAGGCTTTGGTTCGTAAATTGGATTGAGTTTTCCAATCTTAATCTCAAAAAGATGGTGGCGCAAGTGGGCTTAGTAGTCTACCTAAGATCAGGATTGGATTGAACTTCCAATTCCTATTTAAATTGGGATTAAGGTCCATTCATCACCCTCTATCCCCCTCTTCTTTTTGGCGCACTGGCTCCCTCCTTTCTTCTCCTCCTCTATATTTCTTAGCTGGGACTTGAAGGAAGGGAGGAGACAAGACTCCCAGACCCAGCTTCTGCTTTATCAAGATAGGTCTGCAGAACCAGGTTTTGTAGCACTTTGTGATACGTTTTCGACTCGGCAATATGTACAGAAGATGGACTCGAGAAGATGCATGCTATCAATTAGATCCAATCAATATCAACATTAGTTTGTATTATTTTAATAGTATTATGGTTTTATCTAATTAAGAGTTGATGTTAGGAATTTCAAAGTCTAATTAGGAGTTAAAATATATATTAAAGTCAAAATCGGTTATAAGTTTAATAATGTTAAGTATTGGTTATATATGTACTTGTTCTTTTTTTGGGTTTTCTTTAAATTTTGTATCTTTGGTGTTTATGAAAGCACCTCCACCCAAGGATTCCGGAATCGGAATTGGAATTGGTTAGTATTGATCCGATCCGATTCGAATATGATCGGTCAGAACTAGTTGATTCTTGGGAAGGAAAACTAATTCTAGTCAGAATCATTTTTTATTTTTTCTTTAGAAAAATAAAAAACAGAAAAATGTCAAAAAAATAGAAAATTTACTAAAACAATTCTTAAAAAAATAAATGTAACATTTAACATGGTTTAAAAATAAATAAAATGTTATTCATGCATGATAACATGATAATAATTGTAACATAATAACATGATAAACAAATGTAACATGATAACATGATAATAATTATACATCTCATGTTCACCAATATCTATGATATTGACCTTCATTCTCTTTCTACTGTTTTTGGGTTGTTTTTGTTTTCTTGTCAATGTGCGGGCGCATATCCATATAAAAAGAGTACATTGGCCATCTCACCGAAGTCATAGACATTAGACTATGGCACATAAGTGGGCTACGTAAGTGGAATCCACGGCTGTTAGAGCTCATCATATATTGGAGAATCTGGCTCTGTATAATGATGTGGTGGTTACTCATCAAAGAAGTAGGGTTGCTGTGAAGTAGATGAGCCTCGACTTGCTGCACCTGCATCTTATCTACATACATCTCCTTCTCCTCCTAATAGGGTAGCTATTATGTACTCCTCGTCATCATCACTTAAGGAGTGTGAAGGTGTCTGCATGTTGTCATCTAAACTCACAAGATGTCACCTGATATCCAACTTCATTCTTTTTACTTTACATGTAATGTCAAGCGTTGACTTACAACCCACAATTTTTTAACTATGAAAAACGTCCCATTTTTATTGATGTCACTTTTGTCTATGTTCTCCTTGGACTGAGAATGGGTTGCATAGCTGGGGGTGGGGCTGGAGTTGGGACTAAGGCTGGAGGCAGCTGTAGGGTTGCTGGGGCAGAAGACGGGACTGCCTGAGTATGTGGAACATCTTCAATCTTAACATCATCTAATTCTCCTTCTGCCCATGCACAGTCTTCAGAATCAAATTCAGAGTTGGATGATCTTGGCTGCCCTTTCCTCTATCCAAGTAATAAGTGAGTGCTCTTCTTGAAAAATTTAGTCCCTGTCAACCTTTTCAGGTGGTTCTTGTGTTCTGTCTTTGCTCGTATGGTCCACCTACAAATCGTGTAAATCTCTCATTTGAGATTTTTTATCAGTCTTTGATATTCTTGATGCGTAACCTCATGATATAATGACAAAATACAAGTTTCTCCAGCCTATCAAATGTCAGCTTGCTCCTTCTCTTTATGTGTATAAAGTTGAATGTACTCCAATTCCTCTCATAGTGTGAGGAACTAGTACTCTGGTTCAATATCTTAATAGCAACAATTGCTAGTGGATTCTATCCACTCTTGACATTAACCTGAATCCATCACTTAGCAGTAAAAAATAGCGAACAATCAGCCTTTTCTAGGCAATTAATGGAGTTATAAAAGACGGTAATAAAAATATGATCTTAAATAAACATGCTAGGAGAAATTTTGTCACAAAAATATCTTAGATCAGCATCTGAGTATACTCACATCTGAAATTGATAAATATAAAATAATTAGTGTTACCAATTATTTTTTCATTCTCAATTATTAATACAACTTTCACTTACTTTTAACTCAGCTTCTGTCCTATCTTGCTAAGATCGGCACAACTGCTGAATGATTGAGAGAGTATCTTGCAACACCTCATTGTTGTTAGGCATCTGTCCTCTCTAATGGATACAGGTGTTCAAAAAATATCTTGTAATTATTTAAGCATTTTTCATTGTCAACCAACTAAATATTAACTAAGCAGAAAGTAAATACACACAAAGATATTCATTGACCTATAGTATGTACATCATGATGCAATGTCCTATCTCATTTAACATCAATAATCTTTCACCATTTCTTGTACCCTCTATGATTCTTCTCTTTGATTTATAATTTTACATGATCCATTACATCATAGAGAATGTCAATTTGGTTCCTGTCATCCGAGTCAACTAACCTCAAGACAACTACTAGTGGCTTAATAATTGTCAAGTAATAAACAACCCTCTCCCAAAATCTCTTGTCTGTGATTTGTCGTTCAGTCTTGACAAGAATATCCAATTGATTCTTCTTGTTATGTAGATGATTCACCATATACTGATAATACTCTTCGGACTGAGGAACTTGACCGGTGTATGCTTGTGCTGATGTAAACTCTCCAATGCAATGAAGTTTGTGGCAAACTTAATAGGGCTAGGCCTCATAAAATCGTGCTCTGCAGTATATTCCCTCATGATGTGCAACATACAAGGATGTAAATAAATGAAAGAAGTAATAATTTGCACTTGCCTTATTAAGTGCAGAAACTACATTCTCTCAGCCTATATCCTCTAACATGTGATCAATGGTGTACGTTGCATATGGTACCTAAAAGAGATGTTGTCTCTTCTTTATCAATTTTCTCTCTGCCGCCTTGTAGGAGGGTTCATTGTCAGTCACGAATTGAACAACATTGTCTTCTTCAATCTCTTCTACTACGGCATCCATTAATAAAAAAATACAATCGACATTTTTGATTTGACCTGAAGCATCAACTGACTTCATAAAAGTGGTAGCCTCTGAACAATACACTAAGAAGTTGATCATGTTTCTTTTGGTGATGCTTGTCCACTCATCACCATAATTGTGTAGTCCCTCTCCTTCCAAACCAACTTGAAGCCTTCTATCTATGCTCACAACTCTTATACCTCCTCATCTAGCCCACCAACATAGATATGCCTACTAGTAGGGACTTCTATTCCCGGTATAGCTTCAGCAGTAGTATCAATCATAATATGTAAATAAAGGCTAGTGGCTGTATGTGTTGGGATGCCTACATTAAGGTAAAAACTCTATCAACTATAAACAATGTTAATGAAATTAAATATACATATATACATACAGATTAAGATTTATACATGCATGTAAAAACCACTTCACAATGTGCCTCATTATCTTTGCAATTGTTCCCATTGCTTTCACCTCTTTCATTGCCTGTCTAATATTTCTTTGTGAAGCATTCTACTTTTAAAATAAATACTCATTTTTTGGTGTATGTCATGTATGATTCATACTCCCACACCAACGAAATGGCTCCTCTCTTGCTCTCACACCAAAATCCTCAGTGTGGCTAGGTCGGGCCGATGTTGATCGGTCAAAAACAGAGTCAACTTCGAACCCTCCTTCACCCCTCCCCCTCTCTTCCTCCACTACATATGCATGTTTGCATCCATTCCTAGCTTTCCTTAGTTCGGAGTATGTGGATGAGTCCTCACTCTTCGGCTCTGGTTCGGTTTTTGTCTTGTCTTTCCCTTTCCGTTTGTGGGTTGGCACCTCTCCCTTCCACCTCCCAAAGAAGTCATCATACAATTGCTCTCGTTGTTCAATCCTAATCTCACGTTGTAAGGCCTTTTCTGTTAGGTAGCTTCTCATCTCTTTAATTATTGATGGGGACACCAAGGCCTTGGACCGGTTCGGTAGGGTTTATCAGCGTCAACGACGACGACACTACAATTTATGGATAGGAGGGTTTGAGAAAGGATTTTAAATATTTTATTCTCCTTTTGCTGTGGCAAATTGGGCTTTTCCACCGATGGCCCATTATGTTAAGTTTTAATTTTTTTCATCTTTACTTTGGGTGAAATGGGCTGTCTGGATGACTTTTCCATCATCAGCCCATTACGCTCAAACTCCCGGTTCCCTTTCCTGCCATTATGTTGTACAACGCCCCTATATAATGGGGGGAACAACACCAATTAGAAGGAGGGAGAAATGAATCACTATTCAGTTTTGTTTTTTGTTGCCATTTACTTTATCTTATTGTAGTGGAATTCGACCCCTCTGCAGTTCCGTTTGCTGTTTCTCCTCTCGGCGGAATCCTAGCCACCATGGTTCTTCCAATCGTCCTCCATAGTTTCTTCTAATTTATTCACCAATAGCTATAACAGTTCATCTGCTAGTTCTAGTGGTGGACTCCTACTATGGTTTACTACTTCCCCACCGGAATATGTTGGTGTGTAGAACTGTTCGGGTCTGCTACTCCTCTAAGGCTGTGAAGCATCCAGAGCATTTCATTTCAATGGCGAACCAGTCCTACTAGTTTCACCTCTCGTGCATTTGGAAGATTTTCGATCGGTGGACGCCGAGGCTATTTTCCCTGGAGTTTGAATTGGTGAGAAAGGATACCCAACAGATCTGAACGTCCTCTGATAGATAAGTATTAACATGGGAACTACGGTCTTGGTTGCTGTTGATCTCATTCTCTATCTCTCGGTTCTACTCCAGTTCGAAGGTCTTCCGTTCCGACATTTTCCATTGTCGAGGACGAATATGATTGAACTAGTCACTTTCTTTTGAGTGCTTGTTTCGAATACACCCTGGCTAATCTAGATCTGTGAGTTGTCTGCTTGGTGGCTTAAGCCCCTCGCTGGAGACATATTCTAGTTCTAGTCATACTGCAATATCTTGGTTCTTGCTGGTTTGAATCGGATCGATTGGTTTTAAAGAGCAACCGGAGCTTAATCTTAACAAGTTCTATGAACCATGATGTCAAGTGGCAATCCTCTAAGGTCTTATGATCTGTGATTTGAGAAGTATTTGGATGAGGGAAATGATGTACATGTACCGACATATCTTCTATGCTAGCTAACTTCCACTTTCTGCCAATCGAGTTGTTGAAGCAAGTGTCTTCTTATGGTCCAAACTGGTCCACTCGAGTGCATGGTCTGTCGGTTTGTAATCTGTCAGGTCTTCTGAAACCTTGTTTCCTTTGATTTGCAGATATCCCAAAGTTAAGGTACTGGCGACTCTTAGGAGATGCCTACTGTTAACTAAGTGGATACAAATGAAGATGAACGGTCTAACACAGCTGATCCCTAGTTTACTCCTAAATGGATTTGCCAGAAAATCAACGGTTGAAGTCCAGTTCTGACGTATGATTTTGACTGTTCGATATTTGGTCATTTTGCCAGGATTCATATTACGGTGTGCTCATCAACTTGAACACAGACATGGCCCACATCCTTTGTGTAAACGACCTTTTACCGTCCTATGAGGCGTGGGTCATTAAGTGGTTTGTAAAGGTCATTTAATTCACTCATTTGTATAAGGAAGTCGTGTCTGGATTCAGCTGAGCTGACATGCCACGCCTAGCGTGGAGGTACGTCCTTAAACCAGAAAATCCTTAAATGTTTATTTGCTTTCTCTATTATACCATTCGAATGCCATGCTCAGCTCTATATAGGATTCTAGCTCGTTTCAAAAGAGTGACGACGAATGTGGAGAGGATATCAGAGAGAATTCTAGTTTAAAACTGTTAAAATTTGAAACATTACAGTTGATGATTTCAGTTCAGTCTGAAAAGTTTATTGAGAACACTTTGACATTGTTTAAAACTCTTTGAATTTTCGAAAATGGAAAAGGAATTTGGTCCAATTTCTAATAATAACATGGTCAACCAATTTCAAAATTTTAAAAATTTGTTTACTATTAAGATCTGTTTCTAAAATTCTAGTAACAATTGTCTTATCTTTACGGTCCTGTTTATCTTGCATCATCTTTGGTATCAGAGCCCAGTTAGAGGTTAAGACATTGCATTGCATCATTTGTATTTGTTGGTCTATCATTCCCATCCATATAACTTTTACATGACCACTAGAAGGGGAACATCATACCAGATCAACATGTCTGGGTCTAGTAGTGAACCATCACCACTAGAGACACATCTAGCGCAATTAATTGAATGATTTGACCATTTTGATGGCATGATGAGAAGTGTGAATGAGAGATTTGACCATCTTGATCGGACTTTACATGACCTTAGTGATAGGGTCACCGACATGGAAAATAGGCCTGGTTTACCCGAGGTTGTAGGGCCAAGAAATGTTAATTTCCAAGTTAGGCCAGAACCACCTAGGTTCCCTCGTGACCCTAGGAATCTGAATTTTCAAGGAAGGAATCTGTTGGCGTACATTTTTTTCAAACAAAAAAAAGAAAAGGAAAAGAAGAAGAGAAAGAAGCAAAGCAGGCGGCCTGGCCTAGGAGCTGGCCCAATGTCCCATCAGATTGGCCACAATTGGGCCCAATTAAACACCCTAGCAGGGGCCGGAGCCATCCAGCCCACAATTGGCACAAATCAGGCCATGTTCAGGCCATGTGCGCAGCCCACAGGAGGGCCTGAGCTTCCCCTCAGCCCGCTGGCCCAGCAAACAGGCCCAATTGGGCCAGGCCCACTTCAGCAGCCAGGCCAATCAAAGCCCAGCCGCACCCACTTGCCACCTCAGCTCCTTGGTGCGCACCCAGCTACCAGCACAACCCCCCAACAGTCACTTGAAGGAGAGGGAAAGCCAAGAGACAGCCACTCAATCAATGTGATTAAGTGGAGTAACTCCCATGGGGGAGACCAAAGGTCACCTGCGCACACAACTCCTGGCCTTTCACCTGCCCTCCTCACTCTCTATAAAAGGGAGGGGGACGCACTAGCCAAGAGGAGGGAGTTGGAAGCACCGACAGGCTGCCGGACTGCTACCCCAGAGCTGCTGCCACCTGCGCCAACAACCTGCTGCCGCCAGAAGAAGGAAGGAGAAGAAGGAAAGAAGAGAAGGTAAAGGAGCCTGCTTGGTGCACCCATGTAACCCCTTCAAGGGGCCTTCTTTTTCTGCTCATTCCGGGCCCATCTTCAGCCCCTTGCATGTCTGCAGAAACCAGCTTGCATAGCCTATGTTCGGCCCTAGATCAGGTCCTCTGAAACCCCCCTTGCGCAGGCCTGTTCCAGCCCAACCGAACACCCCATTTCAGGCCTAAGTTCGGCCCCAATGTAGCCTGCCAAACAGCCCCCCTGCTGCAAGCCCATGGCTGACCCATGTTCAGGCCCATATACAGCCCATTTAACAGGCCCATCCGCAGGCTCACCGGACCTCTGTTCAAACCTGAAATTGGCCCATAGCCTGACCTCTGTTCACCTCTATTCAGGTCCACAATCGGCCCATTCTCTGGTCTCTAGCCAGGTCCATAACTAGCCCAAGACTAGCCCCTTTGCAGCCCACTCAAATACTCCCCGAACTGCACCTGTTTTAGCTCATTGAGCACCCCCTTTAACAGGTCATCTCCTAGCTATCTGCGCACCCCAATTCAGGACCATGTCCCGACATCCAATTCAGGCCTAAAGCAGGTCCCATTGTGACCCAGTTCCGGCCCCAAACTGACCCCAAATCCGGGCCCGAAACAGTTCCCCAAACAGCTCTCAGCCTGTTGTCCTGGCCCTCCATGCGGCCCATCACACAGACCCCACACAGCCCCTGACCGGTCTCCAAAAAATCAGACCCAGGTCTGGCCATGTTGCCCTCTGTACAGGCATGTTCAGCCCCTCCAATCAGGTCCCAGCCAGAGCCTGAAATGCCTTCCCCCGCAGGCCCATTTCGGCCCATCCAAAACCACTCCAAAACACCCCTTTGTGGCTTATTGAGAAGGCAGCGGTCCAGAGAGTCCTAAGCAAGAAGGCAGCAGCCAGAAGGTGGGCCGGCTTGAAGGTGACGGCCCGGCACCCCTTGGAAACCGTCCGACGGGCCAAGGGCATAGCCGGGTGACCTTCTAAGCCGGTCCAGCCAAGCAGGGTCAGCATGACAGCAGCTTCCAAACGGGCCCATCCGGCCCAAGGACAGTCCAAGATAGGCCCGACCGGCCTATGAAGATTGAAGACCGGCTCGGAACGCCGATGGAAGAGAACCGGCCTCCATGGCCTATGTTTCAAGAAATGAACAAAAATAAAATTCAGAATGCGAAAGCTATATTAAATTAAGGAGATCTACCCTTTGCGGGGACTCCAACTTTGGACGACTCCCCCCGGGTCCGCCTCGGAATGTCGATCTGGACGGTGGCGCGAGCATGCTCCCGTAGCCAGCGGTTCCTTCTCCCAATATGGCTAAGTTAAGGCTGGCTATTTTGGATGGGTAAATTTTCACTAAGTTGGAAAAATAGCCGGCATACCGTCGTAATGCCAAAATTTTTCCAAAGTAGTGGAGATGAACCTATATTGGGGGAAGGACCAATCATATTGTACACCGATGTACCTCACCCATCTTTCAATGAAATGAAATTCATAGTCAATTCGATGTATGAAGGTGGGCACCGATTGGCAGCCCAATGTGCCCGATCAGATGCAAACCGCCAAAACTAAGTAAACAAACTGTTTTCAAACAATCAAAAAAATAAAACAATGCAGGTTCTGAAATGGGATTTTACAGCCACATTTTCCCAACCGCCTGCAGGTCTTGAAACCACCAACCAGAGCCCAGTTCGGCCCAAGAACAGAACCCTGTTCAGGCCCTTAGTCGGTCCCCTTGTGACCTGGTTCCAGCCCACCTAAAACCACCTGCGCAGACCCCAATCCAGGCCCATGAACAGCCCCTGTTCGGCTTCCTGCATAGTCCACCTGCTGCCCCTTCTTTCAGGCCTAGCTTGAACCTATATGTCAGGCCCAAATATGGCCCAAGTCCAGTTCAAATCAACCTACGATCAGCCTCCCTGTCAGGCCCATACTCCAGCCCATCTGTAAGCCTATGTCCAGAACCAAAAAACCAGTCCCCTTGTGGCCCGGTTTCAGCCCATCGGGGACATCCCAAACAGGCCCATATTCTGGCCCACTAGCAAGCCTATGTCCAGATCCTAAAACCAGTCCCCTTGTGACCCGGTTTTAGCCCATCAAGGACATCTCAAACAGGCCCCCCGATTGGTTTACCCAGAGCCATTTGAACAGACCCCCTTTAAACGGGTCCGAAGCTACCCTTGCTCAGCCCCCGTCCAGATTCTGGAACCGGTACCAAAACAGTCCTCCATGCAGGCCCATTTTAGCTCATCATAATCCATTCACTCCAGTCCCTTTGTGGCTCGGTGAAATCCCAAGTCAGTCCTTAAACAATAAAAATCAGATTTTGATCGAATTCAAAACAGATGAAACTCAGAAATCAGAAAAATCAAAGTCATTAAAAAAATGACAAATAAAACAAACCCGAACAAAATGGTTTGCATCTGATCGGACCCAAAAGGCCGCTGCCCTTTTGAGTTCTTTATTTTATGTTGTGGATGTGCATGTCTCCGAAAGCAGGTTTCCGCGACGGTTAATCAAAGGCGTTCGAGCCGTTGCTCGATGTAAGTTAACGCCGGATACTCGCACCATCCGGCGGAGAAGGGTCAAAAAATGAAATTTTCAAAGAACCTGAACCTCGGTTCTAATATTTTTAAAACTATCACCGGATTACCTAATATTTTAGGATATCACATATTTTCCTAGAAAAGTCCGGAGATGTCTTTCTTTCTAAAGAACAGACGCAGAAAAAAGAGGTTCACATAGAATCCTATTCCTTGTGAATTTCCTCCTCAACCACCTCCCTTCTTCCCACCTCCACCTTTCATTTCTCAACATCCAGTCTACCCACAACAACCACCACCCTTCCAACCTCAATTTCAACTACATGAATTTATGGGGCAAGGAGTAGCAATTAGGCATAAGAGAGAGCAGGAAGTTGAGGATAGATGCCTTAGAAACATTAAGGTTGATGCTCCAAACTTTGAGGGTTCATTAGATCCTAAGGTTTACATGGATTGGGAGGCAGGGATGGACTACAATTTTGACTGGTATGAGTTGTCAGAAGCCATAAAAGTGAGGTTTGCAAAAATGAAACTTTTAGGTAAAGCTAAGGTTCATTTGAGCAACATTGAGTCCTTACTTAGGCAAAGACAACAGCAGCCTATCTAGAATTGGGAGGAAATGAAAGCCAAATTGAGAGAGAAATACCAACCATCCTCCTACATACAAATGCTGGTTGATAAGTAGCAAGGTATTACCCAAGGGAACCGTAGTGCATCAACATACATTGCTGAATTTGATGACTACCTCCTTAGGTGTGGTATATAAGAGGATGAGATGATGACTTTGTCTAGGTTCAGAAAGGGGCTTAAACTAGATCTTAGGAGAGTTATTTAGGTAGTCTGTCACTACACTTGAACATGCTTATGAGATGGTCACACAATTTGAACAATTTGAGTCTTTGCATGAACCTCCTAGGCATAAATACATTCAGGCTCCTAATAATGACATCCGTGGTCAAAGGGTTTCTCAACTCCTTCCTAGGATGCCAGAGTTCAACAATCTTAAACTCTATTTCCACCAAATAGGGGTTCTCAACAAAATGTTCCAAGTGATGCTTTGGTACCCATACCTCCTGTCAAGCCGCCTCCACTTGAGACAACTTATATGAGGGAAGATAGGGGTAAACAACTAATTGTTACTGAGGGTAGCAATAGTAGGATCCAATGTTATGGTTGTGGAAAGATGGAACAGTATAAGTTCCAATGTCCACAAAATAGAACCTTGTGCATTGAGGGGTTTCCAGATGAGAATCAAGACCCAAACCTTAAACCTGTGGTTTATGAGGCTGACCATGATTTGTTGAAATAATTTGAGGAAGAAGAGAGTGAACCAATCCAACCCGCACCTTTAGATGAGGAAGCAAGAGTGGCAGTAGTGAGATGTGCCTTCACTCAACCATTACCTAATGATGACTGAAGGAGGACTTCCATATTTCACACCTTCTTTAGGGCTAAAGAAAAGGTTTGTAAGCTCATCATTGATAGTGAGAGTTGCATTAATGCAATTTCTACTAGTACAGTTGATGGGGACCCGGTCCGGTCCATTTTGGGGTCTATTTGTATTTACGTCCATTTGGACATATTTGTAATTATTTGAAGTCTTTTGAGTCCATGTCTTTTATTTTTCGTTCATGTATGTAATTAGTCGTCTTTAAGGTCTCTTTGTAAACTTAGCTCCTCTATTTAAGAGTGAGCTCATTGTTTGGAATAGAGAGAGTTATTGTTCAATTTTTGGAACCCTAGGGGCTGCCCCTTGTGCTGGGGCGCTGCCCCTTCCTCTTCACCCCCTCCACGATGGAGGTCGTCCAGCTCCACCTCCGGTGCAGACCGATCTCTTCGCAACCCTCCGGCATGGGTGCCTTCTCCTTCTCCTCCGTCTAGTGGCCTCCGAGCCATTCTTGCCCCCCCTTCACCGGTTCGTTTTGCAGCCCTATCGACACCGTTCACCCCCGTCTCCGTCCGTTTCGACATCTCCGACGGCGTCGATCTCCACCCCTCCGTCCACCCCCGCCTCCGGCGATCCCCGGAGTACCTCCATCCACCTCCTTGCTCCCATTTGGGCCCCTATTAGACGCAGAAGAACGGAGGAGGAAGAAGAGCCGCGTCTGCGGCTCTGTTCGTGCGCGCGGCCCGCTAGGGCTCTAGCAGCCTCCGGTCTCCTCCTCCCGCAACGGCGGCTCCACCGAACACGTCCGGCGGCGACGACGGCCCTTCCGGTCACCCTCTTCCCCTCCGACGACGGCGGTGGCGGCGTCCGGCGCCGACTGCGGCGTCTCCTCCTCCCGCAGGCGGTGCCACCGCGGCCGCGAGGCGAAGCCCTCGCGAGCTCGCGAGGTCGACGACACCCCGGGGGGGTACGCGGCGGCCGACGAGCCGGCCGCGTCACCCTCCTCCGCGGCCAACCGCGGAGGGCCACGACACCCCCCCCCCCCCGGTTAAGTAGCGGGCGAACCGGGCACCGGTTCGCCCCGCTCGCCCGGCCGGCCTACCTTTCGCTCGAACCGGCACCGGTTCGTCCCCAGACCGGGTCAGGCCGCCGGTTCAGCTCGGTTCAAGGCCGGTTCGGCCCGGTTCGACGGTCCAGAGGCCGGTTCAAGGCCTAAACCGGCCGGTTCACCATGTTTTGGGCCGGTTCAGGCCGGTTCACCCTATTTTGGGGCCGGTTCAGGCCCGTTTTGAGCGATTCGGGCACAGTTCGACATATTTTGGGCCCGTTTTGACCGGTTTAAGTCCGGTTTTGCTTTATTTCATGCATTTTAGGTATTTTGAGCCTCTTAAAAGCCTCCTGCAGCACCACGTCGCCGGTTTGTCCTGCATCGTCCCGCATCAACAGTTCTGAAACTTGGGCTTATTCCCTCTGATCATCCTAGTCCCTATAGTCTCTTAAGTAGATTCTACCTCCATTCCAGTGCATAGTAGGTGTTTGGTTCCAATTCAGCTTCCTCCCTACAATGCCAACATCTAGTGTGATGTGCTTCCTATAGAAGTCGGGAGTATTATCTTAGGACGACCTTGGCTATTTGATGTTGATGCTACCTTGCTTGGTGGGACCAATATTTATGAGTTCACTTCTGATGGGAGGCAGATTATTCTTTCTCCCGCTCCACCTTCTTTACCTTAGAGTTCAAATGACTCTTCTAGGCTTCCTTCTCAAACCCCACCTTCATTGCTTAAGAGTCCAGATGACTCTTCTAAACTTCTTGAGGGAAAATCTCATTTCCATAAATCAATTCCAGAATCTGATGGTTCAACCAATTCCAAGTTGGTTAAGTCCAACTCAAATTCTAGGAAAACGGAGGTTTCCCTAGCTACAATAGGAACACTCAGACTTCTACACATCATTGGTGAGCATGAATTTGAAGTTGAGAGTAGAAGTGGACTTGTTTTTGCTTTTCTAGTTAGAGAGGTTGTCACTGCCAGTCCTAAGGAAGAGGTAGAATCAGAAGGTCCAAGATCTTCTACATGAATTTTCTGATGTCTTTCTCAATGAACTCCCATCTGAGCTTCCACCCCTGAGAGAGGTACAACATGCCATAGACTTGGTATCGGGTTCCACCTTACCGAATCTGCCACATTATAGGATAGACCCAAAGTCTCATGATGAACTTTAAAGGCAGGTGGAAGAGTTGCTTGAGAGAGGGTATATTAGAGAGAGCATGAGCCCATGCGCTATTTCAGTATTGCTTGCTCCAAAAAAAGATGGAACATGGCGTATGTGTGTAGATAGTAGAGAAATCAATATAATCACCGTCAAGTACCACTTTCCCATTCCCCGATTGGATGACATGTTTGACATGTTAGCTGGGGCGGTTATCTTATCTAAGATAGATTTGAAGAGTGGTTATCACCAAGTGGGGCTTAGGCCCAGAGATGAGTGGAAAACTGCCTTTAAGACCAAGGATGGTCTTTATGAGTGGCTTGTGATGCCTTTTGGGCTATCAAATGCCCATAGTACTTTCATGAGATTGATGAACTTGGTCCTTAAACTCTTTATTGGTCAATTTGTGGTAGTTTATTTTGATGACATTCTGGTTTATAGTCTATCTCGAACTGAACATTTAGGACATCTTAGACAGGTTAGTCTTGCCTTAAGGACAGAAAAGTTGTTTGAGAACTTCAAGAAATATTCTTTTCTGACTCCTTCCGTCACCTTTTTGGGGTTCATAGTCTCTAAAGATGGCGTTTCGGCAGACCCCGAAAAGGTCAAGGCCCTTCTTGACTGGCCCACTCCTAAGAACATCCATGATGTTAGGAGTTTTCATGGCTTGGCCACTTTCTACAGGCGGTTCATTAGAGGATTCAGTACTATGATAGCCCCTATCACTGACTGTCTTAAGAAAGGTAATTTCCAGTGGTCTAAGGCAACTGATGTTGCATTTTCTTCCCTTAAGCAACTCATGACCCAGTCTACTGTCCTCATACTTCCACATTTTTCTTTAGTCTTTGAGGCTGCTTGTGATGCATCTGGTATTGGTATAGGTGGAGTCTTTTCTTAAGAAGGTCATCCCATTGCTTTTTTTAGTGAGAAATTATTAGATGCCAAATTGAGGTATTCTACTTATGATAAAGAGTTTTATGCCATCATTTAAAGTTTAAAATATTGGTGGCATTATCTCTTATCTAAGGAGTTTGTTCTCTTTTCTGATCATGAGACCTTAAGATTCCTCCAAGCCTAAAAGAAATTGAACCCTAGGCATAGTCATTAGGTAGAGTACCTCCAGGCTTTCATCTTTGTTTTGAAACATAAACCTGGTACTGAGAATAGAGTTGTTGATGCACTTAGCCGGTGAGTCATTTTGCTATCATCTTTTAGTGCCGAAGTCATTGGCTTTCCTCAAATTGTGGAGGAATATCCTGATTGTCCAGATTTTTCTGAGATTTACTCCACTTTGACTCAAGAGCCATCTAGGGAATTTCTTGACTTCCTTGTCCATGATGGTTACCTACTCTTAGGTAGTCGTCTATGCATTCCCCGTACCTCACTTAGAGATTTCTTAATGTGGGAACTTCATTGTGGAGGTCTAGGTGGTCACTTTGGTCGGAACAATACCATAGAGATGGTTGAGCATAGGTTTTATTGGCCTAGTCTAAAGAGGGACGTGGCTAAAGTTGTCTCACAATGCTACACCTGTGTTACCTCTAAATTCAAGAAACAAAACACTGGGTTATACACTCTCCTTTTTGTCTCAGATTCTACTTGGCAAGATCTTAGCATGGACTTTGTCTTAGGTCTTCCCAAAACCCTTAGGAGGTATGATTCGATTCTAGTTGTAGTGAACAGATTCTCCAAGATGGCACATTTCATTCCTTGTGCCAAAACCTTAGATGCCTCTATAGTTGCCCAGTTGTTTTTGAAAGAGGTGGTAAGACTTCATGGTTTGCCCAAAACCATTGTAACTGACCGAGATGTCAAAATTTTGAGCTATTTCTGGAAAACACTTTGGCATTTGTTAGGAACCAAGTTGAAATTCTCTAGTGCCTACCATCCACAAATTGATAGTCAAACAGAAGTTGGGAATACGAGTCTAGGCGATCTTTTGAGGTGTCTTGTTAGAGAACATGTTAGAAGTTGGGATTGCATTCTTCCCTTAACTGAATTCACTTATAATGATTATGTGAACAGAACTACTGGATTGTCCCATTTTAAGATTGTCTTAGGTTATAGATCTAGGAGACCTGTTGATCTGGTTGCCACTCCTATCATGCACAAAGTGTTTGCATCAGCTGAGTCTTTAGCTGAACACATCAGGAGTCTGCATGGATAGATTAGGTAGCATGTAGAAACACGAAATACTCTTTACAAGAATTTTGCCGATCTTCATAGGCGACAAAAAGAATTTCAAGTTGGTGACTTTGTTATTATCAGGATTCGTCTTTAACGGTTTCCCTCTGAAACCGTTAAGAAATTGCATAACTAGGGAGCCGGACCGTTTAAGATAATAAAAAGAGTTGGTAACAATGCTTACGCTTTAGAATTGCCTTCGGACAATGGAATTAGTTCAACTTTTAATGTTTCTGATTTAATAGCATTTCAACCGCCGACTACTCTTCCTAGTGAGTTCTTCGGGCCAAATCACCCAACTCTAAGTGACCCATATGAGAGTCTACCATTCAGCCTTTATCTTTTGAGCATGAGCAAGTAGAACGTATAATGGATGAGCAGGTAACTACTTAGGATGGATTGGTTCAGAGGTACCTTGTGCGTTGGAAGGGACGACCAGCTATTGATGCGTCATGGATCTCCAGATCAGAATTATAGCAGCTTGATCCTGATTTATTAGAGAAGTACGATAAGATGGTGTCGAATTCTTTCAAGCCTGGAGGAGTTGGTGGGGACACCAGGGCCTTGGACCGGTTTGGTAGGGTTTATCGGCGTCAACAACGACGAGGCTACAATTTATGGATAGGAGGGTTTAAGGAAGGATTGTAAATATTTTCTTCTCTTTTTACCGTGGCAAATTGGGCTTTTCCACCGATGGCCCATTATGTTAAGTTTTAATTTTTTTTATCTTTACTTTGGGCAAAATGGGCTGTCCGGATGACTTTTCCGTCATCGGCCCATTAACCTCAAACTCCAGGTTCCCTTTCCTTGCATTACCTTGTACAGCGCCCCTATATAATGGGCGAACAACACCGATTAGAAGGAGGGAGAAATGAATCGCTGTTCAGTTTTTTTTTTTTGTTGCCATTTATTTTATCCCGTAGTGTAGCTTATAAGCCATCCCTTGCTCACTCTTATTGTAGTGGGATTCGACCCCTGTGCAGTTCCTTTTGTTGTTTCTCCTCTCGGTGGAACCCTAACCGCCATGGTTCTTCCGATCGTCCTCCACAGTTTCTCCTAGTTTATTCGCCAGTAGCTATAATAGTTCATCTACTAGTTCTAGTGGTGGACTCCTACTACGGTTTACTACTACTTCCCTGTCGGAATATGTTGGTGTGTGGAATTGTTTGGGTCTGCTACTCCTCCAAGGCTATGAAGTGTCCAGAGCATTTCATTTTATTGGCGAACCAGCCCTGCTAGTTTCACCTCTCGTGCATTTGGAAGATTTTTCGATCAGTGGACACCTAGGCTATTTTCCCTGGAGTTTGAATCAGTGAGAAAGGATACCCAACAAATCTGAACTTCCTCTGACAGATAAGTATCAACATGGGAACTACGATCTTGGTTGCTGTTGATCTTGTTCTCTATCTCTCGGTTCTACTCCAGTTCGAAGGTCTTCTGTTCTGACATTTTCCATTGTCGAGGATGAGTATTAATGAACTGTTCCCTTTCTTTTGAGTGCTGGTTTCGAATACACCCCGGCTAATCTAGATCTGTGAGTTGTCCGCTTGGTGGCTTAAGCCCCTCGCTGGAGACATTCCAGTTCTAGTCCTACTGCAATATCTTGGTTCCTGCTGGTTTGAATCGGATCGATTGGTTTTAAAGAGCAATTAGAGCTTAATCTTGACAAGTTCTATGAACCTTGATGTCAAGTGGTAGCCCTCCGAGATCTTATGATCTGTGATTTGGGAAGTTAATGGAAGAGGGAAATGATGTACAAGTGCTGACAGATCTTCTATGCTAGCTACCTTCCACTTTTTGCCAATCGAGTTGTTGAAGCATCTTCTTATGGTCCAAACTGGTCCACTCGAGTGCACGGTCTGTCGGTTTGTGATCTGTCAGGTCTTCTGAAACCTTGTTTCCCTTGATTTGCAGATATCCTAAAGTTAAGGTACTGGCGACTCTTAGGAGATGCCTGCTGTTAACTTAGTGGATACAAATGAAGATGAACGGTCCAACACAGTTGATCCTTATTTCACTCCCAAATGGATTTGCCAGAAAATTCAACGGTTGAAGTCCGGTTCTGATGTATGGTTTTGACTGTTCGATATCTGGTCATTCTACCAGAATTCATATTATGGTGTGCTCGTCAACTTGAACACAGACACAGCCCACATCCTTTGTGTAAACGACCTTTTACCGCCCTACGAGGCGTGGGTCATTAAGTGGTTTGTAAAGGTCATTTAATTCACTCATTTGTATAAGGAAGCCGTGTCTGGATTTAGCTGAGCCGACATCCCACGCCTAGCGTGGAGGTACGTCCTTAAACCAGAAAATCCTTGAATGTTTATTTGCTTTCTCTATTATACCGTTCGAATGCCATGCTCAGCTCTATATAGGATTCTAGCTTGTTTCAAAAGAGTGACAACGAATGTGGAGAGGATATAAGAAAGAATCCTAGTTGAAGACTGTTAAAATCTGAAATGTTACAGTTGATGATTTCAGTCTGAAAAGTTTATTCAGAACACTCTGACATTGTTTAAAACTCTTTAAATTTTCGAAAATGGAAGAGAAATCTGGTCCAATTTCTAATAATAACATGGTCAACCAGTTTTGAAATTTTAAAAATTTGTTTACTATGAAGATCTGTTTCTAAAATTCTAGTAATAATTGTCTTAGCCTTACGGTCCAGTTTGTCCCGCATCAATTATTTTTTTAAGTATCTTATCATATTTTTAAACGTTGTCAGCTAGTCTGACAATGTGTTTTTTCCAGCAAAAAACACTTCTGTTCATTTCCTTACCACACCACTTGTATTGAATCCTCTTTTTTTCTACATCTACCATGTGTCCACGATCTCAACTGACATCGCATCCTATTGCCGGTACATCACCTTTATAGTAATTGGCTATTGCTTGTACCTACAATGCTCGTAAACAATTAAAAAAGACTGTTAAAGAGGAATAAAATTAGTTTAGTTGGTGATCGGGAAGAGAAGATAGGTTGTTTGGTATGTTTAAACCCTTTACGGAGTAGTTAGTAAACATACAAATGAAAGTAGGAGAATCTTGGCAAAGAAACCATACAAAGAAGATGAAAAGATGGATCGTCGAGGACGGAATGGCAGCTGAATCGTTGAAATAGCCAAGTGGATCGCCATATTCTAAGAAAGATCGTCGGAATCGTCGGAATCGCCATTAGTGTTAGATCTGACTTTGAGGCTAGAGTTGGAGTTGTACAAAGAATCTTAGTATCTTGTCCCTTGTCTTGCATCTCTTCATCCCTGTATACTATCAAGCTCACTTTCTGCCCATTCTTGATCATCTTGGTTGAACTCTAGAGGTGGTGTAGCATCGTTGTCATCTATCCGTACCACAAGTGGATATTCCTTTTAGAAAATGTATTCCAAATCAACTTTATTTTGTGATAAGTCTTGATTATTTGCTTCAAATCTTTTCTTATATAGACTACTTACAATTCAAGTAAATGTTTCTTCATATATTTCTTTATGTTTCTTGATGTTCTTATTTCTCAAGTGCATATTACAATGACATAAAACAAGTATTTTTAATCTTTCACTTTTCAACCTGTTGCTTCTCTTTGTGTGTATAAGGCTGAATGTGCTTCAATTTCTCTTACACTATGATAAACTGGTGCTCTGACTTAATACCCGAATTACAATAGCGGCGAGTGGATTCCATCCACTTTTGTTGTTGATTTGAATTCACCACTCAGTTGTAAAAAGACAAGTAGTATAGTAAGTGTATCATTCTTATAAGAATGTTTAACATGTACTAAATTTTATCACAGACTATGAGAAACCTTGTCATATGAATATTGTAGACATGAATCTCCGTACAACTCCAATTCAGTGCTTATATACTTGCATCTGAAGTATGATTGAATTATAAACAAATCAATTGATCCTTAAAATTTAATAGGTAAAGAACAACAAAAACTTCCTTCAATTTTTATTTCTGTTTTATCTTGTGAACTCTTAGTCAAACATTATATCACTGACAAAGTATAATACATACCTCTGCATCATTACATACTTGTTGGTTGTATTGCATTCTTGGCTTCAATAAATATCTTGTCAAAATAGAATCCAACCACAACACATAATTATAACACTTAAATAAAATATAACATATAGGCAAATACTTGTTGCATGAATATCGTGGTGAACTATTTTATTTCATATGTTATCTATAATCTTTTATCATTTCTTTTAAGTTTTAATATTTAGATGTTTTTCTTTGATTTTCATCTGTGCTTTGTGCTTTGTCCATTACATCATACAAGTACCTCATTTGGTTTTGTCATTGGAATCCATCAATTCTAATATATGAACCAGGAGTTCTATAATAGATAAGTAGTATTGCATTTTTTTTCATAATTTATTGTCTTCAATAATATCCTCCATCTTAGCTAAGATCTTAAACTGGTTCATTCTGCCGTGTAGGTTAGCTATGTAATTAATGTATTTTGATAAAAAAATGAAGCTTTTCAAGTTATGTTGATGTCTAGTGAGACTAAGTCACACTAGATCACAACCATTAATGTACTCTTCTATGATATGCAGTAATCAAGGATGCCCATATATGAAGGATTGAATCAACTAAACTTGATTGACTAAGGACCTTAAATATGGCTTCGTCGTAATATCCTCCAACATTAAATCTGTAGTGTTGTTATGGATTGCAGAATTGGTTGATTTAGATCGAGATCAGCTAATTCTTGGATCAGATTGGCCCTGATTGATTTAATCGCCCCAGAACAACCAATTCGGTAAGGACTTTCAGTCGGATCATTGGGACCGATCCTATTGGATCGAATCGCAAATCAGTCGATCTCAACTAATTTGTCAAAAATCAGAAATATCCGAAATCAAGTCAATCCGGGACTTGATTCCAGACCAATCTTTTCCTGATAAGGGGAGATTAGAAGATTGCCCCCCTCCCCCCCCCCCCCCCCCAAATTCTAGCTCCCCATTAAGCCCCTTTATCCTAGGGCTCCCCTCCGACGATTCGGTGGCCCCCCTCCGGTGATCCTTAGATTTCTCCGGTGATCCCCCATGAGAGATAAACTCCCCCTCCTTGATCCCTTGAGTGTATGGAGATCTAGATCTTCTATAATCACATGATAAAGTTGCCCTTGGTAAGCTATTGGTCGTTTAGATCCTTATAAACATTGTTATCATAATATTACACTTACTAATTTGTATATTATTTGTGTTTTTATAGTTGAATAGTGGATACAAGTATACAAATGAGCAACAAGAGTGAATGGAATCTACTAGCACCTGTAGCAGTTAGAGTGTTGAGTCAGAGCACTACTTTAAGTCAATGTAAGAGGAATTGGAACACCTTTAGTCTCATACACACGAAGAGAAGGAATATGCTGAAGAGTAAGAGATTAGACAAGTTAGTCTTCTGCACTACAATATGAGGTTGAGGATAAAAAACATCAAAGGTAAAAGATAACCGAGGCCAAGTTTGTTAAATTTGTAGGTGAATTGTACCAGGAGAGGGTTCTCACAAGGGTATGTGGTCTTAGAATATTTATTTTAAGAACATCTACTTGCACTATGGATGAAAGATAAGGATGTTAAGGGAGGGCTAGAGTTTGACTTAAATTACAGATCATAGGCCGAAGGTGAGCTTGACAACATCATTGGTGAGGGGGAAGAAATGAAAGAAGACCAAGACATATAGATTTCATGCACAACTCCAATTCTTGATCCACTTCAGGCTATAGTTGCCCCAAAATCAGATATTGCTCTAGTCATAGTCTCACTTGACTTCCAAGACCTTCTAGCACTAAGAAGGGTGGTTTATTGCTCGTGACATTGAAGAAAGCAATATCTCTAGCAAGAGGGTGCCAAAATACAGAAGACGAAAAAATTTTGAAGAGAAGAAAGTTAAGTATAAAATGTCAATATCTTATTTAATATAGAGACTACTTATTCACCTTTATCAGATGATGATGAGAAAGAGTTTGTTCCACCCACACAATAACAAGGTGTAGGAGATAGATGTGGAGGTGAGGGTGAGGGTGAGACCTATGAAAGTGATGCTACTAGTAGTGCACACGCAAGTGAAGCAAGTACATGTGATTTTATTAGCAGAAGACATTCAGTTTCAAGTTGAAGAAGCAACGGGTGTTGGAATCAGATAAATGTTTTTGATGAGTATATAACATCATATCCAAAACCTGGTTCGGACCTTGAGACTTGTTAACCACCCTCTTCTCCAGCTCGAGCCATGGATAGATCATATGATTTTAGTGAGATGACTTAGTCATTATTTTTATATGGTTATGGGTTAAGCATAGATGATCAAAGTCAGTAGAGAATTCAAGAAAATGAGAAGTAGGATAAAAATTGTGAGGGTGAATTTCACAATTGGTGATGATTGGAGGATATATTTTTCAACAATATAATATGACATGTACCATTTCTTTTATTTAATAGAATATATTCATGTTAATTTGTATCTATTTATGTTAGTCTCATAGTTACATAAAAATATGGTAAATAACTAAATGGCACAAATTTTTTTATTTTTTAAAATTTCTTATTCAATATTTGATTTTTTAGATTTTTTTAAAGTTTACATATTTTTTTGAAACATTGAAAAATAAAAAAAATTGCCAATTTGGACCAATTTTGGATCGCCATCTGGATTAGACCGATTCGATCTGATCTAGATCAGACATCACCAATCTCAATCCTGATCCCGAGATCCTTGAATTCAGTCTCATTAATAACATCAACTATGTTATGAAATAATGAACTGGTGACTATATGGACTACGGCACCTATATCAAAAAACAATAAGACCATGTTGTTAATATTTATTTTAAAAATATTTGAAACACGTTTAACAAAAGTTAAGTTTTGATATATTTACATGCAAAAATTATTTATAAATGTTCTTGACTACTTGTTTTTGCCGTCCTTGTTGTAGTCTTAACTCATTTCAAGACTTGCTCTATTATATTTTGACTTCTGTCACTTTACTTATACTTGAAGGTATCCGTCAGTTGAACTGATTATGATCACGTAACTCACTATCTTGGTCTGATTGATTTGTAGGGCAAGTGTTTTTCACATCTGCATGTCTGACAGTAGATCCTGTTTGCCTCACTTCTGTCCTCATCTTCACGAGTTTGAGTCTTACTTGCATGTATTGTTTTCATCATTTGTGCCTCCTCTTTATTCTTTGAACTTGACGGATCAACCTTATCTTGAGTCATTCCTTTATTTTTTTGCAACTTTTGAACATGAGATTTGTGTCTCTTCGTCCGAGCAACTCATCGTGCAGATCGGCTATTTGCTCAATACATATCTCTTACTATGATGATCTCTTAGTTAAATATTCTTTTCTTTCTTCAGAGTTCTATCAATATCTTAACAAATTTCTTCATATTCTCATTAATCCTACTTGTGTGTTATTTGAGGTAGTAAACATGTCCATTATGAACTTAGGAATTCATTATAGCAGGTTCAAAATCAGATTACATGTTATCCGATGAGAGTTTGTGCATCATCATTTCCATTTTTTGTTCTAGATCTTAGTGTTTGGCATTTTTAGATTTTAGAGTCCATTAGACCCATTATTATGTCTTCATTAAACATTTTCAGACTCAGGAGCTTAGAGGATCCGAAATCAACATATTCAAGATCTGATCTTATGACATTTATATGAAAATCATGTTGCATTTCTTTTATTTTGACATGATTGGTAAGAAGCTTAGACTTAAAACATTTGAAAGTCCTCATCTCGGCCATCCTTCATATTGAAGTTTTAGGCATCAAGACTTGGCAGATTTTTAGATCATCTATGTTCGAATTAATCCATTTCACATTCCATTAAGCATATCATCCCATCTTGACATATTGAGGTTAAACAATTCATCTTCATTTAATGACATCTTTAGGTATGAAATCATCATTTTGAGGTCAGATTTTATCTGCTTTAAGCATCATATTTAGGTTCCTTTCATTTAGAATATGAGCTATTAGACACATTTTGTTTTGAGATTGATTAGGCATACATGGGACCAAGGAGGGTTGGGTCGGGGGTCGCGACCGGGTCGCGGGACCCCCAGGCCGACCCGGTCGCGACCCTAATTTTTAATTATTTTTTTTTTTGAAAAATTCAAAAAAATAATAAAAATGCGAAAAAAATCTGAAAAAATACAGAAAAATTGGATAAATTAAATGACATGATTTAAATAAATAATGTATCAATTTTATTCCAACATGATGTGTTGTACACTTTGTAGGTAGTTGATGTACTCTCCAACATGTAAGTATATTTTTATTTATATAAATTGAATGATTAACTAAATATATGATTAAGTAAGTAATTAATATTCCTTCAAACTAATGATGTGTTAAGTAACTACTAAACTAAATATCTAACTAATCTTCTAGCTAACTAACTATGCAAGTAAGCAAATAAGTATTAAAAAGAATAAACTACTTAACCCACTAATCAATGGAACTAATATTAAATAAATATACTAAATGAACTAATGAAATGCTTGATGAAATAATTAAGTAAATGAGAAAAAAAAATTGAGCAATGAGAGCAATGAGAGCACAAATGAGAGGTTGAGGTTGAGAGTGGGGGGGTGGGAGTAAGGAGAGCCCCTTGGGGGCTTTAAATAGCCCCCAAGGGGATGAATGGGGGGGCTGCGCCCCCCCAAGACCGTTGGCAACCCGGTCGGCCGGGTCGCGCGACTCGCGCGACCCGGCCACGACTCCGCGACCCGGCCGGGGGAGTCGCCCCGATCGGGTCGCGACCGGGCCGGTCGGGCCTAAACCCGACCGGGTCGGGGCCGGGTCGCGACCCGGCATTCCATGCATGGGACCATGATTGCCAAGGCGACAAAGTGACAAAGGGTCTCTTTACCACTTGAATGCTTAAGTGACGAGACTAGTTGGGATAGTTGGGCCACCAAATACAACAAAAAAATCCTAACGATATTTCAAGGAATAAAAAAACATAAAATTGGGCCTCAATATGTGAAATTCCAAAAACGCACGTGTATTTTTGGAATTTCACATGGTATCAAAGTCAAGGGCTATGGACCTCCCTCCGTCGACTGTCACCCGTAAACAATGTACACGTGTCAAAGCCAGAAGAGCTTGCACGTGAGGGGGTGAGTTAGAATAGTGCCATATTGGCTAGGTAGGGGAGATACCCATGCTTATAAGCTTGGCCCACTCTAATTCAGGGCCGCAATTTGGAGTTGGTTAACAATAAAATTTTCAAACCCAGAAAAAAAACTAGAAATAGGCCAGGAGAACTCTACAAAGCAATTCCGGTCCTATTCCACCCATTTTGGGTTGAATGGGGGCTGGAATCCATTTCTTGGCAGGTGCGGGGTGCCAGATCACAAGTCTGACACTGGTTGCGTTGGACAGTCTTCCCCATCTTATTGGGTGGGGAAGGGTTGTTACTAGGTCGACGGACCTGGTATGAGAAGATTTGAGTCATTGGATCCCATTGAGTCAGGTCCCATGACCGAAATAGATAAAGTCATCGGATATCATACTATTGTGTCCAAGGGACCCAATAGCGGATCTTGTCATATCAAGTTCAAACAGACCTGATATGACCTTCTTTCCTACCCATCAAGGTTGGGGAAGACGCAGGTGATGACAGTGCTAGGCCATAGATTGGCTAACTGTAAACCTGCCTTATTCATATAAATCTGATTTTTTGAGTGTTTAATAGCAGGCCAGACCACTGTTCACTTCCATCATGGAAGTCCTAGGTCCTTGCCTTAACAGTCAGTCACTGAACCGTACTGGTTCCTGAGGTTTGTTTTTATTACTCTGATGGGTTTTTACAGTCAGCATAGCCTCCCTAGGAGATGATCATGATGATCCTACGCTGATAATCTTGATGCTTTTCCTATTTTTTGTGTTCATATTACATTGATAACCCGGTACATTTGAGGTGTATACCTCTTCCGTGCTTAGTGCAATTTTTAGGTGCCAACAGGAGCATCGTAGAAACCAAAAAAGCAGTTACAGTATCCTTAGATTTCACTTTATCTACACCGTTCTACCTATGCTATTAAGAATGAAAAAAAACAACATAAGTTTCAACCATGTTACCCCCAGTGGCTGTCAGGCATCTTCTAGTGGGCGTCTGGCAGCTTCTGGTCATGTCTTCTCCTCTGTTCACAGTCTGGTGCGTGTGCCTTCCCCATTTCAGTGCTCTTTGATCTCGTGGAGATTCTCATTAAATGGAAAATAATGATGTTTGCCAACATGTTAAACGATATGGGAAGAGAAATGAAAAATAAAAATGAAAAATGAGTCTTGATCCTTGTTGGCGTACATTTTTTTTTTCAAAAAAAAAAATAAAAAAAGAAGAAGAGAAGGGAGTAAAACAGATGGCCTGGCCTAGGAGCTGGCCCAATAGCCCATAAGATTAGCCACAATTGGGCCCAATTGAACACCCCACCAGGGGCCGGATTCATCCAGCCCACAATTGGCACAGTTAGGCCAAGTTCAGGCCATGTGCGCAGCCCATAGGAGGGCCTGGGCCTTCTCTCAGCCTGCTGGCCCAGAAACCAGGCCCAATTGGGCCAGGCCCACTTCAATGGCAGCCTATGCAGGCCCAGCCGCACCCACTTGCCACCTCAGCACCCTTGTACGCACCCAGCTGCCAGCACAGCCCCCCAACAGTCAGTTGAAGGAGGGGGAAAGCCAAGGGACAGCCACTCAATCAATGTGATTAAATGGAGTAACTCCCATGGGGGAGGCCAAGGGTCACCAGCGTATGCAACTCCTGGCTCTTCACCTGCCCTCTTCACTCTCTATAAAAGGGAGGGGGACGCACCAGCCAGAGGGGAGGAAGTTGGAAGCGCCGACAGGCTGCCGGTCTGCTACCTCAGTGCTGCTGCCATCTGCGCCTGCAACCTGCCGCCAGGAGAAGGAAGGAGAAGAAGAAAAGAAGAAAAGGTAAACAAGGCTGATTGGTGCGCCCATGTAGCCCCTCAAAGGGGCCTTCTTTTCTACCTGTTCTAGGTCCATCTCCAGCCCCTGGTATGTCTGCAGAAATCATCTTGATAGCCTGTGTTCGGACCCAAACCAGACCCCCTGAAAGCTCCCTTGCGCAGGCCTGTTTCAGTCCAACCGAACACCCCATTTCAGGCCCAAATCTGGCCTCCAATATGGCCTACTGAACAGCCCTTCTGCAGGCCCATGGCCGACCCACTCCCAGGCCCATATACAGCCCATTTAACAGGTCTACCTGCAGGGCCATTTGACCCAGCCGAACACCCTCCCACAGTAGGGAAAACTCCCCATCTCGGCCCATAATCTGACCTCTGTTCAGACCTATAATTGGCCCATAACCTGACCTCCGTTCAGGCCCATAACCAGCCCACGTTTGGCCTCAATAGAGGCCCATGTTCAGGCCCCCAAACAGGCCATTTGCAGGCCCATTTTCAGCCTTGTTCGGCTTCTTGCATAGGTCCCTCACGGCCCATCCAGTAGACCCCTATGCAGGCCCAGAAAGGAGCCCACAAATCTGCCCAATTGCCTGCCCTTCTCGCAGCTAAAATCAAGCCCCTATGTGGCCCAACCGAACATACATCCTGCAGGTCTGAAACAAGCCTCATTCAGACCCACCTTCAGCTCCTTTACAGCCCACCAGAAATAGCCTAGTGCAGGTCCAAAGAGAAGCCCATAACCGGCCCCAACACAGCCTGCTACCAAGGCCCCCTCTGCGGCCCATTTAGCAGACCCCCTGCAAGCCCACTTTCGGTTCAGCCAAGTGCCCTTGCGCAGACCCATCTCGGCCCTCCTGTAGCTGCCCAAATACACACTTGCTCAGGCTCCTGTCCAGCCCACAAACAGACCTCAGCCAGGTCCATTCCCAGCCCATGTTCAGGCCCCCAATCCAGGCCTTCAAAAAGGTCCATTTTTCAGCTCCCTTGCAGCAGGAAGTGAAAGAAGAAGTTGCAGCAGCCCCTTGTGGCATGTACCGGCAAAGTGAGGGATGAACCTCAACGGCCCTTTCACGGGTCCGGTTCTCCCCTCAATCCATCAAGTGAGGGATGAACCTCAACGGCCCTTTCACGGGCCCGGTTCTCCCCTCAACACATCAAAGGAGGAGAGAGCCTCAACGGCCCTTTCACGGGTCCGGCTTTCCCTCCTAGAAGCTGTCCTCCCAAATTCAAGCAAGAATTGAAGCCCGGCTTTGAACGCCGAAGGAATGGACCGGCCCGAAGTGGCCTTCAGAAAATTAACAAATAAAAAAATCAGAAATGCGAAAGCTACATTAAATTAAGGAGATTCACCCCTAGCGGGGAACTCCACCTTGGGCGGAGGCGCGGGCATGCATCCCGTAGCTGACGACCCGGACGGGGGCGCGGGCATGAATCCCGTAGCCGTCGATCCTTCCCCCAATATAGCTAAGCTGAGGCTGACTATTTTGGATGGGTAAATTTTCACTAAGTTGGAAAAATAGTCGTCCTGCCGTCGTAATGCCAAAATTTTTCCAAAGTAGTGGAGATAAACCTATATTGGGGGAAGGATCAATCACATTGCATACCGATGTACTTCACCTCACCTTTCAATGAAATGAAGTTCAAAGTCAATTTGATGCATGAAAGTGGGCACCGATTGGCAGCCCGATGGGTCGGAGGTGATGCAAACCGCCAAAACTAAAAAAGCAAACCGGTTTCAAAAAATCTGAAAATAAATAAAACAAATCAGGTCCTGAAATGGGATTTCCCTACCACATTTCCAAACCGCCTGCAGGTCTCTATCCCAACTCGGTTTCAGGTCCTGCCTATGCCCATGACTGTCCACCGGCTGGACCGGTTTAAGCCCATATCCGGTCTCTACTTGACCCGGTTTTAAATCACCTGCAGATGCCCCAATCCAGGCCTATGAACATCACCTGTTCGGCCCACCTGTTGCCCCCCTTTTCAGGCCCAGTTCGAGCCCATATGGCAGGCCCAAAATCTGGCCCAAGTCCAGTTCAATTTAACCTGCGATCAGCCCCCCTGTCCGGCCCACAGTCCGAGCCCGGTTGCAGGCCGATGTCCAGGTCCTGAAACGGGTCCCCTTGTGACCTGATTTCAGCCCATTCAGAGCATCCCAAACAGGCCACTTGCAGGCCCATTTTCAGCCTTGTTCGGCCTCCTGCATAGGTCACCTGCAGCCCAACCAGCAGACCTCCAAACAGGCCCATTTCCTGGTCTTCATCCAGACCCCAAACCGGTCCATTCTCGACCCACCAGTAGGCCCACCAAGCAGACCCAAAAACCTGCCCCTAAAACCTACAGCAAATAGCCCCTTTGCGGCCCATTTAGCACAGCCCTCTGCTGGTCTCAAAAAAAATGATGCAATCTGTCCCGGTTGGAATGCACCTTGTGCAGACCTGAACCGGTCCATTTCAGCCCGAGATGGGACTCTATCTTGGGTCCGGGAGAATAGCCCAGCCAGGTCTGTTTTCATCCCATCCAAACTCCCTCAAGCAAGCCCCTTTGCGGTCAGCTTCCTTGCCCTCTTTGGCAGTCACACTCTAGCCCCTTTGTGGCTCGGTGAAATCCCAAATAAGTCCTTAAATCAGATTTTTTTGACCGAATCCAAAACAGATAAAATTCAGAAAAACCAGAAAAGTCAAAGTCAACCAAAAAATAACAAATAAAACAAACCCGAACCAAATCGGTTTGCATCTCATCGGACCCAAAAGGCCGCTGCCCTTTTGAGTTCTTTACTTTTTGTGGATGTGCATGTCTCCAAAAATAGGTTGCCGCGACGGTTAATCAAAGGCGTTCGAGCCGTTGCTCGATGTAAGTTAACGTCGGATACTCGCACCATCCGGCGGAGAAGGGTCAAAAAATGAAAATTTCAAAGAACCCGAACCTCCGTTCTAATATTTTTAAACTATCACCGAACTACCTAATATTTTTAGGATATCACCTATTTTCCTAGAAAAGTCCGGAGATGTCTTTCTTTCTAAAGAACAGACGCAGAAAAAAGAGGTTCACACAATCCTTTAACATCTAAAAGACTTAAAAAATTGGAGAAATGAAGAAACAGACCAAGGAGGTGGGGGCATATCTTTGCAACTATTGTCAAAATAGACTAAAACCAGATTGGATCACTTGGCCTTTCAGTCTTATCATGTGATACTTATTTTAGTGTTTCATATACAGGCCCATGGCCTTTTCTTCCGAGGGCAACGCATCTGGTTAGCTGCAATGGAGGAGCTTATGTCAAAAGGGATGCGCTATGCGAAACAGGTATTCATTTTTTGTTATACCAGCTACACAGTAGTTTTGGCTTTTGTCATAATTGTTTTAGTCCATGTTACACAGGCTCTTCTTTCTGGTTGCTCAGCTGGTGGTTTGTCAACAATATTGCACTGTGATGAATTCAGGGCACTTTTCCCAAGAATTACAAAAGTGAAATGTCTTTCTGATGCTGGATTGTTTCTTGATGTGTATGAACCTGCTCTTTTCTTTTGGACATTTTGCTTACTCATCTCTCTCTCTTTCTTTTAACTTTTGGCACTTCACATGTACAGTGTCGATGTGGCTGGTATGCGAGCCCTAAGAACAATGTTTGGTGGCATAGTTACTTTGCAGGTAGTTTTAACCCCTAGGCTGAATTAATTTTTGGTACTTCTTTACATCAAGATGATACTTTTGGTGCCTGATGCCAAAGATGAGAAGTTCCTTTTACTGATATAATGCGTTACCATATTGATTGTTTTATCATGCTAAATGGTTATGTGCAAGGTAGGTAGGGTCGGGGGTCAAGAGCGGGTTGGTTAGGCCCAAACCCACCCGAGTTGGCTAGAGTCAAGACCCAGGTCGGGACTCTGGTCAGCCAGGGTTGTAATAAGAATGAATAAAAAATAAATTTAATTTATTCACAAAGTCGGGGTCCTAGGGTTGGAACCAGGCCGGTTGGCCCAAAAACCAACCGGGTCGGACCCGGGTCCTGACCCGGCATTCTATGTTTGTGCCATTCATTTTACTAAAAATATTGATTTTGCTGTACTTACTTTTTGATACAATGTTGTTAAGATGACTTCTTGGTAATTGCAGGGTGTGGCAAAAAACTTGCCCTACAGTTGTACCTCCACAATGGATCCCACTTTGGTATATCCACTTGCCTAAGAATGTCAAACATAAGCAGAGTAGTTGCCTTAATTGTGTTCTGCTCATTTTTTCTCTGACTTATCCTTCTTTACAGTGCTTCTTTCCACAGAATTTAATCAACCATGTTCAAACGCCAATGTTCCTTCTAAATTCAGCTTACGACATATGGCAGGTAATTCTTAATTTCTTATGCTGTGTTCCTATATGAAATAAGTAACAGAAAAACATATTAAATGAAAATTTACTCGTTTCTTCTGGTCTGTCTCCATTATCTCAAACTCAATGGCACTGGGTTTATCTTTTTCAGTTTTGTACTGATTGAGAGGATAAAAATGTACAAGTTTCACCATGGTTCAATATACATGTTATAATCTAATCAGGTCATGGAAGCTGTAGCACCTCCTATTGCTGATCCTGGTGGCAGCTGGAACATGTGCAAGAGAAGTCATACAAGTTGCAATGGAGCGCAAATCGCTGTTCTACATGGTCCTCTCTCTCTCTCTATATATATTGTATATATATATTATATATTAACAAATTTTGTGCAAACATGCAGGCTTCAGAATTCAGATGCTCAATGCTATCAAGGTCTTCTCAGGATCCACAAAAAATGGTTTATATATTAATTCATGCTTTGCCCATTGCCAATCTGAGAATCAGACATCATGGTTTGGAAGTGGTTCTCCTATACTTAAGAGCAAGGTACAATTTTGCTGTAACCATCTACTTATTATGCAAGAATAAAATGTATGATAAGAATTTAATGGCTTTTAAGTGTTCTGCATATCCCCGAGCTGTGCTGTTGTGCCCTCCTGTGCGTCTGCGCCCATCCTTACTCCACACTGTATCACACACCCAACAGCCACATCCAGTCCACTGCACGTAACAAACCCAACACCAACCATAACAACACTGACTTCTCAAGGTTCCCGGTATGCCACAGCCCCCACAAATGCTTGCAACTGTTCCTCTCCTCCTTTACTAGTACCTGGCTGCCTCCTCCCCTTGCACACTCTCGAAAGCACCAATTCTCTGGCCGTACGTTTGTGAAGCCACTTGTCTCCCCTATGGACTGCCACCTCCCTTTTCCTCTCTTCTTGTCTTTCCACATCCACTGGCCTCTTTTTTCTTTCTTGTCAATCTACAGTCCAATGATTGCTGAATCCGGATTAGCCATCCGATTGGTGGGTGCCAATTTTGATCTTGATCTGGATTGGATCGGGAAAATCTCATTCCGATCCGGAATCTGTCCAAATTGATCAATTTTTTAAAATTGCTTAAAAATAGAAAAAAATCTTAAAAAAAGTAAGAAGAAATCATTTTTTTAATTGCTAAAAATAGCAAAAATTTTAAAACTAGAAACACAAAGATTGGAGCACAAACATATGTCAATGTTTCCCTTAGATCATGCATGATTATTTGGATTGAACTATGGTTGTGGTCTCCCATCCTTGTCTTCTAGTCAAGCTACAAATAGATGATCCTCTTGGAATAGACACTCAAAACATCATATGTTTGCATTCTATTAAGTTCATAGGGCTCTTGCTCCCGAATGTTTATTTTGTAGATGTATGTCATCTACAAGTGAATTGCTTTGGCGGTTAATCAAGGGTGTTTAAATAGTTGTTTGATATAATTATCATCGATACTTCGCAAGTTCAATGGAAAGATATTCAAATAAAACATTTTTAAAGAACCCAACAATTTTAATACATGTTGTATACATATCATGAATTAGCTAATATTTTTATGGAATACCACTGTTGGCATCCAAAAATGTCATAATACCTAGAAATAGCAAGTTTTAGGTGAAAGTATAAGGAAGAAAGCTGAATAAACATGTGAGATCCACTCCATATCATATTTGGGGCTAATGGGTCAAATGGACTTGATAAGTCTTATTAGGCTTAGCCGACCAATAGTTGGCCGAATAACAAACATCATCATTGGGTACACCCAACACAAATTTGAAGATTGTCAATGTCAGATCAGAAATTCGATTCGTATCTAGCAAGTTATGGTCAAAACAACTAAAGTGGGCTTGCGGACCACCTTTGTAGGCTTATTGGGCCCAGAAAACAAAATAAGTAGGCCCATAGTGCAGTACTAATCAAGACCTCTGCAACGGTGCTTTGAATGCCAAAATTTGATTCTAGGTGGTGAAACGACCATTTTACCCTTATTGAGTCTGACCGACCGAACGTTGGTCCACTAATGATTGGACACCACCATTTTGTCCACCCAACTCAAACTTGAGTAACATCAAAGTCAGATTGGAAATTTAACCCATTCGATAAATTATGGGAAAGATAAAGAAATCATACTTTCGAATAACTTTTGGTAAGCTAAATGAGCTCAAATGACTAAGCAAGTAGGTCCACAGTATTGTTTAGGTCATGGCTTTTACAACGGTGGCCTGAAAGTTAACAATCAACTCCGAGTGGTAAAATGAACATTTTGTCCTTATTGAGTCTGATTTCCGAATAATAGAATGTTGGTCCAATAACAAATCGACACCATCATCAAGTCCGCCTAACTCACGTCAGAGTTAGATCGGAAATCCGACTTGTATTTAGCAAGTTACGAGCAAACCATTGGAAATAGGCTTCCATATAGCTTTAGCGGGGCTTAATGGGCCCAACAGACCAAGAAGTAGGCCCACGGTACAGTAGCAGTCAAGAGCTTTGCGATAGTATCTTGAACATTAGAAAGCAGCTCCGAGTTGCTAAATGGCCGTTTTGCCCCTACTAGGCCCGAGCAACTTAGGGGTGTCCCAATAAGAAAGTGGCACCACCATAACATCTGTCCGACTTAAGGTTGAACAATGCAAGAGTCAGATCGGAAATTTGACCTATATTTAGGAAGTTATGGACAAAAAATCAAATTTGGTTGGGCCTTCTACTCTAGTCCCTTCATGGGCAAACTGGTCCCACTGACTATGGTGCAGGTCCACGGGTGATGCGGGACGAGGTGGGACAGACCGGCGACGTGGTGCTACATTAGGCCTTCAAGAGTCTCAAAATATCCTAAAAATGCAGCAAATAAGCAAAACCGGACTTAAACCGGTCAAAACGGGCCCCAAAATATGTCGAACCATGCCGGAACCGCTCAAAACGGGCTTGAACCGACCCCAAAATGGCTTGAACCGGCCTGAACCGGCCCAAAACGAGGTGAACCGGCCACTTTAGACCCTGAATCGGCTTTTGGACCGTCGAATCGGGACGAACCGGACTTGAACTGGCCTAAACTGGGCTGAACCGGGCCCAGAATTGGGTCTGGAGGCGAATCGGTGCCGGTTCGGCCGATCGGGCGGACCGGGTGGGCGGGAGGCTTGAGCCGGTGTGCTGGCCGGCCGGGCGGAGGCGAACCAGCGGCGGTTCGCTTGAACCGTGACTTAATGGGGGGGCTGTGGCGCTTCGCGGTTGGCCGCAAGGGAGGGAGGCACGGCCGCAGGCCACCGCGTACCCCGACGGGGAGCATCGTCGTCAACCCCGTGGGGGCGAGAGCTTCCGCGGGTTTCGTCCACGTCGACGGCCGTGGCGGAGCTGCAGGCGGGAGGAGGGGAGCCGATCGGGCGCCGTCGCCGTCGCCGTTGCCGGAGGAGGAGGAAGAGGGGAAAGGCCGGAGGGGCTGCCATTGTCGCCGCAGACTGTTGTAGGAGGAGGGCCAGGTGCCGGAGGCACCCGGCGGCGCTGGAGGCGTGCGGAAGGGGGGGGGCGACGGAAACTGGGACCGTCGTCGTCGCCGGCAAAGGCCAACGTCTCCTTTGAATGAAGGGGGCGTGGCCCGCTGGAGGTCCTGCTGCTGTCGCCGGAATGGGGGGAAGGCTGCTGGAGCCCTAGCGGGGCCATGCGCACGAACGCGGTCGCGGACACGGACGCGACCCTTCCTTCTTTCCTTCTTCTCCGTCTAACAGGGGCCCAAATGGGAGCAAGGAGATGGATGGAGGTACTCCGGGGATCGCCGGAGGTGGGGGTGGAAGGGCGGAGCAAGTCGACGTCGTCGGAGACGTCGGAATGGTCGGAGACGGAGGTGAACGGTGTCGATAGGGCTTCAACTCGAACCGGTGAAGGGGGAAAGGGGAAGGAATGGCTCGGAGGCCGCTGGACGGAGGAGAAGGAGAAGGCGATCTCGCCGGAGGGTTGCGAAGGAGATCGGTCCTCACCGGGGGTGGAGCTGGACGACCTCCATCGTGAAGGGGGTGAAGAGGAAGGGGCAGCGTCCCAGCACAAGGGGCAGCCCCTCTAGGGTTCCAAAAATTGACAATGAACTCTCTCTTTCATTCCAACAAGTATGCCCTCTTAAATAGAGGAGCCTATTACAAATAAGACACCACAAATGACTATTTACATACATGTCCTCTTGAGGACCCAAATAAAAGAAAAGATCACAAATAAAACTCAAATATTTACAAACATGTCCAAATGGATGTAAATGCAAATAAACTCCAAAATGGACCGGATTGGATCCCCATCAACGGGCCTAATATTTAGATATCTGGGTCAATGATGATGATTCCGAACAAATTGTTGCAAGAAGACTATGGTCCGAGCAAAATTGGATATAGATGTATCTTTCATACAATTTTCGTAATAATCGACGGCTGAGATTGCACTAATTGAAAAAATCATAAAACTCATAGATTTGATACAAATTGGAAGTGCTCAACCATAGATCTTGATTGAACATGCGATTTACGCTCATTGGAGCATATTTGGAACATTATCCGGTCATATTTAATAGATTTAAGAAATTCCGAATAAGAATTATTTTCCACGGTCGGATCGGCAACCATCCCAACGAGAATTAGGTCAGAATTTGACCTTATTTCCAGCCATCATGAGATTGCTTCAAGACTATGTCATTACCCATATAAATCCTACAATCAAAGAGAGAATCAAGGATGGCATTTATCTCTCCCTTTATTAGATTAAAAAAAATAAGAAGAGGAAATAGGCCAGCCAACAGCCCACGGTTAGCATGTTTCCATCCTCATCACCCTCTCTCCCATCTAATATATAAGGGACAAAAGGAAAAAAAACAGTATTTTTACGTCCTGCAGCAGTCAGCCGCAAGGAGAAAAGAGAGGGAGGAGCACAACAGCAGCCAGCCGATTGTGCACCCTCCAACGCCAATAGAAGAAGAAGAAGAGGAGGAGGAGGAGCCCATGGTTGTCACAGCTGCCAACAACAAGGAAGAAGAGGAAGAGAAGAAGGAGAAGAAAGGTAAGGGCAAACCTTAACCATGTAGCCCTTCAAGGCTATTCCTTCTCTCCTCCCTTCTTTCTCTATTTCTCGCATGACTTGAACCGGCCTTCACCTCCATCGGCAGCCCTTTAAGTTATTGTCAGCTCCCCTCAAACAGGCCGCTTGCAACCCCTGTTTGGCCTGCACAAAGGGACCCCTTAAAAATCCTGTTCGGTCCCTTTTCTGTCCACCTGTAGACCTCCATGCTCGGTCCCTTAAACAGACACTGCAGCACCATTCAAAATCCCCTGTTCAGTCCCCTTACTGACCTGCCTACAGTTCCCTTGCATCCACTGCAGCAGTTCCCCACAAAGCCCCGATCAGATCACCCTTATATCGGCTCCGCAGCCCCTTTTAAACATCCTCTGTTCGGCCCCTGCACAGTGTCAGTTCTAAGACCGACTTCTAAACAGCCAGGTTTCAACCCCTTCCTACCCCTTAACCAGTCCCCTACACAGCCCGGTCCAAACTTCCTTGAAACATCCCCCTACTTGGACCCCAAACAGGTCCCGATCGGCTCCTGCATGGTCTCTGTAATACCTGGCTTTTAAAAAAAAAATCAATTTTTCGTAACCGCCCCCCCCTTCCCTCCCGTCCCGGACCCCTCGCCGTCATCCCCGCGATAACGCCGGCCACCCTCCCCCGGATGCGTCGCGATCTTCCCCCCTCGCCGGTTGCGCAGCCCCCCCGGCTGACTCTCTCTCCCTCTCTTCCTCTCGTCGCCGCGCACCCAGCGCCTGGGCTGCCTCCGCCATGCGCACCCAGCGCTGCCCTCCCAAGCGACGCCGCCGCCGCCGCCGCGGCATCAGCCCTGCCACCCGCCTGCACCGTCCAATGTCCAGCCGCCTCCCTCTGCATCGCCACCGCCACCCAGCCGCCTGCGTGAGAGTCGCCGGCCACCCTCCCGCGCGACCCACCGCCGGCCAACCGCCCTCCCCGTCACCTGGCCGCTGCCACCGCCCCGCCGGAAGCGCGCCCCCCCGGCCCTCCCCTTGCCGTCACCGCCTCCGGCCCTCACCTCGTCGCCGTCTCCTCCCTCCAGCGCCTCCCTCGCCGGCGAGAGCATCGTCGTCCAGCCTTCTTGCGCCGCCCGCCGTCATCGCTGTCGGAAGCCGGCGTCGCCGTCGACTTCCCCTGTTCCGGCCGGAACCGCCGCGGAAGGCTTCTCGTCGCCACCATCGCCGGCCGTCGCCTTCCTCCCGCCGTCTCCGTCGTGACCAGACCCTCCCCCACCCATCGCCGTCGCCGTCGAGCGCCGCCGGCTGCCCCCGCCGTCGCGGCGCCACCTCCGCCGTCGCGAGCGCCGCCGCGAGCCGCCGCCGCCTCCGCCGCCCGCGAACCGCTGCGTGAGCCGCCGGTCCAGCCGGTCCAGCCGCCGGTCCAGCCGCCGGTCCAGCCGTGGTCCAGCGCCTCCGAACCGGCCCGGTTCAGCCGGTCGAACCGGCCCGGTTCCAGCCGGTCCAGGAAATTCCGATTTTCGGATTTATTAAATCTGGATATTAGAAAAGGCCAAGAAAAATAGCAGGAAAATTCTGAAAAATCCAAAAAATTCACATGAGAGCTTCCCGAGGTAGGTTTCTCGAGCTCATCTATGTATTTGATCCCATTTTGATTAGAAAATATGCATGATTTAACTTATGGACCTTGATTTGACTAGTTTAGACTTTTGACTCATGATTAGTGAATTTTCTCAAAAAATTCTTGAAACGAGAACTTTGAAAATGATATTTTGAATATTATGGGACATGTTTGGCATGATTACGGACGGGTAGAACTATTTTTAAGCGAGACTTGACCATATGATTTTTATGTATATGTTTATGTCTTAGAATGGGCCTAGAATTGAAATATAATTATGTGGAGTTTGGAAAAATCAAAAGTCATCATATTTCACTTTTTGGAACTTTGTTTAGGTCGGATTATGGGTGTTGACATCGAAGTTAGCTTGTTTTGATTATGCCGAAGCTTGATTTAAGTTAATTGTCTTGTATATGTGATTAAGTATGTCTAGTTCGGTTTGTCATTTCATGTATGTAAATCAAGTAAATTTTGGATAGTTTGGTTTCGGATTATGTAATATGTCATGCGTGATATGATTATGTTCATATGGTTAAGTTTGGTATATGTTTGATTTAGAATATGTCAACGAGTCGGTTAGTACAAGTCTTGTAGTTATGGTGAAATATGTTTAATTTGGTTTCGGATGTGGGGCTATCTTATGCATAGTTAGTCGTATCAATTTGATCGTGATTAGTATGAGTTGTCATTGAGAACCGGTTCGATTATGTCGGGTTATCGTATGTCTTGTCGAGTTTGTTATGCGTATGTTATGTCTTGTGTGAAAGGCTATGAAATTAGATGTTTATGTCATTTGTATGCGTAGTGTAGTCGGTATGTCGCGATGTGAAATTATATTTATGAACTCTTGGTATGTCGTCTTTATGAAGGCTTCGACCTATGTTAGACAATCGCCCGTGGGCGGCCAGGTAACTTAGATGAATCCGGCCCTCCCGCGGATCCCGGATTACCGCGGTTTTCCGCAGTGTCACCGCCTAGGTGCGCTTTGAAATTTAGCTTAGTATATGTTATTATATATATATATTAGTGGTGAATGCATTTTGTACGTGTGAAGCAAGACGACCAGTTCCTTGCTTTCTTTGGCTATGTGTTCGGAAAGGATATGAAATATGTTACTTGTGTGTCGTATGTGGAAGTTAAACCATGTCATGTTAGAAAAATCAGATTTGTCTGTTTTTAATTTGGTCATGTTAAGTTAAGTCCAGAGGTCATTTAGATGATATTTATGCTAGCTTGTATGGTCTTGTGTGCATTGGTAGAATTAATTGACTTTGGCATAATCTTTTCTTTGAAGATAATTATGTTCGAGATATGGGTTGTGAGATTAATATAAAAGACATTCTATACTTTTACATTTACATCTCAATCTAGATATGTTACGTACCATTGCTTGTTTATATGTTAATTACCCGATTGATGGGTGAAGGGTGTAAATCCTACGGAGTCCCCGGACTCGCCGTTGTGGGTTAAATTTTTCGACGAGGTTTTGAAGATTTAAGAGCGTAAAGATGAGGATCGAGTGGAACGAAAGGAATCGAGTCATTTGCACATGGAGATTCTTGGTGTTCTCTACTTAGGTAGATGATCTTGCTTGTTTTTGAACAAGAGTGTGGATAGACTTAGAAGTATGATTCTATTATCTTGTTTTGATGGATCTTAGAAAAAATTAATTGTTTAAGTTTGAGTTGTGGAATCCAAGTGTTGGGTTTCATCCCACTGTCACGACATTGTGTATTTCCGCTGCGTATTTGTGGTTATGTTATTTAAATTCCGGGTCGTGACAGTCTCCATTTATCCACTTCAGCACCTCCCCTACAACACCCCCAAACAGATCGGTTAGCCTCTTTTGATGAGTAGGAATAAAGTGATGGCCCGGCCTCTTGGAATCTGTTAGACGGGTCAAGAGTTAAGCTGGGTGGCCCTAATTTTTATCTATCATATACCCCTTCACAGCCCTTGAAATTGATCTGCACACCTCCCCTAAACAGCTCCATAATCAGACCTGTTCTCAACCCTTAAACAGCCCCTGTGGACCCGCTTCAAACCCACCTGCCGTACCCCAAACAGGACCAGTTGCACAATTCCCCATGTGGGCCCAAAGCAGGTCTTGTCTGGTCTGCAAATAGTCCCTTAAAACAGTCCCTAAACTGGCCTACTTTCAGCTCCGAATTGAGGCCAAAAGCCATTTGCCTTCAACTCTCAATTGCACTTAAAATAAAGAATGGACAGGTCAATCGTGGTACCACCAGGCTGCCAGGGCTCAAGAAGGACAAGCACAAGATAGGCCCATCGGGCCCATAAAAGACTCAAGGCCGGCCAACTAGGCCAAGGATGACGAGGACCAATCCAATGGGCCTTTTGACTTAAATTTGATCGTAATTTCAAATATGAACATGAAAAAAAATCTAAGTAGTTAGTACCATATTGTGGGTTCTCTACAATTGGGCAGCTATTTCGTACCAGTTTTTGGTATGTTGACCCCGATATGTTGACTTAGATGTAGGCATGGGTCACTGTCACACTACAGACATACCCTTTCCTCAATATGACTAGTTGAAAGACCTAGCTATGTCGGAAGGTAAAATCCATTTGATTGAGAATGGGTAGGCATGTCGTTGTAACGTCAAACTCATCCCTCAATCTTGTGAAAAATTATGTCGAGAGAAGAAAAATGATCATGTTCATATTTTATTTTTACTCCAATGAACACTGACATAAAATAAATACAAAATTTAAATGCCAATGTGAATGATTGAAATCGGGCACCGAACACTACCTTGATGGACTAGATGAGATTCAAACCCGAACTAAATGAATGAGATAAAACAAATTCAAAATACACTTTATTAAATCTTAAAATGCTAAAAATTAGATATTTAACAATATGAAAATTTAACAAAAATACATTTAATTTAATGAAATTAAATCCTTGATTGAATGGCAATTAAATAATTCAAAAAAACTAAATGAACAAGATTTGAAAACATGTAAAAGTGTCCAAAACTGTCCTAAAAAAAAGATCATAAAATCAATCAAAATTCAAACGAAAAATCTTAAAAAGTACATTCGAAATACTCAAAACATGTTGAACATATCCAAATCGACATAAAAAACATTTAAAACCAACATGAGAAAAAGATAATTAAAATATCTCAATCAACATGTCAACAAAGTGGAATCGAATCATAAAGTATTTAACCCACTCATTAAAATTCAAATCAAAATAATTTTAACCAATTGGAATTAATCAAACCAAAATAAAAATACAAATCAAATAAAAAGCAAATGGCAAAATAAATAACTTGAACATAGAATTCAAGTCACATCAAATCTGAAAATTACATCTAAATTAAATAAAATCAACATCAAACAAATCTAGATCAACTTGTTCACATCTCATCGGGCTCACAATGCTACGACCCTCAAGTTTATTGCTTTATGTGGATGTGCACCCTCTATCAAATAGAATGCTATGACAATTAATTAGGGGTTTTCAAGCGGTTGCTCAATGTAATTAACATTGAATATTCGCACCATTGATGCAGAGGGGTCAAAAATAAAATTTTCACATAACTAAATCTTGATTTTATACTTTTCAAATGTATCATTGGACCACTTAATATATTTATAGGCTATCACCTATTTCTTAAATAATCTAGATGGAGATACATACAAAAGTTTTTCTTTAGTAAAATAAGGTTCTCACAACCATGTAATTTTGTCGTTGTGAAAGCTAATTTGAAACCAAAAAGTCTTTTTTAAGAAAGGAAATAGATTGTTTTAAGATTTTGAGGTTACTTTACATCAAACCCTCAAAGCTTGCATGGTTCCTTATCATGCCACCATGGTTAGACATGGAACCTTTCATGTTCTTCATATCTCGAGTCCCACCAACAAAATTTAAACCTCTTGGCCCGTAGGCAAATTTTAACTCTCCAAAGCCAACTTTCATCACTTTATAGCTTAGTGGTCCAAGCACAAAATCACCTTACTTTCTATGTCCCAAAGGTATGACCGACAAAAGCTTGTTTTTCCTTGACGAAAACCTTCAGGTCAAAAAAAAAGAAGCTTAAACCCTCTGTGTATCTCAGTCCCACTGACACAAAGCCATCCCAAAATTCATAGCCTATAGGATCTTTCTGTACCCACAATCCTATGGCACAAAGCCATCTCAAATCCATAGCCTAAGAGTTGAGTATGATCTTTGTGTACCCACAAGCTTATATATTCATATAGCATAAAGTCACCCAATATACCCCTGGACTAAATGTGATTCTTTCATGTGCATAAAGCTATAGGTTCGACATCATTAAGCCAACCTGAATCCATACCCTATGGACTAAGTATGATTCTTTTGTACTTTCATGTCTATGGGTTCCAATAACACAAAGATATAAGCACAAAGATATCAAATTTATGAGTCAGGAAAAGCCTCAATTCCTTACTTACCTTAGTAATTCTATGGCTCAGAGGGAAGTCTACAGTGCATGCAACTTTGAGGGGACCCAGAAGGGTGCCAAATGATGTTATGAGGATAATTCTATGCTTAGATAAAACTGTAGTTTTTATGAAATAGTGGTTAGAAAAGATCAATCCACTTATCTGTTCCTCACTTGAAGCAAACTTTGATGCTTACTGTATTCATATATTTTACTCTCAATCTTTCGCTACCTAAGTCGAAACTTAGGAATTTCTTAATAAAAAAAGAAGAGGGGGTTGGTCAATTCATACATAGGTACTTCAAATTTACAATTGGCTCAAGATGCTTGTGTAAACCTCTTTTTTACGCGTCTATTCTTTAGAAAGAAAGACATCCCCGAACTTATTTAGGAAAATAGATAATACCTAAAATATTAGGTAGTTCGGTGATAGTTTTAAAAAAATATTAGAACCGAGGTTCGGGTTCTTTGAAAATTTTGATTTTTGACCCTTCTCTGCCGGATGGTGCGAGTATCCGGCGTTAGCTTACATCGAGCAACGGCTCGAACGCCTTTGATTAACTGTCGCGACAACTTGTTTTTGGAGACGTGCACATCCACAAAAAAAGTAAAGAACTCAAAAGGGCAGCGCCTTTGATTTTTTTTTGGATTGACTTGAAAGTCGGTTTTGTTGATTTTTGGGTTTTGAATCAATTTGTTTGATTGATTTGTTTGTTGTTTAATTTGGTTTCGGTTTGGCTTTTTGATTTGGGTTTGACCAGTTTGGGTTGTTTTCATTTCAATTTTGATGTGTTTGAAGTGTTTTAAAACATTGTGGGGTTTTGGTTTGATTGATTTTTTTGTTGTTAACAATCTGAATTTTCTGGTTTCTTTTATGTTGATTTTTGATCCACTTGGATACTCAAAGTGTTGTTTATTTGATTTTCTTTTGGGAGAAGTTTAGTGGGTTTTAGGTGGATTTTCAGATTGCTAAAATCAGATTTTTGAAGTTGGTTAGAATCTGTTTTAGACTTTTAGTAGATTGCTTAAATCTGATTTTTGTTTTGGCAGATTTTTATTGAAATCTGATTTTTTGTAGTTAGCAGATTTTTATTGAAACCTGATTTTTGATGTTCAGTATGGTTCAAAATCTGATCTTTGTTGTTGAAAGTTAGTTTGAAACCGGTTCCTTCTTCTTAAAGGTCGGTTTTTTGTTGAACCGGATTGAGTTTGAGTCTAACTTTCAGATTCCTTCAAGTTCTGATTTCTGTTTTGACTTTCAGATTTAATTTTTCTGTTTTAGTTTTCTGTTTGAATTTTCAGATTTGGTTTTTTGTTTTGGTTTTATTTTTTAGTTTGGCGGTTTGCATCACCTCCGACCCATCGGACTACCATTGGGTGCCCGGTTTCATGCATTCCAATGTAGACATCAAATTTTTATTTCATTGAAGAAAGGGGTACATCGGTGTACAATATGGTCAATCCTTCCCCCAATGTAGGTTTCTTTTCACTACTTTGGAAAAATTTTGGCATTACGATGACATGCCGGTTATTTTCCAACTTAGTGAAGTTTACCCATCCAAAATAGCCAGCCTTAGCTTAGCCATATTGGGAGAAGGATCGCCGGCTACGGGATGCATGCCCGTGCCTCCGCCCAGATCGCCGGTTACGGGAACATGCCCGCGCCTCCGTCCAAGATGGAGTTTCCCGCTAGGGGTGAATCTCCTTAGTTTAATGTAGCTTTCGCTTTCTGATTTTTATTTGTTGTTTTCTTTAGGCCATATAAGCCGATTCAAGTTCCATCGGCGTTCTTAGCCGGCCTTCGGTCTTCATAGGCTCAACGGGCCTGTTTTGAACTGGTTCGGGCCGGAAGGGCTTGCTGGAAAGTCTGCTCCCTTGCTGGAGTATCTTGATGAAACCGGCTTGGAAGGCCACCCGGCTATGCCCTTGGCCCGTCGTGCGGTTTTCAAGGAGTGCCGGGCCGTCACCTTTAAGCCGATCTGCCTTCAAACTGCTGTCCTCCTGTTTGTATAGCTTCTGCAGAACCTGTTTTGGAGCACCTCTTCTTTTGCTGTGGCGACAGAACCATGGGCCAAAGAGGGGCCGAAAATGGCCCGCTTTAAGGGGCCTGTTTGGGACTGTACAAAGGACAGCTTGGTGGCCTGGCTTTGGACTGTGCAAAGGGCTATTTGATGGCCTGGTTTTGGGCCTGTTTAGGGGGTTGCTCAAAGGGCATGAAAACAAGGGGGGCTTGAGGATCCGCCCGGAGTAGACTTGGACCGTCGTGCGGTCTCCAAGAATCTCCGGGTCATCCACCCTCACCTAGGGCTCTAGTGGGTGCCACAAAGGGGCTGAATGGGGAATCAAGGATGGCCACAAAGGGGCTTGAGGATCCGCCCGGATTAGACTTGGACCGTCGTGCGGTCTCCAAGAATCTCCGGGTCATCCACCCTCACCTAGGGCTCTAATGGATGCCACAAAGGGGGCTACTGGCAGCCTGCTTGGAGTTCAGATATGGGCTGAACATGGGCCTGTTATGGGCTGCGCAAAGGGGGCTAGAACATTGTCTGCACAAGGGGCATTTGGCTTGACCGAAGGTGGACCTGCAGGGGTCTTTTTTGGGTGCTTGCAGGTGGGCCGACCGGGGCTATCCATGGGCCTGAAGGGGGTTTGATCAGGGGGCGGTCATGGGCTGTGCATGGGAATTTTCTGAAGACAGAGTAGGGGTTGGAGATGGGCGCTGGAATCAAATATAACAGAAGCCCTTAGAGGGCTACATAATAAATAGTTAAATATATATTGCCCCTTCCTACCTTGTCTCCTTCTTCTCTTCTTCTGGCCGCAGACCAGCTTCTGTAGCAGGGGACAGAGCACGGTTGGCAGCAGGTGGCAGCAGCAGCAGGGGGGCAGGGCGCAAGGCAGCAGGAGCAGGGTGCAATCCAGCAACCTCCCGGTGTCTCCAGCAGCCCTTCTCTTTCTCCTAGCAGCAGGTGTAGGCGGTGGTTGCTTGGCAGCAGGGTGCAGGCGGCAATTTGGCAGCCTCTCGGCGTCTGAAGCAGCCCCTCCCCATGCTGGTGCGCCCCCTCTTCTTATAGGGGCTGGGGGGGGCAGATGAAAAGGCAGGCCAGGTGCAGTATGTAGATGGCTTTTGGCCTTCCCCATAGAGGTTACACCATTAATTCCAGATTAATGGCTGGCTGTCCCTTGATCTCCCCCTGGCCTCTTCGGTTCCCCCCCTCCATAAACTGACTAATGAATGGGCTGAGGTGGCAACATGGTGCGCAGGATGATGCTGAGGTGGCAGGTGGTGCGGCTGGCTGCCCACACCTAGCCGCAGGTGGGCCTGGCCCAGCTTGGGCCTGCAAATGGCCTCGGGTGGGCCTGGTTTCTGGGCCAGCAGGAGGCTGCGACCCAAGCTCTCCTATGGGCTGCGCACAAGGCCTGAATTTGGCTGAAATGTGTCAATTATGGGCCAGGTAAATAAGGCTCCTGCTGGGGTGTCCAATTGGGCCCAATTGTGGCTGATCTATGGGCTGTTGGCCCAGCTCCCAAGCCTGCCCATTTGTTCTCCCTTTTTTTTTGAAAAAAAAAGGTACGCCAACAATGCTTTATTGTTGAGATTGATGCAAGTGATATGTTTCTTTAAGAAGAAGACAATACAACAATTGGTGATGTCTACCAACGCCAATTTACCTCCTTCAGCATTGAATCCTACTATAATTTGTAGAATCGGCTGATTTGGATTGGGATCGGCCGATTCTTAAATTGGATTGGATCCTGCCGATTTGATTTTGGCTCAAGAGGCCTGATCCAGAGCCAACTCTCAGAGGAATTAGTCTAGATCAGTTGGATTGGCCGATTCTCGAAGGATAGGATCAGGAATCGGCCGATTCAATGGATTCTTTGAGACTGAACTAAAAACTCAATTTCACATAGAAAAAACCTAGAAACCGGAATTTAACCTAATTTGGATGGAATTGGGGCTGTAAGTGACCCGACCATAATTGTCAAGGCGGTTGTCTTGGTAGCATCTAAGTGGCAAGGCACTTTACCAAGGCTGCCTTTCCAAGGCATCTTTCGGGGGGGCCTAAAAGGCATCCAAGGTGACTAAGGCATCTGCCTTAGTGCCCAAGGTGCCTTGCTAAGCATCCAAGTCCCATTTATGACTTTAATTTTTTTTCTTCCTTCAGGGGACTTTGCCTTCCTAATATCCCTCGCAAGGGACACTGTCCCCTTTACCCCCGCGACCTAACTGTTGGTGTCCATTTAATGATAGTATAAAAATATGTCACTATCATTTATTCTATTACATATGACTAAGATTTGTGAATATAAATATATGATGCATACTTAAAACTTATAAAATTTTTTCGTAACCCTATTACCCTCTATGTTGAGATTAGCTCTTTCCCAACATATACCAATAAAACATAATCACAAAAATAAATCATATTTACTTAGTATACACACATAAACACATATATTCAATTATAACATACAAATATAATTATATTTAAGTATATATTTTTACGTACACATAAATATATATAGTATTAACATTTAATTATATATTATATATATACATATGTATATACATATATATATATATATAAACATTTAACACTACGGCCTTGACTGCCTAGGCAATGCTTAAGTGACCATCTTGTCGCTTAAGCAATTTTGGCACCTTTTAATGTCTTGGGCGTAAGGATTCTGAAATCTGAATTAGAATAAGAATCAGAATCGGTCAGTATCGATCCAATTCGAATCGGCCGGAATCGACTGATTCAAGGAAGGAAAATCGATTCTGGTTAATTATAAAATCAGTTTTTTTGTATTTTTTGTTTTAAAAAATTACAAAAATTTAGGAAAAATACTATAAAAATATGGAAGCCACTATTTTTTTAAAATATAAATGTAACATTTAACATGATTTAAAAAGAAACAAAGTGTTATCTATTGTACATGATAATGATAATAATTATAACGTGATAACATGATAATATGATAAACAAATGTAACATGATAACATGATAATAATTATATATCGTATGTTCACCAATATCTATGATATTGGCCTTTATTTTCTTTCTCATCCTCTTGGGTTGTCCGTTGTCTTTTCGTCAATGCAGACATATATCCATATGAAAAGAATTCTTTTGCCATCTCATTGAAGTCATAGACATCGATTGTGGCACATAACTGGGTTGTGTAGCTAGAATCCACGGTTGTTGGAGCTCATCAACAATAGGAGAATTTGGCTTTGCATAATGATGTGGTACTTGCTCGTCAAAAAAGTAGGGCTACTGTGAACTAGATGAGTCTCGACCTGTTGCACTTACATCTTCTCCACATACATCTCCTCCTGCTGGGTAGTTGGTATACACTCCTTGTCATCATCAGCTAAGGAGGGTGCCTGTGTACTATCATCTGGACTCACAAGATGTGCCTGATATTCAACTTTCTTCTTTTTACTTCTTTTTCAATGTTATGTAATGACCCACAACCCACACTTTTTTTAACTTTGCAAAACGTCCCATTTTTCTTGATGTCACTTTTGGCTTTGTCCTCGCTGGATTGGGAATGAGTTGTATAGCTAGGGGTGGGGTTAGAGCTGGGGCTAAGGTTGGAGGCAGTTGTAGAGTTGCTAGGCAGAAGATGGGGTTGGCTGAGGAGTAGGTGAAACATCCTCTTCCTTATCATCATTTAATTCTTCTTCTGTCCATGCATGGTCCTCAAGATCAAACTCAATTAGATGATCCCTGGCTGTCATCTCCTTTATCCAAGTAACAAGTGAGTGCTCCTCCTGAAAAATGTGGTCTATATCAACTTGTTTAGGTGGTTCTTGTACTGTTTGTCTTTGCTCATATAGTCCACCTATAAACCTTGCAAATTTCTCCTCTGAGATCTTCTGTCAGTCTTTGATATTGTTGATGTGCAGTCTCATGTTATAATGACAAAATACAAGCTTTTTCAGCCTATCAGATGTCAATCTGTTCTTCCTCTTTGCATGTATCTAGTTGAATGTACTTTAGTTTCTCTCAAAATGGAAAGAATTGGTGCTTTGGCTCAATATCCTAGTAGTAACAGCTGCTAGTGGATTCTATCCACTCCTGATATTGACTTGAATCCACCACTCAACTGCAAAATAATAGCGAACAATCAGTTCTCTCTAGGCAATTAATGGAGTTCTAAAAGAAGGTAATAAAAGCATGATCTTAAACATATCAGAAGAAACTTTATCACAAGAATATTTCAGATCAACATATAAGTATATTCTAACCCTCATTTTATAGTGTTGCATTTAAAAATTGATAAATAAAAAATGTTTAAAGTTCTCAATTATTTCTTTATTCTTAACTATTAATACAAATTTCACTTACTTTCAACTTAGTTTTTGTCTTATTCTACTGAGATCGGCATAGTCGTTGAATGTCTGAAAGAGTACCTTGCAACACTTCATTGTCATTGGACATTTGTCCTTTATATTGGATGCAGGAGTTCAAGAAATATCCTATAATCATTTAAGCATCTTTCATTATCAACAAACTAAATATTGACTAAGTAAAAAATAAATAAACACAAACAAAAAATATTCACTAACCTACAATATGTACATTATGATGTATTATCTTACATTATGATGCAATATCTTATTCAATCTGTCATCAATAATCTTCCACCATTTCTTGACCCTCTCGAATTCTTCTCTTTGATTTTTCAATTTTGCACGGTCCATTATATCACACAAAGTGCCTATCTAGTTCTTGTCATTCGAGTCAACCAACCTCAAGTCAGCTACTAGTGGCTCAATAATTGCTAAGTATTAGACAATCCTCTCTCAAAATCACTTGTTTGTGATCTGCCGTTCAATCTTGACAAGAATCTTCAACTGATCCTCCTTGTTATGCAGGTGGTCTACCATATACTTATAATACTTATCAGACTGAGTGAACCTTACCAGTGCATGCTTGTGGCGATACAAACTCTCCAATACAGTGAAGCTTATGGCAAACATAGTAGGGTCAGGCCTCAAAAGATCATGTCCTACATTATACTCCCTCATGATGTGTAGTAGATAGCGATGCGAATAAATCAATGAAGAAATAACTTATTCCTGTCTCACAAGTGTAGAAACTGTAGCCTCTTTGCCTATATCCTCTAACATGAGGTCAATGAAGTGTGTTGCGCGTGGTATTCAAAAGAGATGATGTTTCTTCTTCGGCAATTTTTTCCTTGCCGCCTTATAAGAGGGTTCATTGTTAGTTATAAATTGAACAATGTTGTCTTTCCCAATTTTCTCTACTACGGTATCCATCAACAAAAAAAATGTAGTCGGCATTTTTGTTTGTCCCAAAGCATCAACCGACTTCAAGAAAGTTGTACCCTCTGAACAATACATTAAGAAGTTGATCATGCTTCTTTTGGTGATGTCTGTCCACCTATCATGCATAATTATGTAACCCATCTTCTTCTAGACCAACTTAAAACATTCTAGAACCTCTTTTGAAGGATACTAAATAGGATAGTGGGCTTGTCGGCTATACAAAAAATGCTTGTATCCATGTTGAATCAGCTTTGAGATCCATGTGTCTGGCACCTGCCATGGTCTCCGCGCACTCCTGAGCAGCTAAATGGTAGTCATGCTACCTGAACTTAGTCTGGATTAGCTTGCCTGGGGTAGGCATATCTGTTATTGCGAGGTTATCCTCTTTGGATGATAAAGGCCTCTCACATAAGATGCTCCTAACATCAGCACCACATTGAGAAGCACAAGCATGAGAAACTTCTTTCCTAGCCATGGAACCTGCCAATACCAAGAAAAATTTAGTCATGTAGCAACAAGCAAAAATGACAAAGAAGAATGTACAACTATATTTTGCATAGGCGATTCATCCATGGCTCTCACCTCTGGGAAACCACCCCATCACTTGTTGGCATCTAAACTTTCTAAACAGAATAAGAAAAGAGAGAAGAAACTAAATGAAATAAGAGGTTCATCCTAAACCAAGTCTAGTCCTAATTAAGGGTCCCCAAATAGAAGAGGGAGGATAGGGAGGTGCCTGGTCACTGGTCTGAAAGGTTTGTGGGTTAGCAGAGCAAAGAATCCAGTAATTTTCAACATTTCATGGGTCGACATTTTAGGAAATCAAATAAAGAAGGTCCTGATACTAAGGCTTTGAGACTTACGCTGTTGGCATAAATAAACAAGAAAGTATAAACTTGCAAAAGCATATTAGATTGGAGAGACAACAGACGGGCATGCTGTGTCCAAAACAAAATTCCAGAATCTAATAAAGCCTCACATATGCAAGATCAAGAGAGATACTAAACAAAAACATCTTTAGCCAGCCTATTGACATTAAGTTCTGGGTGGAGCTGTCACCACTTGGAATTTAAGAAGCATTACAATGCATACCTGAGAACAATAAGAGCACTCGGGAAATCTGAGAGGATACCGGCAAAAAGTCATTAAGGTCCTAATTCAATTGTCATCAAATGATGGCAGGCATGGATGCTTGGGTAATGATTAGCCAAGATGTGAAGATTGAATAAGAATACTGTCATGTGATACAAGAAAAGCTCAGGCCTGCTTGGTGTGATTGATATCAAATGGGATTGGGAGAAGCAAGACACATTGTGCTGTTTTAAGATTGATATGTTCATAAGAAGTGGTTAGAGTTAAATCCCTTCAAACAACTTGAGATAGGTGAAGGTGCAGGGGGGTGGCCACCCTTCAAAAACTTGCTCAGTTGAGGCTGTCATAGGCAATTCAAGTACGGCTATTCCCCGAACTGCCAGAACATCAAGCATTGTTTGTAGAATCAGCCGATTTGGATCGGATCAGCATCTGCCGATCTGAGATTGAACCGGAGGACAGATTCGAGACTGATTCCTGAAAGAATTGCCTGGATCGGTGGATTGGTCGATTACACCGGATTGGATCAGAATTGGCCGATCTAGCTGCTTCCAATAGGAATCTGGAAAGCAGGAATCAGGTTTGATTTCGATCTCTGATTCTGAGCCCAATTTTCTCATTGAGGGGGCAATCTGCCCCCATTTCAGCCCCTCCTTCCTGATCCTCCTTCGAACCCTCACTCTCCTCCGTGATTTTGGCCCCCTCTGGCATCCTCTTCACGGCGGTAGCATCCCCCTCTGGCGAGGCGATCCCCCCCTTCAGTCCTCTCCTCCCATCTCTTCCCCTGATTCTTTCCCGATTTCATTCCTCCCTGCCCTGCTGATTGCAGTCCCCCTCCCCCTGGTCCCCCTTCAGGCCTTGCCCCCTCTAGGCTCCCAATCTACTTGCAGTAGTAGCAAGTATCCAGGAATGGCAGGCTGTTATGCCTTCTAAAATCTAGGGACCCCGAGGACAAATAGAGATCATTGCAAGCCTCCAAGGGAAAGGAATACCATAGGATCTGCCCCCTGATTGATCAAAGTCACTGCAGCAATCCTACAAAATAGTCAGGTTCATAAAAGATAGCCATCAGACCAAAAGATCTAGCAAAGGTCATCACGGGTCTCTTTAGCCCAAACTGCCAAGAGGACAATCTGCAGCATAGAGAACTCCTCCCCTTTCTTATAAAAAGGCAGCAGTCCAAGGAGAAGGACCGCAAAGAACTCTGCACAACAGCTCTGCAGACTGGGGGAAGAGCTCCATCAATTTGTCAAGTTCCGAGGGCAATTCGTGCAGAACCAGCTACCATTGACTGCAAGAAGAGAAGACTAGGAGAAGAGGAGGTAATTAAGGCACTTCATGCTGCTGTGCCCCTCATCTTCAGCCTTCCCTTTCACCTAAGCACCCTTCTTCACATCCCAAAACCCCATTAAGAGACCCCGGCCAGTCATTCAAGCATAACCTGGGAACACCACTTTCATACCTTAGTGTTCCGGGCTTTTTAACCACTAGAATAGACCATGAAAAAAAAATCTTCTAAACCTTGCCAACAGTTGCTGGAAATTGACCCTTGTGCACCCACCAACCTGCTGATACTCAGACCTAAGCATCCCATCTTACACATCACTCAAGTTCATCTTACACACATATGGCAGCCTGCAGATGTGCTCTCGGAGCCTCTCCATCAAGCAATCTGTATAGATGCTTGTCTTAGCCAATTCCCCACCCATTAGCCGAGGATGCATTATATCAGACAATCTGTATAGATGTCTGGTTTGACCTATCCTCTGCCTATCAACTTATGATGCACCAGGATCAGGCAATCTGTATAGATGCCCAGTTCAGTTTGCTAAATCCAACCTAGCACCTGCATACCCATCCAGCAGTCCAAGCAAACCAGGCTGGATACCCCACAGACAGGCCACCTTTTTGGGCTCAAAATTCAGAAACCCTCAGGTGCAGCAGAGGGGTCTGAACAGCAGCAAGTCGTGGAAATACATCCCAATCAGTTGGTTGGCAGAACTGACAGCAGGCCTACTGGGCTAGGATCAGATGCTAAACGGCCCTTCTGGCATTAAGATTATAAAGTTTACAATTAACCTAATTGAGGCTAATTTCGAGTGGATACATCTTATGTCTCAATCAAATTTAAGGGTGGCATATGTATTGCAAGCTGATTCAAGCAATGAAGAAATTTGATATTCTATACTAGTGATGTGAGGAGTTACTTAACAGTCCTACGACTTGAGGGAATTCAAACAAAAAAGAGAGGAATACTGAAATTCTGGATCATGTCAAACATACATGTGATACTGAAAATCTGAGAAAACCCAAAAAACTGCAAACCAGGGAATCTGAACAACTAAGTGTGTGAAGGAGATTTAACAATCAGAAAATGTCAGACCTAAACTATAGGCTGAAGAGTTGAGAAATCATAAATTTAAAATTTTTGTAATTTAAGGCCTCCAAAGACCCTCAAAATCAGAGGTCTGGATATTTCTAGAAATCTGGAGCTTGAGACTTTAGAGAAATTATTCAAACTGCAGAAACCAGAAGACAAATGAAATCTTATAGATTGGGAAGCGTAATCTGCTAAAAATCAGAAAACTAAGCCCTCACAAGTTGAAATTTTAGCCGAAGGGAAAGGATAAAAACCAGAAAGTCAAACCTGATATTAATCCTCAAATCTGAAACTTAGATTCAAAAGATTCCTAGACCTTCAATCTTTCATGTCTAAGAACCCAAAATCGAAATATAAAACACTAAAGAAAGAGACCCAAAAAAACAAAAAAAATATGGAAGATAGAAATCTGAAATTGAGAATTCACAATGTAAAAGATCAGATCTGAAAATTGGAAAAATCGCAACACATGTCATTAAGAGACTTTGAGAAGATAAGAAAGATGGACCCCCCTCCATCAAAACAGGAAAAAAAAAACCTAAATCTTGAAATATCAGTCTTAGATCAGGACTTCAAAACCAAAATCCCAAACAAAGAGATCTTAAATCTGAAACTGACAGTGCCAAAAAAAAATCGCAAATCAACTGTCCAAACCTTAAATCTAAAGAGAATAGTGATAATAATCCCCCCAGCCAGAATCAAATTTCCAAACAAAATCTTAAATTTGAAAAGGAGTCCCAAATCTGAAGTTCTAAAATTTTGCGATTCTCAAGTTTGAAATTCAAATGTCTAAAGTCTTAAATTCTAGATTCTTGAACAAAATAAATCATAAATTTGAAACTTAACACTAAAATCCAAGTCAAACATCTTTAAGCCTCAAAATTAAGTAGTACAAAAAAAATCATAAACTTATAATTCCCAAAACTGAAATTCAAATCTAAGGATCTAAAATCAGAAGTGCTTAAAAATCTGAATTTGGAGTTAAAAGACCAGATCTAAAGTATAAATAGAAAGGTTCAACCCTCAACCCTAGATTTTGAAATATCAATCTTAAATTTGAAATGAAACAAATCAAAGGCTACAATCTAAAACGGATGTTGTACCTGAAATTGAAGCAAAAGAAAATATGATCTGAAACTGGAACAAAAATAAAGACCTGCAAATACCGAGCCTGAATCCCAATACCTTCAACCCAAAACAACATTTTAAAACCCATGATACTAAATTCAAATCTACGAAATCTAATCAACTGAAACTATGAATTAAAAACATGACTGAATCCTAAATCAAAAGAATCTTTGATCTCAAAATCACGATCCCCAGAATTTGAGGATTGAAAAATCAGATCTCAAGTCTCTAAATGTGAAATTGCAACTCAAAATTCGAACTCTCAAACCCAAGATTCATTAAGGCCTGGACTTCAATTGAAACTTCTTAGATGCATTAAACACCATTCAAATCAAATCAAATTCTAATTAAATTCTAATCAATTCAAACCGTATTAAGAGAAATCTCATAGATAAAAGACATTAATTCTTAACCCAAAATGAATCAAAATTCAAAGTACTGAGTTTGCATTCCATTATGTTAATGGGGCCATGTTCCTAAATGTTTATTTTTGCGGATGTATATCTTCTATTCATAAATTTCTATAGTAGTTAATCAAGGGTGTTCGAATATTTGTTTGATATAATTAACATCGGAACTTTGTAATCCCGATGGAGAGATGTCAAACAAAATTTTTTTAAAAAAATAAACAACTTCAAACAAAATAAATAATGTGGTTCAAGTGGTCTAAGTGGTAGGGTAATTCCTATGTCAACACTTAGAAGATGTGGAATATACTTTGTAAGTTCCTAAATATTCATTTTACTCAAACTAGCTATTAATACTATAGAATATCACATATTTTCATAGTTGTTAGAGCTAAACCAAAAATAAAATTATTTTCCACAATGGAAACATTAATTTTCAATGTCATCTAAGCATTTAAGGCTGTAGAATTAGATGTTTATATATATACACATATGTGCATATACATATATATATACAAATATATCTAATACTTTATATATGTATATATACAAACATATATACATAAAAAGAATTATATTTGGATGTTAAAATTAAATGTGTGCATTTATGTGTATACATGTAAGTATATGTTTTTTATGTATGTGTGGGTGTATACTTTTGGGAAAGAGTTAATCTTGACAAATTAAGTGAGAGGGAAAGAAAAGAGGGTTAAAAAAGAACTTTAAATTTTTTAAAAATATAACATATATTTATAATTAAAAATTTTAAGTAAATGTAATAGTATAAGTGATGGTGAAATATGTTTAATTTGTTTACACTATTATTAAATACTTGCACATGAATCGTGAATTGTCTTGCATGGTTGGGTTGCATAGGTCCAGGGGCAACACCCCTTATGGGTGCTTGGGTGGTAAATGGGGAGGCAACACCTCCAAAAGAAAATTTTTTAGTCAATGTAGAAGGGCCTGGGGCGCCCAGTCAGGTGCTGGCCCCAAGGGCAGGCACCGTGAGCACCTTTTCTTTCTAAGGAAGGCACCATTGCTAGGTGACCCTACAAAGGTGCCTTGGCATAGCATCTTAAGATATGTAGGACTAAGGAGTAAGGTTTAGGGTGCCTTTGCAGGGTTGCCTAGCCATGGTGCCATGATGGGTGGGTGGAAGATTGATAGGAAGAACAAGGTTTGGAGCCACAAATTATCTTTCAAAATTCAAAATTTTCTTAGAAAAATCACATGGCATAAACTTCCAGCTGTGATCAGGATCAAGGAAGGAAGCCTTGCATTTTATGCACTTGGAGGAAGATCATGATCATCTATTCTCAATTCTGGAGTCACGGAGATTGTCTCCAAGATTTTAAGTTTCTAGCTGGACTGCAATCTTATTAAACCCTTGTTATTATCCTGGTTTTATATGGGCTATAAGCCTGCAGGTCATGTAATTTGTACCTGTTGACTTTCTTGGAGGCAGTTTTATAGTCATTTCTTGCTTCTGAAGAATATTTTGATTTAGCTCCGAATTTGACTATGCTCTAGCTAGGAAATTGGTGCGTGCTGGGGCTTGTGTTCCTTGCTGCCTTGGGGGTTTGCGGAGGTTTTTCTATATTTGACCTTTGTTTCTTTTTTTGTGCGTCTTTCATGACTTGTACCTAAGGCCCTGTTTGATAACAATATTAAACATCTCTATCACTAACAATTTGAAATTAATATTGATAACAATCATCAAGAAGTGTTTAGTTAATAGTATCAATTTTGAAATTTGTAGTACAAACAAAGCAACTTTTGTAATAAATGTATTTATTTATTTTTTTGTCCATGGAAGCTATATATGATTCATCATAATCTAATACCTTTTGTTTCTTGACCATGCAGCGAATTGCTCAGGCAGTAGGTGATTGGTTCTATGATCGATCTCCGTTCAAGGCAATAGACTGCCCATACCCTTGTGACAGATCTTGTCAGCATCAAAATTAAACCACTCAAGTATATATCCATATAATTTTTGAATTTTATATATTTATCTTGCTGTGGCCAATTGATGCTGTGAAACATAATGCATATTTGGAAATCAACTTGAACTCTTTAGCATTATCTTCATAATAGCAGCAAGGATTAACTCTGCATAAGCTGCTAATTGTTTCTGGGTCTGCATGCCCATTTGGCATAAACCAGCTATCTGATTCATGTTTCTTGCCTCGTTGAGAACAATTGAAATTTCATAATGTAATTGATGCAATATATATGCACCCAAATGTATCTTCTAGTAGAACTCTTGATGTACTTGGACGCAACAGGATATGCCAGGTGACTTTTTCAGTGATTCAGTATCTGTCATCTCTCTGGTGGCGTTGTTTAATTTTGACTTAATCTGAAAATATGTAACATCTAATTTCATGTCTAACCTCTTAGTTCTGGTAAAAAAGTAATTACTATGATTAAAATGCTTATACATTGATCAATTCGATTTTGCTTAGAAGTTATAGTATATATGTTATGTTACTTCTATCCACAGAGATTGTCTAAAAATTTAAAAACAAGATTTTCAGAGATAAGTGGTGTTTAGAGTTCATTTAAGACACATAATCAAGTAGTCTAAATATGTAGCCAAAGCTTTCACTAACTGTGGTCAACGGTATGTTTAGATCAATTAAATGTCACCTAGACTTATCTGCCTTCTCCCATCAAAGATGATATTATATGAATTTTGATATTGATATTTGTAAAGGATGGGTATCAAGATCAAAATTGATATAGCCTATACTTTATTTATTTGCACCGAAGAGTTTATGCCATGTTTGGTTAGAATATAAAAAATGATATTCCATCAATCTTGATATTGATATTTGTAGAGAATGATAGAGGTATTGATATCAAGATTGATAGAGGTACCTAATAGTGTTATCAAACAGGGCGTTAAATATTAATATTGATAATCAAGCACTGTTTTATATTTTTTATCACTCAATTTCAAAATTGTTAGTGATAAGAAAATTGAATACAATTATCAAACAGGATCTAGCTAAAAAACTTCTTGGGATTGTTTGGTTCAAAATATATTTAGGGATAAGCACAGTTTATTCTTAAATTTTAAGAGATAAACTAGACTTTCTTTAAATAATCTTGTGCCAAGCTGGTCTAATGGTTTCATTGTTTATCTTTTTACCCTATCATGACAAACACTCAAGTTAGGGTATCTATGTCAATTCACTACCGCTCTTACGTGTAGTCTATGATAACCCAAACTTCTCAACATGTCACAAAGAAGATGGTTTCTCATATAACCCAATAATAATATTTTTGATATTGATATTTTTAGAGATTAGAGTATCAAATTGATACAAGTCCACATTTAATATTACATAACATACTTTGTTTTCACTATCAATTTTAAATTTGATAGTGGTAAAAATGTCTAATAATGTTATCAAATATGGTCTTATATAGCTCCTCTTCTATATTAACTGGGGCCTTATTAATTTAGTTTCGATAAGCAAGTATCAAATGGACATATATCATATTGAACTTGGTGCTGCATCTAGGTTTTTGATGATTGTCGTGTAAGTATGTTATCTCCCTTTTGGGACGATAGATACAGTGACTTTCCATCGAATAGTTTTTCTTTGGTTTTAAAATCATATAAATTTTATTTATCATTTTTATAAAAGCAAAACACAATAACAAAGGAAAGAGCTAGTGAATATGTTTGCAATATCTCAATGTAAGAATATGTGAAGAGATTAAATCAATGTATTACTAATAATTTTAGGTGATTATTTAATGGTTAAGTTGAAAAAATTGAAAATTTATGTGCACTGTTGCAAGTAGTTTTTTAAAATGATTAACAAGATTGTTACGGCTAGTCAATCAATTTAGTTGTTATATGTGATACCCATAGCTATGAGATAGTTGAACGATCAATTATAATTTATTAGTCGTGTGATTTCAGTAAAAAGGTCTATATTTTTTAAGATAGACGGATTATAACATCATAATTTAAAGAATATATTAAAATATTAAATTAATTAATTAATAATAACTCTAACCGGTTATTTTGAAAGTTGTGTCAAAAAGAACTTTAAAATTAAACATATTTAGTTGAAGTAATTCAAGAATAAGTGACTGAAAAATGCTAAATGATATAGTTATTGGGTCCATCAGCTAATCTAGTTGCTACATGAATGGAATGTCGGGTTGTGGCAGGTCTAAGTCAAGTTAGGTTGATTAGGTTGGCCGACCCGGCCTGACCCAAGGTGACTTCGATCACCAAAAACTAGCCTAACCCTTCATGTAGGTCAGTGGCGGACACACATAGGAGGTTGTGGGGTCACGTGACCCCACTAAAATTATTAATATTTTCTTTATACTAAATTTACCCTACGTTAACGTCCCCCCCTACACCGTATACTGTGGCGGTGGCGAACCTCTGTCTCATGGATGCCTCCTATGTCCGGCTCTCCCCTGACTTGTTACGATGTCTCCGTCGATGATTAGTCTTCCTCTGCGTCATCGACTACACTCCCCTACAAATCTATTTGTAGTCAAAGTGCAACATCATTGGTGAGGGCTAAGGCTGCTGGCTGCGACTTTGGGAAAAAGTACGTTGTATCGAAACTCATTTGCTATGGTGTTTTGCAGCGATTGAAAGTGCAAGACTGCCGACCGCTCAAGAGAAGAGATTGACTGTCTGCTGGATTCTTCATGTCTGTCATCGAGTGTTGCTGGAGCGAGATATAGAGAACGAGTGCAAAGAGACAAAACAGTTCTTAAACCACGCATTACGTCAAGAGCACTTTTCACAGTAAATTTTTTTTCAAGTCTCCGACCAATTTTTAGGTATGTCTATATATATATGAAAATTAGCGTAACTTTGAACTAGCTATATATTGTTAATCGATTCTTGCTCTGTATGTTAGAGTAATCACGATAAAGAGTATGTTAAAATTTTAAGTTAGACGACTTATTTATTTAAAATACATGACATTTTTTTTTCTATCTTATTCGTATAGGTTATCGCATATTTTTTAATCGATGTATACTTGTGTTCATTAGGATGGAGCGTTATTTTACAAAATTAACATCAGGACAAAGTAGTTCATTAGATTCGAGCAACGTTTTGATTGAAAATGTGCAGTTACAGTTGCAAGAGAAAGATCAACTAAATTTGAGTACATTAGAATTAGATATAGGATTAAGAAAAAAAATATCAGATTATCATGCATGATGGCAAGATGACGTTAGAAGAGCATATTTATTGAAAGGTCATTGCCAACCTCGCAATCACAAGTTTCATTTAAAACTTATGAGTGAAAAAATGCGTAGATTTGTATCTACTTAGGTTGATGAGTATGAATCTTGGTTAGAATATAGCATTGCAAAAGATGCTGTATTTTTCTTGCCTTGTTATCTATTTAAAGTAGATCATGGTAAACATGCTGGTGGTAATTCTTTTGTTTGTGAGGGGTTTTCTGCTTGGAATAAGAAAGATAGACTTGAAGTACATGTTGGTGGTCATAACAGTTCACACAATATAGTTTTAAAGAAATGTCAAGATTTGTTGATTCAAAAGTAAAGTATTCAATCAATTTTCTCCAAACAATCAAGTCAAATGCAAGATGATTATAGAGTTCGACCGCGATCTTCAATAGATTGTATAAGATTTCCTTTACGACAAGGGTTGGCATTTCGTGGACATGATGAATTTGAGCAATCTTTGAACAAAGAAAATTTTCTTGAGCTTCTGAAATTTATTGCAGATCATAATGAATCTATTGATCATGTTGTGTTGCACAATGCTCCTAAAAGTTTACAGATGATTGCTCCTCATGTACAAAAAGATATTGTCAGTGTATGTGCAATTGAAACAACAAATGAAATCATTAGAGATTGTAGAGATAATCTATTTGCAATATTGGTAGATGAAGCTCGAGATGTATCCGGTAAAGAACAAATAACTATAGTTTTACGTTATCTTGATCAAAGAGGGTTTATTGTTGAGAGATTTTTGAGCATTGTTCATGTCACTGATTCTACAGTTTTGTCGCTTAAAGTTGCAATTGAGTCTATTCTCACAAAATATGGACTGAGTTTATCTAGAATTCGTGGTCAAGGATATGACGGAGCAAGTAACATGAAAGGTCAATTTCATGGCCTTAAAGCTTTGATATTGAGTGAGAACAACTCTGCATATTACATCTATTATTTTGCTCATCAACTCCAACTCACACTTATAACTATTGCTAAAAATCATGGTGATGTATCTTGGCTTTTTACAGTTGTTGCACAGTTTATACATGTAGTTGGATCCTCTAGTAAACATCGTGCTCCACTTAGAGAAAAATATGATGCCAATGTTGCAGATGCTTTGAGTTAAGGAGAAATTCTAAGTGGTGAAGGCTTAAATCAAGAATTGAGTCTTAAAAGAGCCGGTGATACTCACTGGGGATCTCATTATGCCAGTCTCATAAATTTAACTACCATGTTTTCTTCTGTAGTTGAGATACTTGATGATATTTATCATATGGGAACTTTAGAACAAAAAAGTGAAGCCCGTGGTTTACTACATGCATTAAAGACTTTTGATTTCGTCTTTCTTCTGCATTTAATGACAAAAGTGTTAGCAATTACAAATGAGTTGTCATTAGCTTTACAAAGAAAAGATCAAGATATTGTCAATGCTATGTCTCTTGTAGCACTTTCTAAACAAAGATTACAAATTATGAGAGATGAATGATGGAAGAATATTCTTCATAAAGTTTACTCATTTTGTGAGAAAGAAGAAATTATTATAGCAAAAAATGGAGGATAAATATTATTTTTTAGGAAAATCTCAACGTAGAGCTCCCTGTGTCACAAATTTTCATCATTATCAAGTTGAATTATTCTACACTATTTTGGATATGCAACTACAAGAGTTGAACACTCGCTTCAATGAAAGAAATACTGAATTGCTCATTTGTGTCTCTTGTTTAAATCCCACTGCTTCATTTTCAGCATTTGATAAGAATAAGTTGGTAAAATTAGCTGAATTTTATCATGTTGAGTTTCTAAGGATGAATGATCTTGTATTACTCCATAATCATCTTGAGAACTACATTTATGATATGAGATAAGATGAAAGATTTTTCAACTTACTTGGAATTGGTGAACTTGCAAGAAAATTGGTGGAGACCAAGAAACATATTGTGTATCCAATAGTTTATTTGCTCATCAAATTGACTTTATTATTACCAGTGGCTACTGCAAGTGTTGAAAGAGTTTTCTCTTCAATGACATATATCAAGAACAAGCTACGGAATCGGATATGTGATGAATGGATGAATGATTGTCTAGTGACATATATTAAGAAAGATGTATTTGAGAATGTCAGTAACAATTGTATTATTGAGACATTTCAAAATATGAAAACTCGTCGAGTTTATTTGTAAAAAAAAATATTGTCTCAAAAGTCTTTTCTTTATCTAAAAATTTATTTCGATATTTATATAAATATATTATAAATTATTATAAATTATTTAATTCAATGATCCCACTAAGTTAAAATCCTGGATCCGCCACTGATGTAGGTTATTCTTTTGAACCCTAGATATCTATAACGTTTTCAACACTTCATTGGAGATTTTAAAGCGTGTGAAGACAGTCATTGATAAGATGTTAAGAGATGATAATCATGCAATCATAGTATGCAATGAATTACATGACTATAGAATGACATCATTATACTTTGGGATGTCAATAGCATAGAAAGTAGTTAGTGGTATATATTTAGATGTTTGTATTTTTATATTATTTGAGACTCATGTTTTAACATATACTATTCATATGAAATTGATTGGTAAATGAATCATAACAAAACAACATGTTATAAGACCTAGTCTTGATGGCAATTAGAGTTTTGAGCCAAATCACACAAGTTTAAAGATGCGAACGAAATTGGTCAATGCTCAACTTAATCTATACAAAGTAGATGGAATAAATTGACATCAAAAATATTAAAAAATTTCGTCTATTGACACTACAATATAAATTGAAGCAAAATATTTTATAGAGGCTAAAAGAGTATAAAAAGAGCAAAGATTGAAAGATGAAGCTTGGGGTAGGCAGAGTCAAGCAATGTCTACTAGTGATGAAGATATTGACGATGAGATCTTTGTTGACAAGAATGTATTGCAAGTATGGGTTTGTCACGCCCCGAAACAACCATACACGTAGCTATAAGTCTGGCAATGTAATCGAGGAAAACAACCCTTTAGAACATATTAGTTCAAGAATAGAGCATATAACATTAAGTTCTTAGTAAAAAAATTACATCAAGATGAGAATAACTTTAAAAAACATGTTATCATTTCATAAACTTCTTGAATTCTCATCTATTATGCTTTTGCTACACTAATCCTGATTACTTATTTTTTTTTCAAAATAACTAAGTTGAATCACACGGGACACAATATATGCTAACACTTCTCTCGACAATTGGATAAATACGTAAGCACACAGAGATAGTTGTCATATAATAAGTCAAAACCATATTCTATTACATATCAGATTTTTATTCATCAGTCATGGATTAAGCAAACTTATCAACATTCTTCAATCTTGACTTTTGCAGAGTTATTACTCAAATTATTAGGCCCAAAGACAAGTGAAGACAAAGAAGCTACATGTCGCTATTTGTGTGCATCGCTTATGTAACCGAGCAGAGGGATGCATGCACGCGTCATGTTGTAGCATGTAATAGAGACATACAAAAGCACATACCGACATGCACACGATTAACACTTGTCACTATATATTCTTACATCACATGTACATGTCATCATCTTCTGGTACAAATTCTCTGCATTCATAACATAATTCTAGTAGAGTTTAACATGCTATCTTGTGCGCATGACAAAAATCATATTGATAGTATAATATTTACATACATCAAAACATAATTCTTGTTAAACGTAATTAGTATGCTTATAACATATAACTAGAGCATACTTTACATAATTTCATGCCATATTTTTATAAGAAAAAGTCAAATAAATAGACAGGATCCAGATTAACACTTATTTGAAATTTTAGGGCTTCCTTGATTTTATAACATTTTTTTCTATCTTATTTTTTTAAATTTTTATTTTTAAAACTATTAACTGTAGCAATGAGCTTCTCTTATATTGGGCCGAATTGGGCATCGACTATGTTGGCGATGGCATACATATGCATTGGGAAAGAGATGTAGGGAATAACTTCTCATGGTACAGAGAGAAAATAGGAAGAGATAGAAAAGGTGGCCATGCATGTTGTATACAACTTAGAGAGAGATAGAGAGCGAGAGACTAGAAAAGAAGTGCGTGGGTTCTTTGATCCAGGTGTTTGAGAAAACACCCTTCGTTCAGACACAAAAAATGTGAGATCCATCATTATTTGTTCTCTGATTTGACCAGTGAGATCCACATGATAGGGATGAGCCTCATGGGATTTTTGTGTCTGGGAGTGGAAGGTGTTCTCTTAGATGGGTGTCTGAAGGAACTCACGTTCATAAAAGAAGATGGCTGCATGGGGATGCTTAGAGAGAGAGAGAGAGAGAAAGAGAGGCACAAACAAGTCTGGCGGGGTGACGGGTGGCATGGGGTTTCAACCTGATGGCGGAGTTGGCGAAGAGGGAGAGCATGGCATGGGCACAATGGGGTGCATGGGTGTCTACAAAGGCAAACAACAATAGCTGTGATGCTATTGATAATAGTTGATGGCTGGTTGGGCTGTCCGTAGTGTAGTGGAGTGGCGAATGGCGGTTGGATGATAGAGGGGTGCCAGCAACGAGACCACAAGGCAGCGTCAACGATGGAAGGCGATGACACAGTAGGCGAGTGGTCGACGGGAGGGGGCTACAAGCGAAATAGGGAGGACAGGGCAGCAATGGTGGTAGACTTTGGCAACAAAGGCTGGTTGGCAACGACCAAAGAAATAGAGAAAGACAAAGGGTGTGTAGGACAGTGGAAACCGAGCATCTAAGTCAAGGCAAGGTCTACAGAAGCTATTGAGGCACGATGAGAGAAATTTTAGATCTAAGAACCAACGAGAGGAGGTAGTTGAGAGTGGATATGTGAGAATGAATGGGAACCAATGCTTTCCCTCTATTGTCTCTTCTCTATTTATATAAACTTTGTTATAGAAAGTGTACACGGGAAAACATATGACTAAATTACATAATGTATGTTGCAGTTTGTGATTAGAAAAATACAACAAGGGAGTCATAGTAAAATGTAAAATTCAGCACGGGTCAATGTAAAATGTGATGGCTTTATCATGCCCCCTCGAATTGAGGGGGGGGGGGTTCTCACATTCAATTTGCTATGCAATGCTTCAAGCATCTGTGTAGAGAGAGGTTTGGTAAATATATCTACCACCTATTCATTAGTGGCAATGTGATGAACCAAAAGTTGTTTTGTTGAAACTAGTTGCCGGATGAAATAAAAATTGACCTCAACATGTAGAGTACGTGGCTTGAACACAGGGTTAGCAGTGTGATACATAGTTGATATGTTATCACACCAAATGGTTATAATATATGGAACAAGAATCATCAATTCTTGAAGTAACTGTACAATCTAGAGTAGTTCAATCATACCTAGGGTCATGGAGCGCATTTCAGCCTTTGTGCTCGACCTTGCCATTGTATGTTGCTTCTTAGTAGACCAAGCTATCAAATTGGTTCCTAAATAAATCCCAAAACTAGATGTTGAACGCCTATCATTAGGGAATCCTACCTAATCAGGGTCTATAAATACTTGTAGAAAGAAATTAGACTGACTAAAGAAGAATCCAAAATCATAAGTAGATTTCAAATGCCAGAGGATCCTTTTTACCATGGATGGATAAATGTTAATTGGGCAAGAAAAAAATTGACATGCTTCGTTTACAACAAAAGCAATGTCTGGTCGGGTAATGGCAACATATTGGAGTGATCCCACAATGTTTCTATATAGAGAGGGATCATCTAATGGAACTCCATCTTGCTAGGACATCACAATTTTTGCAGCCACTAGAGTAGCCAAAGGTTTGTGGTAAAAAGGACTAGCCTTCTTTAAAATATCTAGAATGTATTCTTTTTAATTGAGATGCATGCCATTTGCAACCCTAATAACTTGAATGCCCAAAAAAAGATGCAAAGGGCCAAGATCTTTAAGAGAAAACTTGTGAGCAATGCTGCCTATAATCTACTTTAGTTAGCAAATGAGAATAAAACTTGAAGAACGAAGCTTAAGGAGCTTGTTTTAAGCTATATAAAGCATCGTGTAACTCACATACAAAATTGGGGAGCACTTTTTCTACGAATCTCGGGGGCTGCATCATATAAATGCCATCTTCAGTAGTGCCATGAAAGAAAGCATTATTGCCATCTAATTGTTGTATAAGCCAATTAGAAGAAATAGCTACGGATAAAATCATCCAAATTGTTGTAGGCTTGACTACAAGACTAAAGGTTTCTTGAAAATCAATGCCATGCTCTTGGGTATAACCCTTAGCAACAAGTCTTGTCTTATATCTAGCAATGGTCCCATTAGCACCTCTTTTAATTTTGTATATCCACTTGCAGCCCACAACATTAGCATTAGATGGAAAATGAACCAAGGACCAAGTGCCATTATACTATAGAGCAAAACTTTTTTTGGACATAGCTTCTCACCAAGCAAGACTCTTATTTGCTATACTGAAGCAAGTAGGTTCAACATCAGCTAATCTATTTATAGACAGGGCATATTTAGACTACCGAGGAGGAGCAACAACATCAGGCTATTCCAAATTTTTTTTAGAGATCTGAACTTTTTGGGACCAGTAGAATCATCAACTAACATTGGGCTATCAGAAGAGGAACCAGGTGAAATAGATTGCGGTGTATCAAAACACACATGTGCATCTGAATTTTTGGTAGAGCTAAGAACAGGGGTAGTGCTCAATGTAGCAAGATTTGTGGAAGGAGTGAATGGTGACTGAGGAGAATGTAACCAGCTGCTTAGCTGTTGAGGGTATGTTGTCACTGACAGGAATTGTAGAGAAACCACAATCTATTTAGGAGTTTCAGTAGTTTGCATAGTTAAGACTTTGTATGGGAATGTAGTCTCATCAAAGACAACATTCCTAGCAACATATATCCGATTCAACCTGTGCAAAAAACATTTATGCCCTTTATGATCTGAGTTGTAACCAAGAAAGACACAACACTCTGACTGGGAAGTAAATATGTGTGAATTGTAGAGTCATAAATGAGATAGCAAGCACATCCAAAAGGTTTAAGATAATCATAGTCTGGTTTCTTTCCAAATAATTTCTCAACTAGTGATATGTTCTTGAAACCATAGTAGGTAACCTATTAATAAGGTAGACTGCACATAAAGTTGCCTCATCCCAAAAAAAGTAAAGAAGACCCTCATTGCTCAATAAAGCTAAAGTTGTTTCAATAATGTGTCTATGCTTCCTTTTTGATATATCATTTTGATTATGTGTATAAAGGCATGCCAATCTATGAACTATACCATGTAAAGAGAAGAACTCTTTTAATGCACGAAACTTACTACCCAATCACCTTGAAAGTATTTAATTTTGGTAGAAAAAATATTCTCAACTTGTTTCTTGAAATGGCAAAACATAGAAAAACTTCACTCTTTATCAAAATAGGAAAAATCCAACAATACTGACTATAATGGTCAACAAAAGAAACATAGTATCAATGACCATTATTACTAAGGTAAAAAGAAGGACCCCATACATCAGAGGTGACTAACTCAGGATGACTCTTAGACACATGTGTAGACAAAGGTAAATGGAGTTGATGACTTTTAGCTAACGCACAATGAGAATAAAAAATGATTTGTTTGAACTATATTAACTCCCACTTTGTCTAAGTATAAAACAGACTATTTTAAGTGACCAAGCCTTTGATGTCATATTGCTATAGATGCAACTCATAATGCCTATGGTGAAGAAGATAAAGAAGACCCCTCCATATCCATACCATAAAGTCCATTAGAACTACTGCCTCTTTGTAGTTACTTCCTGGTCATGAGGTCCTTGATAAGATAATACATAAGAAAAAAAAATCAAATGACACATTATTATATTTTGCAAATTAAGATACCAATATCAAGTATTTAGATAAATGAGAAACATGAAAGACATTTGAAAGATGAAAAGAGTTAAAACTTGCATTCCCCATATGGGAAATGTTCAATCCTTCACCATTTCCCACTTGCACCTTGTCCACACCATTAAATAGAACCAGATTCCTTAATACACCAATTTCTGGTGTCATGGTTATTTGCTCCTGTGTTAGGGTACCATGTTAAATTTGAGAAGCATAAGGCTGAGTATTTCCATTAGTTACCAAATTTGCAGTATAAGGCTGACTATTGTTTGAACTATTCGACTGTTCATTATAAAAATTCCCAAAGTTGAAGTCGTATCATTTCCAGCCTTGCAAAGCAAAATGGCCTCTCTTTTCACACAACTGACACACATTGATGAACCTCTTATTTGAGTTATTTTGACCTTGTTAGTGTTGTTTGTAACATTATTCTAATTGCCACCTGAATTGTTCTGATTTCTATCATTTCGGAATCTACCACCGGTTCTTCCCCTACAGCTACAACCTCTTCAAGTGCCACCTTTGAAATTCATAGACTATTGCTACTGTGTGTTGTTCAATTGTACTCTAGCCAAGATAGCATTAATCTCAAAAACCTATTGATGATGTTTCAAAACTAGTAATTCTTGATTTAACAGTAGACCTTACAAATCATCTATAGAAAGGGAATCTATATCCATCCAAGTGTGATAGAGGTAACAAATGGTCATACTCTAGACCCAAACCATCCAGAATATATAAATATAAGTCTCCTGTAGAGACAGGTTCTATCACCATAGCAAAAGAATTAGCAAAATTTTTAGTTTTTTAAATATAATCAACCATTTTCATTGCATCTTTCTTTAACCACTTTAACTATGCTTTAATTGCAGAATACGTGCCTTAAAAGTATTAACATAAGTTAATGAAATTGTTTTCCATATACCAAATGAAATGTCAGGACCAACAATCAACGACAAAACATATTTAGACATTGATGAAATCAAAACAAACTTTACTAGACTATCGCACTGCTTCCAGATCTTGGAGTCTGGATTTGAAATTTTAGTCATAGATCTAGACGAATCTGATATAGTGAGGGGAAGACAAGGGACTGAACCATCAAGAAGTCACATTAGGTTGTACGTCTATAGAAATAGAATGAGTTGAGCTCTCCAAACCATATAATTGTCACTGGTGAGCTTAATTGAAACACAGTGGGACACATTCGAAATATAAGCAAAGAGACTAGGGTTGGAGAAGGGAAGATTAGCAAATAAACCTGATATCATGGAATGCCGGATCGGGATCCGGGTCGCGACTCGGACCCGATCCGGTCGGATTTTGGGCCGACCGGCCCGATCGGGATCCGGTTGGTCCGACCCGAGCGGGGGATCCCCTCGGGTCGCGACCCGATCGTCGGGTCGCGCGACCCAGCGACTGGGTCGCGCGACCCCAGGATCCCGCAGGGGATCCTTGCCCCCCACGGGAAGCAATTCATTGCTTCCCGTGGAGGGCAAGCAAGGGGGGTTCTTGATGCCCCCCTTGCGCCCCTTGGGGGCCTATATAAGGCCCCCAAAGGAGGCCCTCATACCCACCCCTTCCCCCTCATGCTAAGCCCTCTAAGCCTTACGTTTTAAGGCTAATTCCCACCCCCAAGGCCCTTATTTTATTTAGTGAAGGTTAACTTGTTTAATTGTTCTTCTCCTTGTTGTTTACTTTGGTTCACCATGGCTTCTCCAAGTAGTGACACCGAAGTTACTGGGTCAACCCGGAATGATCCGGCTTGGCTACTTTGCACTTTACTGTCCATGACGGCCAGGAAAGTGCTTGGTTTCCTACAAATGACCAAGAGTGGAGTGGGATGAGTTATAGATCACCCATGGACACCCCGATTCAATCCCCATATGAACATTACTTTGGTGGTTTTTTAGGACCCAGTAGCGACATTAGGGTCATTGTAGAAGGGACTCCAGAATATAATATTCATCAGCATGTGTGGCATACTGTATATAATACAATGTCGTGGGAAGAGTATAAGGCTTATGTAGAAAATGTAGATCAAGTCAAGTTTATGTAAACGGTTGGGTAAAATTTATACTTCTGTTTTTTCAGATTTTTTTCGATCTTTTTCAACATTTTTTCGATTTTTTTTCGAATTATCAAAAAAAAATTTAAATAATTTGGATGGTCGCGACCCGGTCCGACCGGGTCGGCCCAGAGCCGGGCCGGCCCGGTCGCGATCCACGATCCTGCCTTCCTTGCCTGATATACTAGCATTAGCCATAAAAGAGGCTTGAGCACCACTCACCGGTGAAATAGTCAATGAACCTTTCATATCAATGTAGCTCTTATACCAAGTCAAGGCTAGGATCTGCAGAAGCAGTTGAGGTAGGATGAGAGAAATTCTAGATTTGAGAACTGGTGAGTGGAGGTAGATGAGAGTGGATATGTGAGAATGAGTAGGAACCAATGTGTTCCCTCTGTTGTCTCTTCTCTATTTGTATAAGCTCTGTTACAGAAAGTGTACGTGGGCAAACATGACTAAATTACATAAATGTATGTTGCAGTTTGATATTAAAAGAATACAATGAGAGGTCATTGTAAAATGTAAAATTCAACCTAGATCAATGTCAAATGTGATGGCTTTATTAAGCTACGAAGGGGAAGGGCGAAAACACTGCCGTGTCGCTCGAACGCAGGTGACAGAAGGAGGAGGTGCCACAGCGACATGGGCATAGTAGTGACTACAGCAGGGGCCATAGGATGCAAAGTGGCAACAATGTTGATGGTCGTAGATGTTGCGGAGCAGTGGCACAACGACCCATGAAAGAGAGAGAGAGAGAGAGAGAGAGAGAGAGAGAGAGAGAGAGAGAGAGAGAGAGAGAGAGGAAATCATGCACGGCACTGATGGAAAGAGAGGTGAATGCAAGTGAGGCAAGTGAGGGATGACACAGTGGTTGGTTGCAAGTGGACTTTGGTAGGAAGGGTTGGCGACAACGTTGATGGTCACAGATGCAGAACAAAATTTTGAAATAACACAGTTCAAAAAGTTGTTTTTAAATTAACATAATATAGTTTTTATTTTTGAAACTAACATAACTTGAGTGGAATGGCTATAGAGTGTAGCAACTTCAGCAAGTCGAGTCTCGCCTTTCTCTCTCTTTGTGGCGACTTCATCCTCTCTCCTATCTGCCACATCTAACCCCTCTCTCTCCTATCTCCTTATTCATCTATATCACCTCTCTCTCTTATCTTTTTCTTAATTATGCTTTTATGTAATGTAATATAAACTATAAAGTTAAAAGAACATATTTAAAAAAAATTTCTTATTAAATTATGTATAAATAATTTATGTCATTGTAATTAAATTTAAAATTTGTTTATAAAAATATTTTAAAACATAATTTAAATATTTATTAAATTATTAAAAATACTATGTTATAAATATAATATGAAATTAATATTATTATAATTTTATAATTATTATAAATATAATACTATTTAATATCATATATTATATTATTAAATATGATATAAGCAAGTATATTATTAAATATACTATCAAATTGTATTAAGATAAAATACATATGCACAACTCAATAAAATAGGATATGTGGATTTTAATTTAGAACTCATATAATGTCAAATAAGAAGAGTACACAATCAAGTACATGAATAAAATCTAGTTTCAACTTCGACATATACTATTCCTCATTTTGCTTTTGTTCCCCTCGTCCTCGGTAGTTGGCATAAATTCACAACCATATGGACAAATTGGTGGTTGTGGAGTGATTTCTAGTTGATGGAGATATAGTTGACACCTAAGTGGATGGCCCCACACCGCAGCAAACCGTATTGGGTCTTGAGTCCATGATGCAAGAGGTTGGCACCATGCATTTGCATTCAATTTTAGGGGTGCAAATTTTTCATAGTCAACCCCATCAAGTCAAAGACTCCTCAATGTCATCTCCTATAAAAAGTATTGCATTCTTCATTTGTCTATAATTTGTGTCATGGCATGATTATAGTAGCTTTCTTGTCCGATTAGTCAAACTGATCTATAAATACAAATAAGGCCAAATTAGTAATAAAATTATATTATGAAGTAAAATAAAAATGAATTACTTATCAATATTTTTTCAACAACTCCTCTTAGATAATATTCTTGAGCGACTTGAGAATGTTCTAGAAGATGTGGAAGACCATGTTCAAAGTATCGTTTATGATATCGATCTTGCACATCTTTAATCTCTTGACCTCCAAAATTTGGCTCAAAAGTATATGTCATTCTATTATTTCATCACTCAACATAAGAGCCATAATATCCTAGCCAATTTGTGTTGGCTCTCTTCTATTCATCTATACGACTATAGTTCTCTATATTAGCAGGTTACTATTGTGGATAACCAAATTGGCACAACGCCTACTCAGGAATATGAATATTCATCATAGATATATATAGGAGAGGAACATATGCCCTCCATATATTCACATTTTCAATACAAACTAGTGGAATATTATTCGTAATTTATTAGTAATATGATCACTACACAATCTACAAAACATTATATAAATCACTGTGATGTCTAATATTCTTGTAATGTTAAATGAAAAATAGTATGAAATGATCAAAAAGACCTGCACTTGACTTTCTTCTTGCATATCTATCTCATTTCTATAGAATAGCAGAAAAGAATGTATTGGTTTGGTTTGTTAAATTTTATTTGTTGTACCATGTACTTTGACCTGAGTCACCAAAGATGTCTTGTCGGGCGTACCATGTACTTTGACTATTGACTTATGGATCACTTAGTATCGTGGTCCAGTATAGTTAGTGGATTGGGTATGTGGGAAACCCAGTGGAGGCAACTGAGGGAACAATAGGGGATCGTCCACTCTCGGTAGGAGAGAGAGAATGTCCTATGGATAGTACTCTAAATAATTGGCCAAGGTAGTTAGGATAATCAGAAAAGAGTTTTCCAATTGATCCAATTACGAGTGCAAGATTTCATAGTGTCGGTATATCTAGTAGTTGACAGTCAATGTCGTACTCCTATCTGACAGGGACATTGGATAGACGAAATTTTATAGCCATGTGGTAACCGATGATGAAAAGGCTCTTTGGAGAGGAGTTCATCTCCGAAGCTGTTTGGGATCATAGAATGTGCCTTGTATCCTTTATGATCAGTAGGCCATTAAATCTATTATGTGATAATAGATTTAATTTAAAAGAACTTGTTCTTTTAATTAGGTCTCAACCAAATGAGCTATTGGGCCTAGTAGATCACACACATAACGGCTAATCCATATGTTTCGGGGCAAGGGTGTAAATATAGAGAAAGGAGGGGTTTCTTGTGAAAAACTCCAAATTCTCTATATAATAACAAATTGAGCTTGAGCCCCACAAGCCAAGGGCTGCAAAATTCGTCCATACCTCTCTCCTTCATGTTTTCCCATGTTGGAGGCCGTTGAGAGCCGATGGGGCTTCATCCGGGGCGATTCGGAAGGTCTATGGCAAAGGAGAACCCGATTATGGAGGCGGCTCGTGTGGATACGACTAGAGGTAGCACACTTGATGGCTGAATGAGCATGAGAACACTCAATCTTCTCCAATCTTTAGGGATTATTTAAATCTTGCAAAGGTACATGTTCAAAATTATTTCGAATACCAGTTTTGGCAACGACTTTTGGTTTCGATTGAGACCAAGACAATGATATACAAGGAATCGATAATTTTCTGCTGTACCAATCTGATTGGACCAATTCCTTACAGTGGTATCAGATCCAAGTTGAAGTCTTGTTCGAATCCGATGTCATTTCGACGTCATTTCATATATTTCATGTTTTCCCAAATCTGTACAAACGTCCATGCTTTTGGATGAATCTCGTGACAAAGGGCTTTCCAACGCCACAAACCGTTCAAATTTTGGACCATTGGAGAGTCTGGTATAGCATTGGTGATTTTGTTTTACAGAATTCACTAGTTCGATTTGCGGATTTCTTAAGATCTTCTTCCATGGAGATATTTGATATCTTATGGATGATTTAAAAGATAGGTAATATGATTACCAATAGTTTTCCATCATTCTTTGGCTTCGAACAGTGCCGTTGGAGGTCGATTGAGAGTTTTTCTGGTGGGGAGAAACTCTAGGGAGGGCAGCACTTCTTTCTTATTTTCCTGTTGATTGGGATTTTTTTCACAGAAAGAAAGTGGCATTTTTGGATTCCTTGATCGAGTTAGAATCGACCTCCTATTTTTTGGGATTTTTAGGGGACTGGAAGGTCTAGTTTTAAGAAGGTCTTGGAGCACCCTTCCGCAGTTATTGTTCACGCCTTATCTGGCGAGGAAGAAGATGGTCGGGACTTGATAATAGGATCCAAACGCTGGTTAACCACGCGCTTCGAATACGGTTTGACCATGGCCGTTGCTGCATGCGGTTGGTGGGCCGCGCTCAGCGCGCACGTCATTAAAAAAAATTTGAACGCGCACGGGCGCGCAGTGCTCGTGGGAGCCCGCGGGCGCACCCGCACACGGTGTGTGAGACAGCGCCGTGCGCCAGTGCCTGTGGTGCATGGGTGGTGCATCTGGCGCAGAGGAAGGGTAGCGCAATGCGTCGAGGTCGAATTTATTTGATTTTAAATTGTTTACAATCAAAAGAAAATCTGAAAAATGCTAGAAAAATTTCATAAAATTTGTAAAAAATTTTAGAATATCATATAATAGATTATCAAAGTGTTTAATGATCTTTTATGTGGTTTTGAGCCCCATTGTCATAGATTCATTCATTTTTAAGTTTTTAAAATTGTTTTAATGACTTAACTTAAGAAATTATTGTCTAAATTAATTCTGTAAAATATGATTTTTCAGAATGATGATTAGGGCATTGATTTGGTACTTTGTACAGTTTTGGTAGTACATAAATTGTCTAAATTTTTTGAAGTTGCTTGTCTATGTCATATAAATTTTTTATATGTTATTTCATGTTATTTACTTCATGAATAATTCGACAAGCATGAAATTCAGAATTTCAAAACATACGATGTATATTTTTTTGATATAATATTTATATCATATTATTACCACATATTCGCACTATGTTCATGTGATGGTATGTATGTGTGAATGCTTGAATGCTTATGGACTACATGTGTGTCATGTGATGATGCTTATTTAATGTTTGGTTTGTAATTAAGGGCCTGCGTGCCTAATCTTCTCTCTTACCAATTCTGATTGTATATTCTACCTTCCTCTAAAAATGTACTCCTATTGATTAATATCAAGGTTTCTTATTTGATTAATGTATATTTATGTGTCTACGTACCCTTAATGCTCTTCTAATGATAAGAAGATCGATTGGGATGGAGAAGAGAGTGAGATACAAGGAGAAGAGTTCTTCAAGACATAATGACTTGTCAACACCGACATAGGATGCTAAATCCTTTAATGCATATCGATCTGGCTCCGGTCATGCATTAATGTGATGAAAGTCCATGATCTTCTATTTAAATTTTGCATATTTGATATGTATGTGTATGTGCTAGTTACCTCAAATATTTGGTATTCAAAGGTATTCATATATATATAGCACATACTATGATGAGACTAAAATAAAAATCTCTCCTCGTTTAAATTAGGTTGATAAGCATGGAACATTAAGAATGACCAACGTAACCTTCCGTTGTTATGGTCTCGCTGAGCCAATCTTAGATTAGGTTAATTTGTTGTGTTTTCCACAAGGCTCACTCAGCAAGGGATTGGTGATCGTGGCCAAGGCTTAAAGCTGAACCTTGCGGTGGACCATTGACATGGCCTTGTTGTGTTTCCCACAAGGGCTATGTTGAGAATCCATACCCATAACGTAATAAGCGAATTTTACTTAACTAGAGTATATGAAGTGTTGTGTTTCCCACAAGATCACGACTCTAGAGGCTAAATGACTAAGAGTTGCAAGAGTTGCAACTGGCAAAAGTTGCCTACCTATTAAGTATGGGATGACTTGTTGTGTTTTCCACAAGGTTGTCACCATAAGTTTAATAGGGTCTTAATCCCCATTAAGATATCATTATGTTATCCCGTCTTTGCAAAATGAGGGTTATGCAAATTCGTCGAAATTAGTGGGAGCATAAATTAGGATAAAAGACCATATTTTAATATACATTGAATGTTTGCAATATTTTTTAAATAGAATTATATCTCTGTTATAGAATTAGATTCTTAACCATCAGTTATCTTGCTTAATAGAAGTCATTAGGCTCGTTTATATTAACTTCTTTGACTAGTTTAGAATCATGAGAAGTGTTCTCTTGATTGGCTATGTAACTAACCTACTTGGAAAGTGGGTGCCTATTAATCATCTAATGTAGTAAGAGAATATAAGATCTTCATCTCATTAGAAAGATGTATTATTTGCCTTACACTAATTGTTAGTCTCTATATGAAGTTTAGAGGCAACATGGACAGATGGATATGAGATCTATATGGCTCATGGTGATGAGTAAATTTAAGGCAAGATTAAAATAACAATACATCTTCAATATTTCTTGTTGGTAAGACCAATGAAAAGAAGTGAGATCATTAGATAAGAAAATGAAGGCATAATTAATAGTCAAGAAGTTGGTCAAGATATTAAGCCCAAATAAGACATATGATTGCTCTTCTACTATCATAATGATGATTGGTAGAAAGAATATTAAATAAATATATATATATATATATAAATATATATTGCAAAGGAGGAGCTTGAGAAGCTTCTAGCATCATAGTCATTGACTTATTTATCTTACACATATACACATCTAGTATAAGATACTATTTGTGTATATTATAGTATAAGATACTAAACATATGTCTTATGGTATTAGATACCAGATGTGTGCACCTTGTATGAGATATTAAATATACATATCTTCTATAAGATGTTAAATATATGCATTTATTAGTATGAGATACTAAATATGCATCTAATATCTACAAAGGTTGTAGATAATGACAAGTAAATGAAGGCTTGACGTATAAAGATTAACCTACATGTACAAATGGTGCAAGAGTTGTATCATTGATAGTGGGAGGTACAAAACTTTCATAGCCTTTTTGAGAGTCCTTATCTTGAAGATTGTTGGTTTTATCCTTCCATATGAACATTATCGATATTTCCTACTTAAATAAATATTGATTTATTTTGAGTTATAAAAATGATAATTGTTCTAAGATTATGAATGGCAAAATGTTTGCTAGTAGGAGCTTAGTAAATTATTTACTCATATGAGATATGGAAGCTCTCATGGTATATGTGAATGATCTTCGTAAGAGAAAGCGGATTAATATAGATCAATCTATTTCTTTAGCTTAACATAGACATGGTCATATCAATGAGAAAAGACATAAGGAGTTTCATATAGATGGAAATATGAAGGCAAATGATTTAGAATCATTAACCAAATATGAGCCTTATCTCATTGAAAAAAGACTAACTCTCCATTTACTAGAAATGGAGGGTGGACCAATGAGTTATTAAAACTCATACATTTAGATGTGTGTTGGTCTGTGTCTATTAAGGCTAAAGATGGTCATTCTTACTTCATCTTTAATAGATAATTTCTCTAGGCATAAATATGTGTGCTTGTGAAGTGCAAATATGAGGCTTTGAGAAATTGTCTAAGGTTATGAATGAAGAATAAATGGAAAGAGCAATAAAACTTTTTTATTAGATCAAGGAGTGAAATACTCAAGTACTAGATTCACACATCATTTGAAGGATATTACAACTTTGTCTTGATGGACATCTCCCTATAACATTTAGCTTACTTGAGTAGTAGAAACAAGGGTGATTGTGTCATATGTGACATGACACAAGTAATGACAACTTTTGCAAAATATTCCTTGTCTATTTAGGGCTAAGCACTCAATATAACCACTTTATATTGGTACTTTCTAAATTTGTTCTGATTTTTTCACATATGATATGGAAAAATGAGTTAACACTTGATCTTAAGCTAGTTAAGATTTCCGAAATTTGGACCATGATGAAGATGTACAATTCAAAATAATTAGAATATAAGATAGAAAGTGTAGACTTGTGGGATATCCTAAGAAAACTTTAGGATATTAAATATACCACTTTATAAGATAAGGGGTATGTGCTTCTCAATTTACTATATTCCTAGAGGAAGAGATCCTCTTTCAGGAAAACAATGGGAGCAAGAAATTTTTGGAAGGTGTTCCAGACCCACAACCCAAAGACACTTCTATTAAGGTACCGATTAATAATAGCACACAATATAGGTCTTCAATTGTGCACATTCAATCTTGTAGATATGTGAGACATATCTTTGATGGAAGAATACATGCACAATAAAGTGAGGATATTGATCCAAAGACCTATGAAAGTCAATATGAGATATTGATTCTAAAATAGGAGGAGACCATAAAATCTATAATAATATCCATCTATTTTACCCATGTTCAGAACTTGGTAGATCCACCCGAGGGAAAGTACCCATTAGGTGTAAATGAAAAGAAAAGGTCGATATGAGTGAATTTGAAGGTGAGACCTTCAAGACATGGATGATTGAAAAGGTATCATCTAAGTTAAGGAGTTGACTATGATGATATCTTTTAACCATTGCCAGAATTCAATCCATTTAGATTTTATTGGTACACACTATGACTATGAGATATGTCAATTAGGATGTTAAGATATTATTTCTCCAATGGTGAAATTTAAGGGGAGGTGTATATGATACAACCTCTGTTGTATATGATACAACTTGAGGGATGTGAGTCCCAAAACATCCGAAGAAAGTGTACATGTTGGTAATATCCAGTCATGGACTACAATAACATTTTAAACATTAGAATATAAGATTTGATAAGATTGAATCTTATGACTTCATTTGGAATGAAGAAGAATCTTGTGTGCATAAAAATGCTAGTGGGAGTACTATTGTATTTTAGACATTTTATATTGATGACGTATTACTCATTATGAATGATGTAGGTATGTTATCATCAGTGAAGCCAAACTATAAAATGAATCATTCATAATTATTCTGGAAGAAGCATCCTAAGGATTTAGGTCTACGGTGATAGATCTAAAAAGGATGCTTGGCTTGACCCATTTGCTGTACGTAGACACCATTTTCAAAAGGTTTGACATAAAAACTCCTATATAGGTGTCTTGCCTATAAGATATGGAGTTTATCTCTTTTATAGAAAGATATAATACATGAATATAGTCTCTTATGCCCTAGTCATATAGTCTATCATGTATACTATGTACATAGCATAATGTGATGAGTACTTTAAGTGTTATGAGTAATCATCAAGCAAATCCAAGTGAGAGTCACAAGATAGTTAAGAAGTATATCCTTAAGTACTTGAGAAGTACAAGGATGCATTTTGAGTATGGAGAATAGGACTGGAAGTTTGAGTTAGACTTAAACTTCTAGTTACATATGACTGGTAGCTAGGGTACATTTTTACCTAGATGGAGTTGTTCCTAATATCTCTGATAATGTACCATTATTTTATGAAAATGATGGATCATTACTTTTGTAGTGGAGCCTTTGTCTCATTAGAAGTTTAAACACTTATGTGGCAATACTACTTGATCAAAGTGGCCGCAACTCAAGAAGATATGATTAAAGATAGAGTATCTTAAACTATAAAGAATGTAGATCTACTAACTAAGGCCCTGACTCAAAGTGTGTTTGAGGGTCACCTTGGGCTGATGGAGATCAGACATGTGGGTGATTGACTTTAATGCAAGTGGAAGATTGATAGAAATGTATGCCTTATAAGCCAATCATATGTGATATGATTTTACATTTCTTGCAATATCTTATTCAGTATAAATGGCATAATCTTCATTACTTGCACTATCTAGATGTCTCGATCGTAACGAAGTCCTAGGTTGCATGCAATGATGATTGAATCATGATGAGATCATGATAATGAGATCAATCATCTAGAAGCATGTACTCTAAATGTTCCTAGTCATAAGATCCTTGAGACGGGCATCAAGGATCTGGTAAGACTAGTATATATGATATCTTCTCATATGATGAGAATGACCAGTCTCATTGGTCACCAGCGTGGGGACGCTAAGATACATGTACAGGTGCTTATTAGAGGATTGAGTCCACTGAACTGAGCAGTATAGAATCTTTGAATGGTATCTTACTGAACTGTGGATCAGGGTATTCTATCATCACGGTTGCACAGTTAGATCTTTGACCCGAGCCACCAAAGATGTCTTGTCGGGCATACCATGTACTTTGACTATTGACTTATAGATCACTTAGTATTGTGGTCCTATATAGTTAATGAATTGGGTATATGGGAAACTCGGTGGAGGAAATTGAGCGTACAATAGGGGATCGTCCACTCTCGGTAGGAGAGAGAGAATGTCCGATGGATAGTACTCTAAATCCTTGGCCAAGGTAGATAGGATAATTGGAAAAGAGTTTTCTAATTAATACAATTACCAGTGAAAGATTTCATAGTGTCGGTATATCTAGCAATTGACACTCAATGCCGTACTCCTATCCGACAGGGACATTGGATGGACAAATTTTTATAGCCATGTGGTAACCGATGATGAAAAGGCTCTTTGGAGAGGAGTTTATCCCCGAAGCCGTTTGTGATCATAGGATGTGGCTTGTACTCTTTATGATTAGAAGGCTGTTAAATATATTATGAGATAATAGATTTAATTTTAAAGAAGTTGTTCTTTTAATTAAGCCTCAACCAAATGAGCTATTGGGCCTAATAGGTCATACACATAAGGGCTAATGCATAAGTTTGGGAAAAGGGTGTAAATATAGAGAAAATAGGGGTTTTTATGAAAAACTCCAAATTCTCTATATAATAGCGAATTGAGCATGAGCCCCACAAGCCAAGGGCTGCAAAATTTATCCCTACCTCTCTCCTTCATGTTTTCCCATGTTGGAGGCCATCGAGAGTTGATGGGGCTTCATCTGGGGCGAGTCAGAAGGTTCGATGCGAAGGAGAACCCAACTATGGGGGTGGCTCATGTGGATACGACCAGAGGTCGCACACTTGAGTGGCTAAATGAGCGTGAGAATGCTCTATCTTATCCAATCTTTAGAGATTATTTGAATGCCGCAAAGGTACGTGTTCGAAATTATTTTGAATATCGATTTTGGCGACGTCGTTTAGTTTCGATCGAGACCAAGACAATGATATAAAAATAATCGATAAATTTTCACTGCGTCAATCTAATTAGACCAATTCCTTGCGGTGGTATCAGAGCCAAGTTGAGGTCTCGTTTGAATCCGATGTCGTTTCGACGTTGTTTCATATATTTCATGTTTTTCCGAATCTGTACAAACATCCATGTTGACGATGCAACCATAAATTGTATAAGATACATTTTGGAGATTGGTTACTTTTGGATGAATCTCGTGATAGAGGGCTTTCCAACACCGCAGACCGTTCAATTTTTGGACCATCGGAGGGTCCGGTAGAGCATTTGAAAGATGGTGATTTTGTTTTACAAAGTTCATCGGTTTGATTTGGGGATTTCTTGAGATCTTCTTCCATGGAGATATTTGATGTCTTATGGATGATTTAGAAGATAGGTAATATGATTGCTAAGAGTTTTTCATCGTTCTTTGGCTTCGAACGGTGCCATCGGAGGTTGATTGAGAGTTTTCTCGGTGGGGAGAAACTCTAAGGCCGGCAACACTTCTTTCCTATTTTCCCATTGATTGGGATTTTTTTCACGGAAAGAAAGTTACATTTTTGGATTCCTTGATCAATTTAGAATCGACCTATTATTTTTTAGGATGTTTAAGGGATTGGAAGGTCCAGTTTTAAGAAGGTCTTGGAGCACCCTTCCGCAATTACTATTCACACCTTATCGGGTGGGAAAGATGATGGTTGAGACCTGATAACGGGATCTAAACACCGGTCAACCACGTGCTTCGAACGCGATTTGACCACGGCCAATGCTACTCACGGTTGGCTGGCCGTACGCAGCGAGCGCGTCATAAAAAAAAAAATTCAACGCGCGCGGGCGCACAATGCTTGCGGGAGCACGCAGGCGCTCCCATATGCGGCACGCTAGACAGCGCCGTGCGCCAGTGCCTGCAGTGCACGGGCAGCGCATCTGACGCAGAGGAAGGGCGGCACACGCCGAGGCTGAATTTATTTGATTTAAAATTGTTTAAATCAAAATAAAATCTTAAAAATGTGAAAAAAATTATAAAATTTGTAAAAAATTCTAGAATATCATATAATAGGTTATCAAAGTGTTTAATGATATTTTATGTGGTTTTGTGCCCCATTGTCATATATTCATTCATTGTTAAGTTTTTAAAATTATTTTAATGACTTAACTTACAAAATTAATGTCTAAATTAATTCTATAAAATATGAATTTTCAGAATGCTGATTAAGACATTGATTTAGCACTTTGTATAGTTTTGGTAATACATATATTGTCCAAATTGTTTGGAGTTGCTTGTTTATGTCATATAAATTGTTTATATGTTATTTCATGTTATTTACTTCATGAATAATTCAACAAACATGAAATTCAGAATTTCAAAACATATGATGTATATTTTTTATGATATACTAGTTATATCATATTGTTATCACATATTCGCACTATATTCATGTGATGGTATGTGTGTGAATGCTTGGATGATTATGGACTAAGTGTGTGTCATGTGATGATGCTTATTTAATGTTGGCTTGTAATTAAGGGTATATGTGCCTAATCTTCTCTCTTATCGATTTTGATTGTATATTCTACCTCTTTTTAAAAATATAGTCTCCTTGATTAAGATCAAGGTTTTATTTGATTAATGTACATTTATGGGTCTGCGTACCCTTAATATTCTTATAATGACAAGAAGACCGATCGGGATGGAGGAGAGAGCGAGATGCAAGGAGAAGAGTTCTTCAAGGCATAATGACTTGTCAACACCGGCATAAGATGTTGAATCCTCTAATGCATATCGATCTGGCTTCGGTCATGCATTAATGTGATGAAAGTCCATTATCATCTATTTAAAATTTGCATATTTGATATGTATGTGAATGTGCTAGATACATTAAATATATGGTATTCAAAGGTATTCATATATATATGTAGCACATACTATGATAAGACTAAAATAAAAACCCCTCCTCGTTTAAATTAGGCTGATAAGCGTGGGACATTATATGAGAAAATGAAGGCATGTAACTAACCAACAAAGTGGGTCCCTACTAATCATCTAATGTAGTAAGAGAAAATGAGATATTCATCTCATTAAAAAGATGTATTATTTGCCTTACACTAAATGTTAGTCTCTATATGAAGTTTAGAGGCAACAAGGATAGATGGATATGAGATCTATCATGGCTTATGGTGATGAGTAAATTTAAGGCAAGATTAAAATAACAATACATCTTCAATACTTCTTGTTGGTAAGACCAATGAAAAGAAGTGAGATCATTAGATGAGAAAATGAAGGCATAATTAATAGTCAAGAAGTTGGTCAAGAATTTAAAGCCCAAATAAGACATAAGATTGCTCTTCTACTATCATGATGATGATTGGTGAAAAGTATATTGAATATATTTATATATATTGCAAAGGAGGAGCTTGAGAAGCTTCTAACATCTTAGTCATTGACTTAGTTGTCATACACATATACACATCAAGTATAAGATACTATTTGTATATATTATAGTATAAGATACTAAACATATGCCTTATGGTATTAAATATCAGATGTGTGCATCTTATATGAGATATTAAATATACATATCTTCTATAAGATGTTAAATATATGCATTTATTAGTATGAGATACTAAATATGCATCTAATATCTACAAAGGTTGTAGATAATGACAAGTAAATGAAGGCTTGACGTATAAAGATTAACCTACATGTACAAATGGTGCAAGAGTTGTATCATTGATAGTGGGAGGTACAAAACTTTCATAGCCTTTTTGAGAGTCCTTATCTTGAAGATTGTTGGTTTTATCCTTCCATATGAACATTATCGATATTTCCTACTTAAATAAATATTGATTTATTTTGAGTTATAAAAATGATAATTGTTCTAAGATTATGAATGGCAAAATGTTTGCTAGTAGGAGCTTAGTAAATTATTTACTCATATGAGATATGGAAGCTCTCATGGTATATGTGAATGATCTTCGTAAGAGAAAGCGGGTTAATATAGATCAATCTATTTCTTTAGTTTAACATAGACATGGTCATATTAATGAGAAAAGACATAAGGAGATTCATATAGATGGAAATATGAAGGCAAATGATTTAGAATCATTAACCAAATATGAGTCTTATCTCATTGAAAAAAGACTAACTCTCCATTTACTAGAAATGGAGGGTGGACCAAGGAGTTATTAAAACTCATACATTTAGATGTGTGTTGGTCTGTGTCTATTAAGGCTAAAGATGGTCATTCTTACTTCATCTTTAATAGATAATTTCTCTAGGCATAAATATGTGTGCTTGTGAAGTGCAAATATAAGGCTTTGAGAAATTGTCTAAAGTTATGAATGAAGAAAAGAATAAATGGAAAAAGCATTAAAACTTTTTTATTAGATCAAGGAGTGAAATACTCAAGTACTAGATTCACACATCATTTGAAGGATATTACAACTTTGTCTTGATGGACATCTCCCTATAACATTTAGCTTACTTGAGTAGTAGAAACAAGGGTGATTGTGTCATATGTGACATGACACAAGTAATGACAACTTTTGCAAAATATTCCTTGTCTATTTAGGGCTAAGCGCTTATAACCACTTTATATTGGTACTTTCTAAATTTGTTCTGATTTTTTCACATATGATATGGAAAAATGGGTTAACACTTGATCTTAAGCTAGTTAAGATTTCCGAAATTTGGACCATGATGAAGATGTACAATTCATAATAATTAGAATATAAGATAGAAAGTGTAGACTTGTGGAATATCCTAAGGAAACTTTAGGATATTAAATATACCTTTATAAGATAAGGAGTATGTGCTTCTCATTTTACTGTATTCCTAGAGGAAGAGATCCTCTTTTAGGAAAACAATGGGAGCAAGAAATTTTTGGAAGGTGTTCCAGACCCACCACCCAAAGACACCTCTATTAAGGTACCGATTAATAATATCACACAATATAGGTCTTCAATTGTGCACATTCAATCTTGTAGATATGTGAGACATATCTTTGATGGAAGAATATAGGCACAATAAAGTGAGGATATTGATCCAAAGATCTATGAAAGTCAATATGAGATATTGATTTGAAAATAGGAGGAGACAATAAAATCTATAATAATATCCATCTATTTTACCCAAGTTCAGAACTTGGTAGATCCACCTGAGGATGAAGTACCTATTAGGTGTAAATGAAAAGAAAAGATGGATAGGAGTGAATTTGAAGGTGAGACCTTCAAGGTATGGATGATTGAAAAGGCATCATCTTAGTTAAGGAGTTGACTATGATGATATCTTTTAACCATTGCATTCAATCCATTTAGATTTTATTGATACACACTATGACTATGAGATATGTCTATTAGATGTTAAGATAATATTTCTCCGATGATGAAATTTAAGGGGAGGTGTATAAGATATAGCCTCTGTTGTAGATGATACAACTCGAGGGATGTGAGTCCTAAAACATCCGAAGAAAGTGTACATGTTGGTAATATCCATTCATGGACTATAATAATATCCTCAACATTAGAATATAAGATTTGTTAAGATTAAATCTTTTGACTTCATTTGGAATGAAGAAGAATCTTGTGTGCATAAAAATGCTAGTGGGAGTAGTATTGTATTCTATACATTTTATATTAATGGATGCTTGGCTTGACCCATTTGTTATACGTAGACACCATTTTCAAAAGGTTTAACATGAAAACTCCTATATAGGTGTCTTGCCTATAAGATATGGAGTTTATCTCTTTTAAAGAAAGATATAATACATGAATATAGTCTCTTATGCCCTAGTCATATAGTCTATCATGTATACTATGTACATAGCATAATGTGATGAGTACTTTAAGTGTTATGAGTAATCATTAAGCAAATCCAAGTGAGAGTCACTAGATAGTTGAGAAGTATATCCTTAAGTACTTGAGAAGTCCAAGGATGCATTTTGAGTATGGAGAATAGGACTGGAAGTTTGAGTTAGACTTAAACTTCTAGTTACATATGACTGGTAGCTAGGGTACATGTTTACCTAGATGGTGGTGTAGTGAGCTGAAAAAATTCCATGCTATAGTCACTGTAGATTTTACAAATTATGATTGCTGCCAACTGCTTATGAAGTAGTATAGATGAAGGAGTTCATCTTATATTAGGGAGTTGTCCCTAATATATCTGATAATGTACCATTATTTTATGAAAATGATGGATCATTACTTTTGTAGTGGAGCTTTTGTCTCATCATAAGTTTAAACACTAATGTGACAATACTACTTGATCAGAGTGGCTACAACTCAAGAAGATATAATTACAAATAAAGTATCTTAAATTATAAACATTACAGATCTACTAACTAAAGCCCTGACTCAAAGTGTGTTTGAGGGTCACCTTGTGCTAATAGAGATCATACATGTGGGTGATTGGCTTTAGTGCAAGTGGGAGATTGGTATAAATGTATGTCCTACAAGCCAATCATATGTGAAATAAGTTTACATTTCGTGTAATATATTATTCTGTATAAATGTTCCTAGTCGTAGGATCCTCGAGATGGGCATCAAGGATCCGGTAAGACTAGTATATATGATATCTTCTCATATGATGAGAATGACCGATCTCATTGGTCATCAGCGTGGGGACTCTAAGATACAAGTACAGGTGCTCATTATAGGAATGAGTTCACTGAACTGAGCAGTATAGAATCCCTGAATGATATCTTACTGAACTGTCGATTAGGGTATTATATCATCACGGTTGCACAGTTGGATCTTTGACTTGAGCCACCAAAGATATTTTGTCGGGCATACCATGTACTTTGACTATTGACTTATGGATCACTTAGTATTGTGATCCAATATAGTTAATGGATTGGGTATATGGAAAACCCGATGGAGGCAATTGAGCGGACAATAGGGGATCGTCCACTCCCGGTAGGAGAGAGAGAATGTCTGATGGATAGTACTTTAAATCCTTGGCCAAGGTAGATAGGATAACTTGAAAAGAGTTTTCCAATTGATACAATTACAAGTGAAAGATTTCATAGTGTCGGTATATCTAGCAGTTGATAGTCAATGCCGTACTCGTATCCGACGGGGACATTGGATGGACGAAGTTTTATAGCCGTGTGATAACCGATGATGAAAATGCTCTTTGGAGAGGAGTTCATTCCCGAAGCCGTTTGTGATCATAGGATGTGGCTTGTACCCTTTATGATCGGTAGGCTGTTAAATCTATTATGATATAATAGAATTAATTTAAAAGAAGTTGTTCTTTTAATTAAGCCTCAACCAAATGAACTATTGGGCCTAATAGGTCAGACACATAAGGGCTAATGCATAAGTTTGGGGAAAAGGGTGTAAATATAGAGAAATGAGGGGTTTTCGTAAAAAACTCCAAATTCTCTATATAATTACGAATTGAGCATGAGCCCCACAAGTCAATGGATGCAAAATTTGTCCCTACCTCTCTCCTTTGCATTTTCCCAAGCTAGAGGCCGTCGAGAGTTGACGGGGCTTCATCCGGGGTGAGTCAGAAGGTTCGATGTGAAGGAGAACCCGACTATGGAGGCGGCTCATGTGGATACGACTAGAGGCCGCACACTTGAGTGGTTGAATGAGCATGAGAATGCTCGATCTTCTCCAGTCTTTTGGGATTATTTGAATCCCGCAAAGGTACGTGTTTGAAATTGTTTTGAATACTGATTTTGGCGACATCGTTCGGTTTCGATCAAGACAAAGATAATGATATACAAAGAATCAATAATTTTTCGCTGTGCCAATCTGATTGGACCGATTCCTTACAGAAGAGGGAGAGAGAGGGAGAGGGGGGGGAGAGAGAGAGAGAGAGAGAGAGAGAGAGAGAGAGAGAGAGAGCGAGAGACAGAGTCGTGACCTGAAAAAAATAGTGCAGCAGAAAATCCAATATGGGTGTCACTAAATTAAAATTTGGAAAGCATCCAACCATCTTGGAGGACAAAATAATGTCAACTCCAAACCATCACTAACCAAACCATATATCTATTAACTTGTTAGAACCAACCATAGTTTGACCAAAATAAACACAACAAAGTTCCATCCAACAACTTAACAAGTCTCAACCAAAAAGTCTCAATTAAACCACATAGAAATCAAGTTCACTAAATAAAAGTTAAACAACATAAAAAACTACACAACAACCTAAAGATAAAAATAGATCACTTCTTGCCAAAATCCTCACCTTCTAGGTCTCCATGGTTATGAACTTCTTCAAATTCTTCCTTGGAGAGTGGCTTCTCGAAATCTACTAAAAACATTATTAAAGGAAAAGGGTGAGTCATGACGACCCAGTAAGACTTATAACCCTTATCTACCCTACAATATCTTGATTCTTGGATGATTTTTAGATATACCAAGCCAAATTTCAAATGATAAACAATATAAGTAAGGCTAATTTCCAATCTCTCATTATGAAAATAAGGTGATTTTTCACTCTCTCAACTAATTAAATGGTATATGATTCATGCAATGCACTACCAACTTTAATAAACACAATAGACATCTACAATAACTTACTACCTAAATGCTCCTTCATCTAACCATGACATGAAGACCAATAACATACTAAGTGAATGAACTAGGAACCTTCCAATGAGATGACAATTCACATTTAAGACAATGCTAATTAACATGCTACCATGCACATAACATAGACTAAGTAAAACATATGCTCCATTTGGATCTTGTAGCCACTTGCACCAGATTTATATACATATATGAAATAATTATATAGCTAACTAAATCCCGTAGTACACCCAGGTAGTGGTGTACTTAGGATGAATTGCGATACCCGAGATTGAATGATGCTCTAGACTGTTCTAATCTCCGCTACCCATGAGAACTAACCATAGTCTGGTCAAGTACAATTCGTCACAGAATGCAACTTGCTGCATCAACCATATTTCACAAAATGAAAGCATACTTTACTCAAACATATTCACTTACCAAAACTAACATGCCAATGCATACCTCATATAAGACTTAGAACATTTAATCACATGCATCATACTCAAATAGAATACCATGCATCATATACATGCTTTCTAAACATCAAATAACACATGCTAACATCACATACAAACTAATGCAATTACACCTTAATTAAGAATTAACATATAACATGCCATGCATTAATAACAAGCATTATTAGTTCCACTTTACATGAATTAAGCCATTCTAATTAACTAATTAACCATACTAAAAGAACTACATTTAAAGGGATTAACAACCTACTACAACTAATTTTAACCCAACTAATAGCTAAACAAACCAATTCTGGCCGAGATTAAATACATAATCAACCCAAAAAAATTTAACTAAACTATTTAATTCATTAATTGCATTCTACTAACCAAGGTTCCACTACTCACATTTTATCATTTAAATTACATTATAGGAATGATATAGGTAGCTGGGAATACCTACCTCAAAGACATTAATGCAATTAACTGAATGCTAAAAGGTGGTGAGTACGAAGGGGCTAGGATGGTGAAGATGGAGCGACGATAGCAACGTCAAAAAATCGGGTTTAATCACGACCTTAATCTTCACTTGCTGCCTATAGGGTGAGATGATAAGAGAGAGGAGAGGGTGGTGACAGGAATAGGATATATATACACATGAGAGGGGGTTCTTACCAACTGATGCACGAGGTCAACTGGTACGAGCCGAGGGTGCTAGGGGATGAGGTCGTGGGATCAGGGTGCAACAAGTAGTTGTACAGGGTCAACTGGGTGGCTGCGGGCATGGCCAGATGCCAGCACATGCGTGAGGTGTGAGGTTGGGGTCAGCGAAGGCAGCGACAATTGCGGGTCAATGTACATGGCTCAGTGGGGATACTACGGTGGGATGAGGTGACGGAGGTGGGTGGTGCTCACGTGTGGGAGGGTCAGTCAACGACAGTCAGCGGCGGGCGCCCGTAGAGCCAAAGCACTTGTGCATGTGGTCAGCCAGGGTTCGGGCAATGACATACAGTTCTAACACTCCTCATTGTCAAAGTGGGCAGTGAGAATAAAGATAAACAAGTATTAAAGATAGACAAGTGATTGTTCTGATAACATCTTACAAACCTTAAAACCATGGTGTTGAGGTAGAAGGGCCTATGATATATAAGTACAATACCAAATCTCAAATAGTCAATATAAGACTATCCCCACAGTTTTAACAACTTTATAGTGGCTGATGCCCACATGCATAGGGGAGAGAGAAAAGGATGAGACAATGTTAGTTTGTGACTTTCCGATCAAAGGATATAGGGAGAGCGTGGGAGCATAGGTTGGGTGGTTACGGGTGATGGAGAGAGAGAGAGAGAGAGAGAGAGAGAGAGAGAGAGAGAGAGAGAGAGAAAGAGAGAGACATAGAGAGAGAGAGAGTAAGTGAGGGAGAGAGAGTTAAGGTTGGAGGGGGCTACAACCAGATGGGGGGGAGAGTTAAGTATAGAGAGAGGGTGGGTTACGAGATTGATGAAGAGAGTTTTTTAACTCATCATTAACTAATTATAAAAAACACGCCGTTAGAGGGGGAGAGAGAGAGAGAGAGAAGGGAGCAGTAGTGCAAGGGTGGCAATGGTGCTTGTAGGGAGGGGAGGCGATGAGTTGGATTTGTTGCGAGTCGACCAGGAGTGGCAATTGCTAGAACACACAGAATGAAGAACAGAGCTCGAGTCAAGGAAGCAGTACTGTGGGAAAATGATTTGGGTGAAATGAGAACTATTGCTTAGTGGATTTCTTATATATAGTGTGTGCCAAAAAGGGCAAAAATGTACATTAAAAATCAGTGTAAAAAATAAATAAATGAAATACAAAATTGATTGAACTGTGGATCACTAGGTAACTGTGCGATGCTTATAGAATTACAGTGTAACTAAGTTACAAAATGTTAGCTAAATTTAACACTCCCTCTCAAGTTGAGCTTCAGATCAACTTGAATATATGTGTGTACAAAATCTCATTTGGCAAAATTTTGGTAAACACATCGGCCAACTGATTAACAAGTCTTGTATGAATTAAATCTATCAAACCAAATTGAACCTTTTCTCTTATGAAATGGCAATCAATTTCTATATGTTTGGTTCTCTCATGAAATATAGGATTTTGTGCAATATAGATGGCTGCTCTATTATCACATATTAAATTTACCTTCCCAATGTCCTATCCTGTATCTTTAAACAGATATTTAAGCCACTGAACCTTTGCGGTTCCAGACGCCATAGCTTTGTATTCAGATTTAGCTGAAGATCTAGAAATGGAATTCTTTTTCTTTGTCTTTTAATTTATGGGATGATCCCCAAATAACACAACATATCTGGTTGTAGATCTTCTTGTAATGGGACATGATGCCCAATCGGAATCGGTGTAAACACTTACCTTTGGTATTGACTTTGAACCGTAAAACAAACATGTGTTTATGTTTTTCTTAGCATATCTAACAACATGTAGAGCTGCAATGAGATGTCTTTCAGTAGGCTTACTCATGAATTGGGTAAGAAGATTCACTGCATATTGAATATTCGGACGAGTTACTATAAGATACATAAGTCTACCTACTAATATTCTATAAATTCCAGGTTCTGATAGTTCTATGTCTGGTTCAAACAAGTCTTTTCCTTGTTCAATTAGTATCCCAACAGCTTTTGCTTCTTGTAATCTCGTATATAAGATTATATATGTAGCATACTTGTTTTGACTAAGAAATATGCCCTCTGCATTCTTCTGGATTTCTATCCTAGGAAATATTTGGGTTGTCCAAGACTTTTCACTTTTTCATGTGAAAACACTTGGACAATTCTATTCTTAAAGTTTCAATGAGTGATTCATCATTTCTAGCTATAAGAAGATCATCAACGTATATCAAAATAGTGACAATAAGTTTTCCTTATTTTTAATGAACAAGGTATAATCGGCTTTAGACTATTCAAATCCAAGGTTCATTAAAGAAAAGGTAAGCTTTTCAAACTAGTTTCTTAAAGCTTGTTTCAAACCATAAATTGATTTCATTAATTTACAAACATAGTTTTGACCTTCTTTGACATGACCCGGAGGTAACTCCATATAAACTTCTTCATTCAAACTCCCATAAAGAAAAGCATTATTCACATCTAGTTGTAAGAGATTCCAAGTATGTATATCTACCATAGAAAAAATAAATCTGATGGTGGTCATTTGTGCTATTGGTGCAAAAGTCTCATGGTAGTCCAATCCTTCTATTTAAAGATAATCTTTGGCCACCAACCTAGCTTTGTGTCTAGCTATAGATCTATATGAATTATATTTAATTTTGTACACCCATTTGCAGCCAACTATTTTTTTCCTACAGGAGGTAAAGTTAGTACCCAACTGTTATTCCTTTCTAAAGCCTCTAGCTCAAGTTTCATAGCTTTCACCCAATCCTTTTGTCCACTAGCCTGTCGATAAGAAATTGGTTCTATTTGATATATAACTGTCTCATGAGAAGTGATATTTGAAGAATTGTTGGCTGTGACAGTAAATCTAGTAACATAATCAGAAAGATATCCTAGCAGCCTCCTTGTTCTTTTGCTTAGATTTCTATCACTAAGAACATGATCAATTTTAGGTTCTAGACTTTGTTCGGTTGCCACTGGTTCAATTTCAATAAGAGGAATAGGTGACTATATAAAGAAATCTCCATGTTGTGAAGGTGTGTTAACATGCTCTTGTTGTATATGATTGTCATCAAAAGAAGTCCCATCACTGGTTTCAGTAATAGGTGCAAGAATAGGAAAAACTGTTGAGTCTTTCCCTTTGTAGTTATATGGAAAAAATTTCTCATGAAAGATAGCATCTCGACTATTGAAAATATTCTTTGTTTCAAGGTCCATAAGAATATAAGCCTTTTGATGAGGTAAATACCCAAGAAATATGCAAGGTCTTGCTCTTGGTTCAAGTTTATCAAATTTAAAATGTGAGGTGGACGAAAAAACAAGACAACCAAAACTTTTAAGAGTACTATAATCTACAGACTTGTGAAATAAACATTCATAAGGAGTCTTGCCTTGTAACCTTTTTGAAGGATGTCTATTTATAAGATAAGCAACTATCAATACACAAAAACTCCAAAAAGTCTTTGGCAGATTACATTGAAATCTGAGAGCTTTCGCTACATCAAGAATGTGCCTATACTTTCTTTCCACAATACCATTTTGTTGGGAAGTGTAGGTGCAAGTATGTTCATGAATTATACCATTCGTGGACAAATAAGAACTAAGATTGTTGTTGAAGAATTCTGAGCCATTATCAGTCCTTGTTTTTTTAACATTACACTCAAACTGCCTCTGAACATAAGAAATAAAATCATTGATGATTCTTGGGACTTGCAATTTAAATATGAGCATGAAAACCCATACAAACTGTGTGCAATCATTCACTATAGTCAAGAAAAACTTTGCTCCTATTTTTGACTCAACATGAAAAGGACCCCATACATCACATGCCAATAGATCAAAAGGTTTTTTACTCACATTCAAGCTATGTTTAAAAGGTAAACAAGCCTGTTTTGCCTTTGGATATATAAGGCATTGAACATAAACTTGTTTCATATCTATCTGTATTAATAACATTCTATGTTTTTTATTTGAGATGTGACCTAATCGTTGATGCCAGACTTCAGTATCTATGGGTCCGTTTGGCAACCCATCAGAAGTCCATATTTTTACCTTCTCCTTCTGCAAAAAGGTATTCCCAATTTAGTTTGGCAAGATAGAAGTAGTCGCTTCCGCTTCTCTCGGAAGGTGGAAGCGAGAAGGAGAAATTTTCTCCTTCTCAAAACAGAAAATCGCTCCCGTAGCCGGCACAACATCCTCCCGCGGATACGTTCCCGCGGGCGTCATCTTTGCACAGACTCCTCTCGCGCGGCTACCTCCCGGCTCCCGCGTATAACATCTACGTGCCGTCCTCCCCTTAGCACAACTTCTTCTCCAGGAGCAATTGTTCACCCGACGTCGGAAACTTCTCCATCGCGTGGTCCTCCTGCAAACGGCGACGGGACGGTGAACCTCACCTCCCGTGGAACCCCCTCCGTATGGCCTCCCCTTCGCGCAAAGCCCCCCGGTGAAGTTTCGGCGCGGCTTCCTGCAACTGGCCTTGCCTCCTGCAAACTTCTCCATCGCGCGGTCCTCCTGCAAACGGCGACGAGACGGTGAACCTCACCTCCCGTGGAACCCCCTTCGTCAAAGCTCCCGCACGGCCTCCCCTTCAGCATACGAAGCCCCTTCGCGCAAAGCCCCCCGGTGAAGTTTCGGCGCGGCCTCCCCTTCCACAGACAAAATCCCCTCTCGCGGTCCTCTAGCAGACGGGCGTGGTCAAAGGAGGAGCAGCCCGGCGTGGTCAGAGGAGGAGTAGCCTGCATTTCTGTTCGACAGCCTCCATCTTCTCCGGCGGAAATCTGTCACCAGTTGGAACTCCATCGACGGTCCATCCACCGGTACCTCCAGTAGCCAAGTCCTCTGTTCTCTGCAACAATAATCTGACACGAGTTGAACTCCATCGATAGTCCATCTACTGGTACCTTGAATTGGAGAGGGAAAACTGCTCTACGGATCTGATCATCTTCCAAGTCTGTTGAGGTTTGCCATCTTCATTCTTGGCACTTAATTGGCCATCGGCAGTGGCTGGTATGTACTCTATCTACCTTATGTTACATCATGGTGCATTAGACATATGATCAAGCATTAGATATGACTAGCATCGAAGAGGGCATGCCCTCTTTTTTTTCCAAACTGCTGCTGGACATTTTCATAATCTGTTTTGGCACCAAAATTACTATCAGTAGATTATGGCCTTGCATTTATATGCTAAATGGCCATGAATTGAATGAGAGACATCCGATTGTCATCTTAAACATCCTTAGCTCAAATAAATTCTTGGTAATCCGCCTTTGATATCTGATTAACCATCGGTTGTTCAAGACAACCATAGATGACTCTCTCTTTAACCGGCATAGCTGAACATAGGATGTATGACTGGATATACGATGATCCCCTCAATCATATTGAATATTTATATACCCATCGGGACTATGAGTGTGCTGATCCATTTATTGCCTTAGCAATTTCCCCTACCTGTCAGTCAGCCTTCCTTTTCCCATCCGACCTTGATGGATAGTGCTAAGTGTTAGCATATCATGTATTATAGCCATTGATTGTTCATTCATGCATGTACGACATCCCACAGGCTGAAAATATGTAGATCCTAGTTCATGTAGGACTGGGTATACGAGCTGAATTCAGACTACTGCTGCCCCACGGATTGTGGAGCTGCCATCAACAAATTTTTTGTCATACGATTCGTACCTTATAGAGTAAAAGTGTCTTCAACTATATGTAAGTTGCCACATTTTGTCTTTATCCCTTTTGGTTGTAGGATTACTGAGATTAATAATATTACTTTTCTAATTTCCTTCTAATAGCTTTGTATAGTATGGATAAAGAACAAACTGCGTCGAAGATAAAAGTTGTTTGGGACAAAAAAAGTAATGAGTTGTTTATCATGGCGTGCATTACCCAAGTTGAATTAAGAGAAAAGTAAGGGCATTCTTTATCAAAAGTGGGATGGGCAAATGTTATTAAAGAGCTCAATTCTAGCCCTGGACAAAATTTTGATAAGAAGCAAGTGAAGAATCATTGGGATAAGTTGAAACAGCAATATAAAGCTTGGATATCATTGAAGAAGAATACAACCGGTCTTGGATGGGATGAAAATAAAAATACCGTGTCAGCTACAGAAGAATGGTGGAGTGATTATATTCTAGTAAGTATGTTTCACGATTTGATTATTGTAGTTATAATTTAATATTGTTTATCCTAACATATATGTTTTAAAACATGTAGCGACATCCTACAACAAGCATCTTCAAAAAAAAAGGTTTGGAACATGAAGTTTATTATGCAAATTATTCGAAGGCACAATTGGGACAGGAGAAAACGTTACAAATCCATATGCAAATGTTTCAACTGAGATAGACATGCAACATCCTCCTTCACCTGATCATATACCAAAAACTCCAAACACCTTACCTCAAGAAGAAGAGGAGAACGTTGTCAGAAATGATGAAGAGGCTGAGAACCATACGAGAAGGAATATACTGGGTCCTACTTCTCCGCTTCGCAATAAAAAAAGAAAATCACTGCAAGCACGGATGGCATCTCAAATTGACACACTTGTGACAAGCATTAAAGCAAGAGAACAGAGAAAAGAGGAAAGTAAAAGCAAAGTTCCAAGCATTGGTGAAGTTACAAGAATGTTAAAAGAATTACCGGGTTTAGAATTTGGAGGACAATTGCATATGTGGGCATTAACAAGATTCCTAAAAAGTGAATATCGTGAACTATTTGTTGAGATGGATGCAGAGTTGCGACTGCCATGGCTGCAAAGTATTTTTGAAGAGAGACGTAGATAGTTTATAGTATAGACGTTACTGTTAGTAGACTGTAGTTCATGAATAACGTTTTATAACTGTTGTTTTAACTTGAGAAGTTCATTTATGATCTAATATATTGTTCATTATGTTTTTGCTTTTTAGGATGAGTTCAAGCAGTTCATATGATTCAATATGTTTTGATGATTCAACAAATTCAGATTATAATAATGAGTCCAGTGATTCTGACGAAGACTTTTATGAGGTTGCTCTTACGACATGTTTTATTATTCATAACGGATTATATTTATGTAAAGAGCCATGCCATACATCTCCACATCGAGGATTTCACAAAGTTCGAGAATTGTTAGGAGGACATTGGGAGCGTTCTTATGATATGTTAAGAATGGAACCTCCAGTATTTGCTTATTTCTGTGAAGAGTTTAGAAAGCACAATCTGCTGAACGATACAAAGTACGTTGTTATTGAAGAGGCAGTTGCACTTTTTCTTATTATTATTGGTAAGAATTATTCAATTCGAGATATGCGCGAGCATTTTCAACGATCAGGGGAAACTTGTAGTCGGCACTTCAACCGTGTCTTATGTGCTATGCAAGAATATGCGCGCATGAATATTATTGCACCAAGTTTTGATGAAACACCGATGTTCATTGCAAACAATGATAAGTATATGCCATTTTTTAAAGATTGCATTGGAGCAATTGATGGAACTCATATTGAAGCAATTGTACCAAGTGCTCAACAAATAACCCATATAAGTGGACGGAAGACAAAATGCACTCAAAATGTTCTTGCAGTTTGTGACTTCAATATGTTATTTACATTCATCTCTGCTGGACATGAAGGAATATGTCATGATGCTCAAATTTTGTTAGATTGCATTTGTGACACGAACTCTGGTTTTCCAAAGCCACCAATAGGTAATTATGTTGATTAGTTACCAAATATCACATATGTTATGCATTATGTACTAAACGTTGCTTTTATTGTAGGTAAGTATTACTTGGTGGATGCTGGATTCACTAATTCAACTGGATATTTGGCACCATATCGTGGCTTCCGATATCATTTGCAAGATCGACGTGGCCGAAATCCTCGAACAAAAGAAGAAGCGTTTAACTATCTACATTCATCATTGAGAAATATTATCGAACGATGCTTTGGGGTACTTAAGAAGCGGTGGGGAATTCTAGGGGGTATGCCCTCTTATTCTTTAAAGAAACAAGCTCAAATTGTGGTTGCTTCGATGGCCGTTCATAATTTCATCAGGAGAGTTGATTTAGGTGACGAACTGTTCAGAGAATTCGGAAATGAAGAAATAGAAAGTGCATCAGTATTACAAACAACACCAGGACGAATTCCTCGCGAACAAGATAGGCGGGCAATGGGTTCTTTTAGAGATTCTTTAGCGATTCAAATATTTGAACGGTAGAGTATAACTTTTGTTGAGGACGTTGATGTATATGTAAGTTGTCTGCTACAGAAATTTACGAAATAAATATTTTGATTATTATAGAAGTCCCTCTATAATTCAAAATATGTAACCAAACAACTTCCACTTCTATTCGTTAGAAGGCCTTCTGTTTGAAATCACTTCAGAGAGAAGGAACTTCAAAACGAAGTACTTCAGCCATATTGCCAAACGGACCCTATGACTTTAGTGAGTAGGCAAGTTGGAGAAGCTCCTTCAGCAAAATAGTAAAGTCCTCTGACTTCAAGGCCCCAACCAATCAATATTTTGGTTGTTAAATCTTGTATCATGTAAAATGATGGATAGAAAGTGATAGAGTAGTGTGCTTCTCTAGTCAGTTTACTCACAAAAAGCAAACTATGCTTGAATGAAGAAGCATGATAAACAGAGAATAAACTAATCTTATCACTCAGTTGTATAGGACCTAAATTGTAAATCTTAGTGAATGTACTGTCTGGTAACTAAATCTGAGAATTTGAGTTGTTGCTGTTGGGAATAGTGGAAGTAGATGGTATGTCTCCATGTGCAGCACCTGTAACATGTGTGGTAGCCCCTGAATCAAGTATCCACATATTAGAATGTCCATTTTTCCCTTGAACAAAACTGTTAGCTTGAACAATGCTATTATCGAATTCAAGAAGTTTAATAAGATTTGAATACTACTCATCAGTCAAATTTGGTTGAAATGTCTTCTTGGTTTGAGGTTTCTTAAAACCTTGTGGATATCCATGAGTTTGTAACACTTTTCCTCAGGATGATGACCGACAATTTGGCAATATGAACACTTAACACCATTGAATTTATAACAATTCTCCCTGGTATGACTTGCCATGTTATAGTGCAAACACCATCTCTTCTTCTCCCCCTTTGTGCTATTCTTAGAAAACATAGTTAAGTGCTTGGATATGCTAACATTGTGCATCATTCTTTGTGTTTCATCTTGTAAGATCATAGAATAAGCTTTGTTCACATGAGGAAGATGATCCATGAGTAGGATCTGACTTCTTACACTAGCATACGTATCATCAAGCCCCATGAAAAATTGAAAGAGACACCTCTTTTCATTATAATTCTCTTGTATAGATGGTTCAAGTTGAACCAACTCATCCCAATATCCCTTTAAGTAATTGGAATACTTAGCAATAGATTCGTTGCTTTGTTTAATATTGGCTTTAGATCGCTCTAAGCTGTAGATTCGAGGTCCATTTGTAGGAGAGTATCTCTACTTTAGATCTGACCATATTCTGTAAGTTGTATCTATGTATAAAACCAAATTAACAATGTCTCTATGGATCAAATTCAGGATCTATGAGATAACCATATTATTTACCCGCTCCCATGATTTAAAGAGTGGATCTATATTTACCGGTTTCAAAATATCTTCATTAACAAATTCATACTTATTTTTAGCAAATAAGGCGACAATCATACCTTGCTGCCAAGGTATGTAGTTCTCACCAGTGAGAATAGTAGATACCAGAATAGAGCTCGGACTATTTGAAGTACTCAAAATAATACGGATTCCCAATCTTGCTGACGAAGTTGCCGTAGCCTCCTTAGTTGATGCCGAAAATTGGTGCAGCTGGAACCGACGATGAGCTTCCTTCCATGTAAGAAGGAGTTGGAACGAACTTGCTATGATACCAAGTTGGATTCGCTGTGAGTCAACCAGGAGTGGCGATCGCTAGAACACACAAAATGAAGAACAGAGCTTGGGTCGAGGAAGTAGTACCACGGGAAAATGATTTGGATGTAATGAGCACTATTGCTCAGTGGCTTTCTTATATATAGTGTGTGCCCAAAAAAGCAAAAAATGTAGTGTAAAAATAAATGAATGAAATACAAAATTGACTGAACTGTGGATCACTGAGTGACTATACGGTGACTACATAATTATAGTGTAACTGAGTTACAAAATGTTAGCTGAATTTGACACGATGCCGTGGCATCCTCTTTAGATTGTAGTAAGGGTGAGATAGAGAGAGATGGGCTGGTGAGATCCATAAGAGGGGAGAGGCGTGACCGTCGGGGGTGCTAGTTTATGCCCTGTTTGATAACACTATTAGATACCTTTATCACTATTAATTTTAAAATTGATATTGTTGGTAATCACCTTGAGGTGTTTGGCTAATATTATCAATTTTGAAATTTGTAGTGTAAACAACACATGTTATGTAATACAAGTGTCAACTTGTATTAATTTTGATATTGATACTCCATCTTCTAGAAATATCAATATCAATACTAATATAATACTATTTTTGATACTCTAACCAAACAGGCCATTATGTAATAAACTTTTCAAAAAATTTTATTATTACACTCTTAAGGTTAGTTTTTTTGTCTCTTAAGTTAAGTACATGTAAGTAATCAAACTTGTTTTCTTTAACTAGAAGTCGGGACTAAAAGGTAGTCAGGAGGTCGTTCGTAAGACACACCTATGTCTCATTTCACTTTTCCTAAGGGGGAGCCTTGTAGAAGGTAAGTCTCCTTAACTAAGGGAAGACATTGCCTTTCACTCCGAAGGTAGGCCAAGCCGGATTGATTGCAGGGCATTGAGAGGATAATTCGTGTGCCACACCCATTCCTCACTCACTTCTTAAAAAGTTTCAAGGAAGACCATACGAAATTTAATAGAAACTAAAAGAAAGGATCCATGTAACAAAACACTACTCCCGTTAAAAATACCGAAATCCCATTGTTAAAGATCATATTGATAGGTAAATATAGGACTGATCTTGTACGATTATCTCATTAAATGCACATGTCATTCATTACAAACAGACTGACCGAGAAGAGATCCACGCCTCAATTTCATTTACAAGCGCTCGACTAAAAGAGTTGCCATCTATAGCACCTGGTAGTACACCGATATTTCTAAATTTTTATTCAATTTTGAAAACAATTAATGAGTTTAAAAATTATTTTTATATTTTATAAGTTATCAAAATTGAAATTGAATATTTTAATAATTTATCAAAATTAGAATCGGAATCGGGTGATTCTATTTCTGTTTATCTAATTTTAATAAAAAATATATATAATAAAAATAATTATAATAAAGTCAAATAAATCATAAAATATAATATAAAAATTGATAAAATAGTAAAAATAAAGTTATAAAAATATTATATTATATTTTAGTAATTATGTGTAAATTATTAAATTATTTTTAAATAAAAATTAATATTTAATATCAAAATAAAAATTTATTGAATTTGATTTGTGTTCCGATAACAGAATTTGAGTTGGAAAGAAATCATGACATAATGGTTATGAAATTATCAGAAACAAATTAAATAAACTTAACTCTTATTGAAATTGAAATTGGACCATGGTGATTCTGTTATTGTATCAGACCCATTTACACCCTTAGCACCTGGTTTCTTACGAAAATGCCCTTCAAGCAAACATTTAGTTTTAAGCATGTAGAGCAGATGAATGGGCACTGAATGGACACAACATAGATGAGAAGTTGTTGGTTATTTTAGTAACATGTCATCCAGGTATTATCTACGATACCCACAAACATTCACTGACTTCATTTACATCACGTATGAAGATGGTGGGTGCGCCCGCTTAGCAGCTTCTGCCAAACATAGTGGAATATTGTCTACACACCTTAGACTAAGGATGTTTTTGAATGGGATTAAATCTACGTGGGTCCAACTTAAATGAGTAAATGGTGCTGTTTCATTGACCTTGACACACCTGTGACCACTTATTTGGTTAGAGGTAGGGGTGTAAACGGAATCCGATATTCCGATATTCCGATTCGATTTCGATAAAAATTAACGGGTTTGGAACTTGTTTTTGTATCCTATAAGTTATCGGAAACGGAATCGGATATTCCGGTAGTTTATCGGAATCGGAATCGGAATCAGTTGGTTCCGTTTCCGTTAATCCGATTTCGATAAAAAAATAATTATATATAAATAAAATTAAATTAAATAAAGTTAAATAAGTTATAAAATATAATATATAAATTGATAAAATAATAAAAATAAAATTTTAAGAAGATTATATCAAATTTTAATAATTATATGAAAATTATTGACTCACTTTTGAATAAAAATTAATATTTAATATGCATTTCGGATTTTATCGGATTCGGTTCCGATTTCGATAACGGAATCGGAATCGGATCGAAATCGGAACATAGTGATTCCGAAATTATCGGAATCGAAATCGGAACCCCTTAACCCTTATCGGAATCGGAATCGGATTCTGGTGAATCCGCTACCGAATCCGACCCGTTTACAGCCCTAGTTAGAGGTTCTGGCGTTTAGGGTGTTTGGTTTAATATCTTAATCAATTATAAATATAAATTTATCTCTAATATTTCAATAGTTTTTTTCATAAGTTGTAGAATTTAACCTTTTGTTTTCTATATCTAAACTCTTTAAAAGAGATAAAAGTAACGTATATGTATAACTTAATATTAAATTTAACAGTTAAATATCTTAATCAAATTAAGTATTTAATTTTATTACAACCGAAGAGATTATATAAAAAATGTTAAATTCAGACTGTTTGATGCAGTGCCTTAATAAACTTCTAAATAGATCTCTTACCTTTTAATAAATTTTATTAAATAAGTTGAATAATTTAAAATTTAAAATTTAAAATATAATATTTTATTAACGGATAAAAGTAACATATATAATGTAGCCTATAAACTAAATTGATTAATGTGTAATCATTTCAACCAAATAAAGTACTTATTTTACCAAAGTTAAATATAAAATTAATAATTTGTATTTTAAATTAACTCAAAACAACCGCCTGCTAGACCAGTTTATTTTGACTCATTTGATGTGTAATTTCGAAATTAATCTGAGTTTGTATCGATCTTTAGTAAAATATCTTAGTTCAATAGTAAAATCTAAATAAATCACGTAACTTTAAATAATTCACTGTGATTTTTTTATTTTTAAAGAAAAATAATTTAAATTTTATGTTTGACTAGAAACGAAATGAAGACTTTATATTCTATTAAATCAAATCAAACGCAGCCGGACGCTTTACTTCCCTCCACTGCTTCCCGGAAGCTTCCCGGTGATGAAGTAGACATTCGGTCACACTGTCACACACGTCAAGCCTCTCGCTTAGCACCGCCTTCTTACACTCCGGTGGTACCGGACAAAGGTGGAAAAAGCGAAAGAGACCCGCAACCAGACATTCCGTATGCGTCAGCTTCATCCCGTGAATTGCGTTGCCGATGGCTACTGGTGGTTAAAATATAAATTCTTTAATTTGAATGAAAAATAATATTTTTGGAACTTATTTATATATTCATAACGAATTAAAATTCAAGTCAAATATGTCACTACTAAATCAGTTGATTAATCCAACAATAGTACTGATTATGACCCTTTCCAAGAGATCATCTATCCTCGATCAACTTCCAACGGAACATGTTTAACATCGAAATTATTTCAACTCAATTTTTGAAAAATAGTTAACCGATATTTTTGATAGTCTATTGATTTAATCTCTTAACATATTCACAAGACTAGGGTGTTACAATCTATCTCTCTTAAAAATTTGACACTTTCGTCAAGATCACACACATCACATATCACACACCTAGGCAAGTCACACCAAACCTTTCGAATGAGTTATGCTCTGTTATCATATGTAATGACCGGCTAAATTAGTTAGCTAACCCAACAACAATGCTAATTAGGAGTTTTCTCAAGAGATCATCTATTTTTGACGTACTTCTAACAAAGCATATTTAATTTTGAAGTTCTTTCAACTCAACCTTCGAAGAATAGTTAATGATAATTCGCTAATGTAATCCCTTAACATATTTACAAAACAGGATGTTACAAAAAATATATTTCTACTACTTTGTTAGAAGCCAGGTCAAAACAAGTCAATTTTATACTGATTTCTTGATTTGGATAAAATTTTAGAATTTATCTTTGAAAATTGATATTATAATAGAATAAAAAGATAGAAAATAAAACTTATGACATTTAAATCATAAAAAAATTTATTTAAAGTGTGTTAGATCAAATTTTAATAGTTGAATAAATTTGTAAGCTCTTTTTTAAACAAAACTTAACATATAATACTTATCTTAAAAATATTAGAATTCGACTGCGATTGGAACGACTAAATCAAACTTAGAACAAAAGTTTAAAGTACCGAGAATCTCAATCGATACAAATGGAAATGAGCATGTCTAAACTCATATTAGAATCTAAACTCAAAATAGATAATTTCTCTGCCAACTCGTCATCTCATCTCTCTCAACCGTGAACTACTTATATGTTTCATGATTAGGGGTCTAATCATGAGCTCAGCTCATATTAGGGGTGTAAACACTTGAGCTCAACTCACTTATTTATATTCAACCTCAAACTCGGCTCGATAACTTATATTCGAGCTCTGCAACGATATTTTGATATGTTGCACAGCTGGTCGAGCTACTCATTCACTTGATGCAGCCCAACGTCAAATAAGAGTTCCATACAAGCTCAAGTTTGAGCTTGAACTCCGGCTCAAATCTAATCACGTAAGTAAAAACTTAAACTCATTTATAAAGTTCAAACAAGAGTTTAAACTCCCACTAAGATCAATTTCAATTCTGTATATATTTGATCAAACAGTATATAGCTTTTAAAATTTTAAAATTATTTTAAAGTATATTTAATTAAATTATTAAGTACTTGAATATTTAAATGAACGCCTGGAACTCAGTTCACTTTAGTAGTGGTCTACTCAATTATTATTTTGGTTCAAACTTATTCATTTAACCCAGTAAACAAGTGGACTCAAATCATTTTTAGTCTCAGCTGCTTGTTGGTTCGTATTCGTGATCAAAGAAACTCTAAGAAAAGAAAGGCAAACACATGTTAAGCAAAGAAGAATATGATTATATGCACTGGCATATATACATATATATATATGAACTAATTCATTTTATTTCTATACAAAGTCGCAGATGAACCAAATACAGGCTCGTTTACAACACATCCGACGGCCAAAATCCCTCAAACGAGATCGATCGTCTAATTATAAGCAAGAGGTGTAGGAGGAATATTCCGGCGACAAAACAAACTCGAGCCACCGCATGCGGCGGAGCACCGACTCTCCCCCTGCGATTCCGTTTGCACGCCTGCCCGCGCCTTCGTCCATGTCTTGAAGTATATCATCTGCCGAGCCGCTGGGCGGAGGCCAGCGCCACAGCCTGTGCCCACACCCGGAGTCTCGCCTTGACGTCGCTGGGGTCGTCGTCGCCTGGGAAGAACGACGACATCAGCGTCCGCAGAGCAGGGCCGGAGAACAGAGCCGATAGAAGGATATAAGTCGACCGGTAATGGGGACTCACCGGGGCCGGAGATGCGCCAGCTACCGACGGCGGATACGCCGCCGATACGGGCGTCGGAAGGCGGCGCGGCATGTAAGGCCGCCGGTGGGATGTCCACCTTCCAGTCGGAGGGCAGTTCGAGGCCGAGATCTCGGCAGGCCCTCACCTCGTCCATGTCCATGCACATGTGAGGTGACCGGCGCCCCGTGGGCCGGAAGACAACGAACGGGCCGCCGCCGCCGCCGCCGCCGCCGCCGCCGCCGCCGCCGCCGCCGCCGCCGCCGCTTGGACTGTTGCCTGATCCGCCGACTCCGGTCCAACGGCAGCGCCGCGTCTCCCAGGCGCGTTCCGTGCCGCTGCTACCCCCGGCCCATCTGTTGTCCCGGCCGGACCGGTGGTGGAGGGGACCGCCAACGGCGAAAGCGCCGCCATCCGCCTCGTCGGCGCTTCCATCGCCCTTCTCGTCGTCGACCACCTCCGTCTCGGAATCCGCCGCTTCACTCCCCGGACTCTGGATAGACAAGCGCAGCATCCGATTACCAGCAAGGTCGTCGTCTTCTTCAGCGTCCGATCCCACGCCGCAGCACATCTCGGTGTGGCGCGGGAAGTGACCGTAGTGGGCTTCCATGGGAGTGCAAGCGTCAGCCGCCGGCGGCGAGGAGGAGCCACCGGCGGACATGACTTCCTCGGATGCCATCGCGCGAAGCTAGCTGGGCTTCTGGGGGCTTCTCATGGGAGAGTATATATGAAGGGAGGATGCTTCTCTGGCCGGTGCCGACCAGTCTTGTGATAAGGTGAAGCTGCTCAGCCTGATACGTGTACTTCTCTCGTCTTCGCCTTCCCTCTCCTTCGTCTTGTCCTCAAGCACCGTATGTTTCTATGCATCATTATTAGCGAAACACGATAGAAGAAATTTTCAAAGTACTATTCGATCAACAGCCCTCTCGAAAAATAAGTATTAAATTTCATTTATATATATGTTCAGATTAGAGAAGGTTCTGTCCAACTAATTTTCAAAACACGAAGACCGGAGAACCCAACAACGTGTCAAGACCAGTCAATGACAGCTGACCCTGTTGGCGACGCGTCTATGAGTGGGCACCACGGATCTTTTGATGGGTTTGCAATATCTAATATAGGAGCTCCAGTTTACTCGGTTAGGTATATGACTTAACTAGTGAGATTTTTCACGTAAAACCAAAACAAAAGGAAATTCTTTTCACGGAATATTATTTCTAAAAAAATCAAAAACATTGTTGGTCATTTGGTTGTCCGTAACTACTTTTCTAAAAAAAGTTATCAAACTCCACAACGTGAGCATAACAGTTATAGATAATTTTATTAATATTTATATAATTAAATTATTTATTTATAACAAAATTTTAATAAATAATAAATTAGGTAAATTATTTTGTATCAAGTTATTTTTCATTGAAATTTAAAATATAATTTATTATTTAGATATTAGTCAAATATTTTTATGAAAACAAGATATATTTTTTTGTTATTTTAAATTATTTTTATAAATTGTTTTCAATTATTTTGATATCTGTAAATCATTTTTTAAATTTTATGTAAAATTTTACGATTGTATCCTTATTTATTTACTTCAATATTTAGAAATAATTACTAATATTAAAAATTTTATTAAAAATACTCAAAAAATATATTTTGAAAATTTATCATACACGAACAATTAAATAAAATATACGTAACAGTTTAACGTAAAGTGATCTTGTAATTTTTATATATAATAATTTAGTTAAAACAGTTCAATTACCTTCAAGCTCAAGTTTCAATTAAAATTTTATTAAATAATTAATTTGTATAATAAAATAACTTTTAATAAATTTTTTACTTTTCTAACACAAAGAATAAAATAAATTTTTTATATACTGAATTAATTTCAACGTGTAAACTTATTAAAATTGATAATATTTATTTAATATCATTTTATTAAATAGCATATATTTTAAAAAAGTTACGCCACCGAAAACGGCATCCGCTGAACTTTTACGAATGACAAAATCCAGGTTGGTGTAACGTGAGAGGTATTTTGTTTTACGTGATTTAGTTTTTAGGTACAACCAAATGAGTTAAGTGATTCCATTTTCCCAAAATTTGGCGCATGGGGCAGGTTCTGCAGGCAAACAAATGGATCCTCAGTCGAGAGAATGAATCTCATAGAGATATTTGTGTTTGGGGTGAAGAAAATTCGCTTTTAGTGGAACAATTGAGAGAACCCAAACTCTTGATACAGAGATGTTAATCACATTGAATTGATCAAGTCTATTTGATTCAATTCCATTAAGGTCCGTTTGGTTTGATGTAAAACTTAAATCAAAGAAAAGTTTTTCATTGTATCCACTTTTCAAGAAAATTGGAAACGTCAATCGGATATTTGGTTGTCCGTAATTACTTTTCGATGACTTTGTTGGTTAGTGTATCATGTACAAGTAAATATTACAAAAAATATAATTTTTTCTACGATATTAATTATTTTTAAACAAATATTTTGTATTCATGACAAAAGAGCGTTAACTTAGCTAAATTATTTTAAATAAAATAATTTATTTAATAAAATAACTTTCTCTTTACTATTATGATTACCAATTTCTGCATATAGCGTACAAAATAATTTTTATTTGAAATTGACAGTTTTACACATATATTAATCTACTATTTTTATATAACTACATTTCACTTGTTAGTCAGTTTGATCCATGTAAAATAAAATTTAAGTGAAAATCATTTTTACAGAACTACTTTTCCAAAGAAATTAAAAATAGTATATATTATTTGGTAATACATAAATCATTTTCCTGATAAATTATTTTTTTACCCGAGTGTATATATATTGAAATATTTTTGGTTATTTATTTTTTTAAATTATTCTTAATAATTTTATGTTTTAAAACTTGATATATGTAAAGTAATATATAATTTAACTAAATTATTTTTTATAAATTCCATCATTTTTATCATTTTAGATATTATACAGCATGATATTTTTAAAATTGAATTTTTATAATTTTACTATTTAAAATTCAAAATATATTAATTAACAAAATTTTGAGTGTTACAAAAATCGTTGGCGTCCGTTCCGTCCAGAAAATGGCATCCGAATTAAGCACCGGGATGCCAAAATCCAACGCTCATGGAGTCAACGGAGTGACATTTCGTTGACTCACCAATTTCCTTGCATCCAAACGGACTGCATTGCTGAGTTTTCTGGAAATGATGATCTCGCGACGCATTTTACAGATAAACAAACGGACCCTAGTTTAAATCATACGTTTTGAGATTCCGGACTAAATTAGATCAAACAAACTAAAACTACTTACGACAAGTGCTATAAAAATAATATGGTATATTCATTTTTATGATAAAATATTATTTTATTTAATATTTATAATTAAAATGAGTATGTATACATAGTTACTTATTTTAAATATTTATTAAATTTTGATCTTAAAACGAAACCAAACAGAATTGAACTCCGCTCAAGTTGATTCATTGTTTTGGTTCTATTTTGTTTAGAAACAAATTGTCTTAAATCAAACTATACTGAAGCTTACACAATACCCTAGCGCAGGATGTTGTTGCAAGTTGCAACATTTTGGTTGACAATTTAGATTTTTTACAACAACAGTTAATTAGTGGTATAGATATTGTTTTATTTTTCAAAACAATGGAATTGTAATTATAAAGCGTGGAACATCTTGAAATATTAATTAACGAGGTGCTTTATTGTGCAATTATTTATATTTAGTTAAAGAGTACTTACTTCAAGCAATCAGTTAGGGGATTTCTCGTAAACAGGACGTACATGGCCTTGGATGAAGGCAGGAACCGAGTAAGCCATTGCTTGATGCATTGCGGTTTTAATTTTAATGCTGCACCACGATTTTTATATTATTATGATAAAAATTTATATCAACACAAAATTAAAAAAACTTAAAATATGAAATTATTATGTTTGACGAGATACGATAGCAAAACGATCAGGAGTCGTGTCTGAGGGGGGGTGGGTCATAAAGAAGAAACAAGATCCACTTTTTGTTGTCCAAGGAAGAAATTTCTACAAAATATTATCTTTTTGTCTAAGAAAAAAAATCTACAAAAATGTATTTGCAATGATTGTAATCCAACAAAAAAATGTCTATTAAAACGTTTTTTCACGATGCTTGCAAAAACTTTTTAACAAATTTTTTTTATAAAAACATACTTTTACTATTATAAGAACCCAATTTATCACACAACCCGAAATCTCGTGTCTCGGTGTTCACCCAAACGTCATCCTGTCATTGTCTCTTCTCACCAGGTTGCCGTCCACCTGGGTGCTCGGCGGTAAGGCAGTTAAGCCGCCACGTAGCTGTGACTCCCAATGTGGGACCTGGTCTTCCTTATTGTCCTGTTGAGCTGACCGGATAGGGACGGGACGTCATGCATGGTGGCGGGTCCCACTCACTTGTTAGCCAGAAACATATATACATTAAGTTTTTTCTTTATTTTGAGTTAGAGTATCGTATATCAATTTTAACATTCATATTTTTAAATGTTAATGCCCGATTTAATAACACTATTAGGTATCTATATCACTATCAATTTTAAAATTGATATTGATAGAAATTATTAAGAAATGTTTGGTTAATTGTATCAATTTTAAAATTTGCAGTACAAACAAAATATATCATGTAATACAAGTGTCCACTTATATTATTTTGATATTGATACTCCAACATTTGAAAATATTAATATCAATATTGATATAATACCAAAAATGAAACTCTAATCAAACACGGCATAAACTATCAAAATCAAAATTTATAATTTGTATTACATAATGTCCTGTTTGTTTAGAGTTTCATTTTTGGTACTATATCAATATTAATTTTAATATTTTTAAATGTTGGAGTATCAATATCAAAATTAATACAAGTTGACACTTGTATTATATAATATGCTTTGTTTGTACTACAAATTTTAAAATTGATACAATTAACCAAACACCTCTTAATAGTTCCTACCAATATCAATTTTAAACTTGATAGTGATAGAGATACTTAATGCCCTACGTGGTTAGAGTTTCATTTTTGATACTATATCCATATTGATATTAATATTTTCAAATGTTAAAATATCAATATCAAAATTAATACAAGTTGCCACTTGTATTATGTAATAAACTTTGTTTGCACTACAAATTTTAAAATTGATACAATTAACCAAACACCTCTTAATGACTCCTATTAATATCGATCTTAAAATCGATAGTGATAGAGGTACTTAATAGTGTTACCAAACATGGCATAATAGTGTTACCAAACATGGCGTAAGGGTATTTTTGATAACAATACCAGACATATCTATCAAATTTGAAGTTGATATCGATGTCAATTATGGAGAGTTATTTAGTTAATAATATCAGTTTTGAAAATTAGAGGGTCAAAAACATTAACTTATGTAAAAACAAATATTTACTTGTGTTAATTTTAATATTAATATTCTAACTTCCTAAAATATGAATGTCAAAATTGATATAACCAAACATGTTACAACATATTTTATTTGTAGTGCACATTCTAAAATTAATACTATAAATTAAATATTTTTTGTTCATTATTATCAATATCAATTTTAAAATTGACAGTTACCAAATAAGTTCTTAAATTTTCTGGATTTGATTTAACCAAATGAGATCTTAAGTTCCCTTTATCTAGGGCCTGTTTGGTAACTGTATTAGGACACGGTATCAATATCAATTTTGATATTAATATTGATGGAAACAGCCAAGATGTGTTTGGGGATAGTATCAATTTTGAAATTAATAGTTAAAATCTGTATCAAAATTAATACAGATGTACACCTGTATTACAATTGATATGCCCTATTGGTCTTATCCCTAGCTCTCAATCGCACCTCTTTGCAGCCGCCGGGTCGCATCTTTCAGTCTCGCTCCACGGCTACCCGATGGCGGCTCCCGTCTCTCCTCAGCCACAGAGCATCTCTCCTCGATCTCGCTCGTGGACGCCTGATCACGCCACTCCAGCCGCCAAGTCGCCTCCGCGAAGCCCCAGCGCCAGTGCCTCCACGAAGCCCTAGGCTGCTCTGTGTCGTATAAATGGTGACCCACTCTTTCCCTCTTCGGCGACGGCAACCAGTTGCCGGTGCAGTCGCCGGTCACCGGCAACTGTGCATCCGTAACTTCTCCGATCTTCCTCTACCGAGAGGAAATCCAACACACGACCCGTTCTTCCAACACCAGCACTCTGAACGGAGCCGCGCACAAAGATGCATGATCAATCTCTCTGGCTCCAAGTCTCAAAAATTGGCATGATCACTGCATCGATCCGGAAAACTCGTAGTATGATTCAACCGAAAATGGCTCTTGATTGATCTCTGCAAGTCAGTGCATATGCAATCTTTCGGAAATAAGATGATATATGAAGAGAGTCGGCTGGAATTAAATCGCAGACGACGGTGGTCAGAACACATCTATACAAGAACCTCCCAAGATGCTAGTGTTTCCCCCCAGAATGTGTACCACCTTCCCTTTGTGAGAGGGATGGCCAGGAAGTGCACTATCATCATTGGGTGCACGATTCTCACGGCTTGTTATGTCTGATACCAAAACCAAAATGATTGGATCATGGTGAGAACCGAAAAATTATTCAAGTGTTTGTGCAATCATTTTGTTCATGTCATTGAGCTCATCCAATTGCTGATGCTCGGTATGCTCTCCAAAACCAATCACGTTCATGTACAGCTCAACTTCATATTGATTTTGTTATTGATATAGTGTTATCAAATATATAATATCAATTTTAAAATTGCTACAGTGTTACCAAACAACTAAAGAGACTTGATACTATCAATTTTGATATTGATATTCTGTCTTCTAAAAATAACAATATCAAAATTGATATAGCATCAATTTTGATACTCTAACCAAATAGGCCATTAGGGATTGGTAGATTTAAGGTCGGTTTGAGTTGGCTGAGAATAAATGTATAGTGTCCGGCACATGTTAGACTTTTCATATCGTTTGGCAAATCTTCTGAATACATGTCTCATAAATTTTAAAAGATTATGAATATTCTTTTTATTTCATAAGTTGCCTTCAAGCGTTTTTCACTGTGTAGAAAATGGTCCGTGAGCTTCATACTCTATAAACATTCTCTCCACCTTTTTATGTCTTGATACATGTATTTCAAATTAATATTTTTATTTAATTATTTTAACAACATAAACTGATCACTTATATTTTAATCTAATTAAGTACTTTTTTATCACAAATTAAAAGATTAGACTTGAAATTAAGAATATAGATTTATAGATTAAGCCAAAACAAACAACATCTTAAAGTATTTGATTTTGTCTTAATTGCCTTCTAAAGGTATGATGGTGTATGGCATATTAATATTTGCAGACGATCTTTGTATTAATAAATGAGTCACAAGCATGAGTTAATAATAAATATAACTTTGGAGAAACACTTTAGAGTTAAGAATTTTAAATAATAAGAATTAAAACAGTATATGCTATAAATTTAATAAATATTAAATGGAAGAATAGAAGAAAAGTTAGTTCAGAAAGAATAATAGTATAACAAATTATTCAATTTAAATATATCATTTCAATCAACAAAAAAGATGGTGAATAACTGAATATGACAAGGTGTTAACTATAAGTTCAAAGTAAGATGACAGGTTAGAAGATTGGCTACGTTAGTTTTATTGTACACTTACAAGATATATAATATCACATGATAATGATTGTTAAATAATAGAAAATATATTTTTAAAATAAATGTTACTATAATGAGAATGATAAGATAAATGTGTAGCTAAGAAGGTAATAAATATATTATGAAAAGTACTAGAGTAGCAACAATTGTAGATGAATTGAAAAAAAGAATATTGAAATAATTTGGACATATTAAACTTAGACATAAGAAAGCACATGATGAAAAAATAAAATATATCAAAATAATTGAAATGGAAAAAAGACATGGAAAATCCAAGCTAACTTGAAGAAAGATAGTTCAATATGATTTAGATAAGTTAAATATTTGTAATAATTTAGTCAAAATCACTATAAAAAAAGTTAAATATTTTGTAATAATTTAGTCAAAATCACTATAAAAAAAGAAAGAGAATGTATATGTCTAACTCCAATTAAGTTGTGATTAAGATCAAGTTGACCTTTAAATATACCTCTTATTTCTTAATAAGCATCTTAAACTTAAGCTATATGATTTAACTTTTGTTTGTTGAGGTATAATTTTACTTAGAGAAAAAGAGTAACGTATATTGTCACCCAAAAAGTAAGCCAACACAATAGTGCAGCGAAAAACTCAACATCATGACATTGTAATGAAATCTATCACTCTGATTCCACAACCCAACCAAACATATTATAAAGCCACTGTTAAAGTCCAACTATTCCATAAGACTTCATACTCAAACTTAAAGCAAACCTATTATAAGTTCTATCAAGAAAAAGAGAAGACAACCACAAGTATAAATCCAACAATATATTTACTTAAAAACTATTACAAACCACCTAAGTAGATAATATCACTCCTCTCTAGGTTTAGGAGACTTTGGTTCCTCTTGCTCCACTTGAGCCTCAACCTCAAGTTCTAGATCTTCAAAACCTACAAAAAAAAAATTCATAGCAACCACAAGGTGAGTTCGGAGACTCTGTAAGATTTACACACTTTTTCATAAATCAGATAATAATATAAGTAAGCGATTATATATAATATATCCATTTGAAGTATAACTAGAAGTATAGAATGTCTTTTATATTAACCTCACAATCTCATAACCAAACAAGCATTATCTTTATAGAAAAGATTATGACAAAACTACACACTTTTGGATCAATGAATACTACACCACACAAACTAGACATATACCTTCTAAATGACCTGAAAACTTGACATATTATGACCATAATATAAATGGGCATATCTGATTTTTTTAAAACATACATTGACACTAATATACCTACGTGACCTATCAATAAGCATATTTTATTTCTCTTAAACATAAAGCCATACAACAAAGAATTTGCCGTCTTGATTTCACAAATCACATGTACAAATCACTTTCGTTAGCCCTAACATATATAGTAGTAACATATATTAAGCTAGACCCATAGTGTACCTAGGCAGTGATGGCATCTAGGGTAAACCATGATATCATAGATTAATAGATGCACCAGATTCAACTATGTTACATGTTGCCCATGGACAAGTGACTAGAATAGGCTGGTGAAGCTTTCATAACATGCTGTATCAAGAGTACATGACATTTATAAACCATCTAATCTTATCGTTCTTCATGCAAAACATAGCCATCAACATAATTTGGACAAGACTATGACAAGATGACTCAACTATTTTAATCTAAACCATACATGACTAACATGAACATGAACTAAACTATACAAGACAGCTTCCATTGTCTAAAATTATACTAAACAAGATTTACATGCATTGCATACATGCAATGACAAACAAAATGAACTAGACATGTCTTAGACCATACAAATCAAATAACTTAACACAAGCTTGAAACAAACCAACTAATTAGGTTCTGATTTCTTCCATCCATAATCTGACCAAAATAGGATTCTAAAAGCATAATTTGATGATCCAAGGCTTTCCACACCTACACATATCAATTCCTCAATTCTAGATCCAAATTAATACATATTCATGTAATTATCAAGTCAAAAGTTCAAAACCAAAGAAAATAAATTCTACTGAAGGCACAAACATACTAAAAATGTTCAATAATGTTCAAAATAACATTTCTATAGTTTTGGTTCAAAAAATTTCAAGTATAACATCATAAGTCCAAAATATTAATTAAGCTAAAATAGGATCATTAAGCCAATTCATGCATTTTTCACATTATTATAGAGTCAAATAACTAAATGAGATTGAAAAATCTACTTGGAACCTTCTGATATATTTTTTTCAGAATTTTTCAGATTGTTCTGCTGCTATTATTCATGACTTTTCTCCCTTTCCTCAATTATATAATTCTCTAAGGGCCTATTTGGTATCATAAAATTTTGGGGATAACCCAGATTTATCCCCAAGTTATCCCTGTACCAAACAACACCTAAGAAATCCTGCTGGACCAGGTTGGATTGGCACCTCGTAGTTGCCTTGGGCCGGGAAGCAACGAAGATGAGGCGGCCACGGGGCTGGTGGCCGACATCAATGGAAAGTGCTAGTGTCGACGACAATGAGATAGAGGAAAGACGATGGTGGTGGGGGTGGCATTCTAGCGGTTGGTGCACTGGCATTAAGGGAGGCAGTGCCGATGGGGGGTAGAATGGACAGTGGTGACATTTAGTGGTGCACAAGAAAAGATAGAGGAGGCAACGATGGAGGAGATGCCATGGTGGCGTGGCGGGGTGGCATTGCACCAGCGAAATGTGACAGTGATGGGGAGAAGCAGACAACAGTGGAGAGGGGGGGGGGGAACAAGGGGCAGCTCGTGAGATAGAAAAAAAAAGTAGGGGGCAGATCAATGGATGACAGTGGTGATTGTCAAAGATGGAGGGAGGTAGCAAGGAGGTGGTCGGGTGCTACCATTCTCATCGCATGGCTTTAGCAGCATGGTGACCGAGAAGAGGGAGAAGAGGATGGTGATGCTGCAAATGGGGTGCATCTGATGCCAATGAAGGCATGACTAGGTGGTGGCCTTACGGCTCATGTGCACCAGCGAAGAAGAGGCAAGGGGAAAAGAAAACGGGAGGGAGGGGACAACGGTGCTCTCCATGGCAGCTGAAATAAAGGGGGAGAGAGAGATCTGGAGGGAGAGGGTGAAAGTGAGAGGGACAGAGGTAGAGATAGTAATGGAAGGGGAGAAGCGTTTATGAAATGGGTTTCAAATTCCATTTTTTGAAATACATATATAACTCATCTTCACTTAAGTATTTGATTAGTTAACATTGTAAAACATCTTTATTAAATTAACTACTTAATTTTAATTTTACCACAAACTAAGGTGATTTTTAATTTCGTTTAATTTGAAAATATAAATTCTTAATTTTAGACATAAGTGATTCACATTATCTGAACCATTTACAAAATGTTATCTATTAAATGCATTTAAAAGGCATAAGAAACAAAATTTTCATCTTACATAAAACAAGTAACGATTTATAATTTGACTTAGTAAATATAGTAATTTAATTTATTAAAAAGAAATACATAAGGATGTTGCTTAATGGACATGTATTATCATGTAATGATATTTAAATTTTTTGGTTGTGTTATTAATGGGTTCTATGTGCCTCCTCTTCTCTCTTATCAATTATGATTATAAAATTTACCTCTATCTATTTATGTACTCCTTTTGGTTGAAACCAAGATTTCTCATTGAGATATGTACATTTGTGGGTCTAGATATCTTTAAACAATTTGTAATGATAAGAAGCAGTTTCATAGAAAAGGAGAGTGAGACCACTTGAAGAAGCATATTTTAAGAAGTGGAGGCACATCTTCATCGGTATCAGATGCTAGTTCCTTTTGATGCTCATCATCTTGTCTTTGATGTTGCATTTTATTAGGGTTAAAGCCCATTATCACCTATTTAATTTTTTGCATATGTGATATGTGGTTGTCAACTATAGATTATACCTTAGATATATGATATTTCAAAGGTACATATATATAAGTAGAACATAGTACAATGAGACTAAAATAAAATCATTTCCCATTTAAATTAGTTTGATAAATGTGAGCCATTAAGAATGACTCATGTAAGCCATTAGTTGTTATGATCTTAATGAGCCAATCTTACATTATATGGTTTTGTTTGGCTACCATAAGACTCATTTAGCAAGTTATTAGTGATCATACCCAAGGCATTTGCCAAACTTTTAGGTGAATGATTTGTATGACTTTGTTGTCAACAAGAACTGTATAAATAATTCATTCTCATAACATAACAAATCGGTTCAACCTAACTAAAGTATATGATTTGTTGTACTATCATAAACTTATAAGTCTAAAAGCTAAATATGACTAAGAGTTTCAATGGTTTCAATTGGCAAAAGTAGCATGTCTATTAAGTATGAGGTGATTTGTTATGATACTACAAGGTCATCACTATAATGTTAAAGGGTCTTTATCCCCGCTTGTATGTCATCATGATATCTTATCCTTGTATAATGAGAGTTATGCAAATTCATATAAAATTAATAATAGCATAAATTATGATATCAGACTGTATCTTAATTTTAAATGAACATCTACAATGTTATCTTGTAATTATATCTCTGTTGTAGAATTATATGATAACCATTAGTTGTGTGGCATACTAGATGCCAACAAGCTCACTAGCTTTAACTTCTTTGACTAGTTTAAAACTATGATAATTGCTCTCGTAGTTGACTAATAACTAATCTACTTAAGAAGTTGGTTCCTACTAAACCATTTGATGATGTGAGAGAAGATAAAATTTTTGTTTCATATAAGAGATGCATTGTTTGTCATATACTATATGCTAGTCTCTATTAGCATATAAGTTACAGAGACAACATGTATGGATGGATATGAAATTCATCACAGCTCATCCTAATGAGCTTTTTGAGGTAAAAATAGACAACAATACATCTCCAATACTTCATATTTGTAAGACCAATGGAAAGAAGTAAATTCATGAGATGGGAGTGAAGGGCAAAGTTAAAAGTCAAAAAGGGAGTCAAGAAATTAGAGCTCGAATATGACAAAGGATAATACTTCCATTACCATTATGATGGTTATTGAAAGATAAACTGCAAATAGTCTTGCAATAAAAGTAAAGGTGCAGCTTGAGAACTTTCAAGGATCTCAGTCATTGATATTTTCTTTTCATCTAAATATACACATCATGGTATTATATATTGTATGTGTGTATCATAGCATTAGATACTAGAGCTGCATCTCATTTTATGAGATATTGGATATGCAAGATATATTTGCAAGGAGTTGTGAATAATGACAAGTAGAATAAAGCTTAATAAAAAAGAGGTTTATTTAAATGTAGGAATTGGTGCCAAAGTTGCAACTTTACTAGTGTGAGATACAAAACATAAGTAGACTTCTAGAGATGTCCAGATCTTAGAGATTTTAGAAATTGCTTATATTTCTTTAAATAATTAAGAATGTTGTCTTTATTTTTTACTTGAATAAATGTTGATTTGTTGTGATCTTATATAAATGATAATTGTTATTTGACTATGAATAGAAAAATATTTGCCAGTGGGAACTTGATAAATAGTTAATTCATATTAGATATGAAAGCTCCCATAATGAGTGTGAATGCTCATCTTAAGAGAAAATTGGTTAATGTTGATCAATCCATTCTTTCATATTATTGACATGGCTATATTAATTGGAAAATACATAATTAGCTCTATATAGATGGTAACATTAGTGTAAATGATTTTGAATCATTACCCATTTGTGAGTTGTCTCATTAGAAAAATGACCAACCCTCCATTTAGTGTATATAGAGAGAGAGGACCAAGGAGTTATTAGAAGTGATACATTCAGATGAATATGGGCCCATTTCTATTATGGTTAAAAGTAATTTTTCTATTTTATTATTTTTATTGATGATTTCTTTAGGCATGGATATATGTACTTAATGAAGTGCAATTTCAAGACCTTTGAAAAATCATTAGAGCTTATGAATGAAGTAGAGAAACTAAAAGAAAGAGTATTGCAACTCTTTGATTGGATCAAGGAAGAGAATACTAGAGTATAGAATTTACATATTATTTGAAGGATAACAGAATCTAATGTTAAAGGACACCTAATATTCTTTTGCTTTATTGAGTAGCTATAGGAGAGAGACTATAATATATGACATGGTATGGGCAACGAAAATGTTTGCTAAATTATCTAAGCCTTTATGGGGCCATGTACTCGACATATTCACTTATTCTTAAGTAAAGAGCCTTTTAAATCTGTTCCAATTACTCTATATAAGATATAGAAAGAGTTAAAACTTGACCTTAAGTTTGTTAAAGTTTTGGAATGCCGGGCTCTTGTGAAGAGTTATAACCCTATCAAGTTAGAATATAAGACTAAGATGTGTTGGCCTATGTGACAACATAAGAAAACATATGGACATTAATTCGACCACCTTTGTGGACAATGGTACATGTTGCTTAACTTGCTGTATTCCTAGAGAAATATTTTCTTCTTAAGGAAGTTAGTGGGAGCAAGGTAGATTAAGAAGAGGTTCTAGTCCCACAACTTAAGGACACATCTATTGTGGTACTAGTTGAAATCTACACAAAGGCAATTCATAAGTCTTCATTTATACTCATTTAACCTAAAAAATATGTGGGACATTTCTTTGATGGAAGAAGTGAGGAACAATTTAGTGAGAATGTTTATACAATGACCTATGAAAGAGCAATATGAGATATTGTATCAAAGATGAGAAAGGAAATAAAATCCAAAATAACCTTCATTTATTCTATCAAAAGTTGGAACTTGGTAGATCCACCTAAAGGTAGAGTACTCATTAGTGTTGACTCCAGAAAATGGGTTCCGGATCGGCACCTCAAGAGAAGGTGAAGGATGGAGTTGGGGAAAAGGAGTGAATCGGAAAACACTCAGAAAGTAGTAATGACTCCTCACCTCTATCCCACACTCACATTGATCCCCGAACTTTCATCTCACGGCGTCGCTCAAGCACCGGAGATGGTTCGGGTCATGTGGGAGGAGAGTGAGGAGGAGATGAAATTAGAACATGAATAAAAAGGTGGTCACCAGGAGCCGCGGGCTCCACTTTATGGAATAAAAACAAGATTGAGTTGATTTGACAGTGTGTACCTTAGCGTGGGAGATTGGGATGTGGGTTCAACCTTCTTCTTCTTCGGCCGGCCGATGAAGAAGAGTCCAACCGGTGATAGCTTGATCAATCTGTGCAACTAGAAAAATAAACCAAGTGAAAGAAACCGATTAGAACTATGAGAAGTGTAGAAACTATAAGAGAGGAGATGGAAGAAAGAAGCAATTGGAATAGAACTCACCGGATTGGGGCGAGCCCTAACCCCTTTTTTGTGTTTTTTTAATTATGTAAAAATGATGCAAATGAAGTAAAAGATGTTCTAAGATAGTAAATAAACTGAATGAAACGAGTTAAGAAAGACTTATGAAGTGTGTGGCTTAAGTTGAAACCAAGTTGGGTTGAAGAAGGCCGGTTCGGGTAGCCCTGCACCCTTCTGGTGCGATTTTGGTGCAGAGAGTGTTACGGACGACCCTGATGTCAGAATCGAGTACCGTTTATTTCTATGGACGGATAACTCAGAGAGGAAGAGATATTATGTTGATGACTTCTCTAGAATATTCCTGTAGAAGTCTATAAAAATTCTGAAAGTGGACGGATGTAGAAAACAGAACTTGGATGCGCGCCCTCAGTGCAGCAATCGCCACGAACAAACGGCAAGTCAGAATTGAGTGCCGTCAATTGCAGATGAAAGAGGACGAAGAGAGAAACAATCTATGTTAAAGACTTTTGCAGCAAAAATCCCAGATTTTCTTCATAAGTCGATGAAGTTTGTTGATGCAGAATGCACGGATCGAGCCTTCTCTTTCACTTCGGGATCGATCTCTCGACGTCTGATTGGCTATGGACGTCGGGACGGCCTTGGGAGAGAGCTTGGACGACCTTAGGATGAGATAGGCATGGGGGATTTTCCTTGGGTCATTAAGAATGACCCTCAATTTATAGAGGATGGAAACCGGTGCAAAAAATGGAAACTGGACCTACCGTGCCCCCGCTTTTCAAAGGACACGAGGGCGCGCCCTCCACCTGAGGGTGCGTAGGGCGCGCCCTCACCTTGGGGGCGCGGTCTGTGCGCCCCCCAGTTTTAAAGAAACCGGGGGCGCGTTACGCGTCTCACTGCTAAAAATCGACGGAATCTTCTGGAAATTGCTAAAAAATCGACTTGACAAACGAAACACGCCCCTGAACCGGGGGTGCGGTACAAATAATCAAAAATTATCAACGGAAACCTTCCAAAAATCCGGTTTAGAAGGTGTAAACCGGGGCAATTTTTGATTTTTGGAAACTGACCGCGCCCCCACGTTTCAAAGGAACCGGGGGCGCGTAGGGGCACGCAGGGCGCGCCCTCCCCTTTCAAGGGGAGCAGGGGCGCGATAGACTCTCTCTCCTGCGCGTGTGTTTCGCGAGCCGTAACTTGCAAACAAGATGTCCGATTCGGCTCCCGTTTGTTGCGTTGGAAAGAGGGCCTTCAACCGCACCTCCTCAAGTTGGTAAACCAGCTGGCATGACTCCCGAGACATTCTCACGGGGCTTTCTACCGGTTTACCCTTTCGCGAAAAGCCGAAAATTGCGGCGAAGATCTGGAAGGACACGGTTCCGATCGAGGAATCTCGGGTCAACTCGGGATGACTTAAAATGATGAACGAACAAGTCCGGTATGATCGTAAAACCCAAAGTCATCGAAAAATCTGAGATTAACCTGGTAAACGTGAACCGAAACTCGAAAAAGCCATAAAACCCTAAAAATCGACCGAAATGGCTGTATGACCCCGGTTGATGAAATATACGGCTAGGATCTACCCGGATGACTCAAAAAGACCCGGTGATGACTGGAAAGGCCTAACACATGGTCCGGGATAGCCGTGTCAGTACAGATCGAAAAGCCATAACGAAGAAACCGTTATAGACTAACGCCTACTGAAATGACTTGTCAGAAACCATGAATGTCACGGAACACACGCGGGACTCCCGAAATGTTCAAGTATGGACCACTCAAAGTCGGTCATTGAGCAGGCTTCGTGTTTTCACGGTTCACGTGCGGCTCTCGCTTGAAGGTTACGACATCATTCCGGAAATCATCGGTCCATTCTTAACTCACAAGGGGCTCCACCAATGTCCTTAGCTCATGTCCACGAGGTAATCCGAATCAGGTGACGGTCAAATAAGAATATCGCCTATGGAATAAAAGTCTGGGGCTCTGAATTAGGCCAATTTGGCGTGTCTACAACTTGCCTCGCCTTGATGTCGGCTTTGCAAGGGAATGGCGTGTTGCGAAGCGGAGTGAAACGTAGAGAAAGTGTAGTGAAGCGAGATGGATCATAGTGGAATGTAGTGAAGAGAAATGGCAATGGACTGAAAAGGTGGTTTCAAGGTGTAGATATAGACACGCTCAACGACCAGATTCGACAAGACGAATCTCCTCAAGTCTCTTGGTTAACCACCATGTTTCATCAAGTCTTCCTATGTTCGATTGGTAAGAGATGTGCCATTGGCATGAGAGAAGAATAGCCAATCCCCAACACGGTGGGGAGTCCTCGAAACATGGGTTCGTAGGTTCATCATCAGCCAGTAACCTGATCTTTGCGGTGTTCCTGTACTGTGATGGGCTAAAATTTAAAAAGAGATTTGTTTTGAAAAAGTAAAAGAATACCAATCGAGCACATTCAGGCTCTTAGATTCATTTAAGTCTTCCAATAGACAAGATTCAATTCGGAATGGAATGATCTCGAATTCTAAAAGGCAAATGTTGAAGCACAGACCGTGAAGATAGTGACGGTGCAAGTTCTGATCAAATAGGAGGCCCTTGGCGGGACGAATTGACTGCCACAGTTGGATGAATAGCAAGAAGGGTGTTGCAGGTGTTGCAGTGGTCATAGTGGGAGTAGAAATGAAGGATTTGGAGGCACAAGGTGATTACCGAACACGGTGGGATTAACAGACACGGTGGGATATTAGAAAGGTCGATGGGACTAGAAAATATGGTGGGATTATCAAACACAGTGGGATTAGAAAACATGGTGGGATTCAGAAAGATCGGAATTAGGATAAAAGATTCAGAGACTAGGGTGAGAATGTGAGGATTATGAAAGGATGTATGTGATAACAAAAGAAAATGTAATGCAACTAATGCTACGTGATGCATGATAGGCTCAAGAAAACAAAACAAAACTTATATAACAAATAGTTGAAGATATAGATTGTCTATGAGGTAAAGATACCCATTCGGGAACCATCGTCCCTCACAACACAACTTTGGACTTATCCGTGAGCATCGGAGATGACCCGACCGTCGTAGATTTTGATGAAGGGGATCTCGGGTCAAGTCTTCTCCGCACTCATGGTCTTCAACAAATAATGCATAGGATATTAATACACGACTAACGACATATATGTTAGTCGGCAAGTTATGGGGGTTTCCCATGTCCATTCTTCTATTTCTGCGAGCATTTTCTTGGCCACTCCTTCGGAGCATTGCCGGAACGAGGCAGTTGCGACGGCATTCATGGACATGGTTTCCATGCCTTCTCCACGTGGTCGTTCCCCTGGACCCGGTGGCAACAAACACTGATATATGTAGCATACTTTAGATCTTCTGGTGTTGTAACTGCTTTCCTTCCTTGTTGCAGCACTTGATGGTGTAATCAAATATTTGTCTTTTCCGGAGTCACTTGCACTGTTCTCCCTGCTCGACATCACTCAAAAGAATTGTTAACATCACATTTTAGCTTGGCCCCTTGCGATTTTGTCAAGGGGTGGAAGCCTCTTAAAGATGGTAAATGTTAATAATAAAGAAGACAATAGATGTAAGGTTAAGAAACTTACCTGTTAGCAAGATTTCCCCCTCCTTGACTCGTGTTTCTTTCTTGCTATGGTGAGAGTCACTCCCTTCTTGATCTTAGAATCCTGAAACACTTAATAAAGGGGATTAAATCTTTACCATGGCTTATCTATTTGCCTATTGCTATCTGCCTTGACTTAGGTCAAAGAGAGGAGCCTGCTTAACAGGGTGTAAAAATAACCTAAATGACCGAAATGAAATGGTTAGGAGAACTTACCTGTCGTTGATAGAATCTTCATCTCTTACTTTAAAGTTCCTGAAAACACTTGATAAAAGAGGATCAGATCTTCACAATGACTCATCCCTTTGCCTATTATGGCCAACTTTGACTTAGGTCAAAGGGAGGAACCCTCTTAATGGGGTGGTAATCAAGGTAAATATGCAATGCGGAAATGAAACATGCAAGACATAAAGAATAAATATGAATGCTAGCAAAGACAAAAATCAAGGTTATGCCAAGTTAAATGATGTATTTTTTTGGATTTTTAGAAAATATTCATTTTTTTTTGAAAATATTCAACTTTTTTATATTTTTGAAAACATTTATTTTTTTGTATTTTTGTGGAGAATGTGCCAGTATTGAAACAATTCATCGATCTTTGAGTGTTAATCAAGATTCAAGCGATAAACACCACGTGTGAATAAGGTTCCCTACCCAGAATCTTTCTTGCCCTCTTCTCTTGATCGGTTTGGATTCCCCCTGAGTTTGGATAGTTTACCCTACCCTAGGGTTTTAAGATGGAAGAATAATAGAGGAAGTCTATGATAGGATTCGGGGATGTTGAGGAGGGTTTCTCTACTCATGCCCAAATTGCTCGTTGGGGTTCGGCCTCTACGGGTTTTTTTCTACATGTGGCACTTACTTAGACAAGTCTTTGACCTGTGGGATCATTGCCCATCTTTTGGTGCATTTTCTTCATTTTCTATTCTTCCGGGTACTCATTCAGATAGGCCCATATATGTTTAAACCTATGGGGTTCATTGCTCATCTTTTGGCACCCTTTTGCACCCTGTGAGACGGCCTCCTACTAAGGTGGCGGGCATTTTCGATAGTATCTTCCTATAGTCCCCTTCACCTATTTTAGACCGAATAGAAAAGAATAGGGTAAGGTTTCCTTTCTGCCTTCAGGGTTCTGCCTTGCCTCTCTCGAGTGTTGTGCTATCTGGATTCTGGGATCGGGAGGTGTTGTGTGTGTCGGGTGATGTCTACCCTTGACTTCTAGCTAACACCCTTGGATCGATGACTTAATATCATACTAGAAATTCTCCATTTTTATCCTCTAAGGAAAATATTTTTTGAGGTAAACACCGTTCCATGTATGGTTCAATTTTTCTCCATCGGCGTTGGTTAGCTCATATGCATTACCTGGATATTTTTTAGTTATAACAAAAGGCCCTTCCCAGTTAGGTTGCAACTTGGAGCGGGGACCACTTGGCTTAACGAATATGCATTTTACTACCATCTCGCCGATTTCGAACTTTCTCTCTACCACCCTCTTTTGATAAAACCTTTTCAATTTGTTCTGATAAGTCTGGTCATGCTCGGAGGCGGCCAACCTTCTTTCATCTAGGAGTTCAAGTTGTGCAAGTAGAGATTATCGCCTCTCATCAACAGGGATGTCCCTATCGAGTTGAACTCGAAGTGATGGAAGGAGTACTTCGTACGGGACCACCGCTTCCATCCTATATGCAAGAGCATACAGGGTTTGACCAGTGGGGATCCGTACAGAAGTACGATAAGCCCATAGGGCATCTATAAGCTTATCTGGCCAATCCGCAAACTTGCTAGACTTACAAGTTTTCTTAATGATTTTAATCAAAGTTTTGTTGGTGGCTTCTGCTTGACCATTGCCTTGAGGGTAATAAGGAGATGAATGATGCAATGCAATGCAGTACCTGTTGCAAAGATCACGCAGATCTTGAGAGAGAAATTGCGGTCCGTTATCGGTGATGATGTCACTAGGTATCCCGAACCTGGCGATGATGTTGCGTTTGATGAAAGAGCATAGTGTTGATGCCTTGATCTCCACGAACGCTTCCTCTTCTGCCCACTTGGTGTAGTACTCTGTTGCCGTCAGGATGAATGATTTGGAACATATTTCAGAGTTTAGATCACTTAGAGGACCAATGATATCGAAAGCCCACATGACGAAGGGCCATGGGGCATAAATCGGATGAAGGGAAGATGCGGGATAATGGTTCTTGTCGGCATGGAGTTGGTAAGAATGACAGTGCCGGACAAAGATGGAGCAATCCTCTTCTAGGGTTGGCCAATAATACCCCTGCCTGATGATTTTCTTGGCAAGAGCTTGAGCATTGACATGGCCCCCACAGACCCCGGAATGTGCTTCCTTAAGCACCAATTCTGCCTCTTCTTCATCAACACATCTAAGCAAGATTCCGCTTAGGCTCCTCTTGTAGAGCACCCCTCCTAGGATGGTATACCTCTAGGATACTCTCCTGATGGCCTTCTTTTCTTTTGCATTTGATCCAGGTGGATATGTCTGATCTTGACAATACCTTGCGATCTCATCAAACCAAGGCCTCTCACCCTCATCTAACTCTTCCAACTCGATTAGAGAAATCTCCTCTTTCTGCTCTAAATATTCTTTCCTGCCAAATCTCTCCTAGACGTTCAGAAATCGACCATCCTTAATCGCCGGCATCGACCTTCTACGGACATGGATAGTCCGCACCTGTATTCCTAGCGGGACTGATAGAGATGAAGCTAAGGAGGCTAAGGCATCAGCAAGGATGTTCTAAGCTCGAGGAACATAAACAAAAGTGAGTTTGGAAAAGAGTTTGATATAGCAAGAGGTGAGTTCTTGGTAAGGTTTGAGGTTTGGATGAGAAGTTCGGTATTTAGTTAGGACTTGGTGAAGGATTAGTTGGCTATCACCTATCACCCTTAATTTTGTGGCACCATAGAAATGAGCAGCCTCCAGCCCGGCCAACAAGGCTTCGTATTCAGCTATATTGTTGGTTGCTGGGAAGTCAAGCTGAAATGCCTGTGAAATGGTGACACTCTCGGGTGATAGAAGGATAATTCCTATTCCCTTACCGTGTGAATTCAGAGCCCCGTCAAAATATAATGTCCAAAGATGGGAAGATCGGATCAACATTAGTTCATCATCCGGGAGCTCCGACTGGACCAGGTCAAAGAGGGGTATAGGGTGATGGGCTAGATGTTCAGCAATGGCATAGCCCTTAATCATCTTCTGGGGGACATAGGTGACATCAAACTGGGAAAGGAAGCTCTGCCAATGACCTAACCAATCAATTAGAATAGTTTTCTCCAGAAGGAATTTGATGGGATTGATGCGGGCAATAAGATTGATCTCATGAGCTAAGAAATAGTGTTTAAGCTTCTGAACTACCCATACTAGTGCAGCACAGGTCTTCTCCACTATAGTATACTTCTGCTCATATAGATCAAAGATCTTTGACAAGTAGTAAGTTGCCCTCTCTTTCGCTTCTTCATCCACTTGTGCAAGGACTGCCCCAAGAGAATTCTCCAAAATCGAGATATACAGAACTAAGGGCTTGCCAGGGACTGGTGGTCTAAGCACAGGGGAATAGACAGGTATCTTTTCAAACCATCGAATACATCCTGGCACTTCGAATACCATTTGAACTTGGCCCCCGCCTTGGTCAACTCATAGAAAGGTTTACACCTTTGAGAATGTTGTGAGATGAACCGGCGGACAAACTGTAGCCTCCCGATTAATCCTCGAAGTTCTTTCATATTTCTTGGAGGAGACATACCAATGATTGCCTTGGCCTTTTTTGGGTCAATCTCTATGCCCTTTTTGCTCACTATGAACCCTAACAGTTTTCTCAAGGATACTCCGAACGTTCATTTCTTTGGGTTCATATTCAATTTATATTCCCTAGCCCTTTGCAAGACCCTTCTTAACACTTCAGGATGATCTTCTCAGCTTTTGGACTTAACGACCAGGTCATCTACGTACACCTCTACAAGGGTATGCATCATGTCATGGAAGATAGCCATCATGGCCTTCTGATAGGTAGCACCAACATTCTTTAGTCCAAAGGGCATGATGACATAGCAGTAGGTTCCCCAAGGTGTGGTGAACGAGGTCTTCTCCTGGTCCTCTTCGGCCAACCTGATTTGATTATAACTGGAATAGCCATCCATGAATGATAGCATCTCGAATCCAGTAGTGTTATCAACTAGTACATCAATATGAGGTAGAGGAAAGTCATCTTTAGGACACGCTCGATTCAAGTCTCTGAAGTCTATGCAGATCCGAACTCGACCATCCTTCTTCATGACAGGGACTATGTTTGCCACCCACTATGGATAAAGGACAACCTTAATGAATTTTGCTTGATGTAACTTGTCGACCTCTTCTTTCATCTTAAGTGCAACATCAGGGTAGAATCTCCTTAATTTTTGTTTGACTGGGGTAGCTCCAGGTTTCAAAGTTAGATGATGTTCAACTAACGAGTTGTCTAACCCCGGCATGTCTTCGTATGTCCATGCGAACATGTCCTTATATTCTTCCAAAATTTTAATTAAGCTTTGTTCCTCAGTGGGAGTGAGGTTTGCACTTAGGAGGACTGTCTTGGGATCTTCCGGTGTTCCAAGATTTAATTCTTTTGTCGGTTCATCCACCGTGGCTAATGGTTCTTCAAACCTTTTAAGTCCAGATGCATACGCATCAGCCAAGTCCTCAATTCCATTCTCGAAATCAGGATCATTTTCTGATAAAACCTCATAAAATCCCAGTGTATGATCTACATTGAATTCATCCTCATATTGAATTTCATCAAGCTGGATAGCATTTTCCAAAAAACTTGGCAGCCTTGCACATTCCTTACATTTTTGAGCTAATTGCTGGAGATATCTCTCTGACATACGTTTACCTTAGGTTTTCTTCTTTCCTATCCTAACTACTCCTAAAGAAGACGGAATTAAAAAGGTGGTATTTACAATGGGTGAAGGATCGAGCAAATTGATCAGTGAGTTGGAGAAGAGGGCTCCCTGGTTGGGAGCACCCTCCGAGACAAGAAGAGACGTCTCCTCAACGGAAAACTAAGTTTGTGAGAAGATGTTTTTTTTTGGGTGTTTTCAATAACGGAAAGAAAATGAGCCAGTGGGGCTCGAGCAGAAGTAGAAAGCTTAAGCAAATGGGAGAAAAATGGGCTCGCAGGCCCGACAATGACAAGACATGGGCAAATAGACCTAAAGCTAGGGAAAAGATCTAAGGGGCACGTGGGCCCAAGTGGTGGGCACGTGGACCCGAAGCAGGAAAAGGAATCTAAAGGGCATGCGGGCCCGATTGATGGGCACGCGGGCCCAAGGTTGTTGGATTGAAATGGGCATAGAAGCCTAGTGGAGTAAGAAGATTTGAATGGGCACTCAGGCCCAATGATCAGTTTGGGTGGCCATTTTGGCCCAGAAGTGGGAATTGGCCTAGATAGCCCATCAAGAAAATCTAGGAGGGAGAGCGTGAGGACTTTGAAATACGTGACCGTAGGATACGGCTCACGTAGGATGTTGTTTGAAGGTGGATTTGAGTGGACAAGTTGTTTAGAGATGGACTTACCCTCGACTGGTTCTTCCTCCTCTATGAAAAACTGAGCCAAAGATGAACTCAGGTTGTCCACTTCCTCCTCTTGCTATGGTGCCTTCCTTCTCTTGATTGGTTCTTCTTCTTTGTCTCTGGCCATCATCATGGTCTCCCCTTTGATGAAGAATTTTTGGAGTCCCATGGCATTTTTTTGCCGGTAGACCATCCTCGGAGTGAAATTGGGCTCATAGCCAAGCCCATGCCTCTTTGGTCTTTGTACGACTTTAATGGGGTGTACAACCCCCTGCAGCTCCTTTCCCAACCCCTTTCCTGGTTGATAGCCCATCCCTTTCATTATTCGCCACACAACTGTATCTGGAGGCGTCGTTATCATTATGACCTCAGGCAGCTCTATAGTTGAAACCAATTGTAGACACGCAATTTTGGCCTAGTTGGAGAGTTTAAATTCTTGTTTTCATGGAGAATATTTAAAGCAAATCGTGTTTTCCGGACGGATCAAGTTTTTTGGCACAGTCCGAAGGGGATCAATAGAACAATCAGCCGGGCCGAATACCCTGTATATAGGGCACCTGGCGCCCTATTTATAGGGCACCAGGCGCCCTATATACAGGGCGCCTGACACCAAATCAAATCGATTCGACTGGCTGATTTGACCCCCCGCAGTGACTCATCTTGTCGATCTGACGGACCTCATGATGTTGGCGCCCTATATATAGGGCGCTATGCCGCGTGGCACTGCTTTTCGGAAATGGCCAAAGTGCCCTCTTTTGAGCTATAAATAGATCTCCATTTGGAGCTTGGAGGAGGTTCCAAGTCCGTACCATCTTAGAGCCCATCCAAGACTACGTTTCCAAGCCACCCTCACCTCCCAAAGCCTTTCAAACCGATCCAAAATCATCCACCAAAAACCCGAAAAACCTTCTGTTTCTGTCACCCAGAAACATGTTTTTTCTCCAACTTTGAGAGCTTCTATCCGTCACTCCTCTTGCATCCAGCATCCAAACCACCCTTCATTAGCTTCATTTGCATATTGTCTACAAGGAGGAGCCCTTACTTCGTCCCGGAAGCCGCCCAGCACTCCGGAGCGGCGTCGCGAAGAGGGGAAGAAAATCTGTTCGGGCCAGACTTAGTGCCCCGTATACAGGGCGCTTTGACCTTGGTCAACGCACCCCATAAGGGGGGCACCTGCAGCTAGCACCCTATATATAGGGCACCAGCAGGGGCAGAAGCTCGTTTTGCCATTTTCGGAGTCCGATCGCCTGTTTGATCGAGTTTTTGTCTCCCTTTTTCATCTTAGCAATGTTCATCATGTTATTTAGCATGCATTTGATCATTTTGCATCTTATATATGTTTAAAAACCTACCAAAAATAGGGGTTGGGATTCCGTCCCGATCCGGTTAGTTCATTCCCTTTTGCATGATTTAGAGTCTTTATCAAGCATGATGCTACACTTACGCAAGAGCTAATGATCTTCATTTGTTTTTCTTTATGTTTTATGCAGGACATTCTTGGATGAATCGACCGGAGTGAAGCTTCAATCCGATCGTAGGTGATAGAACTCTCTAAAGCTCTCCCCTCTTGGCCGGCCGAGAAAGGAGAAGTTAGAACCAAACAATCTCCCCCCGTTTACATCCCCAAGGTACGACGGTCAAACTCCTTCTTCTTCTAGTTCATTTGCTTATCACACTTTGGAGCCTTCGGCTCCTGGCGACCACACACTTCACCTTTCACCACACACCCTTCTTCTCTTCTTCTCCCTCTCTCATCGACAAACGCGAGCCGAACCGGCTCATCCGGGTGCCTACACCTTTTGGCGACCACGGTGGGACAACTCTTGCTTAAGTGAGTTCTTTTCACCTTTTTAAAAGAATGTCCAACATGCTCATCCTTGCTTTGACTCTTGCTTGAGTTCTTACATTCTCCTAGCATTCCTATTCACTTGCTTGTCTACTTGCTTCACTTTAGTATCACTTAGTTTCTTCCGGTTTACTTGCTTTCCGTGGGTCCTCTTTTAAAAGAAAAAAAAAGCACCATCTAATTTTAGGCTTGCTTTAATCGATTTACTTTGACTTTGCACTTTAAAGATTACCTTGCTAAGCATCTTTGCTTATTTTCTTTTAAAAAGTCTAATTTCTCCTCTAAAGCATCTTTAGTTGAATTAGTACTTGCTTTCACCCTTGATTGATCTTACATCATTGCCTTGTTGCATGCTTTTATTTTCTTCTTGTTTTCTCCTCACTCCTTGATATCTCACTTACATTTAGTTTGCATTGGAGTTTCGGGTTCGCCCGTCTCCTTAGGACATTCGAGAAGGGAGGCTCTCTCCTCCCAAAGCCCCACACATCCAAACACCCCTCTTGGTGGTTGCCAACTCCTCCTCCGGGGATTCCCTCTCGGAAGGACCGAGTAGCTTCCATCAAGATCTCCGTAAGTCCCCAGACGTGAAGGATTCTCTCTTCACTGATCGGGCTGGTTGTACCATCTTATCCCAAAACCCGTAGTACCTATTACCTATCGTTGTGAAAAGAGTGACAACCTTAGATTGCTCGGCGTTGTGAGAGCGTAGGGTCTTACCCATTTATTTGAGTGGACATTATTTCTCTTAACAAGCCACTAATTTAAGGTCGAAACACAAAAAAATTTTGCGGTAATCATTCTAAGTCTGTGCTATCACTTGTTTGCAAATCAAAATTGAAAAAACCAAAACCAAAAATTTGAAGACACTTAACAAAAACCCAAAAGAAATCTTTGTTTGAGGTTAATTTGCTTGATAACCTGTTTGTTCAAACAAAAATAAAAAACCTAAAAAAAGAGGAAAATTTTAAAACTAAAAAAAGGGATTCTTGTGTTTTTCGTCACCTTTCCTTTCTATTTATGAACTTGAGATCAGGGCGAGTCGTCGGGATGATGGACCAAGGATACGAGCCATTGCAGTTGGAGTATGACCAATCCTACCTCCACCCGGATGCCGTATGTGCCGTTAATGAACCCGAAATACTCCCTGACACCAGTTCACCCCAACCCCACCCAGATTCTCTGTGGGTGGCATTCGCTCATGCCAACCCAACTCAACTACAAGCCATTGAGGGCATCCTGAAAGGAAAATCTCCTGTCAATCACACCCGTGCCGAGGGTAGCCACCACACTTCTACCCCCCAGTTAGCAACTGACCAACCCGACGCACCAGCACTGGGCCATTCTCACAACGGACCCTTGATTCCAAACTCACCCCATCCGGTGGCCATCCTGAACCACCCGGACCCAAACAACACCACACCACTCAGGCCACCGGTCTATTCTTCCGCACATTTCATTCAAGCATGTCCTCAAGTGCACCACCCGATATACCCTCCTTGCCCGGCCGCTTCAGCCTATCCGATGGCCATGCCGGCAAATCAAGCATCTGTCCTCCCCCTCCTCTTGTCCGAGAATTCTTCGTTGATCAACCTGTGCTTAACAAAATCAATAGGATGGATGAAAAATATCGGGAGCTCAAGCGATTGATCGACATACGAGCTCTCCCCGAGATATCCCTTCCCTCTCTCCCCGTATTCCATCTTCCTCCTTCTGAAATGCCCATTTACCGCCGATATAATGGAAATGAGAATCCTTTCATTCACATCAAAGATTTTCTTTATGAGTTTGTCATGTGGCAAAATGATCTGAAGGCCCTTGCATACCTATTTAGGAGATCATTAGAGGGCTCCGCGTTGGAATGGTTCTATTCACTTGACCCTTTGGAAGCCATCAACTTTGATACCGTCAAAGCAAAGTACTTGCAAAGATACCAAGATCGAGTCGGTCCTACCTATTTGATCACAGATCTTATAGCCGAAAAGATGAGAAACGATGAGGATTTTATAAGATATGCTGATAGATGGAGGGCAATGGCAGAAAGGCTGGCAAATGCACTGTCAGAATCAGAACAAGTCAAGATGATCATCACCAACACCACTCCGGCTCTGAAAAATGTATTGGCATTACATCACCCTGTCACAATGAGCGAACTTTATGAGAGAGCACGGTACATCCAAACCCAACTCCGAGACTCTCCCATCATGAACCTCTTCGACCCTAGGCCCCGAATCACCAAAAGGACAACCACCACTGTAGACACGCCAAATTCGCCTAATTCAGAGCATAAAACTCATGTTTTATAGGGTAACATGTGTGATTGACCTTATAATGATGCCGGGTCTTTTAAAGTTGATTTGGAGCTTCGCCGAACGAAATCGGATGCCTTCCGAAGTTTTCCGCAAAAAGTCGTAATTTCCGAGCGAAAGCCACACGTAAATCGTGTAAGCACGGAAGTTGGCTGAATGACCAATGCCTAATGATCATGCATTGAAGGTTATGTTCATATTCACACCCTGGACAAGTTTTGTTGCATACCGTGCCTTTCCGGTTTGCCGTCGGAGTCATTTTGACCTGTATCGGATCTTCTGTTCACTGCCCTAAATTACGGATAAAATTATTAAGTTTTGGAGGGTGTGATGGCTGATACTATTCTATAGAAAGCTTCTTCGGCCTGTTATCTTTCCAACGCAACAAACGACGTCGAATTCTGAGTTCGGGAGTGTTCGCAATGGCTTCCGGAAGAAGGACGCGCAAAACCAGTCCCATGCGCCCGGGTTCCTGGTCACACGCGCCCGGGACCCAGGGCACGTGGCCATGCGCCCTACCATTGAGGCACGTGACCTTGTGCCCTCACTTGAGGGCACATGCGCCCCACCTTTGAGGCACGAGGGACCCAGTTTTTCACCCGGACTCTACCACTGAACCGCCGATCGGATAAGACCTATTTTCTCGGGATTTGTGCCCATGCGCCCTCATTGGGGGGCACATGCGCCCCTCAGTGGGGTGCATGCGCCCTGCACCAGGGCGCATGCGCCCAAGGGTGGGGCGCAAGGCCCCTATTTTTTAGCCTTGATAACGCCGTCTGTTCTCCTATAAATTAACTCCTATTCCGGTCGTTCCAAAGGCATGAGCACGACACCCCAGGCATCTCAAGACGTCCAACCTCCCTCCTGCATCGATTTTGTGATTTTTAGAGAGAGAATTTCGAGTTTTTAGAGAGAGAAAAGTCGGTTCAAGAGAGAGGAAGGCTGTTCTGCAGGTGATCTGCCAAGTCTTTCTTCTTCGGCCTCTACAGAAGTGTGTGGACGTCTGCTGCCTGAGATCTCTTCATCAAAGTTCTTCCTCTCCAAGTCTTCTTGAGTTTACAATAGAGGGAACTTGATTCCGAGGTCGGGGCTGGTCGTGACGAGCGCAGAAGCAAAGTCGCGCCTGGCAGATCCTGGACTGCTGCTCGGCTTTTTCGACAACACATATTTGGCTATATCTTTCTCTATTCAACTCAGAATCTTGCTGTTATTTTTCCTATCTCTTTGTTTAGTGATTCTCCATACTCCTATCATTTTTTACATTTTTTTGCATTACTTTTATTCTGTTATCGAAAAATAAAAAAGGAGTTAGAGATAACCCGAATCCAGTCAGTTTCTAGTCAATTGTGTGTTTTATGTTATTCTCTTTACATATACTCCACTTTGTCTAGTTCTAATTATCTATTTCACTTGCTTGTTTGTCTAGTTGCACAGAATATCAAGCACCCACCGCGTTGAGGACTCTTCTTCATCGGCCGGCCGAAGAAGGAGAAGCTTTAACTCATATTCTTCACGCTAAGGTACACACGGTCATTTTAATTCTATAAATCGGAACCCATGGTTCCTGGCAACCACATGTCTTAATTTCTTTCTTCTCACCCTCCTCCCACATGACCCAAACCATCTCTTTGGTGATCGAGCGACGCCAAGGGATGAAAGTTCGGGGATCAATGTGAGTGTGGGACCGAGGTGAGAGTTGCTTTCCGAGCTTTATTCCTTTCTTTTCTCATCCCCTCTTGAGGTGACGATCTGGATTCACGGACTTCCCTGAAAAGGAGAGGACCCCGTCAAATTTTTAGAGTTGATAGCTTTGTGGCGACCACGGTGGGACAAGCAATGTCTTCAACCTTGGGTGCTTAGTGTTTTGTTTGCAACTAGTTCTAGTTCTAGACCGGTTCCCACGTGAGCCTTTCCTTCTTTCCACCTCTCTTAAACTTCATGCCCTCTCAAAATTTCTGATTTCACCCATATTTCATCAGATCTGAAGTGCCAAGTATGCCATTTATTTTCTGCATTTTATTTAAACCGGTTCCCACGTGAACCACCCTTTTCCTTTTAAACCGGTTCCCGCATGAACCAATCTCTTTCATTACTTCGGTTCCCACGTGAACCAAACCACTTTCCTTCGGATCTATCCCCACTTGGATCAGATCTTTATTCACCTTTAATTTGCCCCACGTGGCCCTCTTTTGACCATTCAAACCGGTTCCCACGTGAACCACCCCTTTTTACCCAAAACCGGTTCCCACGTGAACCACCTTTACTTTTTACCCCAGTTCCCACATCGGTCCCCACGTGGACCACCCTTTTGCTTGGCTATCAGATCTGAATCCTCTTCTTTCCATCACTTTTCACTATCTCCATTTGGCTCACATATGAAACAAGTCTAGATTCTAGTTTCTAGTTGCTTATCTAGTTTCTAATTGCTTGTCTTGTGTCATTGCTTGTTTATTTAAGTTCATGTTTTGCTCATTACTTGTTTTATTACTTGATTGCATTCTCTGTTCCTTCTCTCTACCTCCTTCTTTTACACTTTTTTGAGGCGGGAGCTCACTCTCCCATTTACCCCTCCCATCCAAAACACCCTCTTGGTGGATTCTGACCTCTCTCCTGGGATATTCCTTCCTAGTTGACTTGGTTGGCTTTCATCAAGGCCTCCGTAATTCCTCATACGTGGAGTATTCCTCTTCACGATCGGGTTGGTTGTACCACTCCCCAAAACCCGAAGCATCCTACGTTACCTACACGTGGTGAGATTGTGTGAAACCTAGGTCATTGGAGATTGGAGTTAGGATCCTAACCCATTTGTTGAGAGAACAATTCTTAACAAAATCCATAAACCTAAGGTTTAATCAAAATCATTGCGTAATCTTGCTTTCAAGTCTTTGCATAACTTGTTTGTCAAACAAAAATTCAAACCTCTAACTTTTTGCAAGATACTAAAAAAAACAGAAAAAAAGTTCTTTGTTTGCTCTGTCAACTTGTTTGTTTTACTTTCTCCTTGAAGTTCAATGCAACTAAGGTCTAGAAGGCACGTTGGAATGGCGGAACAAGCTGAACATCGAGAGCATGAGATGGGTCATCAACCAAATCCGTCAGATGGCCGTGTTAATCCATTGTTTGAGTCACAAGCGCAAGAGGTCCCTCAACCATCTGCTCCTCGTGATGTTGAACAACTCTTTAGGGAGTTGTCTCTCTATACTGACCCAGAAACCTATGCCCGCATACAATCCATGGTGAAGGGCAAAATTGCTTCAGATCAGGCTGAAACCAATCAAGTTGCCTTATCTCCTCATCCTCTGGTTCGACCACCACTCATTCAATCACCCTTTGTTCAACCTCCTGTTGTTCAACAATCTATGAATCAACCATCGCTAGCACAACCATTTGTAGTTCAACCATCTATAGTTCAACCATCTGTGGTCCAACCCTCATTTTTTCAACCATCTTATTTCAACCATGTTGCTCCCTTGGCCCATCAAGTCATGGGACAATCTTCAAGTCATGCTCCTCAATTCCAAAATCATGTCTCTAACCACATACCCCAACCAGTAAACCAAGAACCTGCTCTCACCAGGGCAATCATGGATCAGCTCACCCAGATGAATGAATGTTATGAAGAGCTGAGATGTCGCCTGGACTCCAAGTCAGTGCCTGAAATCTCCATTCCTTCTCTGCCAGTCCTACACCTACCACCTTCTGAGCTACCAGTTTATCGCCGCTACAATGGTACTGGCAACCCTTTTCTCCACCTTAAAGATTTTCTCTATGAATCCTCATTCTGGAAAGATGATCGTAGGGTTCTTGCTTTCTTATTCCGTCGATCACTAGAAGGGTCTGCATTGGAATGGTTCTACTCACTCGACTCCTTTGAGGCAGGAGACTTCGATATTGTTAAAACCAAATTCTTGCAAAGATACAGAGACCGGGTGGCACCAGCATGCTCCATTACAGACTTGATTGCTGAGAAGATGAAGCCCGAAGAGGACTTCATAAAGTTTGCTGATCGCTGGAGGGGAATGGCAGAAAAATTGACAGATGTTATTTCTGAAGGGGAACAAGTAAAGATGCTCATTGGAAACACTACACCTGCTCTGAGAAATGTATTGATCATGCACCATCCTACCACAATGAATGAACTCTATGACAGTGCCCGATACTTGCAAGCCCACTTCAAGGATGCCACAATGATAAACCCTTTTGATCCTAAACCAAGAAACCTCAGGAAAACCCCATCTGCACCAGTTGGTCCTACACCCGAAGGAGTGGTTAACAATGAAGCAATAAACACTGTGGGGAACCAGGGAGGGAACCGTCAAAACTAGTACAGAAACCCACCACAAAACCTTTCCTATTACCCCCCTCAACAACAGGTTAGGCCACCACAACCACGACAACCACAACAACCCCCGCAACCAGTAGCACAACCTCAACAACCTCGTCAACCTACCTACAATAGGGCACCACCACCACCCAATCAGGCACCACGAAGGGGAGGTCCTAGGAGAGAGAACTACCAGCAACTCCCTTACTCCTTGACCGACATTTTCAATGTACTCATGGCGGAAAAACAGTTGGAATTTCCCAAGGAAAGAGAGGTTTGGCCAACAAACGCAGATATGTCCCGATACTGTGCTTACCACCGGTGTCCTGGTCACACTGTAGAAGTGTGCTTTCAATTCAAGGATTACATCCACGATCTAAATGACCAAGGCAGCATTGATTGGGTCCAAATGGGGGAATGCATACAAGCTATGAAGGCTAGGCAGCAGCAGCGGCAGCGTCCACCGGCTCAACCTCAACAACAACCTGGCTTGGGGATTGTTCAGAATCCGCTCCCATTACATGCTTCCGCTCCAGCACCGGCACCAACACATCCAAACCCAGGAATTGGTCTAGTACACTCCATTGTCCAGGGAGATGCCAGCCGTGCTCAAGGTTGGCAACTAGAAAACCAAAATGCAACCATGCCTGTCAACCCGGCTAGGCCTCCTGCTATGAACCCTCCTAGACAGATAATCCGTGCACCTGCTACTCCACAACTACCACAAAGCTCAATAACCCAACCACTGGCCGCCACTTCTTCTCACCGGCCCATCATTAGGCAAGCCCCCTCCTTAACAACACCTTTTTCAACCATTGTTACACATCGACCCTTGCTCATCCGACCACCACAATCACCACCAAACCTAAACCCCCAGCCTACGAGCTCTACCACTCCAAAACCCCAACCTATCATACCACCATAACCAATCCCACAACCTACACCTTCATTAAACTCATCAACCACTTCTGCACCCCGGCCTCTTCTTATCAGGCCACCAGTATCACCATCACTACCACCTCCATATCCTACCCCTCTACCAACTAACCCCATCATCCCAAAACCATCGATCCCATTACCTATCATACCTGCATCTACACCACCTGTTCCACCACAATCCACCCCAGTTAACCCGTCACCTCTACCCGACCACCAAATAGCCCCGGTGCTTCGGAGTGGGATGATGTTCCAATGGCTCTTTCCCCAAGCTAGTACTCAACCGCAGGATCAAGTGGAGGAGGAACAAGTAGAAGAACCATTGCCAGGCACAACCTATGATCTGTTAAAGCATTTAGATAAAACACCGGCCCGTATTTCTATACTTGAGTTGATCAAAAGATCAAAGGTGCACCAGGAGATTCTACAGCAGTACTTGAAAAGGGTCATGGTGAATGAAGATCTCCCACCTGAGAAGATCACTACAGTGTTAGCCCCTAGAAGTGAGCATACAACACTCACTTTCTCTCAGGAGGAATTAGCAGATCCCGAATTTAGAAGATATGCTTTGCATGTGGCTGTGATTATCTGTAATATTGAAGTGAAATCCTATTTGGTTGACACTGGAGCTTCTATCAACGTTATACCACCAGAAACTTTGCAGTTGTGCGGTATTTATGAACAAGAAATCAAGCCATCTTGTGCCATGGTGACGGCCTACGACAACTCCAAGAAATCTGCACGTGGGGTGGTGACTCTAGAAGTCAAACTTGGACCATGTACGGTCACAACGGAATTTCATGTTCTAGAATTGGATCCAACTTTTCGAGCTATACTTGGGAGGCCATACTTGGAGGCAATAGGAGCTGTGGCTTCAACAAACCACCAGTGCATAAAGTTTCCCTTTAAAGGACAGGTGGTCAAGGTGACTAGCATGCCTATAAGGGATGAGCTGAACGATGCTTCTTTACCCCTAGGTCTGTCAATACAACCCCAGATCTCAGTGGGAGAATTGCCAGAAGTCAGATGCATGACCGCCTCTCTACCAGACACACTGGGATGGCGGATGATGATGAAATTGGGCTATCAGCCTGGAAGAGGTTTAGGCAAGGATTTTCAAGGGATCACTCAGCCAATTGAAACTGTGAAAAGGCTACACAGGCAGGGGTTGGGATATAAAGAGGGTTCCATCCCAAGGAGGATCTTCCAGCCAGGATATGCCATGGGGCTCCACACATTCTTTATCAAAGGGGAGACCATGATGATGGCTGAAGATGGCAAAAGTTCCATGATAGCTGTCAAGAGAAGGAAAGCTCCAGATGAAGAAGAAGAAGACTTGGAAGACCTGTGCTTATCTTTGACTCGTTTGTTCTCAAGTGGGGAAGAGCACCAGGAACCACTCAAGGGCAGACCAATCTTGGATCATCTAGTTAAGCATGTTACCCAAGTCAAAACCATTCCACGAGGCCCAAATACAACAATGCCATGTTTGAACCTCGTACCATTATTTCTAGATCTTTTGGATGGGCTTCAGGGCCCACTTACCCACTTTGGGCTCATGTGCCCTCTTCAACCTTCTACTCTTATTGGGCCTGCTTGCCCATTTGCTTCCCTCATCAACTTCAGAACTGAGGGCTTTCCTCAATATGGGCTCACATGCCCATTTATTTCTAAGATCGGGTCCACGTACCCGTTTACTTTTTTCATCAGTTTTGGACCCATGAGTCCACTTTCTGTTACCATTGGGCCCACGAGCCCCTTTTTCCCCTTTATTCTTAAGTTTTTTCCTCTATTAATTCAGTCATCTTCTAGCAAGCCTTGAGTCACTCAGACTCATTCTATCTTTTTACTTGAAATTTCCAAAACATCTTCTCTGAAACTCACATTTCCATCGAGGAGACGTCTCTACTCATCCCAGAGGGTACTCCCAATTAGGGATCCCCCTTTTCTGAATCATTGATCAATTTGCTCGATCCTCCCTCCACTATAAATACCACCTTTCCAGCTTTATCTTCAGTAGGTCAAGTTAGGTTAGAAAATAGGAAAGTCAGAGGTAAAGGAGTTTCAAACAGATATCTGCAACAATTGGCATAGAAATGTGTACAGTCTTGACTGATCGGTTAGGGCGATGGCAGAGTTTCCTATCCCAATTTGATATCACTTATGTCCCACAGAAGGCAATTAAGGGCTATGCTATTGCTGAACACCTTGCCCATCATCCCATACCCATCTTTGACCCAGTCCGGTCAGAGTTCCCGGATGACGAACTAATGTCAGTCCGATCTTCCAATCTTTGGACATTATATTTTGACGGGGCTCTGAACTCTCATGGTAGAGGGATAGGTATTGTCCTTCTGTCACCTGAAGGTGTCACCATTCCACAGGCTTTTCAACTTAACTTTCCAGCAACCAACAACATAGCTGAGTATGAAGCCTTGCTGGCCGGGCTGGAGGCCGCTCATTTCCATGGTGCCACCGAACTGAGGGTGATAGGTGATAGTCAATTGATCCTACGCCAGGTCCTATCCAAGTACCGAACTTACCATCCAAACCTCAAACCCTACTTTAGATACGCGAATTCGGCCCGATTACAAAAAGAACAATCCCATTTCTATAGATAACACTTGTTTTCTCCCGATCGGAGAGGTCGATTTGACATAAAAACAATCAAATTTCAGAAAATCTTGAGGCATTCCGATGTCACGACGCCTGGCGTCGCGACGTCAGAGCACCTGGCATTTTCCGCCTTTTCACCCTTCCGTCCGGCCGGCCGACTTCGTACCCAGAGAGGTACGAAAGTACAAGCGCTCTTCTGCCAGAGCGCCTGCAATTCCGCGCATGACAGTCGGCTTTTCAGACGGTCAGCGATGCGTTGTCGAAATCGTACCTAGGGTACAGGCGCTCCGCCGTCGGAGCACCTGGATTCCCGCCTGACAACTGTCACCGCAGGCTTCGCGTGCGCCGAATTCACAGTCTGACAGTCGTAGGTCGTAGGTTCTCCCCTGTCAGAGCGCCAGGATTTCTGCTGACAACCGCCGCCTGACACGCAGGGTGGTAGGTGGCGACAGGTATGGTCGGACGTGCTGATCCGCCGACTTGTCGGCGGATTTTCAGGCGCTCCCATACCGCGACGCCAGGCGTCCTCAAGGCGGAGCGCTAGGGTCACTTTTGCGCACCTATAAAAGGAGACCCTTCTCCCACATTTAAGAGGTTCCAAGAGAGAGATTCCAAGGAGTTGAAGGAAGGATTCCCAGAGCCTTAACTTTTCAAGAGTTTTCTTGAGCCCTCCAACATCCTCCCACCACCTTCCAAGCCCCATCTCACTCCCAAGCCTTTCCATCCTCCATTACACCTCTTTCACCCCGCTCATTCAATACCACTCAAAAAAAGCCATTCAAGACCCCTGCCATCATACCATTGAAAGCCATTGTAAACCATCACAAAGAGTACCAAGAAACCTCCAAAACCGACTAGGAATCCGATCCCTCGTCATTGGAACCGGGAGAAGATTGTATTGAAGACTGCCGCAGAAGGACTGGAGCGCTCCCCCGACGCGACGCCAGGCGACCTGTGGTCGGAGCGCCTGCAATTTCCAGAAGCCAGAAGCACCGGGCTTCTCTACGATCTTCTTCCTTACCTTACCCTCTCCTTTGTTGTTCATTTGGGTTTCATTATGCATGTTGCATTAGTATGGCATAACGTATCTTAGTCTTAGGTCATTTAGATCCTCCCTTAAGAAGGGGTTAGGAGTTAGTCCTAATCCGGTTCGTTCAACCCCTTTTGCCATCGCTCTTCTTTCATACGAATAGTTGCTGCTCCATCTTTAGTTCTAATCGTTGTGCTTTCGTTCATACTTTCTTTTCAGGCAAGCGAGTTTCTCCAAGGCTCTTCTTCCCCGGCCGGCCGAGGAAGGAGAAGATAGAACCCCCGCAATCTCCTAGTCTATCGAGGTAACCGGTCACTCTCACTTTCTTTACTAGTTTATCTCTCTTATTTCTATCATCGGAGCCTCTCTGGCTCCTGGCGACCACACCATCCCTTCCTCTTTCGGTTTGTAGGTTAAGTTAGTGTTGATAATGCCACCGGCTATCTGATCTTCTTTCCCCTCGATTCTCCTCACGACCCGGACCGGTCCTTCGATGCCCAAGTGACATCAAGGGTTGAGTAGTTCGGGGATCAAGGTGAGTGTGGAAAAGGAAAGAAGGAAGAGAAGCGGGCAATAGACTGGTTCGTTGGAATCATCCACGACTGTGCCTATGGCGTGATTAACACAAACCCACCCTATCAAAACCGTAAGGAAGGAGAAACACACACACACGCGCCGCGCACCTATACACCCGTGTCTCTCCCTCCTCTCCTCTCTCCCCCCTCCACACCCTCTTTCCCGGCGTCCACATCCTTTGGCGACCACGGTGGGACTTCTAAAGCCAAGGGAAAGTCGCTTGCCATATTTCTTTGAATGAAAGCCTCTTCCATCAAGTAAGTCTTCTATTCACTCTCTTTATCTCCACGTTTATTTGTATTTCGTCCTCCTCCTTTTAAAGTTAGAACCTCTCTTGCTCACCGCGTGGGCCACTACTCCTTGGCTCCCGTGTGAGCCACCTCTCATTTCCCCACTCACCGCGTGAGTGGTACATCATCGGCCCCGCGTGGCCATCTCTTCGTTGATCCTATCAAAGGGGCACCACCGCTTCCCTTTGCTAGGACATTTGCAAACCGAGCTCCGCGAGCCCGAAGCATCTACAAGCACCGACTCCCGCGCGAGTCAACTCTACTTTTAATACCTTTTCATTTAAAAAGCATTGTCATTTATTGCTTTCTCAGCTTCATATCACCTTTATGTCCCCGCGGGACCCTTGCTTTCTAGCTTTTCTTAAAATTTGCTGATTCCCGTTAAAAGCGTCCTGATACCGCGACGCCTGGCGGCGCGGTACCGGAGCGCCTGCAATTCCCCGAAACTGCTTTTAGTTCATGCTTCTTGTTTCACTTCCAACCCTTATCACTCTTACTACCTTCTAATTTTCAGCATGCAAACCTGTCTTAGTGTTTAAATTTCTTTGTGCACCATCATCTCTTAAGTTTCTTTGTACTTCTCTCACGTTGTGTTGCTTTTATTTTATTTTGCTTGCTCCTTTATCCTTACTTATTCTCTTGCATTAGCTTGCATCGAGGTACCGGTTCCATCCGGCCTCGTAGGTCATCCGAGAAGGGGGGCTCACTCTCCTCCCAAAGCCATACACATCCAAAACACCATTCTTGGTGGATCTCGACTTCTCTTCCGGGGATTCCCTCTCGGTTGACTAAGTTGGTTTCCGCCAAGGCCTCCGTAAGTCCCCAGACGTGAAGGATTCCCTCTTCACCGATCGGGCTGGTTGTACCATTTCCCCAAAACCCGAAGTTTACCCATTACCTATCCGTGTGAGAAATCGTTTCACCTTACGTTGCTCGGCGTTGTGTGAGCATAAGGTCCCACCCATTTATTTGAGTGGACAATACTTTGCTAAACAAGCCACTAATCTAAGGTTGGAACAAAAATTTGCGCTAAGCATTCCAAGTCTTTGCTTTAACTTGTTTGTGTAACCAAAAGAAAAAGGAAAAAGGGGGGGAGACTCTCTCCTACAAAAAAATCTAAAAAAAGTCACCAAAAGAAGTTGTTCCTTTGAGGTAAAAACTTCTCTGATCACGACAATCAAAGAAAATAACCTCTAAGAAGCAATCCAAAAAAAAATCTCTCTGTCAAAGAAAACTTTGCTTTCGGATAAAAACTTGTCTTCTAGAATTAAACAACCCAAAAAGAAAAATCTGCTCAAAAGAAAACACCCAAAAGAAGAAAACTTCGTCTTTCTTTGCTTTATGCCTGTGTCGCTCAGGTCCGGACGAGTCATCATGGATCAACACCGCGAGCAAGCAGAGTATGAACAGGCCTACTTTGGGGCAGAAGGCGAGCCGTCACTCCTCCCCGACGCTGTCTATGCCGTTAACGAACCAGGAGCTCCCGCTGAGCTGGATCAAGTTTCTCCTCCACCCAACCCGGGCTCCCTTTGGGAGGCATTATCTCATGCCGACCCCACCCAACTTCAAGCCATCGAGGCTATTCTCAAGGGCAAGTCGCCCGCCGATCATGACCCTCTCACCGGTGGTTTACGTGTTTCTACCCCTCGTTCAGTAGCACGTCGACCCGATGCGGCCGCCCATGGCCATTCCTATACCGGGCCATCGCCCCCAAGTTCTCCTCATCCGGTGGCTATCCTAAACCACCCGGATCCAAATTTGGCCGCACCATCACGGCCACCAGTCTTCTCTTCTAATCATCTTAATCTTCCCCATCAAGCAGCATGTCCACCAACCCACATTCCATGTCCGGCCGCTTCAGGCTACTTAGCTCCCCCTCCGGTGTATCAAACACCCCCTCCTCCCCCAATTGTTCGAGAGCCCTCTATTGACCAGGCCATGCTAAACCGCCTAAGTCAGATGGAGGAGCAGTACAAAGAAATTCGCCGTCTGGTTGGCACCAAAGTTGCCCCTGAAATATCTCTCCCCTCGCTCCCTACTTTCCATCTTCCTCACTCCGAAATGCCGGTGTTCCGCCGTTACAACGTGTCCGGTAACCCCTTCCTCCACGTCAAAGACTTCCTATACGAATCCGTCACATGGCAGAATGATCCGAGAGCCCTTGCTTTTCTATTTAGAAGATCATTGGAGGGCTCGGCGCTTGAGTGGTTCTATTCACTTGATTCAACGGAGGCCGGTAACTTTGATATTGTCAAAGCCAAATTTTTGCAGAGATATCAAGACCGGGTTGGAATAGCCTACTCCATCACCGACCTTGTAGCTGAGAAAATGAAAGCAGATGAGGATTTTATCAGGTATGCAGATAGATGGAGGGCCATGGCAGAGAAGCTCACAGATCCGATGTCAGAACAAGAGCAGGTCAAGCTAATCATAACAAATGCAACCCCGACCATGAAGAACATGCTTGCCCTTCACCATCCCACTTCCATGAGTGAGTTATATGAAAAGGCGCGGTACATCCAGACCCAGCTCCGGGATTTACCTATTATGAACCTATTTGATCCCCGACCTCGGGTCACCAAGAAAACCTTTCCTTCCACCTCTGGACCAGTAACTGAGGGGATAGTAAGCCATGAGCATGTTAGTGTTGTGGGGAATCCCCCTAACAATTACCCACACCAACATAGAAACCCTCCTCCTAACAGGAATGCTCCGATCCTCCGGCACCAGCCTCGGCCCCAACTTCCCCCACCGCCTCCCCCCTACCAAGCCCCACAAAACCCACCCCCGAACCAACAACTCTTGATGCCTCGCGCCCCACCACCCCGGGCCCCAGAAAACTACCACCACGCCCCTCCTCCGGTTGCACACCAACCAAGGAAAACCGGTCCCCGACGAAAAAATTACCCGCCATTGCCCTACTCACTTACAGATATCTTCAATGCCTTGATGGCCGCACAACAGATAGAGCTCCCAAAAGAAAGACCTGTCTGGCCAAGCACGGCAAACACTGGACGGTATTGCATGTATCACCGATACCCGGGTCACATGATCGAGGATTGTTTTCAATTCAGAGACTACATCCATGATCTTCACGACCAAGGGAGTATTGATTGGGCACAAATGGGGGTATATATTGAGTCTTTGAAAACACAACGATCGAGACCTCGAGGGCAGTAAGAAGAAAGAAGAAGAAGAACAACAACAACAACAACAGCAACAACAGCCGCATGATCAGGGCCTTGGGATAGTGCGCAACCCTTTGCCAAACCATGCGCCCGCTCCGATGGCAGCACCCCCTCACCATCCCATAAATCCTATCCTAACCCCGGCCGAAGAATCATCCCGCCGAGGACAAGATTGGCAAATGGACCCGGCTACCGCCTCCTTCCAAACATACACCCCTCACCACCCTGATAGGGCCATCTTGTCCATCCCCCGTACCTCTCCCAACCTACCACCTATCATCCGTACACCGCCACGACCTGCGGAGGGGTCTGTCACCGCAACCCCTCTTCTCTTAGGACCAATTATCCGACCACGTGCACCACCTCCATTAGCTGTCACACCCCCTCTACCACCCATCATTAGACCAGCACCCCCGTTGACCAATCCAGCATCCACCATGCCAGTAAAAATGCCACAACCATCACCCCTCCCCATTCGGCCCATTAGCCCAGTAACAACCCCGCTTAGCCCTGTCAATGCCCCACCACCTCCGCCCAAGCATACCCAGTCCAGTCACTTAGATCACATGCCAGTCCCCGTCAAAACATCACCTGCCGGGCCTACACCACCTCTTGCTGCCATCCTACGGAGCGGACGTATGGTCCAACGCGTCTTTCCCCAAGCCGGTGCAACGCAAGCAGCCCCAGAAATTGAGGAAGAACCAGTTGAGGAACCAATACCAGGAACTACATATGATCTGCTGAAACACCTCGATAAAACACCAGCCAGAATTTCTATTCTGGAATTAATCAAGCGGTCCAAAGTTCACCAAGAGGTGTTCCAGCAATATTTACAAAAGGTGCTTGTCAGTGAAAGCCTCCCGCCCGAGAGAATCACCGCTGTCTTGGCTCCCCGGAGTGAACATCCAGCCCTAACTTTCACTGATGAGGAGTTGGCAGCCCCTGAAGTCAGGAGGTGTGCATTATGCTTAACAGTAAACATTCGAGGCACCCCGATAGATTCATGCTTGGTAGATACCGGTGCCTCCTTAAACATCATACCTCCCGAGACATTGAACTGTTGTGGCATTTCAGAAACGGAGATCCAGCCTTCTCACATCACTGTGATGGCATTTGATAACATGAAGCGACCCGCGCACGGAACCATTCTTCTTGATGTCGAGCTCGGTCCCAAGACAGTCACAGTTGACTTCCATGTGTTGGAGATGGATCCTACCTACCGGGTCATTTTGGGCCGTCCTTATCTTGAAGCATTAGAGGCGGTAGCATCTACTAATCATCGTTGTATCAAGTTCCCTCACAAGGGGCAAATTGTAAAGGTAACCAGTTATGTAACAGTGACGCCAGCTACTGGATTACCAAGCCAGCCAGTTTTCACATTAATAGAAACACCAAGAAAAAGATGGCAGCCAAAGCAAAAAAGGAAGAACATAGAAGAACCGATAGGATGGCACATCATGAGAATTCTGGGGTATCAAGAGGGCCAAGGGTTGGGAAAATTCTTGCAAGGCATCACAGAACCCATCAGCCCCGCCAATCGACTTACTAAAACTGGCCTGGGATATGATGGGACGATCCAGAATGGCAAAAGGCCCGAACAACAGTCACTAGCAGAAGGCCTTGCAAAATACTTTCTTAAAGGGGAAATAATCCAGATTAAAGAAGAGGAGCCAGGCTATCTCAACGACATCAACAATCGTCCACGAAAAAGGCAGAAGATCGACGAAGGTGAGGATGAATTGTTCTTACCTTTATCATTATTATTTCTGGTCGAGGAAGAAGAATCAAGGAAAGAACCGCTTGAGTCGCCAAGGATCAGTAAGCACCCCGGCAGTCAAATTTGCCATTCCCCCCTAATCATTCCGCGAGGACCTTCCCTCAACTTTTCATTCTCTGGGGCTGAGCCCCTCTTTCAATTAAGCCTCTCCCATGGGCTCCCAATGCCCTTCTATGGCAGGCCCTTCCCGGCCCATGCAAGGAATGAACTACCCCCGTCCCACACAATCATCACCATTGGGCCCGAGAGCCCTCTCCATTCTACATTAATTTAGGCCTTTGCCTCTTTGGCCATTGAGCAAGTTCAATCCTGGGTCAGACCAGATGGTCCGCCCGATCCACTAAATCTTCCCCTTCTAGAGTCAACCGACTCATCTCCGATCAAGGAGGACCACGACCCCGTCCAAAATTTTTCTCAAACTTTCACATTCCTTTCCCTCCGTAGTGAAAACAGTGCCATGACCCGTCCTGTGCATATGATTGGCACCGCCAAAAAAAAAACGTCCTTCTCACAACTCGCATTTCGATCGAGGAAATATCCATCTTTGCCCCCAAGGACTTTCCGACCTCGGGGACCGAGTCTTTGAGCGAGTTGCTCTGCCCTTCACCCCCTGTAGATATCACTTCTCCTAACCTCCCCTCCTCACCATCTCATTCATTTCCCCTAGGGTTAGTGTCCAAAAGAGTCCAGGCTAAGGGTAAGAGGGTACCAAATCGGTATTTATATCAACTAGCTGGCAAGAGCTTAGAATGTGCGAAATTGCCAGGATTTTGGGATAACAGTATTCAGCTGGATGAAGTCTTCTATGAGGACGAAGAAAACATGGATCAATCTTTGGGAGTATATGAAGTCGGTTCAGAAAAGGACATTGATATAGATGAGGAAGAGGATGTAGAAGATGCCTATGCTTCAGGCTTGAGGAGATTTGAAGAACCCTTAGCTTCTGTTGATGAGCCTACGAAGGAACTTAATCTTGGAACGTTGGATGATCCAAAAGTTGTTCTCATCAGTGCTAGTCTATCCCCCTCCCAAGAATCAGATTTGATAGGGACTTTGCAAGAATACCGGGATACATTTGCATGGACTTATCAGGATATGCCGGGACTAGACAATTCACTGGTCGAACATCGTTTGACACTTAAGGATGGAGTCATCACAGTAAAACAAAAGCTTAGAAGATTTCACCCAGAAGTGGCCCTAAAAATGAAAGAAGAGGTCGATAAATTGCATCAAGCCAAATTCATTAGAGTCGTCCTTTATCCTCAATGGGTGGCTAACATTGTCCCAGTAATGAAGAAAGATGGCAAAGTCCGCATCTGCATTGATTTTAGAGATTTGAACAAAGCCTGCCCTAAGGATGATTTTCCTCTCCCTCACATCGATGCACTTGTTGATAATACAGCCGGTTTTGAAACCCTCTCGTTCATGGATGGATATTCTGGGTACAATCAAATTCGGCTAGCGTAAGAGGATCAGGAGAAAACATCGTTCACTACGCCTTGGGGAACGTATTGTTATGTCGTCATGCCTTTCGGACTAAAGAACGCAGGAGCTACCTATCAGAGGGCAATGATGGCGATCTTTCATGATATGATGCATCAATGTGTAGAGGTGTACGTGGACGATTTAGTGGTCAAGTCCCGAACCCGAGATGAACATGCTGAGGTTTTAAGAAAGGTCTTGCAGAGAGCTCGAGAGTTCAAGCTAAAGATGAACCCGAAGAAATGTGTGTTCGACGTAGCATCCAGCAAGTTATTGGGTTTCATTGTTAGCAAAAGGGGGATTGAGATCGATCCCAATAAAACCAAGGCTATCATTGATATGCCCCCACCAAAGAATTTGAAAGAACTTAGGGGGTTGATTGGAAGATTGCAATTTGTCCGCCGGTTTATCTCGCAGCATTCTCAAAGGTGTAAGCCTTTTTATGAGTTAACCAGGGCAAAAACAGAATTTAAATGGGATCAGAAATGCCAGGAGGCTTTTGACGGTTTGAAAAAATACCTTTCTAGCCCTCCTGTACTCCAACCCCCGAATCCAGGCAAGCCTTTGATTTTGTACATCTCGGTTATAAACGAATCCTTAGGTGCCGTGTTAGCACAAATAGACGAGGAAGGGAAAGAACGGGCTGCTTACTATCTTTCTAAGATCTTTGACCCTTGTGAGATGAACTACACCACCATGGAGAAGACCTGTGTCTCTCTAGTTTGGGTGGTACAGAAACTCAAGCACTATTTTCTCGCTCATGAGGTCAATCTCATCGCCCGAATGAATCCTATCAAATTCCTCCTCGAGAAATCTGTCCTCACTGACCGACTTGCCAGATGGCAAAGTTTTCTCTCCCAATTTGACATCACTTACATTCAACAGAAATCAATCAGAGGGTACGCTATTGCCGAGCATTTGGCTCACCATCCCATCCCTAACTTTGACCTGGTCCAGTCTCGAATCGCCCGACGAAGGGCTCTTGTCCCTCCATCATTCTGAACTATGGACCCTTTATTTTGATGGTGCTTTAAATTCCCAAGGAAGAGGAATCAGAGTTTCCCTTCTGTCCCCGGAAGGGGTTGTTATTCCCCAAGCCTTCCAACTCTGCTTTCCCGCCACCAACAACATTGCTGAATACGAGGCCCTCTTAGCTGGATTAGAGGCTGCTCGCTTCCACGGAGCCACCAAGTTAAGAATTATAGGCGACAGCCAACTGATTCTTCGGCAAGTACTCTCCAGATATCGAACATCTCATCCTGGACTCAAGCCGTATCAAGAACTCACTTCTTCTTACATCAAGCTCTTCACCAAGCTCGAATTTGTCCATATCCCTCGTGCTCAGAATATCCTTGCTGATTCTCTAGCATCGTTGGCATCCTCTTTATCAATCCCGCTGGGCATGTCTGATAGGACCATTTCTGTCCAGCGGAAGATGATACATGCTATTAAGGATGCTCGATTTCTCGATGTCCAAGAGGAGTTCGCAAGAAAGGAATTGCTTGAGCAAAAGGAGGAATTGTCAATCATTGAGGTTGAAGAATTAAACGAAGAAGAAGAGAGGCCATGGTACCATGAGATTGCTCAATATTGCCAGGATCAGACCTACCCGCCCGAGCTTACAGCCGACGAAAGAAAAGCTGTCAGAAGGATTTCCCAGAAATATCTAGTGCTGGGCGGAACACTCTTTAAAAGAAGCATGACAGGGGTTCTGTTGCGTTGTGTAGATGAAAAAGAAGCCGAAGTAGTACTTGAAGAAGCTCACTCAGGGGTGTGTGGGGGCCACGTTAGTGCCCAAGCCCTTGCCAAAAAGATCATTCGGCAGGGGTATTACTGGCCCACATTGGAGGAGGATTGCTCAATCTTTGTCCGGCACTGCCACCAATGTCAACTCCATGCCGATAAGATCCACTCTCCGGCATCTTCTCTCCATCCTATCCATGCCCCCTGGCCTTTCGCTATGTGGGCTTTTGATATCATTGGTCCCCTTGGTGATCCCAACTCCACAAACAAAACTAAGTCTTTTATTCTCACCGCGACGGAGTACTTCACCAAATGGGCCGAAGCAGAAGCTTATACAGAGATCAAGGCATCAACGGTGTGCACCTTCATCATGCGCAACATCCTGTCCAGATTCGGAATCCCCGGCGACATCGTAACCGACAATGGGCCTCAGTTTGTCTCTCAAGAGCTGCAAGACCTTTACAACAGGTATCGCATACAATTGCATCATTCATCCCCATATTACCCTCAAGGCAACGGTCAAGCAGAAGCCACTAACAAAACCCTGATAAAAATCATTAAGAAAACATGTGAGTCCAGCAGGTTCGCGGATTGGCCGGATAAGTTGATCGATGCTCTATGGGCCTACCGCACTTCGGTCCGAACCCCAACGGGCCAGACTCCCTATGCCTTGGCATACGGAATGGAGGCGGTAGTCCCATATGAAGTACTCGTTCCTTCCCTCCGAGTTCAGATCGATCGAGACATCCCTACGGATGATCGGCAGGAATCTCTCCTACCACAGCTCGAACTCTTGGACGAAAGGAGGCTGGCCGCCGCCGAACATGCCCGGACTTATCAGAATAGGCTTAAAAGATTTTATCAGAAAATGGTGGTTGAGAGAAAATTTGAAATCGGTGAGGTTGTGCTTAAAAGAATTTTCATAAAGCCGGGCGGTCCCCGCTCAAAGCTTCAACCAAATTGGGAGGGACCCTTTGTGATTTCAGAAACATACCCTGGCAATTCTTACAAGCTAGTTAACGCAGATGGGGACGAATTAACTCACCCTTGGAATGGACTCTATCTTAAGAAATATTTTCCCTAAAAATGACAAAAAGATGTAAAACACTCAAAATTCTAAGAGGAGTCCGTTCTCACCTGTCCTTGCTTGCTATTAGGCCCACCCGTCCAAGTAAGGGTTAAGGATAAGCATCACACTATGCACATCGCACGCCTAGGCTCCGGGATTCGACGGTCAAAGCCGGAAAAGATAATCAGGTAGCGCTAGGCAAAGAAGATCAACCATGCCCTATTCTTCTCTCGCTTCGGCCCGAGGAAAGATTCAAGGGACTTCGGACGAGGAATACTGAAAATATCCACCATCTGGGAAGAGTGGAAAATCCTAGAGGGTCTGTCTTCTCAAAAGAAAAAGGCACCAAAAGATGGGCAATGAACCCCTCAGGTCAACCGAAAAAATGCATAGACCTGTCTGAATGAGTGCTTAAAAAACAGCCCAAAAAAGAAAAGGCTCCAAAAGATGGGCAATGAACCCCTCAGGCAAAAATGACCTGTCCGAATGTGGGCCACAAAAATGGGCAAGAAGGAATGACCCAAAAGGATTTAAACTTGGCAGATGAGCGTCAGTACGGAAACCCGCTTGATATCCTTTGAGTTTGGCCAGAGGCTTATCTTAATTTCTTCCTTCTTCGACCACCATGGGTAGGGTTGATCAACCGAGCCCCAGCAGGACCCTGGTTTGTTGAAGGCAGAAAGCCTAAGAATCCGGGGAGGAGGCACATCACCTACACGTGGCACTTATCCTTAGCCACTACACGTACTGCGGAAGGGGAACCCAATTGCAAGCAGGGCAAATGGTGAGAACATCTACTTCATCCACGAACAAAAAAAAATGAATATATCTAAAATCCAAACAAATCTAGAAATTTCAAAAAAAAAAAAATCTGCAAATCCTCAAAACTTCCTACAAATTTGAATATCCAAAACCCCCAAAAAAAATCTATACAATTCAAAATCCAAAAAAATAGAGAAAAACCCCAAAACTAAAGAGTTAGTGCTTGTAAATTGACCGCATGTCTAGTTGCATTCATGTTTGACTTTCTGTCATGCACGTTTTCATTTCTGCATTACATAGTTATGTTTCTTATTTGCCTAGTTAAGAAGGCCCATGCCTCTTGACATCTAGCAAGAGGCTAAGCCTAAACGAAATCTAACTACTCTTCTGGTTCAGCAAGACAGTCAACAGGTGCGAAGATAGAAAAGAAGAAGAAGCAGATAGCCAAAACAAATCCACTATGGGCTCAAAAGTGTATACAAGTATATCATGTGGCAGAGGGGGCCTGCACATCAGAATCACCGCCTCCCTCCGCCGCCGGCTCCTGAGGAGCTGGCTCTGCTACAGGAGGGGGAAGGGGAGTCCTCTCGCCGCCCGCTCGAGAAGTAGTGCCCGACCGGCTCGGGCCATGAAGCGTTGTCCGCCGAGAGTCGGTCCGATGTGACCGACCCTGTGACCGGGAGCGGGCCAGCTCCAGCAGCTCCGTCGCCCGCCGCGACTCCAGTGCCCGCATCTCCTCCAGATGCTGGACCCGCAGCCGGAGGATCTGCTCACTCTCGGGGAGGGCCCGGGCCCTCAACTGCTCCAGCTGCAAGGTCAAACAAAGATCAGCAACGACCAGCAAAGGAAGAAACAAGACTGGAACAAACTCGAGAAACTCACCTCCGTCAGAAGGGCAGAATTGGCCGGAGGAGGTCGACTCTCCAAATCGGCCACCTGGGCCTGAAGTCGAGCGACCTGCAGAAAACGGGATTAGATACCGCAACGAAGCACAATGAAGCAAAGCAGGGAGCATACCTGATCCCGGAGGGCTCGCTCCGTCTCCTCGGCAGCTCCTCGGGCACCCTCCAACTCGGCCACTCGGGCCCGTAGCTCTCGAACCTGCACGGAACAAGCATTAGAGCAGCACAGCTAAGCAGTAAAAGAAAGAAAAGCTGAGGCTTACCTCCAAAGCCGCCGACTCACCCTCCTGCTCGGGCGGCCTGCGGACGGACGGCTCCCCCTCCTCCTCCATCGAGGGCGCCCCCTGAGAGGCGCGGCAGCGTCTACGCGCTCGCGGAGGCCGCCAAATGCCACGTGGCCCCACCTCTCCCTGTGACCTCGGAGATGGAGCCGCAGCACGCTGAAAAGAGAAGACGATGAGAAGGCAAGGAAAAGAATTACCATGAGAAAATGATCAAGAGAAGACCGTACTTGAGCGAGCTGGGCCTCCTGCTCCCGAATCCTGTCATCCCGCTCCGTGATCTGGTCACGAAGGCGGGTGAGCTCTGTCTGGGTCACCTACAAGGAAGGATTGGTCAGAACAGAACAAGCAAGCACAAGAATAATCAGAAGAAGAAACAACGTACCGTGTTGGTCACTGCGAACAGGTGGCCGTAAAACTCGGAGAACTGTCGTAGATACTCCGAGCAGTCGGTCGCCTGGGAGACCACCGGGGTGCCGCCCCGATCCCAGATCTCCAAGGCCAGACGGCCCGACTCCCTCCAGTCCACCTTGTGGACCAGCCCACGAGTGCTCCTCCCCATCTTCGGGTAGGGAGGAAGGGTCACCCACTCCTGGTTGAACCCCAGTGACTGCATCGAGAGACGCTGCCACAGGGGCTCAATCTCGTTCAGGCAGATAAGGTAGGTGTCCCTACCAAACACTACCCGGGACTCCACCACCCAAGGCTGGGCAGTGTCATCCTCCAGGAGATAGGGCCTCCACACCACCTGCAAGGGAGGCAAACAAACGTCAGAAGGCAGCACTGAACAAGCTAAAGAATCAAAGGAGCAAAAGCAAAAACAATTACCCGGTCGTGGGGAAGGTGGAGCAGGGCCTTCCGCAAACTCTCCACCTGGTACTGGTGGGGAGACGCGGCTCGGTGTGCCACCCACTGCCGGAGAAGTGGGTAGTGAACTGGACCCGTCTGTCGCACCACCCACCGGAGGGGCAAGTGCAGGTAACTCCAGACCTAAGCGTGGCAAACATGTCAGATACACAGGTATGAAATATGCAATTTATTTAAAATAGACTGTGTAAAAGTAGTTACCTGGAGGAAAGGAGTAAAGCCGGCGACACCGATGGGGCCCTACTCCATGGCAAGGGAGGAGAAGAGGTGCGCCAGCATGGCAGCACCCCAGGCATACTCGCCTACCCGTGAAAGGCGGGCGAGTAGAGGTAGGCACCTCAAGTGGATCCTGTCACCCTTGCTGCCCAGCAAAAGCCGGGTAAGCAAGAACAACAGGAACCGACGGAGGTCCCTGTCTGCCTGCTCCGTGCCCTCCTCGCCACAGAGCTCCTCCTTCACCTCAGCGGTCAGGCGACCCCTGACCTCTGAGAGAAGGGCACCCTCCTTGGGGACCGCTGCCGAGCGGAATCCCACCATCCGCCCAATGGCCTCCCGCACCAGTATCCTCGTGCAACCAGGGAGGGTCGGAACGTCAAGACCCAGGAGGTCCCGGCAAAAACCGGAGTAATCCTCATAGGTCTTTCCGGTCACCGGTCGGCAGTGTACGCGTAGGCCCGTAATACGGGCTACGTCCTCCAAAGAAGGCACCATGTGCCCCCAGGGGAAGATAAAGGAGCGGGAGACTGAGTCCCACCGCTCCCTCAGGGCCTGGATCAGGGAGAGGTCCTCCCAGATCGCAGTACAGGAGAGGAGCAGACCGAGGCCCATGGCACTCAGTCTGCTCTTCTAGAACTCCGGCAGGCCCTCGTACACGCAGAGGACCAACTCCCACGAGATACGGGAGCGGAGCTTAACCTGCATACAGAAAAGAATATTTTTGTCAGTTTCATGGAAGTACAGGTGAATTGTCAAAAGCAAGGCAAGAAAAGGGACTTACCTCAAGGTGGGGGTGCGGCCGGGCCTCTGGCGCAACCAGGGGAACCTCCTCGGCTGGGGGAGGTGACTCTGGGGCCGGCGGAGGAGGCCTCCGGCGTACTCGGGAGGAGCGTGGTCGCCGCGCCATCTGCAAGGCAACACATCAACAGGTTAGTGTCATACAGGAATGAACAGAAATCAGAAGAAACCCAGTTTCCGGAAATAGCAGGCGCTCCCCCTTCGGAGCGCTTGCGCTGACGTCCTGAAGTAAGAGCGCTAGCTTAGCGCTTCAACTTCACGACGCTACCAAAAGCGTCGCAAAGACAGAGCGCTTGAATAGCGCTCTGTCTTCGCGATGCCAGGTTCCTGGCGTCGCCGCTTCGCGACGCCTGGCCAGCCAGATTTGACCGACTTCGACACCGTCCAATTCGGTCGAAAAATTTCGGAAATCTCGGAAAACTCATGCAAACGGAAAGTTCACAACCTATTCTACAACTTTCAAGAAGGAACCAACTGACCTGGTTGTATGTGGAAGACGCATAGAGCCCCGGAAGATGCGACCTTTTTTAACTGGAACTGTAAAATACTCGCGTGAAAATGAAGTTACTACAGTAACTCTGCATATATAGTGAAGGCAAAATTTTTTGAAAAATTCCAAAAAAATCTGAAAAATCTCCATAATTCCCTAAAAATCGCAAAAGTTACAAAACCACCAACCTCGAGGATCTTCCGTCAACAAGCGGGCCGAGAATCGAGGGGAATGTGAAGGGTCACTGAAAAGCCCGGTAGTCCGGATCCGGGACGCTTGGCGTCGTCACGTCGCGACGCCAGGCGACCCGTTACCGGAGCGCCTGTAAATTCGGTAGCCAAAAATCCTTGTTTTAACATTCCTTGCCTTTTGTTAGCCAAAAGTCATAACATTTGCTTACTCGATTCATATATCCATGCACATGCACTCTTTTGGAAAATTCTGACAATTTTGCAGGAAAAGCAAGTTTAATACAAACAGCCGCACCCGGCCTGAAAGTACAACAACACAACGGCCGCGCAGGGCCCAGAAATACAACAACCAAGATAAATGGCCGCGCAGGGCCCAGAAATACAATGACTAACATAAACGGCCACGCAGGGCCCGGAAGAACAACAGAACATAATTTGGCCACACACGGCCCAGAAGAGATTGCACGTCAGGACCAATCACTGAAGAAGGGCCCGCAGCCTAGCAGAGTAACGTGCCAGTCGATCGCCATCCTCCTGCACCGCCTCGCCCACCTGGAAAGTCCTGCAAGCCCTCCAGAGCTCGATGATGCTGCGGCACTCCTCCGCGTCATCAGGGGTACCAAAGTGCCGATCCTTGATCGCAGGGAGGTGAGAAAGACAGGGCACCCTGGATCGAGGGACACTGATCTGAGGAAAACAGCGGTGTGGGTTGTACAAGACAAATGATGAACTAGTGATCAGCCTCAGGTCCACACCAGGAGAGTGGCAGACTCGAACCTCTCTCCCTACCATAGGAGGAGGAGGACAAAGAAAGGCAGAGAGGTCATTGGCCAGAAAATATGCACGCCAATCCTGGCGGGTCTTCACTGAGGGACAAGTGTTCACAACCCTCTCCTCCATACCTAAAACATGAGTAATGGTGTGGAGAGGGCTATGAAGGAAATAGCGGGAAGAAGACACGCGATGATCAGCCACACTGAACTTAAAATGCCAATCGGCCCACGATGCTAAAAAAAGAAGGCTGCCATGCATAGGTCGACCGATACATGCCGAAGATAAGCCATCATACAAGAAACCGAGAACGGAGGTGATGATCCTCTCCCTCCGCCAAACACCCCGGATGCTAGATAGGCACCCGGGGTGGATCCAACCGTCCTCGGCCGGGAAAAGAAGAGCAGAGACAAGAAGGGTGGCAGCCCCTTTCATGCCAGGGAGAAGGTCAATATCACTACCGGCTCCTTCTATGGCGCCAATGGTCCATTTCAGGAGGCCCTCTACACTAATCCTGTCCCCCGGGATGATTTGACGGGCTGAAGTAGGACTCATGAATTCCTCAAGGAATTCCTGAGAAGACAAGAAATCAGAGGGGACAAAAGTGAAGAGTTCTTGCCGGATAGGGACTGCTTGAAGACCGAGGAGGATCTCTGCCTCCTCCAAAAGGATGGTGCACTCGTAAGTGCCCATGATAAAGGTGTTGGTCTCGGGATGCCAACACTCTACTAAAGCGGCGAGAAGGGAAAAGTCCCAATGATATTTCAATATGTTGCGGGCATGGGTCAGAAGGCCCAGGAGGCCCCACTCGCGAAGGAAGGCACGGTTATGGTAAAAAAGGCAAACAATAAGGCGGTCCACCCAGCCGAATAGACCATGGCAGCGCGCACCCGGGAATGGGGGAGGTTCCTGCACAGAACGGGTTTGGACAAAATCAGAAACTGTCATCGGAAATAGCAGGCGCTCCGACGACGCGACGCCTGGCGTCGTGAAGACAGAGCGCTTGGATGAATCCGACAGAAAACCAGAAAAGGGCTGAAATGGAAGAAGGAACCGGCCAAAAGAGGACCCACAAGAGAGCAAAACGATGAAAACAAGCTTTCAAAGGCCAAATGAAGGCAGAAACTTACCACTCCCGCCGAAACTCGGTTCCGAATATGCCCCGGAATGCCTGAAAACCGCCTCGCCTTCAATGGAATATCGGGTCGATGAGGGAGCTCCATGGCAGCAGTGGCAAGCAAGAAATGAGGAGGAGATGGAGCAAGGGGCGGCCCAAGGGGAGTGGAGAGGGTTTCTCCCCCCCTTGGGCGACCTAGGGCACATATAGGGGCGGGGAAGAGAGAGGGGGAGCCCCCCATTACCCTCGACGAGACGGGCGACAGGCCCTTGATGGAAAGCTGCGCAGGTTTGCAGGCGCTCTGACAGTGCGACGCCTGGCGTCGCGTCGAAGGAGCGCTTTGAATGAATCCGAAAAGAGGAAGAGAAAAATAATTGAAAATGGTCAAAAATTGGTATCTTCTTGCATGTTAGCTATAGTAGTATTTGAAATGTTGAAGACCACAAGTTCTAAGAACACCGGGCCCGAGAACCCCTCCAACAAAAATCAAGGACGGCACGATTATTCAATGAACTTGCGGATAAGCCAAAATCATGAGTTATGGGGACGACGGTTCCTGATCAGTGTCCTGACCCATTACTCATGATCTATATCTTCAACTATGTTTCTTAATATTAATTTTTATTTCTTTCTTTCACCCAGCATACATCTGCATGCATCATCTACATTTGGCTATCATCATTGTGGTTGTCTTCGTGAAAGGTCGTTTTCTCTGACAAGGCAAACAAGCGTTTCTATTGAGTTGAGAGGTTATTCCACTCCGAGCTAAATCAGGTTCCCGCAAGGACCCGGATGAATCCTAAAGACTTAATCCCCGTTGATTGGAGGTTCTTTTGATTGTAAGATCAACTTCTGTTCAGACCTTCTTGGTACAAGCACACCACAAAGCTGGGCCGCTAACCAAGATGAACTCACGAGCCGCGCTCGGAGGTTCCCCACATGCAGGGAGCAGGCTTTTATTTTCCTCTCTCGTGCCCACGGCACATCTCATCTCCAATCAACCACGGAAGCAGTCCGGAAGATACAAAAGGGAATTGCGGATCTTGAGAAGGCTCAATTCACCTGGTCAGGTCAGGAGTCGCGTATCTAAATCTACGCCTTGACGTCAGTTTTTCAGTCCACCACCACTTCACTCCGCTTCATCTCACTACAGTCGCTTCTGCTACACTCCGTGCCACTCCCTTGCAAAACCAACGTCAAGGCGAGGCAAGCTGTAGATACGCGAATTCGGCCCGATTACAGAAAGAACAATCCCATTTCTATAGATAACACTTGTTTTCTCCCGATCGGAGAGGTCGATTTGACATAAAAACAATCAAATTTCAGAAAATCTTGAGGCGTTCCGATGTCGCGACGCCTGGCGTCGCGATGTCAGAGCGCCTGGCATTTCCCGCCTTTTCACCCTTCCGTCCGGCCGGCCGACTTCGTACCCAGAGACGTACGAAAGTACAAGCGCTCTTCTGCCAGAGCGCCTGCAATTCCGCGCGTGACAGTCGGCTTTTCAGATGGTCAGCGATGCGTTGTCGAAATCGTACCTAGGGTACAGGCGCTCCGCCGTCGGAGCACCTGGATTCCCGCCTGACAACTGTTACCGCAGGCTTCGCGTGCGCCGAATTCACAGTCTGACAGCCGTAGGTCGTAGGTGCTCCCCTATCAGAGCGCCAGGATTTTCGCTGACAACCGCCGCCTGACACGCAGGGTGGTAGGTGGCGACAAGTGTGGTCGGACGTGCTGATCCGCCGACTTGTCGGCGGATTTTCAGGCGCTCCCATACCGCGACGCCAGGCGTCCTCAAGGCGGAGCGCTAGGGTCACTTTTGCGCACCTATAAAAGGAGACCCTTCTCCCACATTTAAGAGGTTCCAAGAGAGAGATTCCAAGGAGTTGAAGGAAGGATTCCCAGAGCCTTAACTTCCCAAGAGTTTTCTTGAGCCCTCCAACATCCTTCCACCACCTTCCAAGCCCCATCTCACTCCCAAGCCTTTCCATCCTCCATTACACCCCTTTCACTCCGCTCATTCAATACCACTCAAAAAAAGCCATTCAAGACCCCTGCCATCATACCATTGAAAGCCATTGTAAACCATCACAAAGAGTACCAAGAAACCTCCAAAACCGACTAGGAATCCGATCCCTCGTCATTGGAACCGGGAGAAGATTGTATTGAAGACTGCCGCAGAAGGACTGGAGCGCTCCCCCGACGCGACGCCAGGCGACCTGTGGTCGGAGCGCCTGCAATTTCCAGAAGCCAGAAGCACCGGGCTTCTCTACGATCTTCTTCCTTACCTTACCCTCTCCTTTATTGTTCATTTGGGTTTCATTATGCATGTTGCATTAGTATGGCATAACGTATCTTAGTCTTAGGTCATTTAGATCCTCCCTTAAGAAGGGGTTAGGAGTTAGTCCTAATCCGGTTCGTTCAACCCCTTTTGCCATCGCTCTTCTTTCATACGAATAGTTGCTGCTCCATCTTTAGTTCTAATCGTTGTGCTTTCGTTCATACTTTCTTTTCAGGCAAGCGAGTTTCTCCAAGGCTCTTCTTCCCCGGCCGGCCGAGGAAGGAGAAGATAGAACCCCCGCAATCTCCTAGTCTATCGAGGTAACCGGTCACTCTCACTTTCTTTACTAGTTTATCTCTCTTATTTCTATCATCGGAGCCTCTCTGGCTCCTGGCGACCACACCATCCCTTCCTCTTTCGGTTTGTAGGTTAAGTTAGTGTTGATAATGCCACCGGCTATCTGATCTTCTTTCCCCTCGATTCTCCTCACGACCCGGACCGGTCCTTCGATGCCCAAGTGACATCAAGGGTTGAGTAGTTTGGGGATCAAGGTGAGTGTGGAGAAGGAAAGAAGGAAGAGAAGCGGGTAATAGACTGGTTCGTTGGAATCATCCACGACTGTGCCTATGGCGTGATTAACACAAACCCACCCTATCAAAACCGTAAGGAAGGAGAAACACACACACACGCGCCGCGCACCTATTCACCCGTGTCTCTCCCTCCTCTCCTCTCTCCCCCCTCCACACCCTCTTTCCCGGCGTCCACACCTACCAGGAGCTCACCACCTGCTACATCAAGTTATTCTTCAAACTCACCTTTGTTCATGTCCCCCGCTCTCAGAATATCCTCGCCGATGCCTTAGCTTCACTAGCTTCATCTCTATCTGTCCCGCTAGGCAGGCAAGTGCGGACTATACACATCTGTAAGAGGACAATTCCAGCAATTGAGGATGGACGTTTTCTGAAGGTTAAGGAAAGATTCAACAGGAAGGAATACTTGGAACATAAAGAAGAAATCTCCTTGATTGAGTTGGAAGAATTAGAAGAAGGTGAGAGACCTTGGTATGACGAGATTGCGAGGTATTGTCAAGATCAGTCATATCCGCCTGGATCAACCACCAAAGAAAAGAAGGCAATCAGAAGAGTATCCCAGAGGTATACAATCCTAGGAGGAGTGCTCTATAAGAGAAGCCTAAGTGGAATCTTACTCAGGTGTCTTGATGAAGAAGAAGCTGAGTTGGTGCTGAAAGAAGCACATTCTGGAGTATGTGGTGGTCATGTAAATGCCCAAGCCCTTGCTAAGAAAATCATCCGACAAGGGTATTATTGACCAACTCTAGAAGAAGACTGCTCCATCTTTGTCCGGCATTGTCATTCATGTCAACTCCATGCCAACAAGATTCACTCTCCCGCATCTTCCCTTCATCCAATTCATGCCCCATGGCCTTTCGCCATGTGGGCTTTTGATATCATTGGCCCCTTGAGTGACCTCAACTCCGAAATGCGCTCAAAATCATTCATTCTGACGGCAACGGAGTACTTCACAAAGTTGGCTGAAGCGGAAGCATTCCTGGAGATTAAAGCATCAACAATCTGCTCCTTCATCAAGCGTAACATCCTGGCAAGGTTCGGGATCCCCAGCGACATCGTCACCGATAATGGGCCACAATTTCTTTCTCAAGATCTGCGTGATCTTTGCAACAGGTATTACATTTCATTGCATCATTCATCGCCATACTATCCTCAAGGCAATGGTCAAGCGGAAGCCACTAATAAAACCTTAATCAAAATCATCAAGAAATCTTGTAAGTCTAGCAAATTTGCCGACTGGCCTGATAAGCTTGTAGATGCTCTATGGGCTTATCGTACTTCTGTAAGGACTCCCACTGGACAAGCCCCGTATGCTTTGGCATATGGGATGGAAGCAGTGGTCCCTTACGAAGTATTACTTCCATCTCTCCGAGTTCAGCTCGACAGGGATATTCCTGTTGATGAGAGACGAGAATCTCTCCTTGCACAGCTTGAACTCTTGGATGAAAGAAGGCTAGCCACCACCGAGCATGCCCGGACTTATCAGAATAGACTCAAAAGGTTTTATCAAAAGAGGGTGGTCGAGAGAAAGTTCGAGATCGGTGAGATGGTAGTCAAACGCATATTCGTTAAGCCAGGGGGTCCCCGCTCCAAGTTGCAACCTAACTGGGAAGGGCCTTTTGTAATCACTGAAAAGTATCCAAATAATGCATATGAATTGACTAATGCAGATGGAGAAAAATTGAATCATCCTTGGAATGGAGTTTACCTCAAAAAGTACTTTCCATAAAAATGGAGAAACCACTGGTATAACCTCAAGTCATCGATCCTAGGTTGTTCGTGAGAAGTCAAGGGTAGGTACCATCCTACACACACAACACTTCCCGATCCTAGAATCCAGACAACCCGACACTTGCGAAAGGCAAGGCAGAAATCTAGAAATGGAAGGAGTACCCTTACCCTATTCTCTTCTACTCGGTCCAAGATAGGGAGATAAGATTAGAGAGGGGTAGTATCGAAAACACTCGCCACCCTAGTAGGAGGCCGTCTCAGAGGGTACAAAAGGGTGCCAAAAGATGGGCAATGAACCCCTCAGGTTAGAAAAAGAAAAATGATCAACCTGTCTGAATGAGTACCCAGAATGATAGTCAAGGCAAAAGGCACTAAAAGATGGGCAATGTCCCCACGGGTCAAAAACCTGTCCAAATATGTGCCACCTAGAAAAGAGCAAAAAAAGAAAGAAGAAACCCAAAGAGGCCGAACCCCAATGGGTAATTTGAGTGAGAGTAGAGAAATCCCTCTCAACATCTTCAAACCCTATCAAGGACTTCCTCTATACTCTTCCTCCTTAAACCCCTTGGGTAGGGTAAACCGACCAAATCCAGGTGGAATCCAAGCCGATCAAAGGAAGAAGGTTAGAAGGATTCTAGGTAGGGAACTTTATTTTTGCACGTGGCATCTACCACTTGAGTCTTGACAAACTCCAAAGATCGATGAACTGTCTTAAATACCAGCATTTTCTCCACAAAAAAGTTGCATATTTCAAAAATCCACAAAAAATGCATATTTCAAAAACAAAAAAAATGCATATTTCAAAAACCAAAAAATTGAATATTTCAAAGAAAAAAATGATTTTTTTAAAACTTCAAAAAAAATTGCATATTTCAAAAATCAAAAAAAAATATTTTATACTTTTGAAAATCCAAAAAAATGATTGTTTTCAAGAAAACCAAAAAAAAATAATTGCTCAGTCATGATCATTACCTTAGTTGCATCCATGCTTATTTGATTGTCATGCATATTTTCATTTCTGCATTGCATATTCTTTTTTTTAATTACCTTGTTAAAAAAGCTCTTCCCTTTGACCTAAGTCAAAGTTGACCATAATAGGCAAAGGGATGAGTCACGGTGAAGATCTAATCCCCTTTCTATCAAGTGTTTCAGGCATTTCAATGTAGAAGAGGAGAAGATTCATACCACGGCAGGTAAGTTCTCTCAACCCTTACCACCAATTCATTTTAGTCATTTGTTTTATTCCACTTTGTTAAGAAGGCTCCTCCCTTTGACTTAAAATCAAGGCAAACGATATATAGGCAAAGGGATGAGTCATGATGAAAAATTAATCATCTTTGTTAAGTGTTTGCAGGAGCTGAAGAAGCAAAAAGAGAAGGGCGGTCAGGTACATTTTTTTCAAAAAAAAAAATGGCCTCAGGGTGCATGTGCCCTCATCTGGGGGCACATGGCTAGGTGCCCCACCTCAGGGAGCATGGCCAGGTGCCCCCGATCTGGGGCACATGGACAAAAAATTCAAAAAAAATCAGAAAAATCTCAAAAATTCAGAAATTGTCTATAATGTTAAAAATGTCATTTTTGCTAAAGGAACCATCATCAAAAACTTTGTTTTGACCTCTAGATGATGGTTCTAATAGTAAAATTTTCAGTTAATCATTTCAGAAACAATATGCTTCATATGACAATTCTTTCTGTTGGGTACTAACCAGAAATGTGCAGGCAACCTTTTTAGTCCTAACAGGTGAATTGGCGAGATCGGTGTTCCCCAAGGAAGGTCATGCCAACCTTGTGGCAAGAAGAGAGGAAGCGCTACCTATCGTGGTGCTGTATTCTGTCAGAAGGCAAGATGAGGATGGACCAGAGATGCTGATGAATCAGGCAGTCGATGCAAGTCGATAGACCACGCCCGAAGACTTCACTCAAATCCACAATCTCATCAATCTCACATCATAACCATCACTTCATTTTTGCACTTCACATCACTCCTAACATTTGTCACCTAGTTATGTTAGGTTCATTTATATTATATGCATTAATGTTGAAGACCTTGAGAGTGAAGATGACTGGGCCCGAGGTCCCCTTCAACAAAATCTACGACGGCTTGGTCATTTCTTCACACTCACGGATAAGCCAAAATTGAACATTGGAGGGACGATGGTTCCTAATCGGGTGTCTTGACCTCCAATAGACAATCTATATCTTCAACTATTTTCTACATAATTTTCTATGTTTTCACATCCATCTCCTTTTCATTCTTCATCATTACTAATTTTATCCCTTCATGTTTTATTCCTTTCTTTTTTGTTCTACCATGTTTTATTCTGTCCTTTCTTTTATCCCACCGTGTCTTTTATCCCACCGTGTCATGGTATTTGTCATGCCATTGTTTCTTCTTTCCCATCATTCTATGTTAGTCCCACCGTTATCTTTTAATCCCACTATGGCTTAAGTCTGTCTTGTCGTTTTCCGAATACCGGGTTTTCTGCTAAAGCGTGATTCATGGTTTTCACGATACCCGAGCAATTTTGTTTTGCTTAAAACGAACCCTTTTAGAATTTGAGATTATTCCACTCAGAATTAAACTGAGTATTTTGGTGAAAATTGAATGAACTTGAGATTCCAAATATGATGGATTGGTATTCTTTTCATTTTAAGATCAACTTTTCTTTTACAAACTTTAGCCCATCACAGTACAAGAACACCGCAAAGTTCGGGTTGCTGGCTGATGATGAACCTACGAATTCGAGGACTCCTCACCACGCTGAGGGTTGGCTACATCCTTTTATCCTTTATCATTTACTTTTTCATCTCTCGTGCCAAGGGCATGTCTTTTACCAGTCAATTATATGAGGTTTTGATAGAACATGAAAGCGATCTAGAATACTCATAGAGATTCATTTTGCTGGATCAGGTAGATAAGCGTGTCTATATCTACACCTTGATGCCACCATTTCAGTCCATCACCATTCCATTCTGCTACATTCATCTACGTTCACTTGCATTCCATTACTGTTCACTCCGAATCACTCCGCTTCATTACATGCCACTCCCTTACAAAGCCGACATCAAGGCGAGGCAAGCTGTAGACACGCCAAATTCGCCTAATTCAGAGCATAAAACTCATGTTTTATAGGGTAACATGTGTGATTGACCTTATAATGATGCCGAGTCTTTTAAAGTTGATTTGGAGCTTCGCCGAACGAAATCGGATGCCTTCCAAAGTTTTCCGCAAAAAGTCGTAATTTCCGAGCGAAAGCCACACGTAAATCATGTAAGCACGTAAGTTGGCTGAATGACCAATGCCTAATGATCATGCATTGAAGGTTATGGTTATATTCACACCACGAACAAGTTTTGTTGCATACCGTGCCTTTCCGGTTTGCCGTCGGAGTCATTTTGACCTGTATCGGATCTTCTGTTCAATGCCCTAAATTCCGAATTAAATTCTGAAGTTTTGTATGGTTTTATGGATGATCCAATTCTATATAAAGCTTCTTCGGCCTGTTATCTTTCCAACGCAACAAACGGCGTCGAATTCTGAGTTCGGGAGTGTTCGCAATGGCTTCCGGAAGAAGGATGCGCGAAACCAGTCCCATGCGCCCGGGTTCCTGGTCACACACGCCCGGGACCCAGGGCACGTGGCCATGCGCCCTACCAGTGAGGCACGTGACCTTGTGCCCTCACTTGAGGGCACATGCTCCCCACCTTTGAGGCACGAGGGACCCAGTTTTTCACCCGGACTCTACCACTGAACCGTCGATCGGATAAGACCTGTTTTCTCGGGATTTGTGCCCATGCGCCCTCATTGGGGGGCACATGCGCCCCTCAGTGGGGAGCATGCGCCCTGCACCAGGGCGCATGCGCCCAGGGGTGGGGCGCAAGGCCCCTATTTTTTAGCCTTGATAACGCTGTCCGTTCTCCTATAAATTAACTCCGATTCCGGTCGTTCCAAAGGCATGAGCACGACCCCCCAGGCATCTCAAGACGTCCAACCTCCCTCCTGCATCGATTTTGTGATTTTTAGAGAGAGAATTTCGAGTTTTTAAAGAGAGAAAAGTCGGTTCAAGAGAGAGGAAGGCTGTTCTGCAGGTGATCTGCCAAGTCTCTCTTCTTCGGCCTCTACAGCAGTGTGTAGACGTCTGATGCCTGAGCTCTCTTCATCAAAGTTCTTTCTCTCCAAGTCTTCTTGAGTTTACAATCGAGGGCACTTGATTCCGAGGTCAGGGCTAGTCGTGAAGAGTGCAGAAGCAAAGTCCCGCCTGGCAGATCCTGGACTGCTGCTCGGCTTTTTCGACAACACATATTTGGCTATATCTTTCTCTATTCAACTCAGAATCTTGCCTTTATTTTTCCTATCTCTTTGTTTAGTGATTATACATCCTCCTATCATTTTTTAAATTTTTTTGCATTACTTTTATTCTGTTATTCCAAAAAAAAAAGGGGTTAGAGATAACCCGAATCCGGTCAGTTTCTAGTCAATTGTGTGTTTTATGTTATTCTCTTTACATATACTCTACTTTGTCTAGTTCTAATTATCTATTTCTCTTGTTTGTTTGTCTAGTTGCACAGAATATCAAGCACCCACCGCGTTGAGGACTCTTCTTCATCGGCCGGCCGAAGAAGGAGAAACTTTAACTCACATTCTTCACGCTAAAGTACACACGGTCATTTTAATTCTATAATTCGGAACCCACGGTTCCTGGCTACCACATGTCTTAATTTATTTCTTCTCACCCTCCTCCCACATGACCCAAACTGTCTCTTTGGTGATCGAGCGACGCCAAGGGATGAAAGTTCGGGGATCAATGTGAGTGTGGGACCAAGGTGAGAGTTGCTTTCCGAGCTTTATTCCTTTCTTTTCTCATCCCCTCTTGAGGTGACGATCTGGATTCACGGACTTCCCTGAAAAGGAGAGGACCCCGTCGAATTTTCAGAGTCGAAAACCACCACCACTGGGCCCGTGACCGAAGGCGTGGTAACCAATGAACATGTCAATATCATAGGGAACCCGCCCAACAACCACCAACAGCAGTACAGAAACCCCAGTATAGGAACCCCCGCCAAACCCAACCAGCACCTCGCCCTCAGATCCAACCCCAACCTTTCCGCCACCAAACACCAAACCAGTATCCCCAACAACCAATGCAGACACCAGCCCCCCAGCAACCCCGGCAATTGGCCATACAAACCTTTGCACCTCAACCACCCCGCCAACCAACCACCTATAACCAAGCACCTCCCCCCGCCACTTACGTGCCACGAAGGGCGGGGCCTAGAAGAAACCATTACCCGCCATTACCGTACTCTCTCACAGACATTTTTAATGCTCTTATGGCGGCAGGGCAGATTTCATTGCCAAGAGAAAAGCTGGAATGGCCACAAAATGCCAATACAGACAAATATTGTTTGTACCACAGATACCCGGGGCATACAGTGGAGAATTGCTTTCAATTTAAAGATTATATCCATGACCTCCACGAGCAGGGAAGTATTGACTGGGGTCAATTGGGAGAGTACATCAAGGCAGTAAAGAACCAGCCTCAGCAACAGCAACAGGCACCAGTCTGACAACAACAACAAGAATCCGGCCTGGGGATTATTCAGAACCTGCTACCCGCACATGCACCCGCGACAGCACCGGAAAACCAGAGGGTTAATTCTATTCTAACCTCCACCGATGAACCCTACGATAGAGGCCAAAATTGGCAAATCGAGGGACTAGCTTCCTTCATGAACATTAACCCTCCAAACCACGTTAACCGAACCGTTCACTCCATACCACGAGCTATCCCCACCAGAAGAAGCCAACCACCAATTATCCGTACGCTATCACAGCCAACCATAACGCCACCAGCCGTACAACTCCAACCAGGTAGGACCTTGATCCGCCCGGTCGAGCCTCCGCAAATACTGTCACGATTAGGACCCATCATCGTACCACCTCATACAACCATGCCACCACAACCTACCCGCATCCCTACAACCCGAACTATCATCACTACACCCCTACCTAGGCCTCCCATCATCCGACCTAACCCTCCGTCTACCTCCGCTACACCAACCATAGCCCCCCAGCTCGCCACGGTGCTTTGAAGCGGGCGCATGTTTCAAAGAATTTCCCCCCAGACCGGTAAACCAGGACGGTCACAAGAAGAAGAAGAAGATCACCCAGAAGAACCAGTGCCAGGGACATCTTATGATTTGCTGAAGCACCTTGACAAAACCCCTGCACGGATTTCCATTCTAGAGCTGATCACAGCCGTACAACTCCAACCAGGTAGGACCTTGATCCGCCCGGTCGAGCCTCCGCAAATACCGTCACCATTAGGACCCATCATCGTACCACCTCATACAACCATGCCACCACAACCTACCCGCATCCCTACAACCCAAACTATCATCACTACACCCCTACCTAGGCCTCCCATCATCCGACCTAACCCTCCGTCTACCTCCGCTACACCAACCATAGCCCCCCAGCTCGCCACGGTGCTTTGAAGCGGGCGCATGTTTCAAAGAAGTTTCCCCCAGACCGGTCAACCAGGACGGTCACAAGAAGAAGAAGAAGATCACCCAGAAGAACCAGTGCCAGGGACATCTTATGATTTGCTGAAGCACCTTGACAAAACCCCTGCACGGATTTCCATTCTAGAGCTGATCAAAAGGTCCAAAGTTCATCAGGAAGTTCTTCAACAATATCTACAAAGAGTAATGGTCAATGAAACCCTCCCCCCTGAGAAGATTGCATCAGTCCTGACCCCGAAAAGTGAACACCCCGCCCTCACTTTCACCAAAGAGGAGTTGGCCGAACCAGAAGTAAGGAAATATGCACTTTGTATCACTGTCAGTATTAACAAAATAGATGTCGAGTCTTGTCTAGTTGATACTGGTGCATCCATCAATGTCTTGCCACCAGAAACGCTACAATTGTGTGGAATCCCAGAAGAGGATATTCGGCCATCACAAATCACCGTAACGGCATATGACAATTCCAAGATGCCCGCCCATGGCATGGTTACACTTGAAGTCAAACTCGAACCCCGGGTTGTTACTGTCGACTTCCACATCTTGGATATGGACCCAACTTACAAAGCTATCTTGGGAAGGCCTTACCTTGAGGCATTAGAGGCCGTAGCTTCAACCAATCACCAATGCATTAAATTTCCTTTCAAAGGATAAGTCGTCAAGGTGGTAGGTATGCCTGTGGATTGCCTCGTTACTCTCCCTACTAGCTTGCCAAATCAACCGTTCTTCACAATCCTCGATCTACCGAGGGATGGAAGGCAGCCCAGGCAAGTTTGGAGAAGGAAGAAGGATGACACCAGAACCCTTGGGTGGCATATGATAGAAAATCTGGGGTATCAAGAAGGCCGAGGGCTGGGGAGAGAACTGCAGGGTATCATATAACCTATCCAGCTGGTAAAGACAACATCAAGGAACGGGATAGGGTACGATGGGACATGTGATAATGGCCAAAAGATCGGTCAAAAATACTTCAAGGGGTGTTTGCACAAGTTCTTCGACAAGAGAGAAACAATACAGATGGTTGAAGAACAAGAACCACAAGAACAAGCAATAAGGAAAAAAGTAAACAGCCTAGAGAATGAGCCGTATCTCGACGTATCATGGTTATTCTCTGAAGAAGGGTCAAGTGAAGAATTATTCCACACCGAGCCTTCTGGCAGTCAAAATCAAGGGCATTCACCTTGTGTCATCTCCTCGGATCTGACAGACTCATTTCCAACAAATCTATTGTCAGATTCACCAGGTAGCAAAGACGGATGCTCTCTTTACCCATCTTTGCTTGATTTGTTTCCTTCTCTGTCAATATCTCAACCCACGTTGGAAACTACAACCAACAAAAACCCTTCTGTGTTTATGTTTTGTACTTCTCAAAAAGATAAAAAAACTTCCTATTCTCAACCCAAGTTTCGTTCGAAGAAACATCCCAACACTCTCTGAAGGATGATCCAAATCAGGAGGCCACCCGGTCTCTAATCGATCTCCTTTGCCCTTCATCAATAAACTCCACTCCATCCACCTCCTCTTCCTCTCCTTATTTACCTTCTTCTTCTTTAGGTTTAGTTTCCAGTAAAAGCAAAACAAAAATCAGAGGTAGGAGAGTTCCAGAAAGATACCAGCATCGGTTGGCTAAAAAAAGCTTAGAATGTGCCAAGCTACCGGAGTATCTAGAAAATGCAATCCAGATAGGAGAAATTCGATATGAGGAGAAAGACAATATTGATCCAACTTTAGGGGTCTACGAGGTTGTATCAGAAAAGGATCCTGACATTGAGGATGAAGAGGAGGATTTGGCTGATGCTTATGCATCCGGTTTAAGAAGGTTTGAAGAACCATCAGCCACGGTGGACGAACCGACTAAGGAACTTAATCTTGGAACACCAGAAGATCCTAAGAATATCCTCATCAGTGCCAACCTCGCCCCTTTAGAAGAGCAGAATCTAATGGGGGTGTTACAAGAATACAAAGACACGTTCGCTTGGACATACGAAGATATGCCGGGGCTGGATAAGTCATTGGTAGAGCATCGACTGACTTTAAAACCTGAGGCTACCCCGGTCAAGCAAAAGTTAAGGAGATTCCACCCAGACATAGCATTAAAGATGAAGGAAGAGGTCGATAAGTTACACCAAGTGAAATTCATTAGAGTTGTCCTCTATCCGCAATGGGTGGCAAATATAGTCCCAGTCATGAAGAAGGATGGAAAGGTTAGAATTTGCATTGACTTCAGGGACTTAAACCGAGCGTGTCCAAAAGATGATTTCCCCATTCCTCATATCGATGTTCTCGTTGACAACACAGCTGGATACGAAACCCTATCATTCATGGATGGATACTTAGGGTATAATCAAATCCGGTTAGCAGAAGAGGATCAAGAGAAGACCTCATTCACTACACCTTGGGGAACTTATTGCTACGTCGTCATGCCCTTCGGATTAAAGAATGCTGGAGCAACTTATCAAAGGGCCATGGTGGCAATATTTCATGATATGATGCATAAATTTGTAGAGGTGTATGTGTATGATCTAGTGGTCAAATCTTGAACCCGAGATTAGCATACTGAGGTGTTGAAAAGAGTTTTGCAACGAGACAGGGAATATAAGCTTAAAATGAACCCCAAGAAGTGTGTGTTTGGAGTATCATCTGGAAAGTTACTTGGGTTCATCGTTAGCAAAAGGGGCATCGAAATCGACCCCAACAAGGCCAAAGCCATTATTGACATGCCTCCACCAAAGAACCTAAAAGAGCTGAAAGGGTTGATTGGTAGGCTACAGTTCGTTCGCCGGTTTATCTCACAACACTCCCAAAGGTGCAAACCTTTCTATGAGTTAACCAAGGCGAAGGCCGAGTTTAGATGGGATTCGAGATGTCAAGAGGCATTCGATGGTTTAAAGAAATATTTGTCAAGCCCACCTGTGCTCAAACCTCCGGTTCCCGGCAAACCCTTGATCTTATACATCTCAGTTTTGGAAGGATCCCTGGGAGCAGTATTGGCACAATTAGATGATGAAGGGAAAGAACGAGCAGCATACTATCTATCCAAAATCTTTGATCCTTGTGAGCGGAAGTATACAACCATGGAGAAAACCTGTGCTGCCCTGGTTTGGGTGGTCCAGAAGCCTAAACACTACTTTCTGGCCCACGAGGTTAATCTCATTGCTCGCATGAATCCCATCAAATTTCTTCTTGAAAAATCTGTCCTGACTGACCGTTTGGCACGCTGGCAGAGCTTTCTCTCCCAATTTGACATCACCTACACCCAACAGAAGGCAATCAAGGGCTGCAATCATTGAACACCTTGCCCATCATCCTATCCCAATCTTTGACCCTATCCAATTAGAATTTCCCGATGAAGAATTGATGTCCATTCGATCTTCCAATCTATGGACTTTGTATTTTGACGGGGCATTAAACTCCTAGGGTAGAGGGATAGGGATTGTTCTTCTATCACCCGAAGGTGTCACCATTCCACAGGCTTTTCAGCTCCATTTTCCAGCAACAAACAATATAGCTGAATATGAAGCCTTATTGGCCGGACTGGAGGCCGCTCACTTCTATGGTGTCACTAAACTAAGGGTGATCGGTGATAGTCAGTTGATTCTCTGCCAAGTACTGGCCAAATACTGCACATCTCATCCCGGGCTCAGACCATACCAAGAACTCACCACCTGTTATATCAAGCTATTCTCCAAACTCGAATTCATTCATGTTCCTCGTGCTCAAAATATTCTTACCGATGCTCTCGCTTCTCTGGCATCTTCACTATTTGTCCCACTAGGCAGACAAGTTAGGACGATCTATGTCTGCCGACGTACCATTCTGGCAGTAGAAGATGCACGATTCTTGAAGGTTAAAGAAGAGTTTGAAAGGAAAGAGTACATTGAGCAAAAGGAGGAAGTATCTTTGGTTGAGTTGGAAGAATTAGAAGAGGGTGAGAAACCATGGTATCATGAGATTGCGAATTACTGTCAGGATCAGATATATCCACCAGGATCAACTGCCGAAGAAAAGAAAGCCATAAGAAGGGTCTCCCAGAGATACACCATCTTGGGTGGAGTACCTTATAAAAGGAGCTTGGCCGGGGTTCTATTAAGATGCGTAGATGAAAAAGAGGCTGAACTGGTGCTTAAAGAAGCACACTCTGGAGTATGTGGAGGCCATGTAAATGCTCAAGCCCTTGCCAAGAAGATCATCAGGCAAGGGTATTACTGGCCTACTTTGGAAGAAGATTGCTCGATCTTTGTCCGGCACTGTCATCAATGCCAACTTCATGTCGACAAGATTCACTCTCTCGCATCATCCCTTCACCCGATTCACGCCCCATGGCCTTTCGCTATGTGGGCTTTTGATGTTATCGGACCCCTTGGTGACCCAAACTCCACAAACAAAACCAAATCCTTCATCCTAATGGCAACGGAGTACTTCACCAAGTGGGCGGAGGCGGAATCATACATGGATATCAAGGCATCAACAGTCTGCACCTTCATCAAGCGCAACATCATCGCCAGGTTTAGGATCCCAGGCGACATCATCATCGACAATGGACCGCAATTCATCTCCCAGGAGCTGCGTGACCTTTGCAACATGTATTGCATCAGATTGCATCATTCATCTCCATATTATTCTCAAGGCAACGGTGAAGCAGAAGCCACCAATAAAACCCTGATAAAAATAATTAAGAAAACATGTAAGTCTAGCAAATTCGCGGATTGGCCAGATAAATTAGTTGATGCTCTATGGGCCTACCGCACTTCTATTCGAACCCCAACGGGTCAAACCCCCTATGCCTTGGCATTTGGGATGGAGGCGGTAGTCCCATATGAAGTACTCGTTCCTTCACTCCGAGTCCAGATCGATCGAGACATCCCGATAGATGAACGCTGAGATTCCCTTCTCGCGCAACTCGAACTCTTGGATGAAAGGAGGCTGGCCGCTGCCGAACATGCTAGATCTTACCAGAATAGACTTAAAAGATTTTATCAGAAGAGGGTGGTGAAGAGAAAATTTGAAATCGGTGAGGTTGTGCTTAAAAGAATATTCATTAAGCCAGGCAGTCCCCGCTCCAAACTTCAACCTAATTGGGAGGATCCGTATGTGATTTCGGTTGTTTATCTCGGTAATTCATACAAGCTGACTAATGCAGAAGGAGAAGAACTAGCTCATCCCTGGAACAGTGTATACCTCAAAAATATTTCCCCTAAAAAAATCACAAACAACAGAAAAATGTATAAAAATCGAAGGTGTGAAGAATGATGGTAACATCTAACGCTTGCTTGTTCGGTGCCTCAACTTGTCACCTAGAGAAATAAGGATAGGCATCATACTGCACACACTACACACCTAGGTTTCGGAATTTGATGATCGGAAGTCAGAGAAAAAGCTAGGCAACACTTGGCAAAGGAGGTCAACCCTGTCCTATTCTCTTCTTACTTCGGTCCAGAACGGATAAAAGGGGTTAGAATAAGGAGTATTGAAAGTGTCCATTGCCTTAGTAGGAGGATGCCTCTGAATGTCTGACTTCTTAAAAAGAAAAGGTGCTAAAAGATGGGCAATGACCCCTCAGGTCAGCAAAAGAATAGACCTGTCTGAATGTGTACCAACAAAAGCCCAAAAAAAAAAAGGCTCCAAAAGATGGGCAATGAACCCCTCGGGTCAAAATCAAGCAAAAGAAAGAGACCTATCCGAATGCGGGCCATCAAAAGAAAAGGGCTAGAAGGAAGGACCCGAGGATGTCAAAACCCCAAACAGGCAACGCGGGCACTAGTAGAGAAACAAATTCGAGACCCCTGAATCTTAGTAAGGACTTACTATCAATCCTCTTCCCTCTTTAACCTTGCAAGCAGGGTTGACCGACTAGGGTCCAAGAGAAGCCATAGACTATTAAAGGTGGAAGATCAGAAGATTCCGAACAAGGCACTCTCTGACACGTGATGCCTACTCTTAACCCTTAAGTAACGATGAGGGGCACTTAGGGCAATCAAAGCAAAGGATGAGATGATCGTGTCCTTCACACCGAATAAAAAAATCAAAAACCACCAAAAAAATCTATAAAATCAAAAATCCTTAAAAGTGAATACCCAAAACACCCAAAAAAATCGTAAAAGTTCCAAAATACCAAAAACATTATAAACCATCAAAACCCAAACAAATAAAAAAATCCCAAAACACCTAAAAATTTACTTCCTAATTGACTAGTTGCCTTTTGCATTCATATTTAATTTCAGTCTTGCATGTTTCCTTTTGTGCATACTTATATTTTTCTGTTATTCTACCTTGATAAGGCCTATGTCCCTTGACAAAAGATCAAGGCAGTTTCGCCCTCTTCTTGTAAGGGACTAAGCCTAAATAAAGTTCTGATCGCCTTTTGAGTAAACGCAGGGAGTCAGAAAGAGAAGCCAACAACTATCACTATGAAAAGAAAGGTACATCAAAGATAGAAGGGGCTGGCACATCACAAATCGCCGCCTCCCTCTGCTGGGGCCTAATCACCCGGAGGTGGCATGGCAAGTCTCTCTTCACCTCTCCTCCTATGACTACTAGTCTGAAAGGAAACCGAGTGAGTAGGTCCCCTCAGCGTGGTCCCACGGGAGTCGGAGCGGTGGGAGTGTCTCCGAGATCGAGACTATAGCGCCTGCATCATCAACTGGCGATGCTCTGCCTCCACTCGATTGAGCTCTATGGAGTGCTCAAGGCGAAGATGGAGGATCTACTCCGACTCTGGTCGTGACAGCTCAACCATGCGAGCCGCCAGTCTCCCGACCTACAGGATGACAAAGAGATGCATCAGCTACAGAAAAAACAGTTTAAGGAAAAGAATCAAACTTGTACCTTCTGTGTCAGCTCCTCTATCCTCTGAGCGGTCTGTAGAAACAAAAAAGAAGCGTCGGTCCATGAATTCCCAGTTTAAAATCTTAATAAAGACGTCGCACCTCGGAAGTAGAAGGACCAGGATCCGGAATGCCTACGAGGGGCTCGAGCCCGAGCTCCCTCTGTAGCTCCATCACCTACCGGAAGAATGTCAGGAAAGAAAGAAAACGATGACAAACAAAGCAGAAGAACATATACCTTGTCCTGGAGACCCATGGGATCACTGGTGGCAGGCGGAGCACCCCCCGTAGAGAGATCATAAATCCTCACCCAAAGATCCTTGTTCTGCAAAAAGAAAGAATGTCAGAATCAAGCAAAGTAAAACAGAAGAAAATCACAGAAATTCACCTTAGTAGTAAGGGCCTGCACCCGTTCCTTCAGCTGGGCAATCTGCAAGAAAAGAAAAAGATTAGCAAGACAAATAAAGGAAGAAGACAACATAAGAAAGGAATAATGATCACCTCAAGTAGAAAGCCCGTCTCTGAAGAACTGCTCCCAGGGTCGGTAGGTATGAAGGGAGGAGGATCGACTGGCAGATGGTGAGGAGGAAGCTCAGGACCCATGGGCTGGCCGAAGTCAAACGGCTCGAAGGGGGCCTCTGGAGGCTCGTCGAAGACCGTCGGCTCAGGGGCAGCTGGGTGGGAACCCAACTCCAGCTCGGCCATGCACTCGCGGAGCCATGAAATCTGAAAAGAGGCAAGGGAAACAGTCAACAACATTCATTCAAGATATTAAAAAAAAGGCAAGAAACGTTACCTCATCGTCACGCCCACGCAGCTGTCGGCGCGCACCTCGATAGCGATGTCGCTGAAAGAAAGAAAAGAAGGATCAGTTGACCGGCAATGGAAAGGTGCAAAGTAGAGAAAATACCTGTCGCTCAAGCTCAGCCTCCAAAGATGCTGTCCCTGCCCTCAAGTGAGACAGCTCCTCCTGAATACTTTGAAAGCAGCATACAGTTAGACATCAAGAAAAGGAAGAACAGTAATGAAAACAACAAGTGCATACCTCTCCACCCTCAGTAAAAAGGTGGGCAAACGTCGCCATGTAGCGACGCAGATAGTCACCACTGTCAGATGCACTGGAAGTCACTAGGGTGGCACCTCTCTTCCAGATCCGAACAACGAACTGGCCCTCCTTCTTCTAGTCGATCTCCTAGATCAGGCCGCGGGTAGAACGACCTAGGCACGGGTAAGGGGGGAGGTCCACCCACTCCTGGTGAAGCCCCAATGAGCACATCATGAGACGCACCCACAGTGGCTCCATCTCGTTCAGGCAAATCAGAAAGGTGTCACGGCCAAAAACCGGACGACCCTCCGATACCCACGGCTGCCGATCCAGATGAAGGTCTGAATATGGACGCCATACCACCTGAAAAAGCAAGGCAGGACAGTGAATAAGAAGAATCAAGAGGCTGAAAAGAAAAAGTAGCAGAATACCTCATGGTGGGGGAAGCAGAGCAGCTGCCTCCTCAGGTTTTCCACCTGGTAAGGGTGGGAAGAGGCAGACCGAGTAGCAACCCGGCCTGCGATGAGCGGGTACTCGGGGTCAGCCTTCAGCAAGGCACGACCCAAGGGAATGTAGTAGTAACTCCATACCTGTCAATAAAAGCTCAGTAAGTCATCAAAAAACAAGGCAGAATTAATAATGAACAAAGGAACAAGGCATACCTGAAGGAATGGAGTAAAGCCGGCTACCGAAACCGGACCGCTCTCCATCGCCAGCGAGGAGAAAAAATGTGCCAACATAGCGGCACCCCATGCATACTCACCAACCTTCGACAGGTCGGCAAGAAAGAGGAGGAACCGCAAGTGCACCCTATCCGTCTTCGAGGCCAGCAGAAGACGAGAAAGAAAGAAAAGGAGGAACCGGCAGAGATCCTGGTCGGCTCGGACGGTGCCCTCCTCACCGACCAAGTAGCGCTCAACGCATTTCGTCAACGCGTCGAGTACATCCGCCACCAGATCATCCTTCCCCACACTGGCGTTGCCCAGACCGAGCAAGTTCCCGACGTTTGTGCGCTTCATAAAGCGCAGTCCACCGGGGCAGTGTGGGATCAGATGACCCAGGAAGTCCCGGACCATAGCCGAGTAATCGCGGTAGGTCTTGCCGGTGACGGCGCGACCATGGATGCGAAGACCCGTGATCTGGGAAACGTCCTCCAGGGTGGGAACCATATTCCCCCAGGGGAAGAGGAAGGAATGGGTAGTAGAATCCCATCTCTCCCTCAAAGCCTAGATCAGGGGGAGGTCTTCCCAGAAGGCAGAGCAATGGAGCAACGGGCCAAAACCCATCGCATCCGGTCGTACCTTCTGGAAATCCTTCAACCCCTGGTAGGCATGGAAGACCATTTCCCAGGATATCCAGGACTTGATCTTCCCCTGCACAAACAAACAATCATGTTAGAAACAACAATTTAAGAATAATTCAAAAAGGGGAAGTCAAGATTCGGTTACCGAGACGGTCGGAGGAGGATGGAGGGAAGGAAGCTCCGACGGGCCAGGGTCGGCGGAAGAGGAAGCGCCGGTGGAGGAAGAAGCTCCGGCAGTGCCGGAGGCACCGCCACGCTCAACACGGGATCTCTTTGTCATCTGCATCATTTCAAAATGTTAGAACGGGCCCAAAACAGCAAAACAAGGAAGACGGGCACCTGGTGTGCCCCAATTATGGGGCGCTTGGACCAGGCGCCCCCTTGATAGGAGCCTAAAGCCCCATCAAGGGGGCGCTAGGGGGCTTGGCCCCTTCTCTCTCCCCGTTCCAATCCGGAACAACTCCGGATCGGTTTGGTCACTTCTGCGAAAATGAAGATAACGAAATAAACTATAAGTTTGCAGTTAGAAGAAACTTACTATGGAATCTGCACGGCTCGCTGCACACACCGAGAAGGTCCCACGCAGTAGAAAAACTAGAAAAAGTTGATGGTGAAATGAAGAAAAGGTGCAGGGGTGAAAATATAAAGTACCATGGTCAAAATTTTCAAAATTTTAGAATGCGTTTGTAAGCTATATTCTTCATGAAAAACACAAATTCATCAGCAAAACATTGATATTTAATTCCTTTTTGCATATTTTTGCTGGTTGCTAACACTGACAGGACACAGACACGACTGGAAAAGGAACTACATCAAGCAAGCCCTAGACCTACACTGATCAAGTCCTAGACACAACAAAAGCAAACAAAATACGACTGGACACAATTGAAAGCAGATACAAGTCATCCACCATGCAGCTTCCTCAGCTTCGCCACGTATCGGCTCTTCCAGACCTCGTCCTCGTCCATGTAGGCACTCGGCGAGAAACTCTTTTAGATTCCCCAAATGGCAGGAATGCTCTGGCATTCTTCATCGTCAGCCGCCGTGCCCATTTGACGATCCTTGACAGACGGAATATGGGAGAGACGAGGAACCTTGAGCCGTGGTTGGCCTAGCTGAAGAAGACACCGATGTGGGTTGTAAATGATGAAGGAGGTGCCGGTGATCAATCGAAGATCAACCCCAGGATTGGTGGAGGCACGGACGTTCTGGCGCATGATAGCCTCGGTAGGACAGACAAATCCACCACTGCTCATAGCCGAAAAGTACAAACGCCAGTCAACGCGGGTCTTCACCGAAGGGCACTTGTTCACCACTTTGTATTCCATGCAGAGACGGCTAGTAAGAGGTTGGAGGGGGCTCCTAGCAAAAAGCCGGGAAGCCGTGGCCGGTCTGAAGCACACGTCAAACTTGAAGTGCCATTCAGCCCAGCACATGAACAGAAGGATACTGCCGAACATGGGCCTACCAACGCTAGCAGAGGTCATGCCGTCATAGAGATAACCCAACACCGAGTGGGCTATGCACTCATTGGACCAGATGCCCTGGATACAAGGAAGGCAAGTAGGATCGAGCCACCCATCCTCACACGGGTAAAGGAGTACCGAGGCAAGGCAAGTGGCAACACCTTTGGCACCGGGCAACAGTAGGTCCTCATTGTCACTGGCGCCTTGAATCACACCAATGGACCAATCTGCCAGTGCCTCGGTGTAAATACGCCCACCTACCATGATGGACCAAGCCTCTCCGGTGGTCATAAAGCCATTGAGGAAATCCAAACCAGTGACCGACCCAACAGGAATAAACATGGCCTAGCCGTACCCAAGCATGGCACGAAGCCCCAAGAATAGTTCCACCTCTTCTAAGAGGATGGTACACTCAAAGGAGTCGAAAACAAAGGTGTGAGTGTCAGGATGCCACATCTCGAGGAGCGCACCGGCCAGAGAAAAGTCCTAAAAATATTTAAGAAGGTGGTTGGCGTGGACTAGAATGCCGGAAAAGCCCCACCCGCTCAGAATAGTCAGCACATGGATGTTGATGGCGGCCATCAGTCGAGCTATCCACAGCACCTGACCATAACGGCGAGCGCTGGGGAAGTTTGGAAGGTCCTGCAGAATAATCACGTGATCATAAAAGAAGGTTTCAGAACAAAACGAAAGGGGTGCCTAATAAAGCCACTACCACTCCCATGGACACTCGATTCCGGATATGGCACGGGACTTCAGAAAAACTTTTCATCTCGATTGAACCAGTCGGATGGGAGGAGGAGAATGCCATCAGAGCAACAGAAGAAAAAAAACATTGTAGCTGGTGTGGGGAGAAGAAGGGGGGTCCCCCCTTCTTATAGGCATCAAAAGGCTGCCTCGGGAAGGAGAGACCTTAAAGTCCACGCAGGTGCCCCACTTATAAAGCACCTGGCGCCCTATAAATAGGGCACCAGGCGCCCTATAAACAGGGTGCCTGGCGCCCTGTAAACAGGGCACCAGGCGCCCTACAAACAGGGCACCTGGCGCCCTGTAATTAGGACACCAGGCGCCCTATAAACAGGGCGCCTGGAGCCTTATTTTGGCCATTTTCCTAGCATAGTCTCGCATATATATCGTTGAAGACCTCAGGTCCAAAAGGGCTAAGTCGGAGAACCCCTTCAACAAAATCGATGAAGGATTCAGTCACTTTTTAGGCCCGCGGATAAGCCAAAGTCAAATAAACGGGGACGACGGTGTCTTCACGGATATCCTGACCTGTTACGTTTGACCTATATCTTCAAATATTTTCCTATATTTATTTGTATTTCTTTAAACCCAGCATGCATCATGCATCGTCATCTCATGCATCATCATACTTATGCCGCAGCCTTTCTATGGCTTTCTGAGGGGGCTTTAGTCTGCCCGGAAGACCCGATTTTAACCGTGTTTCAGTGATGATTTCATCAAAACAAGAAGATATTCCATTCAAACCACACCGGTATTCCTGAAAAAGACCCGATGAATTTGAAGAACCCAACCTTGGTTGATTATTGGTTTCATCTTTACTTTTTCGCAATTTACTTTCTACCGAGTCCAGCACACCATGCAGTTCGGGTCCTGGCCGGTGACAATTCTCCCCCACGTAGGATTTTAGTTATAGTTTTCCGTACAATCAATCAACCAAAGGGAAGGTTCCGATAGGACAAAAGGCAATCTCAGAGTCCGGTAAAGTTTCATTCCACTCAACTAGGCTAAGGAAGGCGTGTCTAAATCTACACCTTGGCATCACCTTTGCAGTCCATTACCACTTCATTCCGCTACACCTCACTACATTTCACTACATTTGCCTACGCTACATCCGTGTCATTCCCCTACAAAGCCGACGCCAAGGCGAGGCAAGCTGTAGACACGCAATTTTGGCCTAGTTGGAGAGTTTAAATTCTTGTTTTCATGGAGAATATTTAAAGCAAATCGTGTTTTCCTGACGGATCAAGTTTTTTGGCACAGTTCGAAGGGGATCAATAGAACAATCAACTGGGCCGAATACCCTATATATAGGGCACCTGGCACCCTGTATATAGGGCACCTGGCGCCCTATTTATAGGGCACCAGGCTCCCTATAAACAGGGCACCTGGTGTCCTATATACAGGGCGCCTGGCACCAAATCAAATCGATTTGACCGGCTGATTTGACCCCCCGCAGTGACTAGTCTTGTCGATCTGACGGACCTCATGATGCTGGCGCCCTATATATAGGCGCTATGCCGCGTGGCACTGCTTTTCGGAAATGGCCAAAGTGCCCTCTTTTGAGCTATAAATAGACCTCCATTTGGAGCTTGGAGGAGGTTCCAACTCCGTACCATCTTAGAGCCCATCCAAGATTACGTTTCCAAGCCACCCTCACCTCCCATAGCCTTTCAAACCGATCCAAAATCGTCCACCAAAAACCCAAAAAACCTTCTGTTTCTGTCACCCAGAAACATGTTTTTTCTCCAACTTTGAGAGCTTCTATCCATCTCTCCTCTTGCATCCAGCATCCAAACCACCTTTCATTAGCTTCATTTGCATATTGTCTACAAGGAGGAGCCCTTACTTCGTCCCGGAAGCCGCCCAGCACTCCGGAGCGGCGTCGCAAAGAGGGGAAGAAAATCTGTTCGGGCCATACTTAGTGCTCCGTATACAGGGCGCTTTGACCTTGGTCAACGCACCCCATAAGGGGGGCACCTGCAGCTAGCACCCTATATATAGGGCACCAGCAGGGGCAGAAGCTCGTTTTATCATTTTCGGAGTCTGATCGCCCGTTTGATCGAGTTTTTGTCTCCCTTTTTCATCTTAGCACTGTTCATCATGTTATTTAGCATGCATTTGATCATTTTGCATGTCATATATGTTTTAAAACCTACCAAAAATAGGGGTTGGGATTCCGTCCCGATCTGGTTAGTTCATTCCCTTTTGCATGATTCAGAGTCTTTATCAAGCATGATGCTACACTTACGTAGGAGCTAATGATCTTCATTTGTTTTTCTTCATGTTTTATGCAGGACATTCTTAGATGAATCGACCGGAGTGAAGCTTCAATCCGATCGTAGGTGAAAGAACTCTCTAAAGCTCTCCCCTCTCGGCCGGCAGAGAAAGGAGAAGTTAGAACCAAACAATCTCCCCCCGTTTACATCCCCAAGGTATGACGGTCAAACTCCTTCTTCTTCTAGTTCATTTGCTTATCACACTTTGGAGTCTTCGGCTCCTGGCGACCACACACTTCACCTTTCACCACACACCCTTCTTCTCTTCTTCTCCCTCTCTCACCGACAAACGCGAGCCGAACCGGCTCTTCCGGGTGCCTACACCAATGGCTGGACAAATTCTGATACTGGAAATGTAGAAGAGGGGTCATCCACGTCATTTAAAATGGGGATGTTGGTTACTTTAATCACCTGGCCCTTGTATGGGAATTTCAGACATTGATGGTTAGTGGAGGCAACAGCTCCTATTGCCTCCAGATATGGGCGTCCCAAAATAGCTTTAAATGTAGGGTCCAGTTCTAAAACATGGAAATCAGCGGTGGTAACACACGGCCCGAGCCCTACTTCCTATGTAACCACCCCTCATGCCGGCTTCCGGGAGTTGTCATATGCTGTCACTGTGACGGCAGAAGGCTCGATTTCTTCATCGGAGATGCCGCAAAGTTGCAATGTTTCTGGCGGCATGACGTGCCAACTCCTCCTGCGTGAACATGAGTGCCGGGTGTTCACTCCTCGGGGTCAGGACTGTAATTATCTTTTCGGGCGGGAGGTCCTCATTGACCATGACCCGCTGCAAGTATTGTTGTAGAATGTCTTGATGGTTCTTCGACCTCTTTATCAGCTCCAAAATTTAAATCCATGCTGGCATTTTGTCCAAGTGCTTCAATAAGTCATATGCCATGCCGGGAAATGGTTCTTCTACCACCTCCTCTTCTGCCTGTTCCTGTGGTTGTATCTCGGCCTGGGGGAAGACCCTTTGGAACATCCTCCCACTACGAAGTACCGGCGCCAGCATGGTAGGGGGGTGTGGTGATGACGGTGATGGTAGGGTTGGTTGGTATGTTGAGGGGCCCGTGATAGGTAAGGGCGGTGAGGTTTGGATGATGAGGGGTCGTGGATTGGTAGAGGCTAGTATGTTGGGTGATGGTTGGGGTGTTGGTGGTGATGGTCTAATGATGAGAGGTCGTGGAGTGGCAGTGACTGGTAGGTTGGGTGATAGTCCGGGTGTTGTTGGTGATGGTCGGATGATTAAGGGTCACGGAGTGGTGGTGACTGATAGGTTAGGTGATGGTCGGATAATGAGAGGCCGAGGGGTGGTGGAGGCTGGTAGGTTAGGTGATGTCTGGGGTGTTGGTGGTGGTCTAATGATTAGACGCCGAGAAGGATTAATGGTGGTTGGTAGGTTAGGTGATGGTTGGGGTGCTGGTTGGGATGCTGGTGGCGGTGTAATGATTAGGCGCCGTGGAGGGTTAATGGTTGGTGAGGGTAGTGGTGTTTGGGTAGTTTGTGGGTTGGGGGCAGCTCTTGGTATGAAGAGTATGGTGCAGTTTGTAGGTGGGGTTGGTCTGGTGGGCATGGAGGCGATTTGATCCTCGACCTACCAATCCTGGGAATGGTGGGTTGACTCCTCGATGGTGGAGTGGACGAGGCCGAGTCATTGGTTTGGTGGTGTTGGTGCCGGTGCTTGAACGGTTGCATGTACTGGTAGCGGATCTTGGACTATGCCCAGGCCGGGCTGCTGTTGTGCTTGCTGTCGCCGTGGTTGATTCTGACGTGCCTTCATTGCTTGAATGGATTCTCTCATCTATGCCTAGTCAATGTTCCTCTGATCATTGAGGTCATGAATGTAGTCTTTAAATTGGAAACATACATCCACCGTGTGCCCAGGATACCGATGGTAAGCGCAGTACTTTGTCATGTCAACATTCGCCGGCCATCCTTCTCTCTCCTTTGGAAGCTCCAACTGTTGTTAAGCCATCAATGCATTGAAAATATCGATGAGGGGGAATGGCAGTTTAGGATAGTACTCTCTTTTGGGTCCCCCCTCCTAGGTTGGTTGGCTGGTGGTGGCACTTGGTTGTAGGCTTGTTGTTGTGGTTGTGGTCGGTTGTAGACAGGTTGTTGTTGAGGCACTCGGTTGTAAGTATTTTGCTGCTGGAGTGCTCGGTTGTAGGTGGGTTGCTGTGGTGGTGATCGGTTGTAGGTGGGTTGCTGTTGTGGTGCTCGGTTGTATGCAAGTTGTTGCTGGGGCTGACGAGCTGGTTGAGGTGCTGGCCGGTATTGTTGGTTGGGTGGTGGGTTATGGTATTGGCTTTGACGATACCCACCCTAGTTTCCCATGGCATTGATGCTCTCATTATTGACTACCTTTTCGGTGGTGGGTCCTACAGGTGTAGGCTTTCTAGTATTACGGGGTTTGGGGTCGAATGAATTGATCATGGATGCGTCCTTAAAATGGGCTTGGAGGTAGCGGGTGCTATCACACAGCTCACTCATGGTAGTAGGGCGGTGCATGATTAAGAGGTTGCGAAGGTTAGGCATGGTGTTCCCGATGAGCATCCTCACCTGCTCCCCTTTTGAGATGGTGTCCACTAGCCTCTCAGCCATTCCCCTCCACCGATCAACAAACTTGGCAAAGTCTTCATCCGGCTTCATCTTCTCAGCAATTAAATCTATTATTGAGTAGGCTGGCTCCACCCGATCCTTGTACCTTTGCAGAAATTTCACCTTGACAATTTTGAAATATGCCGCCTCAATAGAATCAAGAGCATAGAACCAGTCAAGGGCGGATACCTCCAATGACCGACAGAATAGGAAGGAAAGTACTTTGCGGTCATTCTTCCAGAATGCGGAGTCATATAAGAAATCCTTCAGATGGTTGAAAGGATTACCAGTCCCATTGTAACGTTGAAAAACTGGTATCTCTGAAGGAGGAAGATGTAGAACTGGGAAGGATGAGATTGAGATTTCGGGAGTAGTTTTGGAGTCCAAACGGTGCTTTAATTCTTCAAAGCGCTCATCCATTCGGTTGAGCTTATCAATGAAAGCTTGGGTGAGGCTAGATTCCTGAGCCACCAGAGCAAAGTGTTTAGGTGAATGGGTTGGAAGAGGTGGGTTAGAAACAAGAGCATTATGTGAATGCCCCACGACGGGGTGAGTGGAGACACGGCAGGGTTGCCCAGGAGAAGAAATGATTAGGGGCTTGACTGTCGATTGAGGTGGTGTGGGGAATTCATCGCCGTCAATCTGTTTGACGGGCATCTTGCCCTTAGTGGCAGATTGAATAATTGCAAAGGTCTCAGGATCAAGGTGAAGAGATAGATCCTTGAGAGCTTGTTCTATACTATGTGAGGCGGATCGGTGAGCGGGATTTCGGACCTCAGGTTCCATCACGGCATTAACATGGCCATCTGATTGGACCATGGGTTGCTGAAGCTCGTAGTGACCCGTCTCGTACTCCTCTTCTTGGCCGTAGTAGTCTGACATCCCGATGTGTGTTCCGGACCTTAGTGTCATGGGCATCCTGTCAAATTTCCTTACAAAATGGTTGAAAGAAGGCAAATGAAAAGTGTAAATGCAAAGAGAGTTTTTGTTTGGTTATGCTTTGTTTTTGTTTGAATTGATTTGGTTTCAATTTTGTTGTTTGGCAAGCAAGTTGAACACAAAAATTAAAGGGATTTTTTTTGTTTGGTTTTTGGGTGTTTTGAAAGAAGAAATTTTTTTTGGTTGTTTTCAATTGTTCTGAGCAAGCAAATTGTGCAAACAAGTTTTTAAAATGACTACTCGACAATTTTTGGATTGAAACCTTATATTAGATAGATTGTTAGAAATTGTTCACTCAAGTAGGTCTGGTTCCTATTGCTTCAATCTTCAAGAACTAAGGTTGTCACTCAATCACCATGAGTAGGTACTTGGGTTCTTCGGGTTTTGGGAAGTGGTACAACTGGCCCAATCGTGCAGAGAGGAATACTCCACGGATGGGGACTTACGGAGGTCTTGATGAAAACAACCAAATCAAGTAGGAAGGAATATCCCAGAAGAGAGGTTAGAATCCACCAAGAAGGTGTTTGGAGGGTGATGGTGTGTTGGGAGAGAGAGGCCTGCCTCGAATGCCCTATGGATCGGAACAAGTCCGGTACCCGATGCAAAAGCTAATGCAAAAATGAAAATTGGAGGGTAGGAGGAGAAGAAGCAATCAATATGCAAACATGAATGAAAGCTATTAAATAAATCAAACAAGTGAATGCAAGCAAGACAAGCAATGATAAGGTAAAACAAGTAACTAGCAACTAGCAACTAAAAGGTGGTTCACGCGAGAACCATCTTGTGTTGGAGTGTCCAAGTGGAGACAAATCTGAAGTAAAGGAAAAAGTATGGTCCACGTGGGGACCGATTTGAAAATAAAGTGGCTCACGCGGGAGCCGGGTTTTTGGAAAAGTAGGTGGTTCACGCGGGAACCAGTTTTTGAAGGAAAAATAGGTGGTTCACGCAGGAACCGGTTTGTTTGGTTGAAAAAAGAAAAGGAGGGCCACGTGGGGCCAATCTAAAATGGTGCACAGGGGTGGTCCATGCGGGGACCGATCTGAAAGTGGGTTGGTTCACGTGGGAACCGGTTTAGAAAAGGGGTTGGTTCACGCGGGAACCGGTTTTTATGAAGAAATATGTGATTCACACGGGAACCGGTGTAAGAGTTGACAAAATAAAAAGAGGGCCACGTCGGGCCAATCTGAAGGTGCTGTAAATAGGTGGTCCACACGGGGACCAATCTGAAAATAAGTTGGTTCACGTGGGAACCGAGTTGGAAAAGAAAGGTGGTTCACGTGGGAACTGGTTTATAAGAAGAAAAGTGGTTCATGCGGGAACCGGGTTGAAATTAAAGATAGAAAATCAAGTCCACATGGGGGACAATCTTTAAAGGAAGAGTAAACAGCAAGTTTAAAGGTAAATGAACATGGAAAAGGTAAAGGACAAGCCGGTTCACGTGGGAACCAAGTCGGAAAACAACTAGTTGCACGATTTAATCAAGCTAGCACGGTTGAAGACATTGGTTATCCCACCATGGTCGCCAAAAAGCTGTCGACTCCAGAAAACAGGTTCCGGATCGGCACCTCAAGAGAAGTGAAATATGGAGTTGGGGAAAAGGAGTGAATCGGAAAACACTCGGAAAGTAGTAAAGACTCCTCACCTCGATCCCACACTCACATTGGTCCCCGAACTTTCATCTCACGGCGTCGCTCGAACACCGGAGATGGTTCAGGTCATGTGGGAGGAGAGTGAGGAAGAGATGAAATTAGAACATGAATAAAAAGGTGGTCGCCAGGAGCCGCGGGCTCTGCTTTATAGAATAAAAACAAGATTGAGTTGATTTGACCGTGTGTACCTTAGCGTGAGAGATTGGGATGTGGGTTCAAGCTTCTTCTTCTTCGGCCGGCCGATGAAGAAGAGTCCAACCGGTGCTAGCTTGATCAACCTGTGCAACTAGAACAATAAATCAAGTGAAAGAAATCGATTAAAACTATGAGAAGTGTAGAAACTATAGGAGAGGAGATGGAAGAAAGAAGCAATTGGAATAGAACTCACCGGATTAGGGCGAGCCCTAACCCCTTTTTTGTATTTTTTTAGTTATGTAAAAATGATGTAAATAAAGTAAAATATGTTCTAAGACAGTAAATAAACTGAATGAAACGAGTTAAGAAGGACTTATGAAGTGTGTGGCTTAAGTTGAAGCCAAGTTGGGTTGAAGAAGGCCGGTTCGGGTAGCCTTGCATCCTTCTGGCGCGACTTTGGTACATAAAATGGTAGGGATGACCCCGATGTCAAAATTGAGAACCGTTTGTATCTATGGATGGATAACTCAGAGAGAAAGATATCTTCTGTTGATGACTTCTCCAGAATCCTCCTGTAGAAGTCTATAAAAATTAAGAAAATGGACGGATGTAGAAAAAAGAACCTGGATGCGCGCCCTCAGTGCAGAAATCGCCACGAACAAAAGACAAGTCAGAATTGAGTGCCGTCAGCTGCAGATGAAAGAAGACGAAGAGAGGAACAACTCCTATGTTGAAGACTTTTGCATAAGGAGTCTTAGATTTTCTGAATAAGTCAATGAAGTTGGTTGATGCAGAACGCACGGATCGAGCCTTCTCTTTCACTTCGGGATCGATCTCTCGACGTCGGATTGGCTTTGGACGTCGGGACGGCCTTGGGAGAGAGCTTGGACGACCTCAGGATGAGATAGGCATGGGGGATTTGCCTTGGGTCATTGAGAATGGCCCTCAATTTATAGAGGATGGAAACCGGTGCAAAAAATGAAAACTGGACCGACCGTGCCCCCGCTTTTCAAAGGACACGAGGGTGAACAGGGCGCGCCCTCACCTTGGGGGCGCGGTCTGCGCGCCCCCCAGTTTCAAAGAAACCGAGGGTGTATTACGCGTCTCACTGCTAAAAATTGACGGAATCTTCCTAAAATTGCTAAAAAATCGACTTGACAAACGTAACGCGCCCCCGAACTAGGGGTGCGGTACAAATAATCGAAAATTATCGACGGAAACCTTTGAAAAATCTGGTTTAGATAGTGTAAACCAGGGCAATTTCTGATTTTTGGAAACTGACCGTGCCCCCGCGTTTCAAAGGAACCGGGGGCACGCAGGGCGAGCCCCAGTTTGAAGGGGAGCGGGGGCACGATAGACTCTCTCTCCTGCGCACGTGTTTCGCAAGCCGTAACTTGCAAACGGGATGTCCGATTCAGCTACCGTTTGTTGCGTTGGAAAGAGGGCCTTCAACCGCACCTCCTCAAGTCGGTAAACCAGTCGGCATGACTCCTGAGACATTCGCACGGGGCTTTCTACTGGTTTACCCTTTCGCGAAAAGCCGAAAACCACGGCGAAGATCCGGAAGGGCACGGTTCCAGTCGAGGAATCTTGGGTCAACTCTGGATGACTTAAAATGATGACCGAACAAGTCCGGTATGATCAGAAAACCCAAAGTCATCTAAAAATCTGAGATTAACCCGGTAAACGTGAATCGAAACTCGAAAAAGCCGTAAAACCCTAAAAATCGACCGAAATGGCCATATGGCCCCGATTGATGAAATATATGGCTAGGATCGACCCAGATGACTCAAAAAGACCCGGTGATGACCAGAAAGGCCTAACACGTGGTCCGAGATAGCCGTGTTAGTACAGATTGGAAAGCCATAACGAAGAAACCGTTATAGACTAACGCCTACCGAAATGACTTGTCGAAAACCATGAATGTCACGGAACACACGCGGGACTCCCGAAACGTTCAAGTATGGACCACTCATGGTCGGTCATTGAGCAGGCTTCGTGTTTTCACGGTTCACGCACGGCTCTCGCTTGAAGGTTATGGCATCATTCCGAAAATCATCGGTCCATTCCTAACTCACAAGGGGCTCCACCAATGTCCTTAGCTCATGTCCACGAGGTAATCTGAATCAGGTAATGGTCAAATAAGAATATCGCCTATGGAATAAGAGTCTGGGACTTCGAATTAGGCCAATTTGGCATGTCTACAATTAGGTATAAATGGATTAATGAAAAGATAGATTGGAGTGGATTAGATGATATAAACATTTAAGGCAATGATGGTTGAAAAGGATACAATCTAAGTTAAGTTATTGACCATGATGAGATTTTTTTACCTATCGCCATTGTTCAATCCATTCATATTTTGATTATTGCATACTATGACTTTGAGATATGTCAATTGGGTGTTCAGATGGTATTCCTCAATGGTAATCTTAAGAAAGAGGTGTTTATGATACAACATCAAGGATTTGAATCCTAAGAACATCCAAATATAGTGTGTAGATAGTTAAAGTTCATTCATAGACATGAACCAGCTTCACATAGTTAGAATACAAGATTTATTGAGATTAAACCATATAACTTCATTAAGATTGAAGAAGGCCACTATGTGTACAAGCAAACAAGTGGGAGTGTAATCATTTTCTTAACATTTTATGTGAATAACATACTACTCATTAAGAATGAAGTACATATGTTATCATCAATGAAAGTCTGGCTATAAAATTATTCCTCCAAAAATGATTTGGGTAAGTATCCAATATTTTAGGTATTAAGGTCTATAGAGATATATCTAAAAGGATGCTTGGCTTGACCCGATCAATGTACATAGACACTATAGTCAAAGAATTTAACATGGAAAACTCTAAGATAAGTTTTTTATCTATTAGATATTAAATTAATATCTTCTAAAAAAAGAAAGAAAGACAAGAATAGAGTCCCCTGTGCCTCAGCCATATGGTCTATCATGTATGCTATGTTATATATATGACTTAATTTGACATATGCTTTAAGTGTTATGAGTAGTCATTAGGTACATCCAGATGACAATAATTGGATAGTTAAGAAATATTTCCTTATGTCTTTGAGAAGCACTAAAGATGCATTTCTAAAATATAAAGAATAAAAGTTGAATCTTTGTTGTTTTATAAACTCAAGCTTCTAGTCATATAAGTATGATAGTAAGACAACATAAAGGTACATGCTTACTCTGAATTGTGTGGTGAGTTGGAAGTGTTCCATGCGAGAGAACACTGCGTATTCTACTACAATACTTCTTAGGAAGTAGTCTACATGAAGTAGCGCATCTTAGATATGTGATTGTCCCTTTTGTCTCTAATAGTGTCCCATTTCTTTGTGGAAAAAATGGGCTATTGCATATGTAATATAGTCAATATCTCACCAGAATTTTAAACACTTAAGTGGTGGTACTATTTAATAAGAGAGATTACAACATAAAAGGATATAATCAAAGATAAACAAACTTATGTTAATAACATTGTAGATCCACAAATTGTGGCATTAACACAAAGTGTGTTTGAGAGTAACCTTGTGCTGATAGAGATCATGCTGATGGGTAATTGACTTTAGTACAAGTAAGAAATTGATAGAAATATATGCCTTACAATCCATTCATATTTGATATAATGCAACATTTCTTGAAATTTCTCATTCAATTAAATTGGTATAACTCTATCACTAGCTATAATTAGATGCGAATATCATAATGAAGTCCTTGATTATAAGCAGTGAGGATTGGATCATGAAGAGATTATGATAATGAGATCAATTATTTAAAGGTATGTGATATAAATAATCTTAATCATAGGATACTTGAGCCAAGATATTATTGATTGATATACTAGTATATGTGATATCTTCTTGTATAGTGAGAATGATTGATCTCATTAGTCATTAGAGTGGGGATACTAAAATATGCATACCTATACTAATTAGATGAATGAGTTCAATGAATTAACCGAATCAGAAACACTATATGATATTTCACTTGATTGTCAATTAGCATTTTTTATCATCATAGTTGCACAGTTGGATATTTGACCCGAGTCACCAAAGATGTCTTATTAGGTGTATCTTATACTTTGGCTATTAACTTATGGGTCATCAATATAATGGTCCAATATAGATAATGGATTAGGTATAAGGAAAACACTATAGAGGTAATTGAGTGGATAATAAGGGATCATCCACTTTTGATAAGTAAGTATGAATATTTTATAAGATAGTACTTTAAATCTTTTGCTAAGGTAGATAATATAATTGGTAAATAAGTTTTCCAATTGATCCAATTTTGAGTACATGATCACAAAGTGTCAATTTACTAAGGTATTGATAGTTGATAACATATCTCTATCCGACTAAGACATTGTTGTAGACACGCAATTTTGGCCCAGTTCGAGAGTTTAAATTCTTGTTTTCATGGAGAATATTTAAAGCAGATCGTGTTTTCCGGACGGATAAAGTTTCTGGCACGTTCCGAAGGAGATCAATAAAGCAATCAGCCGAGCCAAACACCCTGTGTATAGGGCACCTGGCGCCCTGTATATAGGGCACCTGGCGCCCTATTTATAGGGCACCAAGCGCCCTATAAACAAGGCACATGGCACCCTGTATATAGGGCACCAGGCGCCCTATATACAGGGCGCCTGGCACCAAATCAAATCGATTCGACCGGCTGATTTGACCCCCCACAGTGACTCATCTTGTCGACCTGACAGACCTCATGATGCTGGCACCCCATATACAGGGCGCTATGCTGCGTGGCACTGTTTTTTGAAAATAGCCAAAATGCCCTCTTTTGAGCTATAAATAGACCTTCATTTGGAGCTTGGAGGAGGTTCAAACTTCGTGCCACCTTAGAGCTCATCCAACACCACGTTTCTAAGCCATTTTCACCCCCCATAAGCCTCCAAAACGATCCAAAATCGTCCACCAAAAACCCAAAAAAACTTTCTGTTTCTGTCACCCAGAAACATGTTTTTTCTCCAACTTTGATAGCTTCTATCCGTCTCTCCTCTTTTATCCAGCATCCAAACCACCTTCCATTGGCTTCATTTGAGTATTGTCTACAAGGAAAAGTCCCTACTTCGTCCCAGAAGCCGCCCAGCACTCCGAAGCGGCATCGCGAAGAGGGGAAGAAAATCTGTTCAAGCCAAACTTAGTGCCCCGTATACGGGGCGCTTTGACCCTGGTCAACGCGCCCTATAAGGGGGGCACCTGTAGCTAGCGCCCTATATACAGGGTACCAGGAGGGGCAGAAGCTCGTTTTGTCATTTTCGGAGTCCGATAGCCCGTTTAATCGAGTTTTTGTCCTCCTTTTTCGTCTTAGCACTGTTCATCATGTTATTTGGCATGTCTTAGATCATTTTGTATCTCATATATGTTTAAAAACCTACCAAAAATAGGGGTTGAGATTCCGTCCCGATCCGGTTAGTTCATCCCCTTTTGCATGATTCAGAGTCGTTCTCAAGCATGATGCTATACTTGCGCCAGAGCTAATGATCTTCATTTGTCTTTCTTCATGTTTTGTGTAGGACATTCTTAGGTAGATCGACCGGAGTGAAGCTTCAATCCGATCGTAGGTGAAAGAACTCCCTAAAGCTCTCCCTTCTCGGCCGGCCGAGAAAGGAGAAGTTAGAACCTAACAATCTCCCCCTGTTTACATCCCCAAGGTACGACGGTCAAACTCTCTCTTCTTCTAGTTCATTTGCTTAATACTCAATCACACTTTGGAGCCTTCGGCTCCTGGCGACCACACCTTCCTTCACACATACACACTCTTCTCCTCTTCTTCTTCTCTCTCTTTCACCGACACACGCGCGAGCCGAGCCGGCTCATCCGGGTGCCTACACCTTTTGGCGACCACGGTGGGACAACTCTTGCTTAAGTGAGTTCTTTTCACCTTTTAAAAGAATGTCCAACATATTCATCCTTGCTTTGGCTCTTGCTTGAATTCCTACATCCTCCTAGCATTCCTATTCACTTGCTTGCTTGTTTACTTGCTTCACTTTAGCATCACTTAGTTTCTTCCGGTTTACTTGCTTTCCGTGGGTCCTCTTTCAAAAGAAAAAAAGGGTACCATCTAATTTTAGGCTTGCTTTAATCAATTTACTTTGACTTTGCATTATCTTGCTAAGCATATTTGCTCATTTTCTTTTTCTCAAAAAAAGGAAGTCTAAGTTCTCCTCTAAAGCATATTTAGTGGATTAATATTTGCTTTCACCTTACATTGTTGCCTTGCTTACTTGTTTTCCAATATTTTCTTGATCATTGCATGCTTTTATTTTCTTCTTGTTTGCTTCTCGCTCCTTGATATCTCACTTGCATTTAGTTTGCATTGGAGTTCTTTCGACTCCTTTAGGTCATCCAAGAAGGGAGGCTCTCTCCTCCCAAAGCCCTACACACCCAAACACCCCTCTTGGTGGTTGCCAACTCCTCCTTCGGGGATTCTCTCTCAGAAGGACCGGGTAGCTTCCATCAAGACCTCCATAAGTCCCCAGACATGAAGGATTCCCTCTTCACTGATCGGGCTGGTTGTACCATTTTATCCCAAAACCCGGAGTACCTACTACCTATCGTTGTGAAAAGAGTGACAACCTTAGAGTGCTCGGCGTTGTGAGAGCATAGGGTCCTACCCATTTATTTGAGTGGACATTATTTCTCTTAACAAGCCACTAATTCAAGGATGAAACACAAAAAATTGCGGTAATCATTCTAAGTCTGTGCCGTCACTTGTTTGCGAATCAAAATTGAAAACCAAAAACCAAAAATTTGAAAACACTTAACAAAAACCCAAAAGAAATCTTTGTTTGAGGTTAATTTGCTTGATAACCTGTTTGTTCAAACAAAAATCAAAAGCCGAAAAAAGGAGGAAAATTTTAAAACAAAAAAAAGGGATTCTTGTGTTTTTCGTCACCTTTCCCTTCTATTTATAAACTTGAGATCAGGGCGAGTCATTGGGATGACGGACCAAGGATACAAACCGTTGCAGTTGGAGTATGACCAATCCTATCCCCACCCGGATGCCGTATGTGCCGTTAATGAACCCGAGATGCTCCCTGAAACCAGTTCACCTCGACCCCACCCAGATGCTCTGTGGGAGGCATTCGCTCATGCCGACCCAACTCAATTACAAGCCATTGAGGCCATCCTGAAAGGGAAATCTCCTGTCAATCACACCCATGCCGAGGTTGGTCACCACACTTCTACCCCCCAGTTAGCAACTGACCAACCCGGCGCACCAGTACAGGGCCATTCTCACAATGGACCCTTGATTCCAAACTCACCCCATCCGGTGGCCATCTTGAACCACCCGGACCCAAACAACACCACACCACATAGGCCACCGGTCTATTCTTCCGCACATTTCAATCAATCACGTCCTCAAGTGCACCACCCGATATACCCTCCTTGCCCGGCCGCTTCCGCCTATCCGATGGCCATGCCGGTGTCGACTCTGAAAATTCAACGGGGTCCTCTCCTTTTCAGGAAAGTTCGTGAATCCAGATCGTCACCTCAAGAGGGGATGAGAAAAGAAAGAAATAAAACTTGGAAAGCAAATCTCACCTCGGTCCCACACTCACATTGATCCCCGAACTTTCATCCCTTGGCATCGCTCGATCACCAAAGAGATGGTTCGGGTCATGTGGGAGGAGGGTGAGAAGAAATAAATGTGGTCGCCAGGAACCGTGGGTTCCGATTTATAGAATTAAAATGAAAGATGACCGTGTGTACCTTAGCGTGAAGAATGTAGGATAAAGCTTCTCCTTCTTCGGCCGGCCGATGAAGAAGAGTCCTCAACGCAGTGGGTGCTTGATCTTATGTGCAACTAGACAAATAAACAAGTGAAAAGACTATTTGAACTAGACAAAGTGGAGTATATGTAAAGAGAACAACATGAATCACACAATTGACTAGAAACTGACCGGATTTAGGTTATCTCTAACCCCTTTTTTTATTTTTCGGAATAATAGAATAAAAATAATGCAAAAAAATTTAAAAAATGATAGGAGGATGTAGAATCAAGAAACAAAGAGATATGAAAAAGAACTGAAAGATTCTGAGTTGAATAAAGAAAGATATAGCCAAATCTGGGTTGTCGAAAAAGCCGAGCAGCAGTCCAGGATCTGCCAGGACTTTGCTTCTGCGCTCGTCACAACCAGCCCCGACCTTGGAATCAAGTGCTGTCGATTGTAAACTGAAGAATACTTGGAGAGGAAGAACTTTTATGAAGAGAGATCAGGCAGAAGACGTCCACACACTGCTGTAGAGGCCTAAGAAGAGAGACTTGGCAGATCACCTATAGAACAGCCTTCCTCTCTCTTGAACCGACTTTTCTCTCTCTAAAAACTCGAAATTCTCTCTCTAAAAATCACAAAATCAATGCAGGAGGGAGGTTGGACATCTTAAGATGCCTAGGGGGTCGTGATCATGCCTTTGGAACGACCGGAATCAGAGTTAATTTATAGGAGAAAATTGTCGCGATCTGCGCTAAAAAACAGGCTCATTGCGCCCTGGTTCTGGGCGCGTGTGCCCTACCCCCCAGGGCGCATGTGCCTCCAAGTGGGGGCGCATGGCACTTTTTCCAAAAAAAACGATCTTATCCAGTCATCTGTTTAGCGGTAGAGTCCCGGTGAAAAACTGGTTCCCTCGTGCCTCAAGGGCAGGGCGAATGTGCCCTCAAGTGAGGGCACGAGGTCACGTGCCTCACTGGTAGGGCGCATGGGCACGTGCCCTGGGTCCCGGGCGCATGTGACCAGGAATCCGGGCGCATGGGACTGTTTTTGCGCGTCCTTCTTCCAGAAGCCATTGCGAACACTCCCGAACTTGGAATTCGACGTCGTTTGTTGTGTTAGAAAGATAACAGGCCGAAGAAGCTTTAAATAGCATCGGATCAACCATCACACCCTACAAAACTTCAGAATTTTGTCCGGAAGTTAGGGCAGTGAACATAAGAACCGATACAGGTCAAAATGACTCCAACGGCAAACCGGAAAGGCACGGTATGCAACAAAACTTGTCCGGGGTGTGAATATGACCATAACCTTCAATGCATGATCATTAGGCATTGGTCATTCAGCCAATTTCCGTGTTTACACGATTTACGTGTGGCTTTCGCTCGGAAATTATGGCTTTTTGCGGAAAACTTCGGAAAGCATCTGATTTCGTTCGGCGAAGCTCCAAATCAACTTTTTAAAGACCCGGCATCATTATAAGGTCAATCGCACATGTTACCCTAGAAAACATGAGTTTTATGCTCTGAATTAGGTGAATTTGGCATGTCTACAGCCGACAAATCAAGCATCTGTCCTCCCCCTCCTCTCGTTCGAGAATCCTCCATTGATCAAACTATGCTTAACAAAATCAATAGGATGGATGAACAATATCGGGAGCTCAAGCGATTGATCGACACACGAGCTCTCCCAGAGATATCCCTTCCCTCTCTCCCCATGTTCCATCTTCCTTCTTCTGAAATGCCCATTTACTGCCGATATAATGTAAATGGGAACCTTTTCATTCACATCAAAGATTTTCTCTATGAGTCTGTCATGTGGCAAAACGATCTGAAGGCCCTTGCGTACCTATTTAGGAGATCATTAGAGGGCTCCGCGTTGGAATGGTTTTATTCACTTGACCCCTTGGAAGCTAGCAACTTTGATACCGTCAAAGCAAAGTTCTTGCAAAGATACCAAGATCGAGTCGGTCCTACCTATTCGATCATAGATCTTATGGCCGAAAAGATGAGAAACGATGAGGATTTTATAAGATATGCTGATAGATGGAGGGCAATGGCAGAAAGGCTGACGAATGCACTATCAGAATCAGAACAAGTCAAGATGATCATCACCAACGCCACTCCGGCTCTGAAAAATGTATTGGCATTACATCACCCTGTCACAATGAGCGAACTCTATGAGAGAGCACGGTACATCCAAACCCAACTCCAAGATTCTCCCATCATGAACCTCTTCGACCCTAGGCCCCGAATCACCAAAAAGACAACCACCACCACCGATGGGCCCGTGACCAAAGGCGTGGTAACCAATGAACATGTCAATATCGTAGAGAACCCGCCCAACAACCACCAACAGCAGTACAGAAACCCCAGTACAGAAACCCCCGCCAAACCCAACCGGCATCTCGCCCTCAGATCCAACCCCAACCTTTCCGCCACCAAACACCAAACCAGTATCCCCAACAACCAATGCAAACACCAGTCCCCCAACAACCCCGACAACTGGCCGTACAAACCTTGGCACCTCAACCACCCCGCCAACCAACCACCTATAACCAGGAACCTCCCCCCACCACCTACGTGCCACGAAGAGCAGGGCCTAGAAAAAACCATTACCCGCCGTTACCATACTCTCTCACAGACATTTTTAACGCTCTTATGGCGGCAGGGCAGATCTCATTGCCAAGAGAAAAGTTGGAGTGGCCGCAAAATGCCAACATAGACAAATATTGTTTGTACCACATATACCCGGGGCACACAGTGGAGAATTGCTTTCAGTTTAAAGATTATATCCATGACCTCCACGAGCAGGGAAGTATTAACTGGGGTCAAATGGGCGAGTACATCAAGGCAGTAAAGAACTAGCCTCAGCAGTAGCAACAGGCACCAGTCCGACAACAACAAGAAGAATCTGGTCTGGGGATTATTCAGAACCCGCTACCTGCGCATGCACCCGCGATAGCACCAGAAAATCAGAGGGTTAATCCTATTCTAACCTCCACCGATGAACCCCGCGATAGAGGCCAGAATTGGCAAATCGAGGGACCAGCTTCCTTCATGAACATTAACCCTCCAAACTACGTTAACCAAACCGTTCACTCCATACCACGAGTTATCCCCGCCAGAAGAAGCCAACCACCAATTATCCACACTCTATCACAGCCAACCATAACGCCACCAGCCGTACAACTCCAACCGGGTAGGACCTTGATCCGCCCGGTCGAGCCTCCGCAAATACCATCGCCATTAGGACCCATCATCGTACCACCTCATACAACCATGCCACCACAACCTACCCGCATCCCTACAACCCGAACTATCATCACTACACCCCTACCTAGGCCTCCCATCATCCGACCTAACCCTCCGTCTACCTCCGCTGCACCAACCATAGCCCCTCAGCTCGCCACGGTGCTTAGAAGCGGGCGCATGTTTCAAAGAATTTTCCCCCAGACCGGTCAACCAGGACGGTCACAAGAAGAAGAAGAAGAGCACCCAGAAGAACCAGTGCCAGGGACATCCTATGATTTGCTGAAGCACCTTGACAAAACCCCTGCATGGATTTCCATTCTGGAGCTGATCAAAAGGTCCAAAGCTCATCAAGAAGTTCTTCAGCAATACTTACAAAGAGTGATGGTCAATGAAACCCTTCCTCTAGAGAAAATTGCATCGGTCTTGACCCCAAAAAGTGAACACCCCGCTCTCACTTTCACCAAAGAAGAATTGGCCGAACCAGAGGCAAGAAAATATGCACTTTGTATCACTGTCAGTATTAACGAAACAGATGTTGAGTCTTGTCTAGTTGACACCGGTGCATCCATCAATGTCCTACCACCGGAGATGCTACAATTGTGTGGGATCCCAAAAGAGGATATTCGGCCATCACAAATCACTGCAACAGCATATGACAATTCCAAGAGGCCCGCCCATGGCATGGTCACACTTGAAGTCAAACTCGGACCCCGGGTTTTTACTGTCGACTTCCACATCTTGGATATGGACCCAACTTACAAAGCTATCTTGGGAAGGCCTTACCTCGAGGCGTTAGAGGCCGTAGCTTCAACCAATCACCAATGCATTAAATTTCCCTTCAAGGGACAAGTCGTCAAGGTGGTAAGTATGCCCGTGGATTGCCTGGTTACTCTCCCTCCTGGCTTGCCAAATCAAACGGTCTTCACAATCCTCGATCTGCCGAGGGATGGAAGGCAGCAAAGCAAGTTTGGAGAAAGAAGAAGGATGACGCCAAAACTCTTGGGTGGCGTATGATGGAGAATCTGGGATATCAGGAAGGCCGAGGGCTGGGGAGAGAACTGCAGGGTATCATAGAACCCATCCAGCTGGTAAAGACAACATCAAGGAACGAGATAGGGTACGATGGGACATGTGATAATGGCCAAAAATACTTTCGGGGGTGTTTACACAAGTTCTTCGACAAGAGAGAAAAAATACAGATGATTGAAGAGCAAGAACCGCAAGAACAAGCAAAGAGGAAGAAGGTAGACAACCTAGAGGATGAGCCATATCTCGACGTATCATGGTTATTTTCTGAAGAAGGGTCAAGTAATGAATCATTCCGCAACGAGCCTTCTGGCAGTCAGAATCCAGAGCATTCACCCCATGTCGTCTCTTTAAACCCATTTCCAATGAGTTCACCATCAGATCCACCAGATAGCAAAGACGGATGCTCTCTTTACCCATCTTTGCTTGATTTGTTCCCCTCTCTGTCAATATCTCAACCCGCGTTGGAAACTACGACCAACCAAACCCCTTCTGTGTTCATGTTTAGTACTTCTCCAAAAGATAAAAAAAAACGTCCTCTTCTCAACCCAAATTTCGCTCGAAGAAACATCCCAACTCGCTCCGAAGGATTACCCGAATCAGGAGGCCACCCAGTCTCTAATCGATCTCCTTTGCCCTTCATCAATAAACTCCACTCCATCCACCTCCTCTTCCTCTCCTTATTTACCTTCTTCTTCTTTGGGTTTAGTTTCCAGTGAAAGCAAAACAAAAATCAGAGGTAAGAGAGTTCCAGGAAGATACTTGCATCAGTTAGCTCAAAAAAGCTTAGAATGTGCCAAGCTACCGGAGTATCTAGAAAATGTAATCCAGATAGATGAAATTCGATATGAGAAGAAAGACAATATTGATCCAACTTTAGGGGTCTACGAGGTTGTATCGGAAAAGGATCCTGATACTGAGGATGAAGAGGAGGATTTGGGTGATGCTTATGCATCCGGTTTAAGAAGGTTCGAGGAACCATCAGCCACGGTGGACGAACCAACTAAGGAACTTAATCTTGGAACACCGGAAGATCCTAAGAATATCCTCATCAGTGCCAACCTCGCCCCTTTAGAAGAGTAGAACCTAATGGGGGTGTTACAAGAATACAAAGACACATTCGCTTGGACATACGAAGATATGCCAGGGTTAGATAAGTCATTGGTAGAACATCTACTGACTTTAAAACTTGAAGCTACCCCGGTCAAGCAAAAGTTAAGAAGATTCCACCCAGACATAGCATTAAAGATAAAGGAAGAGGTCGATAAGTTACACCAAGAAAAATTCATTAGAGTCGTCCTCTATCCACAGTGGGTGGCAAATATAGTCCCAGTCATGAAGAAGGATGGAAAGGTTCGAATTTGCATTTACTTCAGAGACTTAAACCGAGCATGTCCAAAAGATGATTTCCCCCTTCCTCATATCGATGTTCTTGTTGGCAACACAGCTGGATACGAAACCCTATCATTCATGGATGGATACTCGGGGTATAATCAAATCCGGTTAGCAGAAGAGGATCAAGAGAAGACCTCGTTCACTACACCTTGGGGAACCTCTTGCTACATCGTCATGCCCTTCGGATTAAAGAATGCCGGATCAACTTATCAACGGGCCATGGTGGCAATATTTCATGATGTGATGCATAAATTTGTAGAGGTGTACGTGGATGATTTAGTGGTCAAATCTCGAACCCAAGATGAGCATGCTGAGGTGTTGAAAAGGGTTTTGCAACAAGCCAGGGAATATAAGCTCAAGATGAACCCCAAGAAGTGTGTGTTTGGATTATCATCTGGAAAGTTACTTGGGTTCATTGTCAGCAAAAGAGGCATCAAAATCGATCCCAACAAGGCCAAAGCCATTATTGACATGCCTCCACCAAAGAGTCTAAAAGAGCTGAAAGGGTTGATTGGTAGGCTACAGTTTGTTCGCCGGTTTATCTCACAACACTCTCAAAGGTGCAAACCTTTCTATGAGTTAACCAAGGCGAAGGCCGAATTTAGATGGGATTCGAGATGTCAAGAGGCATTCGATGGTTTAAAGAAATATTTGTCAAGCCCACCTGTGCTCAAACCTCCGGTTCCCGGCAAACCCTTGATCTTATACATCTCAGTCTTGGAAGGATCCCTGGGAGCAGTATTGGCACAATTAGATGATGAAGGGAAAGAGCGAGCAGCATACTATCTATCCAAAATCTTTGATCCTTGTGAACAGAAGTATACAACCATGGAGAAAACCTGTGCCGCCCTGGTTTGGGTGGTCCAGAAACTTAAACACTACTTTCTGGCCCACGAGGTTAATCTCATTGCTCGCATGAATCCCATCAAATTTCTTCTTGAAAAATCTGTCCTGACTGACCATTTGGCACGCTGGCAGAGCTTTCTCTCCCAATTTGACATCACCTACACCCAACAGAAGGCAATCAAGGGCTATGCAATTGCTGAACATCTTGCCCATCATCCTATCCCAATCTTTGACCCTATCCAATCAAAATTTCCCGATGAAGAATTGATGTCCATTCGATCTTCCAATCTATGGACTTTGTATTTCGATGGGGCATTAAACTCCCAGGGTAGAGGGATAGGGATTGTTCTTCTATCACCCGAAGGTGTCACCATTCCACAGGCTTTTCAGCTCCATTTTCCAGCAACAAACAATATAGCTGAGTATGAAGCCTTGTTGGCCGGACTGGAGGCCGCTCACTTCTATGGTGTCACTAAACTAAGGGTAATCAGTGATAGTCAGTTGATTCTCCGCTAAGTACTGGCCAAATACTGCACATCTCATCCCGGGCTCAGACCATACCAAGAACTCACCTCCTGTTACATCAAGCTATTCTCCAAACTCAAATTCATTCACGTTCCTCGTGCTCAAAATATTCTTTCCGATGCTCTCGCTTCCCTGGCATCTTCACTATCTGTCCCGCTAGGTAGACAAGTTAGGACGATCTATGTCCGCCGACGTACCATTCCGGCAGTGGAGGATGCACGATTCTTGAGGGTTAAAGAAAAATTTGAAAGGAAAGAGTACATTGAGCAAAAGGAGGAAGTATCTCTAATTGAGTTGGAGGAATTATAAGAGGGTGAGAAACCATGGTATCATGAGATTGCGAATTACTATCAGGATCAGACATATCCACCGGGATCAACTGCCGAAGAGAAAAGAGCCATAAGAAGGGTCTCCCAGAGATACACCATCTTAGGTGGAGTACTTTACAAAAGGAGCTTGGCTGGTGTTCTATTAAGATGCATAGATGAAGAAGAGGCTGAATTGGTGCTTAAAGAAGCACACTCCGGAGTATGTGGAGGCCATGTAAATGCTCAAGCCCTCGCCAAGAAGATCATCAGGCAAGGGTACTACTGGCCTACTCTGGAAGAAGATTGCTCGATCTTTGTCTAGCACTGTCATCAATGTCAACTTCACACCGACAAGATTCACTCTCCCGCATCTACCCTTCACCCGATTCACGCCCCATGGCCCTTCGCTATGTGGGCTTTTGATGTTATCGGACCCCTTGGTGACCCAAACTCCACAAACGAAACCAAATCTTTCATCCTAACGGCAACGGAGTACTTCACCAAGTGGGCGGAGGCGGAAGCATACGTGGAGATCAAGGCATCAACAGTCTGCACCTTCATCAAGCGCAACATCATTGCCAGGTTCGGGATCCCAGGCGACATCATCACCGACAACGGACAACAATTCATCTCCCAGGAGCTGCGTGACCTTTGCAACAAGTACTGCATCAGATTGCATCATTCATCTCCATATTATCCTCAAGGCAATGGTCAAGCAGAAGCCACCAATAAAACTCTGATAAAAATCATTAAGAAAACATGTAAGTCTAGCAAGTTCACGGACTGGCCAGATAAGTTAGTTGATGCTCTATGGGCTTACCGCACTTCTATTCGAACCCCAACGGGTCAAACTCCCTATGCCTTGGCATTTGGGATGAAGGCGGTAGTCCCATACGAAGTAATAATCCCTTCCCTCCGAGTCCAGATCGATCGAGACATCTCGATGGATGAACGCCGAGATTCCCTTCTCGCACAACTCGAACTCTTGGATGAAAGGAGGCTGGCTGCTGCCGAACATGCTAGATCTTACCAGAATAGACTTAAAAGATTTTATCAGAAGAGGGTGGTGGAGAGAAAATTTTAAATCGGTGAGGTTGTGCTTAAAAGAATATTCGTTAAGACGGGCGGTCCCCACTCCAAACATCAACCTAATTGGGAGGGTCCATATGTTATTTCGGCTGTTTATCCCAGTAATTCATATAAGCTAACTAATGCAGAAGGAGAAGAACTAGCTCATCCCTGGAATGGTGTGTACCTCAAAAAATATTTCCCTTAGAACAAAAATCACAAAAAAACTATAAAATCCAAAGGTGTGAGGAATAATCTAACGCTTGCTTGCTCGGTGCACCAACTTGTCACTTAGGGAAATAAGGATAGGCATCATACTGCACACACTACACGCCTAGTTTTGAGATCCGATGATCGGAAGTCAGAGAGAAAGCTAGGCAACGCTTGGCAAAAGAAGGTCAACCTAATCCCATTCTCTTCTCGTTTCGGTCCAGAATAGATGAAAGGGGTTAGAATGAGGAGTATCGAAAGTGCCCATTGCCTTAGTTGGAAAATGCCTCTGAAGGTCTGACTTCTTAAAAAGAAGAAAAAGGTGTCAAAAGATGGGAAATAACCCCTCAGGTTGGCAAAAGAATAGACCTGAGTAAATGTGTACCAACAAAAGCCCAAAAAAAAGAGAGAGAAAAAGGCTCCAAAAGATGGGCAATGAACCCCTGAGGTCAAAATCAAGCAAAAGAAAAAAAAAGACATGTTTGAATGTGGGCCATCAAAGAAAAGGGCTAGAAGGAAGGACCCAAGGATGTCAAATCCCAAACGGGCAATGCGGGCACTAGTAGAGAAACAAATTCGACACCCCCGAATCCTATTAAGGACTTACCACCAATCCTCTTCCCTCTTTAACCTTGCAGGTAAGATTGACCGAATGGATCCAAGAAGAGCCATAGCCTATCAAGGGCGGAAGGTCAGAAGATCTCGGACTAGGCACTTTCTTACACGTGATGCCTACTCTTAACCCTTAGGTAACAATGAAAGGCACCCACGGCACGCAAAGCAAAGGATGAGATAATCGTGTCCCTCACACCAAACAAAAATCAAATACTTCAAAAAGTACCAAACAAATCTATAAAGTCAAAAATACTAAAAAGTGAATATCCAAAAACACCAAAAAATCGTAAAAATACCAAAAGACAAAAAACATTATAAAACCATCAAAACCCAAAACAAATCAGAAATCTTGAAACACCTAAAAATCTGCTTCCTAATTGACTAGTTGCCTTTGCATTCATATTTAATTTCAGTCTTGCATGTTTTCTTTTTGTGCATACTTATATTTTTCTGTTATTCTACCTTGATAAGGCCCATGTCCCTTGACAAAAGATTAAGGCAGTTTCGCCCTTTTCTTGCAAGGGACTAAGCCTAAATAAAGTTCTAATCGCCTTTTGAGTAAACGCAGGGAGTCAGGAAAAGAAGCCAACAACTATCACTATGAAAAGAAAGGTACATCAAAGATAGAAGGGGCCGGCACATCACAAATCGCCGCCTCCCTCTAGTGGGGCCTGATCACCCGGAGGTGGCATGGCAAGTCTCTCCTCACCTCTCCTCCTATGACTACTAGTCTAAGAGGAACCCGAGTGGGTAGGTCCGCTCAGCGTGGTCCCACGGGAGTCGGAGAGGTGGGAGTGGCTCCGAGATCGAGACTGCAACGCCTGCATCATCAATTGACAATGCTCCGCCTCCACCCGATTGAGCTCTCTGGAGTGCTCAAGGCGAAGATGGAGGATCTACTCGGACTCTGGTCGTTATAGCTCGACCACGCGAGCCTCCAGTCTCCCGACCTACAAGATGACAAAGAGATGCATCAGCTACAGGAAAAGCAGTTTAAGGAAAAGAATCAAACTTGTACCTCCTGTGTCACTTCCTCTATCCTCTAAGCAGTCTGTAGAAACCAAAAGAAGCATCAGTCCATGAATTCCCAGTTTAAAATCTTAATAAAGACATCGCACCTCGAAAGAAGAAGGACCAGGATCCGGAATGCCTACGAGGGGCTCGAGCCCGAGCTCCCTCTGTAGCTCTAGCACCTACCGGAAGAATGTCAGGAAAGAAAGAAAATGATGACGAACAAAGCAGAAAGATATGTACCTTGTCCTGGAGACCCGAGGGATCACTAGTAGAAGGCGGAGCACCCCCCGCAGAGAGGTCAGAGATCCTCGCCCAAAGATCCTTGTTCTACAAAAGAGAGAGTGTTAGAATCAAGCAAAGTAAAACAGAAGGAAGTCATGAAAATTCACCTCGGTAGTAAGGGCCTGCACCCGTTCCTTCAGCTGGGCAATCTGCAAGAAAAGAAAAGAAGATTAGCAAGGCCAAAACAGGAAGAAGACAGCATAAGAAAGAAACAGTAATCACCTCAAGGAGAAAACACGTCTCTGAAGAACTGCTCCCGGGGTCAGTAGGTATGAAGGAAGGAGGATCGACCGGCAGATGGTGAGGAGGGAGCTCAGGACCCATGGGCTGGCCGAAGTCAAACGGCTCGAAGGGGGCCTCTGGAGGCTCATCGAAGACCGTTGGCTCAGGGGCAGCTGGGTGGGAACCCAACTCCAGATCGGCCACGCGCTCGCGGAGCCGTGAGATCTGGAAAGAGGCAAGGGAAACAGTCAACAACATTCATCAAAGATATTAAAGAAAGCCAAGGAACGTTACCTCATCGTCACGCCCACGCAGCTGTCGGCGCGCACCTCGATAACGGCATCGCTGAAAGAAAGAAAAGAAGGATCAGTTGACCGGCAATGGAAAGGTGCAAAGTACAGAAAATACCTGTCGCTCCAACTAAGCCTCCAAAGATGCTGTCCCTGCCCTCAAGCGAGACAGCTCCTCCTGAATACTCTGAAAACAGCATACGGTTAGACATCAAGAAAAGGAAGAATAGTAATGGAAGCAACGAGTACATACCTCTCCACTCTCGGTGAAAACGTGGGCAAATGTCACCATGTAGCGACGCAGATAATCGTCACTGTCAGATGCGTTGGAAGTCACTGGGGTGCCACCCCTCTTCCATATCCGGATAGCGAACTGGCCCTCCTTTTTCCAGTCGATCTCCTGGATCAGGCCGCGGGTAGAACGACCTAGGCGCGGGTAAGGGGGGAGATCCACCAACTCCTGGTGAAGCCCCAATGAGCGCATCGTGAGACACACCCACAGTGGCTCCATCTCGTTCAGGCAAATCAAGAAGGTGTCACGGCCAAAAACCGGACGACCCTCCGATACCCACGGCTGCCGATCCAGATGAAGGTTTGAATATGGGCGCCATACCACCTGAAAAGCAAGGCAAGAGAGTAAACAAGAAGAACCGAAAAACTAAAAAAAGGAAAAGTGACAGAATACCTCGTGGTGGGGGAAGCAGAGCAGCTGCCTCCTCAGGTTTTCCACCTGGTAGGGGTGGGAAGAAGTAGATCGAGTGGCAACCCAGCTGCTGATGAGCGGGTACTCGGGGTCAACCTTCAGCAAGGCACGACCCAAGGGGATGTAGTAGTAACTCCATACCTGTTAATGAAAGCTCAGTTAGTCACCAAAAGACAAGGCAGAATTAATAATGAACAAAAGAACAAGGCATACCTGAAGGAATGGAGTAAAGCCGGCTACTGAAACCGGACCGCTCTCCATCGCCAGCGAGGATAACAGATGGGCCAACATAGCGGCACCCCATGCATACTCACCAACCTTCGACAGGTCGGCAAGAAAGGGAAGGAACCGCAAGTGCACCCTGTCCGTCTTCGAGGCCAGTAGAAGACGGGTGAGGAAGAAAAGGAGGAACCGGCGGAGATCCTGGTCGGCCTGGACGGTGCCCTCCTCACCGACCAAGTAGCGCTCGACGCGTTTCATCAACGCGTTGAGTACATCTGTCACCAGGTCATCCTTCCCCACACTGGCATTGCCCAGACCGAGCAAGTTCCCGACATCTGTGCACTTCATAATGCGCAGTCCGCCGGGGCAGTGTGGGATCGGATGACCCAGAAAGTCCCGGACCATAGCCGAGTATTCGCGGTAGGTCTTGCCGGTGACGGCGCGACCATGGACGCGAAGACCCGTAATCCGGGAAACATCCTCCAAGGTGGGAACCATATGCCCCCAGGGGAAGAGGAAGGAATGGGTAGTGGAATCTCATCTCTCCCTCAAAGCCTGGATCATGGGGAGGTCTTCCCAGAAGGCAGAGCAACGGAGCAATGGGATGAAACCCATTGCATCCAGTCGTACCTTCTGGAAATCCTTCAACCCCTTGTAGGCATGGAAGACCATTTCCCAGGATATCTGGGACTTGATCTTCCCCTGCCCAAACAAACAATCATGTTAGAAACAATCATCATGAATAATTCAAAAGGGGAAGTCAAGATTTGGTTACCGAGACGGTCGGAGGAGGATGGAGAGAAGGAAGCTCCGACGAGCCGGGGTTGGCGGAAGAAGAAGCACCGGCGGAAGAGGAAGTACCGGCGGAAGAAGAGGCTCCAGCGGTGCCCGAAGCACCGCCACACTCAACACGGGATCTCTTCGTCATCTGCAGCATTTCAAGATGTTAGAACAAACCAAAAACAGCAAAACGGGGAAAACGGGGGCCTAGTGACCAGGTGCCCCATTTATGGGGAGCCTGGACCAGGCACCCCCATGATAGGGCGCCAGGCAGAGCCTAGCGCCCCATCATGGGGGCGCTAGCAGGCTTGGCCCCCTTCTCTCTTCCCGTTCCGATCCAGAACGACTCCGGATCGGTTCGGTCCCTTCTGCGAAATCGATGATAATGAAATAAATTACAAGTTTGCAGTTGGAAGAAACTTACTATGGAATCCGCACAGCGCACTGCACACTCTAAGAAGGTCCCGCGCAGTAGAAAAGCTAGAAAAAGTTGTTGGTGAAATGAAGAAAAGGTGCAGGGGTGAAAAATATAAAGTGTCATGGCCAAAATTTTCAAATTTTTTAGAACATGTCTGCAAGTAATATTCTTCATGAAAAACACAAATTCATTAGCAAAACATTGATATTCAATTCCTTTTTGCATATTTTTGCTGGCTACTAACACTGACAGGACACAGACACGACTTGAAAGGGAACTACACCAAGAAAACCCTAGACCTACACTAATCAAGTCCTAGACACAACAAAAGCAAACAACATATGACTGGACACAATCAAAAGAAGATACAAGTCATCCACCGCGCAGCTTCCTCAGCTTCGCCACGTATCGGCTCTTCCACACCTCGTCTTTGTCCATGTAGGCACTCGGCGAGAAACTCTTGCAGATTCCCCAGATAGCGAAAATGCTCTGGCATTCTTCATCGTCAGCCGCCGTGCCCATCTGACGATCCTTGACAGACGGAATATGGGAGAGACGAGGAACCTTGTGCCGTGGTTGGCCCAACTGAAGAAGACACCGATGTGGGTTGTAGATGATGAAGGAGGTGCCAGTGATCAACCGAAGATCCACCCCAGGGGTGGTGGAGGCACGAACATTCTGACACATGACAGCATCGGTAGGACAGACAAATCCGCCATTGCTCATGGCCGAAAAGTACAAACGCCAGTCAGCGCGGGTCTTCACCGAAGGGCACTTGTTCATCACCTTGTATTCCATTCAGAGACGGCTGGTAAGAGGCTGGAGGGGGCTCCGAGCAAAAAGCCGGGAAGCCGTGGCTGGTCCGAAGCACACGTCGAACTTGAAATGCCAGTCAGCCCAGCACATGAACAGAAGGATGCTGCCGAACATGGGCCTACCAACGCTAGCAGAGGTCATGCCGTCATAGAGATAGCCTAGCACCGAGTGAGCTATGCACTCGTTAGACCAGATGCCCTGGATACAAGGAAAGCAGGTAGGATCGAGCCAAGGTAAGCAGCAACACCTTTGGCACCGGGCAGCAGTAGGTCCTCATTGTCACCGGCGCCTTGAATCACGCCAATGGACCAATCCGCCAGGGCCTCGGTATAAATACGCCCACCTACCATGATGGACCGAGCCTCTCCGGCAGTCATAAAGCCACGGAGGAAATCCAAACCGGTGACCGGTCCAACAGGAATAAACATGGCCTGGCCGTACACAGGCATGGCATGAAGCCCCAGGAATAGCTCCACCTCTTCTAAGAGGATGGTACAATCAAAGGAGTCAAAAACAAAAGTATGAGTATCAGGGTGCCACATCTCGAGAAGCGTACCCGCTAGAGAAAAGTCCCAAAAATATTTGAGGAGGTGGTTGGCGTGGACTATGATGCCGGAGAAGCCCCATCGGCTCAGAATAGTTCGCACATGGATGTTGATGGCGGCCATCAGACGAGCTATCCACAGCACCTGACCGTAACGGCGAGCGCCGGGGAAATTTGGAAGGTCCTGCAGAATAATCACGCGATTAGAAAAGAAGGTTTCAGAACAAAACAAAAGGGGTGCCTAATAAAGCCACTACCACTCCCATGGACACTCGATTCCGGATATGGCACGTGACTTCAGAAAAACTCTTCATCTCAATCGAACCAGTCGGACGGGAGGAGGAGGATGCCATCGGAGCAAAGGAAGAAGAAGAACACTGTAGCTGGTGTGGGGGAGAAGAAGGGGAGGTCCCCCTTCTTATAGAGCTCAAAAGACTACCTCGGGAAGGAGCGAGCTTAAATTCGCGCAGGTGCCCCACTTATAAGGCGCCTGGCACCCTATAACCAGGGCTCCTAGCGCCCTACAAGTAGGGTGCCTGGAGCCTTGCGTGGGCCGTGGATAAGCCACGCCCACGTGGGTTATCATATATATCTTGCATATATATCGTTGAAGACCTCGGGTCTGAAAGGGCTAAGTCGGAGAACCCCTTCAACAAAATCGATGAAGGACTCAGTAACCTTTTAGGCGCGCGGATAAGCCAAAGTCAGATAAACGGGGATGACGGTGTCTTCACAGATGTCCTGACCCGTTGCGTTTGACCTATATCTTCAACTATTTTCTTATATTTATTTGTATTTCTTTAAACCCAGCATGCATCATGCATCATCTCATGCATCATCATACTCATACCGACCTTTCCGTTATAGTCTTTCTATGGCTTTCTAAGGAGTCTTTGGTCTGTCCGGAAAACCCGGTTTTAACCGTGTTTCAATGATTTCATCAAAACAAGAAGTTATTTCATTCAAACCACACCGGTATTCCTGAGCAAAACCCGATGAATTTGAAGAACCCAACCTTGGTTGATTACTGGTTTCATTTTTACTTTTTCGCAACTTACCTTCCATCGAGCCCAGCACACCATGCAGTTCGGGTCCTGGCCGGTAACAGTTCTCCCCCACGTGGGATTTTAGTTATAGTTTTCCATGCAATCAATCAACCAAAGGAAAGGTTCCGATAAGACAGAAGGCAACCTCGGAGTACGGTAAGGTTTCATTCCACTCAACTAGGCTAAGGAAGGCGTGTCTAAATCTACACCTTGGCGTCACCTTTTCAGTCCATTATCACTTCATTCCGCTACACCTCACTACATTCGCCTACGCTACATTTGTGTCATTCCCCTACAAAGCCGACGCCAAGGCGAGGCAAGTTGTAGACACGCAATTTTGGCCCAGTTGGAAAGTTTAAATTCTTGTTTTCATAAAGAATATTTAAAGCAGATCATGTTTTCCGGACGGATCAAGTTTCTGGCACGTTCCGAAGGGGATCAATAGAGCAATCAGCCGAGCCAAACACCCTGTGTATAGGGCACCTGGCGCCCTGTATATAGGGTGCCTGGCACCAAATCAAATCGATTCGACTGGCTGATTTGACCCCCCGCAGCGACTCATCTTGTCGACCTGACAGACCTCATGATGCTGGCGCCCCATATACAGGACGCTATGCTGCGTGGCACTGTTTTTTGAAAATGGCCAAAGTGCCCTCTTTTGAGCTATAAATAGACCTCCATTTGGAGCTTGGAGGAGGTTCCAACTTCGTGCCACCCTAGAGCTCATCCAACATCACATTTCTAAGCCATTTTCAGCCCCCATAAGCCTCCAAACCGATCCAAAATCGTCCACCAAAAACCCAAAAAAACCTTCTATTTTGTCACCCAGAAACATGTTTTTTCTCCAACTTTGAGAGCTTCTATCCATCTCGCCTCTTTTATCCAGCATTCAAACCACCTTCCATTGGCTTCATTTGAGTATTGTCTACAAGGAAGAGTCCCTACTTCGTCCCAGAAGCCGCCCAGCACTCCGAAGCGGCGTCGCGAAGAGGGGAAGAAAATCTGTTCGAGCCAAACTTAGTGCCGTCATCCCTTTATGGTTGAAAAGATATTAAATCTATCATTAAGTAACTAACTTAGTTTAAAATAAGTTGTTAATGTAATTAGGTTTCAATTAAATGGACTATTGGATAGTCAGATAGATAATGATTGATCTATATATATCTATAGAGGCATGGATGTAATTTATTTAAATTCATAGATTTTTGTTAAAAATTCTAATATCTTTAACTATAAGTGAATTTGGCCAAACCCTATCAAGTCAAGGGAGCCAATTTTGTGGCCAACTTTCTCCTACCCTTTCCCTCTCACTCTATAGAGTCCATTTTCCATGGTGGAGCTACATCCGAGATGAGTCAGAAGGTTCGGTACACATGATAAACCATCTGCAAAGGCAATTCATGTGGATATTGTTAGAAGCCGTGTGTGTGGGCATGGAGAGCATGGAGTGTCCTATGCTACTTATTCTCTAGTTTTGGGGATTGAAAAAATCCGACAAAGGTATTTTTAACCCAATTCTACATTTTTGTCATTCAATTCCAATTGTGATGTTGACCATGAAATTTAAAGGAATCATTGCTTCCACTACACCAAACTCTATAGGATGGATCGTTACAAATAAATCTCTAATATTTATTGTTGGTGAGACCAATGAAAGGAGAAAACTCATTAGATGGAATAGAAGAGAAAAGTTAAAAATCAAGAAGGTGATCAAGAGATTAGAGTTTGAATAAGACAAAAGATAATACTTTCACTACCATGGTGATGATCATTGGAAGAGGAGCTAAAAAGTGCTTCACTACAAGAAATTGAAGTTTTTATAGCATTTTTTTTACAGCAACTCAAAATTTTGCTATAAAAATTAACTTAAAATAACAACTTTAGTCAGTTGTCAAAAAAAAGATATTTATTGACAGCAACTCAAAATGTTGCTAAAAAAAGTAACTTAAAATAACAATTTTAGTTAGCTATTACAAAAAGATATTTATTTATAGCAAACAAAAGTTTTGTCATATATAATATAATATAATTGTACAATTTGTTATTAATATTTTAATGTAATTTAAAATGTATATGTTTATAACTAAATAATATAAAAATTTATATTTGTTAATGGTAAAGATATTTTTTTGAAGAGAATGGTAAAGATATTGAAGTTAAATATTTGATTAGTTACAATAAATTTTTTAAATATTTTTAATCCTCTTTTATCACTTTAATTGCTGAAACATATATATTTATTATACATATATTTAATTTATTACTTAATTCACCAATTTGCTGAATAATTGTCGTTATGCTATGAACATTTCACCATTAATACGGCAAACACATCAATTTGTTCTCTCTCAAGTCCGAGCACACCGCAGGATGCCACATCAATGTGTTCTCTCATCTTGTGCCTGGAATAGGGCACGTTGCAAAGGAACATCGTAAGAAAGATTGTGGCCGGTGAAGCCTCCAGAGGAATATCGTCCCCACAGCTAAGAACATCTCGTCGGCATTGCAAGTTTCTTCCAAAAACTTTGTAGTTGGCATCTCGTTCGGTAGTGACTCCCTTGTCTGACAGTAGATCTAGTGTAGGCTTCCTTAATGGGATTAGTTTCTAAGATCAATCTATCGGTGGTGGAGCGATGGCGCCAAACAGTTGTCAATCCCCTTTCCCTCCCCTTGGAGAATGGCATGCAACCAGTGGATTCCTTCATTTGGCTAGCCTTACATGTGCTCTTCCTATGTCCATGGCATCCCATCTTGTGCTCCTCTACCCTCGCCCTCGTCATGTTGAAGGAGATGTGGTGCTGGTACCTCTCGTGGTACGTTGGAGCTCGATGATGCCGGTCTAGATGTCTTGTAGGTCCATGACCAGGCGGTGGTAGTGCTCCTCGACATTGAGTGGTGTCTTTCTTAGAATCCGCTCCGTGATGTGCTTCTAGCGGTCAGCTCAACACTCCTTAAAATTCCACTAGTGATGCCTCGTAAACCCTATTTTAGGTGGACACCCGTGCCGTAGACATTGTTGGGTTTGGTGGGGGAAGGTGGGCAGGAATTTCTCCTGGGGGGGAGGCATAGACGAGTGGCTTGGTCCTAGAGGCAATGCCCAGAAATTGTCATCAATGCTCGACATGGCAATTCTATTTTACCGAAAGCTATAAAAGTGGCGAAGGGTCACAAACAATGCAAAAAAACCTAATTCTAGCTCTTCTTATAGTTTCCTTTTAATTTTTCCAAATCCAAGTTCTTCTTGAATTCTTTTTGGGTTGGTCTACTCAGCCAATTTGATTTGGATCATATCCTAATTGAGTATGGCCTGTCATAGACCTTATTCAAGTTCTCTAATACTTCTAACAAGTATTTAAGTTGGTTGCTTATGTTTCTTGTGAATTTTTGTGGCGACCTTCATTTTATTTTGCTCTTATGTCTTGGACAGGCTGTTCATATATACCAAATCAAGATCTGCACAATTATTGAATTTACTTTTATACACAAGTAAACTGAAAGTATTAATAGTTTATTTTTTATTTTTACATGGTCTTACATGATCAATCAAAATTAATCGGGTTTGCCAACTCAACTAATTGGATTGGTCTAGAGTTTATCTTGTAAGCTCTGATAGATGATGGCATCATAGTAGATGAATTTGGATTGTTCGACACATACTATCTTTTTCGTTCTTGTCATTGTAATTCCTGATAACAGAGCATCATTTTGTAAGGAAGAAAGGTAGGTTTTGTTACATTCTCTTGGTACTGATTTTATGCAATCGTATGTTTAGGTTGTTTATGAACAATAGGGTCTCAAGAAATTTTATTAGATGATAATTGATGCATTGCTTGTCCTCACGAGATGGCATTCCTAGGACCACTTACAAAGGACTGTTTTTCGTTATCAAACACAGACACATGTGGTTTTAGTTAGGCCAAACTCACTTCGCCAACTTGGGTTATGAGGTTTGGCTATTATCTACTATCACTAGTTAGTTGTTATTCTTTTAAAGGATTTAATACACTCTGTTTACTTTTATATATGCTTGTAAACTTTTTCTTCTTGCCTCTCTCTTTATGAAGGTATTCGGGAAAAGGGAAGTGATTATCAAATTATTCTCAGGGACTTATTCCAACCGGATTGGTACCTAGCGACCTCGACTCCGTTTTTGATCCTAGCAAGTACTTGTAAAAAACTAATGGGGTGTTTGGTTACATGATAATAGAGATTTTTATTTTAATTTTTAAAAATTATAAGAAAAATTGTTAAAAGAAGTGTTTGACAACCATGATAATTTTATGTTTTGAAAGTGATTTTCTTCTTAAACAAAAAAAGGGTCTCACTTCTTTCTTTTTTCTTGTTGTCCCCCCACTTTGTTTGGTCATGTATGTTGGTTACTCTTTTTTGTTATCACATCTCTCCAAACATGATAATTTTATGTCAAGAGTTGGTTCACTTTTTATTTTAATACAATTTTTTATCATGAAAATGTACAAAAAATTATCATGTAACCAAACACCCCATAAGGTTTGTTTATGCTTGTTCTAAGTTGTATAATGCATGAACTTTTCTTCATTGTTTGAATGGAATACATGATCCTGTATGAATTGATATGGTGTGTATGTCCCAGATTCTATCATTTTACACCCGTAAACATAATAATGTTTCTTTCCAGCTGTGCATTATCTAATGGGGTGTTTGGTTGCTTGATAATTGAGGTTTTTATTTTAATTTTTAAAAATTGTAAGAAAACTTGTTAAAAGAGGTGTTTGACAACCATGACAATTTTATGTTTTGAAAGTGATTTTCTTCTTAAACAAAAAAGAGGGTCTCACCTCTTTCTTTTTTCTTGTGGTCCCCCACTTTATTTGGTCATGTGCGGTGGTTACTCTTTTTTGTAATCACATCCCTCCAAACATGATAATTTTATGTCATGAGTTGGTTTACTTTTTATTTTAATACAATTTTTTATCATGAAAGTGTACAAAAAATTATCATGCAACCAAACACCCCATAATCTTTGGTGATCTTGTCATGGCATGGATAATGTTCCTGGTGTTTTGAAGCAAATGCCAACTCTTCTTGTTAAGCTGAATGAGGAACTTGCAAACTTTATCCTACCATGTTGGAACTCGAAGCCCCTCAAGTCATGATTTTTGTACCGATCACAATTCATATCTGTCCTTCATGGTTCATTTGCAGTAGGCCATGCTTGATTTAACCTTGTAAATCAGAGATAGATCCACGTCTCTTCATAGAAAATAAGAACGAAGTGGTTCGCTGCTATTGCAAAGAAGTTGTTTTTCCCCTCTCTAAAAGTCAAAAAGGTGGATTCATCTCTCTCTCTCTCTCTCTCGTATATTCCCTTCTATCCTCTTCTGTAGTTTCAACTTTAAATTATAATGTACATAAATATGTGGCTTAATATTTTTTGTGCATTGACAAACTAGAATTGCCTTGAAATTTCACCAGTAGAATTTCTAGTCCCTTCTACTTTTTGCCAGTGAAAAGGAGCTCAGAATTGAAATCAAGGTAGGTGGTCCCTTCAGGGATAAACTTTGTACTGGGATGAGAATAATAAAGAAAGTTTCTATTTTTTTTACTTTTTTAGTTTCACCATTTTGTTCTTTTTAGAATGCCTTAGACACCCCTCAATAATCACATCTAAAAATGTTATTTTCTTTCAATTATCTAGCTAGTTGAACTTTTGAAAACATGCTTCTTGCTAATTGAAGTTGAGTTGCTCATTTATTCCATTTTTTTGTAGGTAAACCAGAAAATGATAGTCACCCTAGCAGCTTGATTAGAGTGAAAAGTACCAAAAGAACATCCCAAATGGAAACTTTTAAGGTAATAATCATGTCTATAAACGAAAATTTTCAAAGCTTCATACTGCAATTTTGATTTCATATTGGTTAATCTAGTCCCATTTCAAAACTCTCAAATGTAGTTTTGGTTATATTTGATGAAGTTTATTATTTTCTAGGTTTTAAATTTTTAAGGATAAATTACATATTACAAATGGGCAAACCCTATATACTTATTTACCTGTCACTGAAGCCAACAAATATTGGTCCAGAGTAGACCTATATGCTTCCAACATTAAGTCATGTGAAAGATTAGATATAGCCAAAGTCAAGCTTTGAGAAAGTAGATTTTGTTTTTTTTTCTTCATGTGAATAAGAATCCAATGTGACATTGACATAGTGTTGAAGGTATATAATTATTACTAAATTTAAGTATAAAAAGGCAGAATTACCTGAAACAAGCATCATAGAATGTAGGATCAGATTTCAACTTGGAGTAGCCTTAAAGTTGGATATTCAAATACTATAAGAAAATTTTGGCGAATGGTTAAATATGCACAGTTTTTTCATTAAATGTAGATAACTTCGTCCATCCCCTAATGTTGAGGTGCTCATTTATTTCATTTTTTTTTGTAGGTGAACCAAAAAATGATTAGATGTGGAGTCATAAAAAGCTCCATCAGATGGGAAACAAGATGTAAGTGAACAAGAACAGCTTGTTTATTTTTTCTAACAGCCAGCATCATATATTGGAGCCTACAACAACATGTGGAGTCACAGAAAGCTCCATCAGATGGAGAATGAGATGCATATGGACAAGAATAGCTTGTTTATTTTTTCTGTAGTATAAGATAATCAACTATTAAATCTCTCCAATTACTTTATTTAAGCATGTAAACAAGGGGGGAACACATCATAGCTTGGGTCATCATTCTTTTCAAAGGTTTGTATCATAATATTTTTTTCTTATGATCGAGGAGGGAAGAGAGGAAATGAAGTGCGGAAGCCATGATTTATGTTTAAGATCGTTTGGGGTCATAATTTATGTTCATGATTGATACATTATAGTGTAGTCTTTGTTCATCAAAGAACTGATGTAAACAATCAAAAAGTGTGTATCAGCTGCCATTACTGCAATTTCATACTTTTCCCTGGTCATGTGATTGTGTTATGCAATATGTTCCTAGATCCCTTTATAAGATGTTGATCCGATAGATGCCTTATGGGGTGTTTGGTTACATGATAATTTTTTGTACACTTTCATGATAAAAAATTGTATTAAAATAAAAAGTGAACCAAATCATGACATAAAATTATCATGTTTGGAGGGATGTGATTACAAAAAAGAGTAAAACTACCACACATTACCAAACAAAGTGGGGGACCACAAGAAAAAAGAAAGAGGTGAGACCCTCTTTTTTTGTTCAAGAAGAAAATCACTTTCAAAACATAAAATTGTCATGGTTACCAAACACTTTTTTTAACAAATTTTCTTACAATTTTTAAAAATTAAAATAAAAACTCTTATTATCATGCAACCAAACACCCCATTAGTGCCTACTCATGGGTGAAAGTGTGTTTGTATTTTCTTATTTTGTCAAATGTGTTCTAAATAAGTTTTTAGCACAATTGTAAATTAGTTATAAAAATTATTTTCTTGTAATATCAAATACAATGTTTTACTGCAACATCAAATATGTAGTTAAAATGTTTTGTGCAATTGTGATTTAGTTGAAAAAGTGATTTTACTACAATATCAAATATGTAGTAAATAAGATGTTGGCATAAATTTTAATTAGCAGTAAAAATCATTTTACTGCAACAACAATTATGTAGTGAATATGTTTTTGTTGCAACTTTAAGTTTGTCATAGTAATGATACTTTACTGTGAAATTGTGTTTGCTATAAATAATAATTTTTGTAGCAAAAAATATTTGTTGCAGTTAAAAATATATTGCGAGAGAAATTTATACAGTGACATGTAGCGAAAATATTTGTTGCTGTAAAAAGTAATTTATTACAATATTATGAGTTTTTGTGGCCTTATTATTTGCAGGAAATGAAGTAGGAATTTTCTCATTGATACATCCTCATCATATAGATATTTACATATTTACACATTATGGTATTATATACAATATATGCATCTCATAGTATAAGATACTAGATATGGATCTTATATTTGTAAAGAGAAATTGATAAATAGTTTATTCATATTTGACATGTAATGTGTGTAAATGCTCCTCTTAAGAGTAAGTTAGTTAATGTAGATCAACTCATTCTTTGGCATTATAGACTTGATCAAATCAATGAGAAAAAAGACTTAAGTAGCTCTATATAAATAGAAGCATTAAAGTAAATGATTTTGTATTATCAACCTTTTGTGAGTCTTGTCTCATTGAAAGATGACCAACTCTTCACTTAGGTACATGGAGAGAGGGCCAATGAGTTATTAGAACTTATACGATAAGCTGTATGTTGGCACTTGTCTATTAATGCTAAAGGTAGTTTTTATACTTCATTATTGTCATTAATGTTTTATATAGGTTTGGATATATGTACATAAAAGAGTACAAATCCAAGACCTTTTAGAAATTATCAAAGTTTAACAATGAAGAAAGAATAAATGAAAAGAGTATTATAAATTATTGTTAGATCAAGAAGGGGAATACTTGAGTATAGAATTTACACAATATTTGAAGGATAATAAAATCTTATCTTAATGGTCACCTCTTTAGACTCCTCAACTTAATGGAGTAGCTAAAAAGGAGAAATTGTACTCTATTGGACATGATATAGGCAATGATGACATCTGTCAAATTATCTATGTCTTTCTGAGGTATGTATTAAATAAAGAACCTTCTAAATCTATGTGTATTGATTCATATAAGATATAAAAGAAGGGGTTAAAGCTTGACCTTAAGCTTGTTAAAGTTTCAGAATGTCCATTCCTTATGAAAAGGTATAGCCTTGACAAGTTGTAATATAAGACTAAGAAGTATTGGCTTGTGGAACATCCTAAAGAAACTTAAGAATATTAATTTTTCCATGCTTATGGACAAGGGCATATGTTATTTAGCTTGTTGTATTTGATAGAAATATATGCCCTACAAGTTAATCATATATGATATGATTCGACATTTCTAGGAATATCTCATTCAATTAATTTGACAAATCTTCATTACTAGCTCTTATTAAATGTGAACATTGTAATGAAGTCCTTGATCACATGTGATGATGATTGAATCACGATGAGATCATGATAATGAGATCAATTATCTAGAGATATATGATCTAAATGTTCATAGTCATAGGATCCTTTAAATAAGACATCAATGATTTAGATAGACTAGTATATATGATGTTTTCTCATATGATGAAGATGAATGATCTCATTGGTCATCAGTGTGGGGACACTGAGATTCACATATAAGTGCTCATTAGTGGCATGAGTTCACTAAACTGACCAATTTAAAAAAATCTGATCGGTTTCTTATCGAACTATCTATCAAGTTATTCTTGCATCTTAATAGCACGGTTGGATCTTGACTTGAGTCACTAATAGGGTGTTTGGTAGCTCTTTCAATTTTGATACAATCTCATTTTTAAAATCAAGATCAAAAGTTGTCTCAGATTCATTTTTAAAATAAAAGAAGCACAACTATTTTATGTTTGGCAAAACTATCATATATTTTAAAATTTATAGAGTAGTGTTTGGCTATGATTTTAAAATCAAAATAAATTGCATGACACACATTAAATATCAATACAAGCAAGCATCTCACCACATCTATATTTATTTAATGTCAACTAATATGTATGAATAATGAATCATATATATCAACTTCGTCTACTAGCATAATCTTCTCACATTTCAAATGTTATTTTATTACGTAACTCTTTTCCAAGTTGGCGTTGTTCTGATGATCTACCAATATGATGTACTTCACGTCAAATTCTATCTCTTCTTCTATGAACAATCTCTTCATCTATTGTTCTACCGCAATATCTTTCAATTTCAGCTCATGTCTCATCTTTACCACATTGAACATTTCATATGAAATTATGAAGCGCACAAATTGCTATAATAATCTTGTTTTAAACCTAAATGGGATACTCTAATGACCTTAAAAATATTTGAAAACATTCTTTCTGAATGTCAAGCATTTTCTCTATCACATTTCCCTAAGAAAAGCATGTCGCAAATTATAAAGCTCTTTGTAATTTCTTAGAGCTGAATGACTCAAACCAAACTCTTTTAGATGATATCTTACTTCTCTATATGGTACAAGAAAATTAAGCGTGCTTGCATATCTTTTGTAATTTCTTAGAGCTGAATGACTCAAACCAAACTCTTTTAGATGATAACTTACTTCTCTATATGGTACAAGAAAATTAAGCGTGCTTGCATATCTAGTATCCACAAGATAATATTTTCCTGAGTAACAAAATATAAATTATGACATATTAAATAAAAATATAATACACATACATTACCTTCCAGTATATAAAATCTTGAGTTCAATACATGCTCAAGAACTATCGCATCAACAGCTGATCCTTCGTATCCAACAAGAACATAAAGTAAAGTCATATCGAATGAGCATATGGCCATCACAGCGCCCCTCCCATCTGCCCTTCTGTTGCACAGTGCCTACATTCTTAGCTCTACTTCCGAATAGATCCTCCCCCAGACATAGCCTTCTCTCGCACAACGCCCCCCCAGCCTCTACTTAGTTGTCGAACAGTGCCCCCTCCCCTAAATGTTCTTCTCCCGCAAAGCGTCCCCCCCCGCCTCTGCTCTACTGCCGAACAGTGCCACCCCCTCACCTGGCCTTCTCTTGCCTGGAACTCCCCAAGGTCCTTCATGATAGGACAACAACTGAATATGCATAGACAATGATCGAAGATTGAGTAAAGAAGTCATGGTACCTACTCGACCGTATGTCTACTGCCAGAGATGTCGTCGTCCACAGCCACAGATGATTCTCGTCATCTACCAATAGTCCACCGCGAGACGGGATGTCGCAAGGTGTCTATTAGAGAGAGAAAGAGAGGTGCAGGTGTGGGATACGGGGAAAGTTAGTGAGCGGGAGATGGTGCTGCGAGAGAGGAATATGGAAATCACCCGTTGCAAGAGGGAGGCGGCACTACGAGAGGTGTCTGCGAGAGAGAGAGAGAGAGAGAGAGAGAGAGAGAGAGAGAGAGAGAGAGAGAGGCATGGGATATTAGGGGAGTTGTGAACAGGAGACAAACACATGGGCGTCGACAGGGATGCCAGTTCTCTCCTAAAAATAAAACAGCTCTTTCCTTGTTTTATTTAGGTAGAAATTTTATGGGTAACTTTCTTCACTTTTAAAAAGGAAAGAGATCTACTAAGAATAAACCAAACACCTTGTCTTCTTTATTTTTAAAAGTTACGTAAAAAATAGATAAAAAATGTATTCAAACACACCATAAAGCTATCTTATTGGATATATCTTGTACTTTTATTATTGACTTATGGATCACCATTTTGATGGTCTAGTATAGTTGACGTATTGGGTGCAAGAGAAACTTAGTGGAGGTAATTAAGCAAACAACAAGAGATTGTTCACTCTCGATAGGAGAGAAAAAATATCCTATAGGATAGTACTCTAAATTCTTGTCCAAGGTACTTAGGATAATTGAAAAAAGAGTTTTTCAGTTGATCTAAACCTGAATATAAGATTCCACAGAGTTAAAATATTTGGGGTTGATAGTTGGTACCAAACCCCTAAACAACCGGGACATTGTATGAATGAGTATTTAAATCTGTGATAATTGATGATGGAAAGGGTCAATGGATATTATTTAACTCTTCAACGTTATTTGTAATCATAGAATGTGACTTGTACCCTTTATGATCGGAAAGCTGTAAAAATTATTATTAGATAATATTTTTAATTTAATTTAAAATAATTGTTCTTTTAAATTAATTAAGGTTTAAAATAAATTGACTATTGGGCTTAGTGGGGGCGGGGTCACACACATTAGATATGATCAATAAGATAAGGGCACAGTGTAATTTTATATAAGTTTTGGATTTCTGTGAAAAATTTCATCTTCTATAAATAAATGGCTTATGAAGCCCAACCTTAACAAGCCATATGACTGGAGCACATCCCAAGTAGCCTCTCTTTCTTCTCTCTCCTCAAGAAGGTGATCTTCCATGGTCAAGCTTAGACCTGTATGGTTTTTCAAGGCCTGGAGGAAAGAACTCATTTATTGAAACAGATCATGTGAATACCACTAGAGACCATCTACTTAAACAATTTTAAGCAAGTTGGAATGTTCTATCTTCATCCATGGTAAGAAATTTTGGAAATCTCATGATGTACTCTCGTTCTACTTCATATTCGGTTCTTAGTTTTATTTGTTTGACATCAACCAAGGTAAAGACCACGGTTTGAAGGAATCAAAAATTTTTCTGCTACCATAGATTGATTCCTTACAATATCCCTAGTGGAAAAGCTTCTTTTGAAGGAAAATAGTGAGAGAAAAGTAGAACTAAAAGATGTTCCATCCCACAATCCAATGATACTTCTAATGAGGTACTAGTTAAGAGTTACACATAGACAATTCGTTGGTCTTCACTTATGCTATTCAACATGACAATATGTCAAACATATTTAGATAAAAGAAATGAGGCACAATAAAGTGAGAATATTGATTAAGTAACTATGAAAAAGTAATATGATATATTGATTATGAGAGATGGGAAGAGGCAATGCAATCCAAAATAGACTTCATGTATTTTGACTGAGTTTGGAACTTGTTAGATCCACTTGAAGTATAGTACACATAAGGTATAAATGGATCTTTAAAAGATAGATTAGAGTGGATTGGAAGTTCAAGGCAATGATGGTTGAAAATGATATCATCTAAGTTAAGGAGTTGACTATGATGAGACCTTTTACCTATTGCCATGGTTCAATCCATTCAAATTTTAAGTGTTGCGCACTATGACTATAAGATATGCCAATTGTAAGTTATTTCAAGATTCCTCAATGGTATGCTTGAGGAAAAGGTGTATATGATACAACCTTAAAAAATTAACTCCTAAGAACATCTAAACAAAGTGTGCAAGTTGTAAGGTTCATTCATACACTGTAATAATCTTCCTATAATTAGAACATAAGATTTGATGAAATTAAAACATATAAATTTGTTAAGGACAAAGAGTAAGCATGTGTGTAAAAGAAGACAAGTGAGAGTGCTATTATCCTTTTTACATTTTATGTGGATAATATAATGCCCATTGGGAATGATGTATGTATGTTATCTTCAGTGAAAGATTGGTTATTAAATTATTTCATCATAACTAATTTGGGTAAAGCATCATATATTTTAGGATTAATCTCTATAAAGATAGATTCAAAAAGATGCTTAGCTTGACCTAGTTTATACATGCAAGTGTTTATTAGTGAAATGAGTTCACTAAACTGACCAATTTTGAAACCTTGAATGGTATCTTACTTGTCAATTAGGGTTTTCTGTCATCACAGTTGCATGATTGGATCTTTGATCCGAGTCATCGAAAATATCTTATTGGCATATCTTGTGCTTTGACTATTGACTTATAGAACATTAATACTATGGTTTAGTATAGTTAATAGATGGGTACATGAGAAACTCAATATAATCAACTGAGTGGATGACAAAAGATTGTCTACTCTCATTAAGTGGGAGTGAATGCCTATGGAGATAGTACTTTAAATCCCTAACTAGGTTAAAGATATAATTGAAAAATAATTTTTTAAATTAATTTGATTCTGAGTATAGGATCTCAATGTAAGTTTACTAATGAGGTGTTTGGTTGCATAATAATAGAGATTTTTATTTTAATTTTTAAAAATTGTGAGAAAACTTGTTAAAAGAGGTGTTTGGCAACATTGACAATTTTATGTTTTGAAAATGATTTTATTCTTAAACAAAAAAAGATCTCACCTCTTTCTTTTCTCTTGTGATCCCCTACTTTGTTTGGTCATAAATGGTAGTTACTCTTTTTTGTTATCACATCCCTCCAAACTTGATAATTTTATATTATGAGTTGGTTTAATTTTTTTTAATATAATTTTTTATCATGAAAGTGTACAAAAAATTATCATGCAACCAAACACCCCATAAGGAGTTGATATTCGATGTTATACCCCTATCTGATTGAGACATTGGATGAATGAGAGTTTATATTCATATGGTAACTGATGATAGAAAGGTTCAATGGAGATGTGATCATCTCCAAAGTCATTTGGGATCATAGGATGTGACTTGTACCCTTCATAATTGAAAAGTTATTAAATCTATTATTAGATAATATATTTAATTTAAAATAAATTATTATTTTATTATGGCTTCAACCAAATAGATTATAGGACCTAATGAGTCACACATAATAGAACTTATCTATAAGTATACTGCCATGAATGTAATTTTTAAAAATTTTGGGTTTTTATGAAAGCTCCAATTTCTTAGTAAATAGTGTTGGGTTAAGCTGCTATCAAAACAGGTGTTAGAATTTCTTTCTTAGCCTCCTCCATTCTTTCTTCTCCCTTTAGAGGACATACTCTCATGGTGGAGCTTCATTAGGGAGGATTTCTCAAGTTCAGTGCAAGAGACCTATCTTTTGGAGAAAGTTTGTGTGGATATTACTAAAGACTATGCACTTGGACTACTTGGAGAGACAAAATATCATATGATCCTTCTTCTCTAGTCTTAGGAATTGGTAAAATCCCACAAAGGCATATCGATTAAATCGAATCTAGTTTTTTTGTTTTCATTGCTCATTTCCAATCAAGACAAGGACAATGATGTATTAGAAATCAAATACTTCTCATATGATAGAATGATTTCTTATAGTACTGACTATCCGAATACCTAGAGTTATTCTCTTACCTAATGTGGTATGAAATGTTAACCTTAAATTGCTTGGCGTTGTGAGAGCATAGGATCCAACCTATTATGGAGTGAACAATATGCTCTCTAAAATATATTAATCTAAGGTTGAAACAAAAATCTTGTGTTAGGCATTTAGCATTCTCTGCTACCACTTGTTTGTCAATCAAAATAAAAAACAAAAAAAATCTCAAAGCTGCAAAAAATTAACTAAAATTAAACTTTACATGAGGTTTAAATTGCTTGTCAACTTGTTTGTTAACCAAAACTCAAAACAATAAAAATAACAAAAATAAGACTTTGATTGTGATTCAATTTGCTTATTAACTTTCCTGTAAAATAAAGTTTCAAAACCAATACCAAAATAAATACAATAAAAAGGTGAACTTTGTGTTTTTACTTGATATCCCCTTGGCCAATGACTCTAAGGTCAGTACGCCACACCAGCATGGTAGACAAAGATTACAAGCAAATAGAGTAAGACCAAGCCTACTATGAACCGATCGATGCACCCTTAGTCTACTCTGATGCCATATATAACATCAATGAATTGGAGGCCCAGCCAAGGCCATCCAAATTCCTTCTTATTTTGACCCTCATTGACTCTTGGAGGTACTCTCTCATGTTGATCCAGGACAACTTATAGCCATCCAAGCTATCTTGAAGGGCAAGTCGCCCGCTGACAACATTTCCCCTAATGGGAGTCCCCATATCTCTACTCCTCAGTTAGTAGCTCATCAGTCCAACATAGCACAACATGGCCACTCTCACATATGCCCATAGCCCTAGATGCCCCCTTGCCTAGTGACTATCCTAAACCACTCAAATCTAACAACCAACCAAGTATGATAAAAGGTAGATTGTTCATTAAGAAAGAACAATGTTTCTATATATAGGCATACTCTTCATGTGATAAAAAAGGATTTGTTCAAAATAGTTAAGGACCTCATATGTTAGTAAGATCCACATCATCTAATATTAGCCTATATCATTATTGATTGATCATCATCGTGTCTACAACTTCATATTGCGTCATGCATATTTTGTGCATGTTTTGTGAGGTTGACTAAAATCATAGAGCACATGGATTAATTTTCCGCAAACCTATACCACAATCATCCTACCACAGAGCTTCAAATCAACTTAAACATGTACTATTCTTTTTGTTGGTTGAGAAGAAGGCTAGGCTGAAATTTCACATACTAGCTATGGAAGGTGTCGAAGAGAAGAAATTTTGCCATAGCTTACTATCTTCATCAGGAACTTTGTTTTTATTTACTAGAAACCATGTGGTCCATTTTTCTATTTAATCTTTCTAAGTAACTTACCTAAATTTGTTTCCCATGTCAATGTGTGTGGCAACTCTTTAGATGTTGTTTTTTTTTCTATTTAGTCTAGAGTTTAATTCATTTCTTCATGGGCACTACATGCTCACCAATGATTAATCATTTGACTTAATGTTGTCAACCTTTTGGATTCAATCAATGTCTAAAATATGTTCGACTTGTGATGATTTGCTTTAATATTATAATGCCCAGATTTCACTAGAGATAATGTTTAAACATAAAAGACAATAAATTTTAAGATCTTTGTATGTCAATAAAAATTTGATTTTATTAATTACAGGTACAAGGCCAAACTAATGGATTTAAAGGGGGAAGTGTGTATCCAAAGGTTATCTAATAAATGACAACCATACAAAGATGGTGATGGACAAATACTTTAGTAATGTCTACTATGAGTTATCTATTATATTTGTTTAACAAGCTAAATGTTTTTTTTGTGGTAAACATGGTCATAGAAAAAGATTGAGAGATTTATTGGAGCACATATAATATGGTTGAGAGACTACATAAGTGATTCTTACTTGCATATTTATATTACTCATAAAGATTACATAGTTTTTTTTGTCATTTTCTCATCTTGTTATTGTTGTTTGTCTTCAACAACAAATGCTTAATAAAGATTCTCCATGGTTGTCCAACACAAGTTTTCAAATTGTGTATCTAGATTGTTAAAAAATGTATTCATTAATGTATATATATAGTTGTGTTAAAAGTTGACAATGATTTAAACAAAAACTCCTTAAAACATTATATACTTAACATTTTTATGATATTTTAGATCTCATAATTGTGTATATGATGTGTTAATTATTGTGTTGTATGTTGTGTTCGATAATGAAATTTGTAGATGTTGATGATTTCTTGTGAGATTATTTTGTCACATTAGACACATTTGTTAAATGAGTAGGTTGTCTTTGGATGTTTGTGAAACTATTTTGAGAATCAAATAGAAATGTTGTGTAGTGTGTTGTGGAATGTTGTGAGACTCAATACGTTGTTTCCAATTATAAGATATTGTGCTTGGACGTTGTCGTTAGTGGTGAGAATACTTTGTTAGGATGTTGTGTTTGGATTTATGAATGTTGTATGAATAGAATGTAAATTGAATAGCTATGTGGACTGTATAGATTGTATATATTTACATACGGATCTCTCATAGGTAAATGTCATACCTATGTGTTCCTATAATATGATTGTTTCGACAAAGTATGATTTACTTACGAGTGTGGTGTGTAGGTACATGTAATTTAAAAATGGGGTCGTCAATAGTTATAGTTACTTTTACTTACTAGCATTAGATAGTAAGAATAAGTCTACATTGGCAAACTAAGATTACCTAAATGCATGAGTTTGTAAGTATAGTTCATGTATTGTATCTACGGAAATGTCTGTTGGTATAATACATGTCGTATATCCACGGATCAATCTGTAGGTAATATTTTTACTTATATTTTTCATACTTATGGTCCTATAGGTAGTTCTATAGATAAATCTATTTATCTAAAAAAATAGATTTATACTTACTACTTAGTCCGTAGACGAAGGTGAAATTTTTTTATAATGGCGGAAGAGATCAAATTGAAGAACAATAGGATAACTCCATATTGTAGTCTTTGAAGTCGCTGTCATGAGGTCATATTTGCAAGGGCTCTCTCTCTCTCTCTCTCTCAATAGAATGAATGTTCCTCACATAACGACGTGATATGACGGATGGGGGAAAGAATTCCCGTATACAAAATATCAAGATAGCCCCTCACCTCATTTATCTTGTGAAGCATCATAAATATGATTTTAAGATTTGTAAGATTATATCAACACTTATCTATTTTAATATTTTATTATTTTATCTCTTATTTGAACCGTAGCTAGGGATAAGTAGCATACATCAAAAGTCATCATATATATATGATAGTGTTGAATAGTCCAACACTCCCAATCTTGACACCATGATTTTAAGATCGGTAAGAATACTCTCGCATTCAGCTTCAATAGAGGTACCTCTTCGTTTTGTTCTTTTGGATCCCATTCTTCAATGTCACGCTTGCTCATTCTTCGATATGTAGCCGCGTAATAATCTATGCATATTATCACCAGCGTCATCACAGCCACCTGTAAGGTTAGTATAAGACCCCTGAATTCTCCGGTCAAAGTCTACAGACCATCAAGGTCGTGGCAACATCTACTGCACGTAGATACGAAGCTTGACACTGACAGCAACGGTTCCCAATGATACCTTCCTTTTCGAGATATGCTTATTTATTAATGATTCAGTGCAAACGGTTGCCCATTAAACAAAATTTAAAGTTTCTGGGTTCCGGCTGACCTGATAGATGACATATTTTCGGCCAGCCCAGCTGCAGTGTGTTTCATTATATATATATATATATATATATATATATATATATAACACGTGGGGGCGCGTGGTTTCCGTTCAAACAGTAGGCAGAACAGAGGGAGACAGCCGGGGAGATTTTAGGGCCCTCTGGATGGAGATGCTTGCCCCTTGTGCGATCCCAAGGGCAGCACCTTACAGTTGGAACGAGTAACGGCCCAGTTTTGATTGGGGCGATGTTACTCGGATGGACGTTAGACTTTTTGATATGCTTGACAAAAGAGGTTTAATTAAGTCTGATAAAACTTCTAATGTCCGTAAAACACCATTTTTCTGCGAATGTTACCTTTATTGGTTTAGACGTCAAGAGCTGTAGCTTTTGTGAAGAGCAAAGAATAGTCTTGCACTGGTCCACGTAAAAACTGCATACCATGATCAATGAACATGTAGGCCAAAGATGCATCATATATGTAAATATTTATATTTTTAATAATTAGCTATGGTTATCCTTAAAAGTGTTGATCGTACTATAATTAAAATGTTGATTTTAATAATTTATAAAATATATTTTTAGTTAGGATTGCATTTAAAATATAGATCATATACATGATTAAGATGTTGGTTCAGGATATAATTATCAACCACATTCAATAATAAAATCTTGATAAAACTTAGAAATTTTCTACTAGGGTTAGATATCAAATTAAAACATTTAGATTGCACTAAATCAGAGACCACCAAAGCTTCAGCTGCCGTGCACCCTAATGCTGCCCCTCCACACAAGTAGTCCCCTCAAATTATAGCGCGCGGTTTATTGCAGGCAATGACGTTTGTTGGGCATATGGGTCGTTGATATCTTCCATTGTATCGATAGGCAGAAATAAATATATGAGAATATATTGGTTGGGAGTTTGGGATAATATCTTTCAGTCTACAGACAAGTAAGTGCAATGAATGCATAACAAATGAACACAATCTAAATTAAGAGCCGCCCTTTTGTGTGTGGGTCGAGTTGGAGGCCTCCAAGGGGATCGATTGGGAGAATCTATAATGAACAAAAGTCTCGTATATAAATTTCTCTCGTCTACCCTTGGACACAGGTATGCTGGTATGGTGGTCTTAGCTAGGGTCGTTATCAGCTTGCGAAGCGTTGTATGCTTAGATTCTTGTTAGCCAGCAAACGCATAAAACAGCCAAGATTTGATTAGGGGGCAAATGGACCGGGCTAATTCAATTCGTAGGAGCCAAGATACGTACTCAGAATTTTAGCCAAGTGGCTCTGTCAGGCTTTCATTCGAGAGCTAGAAAGGGCTAAACACTCAGTTGAAAATGTAACGTCTACTCATTAAAAAAATATTTTAATTTCAATCATCTAACTTAGTATATAGAAGTGGGAATTCAATTTTTTCGTCCTTAGTATTTGGCATATCTGTTTGTCTGGATACTTACTCTCCATTTTATCTAAATACTTACTCCCCATATTTTTATCTATCCTTAGTATATAGAAGCGCGAGTGTCCCGTTTTTCGTCCTCCGTATCTGACCTTTTTTGCGTCTGGATACTGCCCCACTGGGTCCTTAATTTGCCCCGTAACATCTCCAAGCTCCCGATATTTCGCCCACTTGACGGATTTGCTGGTGCATCAATGGCCTCCGCCCGACAGAATCGTCGTTTCGTAAGTATATAGAAACGCGAGTGTCCTGTTTTTTGTCCTCCATATCTGACCTTTTTTGTGTCTGGATACTGCACCGCTGGGTCCTTTGCCCCATAACGTCTCCAAGCTCCCGATCTTCTGCCCACTTGACAGATTTGCCGGTGCATCAATGGCCCTCGCCCAACAGAATCGCTGTTTCGTCCTTAGATACCAACCCTCCGATCGTCGTGAGTTTATCCTCCTATTCTCCTCCATGGGCTTCCATCCCGACAGAATCGTCATATCCGTGATCCTCCTCCTATCCTTCTTTGTGGGCTTATGTCCCTCCCTGTACTCTCACTCTCATCTCCTCCCCTTTGCTTGCGTGCCCAGCCCTCTCTCTCGTGCCTCCTCCACCTTGATCGGCAAAGAACGGCGACGGCGCTTTGATGACCGCTGTTGGGACGGCGTGATCTAGGTGGCAAAGTAGTGAACACCTTCTATGTCCGTGATGTTGGGAGGAGCCCACTCGATTCCATGACCATCAACATTGTTTGGAAAGCTATAGGCTCCACATTCCTGCAAGTCAAGGGCAATGCGGAGCAGCTCAAGACTCCATGAGATCCCCCACCATGGTTCCTATTTGGTGACCTATTCAAAGATCTTTATGTGATTTTAGCCCGCCTAGATCTTTATTCCTAGATCACCATTACTTGTTCTTATAACCAACCATTTAAATGTTGATCAATTGATCGATTGATCACGATATATATATATATAGAGAGAGAGAGAGAGATTTTGTTAGGATCAACTAATATTATTTAATGTTCTTGGGTGTCAGCTTTGTACGCAATTGAAAATGTTAGTTTCATTTATACTGAAGTTAATTGTATTATTGACTATGATGTGGTTGATTGTTCTGATATGTATAAAAAGTCAAGATTAGTTTTTTCTTATCTTTTATATTATTTATTCTAGATAGTTTCACTTTTGTGAACATTTATAATATGCATTTTCATATTGTTAATACGATAACTTTAGTATTTAATTTATTTTCTTGATATGTTTGGGGAATGATATAGTATTAAATAGTTTAAACTATTTATACGTTTTGATCGTGCTTAAACAATGAGTATCCTTGAGTATCCTGATGTTTATCGAGCATATGTTTAGATTAATATACCTATAATTATTAATACATTTACTTTATATTCTAAACTAACCTCGATTTTATTTTAAAAATTCACATCATTAATTTATTATTTGATATATATGTTTCACCTGGTATTACATATTTATAATCATTCAAAGATGAATTTTAAATTTTTATGATGGTACACGTGCGAAGCACGTTCTATGACTAGTTGTAATCTGGTAATGTTATTTTATCTATTAATTAATAATACTATATTTATGAAATGAAAGCATTTGAGTTGGGCCAAGCAGAACCAAACTAATTTAAAGTTCTCTGGTGGGTCAAGTCAACAATAATAAAATATGAACCAAACCCTGCACGCCAGACATTGAAGGATTGGGAAAGCTTAAAGGTGTGCATGTGTCCTGGTAGCACGAAAAAGAAAATTTCTAAGTATATAGGAAGACATGTTTGAATGATATCTTAACAAAAAATTATATCTTTGTATCTTTATATATCTTTATCAATGTGGGTGCTAGATTCAGGAGTTGGAAAGGGCAAGCTGGAGTTTGTTGTGAACGAAAGAAAATTGAAAACCCCAAGAGAAGCCAAGGAGGGAGATGCAGAGGGCTGCGCCTTCGATGTATATCATGTCTTCAAAGATGATATTTTCATAAGATGAATGAAATAACTCTTCATCCAAACGAATGACTATGTTACTTACACGTACATCATATCAGAAAATCTCTAGAAATTGCAGGAGAAACAAGTCTGTGTCCGAATGTGGGAAATATCAATTGCTGTGGTGCGGTGACGACGCTAGCTGTGACACTACCTTCACCCACAGCCGCAGCTGCGCTTTCAAGTCACTAGGGTTTTCAACATGGCTGGATGGGGGTGCTAGCCAGCTGCTGCTGCTGAGGATGAGTTCCCGCTGTTGGACAAGGATGCAAAACAATGTTCATCTTATCCTTATCAAGATGAGATGAAGTTAAGATGAAATTTATTTTGTTAGAAAATTAATCTTGATAGAAAGTCTATCAAGTTATTGAGTATTTGTGTTTATCTTTTCTTTTTCTCTCTAGTTATATCTCTTATAAATATATAGTTTACATAATACAATGCATACAAGTTTTGGAGACGTCCTCTCACCCTCTCTCTCTCTCTCTCTCTCTCTCTCTCTCTCTATTTTCATAGTGGTAACAGAACCCACATCCACTAGTGCAAAAGGCGGGAAACCCCACGCTCCGTACCGACCGTCGGCAAGGAGTAAATAAAAGACGATACTAAGGAGGGTCGCGGGTGTTAGTTACATATATGTTTCTAAATGTCAAAATAGGAAACATTGCCCGATGGGGGAAGGCGGAACGACGACGCCGAAAATGGGAAAGCTGGAACGGCGCCAGAGAGAGAAATTTCCAAAAAATATAGCCCGCCCTGAGGTCTGGCCCCTCCCCCTTCTTCTTTGTTCTCGATCAGTTTTCCTTCATAGTTCTACTTAACAACGAATCTCTCTCTTGAAGGCACGCACCGCTGAAAAGAAGCCCACTCCAAAGTGTGCCCTTGCTAGCCATCGATCGAAAGCCATCTACTACAACGTTTGCTATGACGTCCAACAAAGTCCTTTGTTATAAAGTTGAACACGTTGTCAATGTGATCCCTAACATATTTGGTGGAGGTGGCAAGCAGGTGTGGTATCCAAAAGAGTGTTGCTACCTTCGCTCGCCGTCGTCAACACGGGATCTACATTCTTAGTGACAGCGGCATCACCATCCACCAATCTCTACTTCACTGGGATCCGTTGCCATATTACACACAGTCGAGATTCTATCTTTCTCTCTGACTCGTTTCTACCATCACCAGCAGCCTATGAGACAAGGAGTATTACCATTTACCTTGTTGGTAGCTAGAGCTAGTCGACTCCCACCGGAAGCCATATCTATAGCTACGACGTTGTCTCCAACAAAGCTTGTGCATGGAATCATCGTCCAACAAAGTCACCAGAAACCATCCGCTGCTACGATCTATTCAAGGCTTGGATTGTTAGTTTTCTTTTCTAGTATTCTTTAAGGTAAATTATTGCATTCTTCAAATGTTTGTTAAAATGCCTCTTTGACTTTTATTATTTAAAATATGTTCACTACAAGAAATTCACACTTTACCTACCCAAAAAAACGTAGGTATAGACCATTTTTCCATAGGTATAAGTCTTTACCTATGGAGCTACCTACGGACCCATCCGTAAGGCTAGTACATGTAGGTAAATATTTTACCTACGAACGGATCCGTAGGCACAGTACCGGTACTATACCTACGGGTAAACATACACCCGTAGGTATAGTGCATACTATACATATGGATCCGTCTGTAGGTAAAACATTTACCTATAAGTACTATCCCTACGTGACCAATCTGTAGGTAACTCCGTAGGTAAGACTTTTATCTACAGGAAAATGGCCTATACCTATGTTTTTTTTGGCGTATGTAAATCACAAGAATATGATGTATACCTACAGACGTTCTTCTCTTTACCTACGGGTGTAATATCCGTAGGTAAACATATCCAACTACATAACTAAAGCTTGATCTTCGATCAAAATACATTTCACTGATTGCACTCCATACATTCCACTCATTGCACTTAATACAAACACAAATCACACAAAAATTCATACAACTTTCAAAAGACCTCATCACTCAATCTAATCCAAAATTTGACAACACTTCACAAACAAAACACTGAAAAAAATAGAACATGTTCATTGCAATTACAACTTGATCAAAAACATAACTTCATTCACCTAAACATTTCTATATACACTATTCACAACTTGAGCAATGATTATAAGCACAAGACTTGGTTGATATAGAAATCAGAGCAGTACTTTGTTGATGCATTCTAATAAACAAGCAAAACATGTTTACCAATCGACATTGAAAATAGATCACTATAAGGACAAGCTAAATTCTTCTACCATCATGACCAAAAATGGGAAATGATTAATATTTTACTTGATGTCCTCACGTACACAGGCATCAACATTTTTGAAGTTGTAGTGGGCACTTGAGAAGGATCTTGTTGTTTCAACTTCAATAGTAGAAACTACAAAGCTCCAGTACAAAAAATGAACGTAATTAATAACAGAAAAAATGATCACAATAGCAACAATAATGCCACTTACATTTTCTTTTCTCTTTTTCTTCACATCAACACCAAGAAGCTTTATTGTCCTTGCATTAGCATCAGTACCCAAAAGACCATTCACGTTCATATTAGAAGGTGGCAGAGGTGGCGATGGTGGAAGTCCTACATAAAAGGAACCAAATCAAGATTGGTATTCTAGACTTAGTCAATTCCAACATCTAGAGCACAACAATGAAGAGAAGCAAAACTGAACCATTTCATCAGGCAACACGAAAAAACTGCATAAAACATCTTTTGTTGAATGTGAAGAAAGAAAGTACTACATAAGGAAAAAACTGAACCACTCATCCCACACTATTTTTACCACACCATCATGTCTATCAATGTTGTTACTTTTGCCACATCACCACACCATCACTCAACTAGATGCATAAATCTCTTTAACATAAGGAATCATCTTATAAAATTTGGTGCAGTGGAAGTGACGATTCCTATGAGTTTATGTTGATCTTGTCTCAACTGGAAGCGAATGACAAAAACCAAAAATCGATCAAAATAGTTTTGAATGTGCATGAAAGAGATTAATCTAATCCATTGAAGAGGAAGAGTAAGAGCTTCTCAAGCTCTTCAAACTATTCAAATGCGTAATCTCAAGTGATGTCCACACAAACTTCATCCATAGCAGGTACTCCCTTCATATCGGACTTGAGAACTCTTCTCGAACATAGCTCCATCACACATGGACATCTTCCATAAAAGAGATGAGGTAGAGAGGAGCCTTAGGATGTGGTTCTTGCCATTGGCTTGATAGAGTTTGGCTAAAATCATTAGTACTTATAAAGAATTAAATTTTTTTTATTAAAACTCAAAATCTCCATAAATTACGTCATTGCCCCTATACTTATGGATAAGTCCTTATGTGTGTGTCCCACTAGGCCTAACAACCTATTTGGTTAAAACCTAATTAAAATAAAATTTTTATATTTAATTAAATTAAATTTGTTATCTGATAACGGATTAATCAGCCAATTGACCATGAAGGCTACAAGTCACATCTCATGATCCCAAATGATTATGGGAATAATCTTATATCCATTGAGCATTTTCATTATCATTTAACGCATTGATATAAACCCTCATAAATTTAATGTCCCGACCGGAAAGGAGTACGACATTGACTATTAATCCCTTTGTATACTAACTCAATAGAATCATATACCTGAAATTTGATCAATTGGAAACTCTTTTTCCAATTATTCTCTCTACCTTGGCAAGTGATTTAAAGTATTATCCTATATGACATTTACTCTCACTTATCGAGAGTGAAAGATCCCTTATTGTTAGCTCAATTGCCTCTATCGAGTTTCTCTTGTACCTAATCCATCACTGTATTGGATCATCTGAATAGTGATTCATATGTCAATAGTCAAAGCACAAACTCTGGCCAACAAGTCATCTTTGGCAACTGTGACGATAGATAACCCTGATTGACAGTTGTAAGCACCCGAAATGGGACATCCGCGGATCTCCCCCTTCCGGCGACTTACGCTTGCTTTGGTGACTTGGTGGATGGTGTGTTAATGGGTGTGGTCGCCAGGAGCCAAAGGCTCCAAAATATGGTGGAATGAAAGAGAATGAAATAGGAAGATGACCGTCGTTCCTTTGGAAGCGGGGAGATTGTTGAGTTCCGACTTCTCCTCTCTCGGCCGGCCGAAAGAAGAGAGCTTAGTGAATCCTTTGCCTTCAATCCGGTTGAAACTCTGCCTCGATCGGATTTACCTAAGAATGTCCATAAGAAAACATGTAGACAAGTGAAGGTTTCATTAGTTCTAACGAAAGCATAGTATCGTGCTCGAATTTAGATTCAAACATGCAAATGGGAAGATACTAACCGGATTGGGACGAGATCCCAACCCCTATTTTTGGTAGGTTTTAAACGTATATGAAATGCAAAGATGCTCTAAGACATGCTAAATAACTTGACGAACAGTGCTAAGATGAAAAGGGAAGACAAAAACTCGATTAAACGGACGATCGGAATCCAAAAATAACAAAACAAGCTTCTGTCCTTCCTGGTGCCCTGTATATAGGGCGCCAGGAGAAGGTGCCCCCTTTATGGGGAGCATTGACCAAGTCAAAGCGCCCTGTATACGGGGCACTAAGTCCGGCCCGAACAGATTTTCTTCTCCTCTTCGCGGCGCCGCTCCGGAGTGCTGGGAGGCTTCCGGGACAAAGTAGGGGCTCCTCCTTGTAGACAATACTCAAATGAAGCCCATGGAAGAGGGTTTGGGTGCTGGATATAAGAGGAGAGACGGGTAGAAGCTCTCAAAGTTGGAGGAAAATCATTTTTCTGAGTGACAGAAACAGAAGGTTTTTAGGGTTTTTGGTGGACGATTTTGGATCGATTTGAAGGCTTGTGGGGGATGAGAATGGCTTAGAAACGTGGTGTTGGATGAGCTATAGGGTGGCACGAGTTGGAACCTCCTCCAAGCTCCAAATGAGGGTCTATTTATAGCCCAAAAGAGGGCACTTTGGCCATTTTCGAAAAACAGTGCCATGTGGCATAGCGCCCTGTATATGGGGCGCTAGCATCATGAGGTATGTCAGATCGACAAGACAAGTCACTGCGGGGGGTCAAATCGGCCTGTCAAATCAATTTAATTTGGATTCAGGCGCCTACGGGCGCCCGGTGCCCGCACAGGCGCCAGTGCCGTTTATAGGGCGCCGGTGCCCTATAAACGTGGCGCCCGGTGCCCTATAAGTAGGGCGCCAGTGCCCTTATACACAGGGTTTTGCCCTCTTTGAAATGTGCCAAAGACCTTAATTTTTCCGGAAAACTCGGTTCCCTTGAAAGGTTACTCAAATATTCTTCATGAAAACAAGAATTTGAACTCTCCAACTAGGCCAAAATTGCGTGTCTACAGCTTGCCTCGCCTTGGCGTCGGCTTTGTAGGGGAGTGACACGAATGAAGCGTAGGCGAATGTAGCGAAGCGTAATGAGGCGTAGCGGAATGAAGTGGTAATGGACTAAAAAGGTGACGCCAAGGTGTAGATTTAGACACGCCCCCATTGGCCTAGTTGAGTGGAATAAAACTTTACCGGACTCCGAGATTATCCTTTGTCTTATCGAAACCTTCCCTCTGGTTGATTGGTTAAAGAGAAGAACAGTACTGAAAGTAAATAACTAAAATCCCACGTGGGGGGAGAATTGTTACCGGCCAGGACCCGAACTGCATGGTGTGCTGGACTCGGCAGAAATGCGGTAAATTGCGAAAAGTAAAGAGGAGACAGCCAATCAACCAAGGTTGGGTTCTTCAAATTCATAAGGTTTTACTCAACAATACCGGTTTAGTTCGACGTGGAAAAACTTCTTGTTTTGATGAAAACATCGTTAAAACATATTGAAAGCCGATTTTTTTCAAAAAAACAAGACCTCCTCTAGGGGCTATAAAAGACCATCTTTAAAAAGGTTCATGATGGGACTGGAAGGAAGCAGGAAATGGTTGTGGTGGGATGATGCATGTATGAAATGATGCATGATGGGTTTAAAGAAATACAAATAAGTATAAGAAAATAGTTGAAGATATAGGTTGAACATAACGGGTCAGGACATCTATGAAGAAACCGCCGTCCCCGCATATTCAACTTTGGCCTATCCGCAAGCTTAGGGAATGACTGAGCCCTCACTGATTTTGTTGAAGGGGTTCTCGTGCTCAGCCTCCCTCTAGACTTGAGGTCTTCAACATCTCAAATATTACTTATTTTGATAGATGCAATACTAAATGCATGTCCTAATAGGGGTCGGGGTAGTCCACTTTTGTTTTTCAATTTTTGATTTTTTTGTTGTTTTTGCTTCCTCTATGTTTCTGGGGATATGAAGCTGGCATGCCTTCTCCTATTCCTGCATCCACTTGAGAGAAGATATTAGAACTTTATTTTGGCTTAGTCCCTTGCAAGGAGAGGGCAAAGTTGCCTTGATCTTTTGTCAAGGGACATAGGCCTTATCAAGGTAAAGATAACAGAAAAAAAAGTATGCATAAAAGAAAATACGCAAGACTGAAATTAAACATGAATGCAAAGACAACTGATCAGTCTAGAAAGCAAACTTTTAGGTGTTTTGAAATTTTTTTGATTTGTTTGGGTTTTGATGGTTTTATAATGTTTTTGGTATTTTGGTATTTTTATGATTTTTTTTGGTGTTTTGAATATTTAATTTTTAAGAGTTTTGACTTTATAGATTTTTTTTTATGTTTTTGAAGTTTTTAATTTTTGGTTTGGTGTGAAAGAAACGACCATCTCATCCTTTGCCTTGCTTGCCATAGGTGCCTCTCATTGTTACCTAAGGGTTAAGAGTAGGCATCACGTGTAAGAAAGTGCCTAGTCTAAGATCTTCTGACCTTCTGCCTTCGATAGGCTATGGCTCTTCTTGGACCTAGTCGGTCAACCTAATCCTTTGAGGTTAAAGAAGGAAGATGATTGGTGGTAAGTCCTTAGTAGAATTCAGGGATGTCGAACTTGTTTCTCTACTAATACCCACATTGCCCGTTCGGGTTTTGACCTCTTCGGGTCCTTCCTTCTAGCCCATTTTCTTTGATGACCCACATTCGATGTGTCTTTCTTCTTTTTGCTTGATTTTGACCTGAGGGGTCATTGCCCATCTTTTGGAGCCTTTTTCTTTTGGACTTTTGTTGGTACACATTCAGACAGGTCTATTCTTTTGCTGACCTGAGGGGTCATTGCCCATCTTTTGGCACCTTTTCTTTTAATAAAAAGTCAGACCTTCAGAGGCATTTTCCAACTAAGGCAATGGGCATTTTCGATACTCCTCATTCTAACCCCTTTTATCTATTCTGGACCGAAACAAGAAGAGAATGGGATTAGGTTGACCTTCCTTTGCCAAGCGTTGCCTAGCTTTCTCTCTGACTTCCGATCATCGGATCTCAAGACTAGACGTGTAGTGTATGCAGTATGATGCCTATCCTTATTTCCCTAAGTGACAAGTTGGTGCACCGAACAAGTAAGCGTTAGATGCTATCATTATACTTCACACCTTTAGATTTTATAGATTTTTGTTTTTTTTATGATTTTTGTTTTAAGGAAAATATTTTATGAGGTATACACCATTCCAGGGATGAGCTAGTTCTTCTCCTTCTGCATTAGTCAGCTTATATGAATTACCGGGATAAACAGCCGAAATAACATAAGGACCCTCCCAATTCGGTTGAAGTTTGGAGCATGGACCGCCTGGCTTAACAAATATTCTTTTAAGCACAACCTCACCGACTTCAAATTTTCTCTCCACCACCTTCTTCTGATAAAATCTTTTAAGTCTATTCTGGTAAGATCTAGCATGTTCGGCAGCGGCCAGCCTCCTTTCATCCAAGAGTTCGAGTTGCGCGAGAAGAGAATCTCGACGTTCATCCATTGGGATATCTCAATCGATCTGGACTCGGAGGGAAGGAATGATTACTTCGTATGGAACTACCGCCTCCATCCCAAATGCCAAGGCATAGGGGGTCTGACCTGTTGGGGTTCGAATAGAAGTGCGGTAGGCCCATAGAGCATCAATTAACTTATCCGGCCGTCTGCGAACTTGCTAGACTTACAAGTCTTCTTAATGATTTTTATCGTGGTTTTATTGGTGGCTTCGCCCGACCGTTGCCTTGAGGATAATATGGAGATGAATGATGCAATCGATGCAATACACTGTTGCAAAGGTCACGCAGCCTCCCGAGAGATGAATTGCGGTCCATTGTCGGTGATGATGTCGCTCGGGATCCCAAACACGGCAATGATGTTGCGCTTGATGAAGGTGCGGATCGTTGATGCCTTGATCTCCACATATGCTTCTGCTTCTGCCCATTTGGTGAAGTACTCCGTTGCAGTTAGGATGAAGGATTTGGTTTTGTTTGTGGAGTTTGGGTCACCGAGGGGTCCGATAGCATCAAAAGCCCACATAGCGAAGGGCCATGGGGTGTGAATCGGGTGAAGGGAAGATGCGGGAGAGTGAATCTTGTCGGCGTGGAGTTGACATTGATGACAATGCCGGACAAAGATCGAGCAATCTTCTTCCAGAGTAGGCCAATAATACCCTTGTCTGATGATCTTTTTGGCGAGGGCTTGAGCATTTACATGGCCTCCACATACTCCGGAGTGTGCCTCTTCAAGCACCAATTCAGCCTCTCCTTCATCTACCGGCCAAGCTCCTTTTGTAAGGTACTCTACCTAAGATGGTGTTCTAAGCTTTTTGAGCTAACTGATGCAGGTATCTTTCTGGAATTCTCCTACCTCTGATTTTTGTGTCCTATTTTTATTGGAAACTAAACCTAAAGAAGAAGGAAGTAAATAAGAAGAGGAAGAGGGGGGTGGATGGAGTGGAATTTATTGGAGAGGATGGAGGGCAAAGATGGTCAATTAAGGATCTGGTGGCTCCTTGGGTCGAATGCCCTTCCGAGGCAAGTTGAGATGTTTCCTCGTTCGAAATTTGAGTTTCGAGGAGGACGTTGCTTTTTGGGAAGCAAACATAAAGATAGAATGGGCTTCAGGTGCCCGATTTGGGTTGAGATCAACCACGGGAGCCATAGTAGGCGAAGATATTGATAAAGAGGGGAAGACTTCGAGCAATGTTTGATAGAGGGGGCTTTCGGGCCCAATGTTGACAGAAAGAGGTGATGGGCCAGTAGGCCGGATGATCATGGAAGAAGGTGGGTTTATGGACCCAATAAGAGGAGGATGTGGGCTCAAGGGCCCGGGTTTAGGAGATGGGCTCGAAGGCCCGAGAATTGGAGAAAATGGGCACAAAGGCCCGGATTTAGTAGAGGGGCTCGGTGGCCCAAGAGTTGGAGAAAATGGGCACAAAGGCCCAGATTCAATAGAGGGGCTCGATGGCCCAAAAGTTGGAGGAAATGGGCACAAAGGCCCAGATTTAGTAGAGGGGCTCGGTGGCCCAAAAGCAACAAGTGGGTTCATGGACCCATAAGTTGGGCCTGAGGGCCTAGAAATAGGGATCGGGCCAAGAAGCCCGGGGAGAGCGTCATGGTGAGTTGGGGCATCGGCCCCAAAAGATGACATAATGAGGGAAGGCCCTCCTTTTTCTCGAGTCGGTTTGGCAATATGACCCTTGGGTGGGTTGACAGGTGGTTCAGCCTGGAGTGGTTCATTTCTTGACCCTTCTTCATCGATGGAAAACAAAAGAGATATTTCAGGATACATGTCATCTTCAGGGTCGTTAGTTCTTCTTCTTTTGTCTTGCTCCATCTCTTGTTCTTCCTTGTTCTCAGCCAGTTGAATGGTTTCTTTCTTGATGAAAAACTTTTGTAAACATCCAGAAAAGTATCTGCTTCTGAGATTCTGACCATTTGCTGTCGTTCCATCATACCCAACCCCGCTCTTTGGTTGCAACCTCACTGGGTTGATTGGCTCAGCTATGCCTTGTAGTTCTTTTCCTAGTCCTTGGCCTTCTCTATATCCCAAACTCTTCATTATATGCCATCCAATGGTTTCATTTTCCTCTCTTTTTCTTCTCCATACTTGCTTGGGTTGCCTACTCATTTATGGAAGATCCAAGATTGTCAAAATTGGCTCGTTTGGCAACCCAAGGGGTGGTGGTGGAGAAGATGGATGATCTAGGGGCATGCTAGTCACCTTAATCACTTGTCCTTTGTGAGGGAATTTAAGACACTGGTGATTGGTGGAGGCGACTGCCTCTAGTGCTTCCAAATAGGGCCGTCCCGAATAGCTTTGTAGGTTGGATCCATCTCAAGTATGTGAAAGTTAACGATGGATCGTTCGAGGTCCAAGCTTTACATTTAATGTAATCATGCCATCGGCAGGCTTTTTTGAATTGTCATATGCAGTCACTGTTATTTGAGATGGCCGGATGTCTTCCTCGGAGAATCCACAAAGATGTAATGTTTCTGGTGGTAGAACATTAATGGATGCTCCAGTATCGACTAAACATGACTTAATGCCTACACCATTGATGTGGACTGTGATGCATAAGGCACATTTCCTTATTTCCGGGTCGGCCAACTCTTCCTTAGTGAATGTAAGGGCCGGGTACTCACTTCTCGGGACCAGAACTGATGAGATTTTTTCTGGGGGGAGGCTCTCGTTTACCATTACTCGCTGTAAGTACTGTTGGAGAACCTCTTGATGGATTTTGGATCTTTTGATCAACTCTAAGATAGAGATCCGTGCCGGGGTTTTATCAAGATGCTTCAATAAGTCATAGGATGTCCCAGGCAACGGCTCTTCAATGTGTTCTTCTTCTGCTTCTGGTGCCAACCCTGATTGGCCGGCCTGGGGAAATACCCTTTGGAACATGCGCCCACTTCTGAGTACTGTGGCAAGTTGAGGAGCTATGGCTGGGTTGGTAGTGGTGGGTGGAGGGTTAGGTCGAATGATGGGAGCTCTTGGGACGGGCATAATGATGGTGGTTTGAGGCATAGTAGGGTAGGTAGGTTGTGAAGGTACAGTTGCTCGGGGCGGGATGATGATGAGTCCTAGTGGTGGTGATGTTTGTAGTGGATTAATCGGGCGGATTAGGGTCCGTCCCGATTGGAGTTGTGCGTTTGGTGGTGTTATGATGGGTCGTGATGGTGCTCGGATGATGGGTGACCGGTTGAGAGTAATGGGGTTGGCTGATGTAGCTTGGGGTGTAGAATGGACGGTTCGGTTGACATGCATGGCGGAGGTGGCTCCCTCAACTTGCCAATTCTGGCCCCGATTATGATACTCCTCGGAAGAAATCATGATGGGATTAACGTGTTTATTCCCAGGCGCGGGTGCATGTGGAGGTAAAGGGTTTTGGATAATCCCCATGCCGGGGTTCTGTTGTTGTTGCTGCTGAGCTGGTGCATGCTGCCGTTGAGGTTGATTTTTCACTGTTCTGATGTATTCCCCTATTTGGTCCCAGTCAATACTGCCTTGCTCATTAAGATCGTGGATATAGTCTTTGAACTGAAAACAATTTTCCACGGTGTGCCCAGGATATCTATGGAACAAACAGTATCGCTCTGTGTTGGCATTCTGAGGCCATTCCAATTTCTCCCTTGGCAATGCAATTTGCCCTGCCGCCATGAGTGCATTAAAGATGTCCACGAGAGAGTACGGCAAAGGCGGGTAATGGTTCCTCTTGGGTCCAACCTTTCGGGGTTCATAGGCCATGGGAGGGGGTGCTTGGTTGTAGTTGGCCAGTTGTTGCCGTGCTGGTTGGGGAACTGGGGCTTGCGGTCGCTGAGGGATAGGGGCTTGTTGCTGACGGGGCTGGAACTGAGGTTGAGGTTGAGGTTGACGAGGGTTTCTAAATGGTTGATTTTGTTGAGGGTTCCTGAACTGGTGTTGATAATTTATAGGTGGGTTCCCTACAACGTTAAGGTTTTCGTTTGTCACTATGCCCTCAGTCACTGGGCCGGTTGTGGTAAAAGTGGTTTTCTTGACAGCTTGGGGTCTAGGATCAAACAAGTTCATGATAGGTGAGTCCCTAAGCTGTGTCTGAATGTATCGTGCCCTCTCATAAAGTTCACTCATGGAGGTGGGGTGATGCAAAGCCAGCATATTCTTTAAGGCCGGAGTGGCATTGGTGATGATCATCTTTACTTGCTCTGGTTCTGAAATGGAATCAGTAAGCCTTTCTGCCATGGACCTCCACCTATCAGCATATCTGGTAAAATCTTCATCATTTCTCATTTTTTCAGCCATGAGGTCGGTGATGGAATATGTTGGTCCGACCCTATCTTGATATCTCTGCAAAAATTTAGCTTTGACAGCTTCAAAGTTACTCGCCTCCAAAGAGTCAAGCGAGTAGAACCACTCTAAAGCTGAACCCTCTAATGATCTTCTGAAAAGAAAAGCAAGGGCCCTTGGATCATTTTGCCACATTACCGACTCATAAAGAAAGTCCTTGATGTGAATGAATGGATTACCGATTCCATTGTAGCGATGGTATACCGGCATTTCAAAGGGAGGTAGATGAAAAGTAGGGAGGGAAGGAAGAGAAATTTCAGGGGCTGCCTTTGTGTCGATCAAACGTCTAAGCTCTCTATACTGCTCATCCATGCGATTGATCTTGTTAATCATGGCCTGATTGACAGAAGGTTCCCTAAGAGGAGGAGGAGAAGTGGGTGCTTGGTGCACCGGAATTGGGATTTGATGGGCCGAAGTGGCCGGATAAGAAGGGTACATTGGGGGATGCACCAAAGGGTGAGTAGGGTTGAGATGATTAGAGGAATGAACTAGTGGCCTAGAAGGAGCAACGACATTCAGATCAGGGTGATCTAGATTAGCTACCGGATGAGGAGAGATTGGGGCTACGAGCCCGGTATAAGAATGGCCATGAGTGGGCACATTGGGTTGATGTGCTACCGACCGAGGGGTAGAGATGTGAAGACCACCTTCGGGAGGAATGTGGTCGGCGGGCGACTTGCCCTTGAGGATGGCTTTGATAGCCTGAATTTGGGTAGGGTCAGCATGAGAAAATGCCTCCCAAAGTGAACTTGGATTGGGTCGAGGAGAAGTTTGACTAGGTTCGGGGAGAACTTCGGGTTCAATGACGGTACATACGGCATTAGGATAGAAATAAGATTGGTCATACTCCAACTGTAGTTGCTCGTATCCTTGATCCGCCATTCCGATAACTCGACCTGACCTTAAACTCATAAACACAATAGAAAAAGAAGGTTGACAAATAAAAGCTTAATGATTTTTTTAGTTTTAATTTTTGGACCCCCTTTTTTTGTTTTGATTTTCTTTTGTCGGACAAGCAAGTTGTCAAGCAAATTAACCTCAAGCAAATTTTTTGTTTTGGTTCCTTTTAGGTGATTTTGGGATTTTTGTTTAATTTTCAGTTTTTTGTTTGCAAACAAGTAATAGCAAAGACTTGGAATGATTAACACAAATTTTTTTTTGTTTCAACCTCAAATTAATGGCTTGTTAAGAGAAATATTGTCCACTCAAATAAATGGGTATGACCATATGCTCTCACAACGCCGAGCAATCTAAGGTTGTCACTCTTTTCACAGCGATAGGTAGTAGGTACTCCGGGTTTTGGGATAAAGTGGTACAACCAGCCCGATCAGTGAAGAGGGAATCCTTCACGTCTGGGGACTTACGGAGGCCTTGATGGAAGCTACCCGGTCCTTCCGAGAGGGAATCCCCGGAGGAGGAGTTGGCAACCACCAAGAGGGGTGTTTGGATGTGTGGGGCTTTGGGAGGAGAGAGCCTCCCTTCTCGGATGTCCTAAGGAGACGGGCGAACCCGAAACTCCAATGCAAACTAAATGCAAGTGAAATGTCAAGGAATAAGAAGCAAGCAAGAAGAAAATAAAAGCATACAATGATTAATGAGATGTCGTATGAAGCAAGTGAACAAGACAATAATATGAAATTAAACTAGGATGGAAGAAAGCACTAATTTAACTAAGCATGCTTTGAAAGATTTGCTAAAGGAGAACTAGACTTAGAAAGAAATAGGCAAGTATACTTAACAAGAGATGAAAGAAGATGATATCTAAAATACTAAGGTGAAATAAGTTGATTAACAAAGATGGAAATCAGATGGATATGCTTTTAAAAAGATAAACAGAGAGCAAGTAAACTTGGCAGAAACAAGATGATGCTTCAAGGAAACAAACAAGCATGTAAGCAAGTAAATAGCAATGCAAGGAAATGGAAATGGCTTAAATGAGAACTAAAGTGAAAATAAGTATGTTTTTTTAAGTGGACATTCTTAGGAAAGAAGAGAATGACTCACTAAAGCAAAGTCGGTCCCACCGTGGTCGCCAAAAGGTGTAAGCACCCGAAACGGGACATCCGCGGATCTCCCCCTTCCGGCGACTTACGCTTGCTTTGGTGACTTGGTGGATGGTGTGTTAATGGGTGTGGTCGCCAGGAGCCAAAGGCTCCAAAATATGGTGGAATGAAAGAGAATGAAATAGGAAGATGACCGTCGTACCTTCGGAAGCGGAGAGATTGTTGAGTTCCGACTTCTCCTCTCTCGGCCGGCCGAAAGAAGAGAGCTTAGTGAATCCTTTGCCTTCAATCCGGTTGAAGCTCTGCCTCGATTGGATTTACCTAAGAATGTCCATAAGAAAACATGTAGACAAGTGAAGGTTTCATTAGTTCTAACGAAAGCATAGTATCGTACTCGAATTTAGATTCAAACATGCAAATGGAAAGATACTAACCGGATTGGGACGAGATCCCAACCCCTATTTTTGGTAGGTTTTAAGCGTATATGAAATGCAAAGATGCTCTAAGACATGCTAAATAACTTGACGAACAGTGCTAAGATGAAAAGGGAAGACAAAAACTCGATTAAACGGACGATCGGAATCCAAAAATAACAAAACAAGCTTCTGTCCTTCCTGGTGCCCTGTATATAGGGCGCCAGGAGAAGGTGCCCCCTTTATGGGGCACGTTGACCAAGTCAAAGTGCCCTGTATACGGGGCACTAAGTCCAGCCCGAACAGATTTTCTTCTCCTCTTCGCGGCGCCGCTCCGGAGTGCTTGGAGGCTTCCGGGACAAAGTAGGGGCTCCTCCTTGTAGACAATACTCAAATGAAGCCCATGGAAGAGGGTTTGGGTGCTGGATATAAGAGGAGAGACGGGTAGAAGCTTTCAAAGTTGGAGGAAAATCATTTTTATGAGTGACAGAAACAGAAGGTTTTTAGGGTTTTTGGTGGACGATTTTGGATCGATTTGAAGGCTTGTGGGGGATGAGAATGGCTTAGAAACGTGGTGTTGGATGAGCTATAGGGTGGCACGAGTTGGAACCTCCTCCAAGCTCCAAATGGGGGTCTATTTATAGCCCAAAAGAGGGCACTTTGGCCATTTTCGAAAAATAGTGCCATGTGGCATAGCGCCCTGTATATGGGGCGCTAGCATCATGAGGTATGTCAGATCGACAAGACAAGTCACTACGGGGGGTCAAATCGGCATGTCAAATCAATTTAATTTGGATCCAGGCGCCCTGTATATAGGGCGCCTGGTGCCCTGTATACAGGGCGCCAGGTGCCCTGTTTATAGGGCGCCTGGTGCCCTATTTATAGGGCGCCTGGTGCCCTATAAGTAGGGCGCCAGGTGCCCTTATACACAGGGTTTTGCCCTCTTTGAAATGTGCCAAAGACCTTAATTTTTCCGGAAAACTCGGTTCCCTTGAAAGGTTACTCAAATATTCTTCATGAAAACAAGAATTTGAACTCTCCAACTAGGCCAAAATTGCGTGTCTACAACAGTCAGTAAAAAACTATTCAATTAGTCAGCTTAGTGAACTCATTTGATTAACGATCACTTGTATGTGTATTTCAATATCTCCACACTAATGACCAATGAGATCAGTCATCCTCATCACATTAAAAGATATCATATATACTAGTCTATTTGGATCCTTGATGTCCCATCTCAAGGTTTCTATGACTAGAAACATTTGATTGATCTCATTATCATGATCTCATCATGATTCAATCATCATTACATGTGATCAAAGACTTCATTATGATGTTCACATCTAATAAGAGTTAGTAATGAACTTTTGCCTATTTAATTAAATGAAATACTTTTATAAATGTCAAATTATATCAAATAGGATTGGCTTGTATGACATACATTTCTATTATTTAGTGAGAATGTATCACCATCACTTGTATCCTTCTCCTTTTAGCATAATGTACATATGCATCAATGTTTTCTACCATGAATCTAGATAGAAACTGGACATAAGAACCTTCAATAAAATCAATGATTGTCCAGTCACTCACCACACTTATGGGTTGGCCAAAATTATACATTGAGAAAAGATACTTTCCAATTAGGTGTCATGGCCTCTAATATGTAATCTATATCTTCAACTATCTTTGAAATATCTTTTTTAAAGTTATTTAAGCTAACATGCATTATATAGTCTCTCACATTTTAGCAACAGTTCATGCATAACATGCATATCACATCGTGTTTCACATTACTCCATGGTTGTTCATTATCTCATAGTATCCCACCTTGTTTTTCATCCCACTATGTGTTATTTACCCCATTATGTTTTGTGTCATCGTATTTCACATATATGCCATGTTCTAGTGCAATATCATGATTTTGGGCATTCATGCCACCCATGTAGCTTTTTATGGTGTTTTAAAGTAAACCTGATAGAACATGAGGTTATTCTATTTCAAAGTAAATTAAGTATTTTGAAAAACTCAAGTGAACCTAAAGGCTCAACTATAGTTGATTGGTATTCCTATTTTATTGTTAAAACCCTCTTTTCTTTTAACCCATCATAGTAAAAGTACATTACACAGCTTGGGCCATTAACCATCAATGAACCCACGAGTCTACGAGTCGAGGACCTCCACTACATGAAGACTATCTCTATTATCATTTTTATGTCTGCAACACGCCCTCCTCACCAATTAGACATAAAATGGCTAGATAAAATATGGCAGTGATACCAAAAAACTTGAAAAGATTTATATTGTCAAATTTGGCTGATGAGTATGCCTATATCTACACCTTGACATTTTTAATTCATTATCATTTTACTCTGCAACACTTCTCTACAATCCCTTCTATTTCATAACATTTCCCTATGATTTGCTTCACTCCACTACATGTCATTCCCACGCAAAGCTAATGCCAAGATGAGGCAAGCAATAGACACAAAATTTGCATGATTTTGAGGCTTAAAACTCTTATTTTGTAGGTAATATGTGAGTTTACACTATTTAAAGTCATGCTAAGTAATTTTTTGGTAGAATTGGGTACCTTCCACGATGAACCACTCATTTTTAGACATATTTGTTCCATGTTCCCCCACTTGGAGGGTGGGAAGGCATTGGCACACCCTCATCCGAGGGTAGGGCATGTTCCCCCAATTGATGATGCACGTGTCCTTGATTCGTGGCACATCGACCAGCTTCCATTTGTTCGATTCAATCCAATCTTAGATGATTTTTGAACAATTTTCAAAGGATTTCATTCCATTAATTGATGTTCCCTAGCACGGGGGCACACATCCCCTTGATCGGGGGCATGTGTAAACTTTTTTATTTTTAAAATTTTGAATCAAATTTGGATCCAGATTTTTGAAGACTTTAATGCTTCAAAAGAAGTATAACCTCAAATTTTCTATTTTCTTTGGCTCCAACCCAAGTTATGTAAAATCATAGAAGATTTTAACCTAGATTGACATGCCTCCATTAGAGCACATCCCCCACCCCTTTCTGGTGCCATGTTTGTCTTTTTTTCAATTTTGCTCTTTCGATCTAATTTAGAATTGGATTTCCATTCTACTATATAAAGAGATGGCCTCAGCACATGTAGGGTGTTACTCACATTCAAGCCACGGAATTCTAAGAAATTTTAGAGACATCTTTTAGTGCTTTTATGGAGAAAGTTCTACTCGTGCCCATCATTGCCATTCTACTTCTTGAGTCTATGGATGATGTTGTTGCCCCTAGGGGTGCAAACAAGCCCAACAGTGTATTGTTTAAAAGAGACTTCTTTATTTTTGCTCTAGTTTATGCTAGAGTTTGAGACTTAATAGGATCAACACAAGTTCAAGATCAACTCATTACTTAACTGAGACGAGTTTAAATGAGTCAAGTTTAAGCTCAATCTCGAATAAGAGACTCACTCAAATTCGGTCCAAGCTAAAAAATTTGTTATTAAGGTTTAATTCAAACTCAATCTGAATTCATTTATAAAAAATAAAATTAATGTTTTTAATTTGAATTTAAAGTCATTTATGGAACTCGCATCAAAGTCCATATCCAAAAAAAATTTATTTTAGATTTAAATATATTTTGTTAGTGATATACAAATTTAAATACTCATAATTTAATTTTATAAATAAATATTTATTTAATTATTTAATGAAGTCACTCGTGACCTTTATTGAGTCAAGCAAGGACATATCAAAAAGCTTACCATGATAAGGAATCACGTTTCATTTTTTATTTTTTTTGACCTGGTTGGTTTAACATAATAAACGAATTGAGTAGGAACATTTAATGTGCCTAGTTTCAAGTTATTTGTGAAGTGTATTGTTCATCTATACCCCTAGTTGACCCACTTTATGAACTCAAACTTGATCTAAACTCATTTATGAAGCAGGAATTTAAGTTCTTTTGTAAAATTCAAATTTTAACTTATTTATGAAGCCCTATCTAGGTCTATACTCAAACTAAATTCTATTTAAGTTTTAAATATATTTAATTGACACAATATAATTGCAAATTAACATAATTTAATACTCTAAATAGATATCAATTTACCACTTAATCAAGTCGGTTCTTACTAGTTTATGAAAGTCAAATTTGAGCTCAGTTTTAAAACTCAATTTAAGTCAATATATAAAATAAATTTAATTTTAGTTTTAAATATATTTAGTTGGTGATATTTAACTTACAATACTTAAATTTTAATTTACTAAATGAATTTTTAATCACTTATTTATACTAGCTGCTCGCTATTGAGTCAATTAAGCATCGATTAAAACTCCACATGTCTAGGAATCATGTTTTTTTTTCTATTCAAGCAAGTTTGATTAACAAAACAAACAAATCTAGCTGGAACTTTTAATGGGCCAAGTTTTAAGCTACCTGTGAAGTGTTCTCGTTCATCTATATATATCTCTAGTTGGCCCACTTTATGTACGGAGACATGATGTAAAGTCATATATAAAACAGGAATTTAAGTTTGTACATAAATTTTAAGTTTTAACTCATTTATGAAGCTCTATCTTAGGCTGTACTCAAACTATATTCTATTTAAGCATCTAAATATATTTAATTCACACAGTATAATTCCAAATACACATAATTTAATTTTTTTATTAAATATTCGATTGATTATTTAATCAAGTTTGCTCGTGACCACTTTAAACTATTCAAATTTAAACTTATTTATAAAACTCTATTGAAGTATATATCTAAACTAAATTATATCTCAGCCTTTAAATTGATTTAGTTGGTAGTAAATAACTTCAATTAACCCTAATTTAACTTTCTAAATGAATATTTGATCAAACAGCTCGCAATATTTATTATGCCAAGCAAGCGGCTATTAAATATTAACTTGTTAAGGAATCTTGTTTCTTTTTTTTATTCATGCTGGTTTGATTTACGGACTAAACAAATAGAGTTGGAGCTTTTAATGAGCCCAGTTTTCAGCTGAAGTGTTTTGGTTCATCTATACCCCTAGCTGACCAACATTATGAACCCAAACGTGATCTAAATTCATTTACAAAACATGAATTTATGTCTATACTCAAACTAATTTTTATCAAAATTTTTAAATGATTTATTAAGCTTGATCTATGCCTCTATTCAAACTAAATTCTATCAAGATCTTTAAATTTACTTTTATTGGCACAATATAATTCCCAATACACGTAATTTCATTTTTAAAAATAATAATCCTTGATTCTTTAATCAAGTTTCTCGTGACCAGTTTATAAAATTTAAGTTCAAACACATTTATGAAACTCAATTTTAGTCTATACCTAAACTAAATTCTATCTCAGATTTAAAATATATTTAGTGGGTTATACATAACAACAAATACTAATAATTTATCATTCTAAATAAATAATTAATTAATTATTTAGTTAAACAGCTCGTGACCTTTATTGAGTCAAGCAACCAGCTATTAAAACTTGACTTGTCAAGGAATCATGTTTCTCTTCCTTTTTTTTATTCAATCCGATTCATTTTACATAATAAACAAATCCAGTTGGAACCTTGGCCCGTTTGGTTAGAGTTTCAAATTTGATACTATATTAATATTGATATTGATAATTTTAGAAGTTGGAATATCAATATCAAAATTGATATAAGTTGACACTTGTATTACATAATGTGCTTTGTTTTCACTACCAATTTCAAAATTGATATTATTAACTAAAGACTTCTTATAGGGTGTTTGGTTGTGTGATAATTTTTTGTACACTTTCATGATAACAAATTATATTAAAATAAAAAGTGAACCAACTCATAACATAAAATTATCATGTTTGGAGGGATGTGATAACTATAAAGAGTAACTACCATGAATGATCAAACAAAGAGGGGGACAACAAGAAAAAAGAAAGAGGTGAGACCCTCTTTTTTGTTTAAGAAGAAAATCACTTTCAAAACATAAAATTGTCATAGTGTCAAACATCTCTTTTAACAAGTTTTCTTACAATTTTTAAAAATAAAAAATAAAAACCACAATTATCATGCAACCAAACATCCCATTAGTGATTACTATAAATATCAATTTTAAAATTGATAGTAATAGAGATGTCAAATAATGTTACCAAACAGGGTCTTAATATATGAGCCTAGTCTCAAGCTACCTGTGAAGTGTATTGGTTCATCTGTAACGTTGCGTATTTTAAAAAAAAAATTAGATTAATAAATATTTAATATTATCTTATTCTTATTCCTTTCCTATTTTATCCCCTTTTTCCTCCCCCGGGAGAAACCCTCCCCCGTACGTTTTTTTTCCTCCCGGCGCCGTTTTTCCTCCCCAAGAAAACCCTAGTTCTCTCCTTTCTTTTTCCCCCTCTCGGTCGCCTCCTGCGCGCAGCCGCGGCTGCCCTCGCCCACCTCGGTCTCGCCGTCGCCACGTCGCCGGCCGCGAGACGCCGCCCCACCGCCCTCGGCCCACCCGCCGCCGCGTGGCGGCCGAGAACCCGCCGGCCGCTTTTTCCCCCCCTCGGTTTCCTCTTCTTCTCTCCTTTTTCCCGCTCGTGCGCGCCGTCGCCGCCCTCGAGCGCGTGCCGCCTCGCCCCTCGCGCCGCCCGGCCGCCGCGTGTCCGCGAGAAATCGCCCGCCGCCCGGTCGCCGTGCCCGCGTGGCCATCGTCGGCCCGCCCTCGGCCGCCGTGCGCGTCCGCCGCCCGCCGCGGTGACGCGCCGCCTCACGTTGACCCCGCCGGCCGCCGCGCCCTCGGTCGCCGCCCGGCGCGCGCGCGCGAACCCGCCGCCGCCGCCGCCCGTCATCCTCGTACCTCGGCGAGCGTGCCCACGCGTCGCCCGCCGTCGCCGCGCGCGACATCGCCACGCACGTCTCGTGCGCCGGTCCGCGCCGGCCGAACACCGCCCGCGCGACCCTCCGCCGTGCGCCCGCACCGCGCCACCGCCGTGCAGCCCGCCGCCGTGCGCCGCGTGCGCCGGCCTCCTCTCTCTCCCGCGGTGATGCATCCTCTCTCTATCGCCCTCTTTCCTATTATTTTCTATCAAGCTCCATTGTTCATTATTTCTTTTTCCTCCGGCAGTTTTGAAAACACCTACCTTACTCAGTTTTTCGACCCCGACGCAACCGCGCCACTCTCCTCACCAAATTCCAAGTTCTTGGATTTTCCGTGCGCCCCGTTCGCCGCGTTGCCGTCAAGGTAGGCGTCTCGGCTATCCTTAGCACTATATATATTTATTTAAATCGTAAAAATTATGTTAGATCATCATGATTGATAGGTTAGAAATAATGGGCTGTTTTTTGATTTATTTGCATATTTAGATAGACTTAGATTAATTTGTTTAATCCATGCATGTTTAGAGTAATTTGAATATCCATGTATGTTAGACATCGTGGGATAGGTGTATATGTCTAATTTAGCTAGTCTTGCATTGTTTGCATCGCGGTGAACCTTAAATATATACACCCCGATTTGTTAAAAAAGCCGTTTTAAGGTTGACGTTCATGTTGTTAGAAGTTAGTTGTTTCTTTTTTTTGTGATAGGTAGTTATGTTTAAGCATGTAATTGTCATGGATAGGTTGTATATTGCATGATCTTATTTATATGCATCTAGTTTGTGATAGATTGTGGTATGGTATGCAAATATGTGGTGCATAGAACCATGGGTGTTCATCTATGTATTTCATGTTTGATTGCCAATTAAATGTTCCGTTTTTTATTGTCGAGTTAATTAAATGCTTGCATGGTGTAGAATGTAGTTAGTGCGTTGAGCCTGCATTGTGATGGAAATATACTTCACCGTACTATGGTTCGGTCCCTGTGCGAGATGAATTAGAACAATCTGGAGCATCCTTCGATCCCAGATACCGCGGTTGATCCTAAGTACTCCCCTGCCTATGGGGTACTATGGGATTTAGTTACTATATGTTACATTCTACTATATGGTAAATCTGGTGCTAGTTTTGTGATGTGATTACATTTTATCAGATGGAGCATGGTATTTACTCAGACAGGTGTCTAGTTGTGTGAATTGGCATAGATGGTAGTGATATAGATATGTCTTTGGTTTTATGTCAGGTTTATGTGTTCCTGCATACCTAGAACAGTTTAATGTGTAGGTTATGTTGGTTTTTAATGCATGTAGAGTCTCGGTTATCATATGGGGTAGTTGATTGACTTTGTAATCACTTAATTGGAGATATATAATTAGCTTAATCCTATGTATTAAATCTGATTTTTAGGCTTAATATGTATAGTATACCACTAGAATTGTTATTATAATGGGGTAGTTCGGGTGTAAGACCTACTGAGTCTGTTGTGACTCACCCCTTCCCATTATAAATTTTTCAGCTGATTTCGAGGAACCTCTCCCTGAGGAGGAGTTTGGAGAGGACTACGAGGAGGACGTGGGTGGTGATCCAGAGCCACTCGAGGACCCAGAGGACGAGGAGTTTGGTGACGAGTGATCACCACATATATCTTTTAGGTTGTTGATTTTCCTCCTGATTGTGGTTAATAATTGCTTGGTTTGACTTATAGTTGATGTTCGGACTATGTGTTGAGTCCTTCTTAGTTGTTTGGTTGTGGTTGTTTACAGTGTTTTCTTGGAGTTTGAGTTTATTTGGAGCATTACAGGTTGTTTTAATTGTTCAGATTTGATGATAGTAGGAATTGGATTTTGTGTTCTCCTAAACTGTCCCGATATTCCGGATTTATTTTCCGCTGCGCATTCGTATATTCCGGGTCGTGACATCATCTATGCCCCTATTTGTCCCCACCTTATGAACTTAAACTTGATCTAAACTCATTTATAAAGCATGAATTTAATCGTGCTAATAAAATTCAAAATTCAAATAATTTATGAAGCTGGATCTAAGTCTATACTCAAACTAAATTCTATGTAAGCTGTTAAACATATTTAATTAGCTTAATATAAATCTGGATGCACGTAGTTTAAATTTTAATAAATATTTTGTTGATTATTTAATCTAGTTGCTCGTGGCTGCATGTCTATAACATTTTAATTTCAATTCATTTATGAAACTCAATTTAAGTCTATATCAAACTAAATTTCATTTCTGTTTTAAATATATTTAATTGGTGATACATAACTTCAAATACTCATAATTTAATCTTTTAAATGAATATTTAGTCAAACAGCAGGCGATCTTTATTGAGTCAAGCATGCAGCTAATAAAACTTGACTTGGAAAGAAATCATGTTTCTTTTTTTTTATTCAAACTGTTTTTTTTTACATATTAAACAAATGGAGTTGGAACTTATAATCAGCCTAGTTTCAAGCTACATGTAAAGTAGTATTGGCTCATCGATGCCTCTAGTTGACCAACTTTATGAACTTAAATTTGTTCTAAACTACATTTATAAAACATGAATTTAACTTTGTTTATAAATTTCAAGTTTCAACCAATTTATGAAGCTAGTTCTAAGTCTATACACAAACTACATACTATTTAAGCTTTTAAACATATTTATTTGACATGATTAAATTCCAAATACACACAAATTAATTTTTAATAAATATTTCATTGACAATTTAATCATGTTGCTCGTGACCTGTTTATAAAATTCAAATTTTAACTCATTCATGAAACTTAATTTAAGTCTATATCCGAATAAATTTTATTTCAGCTTTAAATATATTTACGTGGTGACATATAACTTCAAATCATAATAATTTAATTTTTAAATAAATATTTAATTAATTATTTAATCAAGTTACTCGTGGCCCTTATTGAATCAGGCAAGCATCTATTAAAACTTTACTTGTAAAGTAATAATGTTTCTTTTTTTATTCATGCTGGTTGGTTTAAAATATGAAGCAAACTGATGTTTATGGGATGTTTGGTTGCATGATAATTTGAGGTTTTGATATAATTTTATGTTTTAAAATTAAAACTTGTTAAAAGAAGTGTTTGACTTTCATGATGGTTTTATATTTTTAAAGTGATTTTCATTTTAGACAAAAAAGTGAGTCTCACCTTTTTTTATCATGTGATCCCCACTTTATTTGATCATATATGATAATTACTCTTTTTTTTTGTTATCGAATCCCTCCAAACATGATAATTTTATGTCATTATTAGTTAGTTCATATTTTATTTTAATACAACTTTTTATCGCGAAAGTGTACAAATAATTATTATGCAACCAAACATCTCATTCACTTTCAGTGAGACTAGTTACAAGTCACTTGTGAAGTGCATATAAGCTCAATTTTAAAAACATGGATTTAAATCGTTTAATACTCCATCTAAGTTTATATTCAAACTAAAACTTATTTTAGCTTTTAAATTTAATTGAAAATATATAATTACATATACCAAATTTAATTTTTAAGATAAATATTTAGTTTACAATTTAATCAAGCTACCACGACCAATGTTAAGTGAACTAGGGGTCTATTAAAAGTTGGTTTTTTATAGAATCAAGTTTTTTTTTGTTCTAACTTGTTGATTTAACATAGCAAACAAGTCATGCATTTGTGGGGTGCATTGATTCATGTGCACCCACACACTTTCTTATCATGGCCACCTGTATCCATAGCTAGCTTTTCATCTCTTTTTTTTAATAGTGTTATCAAGTGATGCATTTCAACTAACAAACATTATGGTTGGATCCATGGAATGTCGGGTTAGTGACTCGGTCTGCCGGGTCGCCCGACCCGGTCTCTTTTTGGGCCGACCGACCCTGACCCGGTTCCGACCTCCCGACCCAGTTATTATTTTAAAATAATTTTTTTATTATTTTTTTCCCGACCCCGACCCGACCCGGGTCGCAACCCCAACTGACCCGGGTCAATTTTGGGGCCGACCGACCCGAGGCCGATCCTTGAGTTTTCCTTCCTTGGTTGGATCCAATCTTGCTATTGCGGCGGATGATGCCCAATCTTGCTGCGAAGGAGGATAAGGCAAATGGGAGGGCAAAAATGGGATTCTCCGACTGACGATGTTAAAAGTGGATCGAGTGGTAAAGAATTTGAGTCAACGGATTGAAGGTGACGAGATTTTGGTCAATGGAGTTTATGATACATCACTTTTCTTAAATGCATCTAGAGATAATTTTCCCCCAAAACGTTGATTACTCAAATGATATATTTCTCCACCAAGTTCTCCGGGCAACAAAATATTATATTTGTTTTCAGGTTAGCCAAATGGTAGCATGGACTCATCTTTTCCTTCCCCGGATTGTTTTTAGATGTTGGCGAGCACATCACGTGAACGTTCTCTGGCACGCGGTCGCGGTATACGATGCCCATCCCGTGCGAAGCCCTCCAGCGTTGCCGACACATGCCCCCACCACCCATAAAAAATAATCATATAACACAAAACTAACCGCTGACTCAGGCAAGAATATAAATATTATTTTATTCAAATCTACTAGAAAAAAAATAATCCTAATCCACCAGCAACAAACATTTTGTCGAATCTAAGTTTTACCTACACGAAAAAACTATAATAGGGTGTTTGGTCGCATCATAATAGAAGTTTTTATTTTAATTTTTAAAAATTGCAAGACAACTTGTTAAAAGAGATATTTGGTAATTTGATAATTGTATGTTTTGAAAGTGTTTTTATTTTTAAACAAAAAAGAGGTTCTCACCTCTTTCTTTTTTATTGTGGTCCCCTACTTTGTTTGATCATGAATGATAGTAATTCTTTTTTGTTAGCACATCCTCCAAATATGATAATTTTATGTCATGAGTTGGTTTGTTTTTTATTTTAATATAACTTTTTATCATGAAATTGTACAAAAAATTATCATGCAACCAAACACCTCATAAGTGAAGAGTTTTATCTACGGACGTTATCGTAGAAATATCAGTAAAGATATTATACGTAAGTAAAAGTTTTATGTATAGATAAATGTATATGTATAAACTATGTATTATACCTATAAATGAACATATATTTATTAGACCTACTTATATCTACGGATCATACACCCGTAGATAAATTTTAATTTTTTTCTGACATGTGTTGGTAAAAGACACACTGATGATCCTCTTTATATCTATGAAAATTACCATAAATAGAAACATATGTTTCGAAAAAGAATTATTATAAAATAAATTGATATTACATTTACCTATTATGGATGCACCCATAGGTAAAAACATATATTTATGTAGTAGTTTCAATTTACATACTCTCCACAAACACGTGTTTAATTTACTCTCTACAAAACCTACTCCATTTCATAAATCTACAACAATCAAAATTTGTTTTATATCACAAATATACAACACATTGACTACAAAAATTCTAAGATTCAACACAACATAAACAAATTGCATATATAAGATCTAATGCATGATATATTTGTTAAATATACAAAATTTTTAAGAGTTTCAACTGTCACCACAACCATAAATTACATTTAAGTGTTTCACAAACATAATTTGAAACAAAATTATTTGTTAATAAACTATCGAAAATTTTTATTAATTATTTGTCATTAAAAACAACCTATAAAAATACACAAATTAACTATGAAATCTTTGTTTGTAATACATAAATATACAAATAAAAATAACTTATATCACTGAACTATGTAATATGACTTCAAATGGCACAGAAATTATGTTGATTATACTTAGTTTAGGAAGATAGATTTAAGCAGTAAGATGTGAAATGGATTCTAATTGTTGCTTTGGTGGATGGAGATGCCCGGAGATTATAGATGTAACTCTTAAAAACATTTGGGACATTGGGTGCTACAGTGAAAAGCCATACATGTATGACGGAAGTTGTTTTTCCCACTAACTGTCATGATGTTGTTGACTTAGGGTCCGTTTGGGAAGTTATGAGAAGTGTTTCACTAAGAAGCACTCTTAAAAGAAAGTACTTTCCTTAGAAGTACTTCTTTAATACAGAAGTGAAAGTTGTTTGGCATGATTTTTGATATATAAGAAAAGTACTTCCACGTAAACATGTCAAATGAACGTATTAATAAAATTGAACTAAATACTAGATATTTCAACATTGTTCATGTCTTACTGTAAATTCTTTACAAAAAATTAACTATTGTTCAAAAATTTGTCTTGCCAATGAATCTCTGAATGAGGCCATCGCGTGTCTATTTTGTTCACGAGGAATCCGTCCTGACGGTGTCAGTGATGATGTTGTACTTTCAACTTCACGTTCAGCAAATTCCATGAATAACTCATCTCCTAAATCCACTCTTCGTATGAAATTATGTACTGACATTGAAGCAACAACAATTTGGGCCTGTTTCTTCAAAGAATAAGATGGCATACCATTAAGAATTCGCCAACGCTTTTTCAATACTCCAAAACAACGTTCAATAATATTTCTCAATGATGAATGTATATAATTAAATGCTTCTTCTTTATTTTTAGGACTACGACCACGACGATCTTGCAAATGATATCGGTGCCCACGATATAGTGCTAAAAACCCTATTGTATTAGTAAAACCAGCATCAACTAAATAATACTTTCCTGCATACAACCATGCACACTTTTAGACTTTAAGTGAAGAACAAATTTATAACTTCATAAATGAAACATTTACCTGTAGGTGGCTTCGGAAATCCAGAATTAGAGTCACGAATACAATAACGCATTCATCCATGTCCAGATTTAAGGATTGAAGATTTCCCACTTGTGGTTTGTATGATAACAGGGATCTCATAGTCTTTCAACAAACTTAGACAAATAAAAACAAGAAGTCTAGGATATGAAAACATATATCGACTGGTGTCAATTCAATGTTGATCAAACCGAAATCCATTCTCTTTTAGCACACCAAATTTGGTGAGATCAGATCTCCAAAAACATAAATTGAAGGCATCAAACAAACCACAAATATAATTGAGTCCTTGAACTAAATTTGTATTGATTTTAATTAAGAAAAAAGCATGATAAATATAATTCCGAAATCATATTTTCAAACTGTAATTGATTCAAACATGATATATATTTGTTCCGGTGGACAGTTTGGAATAAGGATACGTACGTAGAGGTCCAATGAAAGTCTTCAAGCAACAATATCGATCTACAGATAATCTACAGACTTGAACAATGTAAAATATAGAAAAAAAATTTACACGTTAGCAAAAACTCGAGCTCAACGTAAAAAGTGTGTAACTTTGAACAAAGCGTGGCATTTGGCTCTCTACTCTTGTACACCCCAAAGAAAATCAATCAAGTTAATAAATTCACGTTGAATTATTTCAAAATATAATCCAATGTTTACCTGGAGGTCCTCCGCCAAGGACTGCGTACACGCCAAGGACTGTGGACAGACCTTCCTGCGGCGTCCGCGTTCAGTGCTAGCTTCCGGGGCAGCAAAGCGGAGACGAGGAGGAGACAAGCGAGGTGGCGCCGGCTTCGGGGTGGGGCCTTCCGCGCCGTTTACCTGGCGGCCTCCACGCCAACAGCCGAAGAAACGAGGAAGGCAAGCCGGTGTCGACGAGCGGCTTCCGTGGCAGCAAAGCGGAGACGAGGAGGAGAGAAGCAGGTGCGCTGGCTTCCGGGGCGGGGCGTTCCGCGCTATCTTTCGGCGGCCTCCACGCCAACAGCCGAAGACGCGAGGAAGACGAGCCGGCGTCGACGAGCGGCTTCCGTGGAAGCAAAGCGGAGACGACGAGGAGACAAGCAGGTGGCGCTGGCTTCCGGAGCGTTCCGCGCTATCTTCCGGCGGCCTCCACGCCAACAGCCGAAGACGCGAGGAAGATGAGCCGGCGTCGACGAGGAGGCTTCCCGAGTTTATACGGCGCGAGATACGTCGTCGGTCGGGAGTGCTTTTTCTGTTTCAAGAAGGAGATATTTTCTCCTTCTGGCTTCCTCCTCTTCAACGAAGCAGAAGTTACGTTTGAGCGGTTCCCAAACGAGACCAAAAAAAATCAAAGATATTCTGGATGAAGGTGAAGTAAAAAAAAGTGCTTCTACATCGTTCCCAAACGGACCCTTAGAATATTCAAACTAGAAGTTGTTTCATCGTTTGTCTCCTAATCTTGGCCCTGGAGTTTACCCTGGTGCTATAGAGTGAGCATCATCATTCATGGTAGATGATCTTTGGTATAAAATATTTGCAGGAAGAATATTCCAATGGCTCTTTAGGAATTAGGTCATCAAATAGAAAGCTTGTATACATAAATGTAAATTAGAACCAGAAATGATCATTTTATATTATAAATCACAACACAATACATAAACATGCAATTCACTTATACTGAGGTGCTAACATTATTCATTAAAATGTAAGATGATTTCTTGGTCTCTAAATAAACATGTTTAGGGCAAGGAAGGTGGGGTCGGGAGTCGGGACCGGGTCGGTTTGGGGCCAAACCGACCCGGGTCGGCCGGGGTCGCGACCCGGGTCGGGACGGGGTCGGCCCGGGTCGCAAAAAATAATAATAAAAAAATTAAAATGGGGTCGGGGTCTTGGGGTCGTGACCGGGTCGGTCGGCCCCAAAACCGACCCGGTCGGGTCCGGGTCGCGACCCGGGTCGCGACCCGGCGAACCATGGTTTAGGGAATAGGTAAATAAGTTAGGAACTTACTACCAGTGAAATTTCCCAGAATTTGTAAGTGCTAGATCAAGAATATGTAGCAAGTTTGTTATAGTTATCAAATATTATTCATTGCATGATACATTTTGGCTTCAGTTAATAACAAGGTTTATTAAAAGGTAGGTTCACCAATGATGTGAAAATAAACCTGTTTTAGCTCAAAACCATCCATCTTGATAAGAAACTGGTGTAGTGTCTTTTTTGTATGACCCTCCCATTGCTTCCTAGTGGATCTAATGGCATCTATGTCATCAATAAACCTCATGTATAGAGTCTAGAAAAAAAATAAAAAGAGCAACTCTTCAAATCAAGAAAATATAATAAACAAACATTACAGCTGAAAAATAAAATTTAAACAAATTGAAGCTCTAAATCAACACCTAGAACAAATTGAGTGTGGTTATGGTAATGTTTTGACATATTAACTATTCTGGTTGTGTATAGTAGCAAAATTATAAACTAGATAAATTAAGTGAATTCAAAGTTATGAAGTAAAAAAACAATTTTGCAATGAAATTAACTTTTCGTGGGATTTTAATAGATCAATGTGTCTGTTCGATTATAACCTTCGATATATTTTTAAAAAGTGGAGAAAATACCATTGGAAATTTAATTTGAGCTCCATGATCAGATTAATCTTCATTTAAACTATTCACATTTGTTGTTGAAAATCTCTAGCTGCAATTTCTTAGTTGTAGCTTTGCAAGCGCATGGTTCTTTCAAAATTCAATATTCTATTGCTGAAAATCTTTGAAAAGTTTATGTCAAATAACACAAACTAAAAGTACTAGAATGAACCTAAGAACACAAAAAGTAACATCCAATAGAAAAGACCAAAATGCGCAACTTAGATAATAAGATAAATCTTCAAAAGAGATTTTGATGTCAATTGGATTAATAGTGTCTTGTTTAAAGTTCTCCACAAAAGCTTGAGTCCTTGTTGAAGGCAAAGAAGTGATATTTTTGAAGGCATCTCTTTGATCCACTAAAACTTTTCTTACATTTCCTCCCACATCTAAGTCAACAATAAGTCCTACAATGCGTTTAAGTGAATAAAAAGTCTTGAAATGTAACAAATTTAACTTGGACAAATAGAAGAGCATACAAGCCAATCAAAATTATATGAAAGCTATGAACTTTTGAGAAAATATGTGCTACTTCAAACTTTTGAACAAGATAAAACAAAGTAATGAAAAGTTAAAAGTTAAATTAATAAATAAACATGATAGGGAAGGATACATAAGTATGCTAACAACTTTGTCTCTCTACCTTTGAGAATAACATTCAACTATCTTTCCATTAACTTGAACGACACACTTGCTCCTAGATATTTCAAGCAAGGCAACTGAAGTACCTCCTTGCTAGATAAAACATTCTATTAAGATTAAAAAAATTAAATAAAAGAAGAAAAGATGGAAATCAAACCTCCAGTTACTTGAGTTTACAAAGAACTGTACTGATGTTAGGATCTTTCAAGTACAAATCACAACATGGAAGAACATCTCACATTAGTATTGTAAAATAGATGTGTACTTATACATTTCTAATAAGTTAATATAATTTTTGTACCCAGTAACCCATTAGAAAATAAATCCCACTCTAACATAAAATATCACCCAACCCATGGATCATAAACCAATAAAATGTTACAGTTTCACCAAATGAATTTAAAATGAAAACTAAAAAGTATCATATTATTGGGAGTTGAAACATCAGATCTTAAATCAAAAGACTAAAGCAAAAAATACTGGGAAAACATCAGGTTTAAAAACTAAACAATAAGAATAAACCTTCAAATCTTTAAAGCTAGAAACTCAAGAATGAATGTTAAAAGATTAAATCTAAAAATGATCAAAGATTAAATTTGAAAATGATCAAAGACTATATCTGAAAATGATAGCCAAGCTTAATTCCAACACTTATAGGGTGTTTGGTTACGTTTTTTTCCCTCTTTTTGATCTAAATTTTAAAAATAAAAGTGATAAGGTGTTTGGTTGCAACTTTTAACTACTGTCTCATTTTTAAAAGTGGGATACTCTATGTACATAATCTCTTCTAAAATAAAAACAAGGCAAGACTTGTTTTATTTTTGAGATAGATGCGGAGGGAGGCAGAACGTGGGAGGCCAGACGTGCGGGGAGGGGGGTTCGCTGGCGGGGGGCGCCGCCGCGGGGGGGAGGGCTGCCGGCGGGGGGTGCTTCGCGGCGGGGGGAGCACCGTTGCGCGGGGGGGCGGGGGGGGCCACCGCAGGGGGTGGGGGGCCGCCGGCACTGCCGACGGGGGGAGCGCTGCCACGGGGGGGAGGGCTGCCGGCCGGGGGGGAGCACCGCGGCCGGGGGGGGGGGGCATCCTGCTTCTCACCAGAACCGCCACCATCTCAGCAAGAAGCCATCATCCCTCACTTCTCACCAGAACCGCCACCATCTCAGCAAGAAGCCATCATCCCTCACCTGCGAAGCGTCCGACAGGTTTTTGCCACCGGCTGACCACCCTTGTTTCCCTGTTTCCGACAACTCTGGAGCCGTCGGGGAACTGCCGATCAGGTTTTCTGTTTCATCACCCAGCAATTAAAAATTACAGAGGCGGGAGATGGTAATCGAGGATTATCGATTTTTAAAGTCATAACCAAACACTACTATCTAATTTTTAAAAATTGTGACAGTTTTGCCAAACACAAAAAATTGGACTGTTTTGATTTTAAAAACAAAATTGAGAAGTCTTTCAATCTTGATTTCAAAAATGAGGTTATCTTAAATTTAAAAGCGCTACCAAACACCCTATTAATCAAGAAACAAGAACCCAACTTTTGATTTAAAGACTAGAAGGATACCTCATGGTCAAAACATTTAAAAGGCTTAAACAACTCTCATTACCTGTTTAGACAAAAAGGCCTTGCAACCTACAATCTCAGTAACATTACACAAAATAAGTTGCTTTGGTAAGAAATCAAGTGGTGAAGCATAACAAACAAGAGAGAGAACACAAAGATAAACAGCAGTCAAGAGCAAGAGGACCACAATACAATGAAAATATGATATTCTAAAGTTATTGATTCATTTATTCTATATTTCATATTTTTAATTTATTTTACTTTGAGTGCCCCTGGAAAAATTGTTAAGAATCGCAGATTACGGTAATTTTCTACATGCATACTAGCCTATAATTTGTGCATATTCTGAAGAGATTTAGAGCATGGCAAAAAGACAAACCTATGAATTAGATCGAAACTGACTTAAAGGATCCTATCTAATTTAAGCATCTCCTAAAGAGTAATTTAGAGCATGCTCAAGATTTATTTCAACTGAAAAATAAAGCTTCTCTATTGTGACTTCTACGCATATATCCATTTTAATCTTTGTACAGCAAGTCTGTTTATTCTACCATCTAGTTCTAATTTGAATCAATGCCTAAAGGATTCTTAAACTATTCTCAAGTTAATTTGATTTGAACTAGCCACTGATTTCGAAAGATATGCAAAATAACAATAAATAAATGTATATTTTATATGTAGATGAGTTTATCACTACTACTTGTGTAATATCCGGTTTAAAAATAGAAAAATTTTCTTTCCTGTAACCACCCTACCCCGATCCTTGCAGATTACGTCGCCCCCTTCCTATTCCACCCCCTCGGTTTCTCGCCGTTGCCCCCGCCGGTTACGCCTACCACCCCCCTCGCATCAGACTCTCCCTCTCTCTTGATCTTTCCCCAACTATTAGACCTCCCACCTCCCTCCCTTTCAATCGCTGCTACTGCATCGGCCACCACCATTTTCATTGATCGTCGAAGTCCTAGTACCGGTCGCCTCCTCTATTCCAGATGGAGCAACCATTGTGAGCCCCCTACTACTACCATTGCCAACCTCTTCCCCCTCGCTGTTGCCATTGGTCACCTTCCTGTCCACTGCCGTGGCCATCGCCATTTGCCACCGCCGAGAGTCACCCTATTGCCATCGATCACAGTGGAAAGATTCCACCACCCCGTTGACCTCTCCCTCTCACCATTTCTTCCTGCCCCCTCCCCCCCCTTAGTCTCTTTCTCTCTCTTTTCCCAACTGTGTCTTCGTCTTCCTCCCTATCGACTTTCCTCCCTCACCGTTGTGTCACCATCAATCGTTGCTGCAACCATCCCTTGCTTCTGCTAGAAACCAGCTGCCCGAGAACCCCCTTTCTACCGCCAGCCTCCCCCCGTCATCGTTGTGGTCTAGCCCTTGCTTCGGCCACCGCCGTTCACCACTGCTGTGAGCCCCCACCAGCACCGTCAATCCCCCATGCTGGTGTCCCCTCTTCTAGCTGGAACTGCCGCGAGAAAGCTCTCTCACCATCGTCGCTGGCCTTCCCTCTTCTCGCTGTTACTGCTGTCACCAACATCATCCCTACCATCTGCCCACAGCCGCTGCCTCTCCCCCACCGGCCATCACTACTGCCATCATCGACCGCTGCCACCAACTTCGTCGCGAGCGCATACACCTGCTCGAGCAACCAGCCGACCACCCGGCTCACCCACCCGACTCAGCCACCAGCCCAGCATCGAGCCACCACTCCAGCTTTGGTACCACTCGGTTCAGCCAAATCGAGCTACCAGTTCAGTAGTTTCTAGATGTTAATGATTTATATTTCCATAAATTAGAAAAAATCCAAAAAATTATCAAAAAATCCAAAAAAACTAAAAAATTTACAGAAGCTTCCAGGTAGGTTTCTCAAGCTTGTCTATTTATTTTACTTCATTTAGATAAGAAAATATGCATGATTTAGTTTATGGACTTTATGTTGACTTGATTTTGACTTTGAAATTATACTTAATGAGATTCTCAAAATATTTGAAGTCAGAAACTGAAATTAGTATTTTGTATATTATGGAACATGTTTAGGATGATTATGCTTGGGTAAAAGTATTTTTCATAAGATTTGATCTTATGTTAATATGTATGTGACTATGTGCTAGTTTGGATCAAGAATGGAAGTTTAATTATATTTAGGCTTGAAAAGATCGTAGGTCATTAAATTTCAATTCTTGAAACCTATTTAGGTTAGATTATGATTGATGAAGTCAAAACTTAATTTGCTTAGTTTATGCCAAGCCCAATTTAGGTTAATTGTCTTGAAAATGTATTTAAGCATGTCTAGTTCAACTTGCCATTGTGTGTGTAGACCACATAAAATATGTTTATTTTTGTTTCAGATCATGAGCTATACTATGCCTGGCTAGTTGTGTCAATTTGGTCATAATTACTATGAGTTTTCATTTAGAACATGTACAATTAAATTGGGTTACCATATTCTTATCTTGTTTGTTATAAATGTTATGTCTTACATGAAGGGTTATGAAATTAGATAGTTATGTCGTGTATGTATGGTATGGTCAAGTATGTCATGATTTGAATTTATGTTATGAACTCTTGATATTACATGTCATGAAAGCTTCACTAGCCTATGTTAATCAATTACCCGTGGGCAGCGGGTAACTTAGCTGAATTCGGCCATCCCATAGATCCCAGTTTACCATGGTTTTTTCTAAGTGTCACTACTGCCTAGGTGCACTATAGGGTAGCTTAGTGTATGTTACTACTATATATATTAGAGCTGGTGAAAGTATTTTGTCCATGTGAAGCAAGACGACCAATTCCTTGCTATTTGGCAATGTGTTTTGAAAAGAATATGAAATTATGTTACATGTGTGTTATGTATAGATGTTAAATCATGTCATATTAGAAAAATCAGATTTGTCTCATTTTAGTTTGGTCATGTTAAGTTAAGTCTTAAGGACATTTAGATGATGTTTGTCTAGCTTGTATAGTCTTGTGTGCATTGGTCTAGAATTGAATAATATTGGCATAATCTTTTTCCTTAAAGATAATCATGTTTGAGTTATGGGTTATAGATAAATATAGAAGACATTTTATTATTATTTGTATTACATCTCAACTTAGATAGATTATTTATCACTTCTTGATTTTATGTTAGTTATCCGATTGACAAGAAATAGGTGTAAATCCTACGAAGTCACCGGTCTCACCCTATTGTGGGTTAAATTTTTCAGCAAGTTTTGAAGATTTAAGAGCTTGAAGGTGAGGTTTAGGTGGAACCAAAGGAATCAGAGTCATCTGCACTTGAAGATGAGAGATATTCTCTACTTTGGTAGTTGGTCTTGGTTTTTATACAAGAATGTTGTTAGACTTAATAGTATGGTTCTATTCTCTTGTTTTGATGGATCTTATAAAAATGATTGTTTATGTTTGAGTTTTGAAATTTCAAGAATCAGTTAGACTTAATGGAGGTTTTGTAGAATGTTTATTTGGGTTATGGAATCCAAGTGTTGGGTTTCATTCCACTGTCATGACGTTGTGTATTTCTGCTGCATATTTGTGGTTATGTTATTTAAATTTTGGGTCATGACTAAAGTGGTATCAGAGCTTTAACCCGGCCAGAAGGTCCATTGTTACTTACCTGAGTGTTTGATATTGGTTCGGGTGAGTTAGGTTTGATATTTGGATTATCTATTTGAATTAATTTGATCTGATTCAAGATTTTGATGATTAACCTCTTGAAGGTATAGATTGGATTATTAATGGTATCGATTTATAAGGATCATTTTTTAGATTTTGGTGAATCTTGAAGCTTGGGTTTATGACAATAGAATGAGATTATCAATTTGGATTAGTTGGATTTTATTATTAGACAATGATTAAATTAGTAGATACTTAAATTAGGATCAATCAATGTATGATAATCAACTTTTAGATTTGGTTGATCATAGAGTTCAACTTGATAAAAAAATCAAACTTATCAATCTTAAGGCAATATTTTATTAGAGTAGAGAACTTTAGTGTCGAACAGTAGATCGGTATTATATGGTTTAGTATTTTTATGAGATGAAGTTCAGATTTAATGTAGCTAGTGAATTGGATTGATCAAATGAATATGATTAAGGTCATGATGATATAATTTTATTTAGGTGAAGATAAAGAGCTAGATAAATTGGTAGATTTCCAGATTGAGAAATAAAGTGAATTTTTTTAATGATTACAGAGGATGATCTACATGAAAATAAAGAAATTATTTGTGTAAGCTAATTGGGATATATTTTGTGAAATGAGGATATAATATCATGTGTCATTGGAATGAATGAGATCAGTCATTCAAAGCATTGAGGATGAGATATCTAGAAGATCATGTATAGTAGATTATTTAGGTGGGGCTTTGATTAACTATTTATCGGATACTGAAATCTAGTTTATGTTATAACCATAGTATCTAGAATCATAGTTATTATTTGTCAATCTAGAATTTGAGTAATTACTCTACCGATCAATATCCTTGTTCAAGAACTTATAATTTTTCCTCAAAGTTTCAAATCATATGAAGTATATAGGCTTTAGGTGATCCAACTTGATAATTATAAGTTGACTTTGTATCATGAACCATTTGGTTAGATATAGATCTTTTAAGACTTTAGTTCATAGTGAGGGTATCATTTAATTGTTTGAAGTAATTGGGAATTGTGATATAACTCCTGTTGAGAAAGTAATTAGAGATCATGATATACTTGTAGAAGTTTAAAGGAATTGGAAATGTTTTGGACACTAAATTATGGCTCCGTATGGGAATAAATTGATTATTATTTAAGATAATATATTGATCAGATTCTGGATTCCAAGTTATAAAGAAGTGAATGTTGGTAATAGTTTGCCGATAGTGGTGTTGAAGTTTATCATTTGAAAAAAATTTGAATGATGAATTAAGAATGATAATCTTGTTTTGTAAGGATATTGGAATTTTAGTTATTTTAGATAATAGTTAGATATGTATGACACGGAGATGATATCATATGATAGATTGATAGATAAGAGGAATTGTTGAATCATTATAAAGATTTCATTAGATAATATATGTGGAATAATATGAATTATTCAATTCTATCTATGTGAGAATAATCTGATTTATGTGTAATTATTTAAAATAATACATATATGTGGTATGTGGTTAAGATGACATATATTACTTGGAGTACGATGTGGGGTCTATCTTAGAAACAAAACATTTGATGATTGAAATATTACTTGACTAAGTGGTTTAAATGGAAGAGTTGGATATGGAAATGAAATTATAAATCTAAAGTTTGAAGAAAAATTAAAATTTTAGTGTGATTATATTAGTAGTATCCATGTGTTATTAAGGATAAGATACTGTAGTATAAGTTTTGAGGATTAATACTTGTGTTAGTAGGGTTATGATCCCTTGTTTAAGTTATCAAAATCTAGTTGATGATATGGCATACCATCCAAGATTATAAATCCCGATATCCCTTATCATGAATTCGAGAATTATTCCATCTATCATCATCTTTGCATAACTTCTTTCATCAAGGAATACTTGTTTTCGCCCATCCCTGATTTGTCAATCTTAAGTGGAATTATGTTTTGAGTAAATATAGATTATGTCGGATGATTATGAATAAATAGTTCAGGCTTTGATTTAGTTGAGATGATCTTCAAGTTAGAAAAAGATAGAAGAATGAGTTAGTGATATCTTGCTAGTTGTTTGAAAGTCGCTAGAATTTGGTAAATTTATTAAGCATCCGAAATGTTTAGAGATTGAGTTACAACTAGTGGAGATTAGATGAATATGTAAAAGTCACAATAGAATAGTTATGGTTCCTTGAGATTTGGAATGAATTGATAATTGAGGAAGTGCAATGACAAATGGATCCCAATTGAATTAGAAAGAAAATATTAGAGAACTTTGTGAAAACTTGATAATTATTTAGTTGATATTAAAGGATTATCATTGAAAAAAAATTTGGATAAGAGGACTTGGTTGATAATCTTGTCTCATAAGGATAACATAATCTTTATTGTTTTAGATAATGTTTGAATGATAATTATGGTGATCATGTTTGAGATATGATAACTAGGATGGGATGTAAGTATTATGATTGATAAGAAGATGGAAGAATATGTACGTATAAGGATAATAGAATTATAAATGATGATTGGTGATGATATTTGAAGTTCAAAATTTTGGATAAAGTTAGAGACTGGAGGGTTATTTACTATGAAAGAGTGGTATAGATATATGATAAATTAGAGAGAGCAGACTATTATAATTTTGTCAAAGTTGATATGCGATAATTAGATTATCATGAATGGTATAATATAAAAGGAAGAGTATATATTTAGACATTTTAATATGGATATTATTAGTGGATGATAGAAATTTTTAGCACATATATGATATATGATGATTTGAGCATCTATTTATGAGTCTATAAGAATTGAATCATCTTGACTCCCCCTTCAACTTGATAGTAAAGTTTTGAAATTTTGAGAATGAAATTTATTTTAAGGGGTGAAGGATGTAATATCTGGTTTAAAAAAAATTTCTCCTTGTAACCACCCTGCTCCGATCCTTGCCGGTTACGTCACTCCCTTCCTATTCCGCCCCACCCCTCTGGGTTTCTCGCCGTTGTCCCAGCCGGTTACGGCTATCACCTCCCTCACGTCAGACTCTCCCTCTCTCTCGATCTTTCCCCAACTGTTGGACCTCTCTCCTCCCTCCCTTTCGATCACTGCTACTATGTCGGCCACCACCATTCCCATTGATCATCGATGTCCGAGTACTAGTCGCCTCTTCTATTCTAGATCGAGCAACCATTGTGAGCCCCCATTACCACCGTTTCCAGCCTTCGCCCCCCATCGCCATTGCCATTGGTCACCTTCCACCCCACTGCCATGCACATCGCCGTTTGCCATCGCCAGGAGTCGCCCAGTTGCCACCGATCACCGCGGAGAGCCATCCTTCCTATTCCGCCACACAGTTGACCTCTCCCTCTCACCATTTCTTCATCCCCGTTGCCTCGATCTCTTTCTCTCTCTTTTCCCATCCGCGTCATCTTCTTCCTTCCCATTGACTTTCCTTTCTCGCCACTACGTCACTATTGATCGTCATGGCAACCATCCCTTGCTTCCACCAAAAAACTAGCCACCCGAGACCCCCCCTTTCAACCGCTAGCCTTCGGCCTCTAGCCCCACCCCCCCATTATGATCTAGCCCCTGCTGCGGCCACCGCCATTCACCACAGCTGTTAGCCCCCTGTAGCGCCGTCAATCCCCAACGTCGGTCTCCCCTCTTCCAGCATGAACCGCTGTGGGGAAGCTCTCTCGCTGTCATCGCTGGCCTTCCCTCTCCTCGCTGCCACCATCGTCATCGGCATCATCCCTACCATCCACCCTCAGCCACTGACCCTTTGCCGCCGGCCATCACTGCCACCGTCATCTCCCACTGTTGTCGCCTCCGTCGTGAGCGCGTACGCCCACTCGAGCAAGCGGCCCACCACCCGGCTCACCCGCCGAGCTCAGCCACCAGCCCAGCATTGAGTCACCGGTACAGCTTCGATTCAACCGCTTAGTTTAGCCGGAATGAGCCACCGGTTCAACATTTTCTAGATTTTAATGATTTATGTTTTAGAAAATCAAAAGAAGGCCAAAAAATTAACATAAATTCATAAAAATCTAAAAAATTCACAGAAGCTTACAGGTAGGTTTTTCAAGCTTGTCTATTTATTTTATCTAATTTAGATAATAAAAATACATGATTTAGTTTATGAACCTTAAGTTGACTAGACTTTGACTTTGAAATTATGCTTAATGAGATTCTTAAAATCTTTAAAATAAAAAACTTGAAATTAGTATTTTGTATATTATGGAACATGTTTAGAATGATTATGCTTGGGTAAAAGTCTTTTTCAAAACATTTGATCTTATGTTAATCATGTATGTGACTATGAGCTAGTTTCGATCAAAAACGAAAGTTTAATTATATTTAGGCTTGAAAAGAACATAGGTCATCAAATTTCAATTCTTGAAACCTATTTATGTCAGATTATGAATGATGAAGTTAGAACTTAATTAAATACACTGTCACGACGTTGTGTATTTTCACTGCATATTTGTGGTTTGTTAATTAAATTTCGGGTTGTGACAACTTGTGCCTTTGTCAATAAGTGCAATGTAGATCTTTATGCCTGTAGATGATTTTGTTTACTAAATAAAAATCAATTTCTACTTAAAAATATTTAGTGAAGTTACATGCACTAGTAACCAAGAAAGATTAAAACTTAATATAGTACCAACCTAGAAGAGAGTACAAGGATCATTTAGGGTCCGTTTGGATCCTTGTAAAACTTGCTGCATGGGCAAGTTTTCTGGAAATGCCCAGCATTTTTTTCATTTGGTTACCAGTAAAACACCAGTCAACAGAAAACATACTCCATTGACTGTCTAACACCTGAATTTTGGCGTCCGGAAAATTCTTCCGGACGCCGTTTTCGATAAACAGCGTACAGAGGTCAGTTTACATGTTTAAATGAGATAAATGTTTTTCTTCCATCTTAATTATCTAAAAATGATATATGTAATCTTAATTTATTATCATAACCATTAAAATAAAAATATACGAATGATATATATTAACCTAACATGTAGAAATTAGTTTTTAATATGTAAATATATATACCAAAGTTTAGAGTCATAATATTTTGTTCTTTATATATCATAATAATATTTTTAACAGGTTAAAATAATTTACAAGTAACCAAATAATTATAAATATTTTATTTTAATGTGTATCAAATAAAATTTTATAATTATTTTTATCAAAAAATAATCTTCTAAAAATTATTTTTATTGTTTTTTATTTTTCTCTCAACCAAATGCATCATTGTTTTAATCGTTCAATATATTTTATTTTGTATTTTCATATCTAAATATTTTTTTCAAATCTAATAAAAAATTAAATAAATATTTTTATTTTTATTTTAAATTATAATTTTAAAATTAAATCTCTTTCTAAAAATATAACTTAAATATACTATTTTATCACGTAATGAATTTTGAATAGCGTGTTAAAGTTTCAGAGAATAAAAAATATTATAATAGTTTTTGTAAGAAAAATAATTTATGACAAATTAAATCATGAATTTTTTTTCGAGGAAAACTAATTACATACAACCAAATAACATATTATGTTTGCAATTTCCTTGTAAAAGTTACTCCAAGAAAAACGTTTTACAAGATTTTGTTTTTACATGGATCCAAATGGACCCTTAGTCCTCAAGCACCTAGTTCTTGTCAAAGTGACTTGATAGCAACTTTTGAGGTGACTGAGAAATAAATCATAGAACTTGTGATAGAAGTTACAATATCGACACAATTAGAAAAATAACAACTAAATGTCTAATAAAGAAAAATATCAATGTTATTTCAATTTATTTTGTTTTCAAAGATTATATATAACTTTGTTGTGAAAGAATCAAGACCATAACATCACATAAATGTGATATATTTTAAACACATTAACCAAGCATGTAATTTTAAAACTAAATAACACATAGTATATTGTATGGAAGTATATGAAGACAATTGGGCAACAAGTATGGACTACACTAGTATACACTTACAATGGCAGTTTTAGAATCATCCAACTAAATCAGTTATAAAATTGTGACTCGTCAATGAAAAAGAAAAAGAAAAAAATTTCAATGACCACGGTCCTCATGTCATTGGACATTTTGGGATCCTTGGGCATTAGTGTTAGATTCCACAATTTTAATGGACATGCTCTTCCTAACATCGTTAAACTAAGCACCTTCCATGTCGACCAACTCCATCTATATGCATTGTATTCATCTATCTTATCATCTTACCTCTCTTTTTTAAATGGATAATAAATTTTAAAGAGCAAACAAAAATCAAAGTTTTGCTTTTTATTACCGAAGAAGGATATAATTGAAATATATGCCCTACAAGCTAATCATATCATATTTGATTCAACATTTCTAGAAATATCTTATTCAATTAATTGGGAAAATCTACATTACTCACTGTTATTAAATGCATATATCGTAATGAAGTCTTTGACCACATGAAATCATGATAGAATCATGATAAGATCATCATAATGAGATCAATCATCTAGCGTTATGCAATTTAAATATACTTAGTCATAAGATCCTTGAGATGGGACATCAAGAATCCAGATAGACTAGTATATGTGATATCTTCTCATATGACGAGGATGACTAATCTTATTGGTCATTAGTGTGGAGACACTAAGATACATATATAGGTGCTTATTTAGTGTAATGAGTTCACTGAACTAACCGAATCAAAAACTCTGAATGATATCTTATGGAACTGTCAATCAGAGTTTTCTATCATCACGGTTGCATAGTTAGACCTTTGACTTGAGTAGTCAAATGTGCCTTGTTAGGTGGAACTCACGCTTTGACTATTGACTTATGGATCAACGTGTAGATAGTTTAGTATAGCAATGAATTAGGTACAAGAAAAACCCGATGAAGGTAATTAAGCAGATAATAATAGATCATCCACTCTCGGTAAGCGAGAGTGAATGTCCAAGTGATAGTACTCCAAATCCCTAGTTAGGGTAGAAAAGATAATTGAAAAATGAGTTTTTCAATTAATCATATTTTGAGTACAAGATCATATAGAGTCAGTATACTAAGGAGTTGACAGTCGATACCGTACTCATTTTCAACTAAGTCATTGAATGGATGAGAGTTTATATTAATACGATAATTAATGTTAGAAATGCTCAATGGAAATAAGATTATCCCCATAGCTATTTGAGATCATAGGATATGACTTGTACCTCTCATGATTAGTAAGTCAATTAATTTATTATCGGATAACGGATTTAACTTAATTAAATAGAATTGTTCTATTTTATTTAAGACTCAACCAAATAGGCTATTAGGTCTAGTAGATCACAAACATAAGGACTTATCCATAAGTATAGGCAAGGGCATAATTTATAGAGATTTTAAATTTTTATGAAAAATTTTAAATTTTTTATAAATACTAATAGTTTCATCAAACTCTATCACCAAAGGTGAAAATGATGTCCTTAGCCTCCTTCCTACCTTCTCCTCTCTAGAAGGCATCATGGGTGATGGAACTTAGGTTGGGAAGAGTTCTCAAGCTTGGTGTGAAGGGAGAACTTGCTATAGATAAAGTTCATGCAGATACTGCTAGAGACTAGATGTTTGAATGGTTTGAAGGGCTAAAAATGTTCTTCTTCTTTCTCTCCATAGGATTAGATGAATTCTTATTAGGTATATTCGAATTCGTAGATATTAGTTCTTATTTTTGTCGATTGGTTCTGATTGAGACAAGATCAACATAAACCCATAAGAATCGTTGCTTCTGATGCACCAAATTTTGTAAAACGATTCCTTACAGGATATACATGCTCAACCATGCCCAAGATATCTCGATCGAATTGGGAAAGATTTTCATTTTCCATAATGTCTTTAGCTAGTAGTTGTACATATCTAATTAAGATAGTTGAATATTGTGGTCGAATTTGACCAAAAATTAATGGCAACTTTGTAATCGAAGAAAATGAGGGGTAGAGGGGGGAAGCTATACATAATCACCTCACTTAGTGTAGTCTTTGGAGGGCAGATATCTAGGACTTGGCGATGCTAGATGTCTGTTGCCAAGTGCTTGTTTTGTGAGTCATGCTATAGGTTGAGACATTATAGCTTCTCTAGCTTGGCTTTCTGTGCTGAGAACTCCCTCCGCAACTGCTAGACCATGCTTTCCTTCTCTTGAAGTGTCTACCACAGTCCCCTCACCTTCTCCTCCAATCGCCACCCTTGCAGTTGCCATCTCCCCCCTTCCACTACAGTTGTGTGTCCCTCTCCAAGCCATGTCAGCTACAGCGGTTGGGGGAACCCAAGCCCTTGGTTGGGCTGACCCTTTTGGGTAAGAGGGTCCTCTTTCCACTGGCATTGGGAGAAGCATGCACTGTTCCTTGATTGAGCTGCTAAGGGTGGCTTTGGGGTTCCTCAACCAAGATGGTGGTGGGATTGTGGGGCCACGGTCTCTATGTGGGGGGGGGGGGGTTGTGAGCAAGAGAAGGTTCTTGGATGGATTTGTGATCGGAGAGGGTGCTTTGTGCTTTGTGAGTGGGGCTCTATGTGATGGGTTTTGTGAGTGGGAGAATGTTTTCCAATGGGGATAAAGAGGAGGGAGATTTTGGGATTGGTCTGACAGTCGGTCAAGGGGGCAAGAAGAGTTAAGAAATGATTTTATTCATATATTTATACATTTAATTACTATTTTACATTTTATTTATAAATATTTAATGTATTACGTTTTTGGTAATATTAATAAAATATTTTATATTAGTATTATTATACTTTATTAGTTTATATTCTAATGTATTTTTTATTTATTTATATTAATTTTATAACATTATTAAATTATTTATTTTTATATAATATTTTTATATTATTATTGATATATTATATATATTATTAACTTAGGTATATTAATTTATTAATATTATTATATTATTTATTCTTATTAATATATGATGAAATAATGATAGTAATTGATATGTTGTTTAGATGATTGAGATTGATCTATTTAATATTTTGACGAGTAACCATTAATATATTTACGTACTGATCATTCCTTCAGTAGAATAGAAATATAGGGCAGGTATAACGTGCGCACTGAATCAGATCGAGGAGCACTATTTTGACAGATAGAAATTGAATTTGGTATAGCGAAACTGTACCAACTCCCACGTACATTCAATTATTTTTCTCTGGCATGAAGCCCTCGCAGACGATGCTCATCACGTGCAGTTACTCCAACGTGGCCCACACCTACACAGCGTAGAACTCCTGCGCCTTCTTCATTAAATCAACTAGTAGATCTTGATAAGGCTCCTTGCAGAAAGGAGTAGCTTCCAACAGGGAACAAGTAGCTGGCGAAAACTTGTCGTTACCCATGTTTTGGTACTCCACAGTTGCCAACTCGTCACAACCCCATGCTTTATGTTTGCCCTCCACTACTCGTACGTGGTAGTATATCACCACCGTTGCTAGTGCCACCCCCTGCAGCTAGCCAACACATCTCAGCTTCATCGATCCCCATCGAATTCCCATTGCCACGATGCTTTCTAGCCTTACAGTCATCCCCCAACAGTCGTGCATGTCCTCCTTCCAAGCCCGCTGCCTTGCTCGTGGCGAAAGGTCGTTTTCCGTCTTCACCGTGCTCGAAACATTGCGGTAGCTTGCTCTTCGTCCATGCTCACGGAAAACATTGGAAAACATTGGAAAACATTCTCCCACTCACAAAACCCAGCACATAGAGCCCCACTCACAAAGCACAAAGCACCCTCTCCGATAACAAATCCATCCAAGAACCTTCTCTTGCTCACAAACCGTTTTGTGAGTGGGAGAATGTTTTCCAATGGGGATAAAGAGGAGGGAGATTTTTGGATTGGTCTGACAGTCGATCAAGGGGGCAGGAAGAGTTAAGAAATGATTTTATTCATATATTTATACATTTAATTACTATTTTACATTTTATTTATAAATATTTAATGTATTACGTTTTTGGTAATATTAATAAAATATTTTATATTAGTATTATTATACTTTATTAGTTTATATTCTAATGTATTTTTTATTTATTTATATTAATTTTATAACATTATTAAATTATTTATTTTTATATAATATTTTTATATTATTATTGATATATTATATATATTATTAACTTAGGTATATTAATTTATTAATATTATTATATTATTTATTCTTATTAATATATGATGAAATAATGATAGTAATTGATCTGTTGTTTAGATGATTGAGATTGATCTATTTAATATTTTGACGAGTAACCATTAATATATTTACGTACTGATCGTTCCTTCAGTAGAATAGAAATATAGGGCAGGTATAACATGCGCACTGAATCAGATCGAGGAGCACTATTTTGGCAGATAGAAATTGAATTTGGTATAGCGAAACTGTACCAACTCCCGCGTACATTCAATTATTTTTCTCTGGCATGAAGCCCTCGCAGACGATGCTCATCACGTGCAGTTACTCCAACCTGGCCCACACCTACGCGGCGTAGAACTCCTGCGCCTTCTTCATTAAGTCAACTAGTAGATCTTGATAAGGCTCCTTGCAGAAAGGAGTAGCTTCCAACAGGGAACAAGTAGCTGGCGAAAACATGTCGTTACCCATGTTTTGGTACTCCACAGTTGCCAACTCGTCACAACCCCATGCTTTATGTTTGCCCTCCACTACTCGTACGTGGTAGTATATCACCACCGTTCCCAGTGCCACCCCCTGTAGCTAGCCAACACATCTCAGCTTCATCGATTCCCATCGAATTCCCATGGCCACGATGCTTTCTAGCCTTACAGTCATCCCCCAACAGTCGTGCATGTCCTCCTTCCAAGCCCGCTGCCTTGCTCGTGGCGAAAGGTTGTTTTCCCGTCTTCACCGTGCTTGAAACATTGCGGTAGCTTGCTCTTCGTCCATGCTCATGGAAAACATTGGAAAACATTGGAAAACATTCTCCCACTCACAAAACCCATCACATAGAGCCCCACTCACAATGCACAAAGCACCCTCTCCGATAACAAATCCATCCAAGAACCTTCTCTTGCTCACAAACCATTTTGTGAGTGGGAGAATGTTTTCCAATGGGGATAAAGAGGAAGGAGATTTTGGGATTGGTCTGACAGTCGGTCAAGGGGGCAGGAAGAGTTAAGAAATGATTTTATTCATATATTTATACATTTAATTACTATTTTACATTTTATTTATTCATATTTAATGTATTACGTTTTTGGTAATATTAATAAAATATTTTATATTAGTATTATTATACTTTATTAGTTTATATTCTAATGTATTTTTTATTTATTTATATTAATTTTATAACATTATTAAATTTTTTATTTTTATATAATATTTTTATATAATTATTGATATATTACATATATTATTAACTTAGGTATATTAATTTATTAATATTATTATATTATTTATTCTTATTAATATATGATGAAATAATGATAGTAATTGATCTGTTGTTTAGATGATTGAGATTGATCTATTTAATATTTTGACGAGTAACCATTAATATATTTACGTACTGATCGTTCCTTCAGTAGAATAGAAATATAGGGCAGGTATAACGTGCGCACTGAATCGGATCGAGGAGCACTATTTTGGCAGATAGAAATTGAATTTGGTATAGCGAAACTGTACCAACTCCCGCGTACATTCAATTATTTTTCTCTGGCATGAAGCCCTCGCAGACGATGCTCATCACGTGCAGTTACTCCAACGTGGCCCACACCTACGCGGCGTAGAACTCCTGCGCCTTCTTCATTAAATCAACTAGTAGATCTTGATAAGGCTCCTTGCAGAAAGGAGTAGCTTCCAACAGGGAACAAGTAGCTGGCGAAAAGTTATCGTTACCCATGCTTTGGTACTCCACAGTTGCCAACTCGTCACAACCCCATACTTTATGTTTGCCCTCCACTACTCGTACGTGGTAGTATATCACCACCGTTGCCAGTGCCAACCCCTGCAGCTTGCCAACACATCTCAGCTTCATCGATACCCATCGAATTCCTATGGCCACGATGCTTTCTAGCCTTACAGTCATCCCCAACAGTCATGCATGTCCTCCTTCCAAGCCCGCTGCCTTGCTCGTGGCGAAAGGTCGTTTTCCCGTCTTCACCGTGCTCGAAACATTGCGGTAGCTTGCTCTTCGTCCATGCTCACGGAAAACATTGGAAAACATTGGAAAACATTCTCCCACTCACAAAACCCATCACATAGAGCCCCACTCACAATGCACAAAGCACCCTCTCCGATCACAAATCCATCCAAGAACCTTCTCTTGCTCACAAACCGTTTTGTGAGTGGGGGAATGTTTTCCAATGGGGATAAAGAGGAAGGAGATTTTGGCATTGGTCTGACAGTAGGTCAAGGGGGCAGGAAGAGTTAAGAAATGATTTTATTCATATATTTATACATTTAATTACTATTTTACATTTTATTTATTCATATTTAATGTATTACGTTTTTGGTAATATTAATAAAATATTTTATATTAGTATTATTATACTTTATTAGTTTATATTCTAATGTATTTTTTAATTATTTATATTAATTTTATAACATTATTAAATTATTTATTTTTATATAATATTTTTATATAATTATTGATATATTACATATATTATTAACTTAGGTATATTAATTTATTCTTATTATTATATTATTTATTCTTATTAATATATGATGAAATAATGATAGTAATTGATCTGTTGTTTAGATGATTGAGATTGATCTATTTAATATTTTGACGAGTAACCATTAATATATTTACGTACTGATCGTTCCTTCAGTAGAATAGAAATATAGGGCAGGTATAACGTGGGCACTGAATCGGATCGAGGAGCACTATTTTGACAGATAGAAATTGAATTTGGTATAGATAAACTGTACCAACTCCCGCGTACATTCAATTATTTTTCTCTGGCATGAAGCCCTCGCAGACGATGCTCATCACGTGCAGTTACTCTAACGTGGCCCACACCTACGCGGCGTAGAACTCCTGCGCCGTCTTCATTAAATCAGCTAGTAGATCTTGATAAGGCTCATTGCATAAAGGAGTAGCTTCCAACAGGGAATAAGTAGCTGGCGAAAACTTGTCGTTACCCATGCTTTGATACTCCACAGTTGCCAACTCGTCACAACCCCATGCTTTATGTTTGCCCTCCACTACTCGTACGTGGTAGTATATCACCAACGTTGCCAGTGCCAACCCCTGCAGCTAGCCAACACATTTCAGCTTCATCGATCCCCATCGAATTCCCATGGCAACGATGCTTTCTAGCGTTACAGTCATCCCCCAACATTCGTGCATGTCCTCCTTCCAAGCCCGCTGCCTTGCTCGTGGCGAAAGGTCGTTTTCCCGTCTTCACCGTGCTCGAAACATAGCGGTAGCTTCCTCTTCGTCCATGCTCACGGAAAACATTGGAAAACATTGGAAAACATTCTCCCACACACAAAACCCATCACATAGAGCCCCACTCACAAAGCACAAAGCACCCTCTCCGATCACAAATCCATCCAAGAACCTTCTCTTGCTCACAAACCGTTTTGTGAGTGGGAGAATGTTTTCCAATGGGGATAAAGAGGAGGGAGATTTTGGGATTGGTCCGACAGTAGGTCAAGGGGGCAGGAAGAGTTAAGAAATGATTTTCTTAATATATTTATACATTTAATTACTATTTTACAATTTATTTATTCATATTTAATGTATTACGTTTTTGGTAATATTAATAAAATATTCTATATTAGTATTATTATACTTTATTAGTTTATATTCTAATTTATTATTTATTTATTTATATTAATTTTATAACATTATTAAATTATTTATTTTTATATAATAGTTTTATATTATTATTGATATATTATATATATTATTAATTTAGGTATATTAATTTAATAATATTATTATCTTATTTATTATTATTAATATATGATGAAATAATGATAGTAATTGATCTGTTCTTTAGATGATTGAGATTGATCTATTTAATATTTTGACGAGTAACCATTAATATATTTACGTACTGATCGTTCCTTCAATAGAATAGAAATATAGGGCAGGTATAACGTGGGCACTGAATCGGATCGAGGAGCACTATTTTGGCAGATAGAAATTGAATTTGGTATAGATAAACTGTACCAACTCCCGCGTACATTCAATTATTTTTCTCTGGCATGAAGCCCTCGCAGACGATGCTCATCACGTGCAGTTACTCCAACGTGGCCCACACCTACGCGGCGTAGAACTCCTGCGCCTTCTTCATTAAGTAAACTAGTAGATCTTGATAAGGCTCCTTGCAGAAAGTAGTAGCTTCCAACAGGGAACAAGTAGCTGGCGAAAACTTGTCGTTACCCATTCTTTGGTACTCCACAGTTGCCAACTCGTCACAACCCCATGCTTTATGTTTGCCCTTCACTACTCGTACGTGGTAGTATATCACCACCGTTGCCAGTGCCAACCCCTGCAGCTAGCCAACACATTTCAGCTTCATCGATCCCCATCGAATTCCCATGGCCACGATGCTTTCTAGCCTTACAGTCATCCCCCAACAGTCGTGCATGTCCTCCTTCCAAGCCCGCTGCCTTGCTCGTGGCGAACGGTCGTTTTCCCGTCTTCACCGTGCTCGTAACATTGCGGTAGCTTGCTCTTTGTCCATGCACACGGCAAATATTGGAAAACATTGGAAAACATTCTCCCACTCACAAAACCCATCACATAGAGCCCCACTCACAAAGCACAAAGCACCCTCTCCGATCATAAATCCATCCAGGAACCCTCTCTTGCTCACAAACCTTTTTGTGAGTGGGAGAATGTTTTCCAATGGGGATAAAGACGAGGGAGATTTTGGGATTGCTCTGACAGCAGGTCAAGGGGGCAGGAAGAGTTAAGAAATAATTTTATTCATATATTTATACATTTAATTACTATTTTACATTTTATTTATTCATATTTAATGTATTACGTTTTTGGTAATATTAATAAAATATTTTATATTAATATTATTATACTTCATTAGTTTATATTCTATTGTATTTTTTATTTATTTATATTAATTTTATAACATTATTAAATTATTTATTTTTATATAATAGTTTTATATTATTATTGATATATTATATATATTATTAATTTAGGTATATTAATTTAATAATATTATTATCTTATTTATTCTTATTAAATTATGATGAAATAATGATAGTAATTGATCTGTTGTTTAGATGATTGAGATTGATCTATTTAATATTTTGACGAGTAACCATTAATATATTTACGTACTGATCGTTCCTTGAGTAGAATAGAAATATCGCGCAGGTATAACGTGCGCACTGAATCGGATCGAGGAGAACTATTTTGGCAGATAGAAATTGAATTTGGTATAGCGAAACTGTACCAACTCCCGCGTACGTTCAATTATTTTTCTCTAGCATGAAGCCCTCGCAGACAATGCTCATCAAGTGCAGTTACTCCAACGTGGCCCACACCTACGCGGCGTAGAACTCCTGCGCCTTCTTCATTAAATCAACTAGTAGATCTTGATAAGGCTCATTGCAGAACGGAGTAGCTTCCAACAGGGAACAAGTAGCTGGCGAAAATTTGTCGTTACCCATGCTTTGGTACTCCACAGTTGCCAACTCGTCACAACCCCATGCTTTATGTTTGCCCTTCACTACTCGTACGTGGTAGTATATCACCACTGTTGCCAGTGCCAACCCCTGCAGCTAGCCAACACATCTCAGCTTCATCAATCCCCATCGAATTCCCATGGCCACGATGCTTTCTAGCCTTACAGTCATCCCCCAACAGTCGTGCATGTCCTCCTTCCAAGCCCGCTGCCTTGCTCGTGGCGAAAGGTCGTTTTCCCGTCTTCACCGTGCTCGAAACATTGCGGTAGCTTGCTCTTCGTCCATGCTCACGGAAAACATTGGAAAACATTGGAAAACATTCTCCCACACACAAAACCCATCACATAGAGCCCCACTCACAAAGCACAAAGCACCCTCTCCGATCACAAATCCATCCAAGAACCTTCTCTTGCTCACAAACCGTTTTGTGAGTGGGAGAATGTTTTCCAATGGGGATAAAGAGGAGGGAGATTTTGGGATTGGTATGACAGGAGGTCAAGGGGCGGGAAGAGTTAAGAAATGATTTTATTCATATATTTATACATTTAATTACTATTATACATTTTATTTATTCATATTTAATGTATTACGTTTTTGGTAATATTAATAAAATATTTTATATTAGTATTATTATACTTTATTAGTTTATATTCTAATGTATTATTTATTTATTTATATTAATTTTATAACATTATTAAATTATTTATTTTTATATAATAGTTTTATATTATTATTGATATGTTATATATATTATTAACTTTGGTATATTAATTTATTAATATTATTATCTTATTTATTATTATTAATATATGATGAAATAATGATAGTAATTGATCTGTTCTTTAGATGATTGAGATTGATCTATTTATTATTTTGACGAGTAACCATTAATATATTTACGTACTGATCGTTCCTTCAGTAGAATAGAAATATCGGGCAGGTATAACGTGCGCACTGAATCGGATCGAGGAGCACTATTTTGGCAAATAGAAATTGAATTTGGTATAGCGAAACTGTACCAACTCCCGCGTACATTCAATTATTTTTCTCTAGCATGAAGCCCTCGCAGACGATGCTCATCACGTGCAGTTTCTCCAACGTGGCCCACACCTACGCGGCGTAGAACTCCTGCGCCTTCTTCATTAAATCAACTAGTAGATCTTGATAAGGCTCATTGCAGAAAGGAGTAGCTTCCAACAGGGAATAAGTAGCTGGCGAAAACTTGTCGTTACCCATGCTTTGATACTCCACAGTTGCCAACTCGTCACAACCCCATGCTTTATGTTTGCCCTCTACTACTCGTACGTGGTAGTATATCACCACCGTTGCCAGTGCCAACCCCTGCAGCTAGCCAACACATCTCAGCTTCATCGATCCCCATCGAATTCCCATGGCCACGATGCTTTCTAGCCTTACAGTCATCCCCCAACAGTCGTGCATGTCCTCCTTCCAAGCCCGCTGCCTTGCTCGTGGTGAAAGGTCGTTTTCCCGTCTTCACCGTGCTCGAAACATTGCGGTAGCTTCATCTTCGTCCATGCTCACGGAAAACATTGGAAAACATTGGAAAACATTCTCCCACTCACAAAACCCATCACATAGAGCCCCACTCACAAAGCACAAAGCACCCTCTCCGATCATAAATCCATCCAGGAACCCTCTCTTGCTCACAAACCGTTTTGTGAGTGGGAGAATGTTTTCCAATGGGGATAAAGAGGAGGGAGATTTTGGGATGTCAAGGGGGCAGGAAGAGTTAAGAAATGATTTTATTCATATATTTATACATTTAATTACTATTTTACATTTTATTTATTCATATTTAATGTATTACGTTTTTGGTAATATTAATAAAATATTTTATATTAGTATTATTATACTTTATTAGTTTATATTCTAATGTATTATTTATTTATTTATATTAATTTTATAAAATTATTAAATTATTTATTTTTATATAATAGTTTTATATTAATATTGATATATTATATATATTATTAATTTAGGTATATTAATTTATTAATATTATTATATTATTTATTCTTATTAAATTATGATGAAATAATTATAGTAATTGATCTGTTGTTTAGATGATTGAGATTGATCTATTTAATATTTTGACGAGTAACCATTGATATATTTACGTACTGATCGTTCCTTGAGTAGAATAGAAATATCGCGCAGGTATAACGTGCGCACTGAATCGGATCGAGGAGCACTATTTTGGCAGATAGAAATTGAATTTGGTATAGCGAAACTGTACCAACTCCCGCGTACGTTCAATTATTTTTCTCTGGCATGAAGCCCTCGCAGACAATGCTCATCAAGTGCAGTTACTCCAACGTGGCCCACACCTACGCAGCGTAGAACTCCTGCGCCTTCTTCATTAAATCAACTAGTAGATCTTGATAAGGCTCCTTGAAGAAAGGAGTAGCTTCCAACAGGGAACAAGTAACTGGCGAAAATTTGTCGTTACCCATGCTTTGGTACTCCACAGTTGCCAACTCGTCACAACCCCATGCTTCATGTTTGCCCTCCACTACTCGTACGTGGTAGTATATCACCACCGTTGCCAGTGCCACCCCCTGCAGCTAGCCAACACATCTCAGCTTCATCGATCCCCATCGAATTCCCATGGCCACGATGCTTTCTAGCCTGACAGTCATCCCCCAACAGTCGTGCATGTCCTCCTTCCAAGACCACTGCCTTGCTCGTGGCGAAAGGTCGTTTTCCCGTCTTCACCGTGCTCAAAACATTGCGGTAGCTTGCTCTTCGTCCATGCTCATGGAAAACATTGTAAAACATTGGAAAACATTCTCCCACTCACAAAACCCATCACATAGAGCCCCACTCACAAAGCACAAAGCACCCTCTCCGATCACAAATCCATCCAAGAACCTTCTCTTGCTCACAAACCGTTTTGTGAGTGGGAGAATGTTTTCAAATGGGGATAAAGAGGAGGGAGATTTTGGGATTGGTATGACAGTAGGTCAAGGGGGCAGGAAGAGTTAAGAAATGATTTTATTCATATATTTATACATTTAATTACTATTATACTTTTTATTTATTCATATTTATTGTATTACGTTTTTGGTAATATTAATAAAATATTTTATATTAGTATTATTAAACTTTATTAGTTTATATTCTAATGTATTATTTATTTATTTATATTAATTTTGTAACATTATTAAATTATTTATTTTTATATAATATTTTTATATTATTATTGATATATTACATATATTATTAACTTAGGTATAATAATTTATTAACATTATTATATTATTTATTATTATTAATATATGATGTAATAATGATAGTAATTGATCTGTTGTTTAGATGATTGAGATTGATCTATTTAATATTTTAACGAGTAACCATTAATATATTTACGTACTGATCGTTCCTTCAGTAGAATAGAAATATCGGGCAGGTATAACGTGCGCACTGAATCAGATCGAGGAGCACTATTTTGGCAGATAGAAATTGAATTTGGTATAGCGAAACTGTACCAACTCCCGCGTACATTCAATTATTTTTCTCTGGCATGAAGCCCTCGCAGACGATGCTCAACAAGTGCAGTTACTCCAACGTGGCCCACACCTACGCGGCGTAGAACTCCTGCGCCTTCTTCATTAAATCAACTAGTAGATCTTGATAAGGCTCCTTGCGTAAAGAAGTAGCTTCCAACAGCGAACAAGTACCTGGCGAAAACTTGTCGTTACCCATGCTTTGGTACTCCACAGTTGCCAACTCGTCACAACCCCATGCTTTATGTTTGCCCTCCACAACTCGTACGTGGTAGTATATCACCACCGTTGCCAGTGCCAACCCAAGCAGCTAGCCAACACATCTCAGTTTCGTCGATCCCCATCGAATTCCCATGGCCACGATGCTTTCTAGCCTTACAGTCATCTCCCAACAGTCGTGCATGTCCTCCTTCCAAGCCCGCTGCCTTGCTCGTGGCGAAAGGTCGTTTTCCCATCTTCACCGTGCTCGAAACATTGCGGTAGCTTGCTCTTCGTCCATGCTCACGGAAAACATTGGAAAACATTGGAAAACATTCTCCCACTCACAAAACCCATCACATAGAGCCCCACTCACAAAGCACAAAGCACCCTCTCCGATCACAAATCCATCCAAGAACCTTCTCTTGCTCACAAACCGTTTTGTGAGTGGGAGAATGTTTTCAAATGGGGATAAAGAGGAGGGAGATTTTGGGATTGGTCTGACAGTAGGTCAAGGGGGCAGGAAGAGTTAAGAAATGATTTTATTCATATATTTATACATTTAATTACTATTATACATTTTATTTATTCATATTTAATGTATTACGTTTTTGGTAATATTAATAAAATATTTTATATTAGTATTATTATACTTTATTAGTTTATATTCTAATGTATTATTTATTTATTTATATTAATTTTGTAACATTATTAAATTATTTATTTTTATATAATATTTTTATATTATTATTGATATATTACATATATTATTAACTTAGGTATAATAATTTATTAACATTATTATATTATTTATTCTTATTAATATATGATGAAATAATGATAGTAATTGATCTGTTGTTTAGATGATTGAGATTGATCTATTTAATATTTTGACGAGTAACCATTAATATATTTACGTACTGATCGTTCCTTCAGTAGAATAGAAATATCGGGCAGGTATAACGTGCGCCAGAATCGGATCGAGGAGCACTATTTTGGCGGATAGAAATTGAATTTGGTATAGCGAAACCGTACCAACTCCCGCGTACATTCAATTATTTTTCTCTGGCATGAAGTCCTCGTAGACGATGCTCATCACGTGCAGTTACTCCAACGCGGCTCACACCTACGCGGCACAGAACTGCTGCGCCTTCTTCATTAAATCATCTAGTAGATCCAGATAAGGATCCTTGCAGAAAGGAGTAGCTTCCAACAGGGAACAAGTATCTGGCGAAAATTTGTCGTTACCCATGCTTTGGTACTCCACAGTTGCCAACTCGTCACAACCCCATGCTTTAAGTTTGCCCTCCACTACTCGTACGTGGTAGTATATCACCACCGTTGCCAGTACCAACCCCTGCATCTAGCCAACACATCTCAGCTTCATCGATCCCCATCGAATTCCCATGGCCACGATGCTTTCTAGCCTTACAGTCATCCCCCAACAGTCGTGCATGTCCTCCTTCCAAGACCACTGCCTTGCTCGTGGCGAAAGGTCGTTTTCCCGTCTTCACCGTGCTCAAAACATTGCGGTAGCTTGCTCTTCGTCCATGCTCACGGAAAACATTGGAAAACATTGGAAAACATTCTCCCACTCACAAAACCCATCACATAGAGCCCCACTCACAAAGCACAAAGCACCCTCTCCGATCACAAATCCATCCAAGAACCTTCTCTTGCTCACAAACCGTTTTGTGAGTGGGAGAATGTTTTCAAATGGGGATAAAGAGGAGGGAGATTTTGGGATTGGTATGACAGTAGGTCAAGGGGGCAGGAAGAGTTAAGAAATGATTTTATTCATATATTTATACATTTAATTACTATTATACTTTTTATTTATTCATATTTATTGTATTACGTTTTTGGTAATATTAATAAAATATTTTATATTAGTATTATTAAACTTTATTAGTTTATATTCTAATGTATTATTTATTTATTTATATTAATTTTGTAACATTATTAAATTATTTATTTTTATATAATATTTTTATATTATTATTGATATATTACATATATTATTAACTTAGGTATAATAATTTATTAACATTATTATATTATTTATTCTTATTAATATATGATGAAATAATGATAGTAATTGATCTGTTGTTTAGATGATTGAGATTGATCTATTTAATATTTTGACGAGTAACCATTAATATATTTACGTACTGATCGTTCCTTCGGTAGAATAGAAATATCGGGCAGGTATAACGTGCGCACTGAATCGGATCGAGGAGCACTATTTTGGCAGATAGAAATTGAATTTGGTATAGCGAAACTGTACCAACTCCCGCGTACTTTCAATTATTTTTCTCTGGCATGAAACCCTCGCAGACGATGCTCATCACGTGCAGTTACTCCAACGTGGCCCACACCTACGCGGCGTAGAACTCCTGCGCCTTCTTCATTAAATCAACTAGTAGATCTTGATAAGGCTCCTTGCAGAAAGGAGTAGCTTCCAACAGGGAACAAGTAGCTGGCGAAAATTTGTCGTTACCCATGCTTTGGTACTCCACAGTTGCCAACTCGTCACAACCCCATGCTTCATGTTTGCCCTCCACTACTCGTACGTGGTTGTATATCACCACCGTTGCCAGTGCCACCCCCTGCAGCTAGCCAACACATCTCAGCTTCATCGATCCCCATCGAATTCCCATGGCCACGATGCTTTCTAGCCTTACAGTCATCCCCCAACAGTCGTGCATGTCCTCCTTCCAAGCCCGCTGCCTTGCTCGTGGCGAAAGGTCGTTTTCCCGTCTTCACCGTGCTCGAAACATTGCGGTAGCTTGCTCTTCGTCCATGCTCACGGAAAACATTGGAAAACATTGGAAAACATTCTCCCACTCACAAAACCCATCACATAGAGCCCCACTCACAAAGCACAAAGCACCCTCTCCGATCACAAATCCATCCAAGAACCTTCTCTTGCCCACAAACCGTTTTGTGAGTGGGAGAATGTTTTCAAATGGGGATAAAGAGGAGGGAGATTTTGGGATTGGTCTGACAGTAGGTCAAGGGGGCAGGAAGAGTTAAGAAATGATTTTATTCATATATTTATACATTTAATTACTATTATACATTTTATTTATTCATATTTAATGTATTACGTTTTTGGTAATATTAATAAAATATTTTATATTAGTATTATTATACTTTATTAGTTTATATTCTAATGTATTATTTATTTATTTATATTAATTTTATAACATTATTAAATTATTTATTTTTATATAATATTTTTATATTATTATTGATATTTTACATATATTATTAACTTAGGTATAATAATTTATTAATATTATTATATTATTTATTCTTATTAATATATGATGAAATAATGATAGTAATTGATCTGTTTTTTAGATGATTGAGATTGATCTATTTAATATTTTGACGAGTAACCATTAATATATTTACGTACTGATCGTTCCTTCAGTAGAATAGAAATATCGGGCAGGTATAACGTGCGCACTGAATCGGATCGAGGAGCACTATTTTTGCAGATAGAAATTGAATTTGGTATAGCGAAACTGTACCAACTCCCGCGTACATTCAATTATTTTTCTCTGGCATGAAGCCCTCGCAGACGATGCTCATCAAGTTCAGTTACTCCAACGTGGCCCACACCTACGCGGCGTACAACTCCTGCGCCTTCTTCATTAAATCAACTAGTAGATCTTGATAAGGCTCCTTGCAGAAAGAAGTAGCTTCCAACAGGGAACAAGTAGCTGGCGAAAATTTGTCGTTACCCATGCTTTGGTACTCCACAGTTGCCAACTCGTCACAACCCCATGCTTCATGTTTGCCCTCCACTACTCGTACGTGATAGTATATCACCACCGTTGCCAGTGCCACCCCCTGCAGCTAGCCTACACATCTCAGCTTCATCGATCCCCATCGAATTCCCATGGCCACGATGCTTTCTAGCCTGACAGTCATCCCCCAACAGTCGTGCATGTCCTCCTTCCAAGCCCGCTGCCTTGCTCGTGGCGAAAGGTCGTTTTCCATTCTTCACCGTGCTCGAAACATTGCGGTAGCTTGCTCTTCGTCCATGCTCACGGAAAACATTGGAAAACATTGGAAAACATTCTCCCACCCATAAACCCATCACAAAGAGCCCCACTCACAAAGCACAAAGCACCCTCTCCGATCACAAATCCATCCAAGAACCTTCTCTTGCTCACAAACCGTTTTGTGAGTGGGAGAATGTTTTCCAATGGGGATAAAGAGGAGGGAGATTTTGGGATTGGTCTGACAGTAGGTCAAGGGGCAGGAAGAGTTAAGAAATGTTTTTATTCATATATTTATACATTTAATTACTATTTTACATTTTATTTATTCGAATTTAATGTATTACGTTTTTGGTAATATTAATAAAATATTTTATATTAGTATTATTATACTTTATTAGTTTATATTCTAATGTATTATTTATTTATTTATATTATTTTTTAACATTATTAAATTATTTATTTTTATATACTATTTTTATATTATTATTGATATATTATATATATTATTAACTTAGGTATATTAATTTATTAATATGATTATATTATTTATTCTTATTAATATATGATGAAATAATGATAGTAATTGATCTGTTGTTTAGATGATTGAGATTGATCTATTTAATATTTTGACGAGTAACCATTAATATATTTACGTACTGATCGTTCCTTCAGTAGAATAGAAATATCGGGCAGGTATAACGTGCGCACTGAATCGGATCGAGGATCACTATTTTGGCAGATAGAAATTGAATTTGGTATAGCGAAACTGTACCAACTCCCGCGTGCATTCAAATATTTTTCTCAGGCATGAAGCCCTCGCAGACGATGCTCATCACGTGCAGTTACTCTACCGTGGCCCACACCTACGCGGCGTAGAACTCCTGTGCCTTCTTCATTAAATCAACAAGTAAATCTTGATAAGGCTCCTTGCAGAAAGGAGTAGCTTCCAACAGGGAACAAGTAGATGTCGAAAACTTGTCGTTACCCATGCTTTGGTACTCCACAGTTGCCAACTCGTCACAACCCCATGCTTTATGTTTGCCCTCCACTACTCGTACGTGGTAGTATTTCACCACCGTTGCCAGTGCCAACCCTTGCATCTAGCCAACACATCTCAGCTTCATAAATCCCCATCGAATTTCCATGGCCACGATGCTTTCTAGCCTTACAGTCATCCCCCAACAGTCGTGTATGTCCTCCTTCCAAGCCCGCTGCCTTGCTCGTGGCGAAAGGTCGCTTTCCCGTCTTCACCGTGCTAGAAACATTGCGGTAGCTTGCTCTTCGTCCATGCTCACGGAAAACATTGGAAAACAAAGGAAAACATTCTACCACTCACAAAACCCATCACATAGAGCCCCACTCACAAAGCACAAAGCACCCTCTCTGATCACAAATGCATCCTAGAACCTTCTCTTGCTCACAAACCATTTTGTGAGTGGGAGAATGTTTTCCAATGGGGATAAAGAGGAAGGAGATTTTGGGATTGGTCTGACAGTAGGTCAAGGGGGCAGGAAGAGTTAAGAAATGATTTTTTTCATATATTTATACATTTAATTACTATTTTACATTTTATTTATTCATATTTAATGTATTTCATTTTTGGTAACGTTAATAAAATATTTTATATTAGTATTATTATACTTTATTAGTTTATATTCTAATGTATTATTTATTTATTTATATTAATTTTATAACATTATTAAATTATTTATTATCCTATAATATTTTTATATTATTATTGATATATTATATATATTATTAACTTAGGTATATTAATTTATTAATATTATTATATTATTTATTATTATTAATATATGATGTAATAATGATAGTAATTGATCTGTTGTTTAGATGATTGAGATTGATCTATTTAATATTTTAACGAGTAACCATTAATATATTTACGTACTGATCGTTACTTCAGTAGAATAGAAATATCGGGCAGGTATAACGTGCGCACTGAATCGGATCGAGGAGCACTATTTTGGCAGATAGAAATTGAATTTGGTATAGCGAAACTGTACCAACTCCCGCGTACATTCAATTATTTTTCTCTGGCATGAAGCCCTCGCAGACGATGCTCATCACGTGCAGTTACTCCAACGTGGCCCACACCTACGCGGCGTAGAACTCCTGCGCCTTCTTCATTAAATCAACTAGTAGATCTTGATAAGGCTCCTTGCAGAAAGAAGTAGCTTCCAACAGCGAACAAGTACCTGGCGAAAACTTGTCGTTACCCATGCTTTGGTACTCCACAGTTGCCAACTCGTCACAACCCCATGCTTTATGTTTGCCCTCCACAACTCGTACTTGGTAGTATATCACCACCGTTGCCAGTGCCAACCCCTGCATCTAGCCAACACATCTCAGCTTCATCGATCCCCATCGAATTCCCATGGCCACGATGCTTTCTAGCCTTACAGTCATCTCCCAACAGTCGTGCATGTCCTCCTTCCAAGCCCGCTGCCTTGCTCGTGGCGAAAGGTCGTTTTCCCATCTTCACCGTGCTCGAAACATTGCGGTAGCTTGCTCTTCGTCCATGCTCACGGAAAACATTGGAAAACATTGGAAAACATTCTCCCACTCATAAACCCATCACAAGGAGCCCCACTCACAAAGCACAAAGCACCCTCTCCGATCACAAATCCATCCAAGAACCTTCTCTTGCTCACAAACCGTTTTGTGAGTGGGAGAATGTTTTCCAATGGGGATAAAGATGAGGGAGATTTTGGGATTGGTCTGACAGTAGGTCAAGGGGGCAGGAAGAGTTAAGAAATGATTTTATTCATATATTTATACTTTTAATTACTATTATACATTTTATTTATTCATATTTAATGTATTACGTTTTTGGTAATATTAATAAAATATTTTATATTAGTATTATTATACTTTATTAGTTTATATTCTAATGTATTATTTATTTATTTATATTAATTTTATAACATTTTTAAATTATTTATTTTTATATAATTATTGATATATTACATATATTATTAACTTAGGTATATTAATTTATTAATATTATTATATTATTTATTCTTATTAATATATGATGAAATAATGATAGTAATTGATCTGTTGTTTAGATGATTGAGATTGATCTATTTAATATTTTGACGAGTAACCATTAATATATTTACTTACTGATCGTTCCTTCAGTAGAATAGAAATATCGGGCAGGTATAACGTGCGCACTGAATCGGATCGAGGAGCACTATTTTGGCAGATAGAAATTGAATTTGGTATAGTGAAACTGTACCAACTCCCGCGTACATTTAATTATTTTTCTCTGGCATGAAGTCCTCGTAGACGATGCTCATCACGTGCAGTTACTCCAACGCGGCTCACACCTACGCGGCACAGAACTGCTGCACCTTCTTCATTAAATCATCTAGTAGATCCAGATAAGGATCCTTGCAGAAAGGAGTAGCTTCCAACAGGGAACAAGTATCTGGCGAAAATTTGTCGTTACCCATGCTTTGGTACTCCACAGTTGCCAACTCGTCACAACCCCATGCTTTAAGTTTGCCCTCCACTACTCGTACGTGGTAGTATATCACCACCGTCGCCAGTACCAACCCCTGCATCTAGCCAACACATCTCACCTTCATCGATCCCCATCGAATTCCCATGGCCACGATGCTTTCTAGCCGTACATTCATCCCCCAACAGTCGTGCATGTCCTCCTTCCAAGCCCGCTGTCTTGCTCGTGGCGAAAGGTCGTTTTCCCGTCTTCACCGTGCTCGAAACATTGCGGTAGCTTGCTCTTCGTCCATGCTCACGGAAAACATTGAAAAACATTCTCCCACTCTCAAAACCCATCACATAGAGCCCCACTCACAAAGCACAAAGCACCCTCTCCGATCACAAATCCATCCAAGAACCTTCCCCTGCTCACAAACCGTTTTGTGAGTGGGAGAATGTTTTCCAATGGGGATAAAGAGGAGGGAGATTTTGGGATTGGTCTGACACTAGGTCAAGGGGGCAGGAAGAGTTAAGAAACGATTTTATTCATATATTTATACATTTAATTACTATTTTACATTTTATTTATTCATATTTAATGTATTACGTTTTTGGTAATATTAATAAAATATTTTATATTAGTATTATTATACTTTATTAGTTTATATTCTAATGTATTATTTATTTATTTATATTAATTTTATAACATTATTACATTCTTTATTTTTAGATAATATTTTTATATTATTATTGATATATTATATATATTATTAACTTAGGTATATTAATTTATTAATATTATTATATTATTTATTCTTATTAATATATGATGAAATAATGATAGTAATTGATCTGTTGTTTAGATGATTGAGATTGATCTATATAATATTTTAACGAGTAACCATTAATATATTTAGGTACTGATCGTTCCTTCAGTAGAATAGAAATATCGGGGCAGGTATAACGTGCGCACTGAATCGGATCGAGGAGCACTATTTTGGCAGATAGAAATTGAATTTGGTATAGCGAAACTGTACCAACTCCCGCGTACTTTCAATTATTTTTCTCTGGCATGAAACCCTCGCAGACGATGCTCATCACGTGCAGTTACTCCAACGTGGCCCACACCTACGCGGCGTAGAACTCCTTCGCCTTCTTCATTAAATCAATTAGTAGATCTTGATTCGGCTTCTTGCAGAAAGGAGTAGCTTCCAACAGAGAACAAGTAACTGGCGAAAATTTGTCGTTACCCATTCTTTGGTACACGACAGTTGCCAACTCGTTACAACCCCATGCTTCATGTTTGCCATCCACTACTCGTACGTGGTAGTATATCACCACCGTCGCCAGTACCAACCCCTGCATCTAGCCAACACATCTCAGCTTCATCGATCCCCATCGAATTCCCATGGCCACGATGCTTTCTAGCCTTACATTCATCCCCCAACAGTCGTGCATGTCCTCCTCCCAAGCCCGCTGCCTTGCTCGTGGCGAAAGGTCGTTTTCCCGTCTTCACCGTGCTCGAAACATTGCGGTAGCTTGCTCTTCGTCCATGCTCACGGAAAACATTGAAAAACATTCTCCCAGTCACAAAACCCATCACATAGAGCCCCACTCACAAAGCACAAAGCACCCTCTCAAATCACAAATCCATCCAAGAACCTTCTCTTGCTCACAAACCGTTTTGTGAGAGGGAGAATGTTTTCCAATGGGGATAAAGAGGAGGGAGATTTTGGGATTGGTCTGACAGTAGGTCAAGGGGGCAGGAAGAGTTAAGAAATGATTTAATTCATATATTTATACATTTAATTTCTATTATACATTTTATTTATTCAAATTTATTGTATTACGTTTTTGGTAATATTAATAAAATATTTTATATTAGTATTATTATACTTTATTAGTTTATATTCTAATGTATTATTTATTTATTTATATTAATTTTATAACATTATTAAATTATTTATTTTTATATAATATTTTTATATTATTATTGATATATTATATATATTATTAACTTAGGTTAATAAATTTATTAATATTATTATATTATTTATTCTTATTAATATATGATGAAATAATGATAGTAATTGATCTGTTGTTTAGATGATTGAGGTTGATCTATTTAATATTTTGACGAGTAACCATTAATATATTTACGTACTGATCGTTCCTTTAGTAGAGTAGAAATATCGGGCAGGTATAACGTGCGCACTGAATCGGATCAAGGAGCACTATTTTGGCAGATAGAAATTGAATTTGGTATAGCGAAACTGTACCAACTCCCGCGTACATTCAATTATTTTTCTCTGGCATGAAGCCCTCGCAGACGATGCTCATCACGTGCAGTTACTCCAACGTGGCCCACACCTACGCGGCGTAGAACTCCTGCGCCTTCTTCATTAAATCAACTAGTAGATCTTGATAAGGCTCCTTGCAGAAAGAAGTAGCTTCCAACAGCGAACAAGTAGCTGGCGAAAACTTGTCGTTACCCATGCTTTGGTACTCCACAGTTGCCAACTCGTCACAACCCCATGCTTTATGTTTGCCCTCCACTACTCGTACGTGGTAGCATATCACCACCGTTGCCAGTGCCAACCCCTGCATCTAGCCAACACATCTCAGCTTCATCGATCCCCATCGAATTCCCATGGCCACGATGCTTTCTAGCCTTACAGTCATCCCCCAACAGTCGTGCATGTCCTCCTTCCAAGCCCGCTGCCTTGCTCCTTGCGAAAGGTTGTTTTCCCGTCTTCACCGTGCTCGAAACATTGCGGTAGCTTGCTCTTCGTCCATGCTCACGTAAAACATTGAAAAACATTGGAAAACATTCTCCCACTCACAAAACCCATCACATAGAGCCCCACTCACAAAGCACAAAGCACCCTCTCCGATCACAAATCCATCCAAGAACCTTCCCCTGCTCACAAACCGTTTTGTGAGTGGGAGAATGTTTTCCAATGGGGATAAAGAGGAGGGAGATTTTGGGATTGTTCTGATACTAGGTCAAGGGGGCAGGAAGAGTTAAGAAATGATTTTATTCATATATTTATACATTTAATTACTATTTTACATTTTATTTATTCATATTTAATGTATTACGTTTTTGGTAATATTAATAAAATATTTTATATTAGTATTATTATACTTTATTAGTTTATATTCTAATGTATTATTTATTTATTTATATTAATTTTATAACATTATTAAATTATTTATTTTTAGATAATATTTTTATATTCTTATTGGTATATTATATATATTATTAACTCAGGTATATTCATTTATTAATATTATTATATTATTTATTCTTATTAATATATGATGAAATAATGATAGTAATTGATCTGTTGTTTAGATGATTGAGATTGATCTATTTAATATTTTGACGAGTAACCATTAATATATTTACGTACTGATCGTTCCTTCAGTAGAATAGAAATATCGGGGCAGGTATAACGTGCGCACTGAATCGGATCGAGGAGCACTATTTTGGCAGATAGAAGTTGAATTTGGTATAGCGAAACTGTACCAACTCCCGCGTACATTCAATTATTTTTCTCTGGCATGAAGCCCTCGCAGACGATGCTCATCACGTGCAGCTACTCCAACGTGGCCCACACCTACGCGGCGTAGAACTCCTGCGCCTTCTTCATTAAATCAACTAGTAGATCTTGATTAGGCTCCTTGCAGAAAGGAGAAGCTTCCAACAGAGAACAAGTAACTGGCGAAAATTTGTCGTTACCCATTCTTTGGTACACGACAGTTGCCAACTCGTCACAACCCCATGCTTTATGTTTGCCCTCCACTACTCGTACGTGGTAGTATATCACCACCGTCGCCAGTACCAACCCCTGCATCTAGCCAACACATCTCAGCTTCATCGATCCCCATCGAATTCCCATGGCCACGATGCTTTCTAGCCTTACAGTCATCCCCCAACTGTCGTGCATGTCCTCCTTCCAAGCCCGCTGCCTTGCTCGTGGCGACACGTCGTTTTCCCGTCTTCACCGTGCTCGAAACATTGCGGTAGCTTGCTCTTCGTCCATGCTCACGGAAAACATTGAAAAACATTCTCCCACTCACAAAACCCATCACGTAGAGCCCCACTCACAAAGCACAAAGCACCCTCTCCGATCACAAATCCATCCAAGAACCTTCTCTTGCTCACAAACCGTTTTGTGAGTGGGAGAATGTTTTCCAATGGGGATAAGGAGGAGGGAGATTTTGGGATTGGTCTGACAGTAGGTCATGGGGGTAGGAAGAGTTAAGAAATGATTTAATTCATATATTTATACATTTAATTACCATTATACATTTTTTTATTCATATTTATTGTATTACGTTTTTGGTAATATTAATAAAATATTTTATATTAGTATTATTATACTTTATTAGTTTATATTCTAATGTATTATTTATTTATTTATATTAATTTTATAACATTATTAAATTATTTATTTTTATATAATATTTTTATATTTCTATTGATATATTATATATATTATTAACTTAGGTATATTCATTTATTAATATTATTATATTATTTATTCTTATTAATATATGATGAAATAATGATAGTAATTGATCTGTTGTTTAGATGATTGAGATTGATCTATTTATTATTTTGACGAGTAACCATTAATATATTTACGTACTGATCGTTCCTTCAGTAGAATAGAAATATCGGGGCAGGTATAACGTGCGCACTGAATCGGATCGAGGAGCACTATTTTGGCAGATAGAAATTGAATTTGGTATAGCGTAACTGTACCAACTCCCGCGTACATTCAATTATTTTTCTCTGGCATGAAGCCCTCGCAGACGATGCTCATCACGTGCAGTTACTCCAACGTGGCCCACACCTACGCGGCGTAGAACTCCTGCGCCTTCTTCATTAAATCAACTAGTTGATCTTGATAAGGCTCCTTGCAGAAGGGAGTAGCTTCCAACAGGGAACAAGTAGTTGGCGAAAATTTGTAGTTACCCATGCTTTGGTACTCCACAGTTGCCAACTCGTCACAACCCCATGCTTTATGTTTTCCCTCCACTACTCGTACGTGGTAGTATATCACCACCGTTGCCAGTGCCAATCCCTGCATCTAGCCAACACATCTCAGCTTCATCGATCCCCATCGAATTCCCATGGCCACGATGCATTCTAGCCTTATAGTCATCCCCCAACAGTCGTGCATGTCCTCCTTCCAAGCCCGCTGCCTTGCTCGTGGCGAAAGGTCGTTTTCCCGTCTTCACCGTGCTCGAAACATTGTGGTAGCTTGCTCTTCGTCCATGCTCACGTAAAACATTGGAAAACATTGGAAAACATTCTCCCACTCTAACTATTATCTAAAGCAAATAAAATTCCATTATCTTTATAAAACAGGAGTATCAATCATAATTAATCCTTCATTTTCTTTTTCTAAATAATAGACCTAAATACCATTATCATCAAATTATCACCAACATTCACTTTCTTATAATTTGAAATCTAGATTCTATCATCTTAATTAACAATCAAATTATTCCCATGCTTAAAGAGCCACAATCTAATGCCAAAGACATCCAATTCCCTTAAACCTCAACAAGTATTTCACGATCTCTAATTACTTCCTCAATAGAAGTTAAATCACAATTTCCAAATTACTCCAAACAACTTAAATAATACTCTTAATACGAATCAAAGTCTTAACAAATCTATATCTAACAAAATTGACCACGATACAAATTTAACTTATAATTATCAAAATTTGAATCACCTAGAGCCTATATACTTCCTATGATTTGGAAATTCAAGGATCAAAGATTTCAAGTCCTTAGACAAGGATATTGATTGGTAGAGCAATTACTCAGATTCTAGATCGGCAAATAATAACTAAGATTCTAGATACTATGGTTACAATATAAACTAGATTGTGGTATCTTATAAATACCTAATCAAAACCCCACTTGAACAATCCGATATACATGATCTTCTAAATGTCTCATCCTCATTTTTTTGATTAATTGATCTCATTCCTTCCAATAGTACATGATATATCCTCTTATCATAAATATATTCCGATTAACTTACACCAATAATTCAATTATTCTCATGAAGATCATCCTATAAAATCATTATAAAATCCACTTTATTTCACAATATGAAAAATCTACCAATCTATCTAGCTCTCGATCTACATTTAAATAAAAATCATATCATCATGAGCTCAATCATATTCATTTAATCAATACAATTCACCGGTTACACAAAATTTGAACTTCATCTCATAAAAAAATACTAAACCATATGATATTCATCAACTATTAAACACTAAAATTCTCTTCACCAATGACAATAAAATCTTCCCTTAATTGATAAATTGATTTCTATCAATCTGAACTTCAAGATCAACCAAATCTAAAAGTTGATTATCATACACTGATTGATTATCCAATTTAAATCTCTATATATTAAATCATCATCTAATATCAAAATCAAATTGACCCAAATTGATAATCTCCTCCTATTATCATAAACTGAATCTTCAAGATTTACCAAAATCTGAAAATTGATCCTCATAAACATATACAATCAATCATCCAATCTAGACATCCAATAATGCAATCTTCAAAGTCTAAAAATCAGATCTAATTGATTCAAATAGATAATCCAAGTATCAAATCTAATTCACCCAAATCACTATCAAACACCCGGGCAGGTCAATATAGACCTTCCGGCCGGGTTAATGCTCTGATACCACTCCTGTCACGACCCGGAATTTAAACAACATTACCACAAATACGCAGCGGAAATACACAATGTCGTGACAGTGGGATGAAACCCAACACTTGGATTCCACAACCCAAACTTAAACAATTAATCTTCTAAGATCCATCAAAACAAGATAACAGAATCATACTTCTAAGTCTATCCACACTCTTGTTCAAAAACAAGCAAGATCATCTACCTAAGTAGAGAATACCAAGAATCTCCATGTGCAAATGACTCTGATTCCTTTGTTTCCCACGATCCTCATCTTCAAGCTCTTAAATCTTCGAACACCTTAAAAAAATTAACCCACAATGGGGTGAGTCCGGGGACTCCGTAGGATTTACACCCTTCACCCATCAATCGGGTAATTAACATATAAACAAGCAATGGTACGTAACATATCTAGATTGAGATGTAATGCAAAAGTATAGAATGTCTTCTATATTAATCTCACAACCCATATCTGAACATAATTATCTTCAAAGAAAAGATTATACCAAAGCCAATTAATTCTAGACCAATGCACACAAGACCATACAAGCTAGACAAATATCATCTAAATGACCTCTGGACTTAACTCAACATGACCAAATTAAAACAGACAAATCTGATTTTTCTAACATGACATGGTTTAACATCCATACATGACACACAAGTAACATATTTCATATCCTTTCCAGAACACATAGCCAAAGAGCAAGGAATTGGTCGTCTTGCTTCACATGTACAAAATGCATTCACCAGCTCTAATATATATATAGAAGTAACATATACTAAGCTAGCCCAAAGTGCACCTAGGCAGTGATGACACTAAGGGAAAACCGCGGTAATCCGGGATCTGTGGGAGGGCCGGATTCATCTAAGTTACCCGCTGCCCACGGGCGATTGTCTAACATAGGCTGGTGAAGCCTTCATAGCACGTCATATCAAGAGTTCATAACATAATTTCAAATCATGACATACTTGATCATACCATGCATACATGACATAACCATCAATTTCATAGCCCTTCATGCAAGACATAACATCCACCACGAACTTGACAAGACATAACATCCACCACGAACTTGACAAGACATATGATAACCCGACATAATTGAACTTGTTCTGAATGACAACTCGTACTAATCGTGACCAAATTGACATGACTAACTATGCATAGCATAGCCCATGATCTGAAACCAAATTAAACATATTTTGCCATAACTAGACAAGACTTGTACTAATCGACTTGATTGACATATTCTGAATCAAATATATACCATACCTAACCATATGAACATAATCATATCATGCATGACATATTACATAATCTGAAACCAAACTAACCAAAATTTACTTGATTTACATACATGAAATGACAAACCGAACTAGACATACTTAATTACATATACAAGACAATTAACTTAAATCAAGCTTGGCATAATCAAAACAAGCTAACTTCTGATGTCAACGCCCATAATCTGACCTAAACAGGTTCCAAAAAGTGAAATATGATGACTTTTGATTTTTCCAAAACTCCACATAATTATATTTCAATTCTAGGCCCATTCTAGCACATAAACATATACATAAAAATCATATGGTCAAGTCTCATGAAAAATAGTTTTACCCATCCAGAATCATGCCAAACATGTCCCATAATATTCAAAATATCATTTTCAAAGTTCTGGTTTCAAGGATTTTTGAGAAAACTCACTAATCAGGATTCAAAAGTCTAAACTAGTCAAATCAAGGTCCATAAGTTAAATCATGCATATTTTCTAATCAAAATGGGATCAAATACATAGACAAGCTTGAGAAACCTACCTGTAATATTCTGTGAATTTTCCTGATTTTTATGGATTTTTCTGCTATTTTTCTTGGCCTTATTCAATATCTGGATTTAATAAATTCGAAAATTTGGAGTTTCCTGGACCGGCTGAACCGGGCCGGTTCGACCGGCTGAACCAGGCCGGTTCGGAGGCGCTGAACCACGGATGGACCGGCGGCTGGGCCGGGCTCGTCCGGCGGTTCACGGCGACGGCTCGCGGGCGGCGGAGGCGGCGGCGGCTTGCGGCGGCGCTCGCGACGGCGGAGGCGGCGCTCGCGACGGCGGCGGGCGGCCGGCGGCACTCGACGGCGACGGCGGAAGGAGGGCGACGGCCGGCGATGGCGGCGGCGAGAGGCTCTCCCGCGGCGGTTCCGGCCGGAACAGGGGACGTCGATGGCGGCGCCGGCTTCCGACGGCGATGACGACGGGCGGCGCAAGAAGCTGGACGGCGATGCTCTCGCCGGCGAGGGAGGCGCTGGAGGGAGGAGACGGCAATGAGGAGAGGGGCCGGAGGCGGTGATGGCAAGGGGAGGTCCGGCGGCGCTCGCTTCCGGCGGGGGCGGTGATCGCGTCCGGCGGCGGCGACGGAGGAGGAGGAGGAGGAGGTCTCGCGGCGGGGAGTCGGCACGAGCGAGAGAGAGAGGGAGCGAGAGAGATCCAATCGGGGGGCTGCGAATCCGGCAAGGGGGGGGGGAGATCGCAATGCTCCGGGGGTGGCCGGCGTTACGGCAGGGTCGACGGCGAGGAAACCGGGAGGGGAAGGAAAGGGGGGGCGGTTACCAAAATTGAATTTTTTTTTAAAACATCAGATATTACACTTTCTTGCCTTACAATCATCCCCCAACAGTCGTGCATGTCCTCCTTCCAAGCCCGCTGCTTTGCTCGTGGCGAAAGGTCGTTTTCCCGTCTTCACCGTGCTCGAAACATTGCGGTAGCTTGCTCTTCGTCCATGCTCACGGAAAACATTGGAAAACATTGGAAAACATTCTCCCACACACAAAACCCATCACATAGAGCCCCACTCACAAAGCACAAAGCACCCTCTCCGATCACAAATCCATCCAAGAACCTTCTCTTGCTCACAAACCGTTTTATGAGTGGGAGAATGTTTTCCAATGGGGATAAAGAGGAGGGAGATTTTGGGATTGGTCTGACAGTAGGTCAAGGGGGCAAGAAGAGTTAAGAAATGATTTTATTCATATATTTATACATTTAATTACTATTTTACATTTTATTTATTCATATTTAATGTATTACGTTTTTGGTAATATTAATAAAATATTTTATATTAGTATTATTATACTTTATTAGTTTATATTATAATGTATTTTTTATTTATTTATATTAATTTTATAACATTATTAATTTTTTTATTTTTATATAATATTTTTATATTATTATTGATATATTATATATATTATTAACTTAGGTATATTAATTTTTTAATATAATTATATTATTTATTCTTATTAATATATGATGAAATAATGATAGTAATTGATCTGTTGTTTAGATGATTGAGATTGATCTATTTAATATTTTGACGAGTAACCATTAATATATTTACGTACTGATCGTTCCTTCAGTAGAATAGAAATATCGGGCAGGTATAACGTGCGCACTGAATCGTATCGAGGAGCACTATTTTGGCAGATAGAAATTGAATTTGGTATAGCGAAACTGTACCAACTCCCGCGTACATTCAATTATTTTTCTCTGGCATGAAGCCCTCGCAGACGATGCTCATCACGTGCAGTTACTCCAACGTGGCCCACACCTACGCGGCGTAGAACTCCTGCTCCTTCTTCATTAAATCAACTAGTAGATCTTGACAAGGCTCCTTGCAGAAAGGAGTAGCTTCCAACAGGGAACAAGTACCTGGCGAAAAGTTGTCATTACCCATGCTTTGGTACTCCACAGTTGCCAACTCGTCACAACCCCATGCTTTATGTTTTCCCTCCACTACTCGTACGTGGTAGTATATCACCACCGTTGCCAGTGCCAACCCTTGCATCTAGCCAACACATCTCAGCTTCATCGATCCCCTTCGAATTCCCATGGCCACGATGCTTTCTAGCCTTACAGTCATCCCCCAACAGTCGTGCATGTGCTCCTTCCAAGCCTGCTACCTTGCTCCTGGCGAAATGTCTTTTTCCCGTCTTCACCGTGCTCGAAACATTGAGGTAGCTTGCTCTTCGTCCATGCTCACGGAAAACATTGGAAAACATTGGAAAACATTCTCCCACTCACAAAACCCATCACATAGAGCCCCACTCACAAAGCACAAAGCACCCTCTCCGATCACAAATCCATCCAAGAACCTTCTCTTGCTCACAAACCGTTTTGTGAGTGGGAGAATGTTTTCCAATGGGGACAAAGAGGAGGGAGATTTTGGGATTGGTCTGACAAGAGGTCAAGGGGCGAAGAGTTAAGAAATGATTTTATTCATATATTTATACGTTTAATTACTATTATACATTTTATTTATTCATATTTAATGTATTACGATTTTGGTAATATTAATAAAATATTTTATATTAGTATTATTATACTTTATTAGTTTATATTCTAATGTATTATTTATTTATTTATATTAATTTTATAACATTAATAAATTATTTATTTTTAAATAATATTTTTTATATTATTATTGATATATTATATATATTATTAACTTAGGGATATAAATTTATTAATATTATTATATTATTTATTCTTATTAATATATGATGAAATAATGATAGTAACTGATCTGTTGTTTAGATGATTGAGATTGATCTATTTAATATTTTGACGAGGAACCATTAATATATTTACGTACTGATCGTTCCTTCAGTAGAATAGAAATATCGGGCAGGTATAACGTGCGCACTGAATCGGATCGAGCAGCACTATTTTGGCAGATAGTAATTGAATTTGGTATAGCGAAACTGTACCAACTCCCGCGTACATTCAATTATTTTTATCTGGCATGCAGCCCTCGCAGACGATGCTCATCACGTGCAGTTACTCCAACGTGGCCCACACCTACGCGGCGTAGAACTCCTGCGCCTTCTTCATTAAATCAACTAGTAGATCTTGATAAGGCTCCTTGCAGAAGGGAGTAGCTTCCAACAGGGAACAAGTAGTTGGCGAAAATTTGTAGTTACCCATGCTTTGGTACTCCACAGTTGCCAACTCTTCACAACCCCATGCTTTATGTTTTCCCTCCACTACTCGTACGTGGTAGTATATCACCACCGTTGCCAGTGCCAACCCCTGCATCTAGCCAACACATCTCAGCTTCATCGATCCCCATCGAATTCCCATGGCCACGATGCTTTCTTGCCTTACAGTCATCCCCCAACGCCGTGCATGTCCTCCTTCCAAGCCCGCTGCCTTGCTCGTGGCGAAAGGTCGTTTTCCCGTCTTCACCGTGCTCGAAACATTGCGGTAGCTTGCTCTTCGTCCATGCTCACGGAAAACATTGGAAAACATTGGAAAACATTCTCCCACTCACAAAACCCATCACATAGAGCCCCACTCACAAAGCACAAAGCACCCTCTCCGATCACAAATCCATCCAAGAACCTTCTCTTGCTCACAAACCGTTTTGTGAGTGGGAGAATGTTTTCCAATGGGGATAAAGAGGAGGGAGATTTTGGGATGTCAAGGGGGCAGGAAGAGTTAAGAAATGATTTTATTCATATATTTATACATTTAATTACTATTATACGTTTTATTTATTCATATTTAAAGTATTACGTTTTTGGTAATATTAATAAAATATTTTATATTAGTATTATTATACTTTAATAGTTTATATTCTAATGTATTATTTATTTATTTAAATTAATTTTATAACATTATTAAATTATTTAATTTTAGATAATATTTTTATATTATTATTGATATATTATATATATTATTAACTTAGGTATATTAATTTATTAATATTATTATATTATTTATTCTTATTAATATTTGATGAAATAATGATAGTAATTGATCTGTTATTTAGATGATTGAGATTGATCTATTTAATATTTTGACGAGTAACCATTAATATATTTACGTACTGATCGTTCCTTCAGTAGAATAGAAATATCGGGTGTATAACGTGCGCACTGAATCGTATCGAGGAGCACTATTTTGGCAGATAGAAATTGAATTTGGTATAGCGAAACTGTACCAACTCCCGCGTACATTCAATTATTTTTCTCTGGCATGAAGCCCTCGCAGACGATGCTCATCACGTGCAGTTACTCCAACGTGGCCCACACCTACGCGGCGTAGAACTCCTGCTCCTTCTTCATTAAATCAACTAGTAGATCTTGACAAGGCTCCTTGCAGAAAGGAGTAGCTTCCAACAGGGAACAAGTAGTTGGCGAAAATTTGTCATTACCCATGCTTTGGTACTCCACAGTTGCCAACTCGTCACAACCCCATGCTTTATGTTTTCCCTCCACTACTCGTACGTGGTAGTATATCACCACCGTTGCCAGTGCCAACCCCTGCATCTAGCCAACACATCTCAGCTTCATCGATCCCCATCGAATTCCCATGGCCACGATGCTTTCTTGCCTTACAGTCATCCCCCAACAGTCGTGCATGTCCTCCTTCCAAGCCCGCTGCCTTGCTCGTGGCGAAAGGTCGTTTTCCCGTCTTCACCGTGCTCGAAACATTGCGGTAGCTTGCTCTTCGTCCATGCTCACGGAAAACATTGGAAAACATTCTCCCACTCACAAAACCCATCACATAGAGCCCCACTCACAAAGCACTAAGCACCCTCTCCGATCACAAATCCATCCAAGAACCTTCTCTTGCTCACAAACCGTTTTGTGAGTGGGAGAATGTTTTCCAATGGGGATAAAGAGGAGGGAGATTTTGGGATTGGTCTGACAGTAGGTCAAGGGGCAGGAAGAGTTAAGAAATGATTTTATTCATATATTTATACATTTAATTACTATTATACATTTTATTTATTCATATTTAATGTATTACGTTTTTGGTAATATTAATAAAATATTTTATATTAGTATTATTATACTTTATTAGTTTATATTCTAATGTATTATTTATTTATTTATATTAATTTTATAACATTATTAAATTATTTAATTTTAGATAATATTTTTATATTATTATTGATATATTATATATATTATTAACTTAGGTATATTAATTTTTTAATATAATTATATTATTTATTCTTATTAATATATGATGAAATAATGATAGTAATTGATCTGTTGTTTAGATGATTGAGATTGATCTATTTAATATTTTGACGAGTAACCATTAATATATTTACGTACTGATCGTTCCTTCAGTAGAATAGAAATATCGGGTAGGTATAACGTGCGCACCGAATCGGATCGAGGAGCACTATTTTAGCGTATAGAAATTGAATTTGGTATAGCGAAACTGTACCAACTCCCGCGTACATTCAATAATTTTTCTCTGGCATGAAGCCCTCGCAGACGATGCTCATCACGTGCAGTTACACCAACGTGGCCCACACCTACGCGGCGTAGAACTCCTGCGCCTTCATCATTAAATCAACTAGTATATATTGATAAGGCTCCTTGCAGAAAGGAGTAGCTTCCAACAGGGAACAAGTAGTTGGCAAAAATTTGTCATTACCCATGCTTTGGTACTCCACAGTTGCCAACTCGTCACAACCCCATGCTTTATGTTTTCCCTCCACTACTCGTACGTGGTAGTATATCACCACCGTTGCCAGTGCCAACCCTTGCATCTAGCCAACACATCTCGGCTTCATCGATCCCCATCGAATTCCCATGGCCACGATGCTTTCTAGCCTTACGGTCATCCCCCAACAAGTCGTGCATGTGCTCCTTCCAAGCCCGCTACCTTGCTCGTGGCGAAATGTCTTTTCCCGTCTTCACCGTGCTCGAAACATTGAGGTAGCTTGCTCTTCGTCCATGCTCACGGAAAACATTGGAAAACATTGGAAAACATTCTCCCACTCACAAAACCCATCACATAGAGCCCCACTCACAAAGCACAAAGCACCCTCTCCGATCACAAATCCATCCAAGAACCTTCTCTTGCTCACAAACCGTTTTGTGAGTGGGAGAATGTTTTCCAATGGGGACAAAGAGGAGGGAGATTTTGGGATTGGTCTGACAGTAGGTCAAGGGGGCAGGAAGAGTTAAGAAATGATTTTATTCATATATTTATACATTTAATTACTATTATACATTTTATTTATTCATATTTAATGTATTACATTTTTGGTAATATTAATAAAATATTTTATATTAGTATTATTATACTTTATTAGTTTATATTCTAATGTATTATTTATTTATTTATATTAATTTTATAACATTAATAAATTATTTATTTTTAAATAATATTTTTTATATTATTATTGATATATTATATATATTATTAACTTAGGTATATTAATTTATTAATATTATTATATTATTTATTCTTATTAATATATGATGAAATAATGATAGTAATTGATCTGTTGTTTAGATGATTGAGATTGATCTATTTAATATTTTGACGAGTAACCATTAATATATTTACGTACTGATCGTTCCTTCAGTAGAATAGAAATATCGGTAGGTATAACGTGCGCACTGAATCGGATCGAGGAGCACTATTTTGGCAGATAGTAATTTAATTTGGTATAGCGAAACTGTACCAACTCCCGCGTACATTCAATTATTTTTATCTGGCATGAAGCCCTCGCAGACGATGCTCATCACGTGCAGTTACTCCAACGTGGCCCACACCTACGCGGCGTAGAACTCCTGCGCCTTCTTCATTAAGTCAACTAGTAGATCTTGATAAGGCTCCTTGCAGAAAGGAGTAGCTTCCAACAGGGAACAAGTAGTTGGCGAAAATTTGTCATTACCCATGCTTTGGTACTCCACAGTTGCCAACTCGTCACAACCCCATGCTTTATGTTTTCCCTCCACTACTCGTACGTGGTAGTATATCACCACCGTTGCCAGTGCCAACCCCTGCATCTAGCCAACACATCTCAGCTCATCGATCCCCATCGAATTCCCATGGCCACGATGCTTTCTAGCCTTACAGTCATCCCCCAACAGTCGTGCATGTGCTCCTTCCAAGCCCCCTGCCTTGCTCGTGGCGAACGGTCGTTTTCCCGTCTTCACCGTGCTCGAAACATTGAGGTAGCTTGCTCTTCGTCCATGCTCACGGAAAACATTGGAAAACATTGGAAAACATTCTCCCACTCACAAAACCCATCACATAGAGCCCCACTCACAAAGCACAAAGCACCCTCTCCGATCACAAATCCATCCAAGAACCTTCTCTTGCTCACAAACCGTTTTGTGAGTGGGAGAATGTTTTCCAATGGGGACAAAGAGGAGGGAGATTTTGGGATTGGTCTGACGATGAGTCAAGGGAGCAGGAAGAGTTAAGAAATGATTTTATTCATATATTTATACGTTTAATTACTATTATACATTTTATTTATTCATATTTAATGTATTACGTTTTTGGTAATATTAATAAAATATTTTATATTAGTATTATTATACTTTATTAGTTTATATTCTAATGTATTATTTATTTATTTATATTAATTTTATAACATTATTAAATTATTTATTTTTAAATAATATTTTTTATATTATAATTGATATATTATATATATTATTAACTTAGGTATATTAATTTATTAATATTATTATATTATTTATTCTTATTAATATATGATGAAATAATGATAGTAATTGATCTGTTGTTTAGGTGATTGAGATTGATCTATTTAATATTTTGACGAGGAACCATTAATATATTTACGTACTGATCGTTCCTTCAGTAGAATAGAAATATCGGGTAGGTATAACGTGCGCACTGAATCGGATCGAGGAGCACTATTTTAGCATATAGAAATTGAATTTGGTATAGCGAAACTGTACCAACTCCCGCGTACATTCAATTATTTTTATCTGGCATGCAGCCCTCGCAGACGATGCTCATCACGTGCAGTTACTCCAACGTGGCCCACACCTACGCGGCGTAGAACTCCTGCGCCTTCTTCATTAAATCAACTAGTAGATCTTGATAAGGCTCCTTGCAGAAGGGAGTAGCTTCCAACAGGGAACAAGTAGTTGGCGAAAATTTGTAGTTACCCATGCTTTGGTACTCCACAGTTGCCAACTCGTCACAACCCCATGCTTTATGTTTTCCCTCCACTACTCGTACGTGGTAGTATATCACCACCGTTGCCAGTGCCAACCCCTGCATCTAGCCAACACATCTCAGCTTCATCGATCCCCATCGAATTCCCATGGCCACGATGCTTTCTAGCCTTACAGTCATCCCCCAACAGTCGTGCATGTCCTCCTTCCAAGCCCGCTACCCTGCTCGTGGCGAAAGGTCGTTTTCCCGTCTTCACCGTGCTCGAAACATTGCGGTTGCTTGCTCTTCGTCCATGCTCATGGAAAACATTGGAAAACATTCTCCCACTCACAAAACCCATCACATAGAGCCCCACTCACAAAGCACTAAGCACCCTCTCCGATCACAAATCCATCCAAGAACCTTCTCTTGCTCACAAACCGTTTTGTGAGTGGGAGAATGTTTTCCAATGGGGATAAAGAGGAGGGAGATTTTGGGATTGGTCTGACAGGAGGTCAAGGGGGGAGGAAGAGTTAAGAAATGATTTTATTCATATATTTATACATTTAATTACTATTATACATTTTATTTATTCATATTTAAAGTATTACGTTTTTGGTAATATTAATAAAATATTTTATATTAGTATTATTATACTTTATTAGTTTATATTCTAATGTATTATTTATTTATTTATATTAATTTTATAACATTATTAAATTATTTATTTTTAAATAATATTTTTATATTATTATTGATATATTATATATATTATTAACTTAGGTATATTAATTTATTAATATTATTATATTATTTATTCTTATTAATATTTGATGAAATAATGATAGTAATTGATCTGTTATTTAGATGATTGAGATTGATCTATTTAATATTTTGACGAGTAACCATTAATATATTTACGTACTGATCGTTCCTTCAGTAGAATAGAAATATCAGGTAGGTATAACGTGCGCACTGAATCGGATCGAGGAGCACTATTTTGGCAGATGGAATTTGAATTTGGTATAGCGAAACTGTACCAACTCCCGCGTACATTCAATTATTTTTCTCTGGCATGAAGCCCTCGCAGACGATGCTCATCACGTGCAGTTACTCCAACGTGGCCCACACCTACGCGGCGTAGAACTCCTGCGCCTTCTTCATTAAATCAACTAGTAGATCTTGATAAGGCTCCTTGCAGAAAGGAGTAGCTTCCAACAGGGAACAAGTAGTTGGCGAAAATTTGTCGTTACCCATGCTTTGGTACTCCACAGTTGCCAACTCGTCACAACCCCATGCTTTATGTTTTCCCTCCACTACTCGTACGTGGTAGTATATCACCACCGTTACCAGTGCCAACCCTTGCATATAGCCAACACATCTTCACTTCATCGATCCCCATCGAATTCCCATGGCCACGATGCTTTCTAGCCTTCCAGTCATCCCCCAACAGTCGTGCATGTCCTCCTTCCAAGCCCGCTGCCTTGCTCGTGGCGAAAGGTCGTTTTCCCGTCTTCACCGTGCTCGAAACATTGCGGTAGCTTGCTCTTCGTCCATGCTCACGGAAAACATTGGAAAACATTGGAAAACATTCTCCCACTCACAAAACCCATCACATAGAGCCCCACTCACAAAGCACAAAGCACCCTCTCCGATCACAAATCCATCCAAGAACCTTCTCTTGCTCACAAACCGTTTTGTGAGTGGGAGAATGTTTTCCAATGGGGATAAAGAGGAGGGAGATTTTGGGATTGGTCTGACAGTAGGTCAAGGGGGCAGTAAGAGTTAAGAAATGATTTTATTCATATATTTATACATTTAATTACTATTATACATTTTATTTATTCATATTTAATGTATTACATTTTTGGTAATATTAATAAAATATTTTATATTAGTATTATTATACTTTATTAGTTTATATTCTAATGTATTATTTATTTATTTATATTAATTTTATAACATTATTAAATTATTTAATTTTAGATAATATTTTTATATTATTATTGATATATTATATATATTATTAACTTAGGTATATTAATTTTTTAATATAATTATATTATTTATTCTTATTAATATATGATGAAATAATGATAGTAATTGATCTGTTGTTTAGATGATTGAGATTGATCTATTTAATATTTTGACGAGTAACCATTAATATATTTACGTACTGATCGTTCCTTCAGTAGAATAGAAATATCGGGCAGGTATAACGTGCGCACTGAATCGTATCGAGGAGCACTATTTTGGCAGATAGAAATTGAATTTGGTATAGCGAAACTGTACCAACTCCCGCGTACATTCAATAATTTTTCTCTGGCATGAAGCCCTCGCAGACGATGCTCATCACGTGCAGTTACTCCAACGTGGCCCACACCTACACGCCGTAGAACTCCTGCGCCTTCTTCATTAAATCAACTAGTAGATCTTGATAAGGCTCCTTGCAGAAAGGAGTAGCTTCCAACAGGAACAAGTAGTTGGCGAAAATTTGTCATTACCCATGCTTTGGTACTCCACAGTTGCCAACTCGTCACAACCCCATGCTTTATGTTTTCCCTCCACTACTCATACGTGGTAGTATATCACCACCGTTGCCAGTGCCAACCCTTGCATCTAGCCAACACATCTCAGCTCATCGATCCCCATCGAATTCCCATGGCCACGATGCTTTCTAGCCTTACAGTCATCCCCCAACGGTCGTGCATGTGCTCCTTCCAAGCCCGCTACCTTGCTCATGGCGAAATGTCTTTTTCCCGCCTTCACCGTGCTCGAAACATTGAGGTAGCTTGCTCTTCGTCCATGCTCACGGAAAACATTGGAAAACATTGGAAAACATTCTCCCACTCACAAAACCCATCACATAGAGCCCCACTCACAAAGCACAAAGCACCCTCTCCGATCACAAATCCATCCAAGAACCTTCTCTTGCTCACAAACCGTTTTGTGAGTGGGAGAATGTTTTCCAATGGGGACAAAGAGGAGGGAGATTTTGGGATTGGTCTGACAGTAGGTCAAGGGGGCAGGAAGAGTTAAGAAATGATTTTATTCATATATTTATACGTTTAATTACTATTATACATTTTATTTATTCATATTTAATGTATTACGTTTTTGGTAATATTAATAAAATATTTTATATTAGTATTATTATACTTTATTAGTTTATATTCTAATGTATTATTTATTTATTTATATTAATTTTATAACATTATTAAATTATTTAATTTTAGATAATATTTTTATATTATTATTGATATATTATATATATTATTAACTTAGGTATATTAATTTATTAATATTATTATATTATTTATTCTTATTAATATATGATGAAATAATGATAGTAATTGATCTGTTGTTTAGATGATTGAGATTGATCTATTTAATATTTTGACGAGTAACCATTAATATATTTACGTACTGATCGTTCCTTCAGTAGAATAGAAATATCGGGTAGGTATAACGTGCGCACTGAATCGGATCGAGGAGCACTATTTTGGCAGATAGAAATTGAATTTGGTATAGCGAAACTGTACCAACTCCCGCGTACATTCAATAATTTTTCTCTGGCATGAAGCCCTCGCAGACGATGCTCATCACGTGCAGTTACTCCAACGTGGCCCACACCTACGCGGCGTAGAACTCCTGCGCCTTCATCATTAAATCAACTAGTATATATTGATAAGGCTCCTTGCAGAAAGGAGTAGCTTCCAACAGGGAACAAGTAGTTGGCGAAAATTTGTCATTACCCATGCTTTGGAACTCCACAGTTGCCAACTCGTCACAACCCCATGCTTTATGTTTTCCCTCCACTACTCGTACGTGGTAGTATATCACCACCGTTGCCAGTGCCAACCCCTGCATCTAGCCAACACATCTCAGCTCATCGATCCCCATCGAATTCCCATGGCCACGATGCTTTCTAGCCTTACAGTCATCCCCCAACAGTCGTGCATGTGCTCCTTCCAAGCCTGCTACCTTGCTCCTGGCGAAATGTCTTTTTCCCGTCTTCACCGTGCTCGAAACATTGAGGTAGCTTGCTCTTCGTCCATGCTCACGGAAAACATTGGAAAACATTGGAAAACATTCTCCCACTCACAAAACCCATCACATAGAGCCCCACTCACAAAGCACAAAGCACCCTCTCCGATCACAAATCCATCCAAGAACCTTCTCTTGCTCACAAACCGTTTTGTGAGTGGGAGAATGTTTTCCAATGGGGACAAAGAGGAGGAGATTTTGGGATTGGTCCGACAAGAGGTCAAGGGGGCAGAAGAGTTAAGAAATGATTTTATTCATATATTTATACGTTTAATTACTATTATACATTTTATTTATTCATATTTAATGTATTACGTTTTTGGTAATATTAATAAAATATTTTATATTAGTATTATTATACTTTATTAGTTTATATTCTAATGTATTATTTATTTATTTATTTTAATTTTATAACATTATTAAATTATTTATTTTTAAATAATATTTTTATATTATTATTGATATATTATATATATTATTAACTTAGGTATATTAATTTTTTAATATAATTATATTATTTATTCTTATTAATATATGATGAAATAATGATAGTAATTGATCTGTTGTTTAGATGATTGAGATTGATCTATTTAATATTTTGACGAGTAACCATTAATATATTTACGTACTGATCGTTCCTTCAGTAGAATAGAAATATCGGGCAGGTATAACGTGCGCACTGAATCGTATCGAGGAGCACTATTTTGGCAGATAGAAATTGAATTTGGTATAGCGAAACTGTACCAACTCCCGCGTACATTCAATTATTTTTCTCTGGCATGAAGCCCTCGCAGACGATGCTCATCACGTGCAGTTACTCCAACGTGGCCCACACCTACGCGGCGTAGAACTCCTGCGCCTTCTTCATTAAATCAACTAGTAGATCTTGATAAGGCTCCTTGCGTAGGAGTAGCTTCCAACAGGGAACAAGTAGTTGGCGAAAATTTGTCATTACCCATGCTTTGGTACTCCACAGTTGCCAACTCGTCACAACCCCATGCTTTATGTTTTCCCTCCACTACTCGTACGTGGTAGTATATCACCACCGTTGCCAGTGCCAACCCTTGCATCTAGCCAACACATCTCAGCTTCATCGATCCCCATCGAATTCCCATGGCCGTGATGCTTTCTAGCCTTACAGTCATCCCCCAACAGTCGTGCATGTGCTCCTTCCAAGCCTGCTACCTTGCTCATGGCGAAATGTCTTTTTCCCGTCTTCACCGTGCTCGAAACATTGAGGTAGCTTGCTCTTCGTCCATGCTCACGGAAAACATTGGAAAACATTGGAAAACATTCTCCCACTCACAAAACCCATCACATAGAGCCCCACTCACAAAGCACAAAGCACCCTCTCCGATCACAAATCCATCCAAGAACCTTCTCTTGCTCACAAACCGTTTTGTGAGTGGGAGAATGTTTTCCAATGGGGACAAAGAGGAGGGAGATTTTGGGATTGGTCTGACGAAGAGGTCAAGGGAGCAGAAAGAGTTAAGAAATGATTTTATTCATATATTTATACGTTTAATTACTATTATACATTTTATTTATTCATATTTAATGTATTACGTTTTTGGTAATATTAATAAAATATTTTATATTAGTATTATTATACTTTATTAGTTTATATTCTAATGTATTATTTATTTATTTATATTAATTTTATAACATTATTAAATTATTTAATTTTAGATAATATTTTTATATTATTATTGATATATTATATATATTATTAACTTAGGTATATTAATTTATTAATATTATTATCTTATTTATTCTTATTAAATTATGATGAAATAATGATAGTAATTGATCCGTTGTTTAGATGATTGAGATTGATCTATTTAATATTTTGACGAGTAACCATTAATATATTTACGTACTGATCGTTCCTTCAGTAGAATAGAAATATCGGGTAGGTATAACGTGCGCACTGAATCGGATCGAGGAGCACTATTTTGGCAGATAGAAATTGAATTTGGTATAGCGAAACTGTACCAACTCCCGCGTACATTCAATTATTTTTCTCTGGCATGAAGCCCTCGCAGACGATGCTCATCACGTGCGCTACTCCAACGTGGCCCACACCTACGCGGCGTAGAACTCCTGCGCCTTCTTCATTAAATCAACTAGTAGATCTTGATAAGGCTCCTTGCGTAAAGGAGTAGCTTCCAACAGGAACAAGTAGTTGGCGAAAATTTGTCATTACCCATGCTTTGGTACTCCACAGTTGCCAACTCGTCACAACCCCATGCTTTATGTTTTCCCTCCACTACTCGTACGTGGTAGTATATCACCACCGTTGCCAGTGCCAACCCCTGCATCTAGCCAACACATCTCAGCTTCATCGATCCCCATCGAATTCCCATGGCCACGATGCTTTCTAGCCTTACAGTCATCCCCCAACAGTCGTGCATGTCCTCCTTCCAAGCCCGCTGCCTTGCTCGTGGCGAAAGGTCGTTTTCCCGTCTTCACCGTGCTCGAAACATTGCGGTAGCTTGCTCTTCGTCCATGCTCACGGAAAACATTGGAAAACATTCTCCCACTCACAAAACCCATCACATAGAGCCCCACTCACAAAGCACAAAGCACCCTCTCCGATCACAAATCCATCCAAGAACCTTCTCTTGCTCACAAACCGTTTTGTGAGTGGGAGAATGTTTTCCAATGGGGATAAAGAGGAGGGAGATTTTGGGATTGGTCTGACAGTAGGTCAAGGGGGCAGGAAGAGTTAAGAAATGATTTTATTCATATATTTATACATTTAATTACTATTATACATTTTATTTATTCATATTTAATGTATTACGTTTTTGGTAATATTAATAAAATATTTTATATTAGTATTATTATACTTTATTAGTTTATATTCTAATGTATTATTTATTTATTTATATTAATTTTATAACATTATTAAATTATTTAATTTTAGATAATATTTTTATATTATAATTGATATATTATATATATTATTAACTTAGGTATATTAATTTATTAATTATTATTATATTATTTATTCTTATTAATATATGATGAAATAATGATAGTAATTGATCTGTTGTTTAGGTGATTGAGATTGATCTATTTAATATTTTGACGAGGAACCATTAATATATTTACGTACTGATCGTTCCTTCAGTAGAATAGAAATATCGGGTAGGTATAACGTGCGCACTGAATCGGATCGAGGAGCACTATTTTGGCAGATAGAAATTGAATTTGGTATAGCGAAACTGTACCAACTCCCGCGTACATTCAATAATTTTTCTCTGGCATGAAGCCCTCGCAAACGATGCTCATCACGTGCAGCTACTCCAACGTGGCCCACACCTACGCGGCGTAGAACTCCTGCGCCTTCATCATTAAATCAACTAGTATATATTGATAAGGCTCCTTGCAGAAAGGAGTAGCTTCCAACAGGGAACAAGTAGTTGGCGAAAATTTGTCATTACCCATGCTTTGGTACTCCACAGTTGCCAACTCGTCACAACCCCATGCTTTATGTTTTCCCTCCACTACTCGTACGTGGTAGTATATCACCACCGTTGCCAGTGCCAACCCCTGCATCTAGCCAACACATCTCAGCTTCATCGATCCCCATCGAATTCCCATGGCCACGATGCTTTCTAGCCTTACAGTCATCCCCCAACAGCCGTGCTTGTCCTCCTTCCAAGCCCGCTGCCTTGCTCGTGGCGAAAGGTCGTTTTCCCGTCTTCACCGTGCTCGAAACATTGCGGTAGCTTGCTCTTCGTCCATGCTCACGGAAAACATTGGAAAACATTCTCCCACTCACAAAACCCATCACATAGAGCCCCACTCACAAAGCACTAAGCACCCTCTCCGATCACAAATCCATCCAAGAACCTTCTCTTGCTCACAAACCGTTTTGTGAGTGGGAGAATGTTTTCCAATGGGGATAAAGAGGAGGGAGATTTTGGGATTGGTCTGACAGTAGGTCAAGGGGGCAGGAAGAGTTAAGAAATGATTTTATTCATATATTTATACATTTAATTACTATTATACATTTTATTTATTCATATTTAATGTATTACGTTTTTGGTAATATTAATAAAATATTTTATATTAGTATTATTATACTTTATTAGTTTACATTCTAATGTATTATTTATTTATTTATATTAATTTTATAACATTATTAAATTATTTAATTTTAGATAATATTTTTATATTATTATTGATATATTATTAACTTAGGTATATTAATTTATTAATATTATTATATTATTTATTCTTATTAATATATGATGAAATAATGATAGTAATTGATCTGTTATTTAGATGATTGAGATTGATCTATTTAATATTTTGACGAGTAACCATTAATATATTTACGTACCGATCGTTCCTTCAGTAGAATAGAAATATCGGGTAGGTATAACGTGCGCACTGAATCGGATCGAGGAGCACTATTTTGGCAGATAGAAATTGAATTTGGTATAGCGAAACTGTACCAACTCCCGCGTACATTCAATAATTTTTCTCTGGCATGAAGCCCTCGCAGACGATGCTCATCATGTGCAGTTACTCCAACGTGGCCCACACCTACGCGGCGTAGAACTCCTGCGCCTTCATCATTAAATCAACTAGTATATATTGATAATGCTCCTTGCAGAAAGGAGTAGCTTCCAACAGGGAACAAGTAGTTGGCGAAAATTTGTCATTACCCATGCTTTGGAACTCCACAGTTGCCAACTCGTCACAACCCCATGCTTTATGTTTTCCCTCCACTACTCGTACGTGGTAGTATATCACCACCGTTGCCAGTGCCAACCCCTGCATCTAGCCAACACATCTCAGCTCATCGATCCCCATCGAATTCCCATGGCCACGATGCTTTCTAGCCTTACAGTCATCCCCCAACAGTCGTGCATGTGCTCCTTCCAAGCCTGCTACCTTGCTCTGGCGAAATGTCTTTTTCCCGTCTTCACCGTGCTCGAAACATTGAGGTAGCTTGCTCTTCGTCCATGCTCACGGAAAACATTGGAAAACATTGGAAAACATTCTCCCACTCACAAAACCCATCACATAGAGCCCCACTCACAAAGCACAAAGCACCCTCTCCGATCACAAATCCATCCAAGAACCTTCTCTTGCTCACAAACCGTTTTGTGAGTGGGAGAATGTTTTCCAATGGGGACAAAGAGGAGGGAGATTTTGGGATTGGTCCGACGAAGAGGTCAAGGGGGCAGGAAGAGTTAAGAAATGATTTTATTCATATATTTATACGTTTAATTACTATTATACATTTTATTTATTCATATTTAATGTATTATGTTTTTGTTAATATTAATAAAATATTTTATATTAGTATTATTATACTTTATTAGTTTATATTCTAATGTATTATTTATTTATTTATATTAATTTTATAACATTATTAAATTATTTATTTTTACATAATATTTTTATATTATTATTGATATATTATATATATTATTAACTTAGGTATATTAATTTATTAATATTATTATATTATTTATTCTTATTAATATATGATGAAATAATGATTGTAATTGATCTGTTATTTAGATGATTGAGATTGATCTATTTAATATTTTGACGAGTAACCATTAATATATTTACGTACTGATCGTTCCTTCAGTAGAATAGAAATATCGGGTAGGTATAACGTGCGCACTGAATCGGATCGAGGAGCACTATTTTGGCAGATAGAAATTGAATTTGGTATAGCGAAACTGTACCAACTCCCGCGTACTTTCAATTATTTTTCTCTGGCATGAAGCCCTCGCGTACGATGCTCATCACGTGCGCTACACCAACGTGGCCCACACCTACGCGGCGTAGAACTCCTGCGCCTTCTTCATTAAATCAACTAGTAGATCTTGATAAGGCTCCTTGCGTAAAGGAGTAGCTTCCAACAGGGAACAAGTAGTTGGCGAAAATTTGTCATTACCCATGCTTTGGTACTCCACAGTTGCCAACTCGTCACAACCCCATGCTTTATGTTTTCCCTCCACTACTCGTACGTGGTAGTATATCACCACCGTTGCCAGTGCCAACCCCTGCATCTAGCCAACACATCTCAGCTCATCGATCCCCATCGAATTCCCATGGCCACGATGCTTTCTAGCCTTACAGTCATCCCCCAACAGTCGTGCATGTCCTCCTTCCAAGCCCGCTGCCTTGCTCGTGGCGAAAGGTCGTTTTCCCGTCTTCACCGTGCTCGAAACATTGCGGTAGCTTGCTCTTCGTCCATGCTCACGGAAAACATTGGAAAACATTCTCCCACTCACAAAACCCATCACATAGAGCCCCACTCACAAAGCACTAAGCACCCTCTCCGATCACAAATCCATCCAAGAACCTTCTCTTGCTCACAAACCGTTTTGTGAGTGGGAGAATGTTTTCCAATGGGGATAAAGAGGAGGGAGATTTTGGGATTGGTCTGACGATGAGTCAAGGGAGCAGGAAGAGTTAAGAAATGATTTTATTCATATATTTATACATTTAATTACTATTATACATTTTATTTATTCATATTTAAAGTATTACGTTTTTAGTAATATTAATAAAATATTTTATATTAGTATTATTATACTTTATTAGTTTATATTCTAATGTATTATTTATTTATTTATATTAATTTTATAACTATATTAAATTATTTAATTTTAGATAATATCTTTATATTATTATTGATATATTATATATATTATTAACTTAGGTATATTAATTTATTAATATTATTATATTATTTATTCTTATTAATATTTGATGAAATAATGATAGTAATTGATCTGTTATTTAGATGATTGAGATTGATCTATTTAATATTTTGACGAGTAACCATTAATATATTTACATACTGATCGTTCCTTCAGTAGAATAGAAATATCGGGTAAGTATAACGTGCGCACTGAATCGGATCGAGGAGCACTATTTTGGCAGATAGTAATTGAATTTGGTATAGCGAAACTGTACCAACTCCCGCGTACATTCAATTATTTTTATCTGGCATGCAGCCCTCGCAGACGATGCTCATCACGTGCAGTTACTCCAACGTGGCCCACACCTACGCGGCGTAGAACTCCTGCGCCTTCTTCTTTAAATCAACTAGTAGATCTTGATAAGGCTCCTTGCAGAAAGGAGTAGCTTCCAACAGGGAACAAGTAGTTGGCGAAAATTTGTCGTTACCCATGCTTTGGTACTCCACAGTTGCCAACTCGTCACAACCCCATGCTTTATGTTTTCCCTCCACTACTCGTACGTGGTAGTATATCACCACCGTTGCCAGTGCCAACCCCTGCATCTAGCCAACACATCTTAGCTTCATCGATCCCCATCGAATTCCCATGGCCACGATGCTTTCTAGCCTTACAGTCATCCCCCAACAGTCGTGCATGTCCTCCTTCCAAGCCCGCTGCCTTGCTCGTGGCAAAAGGTCGTTTTCCCGTCTTCACCGTGCTCGAAACATTGCGGTAGCTTGCTCTTCGTCCATGCTCACGGAAAACATTGGAAAACATTCTCCCACTCACAAAACCCATCACATAGAGCCCCACTCACAAAGCACTAAGCACCCTCTCCGATCACAAATCCATCCAAGAACCTTCTCTTGCTCACAAACCGTTTTGTGAGTGGGAGAATGTTTTCCAATGGGGATAAAGAGGAGGGAGATTTTGGGATTGGTCTGACAGTAGGTCAAGGGGGCAGGAAGAGTTAAGAAATGATTTTATTCATATATTTATACATTTAATTACTATTATACATTTTATTCATTCTTATTTAAAGTATTACGTTTTTGGTAATATTAATAAAATATTTTATATTAGTATTATTATACTTTATTAGTTTATATTCTAATGTATTATTTATTTATTTATATTAATTTTATAACATTATTAAATTATTTAATTTTAGATAATATTTTTATATTATTATTGATATATTATATATATTATTAACTTAGGTATATTAATTTATTAATATTATTATATTATTTATTCTTATTAATATATGATGAAATAATGATTGTAATTGATCTGTTATTTAGATGATTGAGATTGATCTATTTAATATTTTGACGAGTAACCATTAATATATTTACGTACTGATCGTTCCTTCAGTAGAATAGAAATATCGGGTAGGTATAACGTGCGCACTGAATCGGATCGAGGAGCACTATTTTGGCAGATAGAAATTGAATTTGGTATAGCGAAACTGTACCAACTCCCGCGTACATTCAATTATTTTTCTCTGGCATGAAGCCCTCGCAGACGATGCTCATCACGTGCAGTTACTCCAACGTGGCCCACACCTACGCGGCGTAGAACTCCTGCGCCTTCTTCATTAAATCAACTAGTATATATTGATAAGGCTCCTTGCAGAAAGGAGTAGCTTCCAACAGGGAACAAGTAGTTGGCGAAAATTTGTCATTACCCATGCTTTGGTACTCCACAGTTGCCAACTCGTCACAACCCCATGCTTTATGTTTTCCCTCCACTACTCGTACGTGGTAGTATATCACCACCGTTGCCAGTGCCAACCCCTGCATCTAGCCAACACATCTCAGCTCATCGATCCCCATCGAATTCCCATGGCCACGATGCTTTCTAGCCTTACGGTCATCCCCGAACAGTCGTGCATGTCCTCCTTCCAAGCCCGCTGCCTTGCTCGTGGCGAAAGGTCGTTTTCCCGTCTTCACCGTGCTCGAAACATTGCGGTAGCTTGCTCTTCGGCCATGCTCACGAAAAACATTGGAAAACATTCTCCCACTCACAAAACCCATCACATAGTGCCCCACTCACAAAGCACAAAGCACCCTCTCCGATCACAAATCCATCTAAGAACCTTCTCTTGCTCACAAACCGTTTTGTGAGTGGGAGAATGTTTTCCAATGGGGATAAAGAGGAGGGAGATTTTGGGATTGGTTTGACAGTAGGTCAAGGGGGCAGGAAGAGTTAAGAAATGATTTTATTCATATATTTATACATTTAATTACTATTATACATTTTATTTATTCATATTTAATTTATTACGTTTTTGGTAATATTAATAAAATATTTTATATTAGTATTATTATACTTTATTAGTTTATATTCTAATGTATTATTTATTTATTTATATTAATTTTATAACATTATTAAATTATTTAATTTTAGATAATATCTTTATATTATTATTGATATATTATATATATTATTAACTTAGGTATATTAATTTATTAATATTATTATATTATTTATTCTTATTAATATATGATGAAAGAATGATTGTAATTGATCTGTTATTTAGATGATTGAGATTGATCTATTTAATATTTTGACGAGTAACCATTAATATATTTACGTACTGATCGTTCCTTCAGTAGAATAGAAATATCGGGTAGGTATAACGTGCGCACTGAATCGGATCGAGGAGCACTATTTTGGCAGATAGAAATTGAATTTGGTATAGCGAAACTGTACCAACTCCCGCGTACATTCAATTATTTTTCTCTGGCATGAAGCCCTCGCAGACGATGCTCATCACGTGCAGTTACTCCAACGTGGCCCACACCTACGCGGCGTAGAACTCCTGCGCCTTCTTCATTAAATCAACTAGTATATATTGATAAGGCTCCTTGCAGAAAGGAGTAGCTTCCAACAGGGAACAAGTAGTTGGCGAAAATTTGTCGTTACCCATGCTTTGGTACTCCACAGTTGCCAACTCGTCACAACCCCATGCTTTATGTTTTCCCTCCACTACTCGTACGTGGTAGTATATCACCACCGTTGCCAGTGCCAACCCCTGCATCTAGCCAACACATCTCAGCTCATCGATCCACATCGAATTCCCATGGCCACGATGCTTTCTAGCCTTACGGTCATCCCCGAACAGTCGTGCATGTCCTCCTTCCAAGCCCGCTGCCTTGCTCGTGGCGAAAGGTCGTTTTCCCGTCTTCACCGTGCTCGAAACATTGCGGTAGCTTGCTCTTCGTCCATGCTCACGGAAAACATTGGAAAACATTCTCCCACTCACAAAACCCATCACATAGAGCCCCACTCACAAAGCACTAAGCACCCTCTCCGATCACAAATCCATCCAAGAACCTTCTCTTGCTCACAAACCGTTTTGTGAGTGGGAGAATGTTTTCCAATGGGGATAAAGAGGTGGGAGATTTTGGGATTGGTCTGACAGTAGGTCAAGGGGGCAGGAAGAGTTAAGAAATGATTTTATTCATATATTTATACATTTAATTACTATTATACATTTTATTTATTCATATTTAATGTATTATGTTTTTGGTAATATTAATAAAATATTTTATATTAGTATTATTATGCTTTATTAGTTTATATTCTAATGTATTATTTATTTATTTATAATAATTTTATAACATTATTAAATTATTTAATTTTAGATAATATTTTTATGTTATTATTGATATATTATATATTTTATTAACCTAGGTATATTAATTTATTAATATTATTATGTTATTTATTCTTATTAATATATGATGAAATAATGATGGTAATTGATCTGTTGTTTATATGATTGAGACTGATCTATTTAATATTTTGACGAGTAACCATTAATATCTTTATGTACTGATCGTTCCTTCAGTAGAATAGAAATATCGGGCAGGTATAACGTGCGCACTGAATCGGATCGAGGAGCACTATTTTGGCAGATAGAAATTGAATTTGGTATAGCGAAACTGTACCAACTCCCGCGTACATTCAATTATTTTTCTCTGGCATGAAGCCCTCGCAGACGATGCTCAACAAGTGCAGTTACTCCAACGTGGCCCACACCTACGCGGCGTAGAACTCCTGCGCCTTCTTCATTAAATCAACTAGTAGATCTTGATAAGGCTCCTTGCAGAAAGGAGTAGCTTCCAACAAGGAACAAGTAGCTGGCGAAAATTTGTCGTTACCCATGCTTTGGTACTCCACAGTTGCCAACTCGTCACAACCCCATGCTTTATGTCACTACTCGTACGTGGTAGTATATCACCACCGTTGCCAGTGCCAACCCTTGCATATAGCCAACACATCTCAGCTTCATCGATCCCCATCGAATTCCCATGGCCACGATGCTTTCTAGCCTTACAGTCATCCCCCAACAGTCGTGCATGTCCTCCTTCCAAGCCCGTTGCCTTGCTCGTGGCGAAAGGTCGTTTTCCCGTCTTCACCGTGCTCGAAACATTGCGGTAGCTTGCTCTTCGGCCATGCTCACGGAAAACATTGGAAAACATTCTCCCACTCACAAAACCAATCACATAGAGCCCCACTCACAAAGCACAAAGCACCCTCTCCGATCACAAATCCATCCAAGAACCTTCTCTTGCTCACAAACCGTTTTGTGAGTGGGAGAATGCTTTCCATTGGGGATAAAGAGGAGGGAGATTTTGGGATTGGTCTGACAGTAGGTCAAGGGGGCAAGAAGAGTTAAGAAATGATTTTATTCATATATTTATACATTTAATTACTATTATACATTTTATTTATTCATATTTAATGTATTACGTTTTTGGTAATATTAATAAAATATTTTATATTAGTATTATTATACTTTATTAGTTTATATTCTAATGTATTATTTATTTATTTATATTAATTTTATAACATTATTAAATTATTTATTTTTATATAATATTTTTATATTATTATTGATATATTATATATATTATTAACTTAGGTATATTAATTTATTAATATTATTATATTATTTATTCTTATTAATATATGATGAAATAATGATAGTAATTGATCTGTTATTTAGATGATTGAGATTGATCTATTTAATATTTTGACGAGTAACCATTAGTATATTTACGTACTGATCGTTCCTTCAGTAGAATAGAAATATCGGGTAGGTATAACGTGCGCACTGAATCGGATCGAGGAGCACTATTTTGGCAGATAGAAATTGAATTTGGTATAGCGAAACTGTACCAACTCCCGCGTACATTCAATAATTTTTCTCTGGCATGAAGCCCTCGCAGACGATGCTCATCACGTGCAGTTACTCCAACGTGGCCCACACCTACACGCCGTAGAACTCCTGCGCCTTCTTCATTAAATCAACTAGTAGATTTTGATAAGGCTCCTTGCAGAAAGGAGTAGCTTCCAACAGGGAACAAGTAGCTGGCGAAAACTTGTCGTTACCCATGCTTTGGTACTCCACAGTTGCCAACTCGTCACAACCCCATGCTTTATGTTTGCCCTCCACTACTCGTACGTGGTAGTATATCACCACCGTTGCCAATGCCACCCCCTGTAGCTAGCCAACACATCTCAGCTTCATCGATCTCCATCGAATTCCAATGGCCACGATGCTTTCTTGCCTTACAGTCATCCCCCAACAGTCGTGCATGTCCTCCTTCCAAGCCCGCTGCCTTGCTCGTGGCGAAAGGTCGTTTTCCCGTCTTCACCGTGCTCGAAACATTGCGGTAGCTTGCTCTTCGTCCATGCTCACGGACTCCCAAAAAGCCCAGCGGGTCCATAGTCTGTTGAAGGCGTTCGATCCAAGTATCCCCCTGGCAGAGTCCCAGACGCCGCCCCGTTCATGGTACACTGATCACTCCTTCTTGGCCCTGGAATGGGAACGCATATTCTTCCGAGGATGGGAAGGCATAGGTAATTGAGTCATCTCTCCTCTATTTTAACTTCACCTATTGGTATGCCTGCTCTTGTTAAGTAATTTGGATGCGACATATAATGGTGGATAGTCCCAATCAATATAATCCATTTATTATAGTGGTTTGTCGGGGGCTCCAAAAGTCCGTGGGTTGCGCATAATAGGGCATGAGCCATAACATTTTGACGATTGGGCTGCATTAAAGTCCAAGAAAAAAAAATCAAGGTGTCAAACAGGTCTAGCGGAATTAATGAAATTGAGTTTATTCATGATTACCTAAGGTTAAAGAATCATAAAGTTTGTTCCTCTCCTTCCGATGTTGTGAGATCGATAGTGCACATATGGTCACATAGATATATTGTAGAATTACTCGAATTGGATTGGAATATGTCAATTCTGAAATCAGATATCGGCCAGAATCGAAATCAGAATTAGATTTTAACTTTTTTAATCTCAATTCCGGATTGATTTCTCCTCCGAAGAATCAGTTCAAATCAGATCAATCCAATTCAATTTGAATCGGATCAGTCCCCACCAATTCGGTGACCTATTCCGCTTCGAAAATCTTTGCATAATCCATTGCTCCTCAAGCAACTTTTCTCACTTATCTTTGTATTCAAATTTAAATATATAAATTCACAATCAAATATGTAAATGTATGTACAAATTTTTAATTTATATATTTGAGTATAATTTAAATGCATTATGTTTATATTGTTTTTTTGTTGGCGACTATGGTTGCACATTAACACGGTCACGGAGGCCAAGATAGAGGCAAGTGGTGGGAGCGATGTGAAAAGACTTGGCCATGGCATCTAGCTAGGGCTTCTTTTTGCCCCATCACAAGGAAGAATTGTTAGTGATAACCAGTAAGCTCCTCATTGCCTCAGCTTCCAACGTATTTCCTAAAATCGCCTCCAGTTGTAAGAATTAATTTTGCCGTCACAACTATGTAAGTTGCAGCTTGCTCTTGAATGCTCAATTCATAGAATGATGGCTAGGCCTTAAAAAGCGCATAAATGTGCCACTTGTCACAGTCCAAAAACATCGTCATTAATATTAAAAAACTTTTTTATCTAAGTCCTAATAATCATTCATATTTTCATACTATATCTTTAAAATGTTAACATTTTTTTACTAAACTTTTTAATCCCTTTTTATGAAGATTCATGTGGTTTAACTTTGTTAACTATTGTAATGACCATAAAAAGGATATTTATGCACATATAAAACTTACAAAGGCTTAATTATAAATTTTTTAATTTAATCTTAGTCTAATTTAAATTTTAATCTTATTATAAATTCTATTTTAGTTGCATTAATCCCATGATCACTTCTCTTACCCATACACTCTCTCCCTCTTTATCGATTCTAGACAATGCCCCGCCACATTGCTATAGGCACACACCATAGTGCACCCATACCAGGATGCCCAAATGGACCACGCATAGTTGCAATATGCTACACCACATCCCAATATCGTTAGCTCGGTGGCACACCTATGGTCCGAACCAACTATGTGTAACCATGTGTGCCCTCATGTCGCTGTGTGCATATTAGAGCTCGACGCTTGCCATTTTGCCCACCCCGCTGTCCTACATGGTGATGACCCATGTCTAACCTAACACGATGTTAGTTCATTTTTTTCCTCGATGACATGTGGTGCCTTGTGCCACAATGCTAACATGAGTCAACAAATTTTTCTTAGAAGATGTTGATTACATTGTAAACATGGCAAATGCAAACACACAAGTAACATGAGTACACATGGAGTTTGCCAAATTTAGTAAAGAGACTTGTATTATATGAAGAAATAGAAGTTCTACCTCCCTATATATCCTTAGGCTCATTCATGACAATACAACAAATGAACTATTTTAGTTTATTCTTAATGCCATATAGCAATAACTGTCATTGGCACATCGCTAGCATGTTGGCAACACTAGTTGGCATGCGCACGTGCCCATTGGCACATAGCTATCCTGGTGCCTAAGCAATGGCACACATGTAGGTGCGCTGGTGCATGGGCATGTAGGCAGGCAAACTAGCCGAGCCGCATTAGTAGCATAACACACAAGCGGAAGGGACACAATTGGCAGGGGGCATTGTCACAAGCTCGGCTATGCAAACAATTCTAGATATACCAACCTTACATTCTTCTCCACTCCAGCTTATTGAGACCCTCATCGACAACATATCAAAAATTCCATACTACTAGGTACTCATGTCTCTCCACACCACTTGGAAGGCATCAACTTCACTTTGAAATGATGGTATTGACACACTTCTTCTATTCAAAAAACATTGGGGGAGGCTTAGTCAATAGGCCACGAGACCATTCCTACTTGTCTACGTGAAAATACATTAAGTAGCTTACATGGAACACATGGTGACCATAGAACCATTCTAGCATTCTTATCTAGTAAGTTACGTTGTTAACCTATTCAAGTATGGGGAATGGACCTTCATACCTACAATATGTAGGGAGGAGTCTCATTGTCACCAAGTCACCAGCCATATACTCTACTTGTTTTCTTCATATGTCTACCCACATCTTTATTCTCTTTGCTACCATCTCTAAGTACGCACCCGCCATGTCTTGCTGTCAGTGCCAATTGCATGTGAAGTTGAATGTTGCCAGGCTGGATCCTACATACTCTACAACTATTGCATATAAGGTAATAAGTTGTTGCCCCATAACTAACTCGAATGGACTATAACCGGTTGAAGAGCACTTTTGTAGATTTTAAGAGAACTGCGTGATGTCTAATATCTCCACCCAATTTTTTGGTTGTTCACCACGAAGTGTCACAAGTATTCCTGTAGCATACCATTGATTCGTTCAGTCTAACCATAAGTTTGTGGGTGGAAGCTAGCGGAAAAGGGAACAAGTAGTTAGAACATTTTGGTTTAAAATTGCCCAAGAAACCTAGAATCTTGATTAGTTACTATATTTCAGGGCAAGCCTTAATATTTCACAACATGCTTGAAAAATAGTCAAGCAACTTCTTCAGCATTGCAGAATGTTGGAGCAGGGATAAAGGTGGCATATTTAAGGAAGTGATCCACCATTGAAAGGATTGAGTCCATTTGTCCTACTGCAGGCAACACCACGATAAAGTTTAAAGAGACACTCATCCATGGTTATTAAGGGATAGGCAACAGCTCTAAAATCCAGCTAGCTTAGAATGTTCTACCTTATCCTATTGACAAATTAGACAATTTAAGACATATTGCTCCATATCTTTTCCTATCTTCAACCAATAATAGTGTCATTGAAGTAAAGTTAGTGTGTGCTTCACGCTAGGAAAACCAGCCCAGAGGGTCATCATGATAGTCTTGGATCAATTGTTGTCACAAGTTTCTTGCTTTGGGTACAAAGATGCAACCTACTTTGGTGAAGAAAAGACCTTCTTGATGCCAAAAATTGCTTCATCTTTCAATCTTGGGCTAACTAAAAAAAGTAATTTGCATGAGGATCATCCACCATTTCTTCGTATATTTGGGCAAATAAATTAGATGCCACTTTATTGACTGCCTAGGGCCTTTCAAGTTGGAGCACCACAAGCTCTACCTTGCGGGTAAGGGCATCAATGACTTAGTTCTCATAACCAAGATGATATTGAAGCTCCATATCAAATTCTACCAAGAAGTCAACCCATCATGCTTGTTTTGGAGATAGCTTTCTCTAAGTTTGGAAGTAGCCCAGTGCTATATTGTCAGTCTTTAACCTAAACTTGGATCCTAATAAGTAATGCATCCAAATCCACAAGCAATGGATGACATTAGTCATTTTATTCACATTAGTTGAGTAGCACTTCTTAGGGTTTGTGAGATTCCAACTCTCATAGGCCACAAGGTGCCCTTCCTATACAACAACAAGTCATATGGTGGTGCCACCCTTTGAGAGTAGCTTGAAATGAAGCAACAATAGTAATTCACTAGACCAAGAAAGAAACATAACTCTTTTACATTCTTTGGTACCATCCATCCTTGAATGGTTTGGATTTTACATGATCCCTACATATCTCCCCATTTCCAGCTACATGTCCCAAGAGATTAATACACCATTATGTGAAGGAGCATTTCTCCCTCTTCACATAGAGTTGATTTTATTGAAGTATTTGGAACATGGTACATAAGTGAGTAACATGCTCATCTATGGTTTGGCCATACACCACAATGCCATCAAGATACACGACAAAGAATTTTTTAAAGAAATCATTGAATTGTTCATTCATGATTGTATAAAACATTGTAGGGGTGTTTAAAAAGACAAAGGGCCTTATCATGAACTCATATGCTTTATATCAGTTCATGCAAGCTAGTTTGACCTTGTCACCTTCGGTAATGTAGAGTTGGTAGTAGCTTGATGAAGATCGAGCTTTGGAAAAGTACTTTGTCTTGCCAAGCTGGTCAAAAAGATCATCAATAAGACGTAGATGATACCTATTCTTTATAGTGAGCTTGTTTAAGAATTGGTAGTGGACACACAATTGCAAGCTCCCATCTTGTTTCTTTTAGAAGAGGACTGAAGCACCAAATGGACTTTTGGAGGGACAAATGTAATTGGTAGCGAGCATCTCTACCAACTATTTATCCAACTTGGCAAGTTATGCTAACTAGGAATAGGCATCTCCTTTAATGGTTATTCTTTCATATTGAAAGACATAATAAATGTGGCTTCTCATTTTTGTAAATCCTATTCACTTGAATTGCAGATAGAAAGACTAGCCCCTTTGTCTTTTGTACCACATGCACGATACAAGGCATGCTATCACTCATGATGCAAATTGAGCTCAAGAATGGTAAAGGCATCACCCTTGCAAATTGTAGGAACTCCATCCCAAGAATCAGTGAGATATCATCCAATAAAACATATAAAAGGTTGGTAATCCCAACCCAAGTTCCAACTAGTAGAGGGACATCAACTGCGATTCCAACGATGGAGCATGCTGCCGAGTTGACAGCCTTTATGTGACTAGAATCTTGTTTATGTTAAAGGCCCAACATCCAACTTTCTTTATTTATATTGAAGTTGTGAGTGGCATCAGTGTCCACCATCACCTTGCTAGAGCATCCATTTATCATAGTGTCCACATACATCAACTAATTGTCATGTGGCACTAGTTTTCTTACAATACACTCCCCACTAAGGCCCAAAGTGTATCTAACAACCATAGGGCACAAATACTTGGAGCTTCAACACTTCCTAACATTGGTTCATCATTCACTATTTTCTCACCTTTTGATAGATTGCTAGTTGCATCGAGGGCATAAAGACCCGATTCGGAGCAATCAGACATCCAATGTGGAATAGAATAGATGAAACAAATTGCTGATTGCCTACCTTCTTCTAATGTCATTCCCTTTTGGTTCCATCTTTTGTTATTGTAACTAAATTGACTTGATTTTCCCTTACCTTGCTGAAAAGTGTTGTTTCTATCATCCATGCCACTACTCTAGGTAGTGGTCAAGTTAGAAGTTGAGCCACTACCCTTAGTGAAATTGGGTGTAGCTGACAATCCACTACCTTCTCGAAAGAAGGTTCTCTTTGATTGTTTATTGTCAGATCAAAAATAATCTACTAGATGTTCAACTAAGGCTTATGCGATAGTGATATCCTTGACTTCCCACTAGAGTAGCTCATTTCGACCCACCCTTGTAGCCTCTCGATGAAGTAGAAAAGCTTGTCTTTCTTTAACATGTTCTTTCTACCAAGCTTAAGGGTTGCAAAGTGCTTCATATAATCCTGAATAGTGCCGGTGTGTCAGAGGTTTTGGAGGTTTAGAGGGGCAAGAATTCAATCTTATGAGCAAGAATTGAGACTTCAGCTCTCTTTTCATGTCATCCCAGTAGTCAACCATGTAGGTCCCTATGAGCATGTCCTTGTACTTAACATGCCACTAGAGCTTGGCATCACTTTTGAGATACATTGAGGTTATAGTGCATTTATTTTCGTTAGAGCTAGGGTGGATGGCCCTGAAGTATTGTTCCATGTCGAAGAAGAAGTTGTGAAGCTCCTAAGTATCCTGAGCTCCAATGAAGCTTGGAGGTTCTGACCCCTGAGCATAGTTTTGACTGCCATTATTTTTGCTAGCCATTGTTGAGCCAATGACCTTGGTGACAACCCTAATATATGTGGCATGTTCTTAAAGGATAGTGTGGAGTGCCTCCACTACTCTATGGGTTTTTTGGGCATCATATGACTTTTTCTGCCATGTCCTTCATGACATTGTCCTGAGCCTCCATTGCATGTGCTAGCCCCTTATTTGATTGCTCTAGTGCATCGACCCACTCCATCAAGGTCTTCAACACTTTGTGACAATAGCACAAAACAAGCCTTGAGGTCCATATTGTGTCTTTCATTGATAGTAGGAATAGTCAGTTTTACTGTTGATGGGGTGACAGAATCACCTGTCGATTCCCCACCAACAGCTTCTAGTCATCCACTTTTTTGGGTCTACCCCATCGTTCTTGTTGTCTGCATTTTTTTTGTTGGCTTTGACACCACTTGACATGATGTCAATTCCTTTTTCCCCTAATAATGTGCAGAGCCCATGCCATGATGCTAATATGAGCCAGTCAATTTTACAAAGAGGATGTCGATTATGTTGCAAGCATGACAAATGCAAACATACAAGCAACACGAGTATGATAGAAATATATAACCTACATGCCAATCATATGTGATATGGTTTTACAATTCTTGGAATATCTTATTCAGTATTAAAGACATTATCTTCACTATGTGCACTATCTAGATGCATATATCGTAATGAAGTACAACATTGCATGCAATAATGATTGAATCATGGTGAGATCATGATAATGAGATCAATTATTTAAAAGCATGTAATCTAAATGTTCCTAGTTGTAGTATCCTTGAGATGGGATACCAAGGATTCAGTAAGAATAGTGTATATGATATCTTGTCATTTGATGAGGATGGTCGATCTTATTGGTGATCAGTGTGGAGACATTGAGATACATGTACATATGCTCATTAGAAGAATAAGTTCACAAAATTGATCAATATAGAATCCCTAATTAGTATCTTACCAAACTTTTCTTCATAGTATTTTATCATCATAGTTGCACAATTTGAATATTTGACTTGTGTCACCAAAAATGTCTTGTCTGACAGACTATGTACTTTGACTATTGACTTATGAATCACTTAGTAATGTGGTCAGATACAGTTAATAGATTGGATATATTGGCAACCTAGTGGAGGCAATTGAGCAAACAATAGAGATCATTCACTTTCATTAGGAGAGAGAGAATGTCCTATGGATAATACTCTAAATCTTGTCCAGGGTATATAAGATAATTAAAAAAGGGTTTTCCAATTGATTCAATATAGATTACAAGATTCCATTATGTCACTATATCTAGGAGTTGACAGTTGATGCCAAACTCCTATTCGATCAGAACATTGGATAGATGAGGATTCATATCTGTGTAAAAATCGATTATAGAAAGACTCTTTCGGGAAGAGGTTATCCTTGAAGCCATTTGGGATCATGAGTTGTAGGTTGTACCCTTCATAATCAGTAGTTTGTTAAATTGATTATAAGATAATGAATTTAATTTACAAAAAGTTATTCTTTTTTGGCCCGTTTGGTAAGAATATCAAAAATGATAGTATATTAGTATTGATATTGATATTTCTAGAAGTTGGAGTATCAATATCAAAATTGATACAAGTTGACACTTGTATTATATAGCATGCTTCGTTTGCACTACAAATTTCAAAATTGATATTATTAGCCAAACACTTCTATGTGATTACCTATCAATATCAATTTTAAAATTGATAGTGATAGAGACATATAATAGTGTTACTGAACATGGCCTTAATTATGCCTCAACCAAATAGAATCTTGAGCTTAGTAGGTCACAACAAATCCATACTTTTAAGAGTTTGCATTAATTTATAGAACAATGAGGATTTATTGTGAAAAACTCTAAGTTCTATAAATAATAGTGAAGAGAGCACAAAACTCATCAAACCAAGGTGTTCTCTTTGTCCCCAATCACCTTCTTCACTGTCTTCCACCTTAGAGGTTGCCATTGGATAGTAGAGATCCGTTCGGGATGAGTGGTCAACATTGGTGTAGAGGAGAACCTAACTTCGAAGGTTGTTTTTGTGGATATGACTAAAGGCCTCACACTGAAGCGACTAGGCGAGAGTGTGAATGCTTGATATTCTTCGATCTATAGGGATTAATTGAATCCCCCAAAGGTATGTGCTTAAAATCATTTTGAATGCTAGTTCATTGTTGTCACTTAGTTTCGATCGAGATCAAGACAATGATATTTGAGGAATCAAATCATTTTTCACTGTGCCAACTGATTGAACCAATTCTTTACACAATAGACACGAACTTAGCCAAACTCAGAAAAGGGGCTTGTATGATATGAAGGAATACAAAGATGGACTCGGTCACATATTCTTGAGTGAAAATAGTAGGCAACTGAGGCCCCATTTAATCGAATCCAAGTTCAACCTCTCTTTATATATTTAGGCTCATCCATGGCAATGCAACTAATGAACCATTTTTGGTCTATTCTCAAAGTCATAGCAATAACTATCACTAGTATGTAGCTAGCATGTTGATGGTATTGGTCGGCATGCATGCATGCCCATTGGCACATGGTTGTGTGGGCACCCATGCATTGGTGCACAAGTAGGCACACACATGGACCAGTGGGCTTGCGGGAGAGCAAACTGGTTGGGCCACACAGCTGTGTAGCCTATATGGGCAAAATGATGCGTAGGGGCATTGCCAAGTGCTAGGCCATGAAACAATGCTAGACATATCAACCTTACAAACTGAAGCCCAATAGGTTACTGCAACCCGTGTCCAAGCTTTGCCATGAAAGCAAGATCTTAGGAGTGTCAAATGGGCCGGACTGATTAAAGGCCCATTGGGTAGTGCTTAATGGGTCAAATATGGGTCATCATAGTCAAGTTTGCAAGGCTTTTATTTTAGGTTTGAGCTTGGACAACAAGTTTCGGCTTAGACCAGCTTGGGTTGGGTCAACCCAAGCCTAATCCATTGCACCACTATATGTATATATTAAAATATATTTATTTTTTATGAAAAATTACAAGATAGGAGAGAGACTATAGATGAAACTATAAAAACAATGAGAAAAGAATATATATATATAAAGTAGAAGGGAAACCAATATATAAGGAAGAGAGAACATATATAGAGAAAAAGTAGAGTAAGAAATAGTAGATAGAATACAGAGAGAATGTTTAAAGTTTAAGAAGAAAGTGTAGAGAGAGTAAATTTTAAGATAGTAGAGGGAGAAAGTATAAATATAAAGCAGAGAGAATGTATAGAAAAAGAAGAGAGAGAACATGTATAGAAAGGAATAATTATATAGAGTGAAAGTATAGAAATATAATGTAAATAGAGTAGAGAGAAAATGTAAAGAGAAGAGAAAAAGTGTAGATAGAAAAAATATTATGATAGTAGAGAAGGAAAGTGTATAAGTAAGAGAGATAATATACAAAGAGTGAAAATGTTGAAAAATGACAAGGAGAGAAGGTACAGATAAACTAGAGAGAGAATATGTACAAAATAGAGAAACAGTAGAGAGAAAAAATGTTGAGATAGGAGAGAGAGAATGTATAAAAAAATAAATAGAGAAATTTATAGAACGTAGAAGGAGAATCAATTGAAAGAATAGAAAGAGAAAATGTATAGAAAGTAGAAAGAGTAAGTGTAGGAAGAGTAGAGAAAGAATGTGCAAAGAGAAGAGAGAAAATATAAAGAAAGAAAATATTGAGATAGTAGAGTGAGGATGTGTAGAGAAATAAAATATTGATAAAATAGAGAGAGTATATAAGCAATAGAGAAAATAATCAAAGAGTGAGAGTGTAGAGAGATAGTAAAGAAAGTATATGCAGACTAGAGAAAAAATGTACGAAAAGAGAGAAAGTGTTGAGATAATAGAATTAAAACTAAAAATAGAGAGGAGAGAGACAAAGCATAGAAAAAACAAGAAAATGCATACAACGTAGATAGAGAAAGTGCAGGGAGAGAAAATATTGAGAGATAATGAAGAGTGAAGAGAAGAGAGAAAGGGTAGAAAGAGTAAATGTTGAGAGAGACTAGAGATAGAAAGTCTTAAGGAAAAAGATATTGAGAGATAGTGGAAAGAGAAAGTGTAGAAAGAAAAGAAGAAATAGTGAAAATGTTGAGAGAGAGTAGAAAGAGAAAAGCGTAGACAAAAAGTATACAGAGTATATAAGCAAGGTACAAAATTTGTAGAGCGAAACTGTTGATTAAAAATGTGCATAAAGTTGAGAGAGAAAGTGTGAAAGGAATAGACAAAGTGTAGAGAGAGAAAATATAAAGATAGTAGAGGGAAAGTATATAGAGAGTACATAAGAAAAGTGTATACAATAGAGAAAATTAGAAAGAGAAAATGTCAATAGATGGTAAAGAGAGTATAAATAGAGTGTGGAGAGAGTAAGTGTACAAAAGAGTGTAAAAAAATAAAGAGAGAATCTACATAGAAAGTAAAAAGAGTATACACAGAAGGGATATAGAGAGAATGTATAAAGATAAAATACTAATTAGTAATAGTAGAGAAAAAGTGTATAGAAAATAAAAATGTGTTGAGAGAAAGTAGAAAAAAATGTCGAGAGAAAATATTTGAGAGCTAATAAAGTGAGAAAGTATAGAAAAAGTGTAGACAGAGTTGAGAAAGAGTAAAGAAAGAAAATATATAGAAAAGAGAACAAATTAGAGAGAATAGAGAAAAATTGTAGATGAAGAGCAGAGTGGGTGTAGAGAGAGAAAGTGTTTAGACAAAGAAAGTATAGACAAATTTTAGAGAAAATATAGAAAGTGTAAAGAGATAATTTTTTAGATAATCATTTTTTGTCATGCCATTATTAAGTAGTTTGAAGAAAATAAACTAAAATCATATTACCATGATTAATTATTATTTTTTAAAAATAGTTTTTAATTGTTAGTGACATCATAAATATGAAAGATCTCAAATACTTGTAGTTGAAAGATTTAACAAATTTGTCAACTTTATAAAAACAACTAAATAAATTAATTGCCAATGCATAGCCCAACGGACTTTCTTGGGTGTAATATACTTTCTTGGGCTTGGGTTGGGCCAGCTCACGCCCAACCCATTTAGAACATTAATGGGGTGTTTGGTTGCGTAATAATGAAGATTTTTGTTTTAATTTTTAAAAATTGTAAGAAAACTTGTTAAAAGAAGTGTTTGATAACCATGACAATTTTATGTTTTAAAAGTGATTTTCTTCTTAAACAAAAAAAGAGGGTCTCACCTCTTTTTTTTTCTTGTGGTCCCCCACTTTGTTTGGTCATGTGCGGTAGTTACTCTTTTTTGTAATCACATCCCTCCAAACATGATAATTTTATATCATGAGTTAGTTCACTTTTTATTTTAATACAATTTTTTATCATGAAAGTGTACAAAAAATTATCATGCAACCAAACACCCCATAAGTGTGAGTGCCTCCAGTCAGGCCTAGTATGCACCGAACTCTGCCTATGACCCCGCAAGCGAGGCCAGCTTCTACAGTATTGCAATATTCTAATAGATTTAACATGTTTTCATGTCAAATTCATATAGCTCTTATAGGCATGTGCACCACATTTGTAATATTTCATGTTTTATATCACATGTGCATGCTACCATGTTCAGCTGTAAGTTAGTTATATTCCAAACATGTTTCTAGCATGAATTAACAAAGTTTTGACATGCATATTTATTTTCTTGACTGCAATAACATCATGTGCGTGGCTCCATTTTTCAGAACTAATTTATGGTACAGATTAGACATATACTATCTAATACAATCACGTAGAAATGGCTAATCAAGTAGATGTATTTTTTAGATTTTTTGTAATTTTCTTTCTTTCTTTAATTCTACTTTGTGCTCCAAAAAACTTGTCAAGATAAGCCAACATAGATTTAGCTTCTATCTTCTCATATTTCTTATGCAACTCAGAGGCTAACCTATATCATTGGGCAAGAAATGCATCGTCTTTGTGTTTTTAAAAGCAAAGATCTCATCTTCTCTTACCTAATTAGACAATTTAAGATGCACTGGCTTCTCAAATAAATAAGCTATCCAATCCACTCTATCGTGAGAACAATTCTCATGTTTCGAAATTAATCATAGAAGTTTGTATTAGTGAGCTTGCTGACACAATATACCTTGTAATGTGTGGTTCGCCATTGAGATTAAAAGAGATATCAACATATCTTTACAAACATTCATTTAAAATCAAGACGTAATTTTTTATCTTAATTTTTTGTGAATTTGTATAACCGTTAATATATAAGGAAGAGATGATGACATTATAGTGGGGACTAGATCTCGTAACTCTTATGATGATGATCTTTTGATAATGCAACAAATCACCTTATAATAAGTAAACTTTTGTAATTATAAATTGTAGCTTATGGGGTGTTTGGTTGCATGATAATTTTTTGTACACTTTCATGATAAAAAATTGTATTAAAATAAAAAGTGAACCAACTCATGACATAAAATTATCATGTTTGGAGGGATGTGATTACAAAAAAGAGTAACTACCACACATGACCAAACAAAGTGGGGGACCACAAGAAAAAAGAAAGAGGTGAGATCCTCTTTTTTTGTTTAAGAAGAAAATCACTTTTAAAATATAAAATTGTCATGGTTACCAAACACCTCTTTTAACAAGTTTTTTTACAATTTTTAAAAATTAAAACAAAAACCTTCATTATCATGCAACCAAACACCCCATTATAGTCATATTCAGTCACTAGAGAATTATGATTTAGTAGAATAACAATTAATTATATACTATAAGTAGGTCATATCCACTTAAAACATTATAAGAATAGATATTTTACTTAGTCCCTATAATAGCACAACAATGATTTTTTCAATTGTTCACTCAAAAGTTTGAAAAATGCCTTGGCCATGATCACAAATTTGTTGTTGAATGGGAATTTGTGGTTGTTTAACAAACTTATCCAATATAATGTTGGTTCATCATTACTGTAACAACTAAAAAGTACTTAAATCATTTTTTCACATTTATGGTTTACTATTTAATTAAAGACTCTTAATGTTTTCGTTTCATCAAAATATGTTCTACAAATTATATTCCTTCAGAATATCATATATCTTGTGATCAAAGTATAACACAACAACATATGGCGTATGCAAATGAATTAAAATAGATGACATGGGCTTTAATCATAATTATGCTATATCGGAGCTAGAATGGTTTGCATAAGAACTAGTTGTTGATGGTGGTGCAGACATATCTCCAATTCTAAGAGATTGTTTATTCAAGTGATCCTACTCTCTCCTCTTTAATGATCTATAGGCACATAGAGTATATCATATGAATAGAGAAAGGATTTACAACTAGAAATTTAATATGGAGAAGAAAAGGCACATAGGGTCCAATAAAAGCATCACACAATTTAACTACTCTTGTATAAAAATTAAACTAAGTTTATGATCACCATCCATGATACACCATCAAACATCACATGTATTAAATGCAATAAGTATATGATATAACACTTATGTTGAATTATTATTACTTATGATTTTAGACATGAACAAATTCATGCTTCTTATAATTTTCCATAAATTAAATAACATGAAATAACATATAAAAAATTTATTTGTAAATCTAAACCATTTATTGCATTTATGCATTCATGAAATTATATGAAATATAAAGTTAATGTCCCGGTCACCATCTTGTAAAATCACATTTTATATAGTTAATTTATGCCTTAATTTTGTTGAGAATGATTTAAAACAATTTTAGAATCAAACGTACATTCTTTATGAGACTACAAGGCTTAAAATCATCTAGTAGATAATTACAAATTTTAATAATCAATTAAGTATGTTTTATATTTTTAAAATTTTTATTTTTATAGTTTATTATGTTTTGAATTTTTTAAAAAAATAAAAGAATAGAAAAAACACTCATCGGATCTTATCTGGTTCCCAAGGTCCCATTAAAAGGATCCATGGCCTGGGCCACTATAATGTGTCAAACTAGTTGACTGGGCATGGTTTAACCGAATTCTTTATGGAGGGAGACTTTCTCGGGGACTCCTCCACCCAACAAGTGTGATGGCAACTGTCATTGCTACACCCTATTGCACCATTGGGGTGACCTTTTGAATGGTAGTGTCCACCATTTGACGGCATTCTTTGACCTATCTTCAATCCTAGCATTTGAAACCTCTAGAACGACCAATAAAACATGAAAATTGGAGGGTATCTCCAGCCCCCAAAATGGCTACATATACACCACCTCCATCACCGTCCAATGTCATAGAATTCTACAACATTTTACATCCTACATTTTCAATCCTTCCAAAGGTTTTTCCTGGCACCATGGAAGGAAAAAATTGGAGTTCTCTATGTACCCAGTCACATAGAACTAGTTGTGACTCCATACTTCCAACATCATATGGACATTTAGTGATTAGAATGATGAAGAGATGTCAAATAAGGTTCTAAGTAACAAGAATCAAAGTCAAGCAATGGACCACCATTACACATCCAATACACATCATTATTTCTCTGACAAAATTTGACTGCACAAAATTGAAAATACAAATAAATTAAAATGATATAAAAACAAAACCTATTTTGACAAGACTTCAACCTGAGTCTAATATGATTTTAAGAAATCAATCTATAATTAACAAAAGTTTTAATTCCTTAGATTTCATGATAATTACCTTGATCAAAACCAAATGTTGTTAGTGTAATTAGATTTGATCATAATCATAGATATCTTTGTGAGATTTGACTAATTCTTTAAAACTTGAGACAAAAATTTAGTAGACCGAGTATATGAACTCTAATAGTATCCACATAAACTTTCAGTGTACATGGATTTTTTAATGCACTAGACTACATGACTTAAACTGATAGAAGCTCCACCGGGGCCACTAGAGTGCGAGAGGGTTCTTGAGAGAGGTTGAACATAACTTTGGCTTCCTTGTTTCTATTGGGGTTTGGCCCCAATTACTATTATTTAAAAAAATTTGAGATTTTATGATAACATAAAATTTTTAAAGATTATATCCAAGCACCCATACAAACTAATAATTATGCAGTATGTGACCCACTACGTTCAATAGACTCTTTGGTTTTAGGCATCTTAAGAAAACACTATTTTAAATTCAATTTTTTATCTAATAGTAAATATATCATGTCTATGTAAGGTAGTGATACAAGATAGGCCCCATGATCTTAATAAACGAGTTTGAGATAAACTAATCTCTATTTAGTTTTTCCATCACTAGTTACTACAAAGAATTATGTTCTTGTCCATCTAATGTCCTGAGCATACATAGGTACAAAAAAACTATTAGGGCTACAAAAAAATTAGATACAGTAGTAATATCATTTGTTTTCAATTTTGATTCTGATTTTAATTTCAATTAAATCAAAATCAAGACATTTTGATTTTGTTATAATTTTTATCTCATTATCGAAATTGGAATAATATGACAATTTATAAAAATTATAATATTCATCATTTTTATTAAAAATTAACATAAAATCTTATATTATTAATATTTATATATCTTATATTATAATATTAATTTTCACATATTGATATTACTTTTTTGTCAAAGTCAAATAAATAGATAGGTAAATGATTATTTTTTATTTTGATTCTAATAAATATTAGACTATCTGTCTGACAACTTATAGTAGGGGTGTTCAAGCAAACCGGACAAACTGGTAAATCGCATTGAACCAAATCAATACTTGGTTCGCTTTAAGGACTCGTGTATTCTGTTCATTAAATCGAACTGAACTGATATCATCTTATCAATCTAGTTCAATTTGGCACCACCACAAATTGAACAGGACCAACAAATCGGTTGACCTAGGTTGACTCATTATATTATATTAATTTTAAATATATTTTATTATAAATTAAAGTTAACTAATGTAAAAACATAATTATTTATTATAAATAAAGTATTAATTTTAATATTAACTATAATTAATTGTTATTACCTATTTTTTATTTATTTTATTTTAATATATGTTAAATTGATGAACCAAACCAAACTACATTCGATTTAATTCACTTTTAGCATTGGGTCTAGTTGAATCGATTTGGTTCAATTTGGTTCCCTTTTTGGTTCAGTTTGATTTTAAAAAAATAGTTCAAAACCAAACCAAACTAAACCATGAATAGCTCGAGCTTATAGGATCTAAGAATATGCTTTGAACTAATTAATTTTTATTGGAATCAAAACGGAATTTAGGAATTTCAAATTTTGTTTGCACCCCTAAATAAATTTAGGCCCTGACCCTTTGAGATCCTGTACTTAGAATTGGATCATTCAAAAATCTCATTTTCTTATTATTCTCTCTATCTTAGACTCAAGTACTATCTCATAGAGTGTTTTTCTCACTTCTTCATGAGAGTGAACAATCTCCTATCTTCAATTGTCTTCTCCAAGTTTTCTCTGTACATGACTCATTGACTATGCTAAATCATCTTATGAAAGATTCATAAGTCAATAAATAAAACACAAGATACATCCCATAAAATATCTTTAGCGATTTAGGTCGAAAGTCTATTCATACATGATGATAGGAAACCGTAAATGACATAAAGTAACATACCATTAAGGGTTTCTAAGTTAGATAAATTCAATGAACTAATTTAAATAATGATCATATATACGTGTAATTCAGTGTTTCAACACTAATGAATAATAAGATCAATTATCTAGATTTTTGGAGAAAAAATTTTATATACTAGTATATTTAGATCTTTAAGATTCCATTTCAAAGATCAAATGACACTACAGGAATTAAAGTCATTAGCGACGGCTTACCGCCGTCGCTAAAAATACAAAAGCCGTCGCCATAAGGCAGTAGCGACGGCTCTTCCGCCGTCGCAATACTGTCGCAAATAAGCCCGTCGCCAATTTTAATAGCGACGGCTCAATATAAGCCGTCGCTTTTAGTATTATTTGCGACCACCAAAGCCGTCGCAATTAAGTTATTAGCGACGAAACCGTCCTAATAAAGTTTTCGCGACGGCACTAAGCCGTCGCGAATGAAAATTTAAACCCTTAATAGACATTAGCGACGGCTTATCGCCGTCGTGAAATAATTCTGACCCCGGCGGCACGCTCGGGTGCGTTCTGTTTTGCGACGGTCAGGGCCGTCGCTTAATATCCCCGCGGGGTGCATTTTTGTTTCTGCGCCACGGTGAAAGCCGTCGCTAATACTCAATTTACAGCGGTGCCCGCGGGGTGCATTACACGGTTTTGCGACGGCTTAGGGCCGTCGCTAATACCCGCGGGGTGCATTTTACGGTTTTGCGACGGTGAGAGCCGTCGCTAATACCCAATTACAGCCGGCGACACCGCGGGTGCATTTCTGGTTTTGCGACGGCTTAGGGCCGTCGCTAATACCCGCGGGGTGCATTTTACGGTTTTGCGGGAGAGCGGCCGTCGCTAATACCAATTTACCCCGGCGACACCCGCGGGGTGCATTTTTGTTTTCGACGGCTAAGAGCCGTAGCTATTACATTCATAATCACGCTTAAAATAAGTTTAGGACGGCCATTTGAGGAGCCGTCGTCAAAATAACTTACAGTTTTTAAAAAAAAATTTTCATTGCAATCAATTGTATTCTCGTAGCAAGACCTGTATACACGAATAATTTGTCGGTTTGCCCGATCAAAGCCATTAACATTCATTCATACATAATAAACACTGACATTCTTTAATAAGAAAAATTCATATTTATAAAACGTATCATTACACAACAACTATCTCAAATACAAAGAAATAATAAAATAGAGAGTAATAAACTCTCTCACTCATCCTCCCCAAAAGAACGCTCATCGTCTTCTGCGTCCTCGTCATCGTCCTCCTCCTCCTCGTCCCCACCGTGCGCCTCTATAGCCTTGGGTTTGGCCTCGAACTAGACGGATGCGCAGGTGGGAGCCCTCTTTGTTTAATTGGGCTCACATTTCTTGTGTTAGCCGTGTCATCGCCTCTTGAAACTGTTGACGTTGGGCGTCCAGTTGTTGTTGGAGCGAGTCGATCATCGAGTTTTGTTTCTCGATTTGTGTAGCTTGAGCATCGACTTTGTCCACCAACTGCTGGTAGCCCGGACCCGCAGAGGTACTCGCACCTCCACTGCATACACCATACCAGGTGTTGCGGGTCTGTCCTCTCCCCCCACATCGGATCCGTCCGGGCCTGTCTCTGCCGAACACGGTGATAAATGCATCCTCAGCAGAGAATGGCTGCTCGGAATTCCGAGCATCTGATTCCTCTGACTGGGGGGCATTCATCAACTGGCGCATCTCATCCTATATAATGTAAATATAAAGTCAGTTGTTATATGAAATAAAAATTGTCTAATGTTGATACAAACAAACATATTGCGTACCATAACTTGATGACTTTCCTCGTTGCACCATACGAGGGATCCATCCTCTGCCTCTTTCGTTTGGGTCATCTCGAAGACCTCTGGACGGGTAGGACGACGCCCTTCTTTGTTTGTCTGTTAAGAGAAAACATTATGAACACATTAGTACTATTATCGAGATATACAATAGTGAATAATAATAAAAAATTATAAACTTACAAAATCAATCTGCAGCTGATGAATGTTAGTTCTACCTCGCCTATAAGGCATGCTCAAATTAGCCCTGTTTGTTTTATTCCTTTGGCTAAGTGCCTACAAACAAGTTCATAACACATTAATTTTGTTAAGACAAGCTAATAAAATGAGTTATCAAATGTGGATTACTTTTAAATTAAATAAATTATTTACCTTATTGTCGTCCCTCCTTACATATCTCACACATATGACGCCACTGTCCGGATCGCATTGTGGAGGCACAACGACAAGTGCCTCCTCGGTAGAGCGTCCTGTAAAATCCTGTACGCCAAAATTGTATTAGTTACAGTACAAAATCGTTTACTAAAAAAATAAATATGAAATTTTTACCTTCTTCTTAAGATGACCCCTTTGTTTTCTTTGCATCTCTCCCATATGCCTTAAAATTTCCGCATCTATGGATGGTGACCGCTCAAATGTAAAATGTTGCTACAGGGAAAAATACATAGATTAGTAATTTTAAAGTGAAAAAAAACAAATAAGCTCAAGTACTTTTATTTACCTCGAGGTCTCTAAATATCGCCTCCTTCTTGTCATCCGGAAGGGTCATGTAATCCTCGTTGCCATAAGTTGCAATGTACCTCGTTGCAAACTCCAAGATATGAGGTGAACTCCGGCCATTCGGGCCTACACCCGATCCTCCAATGACCCGGACGTTCAATGTCTCCCCGGGCGCTAATGTCCGCACATTATACGCCTTTGCGGGACCTCTCCCACGTCTAGCAACTGTAGCTGCATGCCAAAAATTTTAACACATTTAAAAATTGATATTTATAAATCTACAGTATATAAAAAATTGATATTTACCGGAGGCGGAAGAAGATGGACAGTCTGTAGGGGGCGTCGCCGTAGTAGGGCGAGTGACAACCGCCCGGGATGGTCCACCTGATGGCATCGCATCCTGGGTAGGTTGAGATGGGCCCTGAGAACCACCGGACTGATCAGTGGATCCACCGGCCATCCCATTGCTAGATATACGTCGACTTTTGCTAATTTTCTTCATCTGAAATATAATCTTAAAATTTGCAATCGGGCCGGGGTGTGGTGTGTTATGCATTTTCCCAAGCTAACCGGCCGGTTTGCCCGATCCAAGCCGGAATCCGGCTTCGATCGGGCAAACCGACCTCGGGGTGGGGTGTTATGCATTTTTCCAAGCTAACCGGCCGGTTTGCCCGATCCAAGCTGGAATCCGGCTTCGATTGGGGAAACCGGCTCGCCTCGAAGGTGGGGTGTTATGCATTTTCCAGCTCAGCGGCCGGTTTGCCCGATCAAGCCGGAATCCGGCTTCGATCGGGCAAACCGGCTCGGTGGGGTGTTATGCATTTTTCCAAGCTAACCGGCGGTTTGCCCCGTCAAGCCGGATTCCGGCTTCGATCGAGCAAACCGGCCAGTGGGGTGTTATGCTATTTTCCAGCTAACCGGCCGGTTTGCCGATCAACCGGATTCGGCCATCGGGCAAACCGACCTCGGGGTGGGGTGTTATGCATTTTTCCAAGCAAACTGGCCGGTTTAGCCGATCCAAGCCGGAATCCGGCTTCGATCGGGCAAACCGGCCTCGGGGTGGGGTGTTATGCATTTTTCCAGTATAGGGCCGGTTTGCCGATCCAAGCCGATTCCGGCTTCGATGACAAACCGCCTGTGGGGTGTTATGCTATTTTCAAGCTAACCGGCCGGTTTGCCCGATCCAAGCCGGATTCGGCTTGATCAGGCAAACCGACCTGAAATGGTGTTATGCATTTTTCCAAGCTAATAGGCGGTTTGCCGATCAGCGGAATCCGGCCGAGTCGAACAAACCGGCCTCGAAATGTGTTATGCATTTTTCCAAGCTAACCGGCCGGTTTGCCCGATCCAAGCCGGAATCCGGCTTCGATCGGGCAAACCTTCAGTGGGGTGTTATGCTATTTTCCAAGCTAATGGCCGGTTTGCCCGATCCAAGCCGGATTCCGCTTCGAGCAAGTAAACGCTCGGGGTGTTATGCATTTTTCCAAGCTAAGGCGGTTTGCCGATCCAAGCCGGAATCCGGCCCGACGGCAAACCGCCTCGGGGTGGGGTGTTATGCATTTTTCCAGCTAACGGCCGGTTTGCCGATCAAACGCGGAATCCGGCCGGTCGGGCAGCCCGCCTCGGGTGGGGTGTTATGCATTTTTCCAGTGCAACTGGCGGTTTGCCCGATCTGCCGGATTCGGCTTCGATCGAGCAAACGGCCTCGGGGTGGGGTGTTATGCTATTTTCCAAGCTAGCGGCGGTTTGCCGATCCAAGCCGCGGATTAAAACCCGATCGGGCAAACCCGGCCTCGAAGGGTGTTATGCATTTTTCCAAATCTTAGCCGGCGGTTTGCCGATCAAGCGGAATCCGGCCGATCGAACAAACCGGCCTGACAATGGTGTTATGCATTTTTCCAAGCTATCCGGCCAGTTTGACCGATCCAAGCCGGAATCCGGCTTCGAACGGGCAATCCGGCCTCGAGGGTGGGGTGTTATGCATTTTCCAGCTAACCGGCCCGTTTGCCGTCAAGCCGGTTCCGGCCGATCGGGCAAACCGGCCTCGAAGTGTTATGCTATTTTCAAGCTAGCAAGCCGGTTTGCCCGATCCAAGCGGATTCGATGGGGCAAACCGGCCTCGGGGTGGGGTGTTATGCATTTTCCAAGCTAACGGCGGTTTGCCCGATCAAGCCGGAATCCGGCTGATCCGTGGCAAACCGACCTCGCGGGGTGTTATGCATTTTTCCAGCAGCCGGTTTGCCCGATCCAAGCCGGGATCCGGCTTCGATCGGGCAAACCGGCCTCGGGGTGGGGTGTTATGCATTTTTCCAAGCTAACCGGCCGGTTTGCCCGATCCAAGCCGGATTCCGGCTTCGATCGGGCAAACCGGCCTCGAGTGGGGTGTTATGCTATTTTCCAAGCTAACGGCCGGTTTGCCCGATCCAAGCCGGATTCCGGTCGAACAAACCGCCTCGAGGTGGGGTGTTATGCATTTTCCAAGCTAACCGGCGGTTTGCCCGATCCAAGCCGGAATCCGGCCGATCGGGCAAACCGCCTCGGTGGGGTGTTATGCTATTTTCCAAGCTAACCGGCGGTTTGCCGATCAAGCCGGATTCCGGCTTCGATCGGGCAAACCGGCCTCGAAATGGGGTGTTATGCATTTTCTGCTAACCGGCCGGTTTGCCCGATCTGCGGAACTCCGGCCGATCGGGCAAACTGCCTCGGTGAGGTGTTATGCATTTTCCAGCTAACCGGCCGGTTTGCCCGATCCAAGCGGAATCCGGCCGATCGGGCAAACCGAGCTCAGGTGGGGTGTTATGCTATTTTCCAAGCTAACCGGCTGTTTTTCGGACAATCACATTTCCACTTCTATCGATAGGTTGTTTGTAGTTGTACATCTTCATCGGCTACACCAAATGCGACGGGTACGCTCACACAAGTTCATGTTGATATGGTTCTACTTCATCATCGCTTCCTTCCGATAAGTTGTAGTAGTTACGTGGAAGTGACTTCACTTGGTATCATCCATCCCTTACTCATATTGTCTTCCACATAAAAACTTGTTCGACTTGATTTGCAAGTGCAAACGGTTCATCATCCCCAATTGCCTTTGTGTATTCAATGAAATAAATCCATACTCATTAATCTTAAATCCTCTGTCCTTATTGTACACATCCCACCATTGACATTCAAACAATACTAAACGACTATTCCTATCAAACGATACCTCTACTATATCTAAAATTCGTCCATAATATCTATCACAACCGAGATGGAAGTTACGAAGTTACAATGACCCCACATAGTTGAGTGGCCTTGGTTGAATCCGAATTCATTGTCCGAAATCTAAACCCATTGCAAATATACCCGGATAATGAAGAAGCGAAACGGGATGGACCAAGTGATAAAATCTCTAGATCCCTCTTGTATCTAGAAGACCACCGTGTTCCTTAATTACGTAACGTGTGCTCTAAACCAAACCGAAAAACTACACTCATTCCTACCTCCGTTAATAAGAGCATCATTATATTTTTGACGAAAATCCTCGATATCTTCAATTTGATTTAACACATATGAGTGGATTAAAGCTTGTTCTCTTTCCGTCAACATTCTAGGTAGACGAGTGCATCTCAACGGACGTCCAACTGCCTTAAACATTGAACCCTGCTCACGATCATCGTCATAGGGACCACCATCGTAGTTCCGATCTCGCTCATCTTCATTTTCATGCCGCATGTACAAAGAAATAAACTGCGTGCACTCCTCTACCAAATAGCCCTGGGCAATGGAACCTTCAACTCTCGCCTTGTTGCCAACATAATCTTTCAATCTCTTTAAATATCTTTCAATCGGATACATCCACCGGTATTGAACTGAGTCCGGATATCCTAGCTTCGTAAGCCAAATGCACAACAAGGTGAACCATAATATCAAAAAATGACGGTGGAAAGATTTGCTCTAACTTACACATTGTGATTGCAATCTTTGATTCCCAATCCCTTAAAATACTAGTATCTAAAACCTTAGCACAAATTACTTTAAAATACTGACATAACTCTACAATGGGCTTGAGTACGTCCTTTGGTACGATCCCTTGAAAAGCAAGAGGAATAATCACTTGCATCATTACATGACAATCATGACTTTTTAATCCACTAATGATCCTACTACTTAGATCTACGCACCTACTCAAATTTGATGAATACCCATCCGGCACTCGAATGCTCTTTACAAATTCGAGTATGCGAGTCTTTTGTGCGTTACTCGGCTTATAGATAGCATCTCGGGAAACCTAGATGAACTCTCATGTGGATGTAACTCGGGCCAATTCCTAACTCTACCAAGTCTTTCTAGAGTTCGGAGTTGTCTTTATCCGATCCGGATAGGTTGAACATATCTAAAATATTGTCACACACATTCTTCTCGATGTGCATCACGTCTAAATGATGTCGGACAATCAGCGATGCCCAATATGTGGCGGTCTTTTCAAAGAAGATACTTCTTTTCTTCCAGTACTTGTTTTTTGACAAATTCTTTCTCAAGCACTCCAACTCTTTCTTAAATGTTGTTCCGAATCTTCCAGGGTCAATCTCCTGTTGTTGCCTCCCCATCTCATGTCCGGTTAGTATCGTTGGTGTACCCCTCTCCCACCGGCGACCATCAAATAGATGTCTGTAATGATTCTTGTTCCACCGATGTGATATGGGTAAGAATCGCCGATGTGGTAAATAACATTGTTTTCGACTATGAACTAGTCGGGAACCGAATTTGTTTCTTCATTACATATCGGACATGCTAATTTTCCCTTAGTACTCCAGCCGGAAAGGTTGGCATAACCGAGGAAAAATCGTTTATGGTACCCAACAATATAGCTCTCAATAGAAAAGTCTCTTTCGCTAAAACATCATATGTCTCCAATCCGATCTCCCACAAATTTCTTAACTCTTCCACCAACGGCTGTAAGTATACATCGATATCATTTCCGGGGGCTCTTGGACCCGGTATTAGACATGAAATCATCGTGTTAGCCGCTTTCATACACATCCATGGTGGTAAGTTATAAACCAATGTAACTATAGGCCACACACTATACTTTGAAGACATGTTCCCAAATGGGTTAAAACCATCGGCGGCCAATCCAAGCCGAATGTTGCGTTTTTTCGATGCAAAATCCGGATAAAGTTCATTCACTCTTTTCCAAGCGGTGGAATCGCTTGGATGACGCATTTCACCTCTCGATATATACGAACGTTGCTCACTATGCCATGACATCCACCTAGCGTTGTTTGTTGATATAAACAAACGCTGCAACCTATCTTTAAAGGGAAGTAGTGTAATATCTTCCATGCCACCTTCTTACTCTTATGTTGTTGATCATTTTTGTATCTCGGAGACTCACAATGTGGACAACTAATTCTATGTGCATTCTCTTTCCAAAAGAGAACACAATCGTTCTTACATGCATCTATCTTTTCATAACTAAGTCCTAAGTCCTTAACAATCTTCTTAAGTTCATACCAAGTGTTAGGAACACTTGCATCCTTCGGTAATACATCCTTAAATAAAGACAATATACTACTCATGCATTTTCCAGTCAAACCATTCTTGACTTCAATTTGAATCAACTTTAAAATAAATTTTAACTTAGATATTTACGTGCATCCTTCATATAGTGGTGTTTACGCATCTCTTAATAGCAAGAAATGCTTGTGTGTTTCTATACTTGGTTCACCTTCATGATGAATAGATGGTCCTTGAATATTTTGAATGTCTTCAAGCATTTCTATTACATCGTCATTTAAATTCTCATGTTGTGCTTCATCTAATCGAACTTCATTATCGATACTTAAACTAGGTTCAATTTCTCCGTGACTTATCCACGTTCGATAATTGGACCATATGCCATCACATATTAGATGTTCTTTAACTACATCTCTTTTTAAAGTAAATGTGTTACAACACCGTCTACATGGACATTGAATCAAAGTTTTGTCTAATCCATGTCTAAATCGAGTCCTACATTCATCGTAAGCATAATCTAAAAATTCTTCTACTCCTTGAAGATACCTAGGACTTAATGCGGTTACGAATATCTATCCAAGACTTATCTAAGCTCATCGTCATGTGTTAATATAAATAAAGATATATATGCACAAAAATAAACAATGAGATAAGAAAGTCTCGAAACAAAATAAACACAAACCAAACCACCTCCAAGAGAAGAAAGTCTCGAACGAGAATGTCGTTTGAAACTACCGAAATAAGAATTAAAGCCGTCATAAGATAAACATATTAATGACATTGAGTTTCATTAAAAAAGTTCTTATAAATTTTTTATCTTCTACTCTTGTTAAAGAAAAATCCAACTACGTAATAATATGTAACATAATATGTATTTATAATAATATATATTTACAATTGATGTAATATATGTATATATATATTTAAATGTAACATAATATGTAAATAAAGTGGGTCAAATTTTGACAAATTGGGTCAACTAGTTTACCGGTTCGGTTCGGTTTGGGGAGGTGCCGAACCGAACTAAATCGATAAAAAAGTTATCGGTTCGATTTGGTTCAAAAAACCAAATAGATAACCTTATCAAACCGAATCAAACTATATACATATTATTTTTCTTAATAATAATGTAATGTTTTAAACAATTCGATTCATACGGTTCGGTCCGGTTTCATTCGATATGATTGACCACACAACTAACCCTAGCCGATATGAAATGAAGCATTTATCAATAAACATCCACTTTTCATAAGACTACTTAAAAAATTCAAATAGAAACTAATGAATAAACTAATTTCACTTAAAATATACCTTGGAGGATAATGGCCGGACGGATGTAGCGAGGGGAGGGCGCCGGCACGCTGGCGGCGGCGGCGGCGCAAGGAGGCAGCGCGGCGGCGGCGCCGGCGGCGGCGGCAGCAGCGGCGGCGGCTGGAGCGCAGCGGCGGCGGCGGCGGCGCAGCGGCGGCAGCGGCGCAGCGGCGGCGGCGGCGGCGGCAGCCGGCGGCGGCAGCGGCAGCGCGGCGGCGGCGGCAGCGGCGGCGCAGCGGCGGCGGCGGCGGTGCGTCGAGAGCAGGGGGCGGCGGCGTTGCGTCGAGAGCAAAAGCGGGGGGGGGGGAAGAGGGGAAGGTGCCGACGGGGTTTTTGTGAAACCCCTTAATGTATTGGCGACGGCTGAAGCCGTCGCATTTGGTACGTTTAAGTACAACGGCGAGCGACTCGAGCCGTCGCAAAAATTTGTCGACCGTTGAACGGGCGACGAAAAATTTTATTGCGACGCTTCTTGCCGTCAGCTAATAACTAAGTTAGCGACGGCTATCGGTAGCCGTCGCAATTAACCCGGACCGATGGGTGTTCCGGGTGCATTTTCTGGTTTAGCGACGGCTTAGGCCGTCCCTAATAAGCGATATTGCGACGGTCTCATAGAGCCGTCGCTTATATCTTTGTATTTGTCGACGGCTTTAATAGGGACGGCTTAAGCCGTCGCAATTAACTCTTATAGAGACGGCTTAGTAAAGCCGTCGCCATTAAACCGTCCCCAATAACTCTATTTCTTGTAGTGTGAATACAACTATTTAGATCATATATCTTTACATAATTGTTCTCATTATCATAATCTCATCACAATTTATGTGATCAATGATTTTATTGTGATATATACATATAATAATAACATGTAACGAAGAAATATCATTGTATCATTTTATTGAACAAGATATTACAAGCAATGTCAAATCATATCCAATATAATTGATTTAGATAACATACATTTCTAACAAATGGAGAGACATACTTGTCATTACATATATAAAACATTTGTTTTTATAAAAAGAATTTATAATGTAAAGTTCAAGATCAATGAAACCCTCCACCACATTTTCGATGATGCTCACACCTGCATATGTATTCGAAATCAAAGGATGCCATGTCTTCCAAATAAGGGAACAATCAGAGTAAGCGTGATAATCGCTCTTTTGTGCCCATTTATTTTGCTAAACAAGATTGAATAAGAAGAAAAATTTGACTTGTTAATTAGCTGAGTTCAAAAACATCGCTGTTCTACTTGATGAAACTCTCAAGCAACTTAGTTAAATGTTCAATTAATTACTTCATTAAATAATTATTTTAAAAATTAAATCAATGCACTTAACATTTATACAATGTCAATTAAACATATTGAAATAAATGAAAAATGAATTTAAGATAAGATTCGTAAATAAGCTCATGCCAAATTCTAGTTTGACCTTCTTAAACAATGTCAGAATGAGTTTGAAGACAAAGTCTGAACCAAGCTCATATTTGAATTCAAGCTAAAGCTCAACTCAATCATCTAAATATGCATCTTGATGAGCCAAGCTCAAATAAGTTAAGCCTACTCATCGTGAATGGAGCTCAAGCTTAATTCAACTCAAATTAACAATATGAGCTTGAACAATGTACTATTTGGCTAGGTTCGCAACTCTACTCCTAGACATAGGATTATGAATTAGATTTGAAGAGTATCGTTGCTGTCTCAATGCATCTTCTAGTGCTCAGAAAAACACTAACGTTGTATTGACTATTACAGTGTTGCAAGTGGCTTGAGACTAGGGTCCATTTGGTCTTCTGTAAAACTAAAATTCAGGAAAACATTGTCCGTTGAATATACTTTTCATGGAAAAAGAAATCATTTGGCTACCAGTAAAATATTTTCATAGAAATTTTGTAGATATTCTGCAGAACGCTTCAATGAGAACACAATAATTGTAAGTAATTTGCCAATATTTATATAATAAAATTATTTATATATAGTAAATTATTAATACAAAAAAATAAAATTTAAATTTTACATAAACTTATTTTGTTAAAATTTTAAAAAAATATTATTATTTTCTTAGAAAAGCATTTAATTTTATCATTTTTATCAATTTATTACATTATTTAATTTCTATTTGGATCCATGGAAAAAGTTAAATTGTTGAAAATCATTTACATGTAATCAATTTTACATATAAAATAAAAAACAAATATAATATTTGGTACCTAGAAAATGATTTTCCTAAAAATATTTTAACTTCTTTTGTTGTAAAATATTTTCATAATGTTTATTGCTTAATTCAATAGAAGATATTTTGAATCTTATAATTTTTCTCTGGTTAGTAGTTATTGAGTTTATCATTTCAAAATAATTTTAAAATTGAAACTTTCACAAAATTGTTATTTTAAAATTTAATATTTATTAATAACTAAAAAACACAACTCACAATATTTATTTTAGTACAGGCTCCTATTGCTGTCTAGTTGCTTCGAAAAATAACGTCAGAGTGGAGATTGCGGATGCCAAAATCCACCGTTACCGGAGTCAACAAATTATATTTTACGTTGACTCCCATTTTCCGGGCATCCAAATAAGAGCATGCAGGGGCTTTCAGGAAAACACGGTGCAGACGACTCATTTTACAGGCAACTAAATGGACCCTAACTGTTTTTGTAGGAAGGTGCATACATATATGCATATATGATAACTCCTATGTGTGCCATAATGAGAGGACTAGCACAAGAATAGAAGGATTATTGATTAATAGCATTAATAATATTTAATGTTTCTCGTATTTTGATGGTGAGATCAACCAATCTTGAAGAAAGAGAGCTCTTGAATTTGTCATGCATTGCCTACAAGTATGACATTTACTAACATTGCTATAAGCATTTATTGGCAAATCCAAAGATTAAAGTTAAATATTTTATCTTAAATTTTTATGTTTTTCTTTTCAGGTTACACAGATCAATTACAAGGTCCACGCGACTTCTTTGCGGGAAGGTAGCTTTTTTGTACTATACTAATGGGGTGTTTGGTTACATGATAATTTTTTGTACACTTTCATGATAAAAAATTGTATTAAAATAAAAAGTAAACCAACTCATGACATAAAATTATCATGTTTGGAGGGATGTGATTACAAAAAAGAGGAACCACCGCACATGACCAAATAAAGTGGGGGACCACAAGAAAAAAGAAAGAGGTGAGACCCTCTTTTTTGTTTAAGAAGAAAATCACTTTCAAAACATAAAATTGTCATGGTTGTCAAACACCTCTTTTAACAAGTTTTCTTATAATTTTTAAAAATTAAAATAAAAACCTCAATTATCATGCAACCAAACACCCCATAAGATCATATGTTAGTTCTATACGAGCCGCTTCATGTCTTTTACTTAACCTTTACACCTATACCTATTTTTCCTACACCTGTTACAAGTGCCTTTTTCTTTCATTGAAATCTACAAGCATTATATTCAATAATGCAGATATAAACCTGGGCAGGCAAATCAACACTCAGATCAGAGTGCACATAAATCTCATTCACGTTAAACTTTGCAAGGACATCAAAAATAATTGTCATAAATTATTATAAGAAAAAAATGAAAGGGTAAGACCACACGATGCAATTGAGGTGAAAACAAATTGACCAAAGCCTTGAAAATGCAGCCATATATTTATGGGGTGTTTGGTTGCACGATAATGGAGGTTTTTATTTTAATTTTTAAAAATTATAAAAAAAACTTGTTAAAAGAGGTGTTTGACAATTATGACAATTTTATGTTTTGAAAGTGATTTTCTTCTTAAACAAAAGAAAGAGGGTCTCACCTCTTTCTTTTTTCTTGTGGTCCCCCACTTTGTTTGGTCATGTACGGTGGTTACTCTTTTTTGTTATCACATCCCTCCAAACATGATAATTTTATGTCATGAGTTGATTCACTTTTTATTTTTATACAATTTTTATCATAAAAGTGTACAAAAAATTATCATGCAACCAAACACCTCATTAGTGCCTTCAATCCAATTTATCATCAACTACGATATGTTGACTTGGTTTCCCAAGTTTATTTATCCAACTAGATCTAACTAACAATCTACTAGATGGCTGGTTCCACAAACTTAGATCACGAGCACTATAATATCTGATTTTTTTTTAAATATTATATATCATCCTCTCTTTTACCTTCTCGTTTTGCCCCTCATTTTTCTCAATTTTTACCCCCATCGGAACCGCCTTACTATGCCTCCCTCCCTCTCTCGATTTTCCCCCTCCCTCCCTCTCTCGATTCCCCCTCGCGGCAGCTCCCTCCGGTGTGCTGCGCGGACCCCAGCCCCCCTTCGCTCCAACGCTGTCCACCCCCCTGCTCTCTCGGCCAGCCGCGTGGACCCGTGGCCCCCGCCCCCTGCTCTTTCTCGGCCAGCCGCGAGGACCCGCCGCAACCCCGCCCCCTGCTCGCTCGGCCGCCAGCGCGGACCCGCGGCCGCGGCGTCGCAGCAGCTCCGGCCTCCCCTCGCTCGCTCAGCTGCCGGCGCGGACGCGCCCGCAGCCCGCAGCCCGCAGCCCGCAGCAGCCGGCCCCCCTCCGCGCGCTGACCAGCGCCGCGCGGGCGCTTCCCCCTTGCGCGCGCGGACGCGCCCAGCAGCCCGCAGCCCGCAGCCGTCTCTCCCCTGGGCGCTCGGCTTCGCCGACCGGCGCTCAGCCACCCATTCACGGCCATCCGCCGCCTCCAACCCCGCGGCTGCCTCTGCCCCCTCTCTCCGGCGTACCCTGCTGCCCAGCTGCAGCTCTTTGGACCCGGACAGCACCCCCCCTGTTGCATGCGCCACCTCCTCCACCCGGATTGCTACAGTGCTGTGGTAATGCTATATTTTTTTCCCTCCTTTTTCACTCCCTCACATCATTTTTATTATGTTCTATCCATGCCATACCTACATGCCTTTGTATGCTTGCAGCTAGCACCGATTGAGGGAGAAATCCTTGCTTTGCCGATTCCAACGTCGTATTAGCTCCGGATCGTTTTATCGACGCCTTTCCGGTAGGCATCCCGGACATGTCTATTATCACTAAATTTTTATTGAAAATATTTACATGACTTGTAGATAATAATGAAATAGATAGATGTGTGATTTAGAAGAGTGAAGGTATCTTTAGTTGCCTATTTTGATTTATTTAGCATGTAATTGCAAGTCAATTAGTGATGATTGTATAATTAGCTCTATCATAGTTAATTGATTATATTCTTGCACGATATGTGGTAAACCTTGATTATTAATTGTCAACCATATGGATTATGATTAGTTCTCTTAGTCCTTGATTTATATCGTGCTTAATGTGGTAGGTTAATCAAATTAGAGAGAATCCGATTTAATTATTAAATCTGAATTTTCTGCAACACTATCAATCTTTCATATTGTGGTTATTTTAGGGGTCTACGTCATGTCGATGTTGGCATAGCATGCTTATGTATAGAATGTCGTTTTGTTTAATGATGATAGATAGCGTGCTAGTAGCAGGAGCGTCAAGTATCATGTCTACGTGTGTCTTTTGTTAGATTGTGAAAATGCATGGTTTACTAGCTTGTCTATTGGCTATCATGGTGGTAGGGTCTTCAATTTAAATGTGATAGTTTGTCATCGCAAATTTGTTTCATATTGTATGAGATTGATCATTGCATAGTATGAGATGCATTGTGATGCATGTGTGCATTAAAGAAATTTAATGAGACCGAGCTATACTGGACTAGTAGTCGTGTCCGTGGGCAGCGGAGCTTAGAACCGTCTGGTGCATCCTTCGATCCCAGATCCCGCGGGTTATCCTAAGTGCCACCCCTGCCTAGGTGCACTACGGGATTTAGCTTAGCTATACAATTACTCTATATATGGTAGATCTGGTCATAGCTCGTCGAGATCGCAAGACGACGTTTTCCTTGCGAGAAATGAAAATGCTGATGTTTCATGTAGTGGATAGATGCATTGTACAGTGGTATCGGTGTTAGTATTTATGTAGTGTTCATTAGTTCATTTAAGCATACATGTTTTGTATGATATGCATGGTATGTCCTTTAGTTAGTGTTGCATTGCATAACCTCTTCCTCATACTTTATATATTTGTGAGAAGCCCTCTTTGGTCCTAGTGGTTGGTAGGTTGGTTGTATGTCTTAAAAATTTGTGGAATCCCAACTTTCATATATATATATATTGTTTAGTTTTATATGGTATATATCAAGTGCAGGTTGGGTAATGTATATGTATCATGTTAGGGCCTTTGGCTATCCAATTTGGTGGATGATGGGATGTCTACTGAGTCGTTATGACTCACTCCAATCCGTTATTATATTTTCAGGAAATCAGGTTTAGCGCAGCAGAAGCTTGTGGGTATGGACTCTAATGAATGATTTGAGCAGTTATTGTGCAATTTAGACCGGTATATAAATGCTTAGATTGAATTTTTTATTACGTGATTTGTGATAAATGATTAGTGTTAGAATTGTGAATTGGGACCCCTGTCTTCAAGTTTTTTTCCAAACCGATGTGTTTTTGGGGGTTGTTTCCCCGGTTACGTCGCCGGATTGTTTTCCGTTGTGCAGGTTGAAATCCGGGTCGTGACAAGCACGATCTTCAAGGGCTCCTCCTTCTCCTAAGATAGGCTCCTTGTAATCTATGAAAACAAATTTTAGAAAAATCAAGGGTGTCATATGGACTCAGTAAACATTAGTCACTACTCTCATTAATCAAATATAAAGACTATCGTATAATTGGACCTACATAATAATATACATAAATCATATACATAACAAGACAAGTTCAAGTTCTATTGTTGTATTTTAAAAAAATTCTCATGTATTAAGTGTTGTCAAGAAGATTTATTGAGAAATATATATATATATATATATTTATATATATATATTACAGTGACATCTAGCTAAGTTAGGCGAAAAGTACACCTAAGTAGTGACCTATAACAAAAGATAAGAATCGGGTCATATCAAACTTAGTGTGGTAAAGTACAGAAAACACATAACACATAGATTCACACTATTTTGAATGTTATTATATGTTCTAGTTATCATGTTCCAGCGTAAATTAATTACCTTCAAGATATTTTCTAGTATGATTTGACAGGACTTCGCTATTCAAACTTATTCTCTGGGTTGCAGATATTATCGTACTTACAATTCTGGAAATATTCTAATTTTAGGACTAACTTATAGTTAACGTCTTATTTGGTAACACTATTAGGTACCTCTATCACTATCAAATTTAAAATTAATATTAATAGGAATCTTTAAAAGATGTTTGATTAATTGTATCAATTTTAAAATTTGTAGTATCAACAAAATATATTATGTAATACAAGTGTCAACTTGTATTACCTTTGATATTGATACTCCAACATTTAAAAATATTAATATCAATAGTGATATAGTACCAAAAATGTAACTATAACCAAACTGGACATAAGATATTACATATAAATAAATAAACTCTTTAATTCAATCAACTAAAACGTGTAAGGTTATATATACTTTTAGTCACGCCGATAACATATATTTATATGCTTAAAATAATAATTTAAGCTAACGCTAATGACTAGACTTCTATAATATATCGAGAGCATAGTTAACAAAATTTCTTTCAATATTTCGATAAATCGATTTAAATATAGATGGATGTGTTTGAGATACTAAATTGAATTTTTATATTTTCTAAGATTTTTCTGAATTTGTTCTTATTTCCTCTCATTAATTTCTCCTTCAAAATTAAATCTTCCAGTGACTATTATAGCAATGGTCCTAATGGGATCTGGGTCTGGCCAACTAATGCCTTGTTTGGTTAGAGTTTTATTTTTGGCACTATATCAATATTGATATTAATGTTTTCAAATGTTGGAATATCAATATCAAAAGTAATACAACTTGTATTACATAATATGCTTTGCTTGTACTACAAATTTTAAAATTGATACAATTAACTAAACACCTTTTAATGGTTCCTATCAATATCAATTTTTAAATTGATAGTGATAGAGATACCTAATAGTGTTACCAAACAGGGTGTAAGCTAGTTGGCGTCGAGTTGTGCAGCCTGCACTAGGGTGTCCATGGTTGGGACCGCATGAGTGCCCATTGGTCTAGCCTCGTTGAACAACGCTAGGTGGCATGGCACTATTGTTGGGTTGAATGTGGCACACAGGTCCATGGTTTGGTAGCGTGATACTGGCCAAGGTAGTTGATATGGCACTGCATTGGTACTGTGGTAGGGCAGCAAAGCAGCATATATGGGAGCTGCAAGGGGTAGGCTTGTGCGACACTCGCCTCACATGAATGCCAGTGGCGCATGTTGATGGGAATTCGCGGGCCGAGTGTATTAGTGTGGGTGGGCGACATCAAGTTGGGATTGCAACACGAGTGATAGGTTGGTTTAAGTGATAGCTTGAGATGGCCAAAGAAAAGGGTTGGTGTAAGTGGGGCCAATGCTTGCATGGGAGTAGAAGAATTTATTGCTAGAAGTATGGCTTCCCGAGAAGGTTTGATTGCACGAGAACTACACAGAGTGGGTGTGCCATTGTGGTAAGGAAAACAAAGTTATTGGGAACGATGGAAGGTGACTTATGACAAGCTTCAAGTAGGTGATGTGCAATGGCATTTGTGATGGTTATTGGTGTGATGAGTGGTGGTGTATGGCTGTTATGGATAGTAGTTGTAGCATTGTGGGTAGCGGGCCCAAGTCTCAACGTTGTTATTAGTCTTGATATTATACACAAGAAAGATATCACCTCAATCAGGGATAAAATTCAATTCAATGATCTCATATGAGGTGAGCTTCACTAGTCTTGAAATAGTGTCACCATATTTAATATGTCAGTGAGACGCACCTCTACATGAGAGCGTAAGAGAGAGTTCTCTCTAATGCCTGACTAAGGAGATCTATGTTAGATGCATCTCACCTTTTTATCATATGTCCAATAAGTTCGTGAAAATACAAATGTGGGCTGCGAGGCACATACAAACATGCATGTGTAGGACTCCTTTGGAAGTCGGAAGAGTGGTAGATATACACGTCTATGTAGAAACATGATCACATAAAGTCATTCTCATACAAGTGCACATGAAGGATTGCACATGTGGGACTCAATCCAAATGATAATATGCACATAGGGCACTTATTTATTTGATAGGATGAGAATGTGCTCAATGTGGATAAGGACGTGGGAGATCTTCATTGCACTATAAATAAGAGTCATGCTCAAATGTTGTACATACTCTGTAGTAGTGCTTCTAACATGAGATCCTTGTTGGGTGTATAGAGAGAGAGAGAGATTGTTCTTCTTGAGAGTTTTGGGAAGAGTGCTATCCCGTTGTAATTTCTCTCCTATTTTAGCGAAGTTTACAATCATTGCCGCTTGTGGATGTAAGAAGGTATGCTGCTTTACTAAAACACATTAAATCATTGTATTCTTGTTGTATGTGCTTCTTTCTTCTTCTATCTCCAATCTCATATCGAAATCCGTGGTGGACTCTATCCTTCAAAGTTGAAAGATTTATCCCATGTGTTACAAAAATTGGTATCAGAATCCAATTTTGTTCGATCTACATGATGGCTGTCAAGTTGACATTGATGATAAAGTTCAACGTTGAGGTGTTTGATGGGAAGATAAAAGATTTTAGCATATAGTAGTGGATTATGTAGTCGATGTTGGTGCAACACGGACTGATCAAAGTGTTAAAGGCTAGTGAACCTAATTTACTAAAAGGTTGGAAGAAGGTAGAAAGGATGAGTATCTCGAGCAATCCCTAAGGGCAATTCATCTTAGTCTTTTAGGTGATGTATTATGAGAGGTCACTAACAAGGATATTCCAGAAAAGCTATAGCTTAAATTGGAACAAGGTACATGATGAAATGTTTCACAAATCAATTGTATTTGATATAGAATTGTTCATATTCCGTATGAAGGAAGGTACACTTGCTATGTGTCATTTGAATGAGTTCAATAAAATTTCTATGGATTTAAAAAATCTTGGCATTAGAGTCAAGAATGATGATCAAGTGATCATTCTCTTGGATTCTTTACCACATTCATATGAAGGTTTTGCTGACACTTTAATGTATGCATGAAGTAGTTTATTAGTAGAAGATGTCAAGAATCATCTCTAAATTCAAATGAATTGAAGAGGCGTTGGAAGAAAACCCATGGCAAAAGTAAAGTAGATAATTTTATGGTAAAAGGAAGAACCAAGAAAGAAGAAGAAAAAAGAATGGTAGATTTAGATCAAAATCAGTCAAGAATGTCATATGCTACGACTAAAACCAAAGAGGGCACACCAAAAGGATTGTTTGAAGTGGAAAGAAAATGCAAGAGGCAAGAAGAGTCTTCTATCAATGCGATAAACGTGGTTCAATATGAGACTTTTGAAGGGGAGACTGTTATGATGGACACAATAGGTATGTCAGGTAATAAATTTATACTTGAATCTACATGTACCTTTCATATGTGTCTTCCATAGAGAGTGATTTTCTATTTATATGCATGTAAGTAGTGGTACTATAACTTTGGGAGACAATAGAATGATTGCACTTTCAAGAGTCAGTATACCTAGAATCTGCATGTATGATAATATCATTAGAACCTTAAGGGTATGCCATATCTCTAACTTGCAAAAAAGCCTAATTTCTCTTACTCTTTTGGAAGCACAGGGATAGTGTTTTATAGCTAAGAATAGAGTGCTCGGAGTGTCTCAAGGTACTTTGGTTATGATGACATGAAAAATTATAGGACTTCATTATTCATAAGGCAGCTTTGTATTTGGCAATGCTAATGTTGCTAGAAGTTTAGATGAAAAACCTACTGAGTTGTGGCATAAGCGGCTCGGCCATATGAGAGAAAGAGACATGATAGAGAAGTTCAGATGTTGCTTGGACTTGATTGGCTTGCACAAGAAGTGAGACATCCCCGGCAAGGCACTAGTAGATACAATTATCGAGTAGATACAATTATCGTGAAGCTTGACATTAAATATGACAACTTGATAAGATGAGTTGAGAGAAAATTTTGTTATGTATGTCTCACCTTTATTAATTAATGTGATAAGTCTGTGAAGATATACATGTAGGATATGGGGCACATGCAAACATTTATGAGCAAGACTCCATTGGACATGGGAAGAGCATCGACTCGATGAATGGACCAACCACTAATTGCATTCTCTCACTTACCTTGGTTTCTAATGCTCAGCCCTCAATGTCACTCGGGTGCCAGAGAGACGGTTTGGGTCATGTAGGAGATGGATGAAGAAGGAAAATGGAAAAGGGAAAGAAGAAAGGAGAAGGGATTGAAACAAGAGAATGTAATGTGGTTGACAAGAGCGACAAGCTCAAAAATAAAATAAAATGAAGTATAGAGTATTTTATTGTTGACCGTGTGTATCTTAGAGTGGAGAGAACGGTGTGAGCTCGAGCTTCACCTTCTTTAGTTGGCTGATGAAGAAGAGTTTTAACTCAGGTTGCTCTAGTTCCTACACAAATTAAAGACAAATAAACAGGTAAAGAAACTAGTTAGAACTAACTAGTGTATAGTAAAATGTAAATAAAATGGCATAAAGTTCGCAATAGGGTCAGAATGAACCAGATTAGGGTTAGCCCTAACCAATTTTTTGTTTTCTTAAATAGGATGTAATTCAAAAACAAATCAAGAATAAAGTTTAAATGATGCTAGATGATTAAGAATGAAGTACAAAGTGAAAGAGATCAAATCAGAGCAAAAATAGTAATGAAAATGCAATTATGGTGAGTGCACAATCAGACAGGACCGTGGTGACCACACCCTAGCTGTAGGGGGGCATTGGATGTGCCCTCAATCAGGGGCACACTGGACTACTCTAGCACGACTTCGATGTAGAGGCCACCATAGAAAATAGAGAAGTCAGATTCAACTAACATTTTTTGCAAGTGAAAGAAAACTCACCAAAAAAGATTTTGTCTAGAAAATTTCTTGGCACATGCCCCAAGAATTCTATAGAAATTGATGTAAAGTGGCAATGATGGTAAGCACAAATCGGCATTCATTTCTTCTTTTAGCAATAATTTTTAAGAATCAGGGATGTGGGAGGAGATGAAAGAAGGTGGGAGCATGTCTAGAATGAGCTTGGGGTGCTGGAGATGGTGCTTAGTAACCCTAGGTTGTTCAACATGCCTCTAAATATATAGGTTAGAAGAGATGGTCAAAATAAAGAAACTGGTCACATGCCCCTAGTCGGGTCATGGTGATCGCTCCCTTGGGTTGAGGACACACAAAGAGTGCACACAGATTGTACCCCCACTATGGGGGCACACTCAAACTTTCTTCTTACGGCTGCCACCTTCCTCCTCCAACTGATGTTGAAATGAGTGCGCCCTCGACATTAGGGCGAATCAAAATAGTAAATATCACAGATTAAAAATTTTAGAATGCCCAAATCTTGCAAGAGATCGAAGAAACCCTGATTTATACCGATTCTGCTCACTGTGAACCCACGATCTTAGTGGGGTGTGCCCTTAGTGTCCTTAGTTGGAGGCACGCTTAGAGCACCCCCATTGTGGGGCCACTATTAGTGAGCCTCCTATTGGGGGCATGGCTAGTGTGCCCCCACTACGGGGGCATAGTTAGGCCCTTCAGCAAAAAGACGAGCAGCAATTAGAAAGAGCTGATACTTGACTGGAAAGACCCGAAGGCAACAGGGAAGACTCAGAAGGACTCAAAAGTGACTGAAACCACCTGGCAGTGACTAAAAAGGTCTATCACTACCAAAAACATGTGGCAGTGACATGAAAGGCTTGGTGGCAACCAAAAACTTGTAACATGACTCTGAATGTATTTGATGCACTAAAAACCTGATCACAACCCTCGAAGATTGAGCTTTACATATCAGCCATTGATCCAATTTTGTGCATCTAAGGTTAACATGTGGCTCTCGCTCGAAGGATATAATCTTGCTCAAAAAACTTACAGCTTGACTTGGAAAGGGTGTGATGAAACCCTAGGCCATAGGAACTCAATTTCAATCGTAGGAACAAAGTCCTAGGGTTCAAAATCAGGCCATTTTGTCATTTTGCACAATTTCCATTGGAAAAAAACTATTTTTGATTAGAAAGCCTTGGGTTGACTTAGTATGATTCAAAAAGCATTCAATTCAATTTGGCATAATTTGAAAAGCTCTTGGTATAACTTGGAAATCATCATTTTGTCTCAGAAGTGACCCAACATGATTTCAAGTGATGTGATCTTACATATTGCTCATATAATGAGGGTTTTAAGCTCTGAATTAGGCTGATTTTACATGTCTACAGGTTGCCTCCGCATGACGTTGGCTTTGCAAGGGAATGTCACGTAGTGAAGCTCATACATATTGCCATATAATGAGAGTTTTAAGCTCTGAATTAGGCTGATTTTATATGTCTATAGCTTGCCTCACCATGATGTTGGCTTTGCAAGGGAATAACATGTAGTGAAGCAGAACGACTTGTAGAGGAATGTAGTTAAACAAAAGAACTCTTAATAGAATGTAGTAGATAGAAATGGCAATGAACTAAAAGGTTAATGTCCAGGTGTAGATATAGACATGCTCTTCAACTTCATTTGGCAGGATAAACTTCCTCAAGTCTTCCATACAACCACCATCACTACAACAAAATTGTCTTTTACCTACGCAAAAAAAATCCATAGGTAAATGCCATTTTTTCGTAAGTAATTTGAATTACCTACGGACCATCCCATAGGAACGTACGTAAGGCTAGTACATGTAGGTAAAAGTTTTACTTACGGATTCACATACGCCCGTAGGTATAGCACCGATCTATACCTACAAATAATACCCGTAGGTAAAACTTTTACCTACATGTACTAGACTTACATACATTTCTATGGGAAGGTCAATAGGTAATTCAAATTTTTGGATACATTTCATGTTGGTGTTACATTCACCTACGGAAAATGATCTGTAGGTAAATCCATACAAATGACATCCCTGTGCACATTCACAACCGTCATACAAATCATACAATCAACCATGCTCATTAATAACACACTCAAATAAACTTTAAAACATTAACAAATTAACCATTCAAAATCTAGTTGGTTTCACAAACTAAAACCATTGCAACCTTCATAACCTTCTTACAACAGTCAACTTCTCATGACATTCGAAAATACACAATTCAATAGTGATTTATTTTTTACAAATAATAAACTTGTAAAGGCAATCATTAGTTTGCCTGCACAAAATCATACAATTTTAAAAGTAAGTTGTTTTATAAACATACAACACAATGAGTTAAAAGTTTCCAAACTTCAACCATGAATCCACAATAGACAATTTTTAAGAGTATTAGCTGTATGACAACCAGGAGAATTACATTAAACAAATCCAGGATAACACTCTAAAATAGAATACTTTGTCAACCATTAAGAATCTTTATTAATCATATGTCATCAAAAGTAACCTGCAATGACAAGGTAAGAAAGTTACAACAAAATTCTATATTTTTTGTAAACAATATTTAAATATACAACTAAAGATAACTTACATATTCTCTAAACCATTTGATATGAGTTCCAACGACATCATGCATTCTTTGCCTATTATTATCTTTAAAGAACAGAGAGGCATTTGGCTTCTTAACTAGAACAACAGACACTTCATAAAATACATCACCAAGTAATATATCCATCACCAATTTTGTGGGGTTATCACTTATCAAGACCCCTTCGGTGATGCATTCCCATTCCAAGTCCATCAACTTAACCTTCTTTTTTCGTCTTTATGATTAACATAAGTAACATTTCATTACCATACACATTTATTAACATATGTATGTAAAGTGCTGCCATATAAAATAAAACAAGATGGAAACAGTGCTGTCATATAAAATAAAACAAGATTATCTCGAAGAGTTATATTAACATATAGGTATGTTCTAGGGAAAATGTATGCAAAAGAATATGAATGTAAAAGAAAACAATTTGTAGTAGAATGGTATATCTTATGAGGTTCATGATCATAAGAAAAATGTGAAATCTAGTTCTAGAAGATTTTAAATCAATAAAAGAAACACAATACCAACTTACATTGTCTTCGACCGATGTTGGCAGTTTACTTGCAACTGAAGATGGATGTACAGACTTGGACTGTAGTGCAAAAAAAATAGGAATGCATTCATATATACATTGTCAAACATATATTGTATACGAAGAATGAATGAAAATTGAAGTTATATACCTCAACATGGGGATTACCCTCAAGTGTAGCTACCTTTGATTCAAATTTTCGGAGACATTCATGTAAGCTTTTCTTTTCATTCTTCGATCTCTCAACATAATCCCCCCATAGTTGATGTGTTAATGGGACTGTGCCAATACCCCAAATTCTACTATGTTTGTCTTCACCCATAACTTTAGTGAAGACATCATGTTTTGATGCCATACAATGAGTGATGGTAAATGGTTGATATTCTTTTAAAGCCTTGAGTTTACCCTTAATTTGCCAAACCATATTGGAAAATAGATATCAAATTTACAGAAAGGAATATTTAGGTTAACTTACAATTGCTATGGCACATTCATCATTGATTGCCTTCTTGTTCTTCTTTGCATGAGTGATGATGAAGATGTCGGTTCTATCCACATCTTTACCATGTTTACTTTGCTAAAATTTTAACAACAAGCACTTAATAGTCAACATGAAAAAATTCTTGCATCTTATTTTTATCAAAATACATTGATAAAATAAATACTATTAACCTCTGATTTTCTAATATCTACAAAAGATTGAGTTCCAGCACAATGAATTATTTTTTGGTTACTCTTATTCTTCTAATTGACCTCACTCTTTCTCTATAAGTAAACAAATTTCATAAGTTAGGTGTCTATTTCATTCTGAAGAAATAGACACAAAAAATATATTTTACCTGAAATTCGGCAATAGTACATGTTGACTTTGTCGTCTCTCACATCTTAGGAGTAATATGTAATTCGGAAGGTGGGTCTTTTCATTCAAGAACTTCTTCCATAGAGAATATTTGTGGTATTTTCATTTCTGGCCTAGATTTTTCATAATAAAAATCCTTGGAAATTCATCTTCATCGTCAATAACATTTTCTCTACAAAAAATGAAGGATAACATTCATGTAGTGTATTAATATAATATGATTATAGTAACATGTCATAAGTGTAACAGAAAATAAGACATTGATTCAACTTTAACTTAATGAAATCGCATATATCAATAATATTCGATTGTGGCATCTTATCCCAAGATGTAATGTTAATAGGACATTTCTCTTTATTTCTTGCAATTGTTCCCAAAAAGGTCCTTAGTGACCTTCCACCACTCCCAATAGGTTGTCCAAATTTATTCCATTCAACAAAAATTGGTTTGCCATTATTCAATGCATGCACATCGTGAGAGTATGTGCGGCCTCGCATTTTTCTTAGAACAACAACATTTGCATTATCTTCCAACGTCAGAGCATGTGCATCTTTATCCCCCGATTGTGTAGAAGAGGGTATGGAAGACAAGGTAGAGGAGATCAACGTTGACCATATGTAATGACTTTCGCAATAAACATATCCGTATGAAAAATAGTAAACCAATGTTTTGTCATCTATAGTAAAAAGTTCATATTCCTCGTTAATACAAGAATGTAAAAGTAGAATCATAAATTAACAAAGTTTGAGTTCACGGTAAGTACAAAATATGGATACGAAGAGCGAGAAAAGGGCTGTGGAGCACTTTTAAAAAAAAGTAAACATAGTAGAGTGCAAAAAAATCACACTCTAGATTATCTCGTTATTGAGGAACCTAGAAGATGGCAATGTCAATATTACAATTAATTGAAAACATAAACCAAGACAATTAAGAATGAGGATGATAAAAGTCATACTGAGGGTATATAGAATGGAATGGAAGCCAAACTCTTTTTGGTGACCATTTTACCTTTACTTTGGTACAAGTTTTTCAAAAATCTAAAAGGATGATACTCTTGTCATTGACTAACAAGAAATCATTATCTCATTTAAATATATTTGTACCTCCGAATTATTGGCTCTTGCTTTTGTGGCTTAGTCATGACAAGGGAGTCCAAAACAATTATGCATGGATCAAAATCCAACTCAAGTGAATTAGCCAAGTTACATAAGATTAGCAATCGCTAGTGTCCCCTATAATAATGTTTGTGTTAATAAGTAGCAAAGGAAATCACACATGTATCTATCACCAATTAATTTTCACTTACCCATCGACAACAGGGATAATGACATACGTCTTCGAGAACATCTCTTTATGCCTAATTGTATCTATGATCCTACAACTTCCATTAAGATACATAGAAAATAACAAACAATCTACTATTGCTACATTTATTTTGTGGGTTAATTGAAGCAACATCCACATATGGCTACAAAATTTGAAGGATAAATTGTTAGATTAATAAGTAAATTCAAATTTAACATTACACATATGAAGTCTGAAGAATCAAAACTTGTGTCACTTGTTCTTTCAGAAATCTATCCAACCAATAAGAAAAAGAATAACATGCATCAGTGCAAGCCACAAGTAAATAAAAATATCAAAGAAGAAAATGTAAATGTATCATCCTAGTTAAGTTCAATATAATGTAGGGGGTCACCAAAGATCCTAGTTAATAGGCCTAAATATATGTAAACTTGTTTTCTTTTCATTTGATAGCATCACCCAACACAAGAGAAAAGGCCAAAACAAATTTTCCTCTCATTTGAAACATACAGTCCCTTCAAATATGTGAGAAGAAGCACCTCTGCACCAAAACAGAACAAAATGATGTAAGATTCCCAATAAAAGATTAATCGACATTTCCATTTAAATAATGTACTCTATAATCTCTTGAAAATAGTTAGAACTTATTTGTGTGCTTCAAAATTAGTACTTTACAGTTTACATGCAATGTTTAAAATGCTACAAACTTTATACGTTCATCATATCTAAATCACAATTGAATTTTTGTTTACGTACAATATCCAAATTTGTTTATTTGCTTAATTTGGAGTCTCAAATTTGCTAATGTGTATATATTCTTTTAATCTATGTTAGAAGATGAGCTTGAGGATATTTTGATAGAAATATCTGGAACACAGAATGGAACATTATGAACCGTAAGCCTACTAATTCTGAGGCACCACTCTTTTAATATTTCTGCAATCACCTTCTCTTTTGGATTTCTGCCATTATTACTACAAGGGAGTTAAGTAAATATGAGGGTACATTATTTTCTTTGTTGGTAAGAAGGTGATTGTAGGTTATAGGGAGTTTTAATTGACAAGATGCTATTCAAAGGCTTAAATTCTTTGAAGACATCTTTCAAAAACTATGGTTCAGAGAAATCTAAGTAAATAAATGAGATTACGGTTATGGGGAGTTTTCATTGACAAGATGATACTTATCATTCCTTTGTGTTTAAGAAAAAACCATACAATGAGATTAAAAGAAGATCAAAATCATGTAAAAAAGTTAACATGCTCCATGAATTGTTGAAAAAGGTCAGAATCTGCCTTGTTTTTTATTGACTTTGACAAATTGTAGATGTCTACAATGTGTTTGATCTTCTTCAGTTCTGCTGGATTTGATGAAGTACCAGGCCCCTATAAGCCCTTGTCTTGAGAGATGGCACCATCAGTAGTAAATGATAATGTCTCCATTACTTTCTTGTCCTTGTTTGCATAAAACACATCAATGAAGTATAGAGACTACATGATATGAATGTTCATTACTAGAGAAAAGACAAATATAATATGGCAACTTACATTATACCTCAATCCCATCTATATCAGATCTAAAAACTAGCATTTCGATCAAGTCATTATCATTCATGTTATTTGTTGTTTGCTCATGAGAGGTGGGTTGTATATCTAGGAAATCAACATTTTCTTAAAAATTATGACTTGATAGGTTGTAAAAATCACGTGGAGTTGTCTTCCTAACCACATACCATCCAACATTCAAGGGATTGTCTACATACCAGACTTGTTTAGCTTGTGATGCCAAGATATAAGGTTCATCTGTTCTTAACTTACATGATAGATTCACTAGTACAAGAGGTCCATCAAGTTTCACCCCTCGATGCACATCTATCCAATCACACATAAACAAGACAATTCTCATGTGGCCATAATAGTCAACTTCAAAAATCTCTTCAACCACACCATAGTAAGTAATATTTTTTTCAATGTCATTTGTGGTTAAAGATCCACTTGCAGTTAATACAACACCAAAATTTTGTGTAACTCATTATTTTTTTAAGGTTTCTTGCGTGAAACCGAAAACATTAACTACATATGACTCATACTTCCTAACCACCCCAATTGGGAGATCTTTAATCCACCAAAGATAAGATGACATGTGTCCACTAGTCAACTCTTGTAACTTGTGCACCTGAGAAAAAAAAATGAGGTTCAACACATTATATTGTGGTTTAAAAAATATGTCATTATTTAACACGGACATATCTCCATATTCCGAACTCAAAAAAATCCACAAAAATATGCGTTAGAATCCTCATCGATAAATATTCCAAAACATCTAACCTAATATCCAGGAAAAATTTCAGTCAACCGCAAAATGAGGAAGAAGACGCGACAGTCACTGAGATTCTGTAGTAGAAATCATCATTTTGCAACGAGGATACCTCCTTATCTCGAAAGCCAAATATTCTCAAAAAATATAATTTAGAATCCTCATCAAATGATGTTTCCAAATATGTATATATTTTTTATATAAAAATTCTCTAACATTGAAAATATAGGAAGAAACAGTTTGGCGCCACCAGACTCCACAGAACCTTAGTTTGCTGAAAAAAATCAAAAATTCTCTCCCTCTGCCGCCGTTCAAAGCTGGAAATCAAGATAAAAAGTTAGGTAATCACATTACCCATATCTTAAAGTTTTTAAAGTCTCAATTTCTTCTGTGGACGGAGATTTCACAAAATCCCCAAATCCGAGTGACGGTTCGGGCATGACAGAAACACCAACTTTTGGGGCTTCTCCCGAACTACACAGAGATCGAAACATCTAATAGTTTGTGGTTCTGGAAATACCTATATCATGAGATTCTATTAAAGCCAATAAACCTTTTATCTGGGTCATACACAGATTATGGCGACCTTGTTAAAACAGACATTTGCACAGATTCGGAAACACAAACTACATGAAATAATGTCGATTCGACATTTGTTTTGACTGAGATTTGAACCTGGCTCTGATACCACTAAAAGTAATCATCCATAAAAATTTGGTACAATGTTCTATGGGTTCCTTTATAATCTGTCTCAATCGGAACCGAACAACGAAAATCGAAAACTGATCAAATCGGGTTCGAATATACCTGATAGAGATTCATATAATCCCATTGAAAGAAAAGAGATGAGCTTATCAAGCTCTTCAAACCATTCCAGTGTCCGGTCTCCAGCAGTATCCACACGAACTTCATCCACAACAGGTTCTCCCTTCGCACCGGCCTCGAGAACTCTTCCCGAACAGAGCTCCATCGACCATGGACACCTTCTAGAGAGAAGAGGAGTTAGGGAGGAGGCTTGGGACGTACTTTTTACCCTTGACTTGATAGGGTTTGGCTGAAACTATTAGTATTTAAAGAGTATTTTATAATTTTCCATAAAAACCCAAATCTCTATAAATTACGCCCTTGCCCCTATACTTGTGGATAAGTCCTTTTGTGTGTGACTCACTAGGCCCAATAGCCTATTTGGTTGAGGCCTAAATAAAATAGAACAATTCTATTTAATTTAATTGAATTTGTTATCCGATAACAGATTAATCGGCCTACCGATCATGAAGGGTACAAGCCACATCCCATGATCCCAAATGGCTATGGGGATAATCTCATCTCCACTGAGCCTTTCCTTCATCAGTTATCACATGAATATAAACTCTCATCCATCCAATGTCCTGGTCTGAAAGGAGTACGACATCAACTGTCAACTCCTTAGTGTACCGACTCTATAAGATCCTGTACTCGAAATTGGATCAATTGGAAAACTCCTTTTCCAATCATCTTATCTACCTTGGCCAGGGATTTAGAGTACTATCCCATAGGACATTCACTCTCACTTACCGAGAGTGGACGATCACTTGTTGTCCGCTCAATTACCTACATCGGGTTTTCCTGGTACCCAATCCATCGCTACACTGGACCATCTAAACAGTGATCCATAAGTCAATGGTTAAAGCACAAGTTCCACCCAACAAGGTATCTTTGGCGACTCAGGTCAAAGGTCCAATCATGCAACCATGATGATAAAAAATCTTGACTGACATTTTGGTAAGATGCCATTCAGGGTTTCTAATTTGGTCAGTTCAGCGAACTCATTCAATTAATGAGCACCTGTATGTGTATCTCAGTGTCTCCACACTAATGACCAATGAGATCGGTCATCCTCATCACATGAGAATATATCACATACACTAGTCTATCCAGATCCTTAATGTCCCATATCAAATATCCTATGACTAAGAACATTTAGATCAAATACCTCTAGATGATCAATCTCATTATCATAATCTCATCATGATTTAATCATCATTGTATTTGATCAAGGACTTCATTATGATATTCGCATCTAATAAGAGATTATAATAAAAATTTTCCTAATTAATTGAATGAGATATATCTAAAAATGTCAAATTATATCATATATGATTGACTTGTAGGGCATACATTTCTATCAGATACAACCGGCCTGATCATGAAGAGGAATACTCCACATATGGGAACTTACAGAGGCCTTGGCAGAAACCAACTAAGTCAACTAAGAAGAAATATCCTAGAAAAGAAGTCGGAATCCACTAAGAGGGTTTGGTGGAAGCTAATGGTGTGTGAGACAGTGAGCCCCTGCCTTGAATGACCTATGGGTCGGACAAGTCTGATGCCCAATGCAATTATAAAATGCAAAAGAAGAGAAGTAGAAAGGAGGAGGAGCAGACAATCAAACAAGCATGTGATATGAATGAGATGCTAACAAATCAAATATGAAGTAAACAAACATGCAATCAATAAAAGCAAACAACTAGCAACTAGAAACTAGACCTTGGTTCGCATGGGAGCCGAATGAAGAATGCCAAAAGGTAAGAGAAACAAAGGTTGACGGATCTGAAGGTAAAGTAAGTGAGTGGTCCACGTGGGGACCAATATGAGAACGAGTTGGTTCACGCGGAAACTAGTTTGAAGTAGAAAAAGGTGTTTCGTGTGGGAACCGGTTTGAATAACAATTGAAAATAAAAGAGGGTCATGCAGCGAACAATTTGAAAATGAATTAACCTACAAATAAAAGGAAATAACTAATATGAAAAGAGGTAAATAACATTTGGTTCACATGGAACCAAGTGTAGAAGAAAGTTGGTTCATGTAGGAACTAGCTTTTAATAGCAAAGGTTGGGTAACATGGGGACTGGCTATAATAAAGGAAAAAAAATAAAAAAAGAACTTGACATGATAGATATGATAAATGAATAAAAATTATAAAATTTTTAAATAAAATTGAATCCAAAAAGATGGAAAGAAGGAAGAGTTCACGTGAGAACCGATCTAGAACTAGAACTACTTGCACATAATCATCAAGCATACATCGTTAAAGACATTGCTTGTCCTACCATGGTCGTCACAAAGTTGTCAACTTCAGATTTGAGGTTGTGTCCATATTGTCATCTCAAATGTGAGAAAGGATCCCTTCACCACCCACACTCACTTTAATCCACAAACATTTGACTCTTGACATCACTTGGATGTCAAAGAGACAATTTAGGTTATGTGGGAGAAAAAATTTGAAATAAACAACAATTAAATGGAGCTAAATAAAATAAGAAAGTGTGGTAGATAGGAGCTGCAGGCTTCAATTTATACAAAAATTAAATTACATAGAGAATTGACTGTGTATGTGTACCTTAATAAGAATGTGAATGCGGGTTCTAGCTTCTCCTTCTTCAGCTAGCTGATGAAAAATAGTCTTTAACTTATGTGTGCTTGATTAAAGAGAATAAAACAAGTTAAACAACAATTATAACTAAGTCGAGTGTAGTAAATGTAGAGAGGATGACATTAAAAATGACAATTAATGTAGAACTGATTGGTTTCGAGGTTATCCCTAACCTTTTTTGTTTTTTCTAAAATTAAAATTAATGCAAAAACAATGTAAAAATGCATAAAATATGATGATGAATGAATAAATAATAGAGTAGAAGAGAAATAAATCAAATATGAGCCCAATTGATAGAGAATTTATGCAACTCATGGCAGAGGAGGATGTTGGTCCAAAACTGGAAACTGTCGACATGACTTTGTTCAAAAACACACCATGATCAGCACAGATGTTGGAATTGATCCCCATTTGTAAAAAAACAAAAGAGGACTAGGAGCAGAAGTACTTATCTTTAGACAACTCTGGCAGCATGTACTTCCAATCATTTGTAGAGGTCTAATAAGAGAAACTAGCCAAATGGACACGAACTATGCTCTCTCTCTCTCTCACTAAACTCACTAAATTCTCTTCTAAAAATTACTAAAGCTTAAGAATAAACAAGGATAACAAGTTGGGGAGCCTAGGAGTTGAAATTCCAACCTCTGGGATATCTGAAAGTCATCCCAATTTATAGACAGAAGAGAAGATGCAAAAATGGAAAAGATAGTCCCATTCGCCCCCCATTTGGGGTTGCATGCGCCCTCGCCTAGGGGCACATGAAACATAGCAATAAAATCTTCGAATTTGACCATGATTCAAGTGGCAAATAATATAAAGTCCTAAGTGCCTCATGCCCTGCCTTGGGGGCACATGTGCCCTCCTCTAGGGCACGTATAAAATAGTAAGAAAATCTAGAATTCCAACCATGATTCATCTGGCAATGAATAGAAAGGCCTAGGTGGCTTGCACCTTCCCTTGAGGGTGCATGCACCCTCCCCTAGAGGAATGTGGAAAATAGACTAAAATCTTTTTAATAATTTAGAATATGATCGAGTTGCTAAATGGGAGGAATCCATGCGCCACCCTAGGAGAGCGCATGCGCCACCCCCCACCCACCTAGGGCACATAAATTTTAGGCAATAAATCAAATTTGGAATGTTATGGTTGAAATAAGCAACTTGAATCAAAGTTGGAACATGGGGGTGCATGTGTCCCCGACTAGGGGTGCATGACCATGCACCCCCAACCAAGAGTGCATGGCCATGTGCCCTTAAAGGGGGGCACGTGTGTTCTGAAAGCTCTGAAAAAGCTCTGAAATGGTATACTAAGTACTAACATCTAGAAAGACATGACAAGGACTTAAAAGACTTGACCTTCTTTATGGAAGCCTTGAAATGTCAATTATCAAGTCTCAAGATGAATCAATCATGACGGACGATGCCCAGAATAACCAAGCAGCATTCAAAAAGATAAATCATGAACAATAATTCACTTGGTGTAAACAAAATCTTTGTGAAATTAAACATTGGTCATCGAGCCAGCTCTCATGCGGATGTGCGGCTCTCATCGAAAGGTAAATTTTCATTTGGAAATCTCTTGGAAACATCAGTCATGATTAGACAAAAATCTAAATCAGAGAAAGACTTAGCATGATTCAATATGATGCAATCGCATGTATCGCCCTATAGAACAAGAGTTTTATGATTTGAATTAGGCGAATTTTGCTTGTTTACAATCTTATGAACCCAAACGGCTATAGGGATATCCTTATCTTCTATGAGCCTTTTTACTATCAGTTACTGCACATATATAAACCCACATCTATTTAATATCCTGATTGGAAAAGTGTACAACATTGACTATTAATTCCTTAGTTATATTGACACTATGAGATCTTGTACTTAATATTTGATCAATTGTAAAACTTTTTTTCTAATTATCCCTTCTACCCTAGTTAGAGCTTTAGAGTACTATCCCATAGGACATTCACTCTCACTTACCTAAAGTAAACGATCTCTTGCTGTTCGCTCAATTGCCTCCACCAGGTTCCTCTTGCACCTAATCCATCATTGTATTAAACCTTTGAGTCGGTGTTCCATAATTCAATAGTCAAAGCATAAGTTTTGTCTAACAAGATATCTTTGGTGACTTGGGTCAAAGGTCTAACTATGCAACTATGATAATAGAAAACCTTGATTGACAGTTCAATAAGATACAATTTAGAGTTTCTAATTCGGTTAGTTCAATAAACTCATTTCACTAATGAGTACTTGTTTGTATATCTTAGTGTCTCCACACTAATGACTAATGAGATTGGTTATTCTCATGACATGAGAAGAAATCACATACACTAATTTATCTAGATTCTTAATGTCCCATCTCAAAGTTTTATCACTAGAAACATTTAAATTACTTACCTCTAAATGATTAATCTCATTATTATGATATCATCATGATTCAATCATCATTACATAGAATTAAGGACTTTATTACTATGTATGTATCTAATAAGAATTAATAATGAATATTTGTCTAATTAATTGAATGATATATTTTTAAAAATATCGAATCATATCATATATGATTGGCTTGTAAGATATACATTTCTATGAGTTAATATCTTACTTTGACTAGTAGAATTGACCATCGGATATCAATTTGACAGTGCTAAAAATGAGGATAGTAGAAAAAAAAACAAATATAAACAGCAAGAAGACAATGACTTAACATGGTATGGCAAGGTAGTGTCCCTTCCTATATCGATGTGTGATGACAATCAGAATCTTTCACTAAACTAAGAGAATATTACAAGAATTTACTTTATCCTTGAGAGGAACAAATCCTCATTGAAAGCTCTCAAATGAGCATGGCTCTTCTCTCTCTCTCTCTCTTTAACACATGAATGGATCTCGTATTGTTGTCCATGATGCTCATGGTGGTGGCTTCTAATGATAGAGTAGTGCTCTATTTATACACATACGAAGGCCAACTCATGTTCTCATGAAGTTTGCACATTCTTATCCATGTAGTAGAGATGTGCATAGAATCAACATCAAAGGAGATTCCATCCCGGTCATGTATGCATCCCACGTCTCTTGTGAAATCATGTTACATGGACTTTCCACGTTAATGCAATTGTATGGGCTTCTCAAGTGAATGGGATTTGCCTTTTTCGTTAAGATTAGAAGGCTGGGGCATATGTAACACCACATGTTGTAACTATAGAAGAAATTGATCAAACACTATAGAGTTGGATGCACACAAGAAACGAGAGGATTTACAGAGAAATTATCTTTATTATTAATACAATAGTACAACTCTTTTTTAGTAACTCTCGACACCTAATATCCTGAACAAGCTACCAACCTGAGTTATTTATAAGGAAAATAACCTAAAATGCTACTCCAACTAGTACTCTTTTATTCTCTATCCTAAATCCTAACCCAACTCAGATAGCCATGATTTTTAGCTTATTAACCACCATGTCCTATTCCCACTTAACCGATTTAACCCACCCATTGACTTATGGGGTGTTTGGTTACATGATAATAGAAGTTTTTATTTTAATTTTTAAAAATTGTAAGAAAACTTGTTAAAAAAGGTGTTTGGCAACCTTGACAATTTTATGTGTTGAAAGTGATTTCCTTCTTAAACAAAAAAAGAGGGTCTCACCTCTTTTTTTTTTCTTGTGGTCTCCCACTTTGTTTGGTCATGAATGATGGTAACTCTTTTTTGTTATCACATCACTCCAAACACGATAATTTTATGTCATGAGTTGGTTCACTTTTTATTTTAATATAATTTGTTATCATGGGAGTGTACAAAAAATTATCATGCAATCAAACATCCCATTAACACTTATGGGGTGTTTGGTTGCATGATAATGAAGGTTTTTGTTTTAATTTTTAAAAATTGTAAGAAAACTTGTTAAAAGAGGTGTTTGGTAACCATGACAATTTTATATTTTAAAAGTGATTGGTTGCATGATAATTTTTTTGTACACTTTCATGATAAAAAATTGTATTAAAATAAAAAGTGAAGCAACTCATGACATAAAATTATCATGTTTGGAGGGATGTGATTACAAAAAAGAGTAACCACCGCACATGACCAAACAAAGTGGGGGACCACAAGAAAAAAGAAAGAGGTGAGACCCTCTTTTTTTGTTTAATAAGAAAATCACTTTCAAAACATAAATTTATCATGGTTACCAAACACCTCTTTTAACAAGTTTTCTTACAATTTTTAAAAATTAAAACAAAAACATTTATTATCATGCAACCAAACACCCCATTAGTTGTGTAATATGTGACCGCCAACATGTGCACAGTGTTCTATTTATAGAGTCTGAGGGAAGTTGGTAGGTTGGTTTAGAACATATAATGTGAGGTGAATGTGATCTTATATTTAAAGCAACTAGTAGAGTTGTCCAACATTTTAATGGAACCCGCAATCTGTCATAGATTAGAAATTGTAAAAACATTTCTAATATTATATTAAGTCAAAAATGTGATTCATTTCAGGTTTTGGCAAACACAAACCTAACCTGGAGCTAAGAGCTTCTAGGCTCTCCCAAGTGAAGCCAATAGGTCTTTAGCTAGGCTGCGTTTGATTTGCTTCATATATAGGGATGAGCTCCTTTTAGATATTTCTAATCATTTAGAAGCTCACTAAATGCACTGGATTTCTTCTTGCTTTTGTGTAGCAAAAATATATAATAAAATTTGAAAATGAGACAAGGATACATAAAATTTGTTTCATGAAATCTATCAAAACGAACATGAGTTTTTTGCGATCTTGACGAAAATCTCTTACACAATCTAAACCAAATGCAACCTTAGCTCCAATTGTCCATGCATGTTGGATGACCCTTGAAAGTGCTCGAGTGAACTAAGCCAAAGCATCTTGGTTTTCATTAGAATGAAAGGGGATGGGATGACCGTGATGCACACGACACAACACAAACAAATGTAAGGAGAAGATATCTCCACACACCTTGACAATGATTGTCGAAGATTGTGCTCTTCCGAAAAGTAGACATATTAAGGGTGCATTTGGTTCATAAGAAAAAACAAAAAATTTTATTTTACATGGAAAATAAAATAAAAATCTTTTAGTTGGCATGTCTGAAAATAAGTTTTAAAAATATTTTTTAGTTATTTGTAAAATATTTTGACATCAGTTTAGTTCCTTAAAAATATTGTTGCCATAAGTAAAAGAAAAGCATCATTTCTTCAAATTTTATCTTATATGTGTATGTTAGAAGCAAATTAATTTGTACATATTAGTATGTGTTCCTTATATAATTAATATTATCAAAATAATTAAAAATAAAAAATATTAAAAATATCATGAACAGAAAATACTCCCAACTCTTTCGTGGAACCTTGTCATTCCCTCCCACCTATGGTGAAATATAGTGCTTTTGAAAAACGGCATGTAGACTTGTTTAAGGGGACGCAAGAATCGTCGTTTTACGGAGTAACCAAACAAAGTTTCTATTGACCCTCATTTTTAAGAGGACGTCTAAGATTTCGAGGAAAAGTAGAGTCAAGTAGCCTAATCTACGAAGTTCTAAATCTACCCTAATGGAGTGTTTCGCTGTATGATCAATTGAGTTTTTATTGTAATTTCATATTTTTATAATAAAATTTATTAAAAGAGGTGTATGCAGACTATTACAAATTTATGTCTTTATAGTGATTTCATTTCTAGACAAAATAAAGGTTTCACCTTTTTTATCTTGTTGACTCTCATTTTTTGTCATACGTGTCACTCACTCTTTTTTGTTATCACATTCCTCCAAACATTGACAATTTTACATCATGGGTAGTTCATATCATGGTTTGCTAGATCAAGACTCAGGTCATAACTTGGTTAGAAATTGAGCCGATTGGGCTGACCCGAGGGTGGGATCCCCACAAGTAGCAACCCGATTGCTGGGTATCAGGACCCAGCGACTAGGTCATGCGACCCCAAGATTTTAGGGGGATCCCCCATGGGGAGGGGAGCAAGGGGGATTTTTGATGCCCCCTTGCTCCCTTGGGGGCCCTTCATCCCACCCGTCCCCGCCTTCATTTCTATATAAGGCCCCCAAAGGAGGCCCTTCATCCCACCCGTCCCCCCCTTCATTCCAACCCTCTAAGCTTTAGATTTTTAGGCTCATTCCCACCCCTCCAAGACCCTTAGTTTATTTAGTGAAGGTTGAGTCGTTTACTTGTTTTTGAATTATTATAATCCTTTCACTTGTTTTTTCCTTGTTGTTTACTTTGATTAGCCATGTCTTCTCCAATCATGGCAATGAAATTACTAGGTCGACACGGAATGATCCGACTTGGGCACATTGCACTTTGCTATTTATAATGACTAAGAAAGTACAATTAAATATTGTGATAAAGCTATGCATGGTGGTATTTTTTGATTAAAACACCACCTTGTCAGAATAAAGGGTAACATGCTCCCGTGCTCTCATACTCTACCAAAGGTAAGAGCACAATTCTGACGACATCTACAAGTATTGGAAGCAATGAAGGGAACTTCAAAGTGGCATATGGATATAGTTCGGGAAGAAATTACCGAATCGGTAAGACATTCCATACATATACACGGGACCTGACAATAGTGTACGGACATTCTTCTTGATGTAAGTCTCGAAAATGGTATGCACTATGTACGCTTACTCTAAAAACTACTAATTAATTACCTTGCTTACTTATGGTGTTTGAAAATAGAGGATCTCTATGGGCTATGGAGACAAGTCGGAAGTCATTTGCTGGCAAAGATGTTTTGTGCTACACCGACTAATCAATTGGTCAAGGATCTAAGAATAGAAAGGGATCAAACACATTGGTGGAGAAGGAGATTCATGATCTCACTCGAGATGATGCCCCAAGAGTGAGTCTTGTTAAACCCGTTGTCACCCAACCACAGCACCGCCAAACATTTATATTAATGGCGTTGAAGATGTAAAATATGCAAGGAGAAGATTGGACAGGTGACATCAAGGTGATTCATCCATCATAGCATACTGGTAAATGTTTCCAAGAGACCATACTATGAGAAACATGATCGACACCATCGATGATGTTAGAAAAGAAGTGATTGAACGATACAAGAAACTACAATAGTTTAGGGCAACAAATGAATTATTTGATGATGTCAAAAGGGTCATCACAAGGATGCTTGGTGTTGATGACCGGTTAATAATTACCTGCAACAATATGTTTCACTACAGAATGCAGTATAATCATTTTGGTATAGCAAGAGTGGAGTGAGCTGTTATGATCTTAAGTTCGGGTACATATCAATCAATTCCTATCCAGTACCGAGGCTAAACTTCATGCTATGGTTCTAGCTATCACAAAACTTATTTGGCTTACTCAATTGCTTAAAGATCTAACTCTAGTACTTCCTCATTCTCCAACAATTTGGTGTGATAGTATTTCATCAATCTATCTCACGGCTAACCCAGCTTTCAAGGCATGAACAAAATATGTGAAAATAGACTTCCACTGCATTATGTAGATAGTCTTGGACAAGATGAACACATCTCAATAAAGGATTAGTCACGGACATTTTTACTAAAGCTTTCCTCACTATGCAATTTGATTGTATAAGGGACAAGTTAAATGTCTAACCATTCTTAACTTGAGAGGGGTGTTAAGAGTATTGATTTTCCAATTGAACCAGAATGCGGTGGCATTAGGATTGTTACCTATATGTACACTCTAGCTGTTTCTTTCCATGTCATTTATATTCATATAAATATAAGGAAAGAAAGGGTGGGTTGCCTGAGGACTACCAATTTTCCCACTTTAGTGTTCTATTCTCTCTCTCTCTCTCTCTCTCTCTCTCTCTCTCTCTCTCTCTCTCTCTCTCTCTTCTCTCTATGCTTCAGCTCCTCTTAGATCTACATTGATTTTCATCATCATCTTCAATCTGCTTCGGAGAACCTACATCTGCTATTGTCAAGTAGTGCTGATAGAAATGTATGCCCTACAAGCCAATCATATGTGATATGATTTTACATTTCTTGTAATATCTTATTCAGTATAAATGGCATATTCTTCATTACTTGCACTATTTAGATGCGTCTATCGTAATGAAGTCCTAGGTTGCATGCAATGATGATTGAATCATGATGAGATCATGATAATGAGATCAATCATCTAGAAGCATGTACCCTAAATGTTCCTAGTCGTAGGATCCTCGAGATGGGACATCAAGGATCCAGTAAGACTAGTGTATATGATTTCTTCTCATATGATGAGACTGACCGATCTCATTGGTCATTAATGTTGGGACACTGAGATACATGTACAGGTGCTCATTAGAGTAATGAGTTCACTGAACTGACCATTATAGAATCCCTGAATGGTATCTTACCGAATCGTCGATCGTGGTATTCTATCATCACGTTGCACGGCTGGATCTTTGACCCGAGTCGCCAAAGATGTTCCGTCGGCGTACCATGTACTTTGACTATTGACTTACGGATCACTTAGTATCGTGGTCCCGTATAGTTAATGGATTGGGTATACGGGAAACCCGCGAGGCAATCGAGCGGACAATAAGGGATCGTCCACTCTCGTAGGAGAGAGAATGTCCTATGGATAGTACTCTAAATCCTTGGCCAAGGTAGATAGGATAATTGGAAAAGAGTTTTCCAATTGATCTAATTACGAGTACAAGATTCCATAGTGTCGGTATATTCGGAGTTGATACCAATGCCGTACTCCTATCCGACCGGGACATTGGATGGACGAAGTTTTATATCCGTGTGGTAACCGATGATGGAAAGGCTCTTGGAGAGGAGTTTATCCCCGAAGCCGTTTTGGGATCATAGGATGTGGCTTGTACCCTTCATGATCGGTAGGCCGTTAAATCTATTATGAGATAATAGATTTAATTTAAAAGAAGTTATTCTTTTAATTAGGCCTCAACCAAATGAGCTATTCCTAGTGGGTCACACACATAAGGGTTAATCCATAAGTTTTGGGGGCAAGGGTGTAAATATAGAGACAAGAGGGGTTTTTGTGAAAAATCTCCAAATTCTCTATATAATAGCGACCGAGAATGAGCCCCACAAGACAAGGCTGCAAAATTCGTCCCTACCTCTCTCCTTCACATTTTCCCATGCTGGAGGCCGTCGAGAGTCGATGGGACTTCATCCGGGGCGAGTCGGAAGGTCCGACGCGAAGGAGAACCCGACTATGGAAGCGGCTCGTGTGGATACGACTAGAGGCCGCACACTTGAGTGGCTGAACGAGCGTGAGAACGCTCGATCTTCTCCGATCTTTAGGGATTATTTGAATCCCACAAAGGTACGTATTCGAAATCGTTTCGTATATCGGTTTTTGGCGACGTCGTTCGGTTTCAATCGAGACCAAGACAATGATATACAGGGAATCGTAAATTTTACGCTGCGCCAATCTGATTGGACCGATTCCCAACAGTGGTATCAGAGCCAGGTTGAAGTCTCGTTCGATTCCGACGTCGTTTCGACGTCGTTTAATATATTTTATGTTTTCCCGAATCTGTACAAACGTCCATCTTGACGGAGTAACCATAAATTGTATGTGATACGTTTTGGAGATTGGTTGCCTTTGAATGAATCTCTTGACAAAGGGCTTTGCAACGCCGCGAACCGTTCGAATTTTGGACCATCGGAGTGTCCGCATGGTTCGAAAGATGGTGATTTCGTTTACGAATTCACCGTTCGATTTGGGGATTTCTTGAGATCTTCTTCCATGGAGACATTTGATGTCTTATAGATGGCTTAGAAGATAGGTAATACGATTAACAAGAGTTTCCCATTGTTCTTTGGCTTCGAACGGCGCCGTCGGAGGTCGATTCAAAGTTTTTCCGACGGGGAGAAACTTTAGGGCCGGCGGTGCTTTTTTCCTATTTTCCTGTTGATTGGGATTTTTTCACGGAAAGAAAATAGTATCTTTGGATTCATTGTTCGATTTAGAATCGATTTACTATTTTTTGGAATTTTTAAGAGACTGAAAAGTCCAGATCTTGGAAGGTCTTGTCGTTCCCTCCATTGGCGCCGTTTCTCTGCGTTGTCGAGCGGGGAAGACGACCGACGGGACCCGATAAGAGGATCCGTCGGCGCCGGTCAACGCGGTTTGACCGCGGACGCCGCGCGCGGTTGGCGCGCCCGCGCTCGTTCAAAATAAAAAAAAAAAAAAATTTTTGAACTACCGCTCACGCGGCTTGCAGGCGCGCACCCGCGGCGCGCGGGAAGCGCTGTGCGCCGGCGCACGGATGGCGCAGATGTGGCGGCGCAATGCGCTCCTTAATTTTGATTTAAAATTGTTTTAAATCAAAATAAAAATCCTAAAAATGCCATAAAAATTTCATAAAATTTGTGAAACATTCTCGAAATATCATATAATAGATTATCAAAGTGTTTGATGATCTTTTATATGGTTTTCGAGCTCCATTGTCATAGATTCATTCATTGTTAAGTTTTTTAAAATTGTTTTAAAAACTTAACTTGAGAAATTAATGTCTAAATTAATTATGTAAAATATGATTATTCAGAATTATGATTAGGACATTGATTTGGCACTTTTGTATAGTTTTGAGAATACATATATTGTCCAAATTGTTTGGAGTTACTTGTTTATGCCACATAAATTGTTTATATGTTATTTCATGTTATTTACTTCATTTAATAATTCGACAAGCATGAAATTGAGAATTTCAAAACATATGATGTATATTTTATGATATAATAGTTATATCATATAATTACCATGTATTCGCACTATGTTCATTTGATGGTATGTATGTGTGAATGCTTGGATGATCAGCGGACTAAGTGTATGTCATGATGATGCTTGTTTGAAGTTGGCATGTAATTAAGGGCTCGCGTGCCTAATCTTCTCTCTTATCAATTCTGATTGTATATTCTACGTCCCTCTAAAATGTACTCCCTTGATTAAGATCAAGGTTTCTTATTTGATCAATGTACATTTATGGGTTCCGCGTACTTTAATGCTCTTGTAATGACAAGAAGACCGATCGAGGTGGAGAAGAGAGAGGAATGCAAGGAGAAGAGTTCTTCAAGGCATGATAATGGCTTGTCAACACCGCATAGGATGCCGAATCCTTTAATGCATACCAATCGGCTCCGGCCATGCATTAATGTGATGAAAGTCCATGATCATCTATTTAAATTTTGCATATTAGATATGTATGTGTGTGTGCTAGATACCTTAGATATATGGTATTCAAAGGTATACATATATATGTAGCACATACTATGATGAGACTAAAATAAAAAACCCCTCGTTTAAATTAGGTTGATATGCGTGAGACCTTAAGAATGACTCACGTAGCCTTCCGTTGTTATGGTCTCGATGAGCCAATCTTAGATTGGGTGAGTTTGTTGTGTTTTCCACAAGGCTCACTCAGCAAGGGATTGGTGATCGTGGCCAAGGCTTAAAGCCGAACCTTGGGGTGGACCATTGGCATGGCCTTGTTGTGTTTCCCACAAGGGCTGTGTTGAGAATCCATACCCGTAATGTAACAAGCGGATTTGACCTAACTAGAGTATATGACTTGTTGTGTTTCCCACAAGGTCATGACTCTAGAGGCTAAATGACTAAGAGTTGCAAGAGTTGCAACTAAGAAAAGTTGCCTACCTATTAAGTATGGGATGACTTGTTGTGTTTTCCACAAGGTCGTCACCATAAGGTTAATAGGATCTCGGCCCCCACTAGGATATCATCGTGTTATCCCGTCTTGCATAATGAGGGTTATGCAAATTCGTCGAAATTAAGTGGGAGCATAAATTAGGATAAAAGACCATATCTTAATTTACATTGAATATCCGCAATATTTTCTAAATAGAATTATATCTCCGTTATAGTAACCATCGCTATCTTGCATACTTGAAGTCATTAGGCTCATTTATATTAACTTCCTTGATCGGTTTAGAATCATGAGAAGTGTTCTCATGGTCGACCATGTAACTAACCTACTGGGAAGTGGGTGCCTACTAATAATCTAATATAAGTAAGAGAAGATGAGATCTTCATCTCATTGTAAAGATGTATTGTTTGCCTTACACTAAATGTTAGTCTCTATATGAAGTTTAGAGGCAACATAGATAGATAGATATGAGATCTATCATGACTCATGGTGATGAGCAAATTTAAGGCAAGATTAAAATAACAATACATCTTCAATACTTCTTGTTGGTAAGACCAATTAAAAGAAGTAAGATCATTAGATGAGAAAATGAAGGCATAGTTAAAAGTCAAGAAGTTGGTCGAGGATATTAAGCCCAAAAAGGACATAGGATTGCTCTTCTACTACCATGATGATGATTGGTGGAGAGTATATTTAATATATATATTGCAAAGAAGGAGCTTGAGAAGCCTGCATCTCAAAATTGACTTACTTGTTATACACATATACACATCAAGTATAAGATACTATTTGTGTATATTATAGTATAAGATACTAAACATATGTCTTATGGTATAAGATACCAGTATGCTGTGTATCTTGTATGAGATATTAAATATACATATCTTCTATAAGATGTTATATATGCATTTATTGGTAATGAGATACTAAATATGCATCTTATATCTACAAAGGTTGCAGTATAATGACAAGTAAATGAAGGCTTGATGTATAAAGATTAACCTACATATACAAATGGTGCAAGAGTTGTATCATTGATAGTGGAAGGTACAAATCTTTAGTAGCCTTTTAGGGTGTTTTTATGATGAAGATTGTTGGTTTTATCTCGTATATGAACAATATCAATATTTCCTACTTGAATAAATATTGATTTATTTTGAGTTATGGAAATGATAATTGTTCTAAGATTATGAATGGCAAAATGTTTGCTAGTGGGAGATTAGTAAATAATTTACTCATATGAGATATGGAAGCTCTCATGGTATGTGCGAATGCTCCTCTTAGAGGAAATGGGTTGATATAGATCAATCTATTTCTTTAGCTTAATATAGACATGGTCATATCAATGAGAAAAGACTCTAAGGAGTTCCATATAGATGGAAACATAAAGGCAAATGATTCTCCGAATCATTAACCAAATATGAGTCTTATCTCATTGAAAAATGACTATCTCTCCATTTACTAGAAATGGAGGGTGTGACCAAGGAGTTAATAGAACTCATACATTTGGATGTGTATTGGTCCGTGTCTATTAAGGCTAAAGATGGACATTCTTACTTATCCTTAATAGATAATTTCTCTAGGCATAGATATGTGTGCTTGTGAAGTACAAATATGAGACTTTGAGAAATTGTCTAAGGTAATAAATGAAGTAAAGAATAAATGGAAAGAGTATTAAAGCTTTTTGATTAGGTCAAGGAGTGAAATACTTAAGTACTAGATTCACACATCATTTGAAGGATAATACAACTTTATCTTAATGGACATCTCCCTATAACCCTTAGCTTACTTCAGTAGTAGAAACAAGGGTGATTGTGTCATGTGTGACATGACACAAGTAATGACAACTTTTGAAAAATATTCCATGTCTATTTAGAGCTAAGCACTCAATATAACCACTTTGTGTTAGTACCTTCTAATTTATTTTGATTATTTCATATATGATATGGAAAAGGGGTTATCTCTTGATCTTAAGCTAGTTAAGATTTCTAATGTCCGACCATGATGAAGATGTGTAACCCATAATAATTAGAATATAAGATAGGAAGTGTAGACTTGTGGAATATCTTAAGGAAACTTAAGGATATTTAAATATACCACTTTATGAGATAAAAGGGTATGTGTTTCACAATTTACTATATTCCTAGAGGAAGAGTTCCTCTTTGACGAAAATAGTGAGCAAGGAAATTTTGGAAAGTGTTCCACCCACAACCCAAAGACACTTCTATTAAGGTACCGATTAATAATAGCACGCATCATAGGTCTTTGATTGTGCATTCAATCTTGTAGATATGTGAGACATATCTTTGATGGAAGAAGATAAGCACAATAAAGTAAGGATGTTGATCCAAAGACCTATGAAAAGCAATATGAGATATTGATTCTAAATTAGGAGAAGACGATAAAATCTATAATAATATCCATCTATTTTAGCCAAGTCTGGAACTTGGTAGATCCACCTGAGGGTAAAGTACCCATTAGGTGTAAATGAAAAGAAAATATGGATAGGAGTGAATTTGAAGGTGAGACCTTCAAGGCATGGATGATTGAAAAGGCATCATCTAAGTTAAGGAGTTGACCTTGATGATATCTTTTAACCATTGCCATATTCAATCCATTTAGATTTTATTAGTACACATTATGACTATGAGATATGTCAATTAGGATGTTAAGATAAAATTTCTCCAATGGTGAAATTTAAGGGGAGGTGTATATGATACAACCTCTATTGTATATGATACAACAACTTGAGGGATGTGAGTCCCAAAACATCCAAAGAATGTGTACACGTTGGTAATGTCCATTCATGGACTACAACAACATTCTCAACCTTGGAATATAAGATTTGATAAGATTGAATCTTATGACTTCATTTGGAATGAAGAAGAACCTTGTGTGCATAAAAATGCTAGTGGGAGTGCTATTGTATTCTAGACATTTTACATTGATGGCATACTACTCATTATGAATGATGTAGGTATGTTATTATCCATGAAGCCTAACTATAAAAAATGAATCCTCCATAATTATTCGAAAAGCTTCCTAAGGATTTAGGTCTATGGAGATAGATCTAAAAGGGATGCTTGGCTTGACCCATTTGTTGTACATAGATACCATAGTCAAAGGGTTTGACGTGAAAAACTCCTATGAGGTGCCTTGCCCATAAGATATGGAGTTTATCTCTTTTAAAGAGATATATAATACATGAATATAGTCTCTTATGCCATAGTCATAGGGTCTATCATGTATACTATGTACATAGCCTAATGCGATGAGTACTTTAAGTGTTATGAGTAATCATCACGCAAATCCAAGTGAGAGTCACCGGATAGTTGAGAAGTATATCCTTAAGAACTCGTGAAATACTAAGGATGCATTTCGAGTAATGGAGGATAGGATTGGAAGTTTGAGTTAGACTTAAACTTCTAGTTACATATGATCGGTAGCTAGGGTACATGTTTACCTGCGTATGGTGGTGCAAGAGTCGGAAAAGTTCCATGCTATAAACACCGTAGATTTTACAAATCATAATTGCCGTCGATCGCTATGAAGTAGTTCTAGATGAAGGAGTTCATCTTATATTGCAGAGTTGTCTCTAATATCTTCGATAATGTACCATTATTTTGTGATAATGGTGGATCATTACTTTTTGTAGTGGAGCCTTGTCTCATCGAAGTTTAAACACTTCGTGGCAATACTACTTGATCGTAGTGGTCGCAACTCAAGGAGATATAATTAAAGATAGAGTATCTTAAACTATAAACATTGCAGATCCACTAATTAAGGCCCTGACTCAAAGTGTGTTTGAGGGTCACCTTGGGCTGATGGAGATCGACATGTGGGTGATTGGCTTCAGCAGGCAGTGGGAGATTGATAATGTATGCCCTACAAGCCAATCATATGTGATATGATTTTACATTTCTTGTAATATCTTATTCAAGATAATGGCATATTCTTCATTACTTGCACTATTTAGATGCGTCTATCGTAATGAAGTCCTAGGTTGCATGCAATGATGATTGAATCATGATGAGATCATGATAATGAGATCAATCATCTAGAAGCATGTACCCTAAATGTTCCTTTAGTCGTAGGATCCTCGAGATGGGACATCAAGGATCCAAGAAGACTAGTGTATACGATATCTTCTCATACGATGAGAATGACCGATCTCATTGGTCATTAATGGGGACACCGAGATACATGTACAGGTGCTCAGAGTAATGAGTTCACCGAACCGACCATTATAGAATCCCCGAATGGTATCTACCGAATCGTCGATCGTGTATTCTATCATCACGGCCTGCGGTTGGATATTTGACCCGAGTCGCCAAAGATGTCTTGCCGGCGTACCATGTACTTTGACTATTGACTTATGGATCACTTAGTATTGTGGTCATGTATAGTTAATGGATTGGGTATACGGAAACCCTAAGGAGGCAATTGAGCAGACCATAGGAGATCGTCCACTCTCGGTAGGAGAGAGAGAATGTCCTATGGATAGTACTCTAAATCCTTGGCCAAGGTAGATAAGATAATTGGAAAAGAGTTTTTCAATTGATCTAATTACGAGTACAAGATTCCATAGTGTCGATATATTTAGGAGTTGAGAGTCAATGCCGTACTCCTATCCGACTGAGACATTGAATGGACGAAGTTTTATAGCCGTGTGGTAACCGATGATGGAAAGGCTCTTCGGAGAGGACTTTATTCCCGAAGTTGTTTGGGGTCATAGGATGTGGCTTGTACCCTTCATGATCAGTAGGCCATTAAATCTATTATGAGATAATAGATTTAATTTAAAAGAAGTTGTCCTTTTAATTAGGCCTTAATCAAATGAGCTATTGGGCCTAATATGTCACACATATAAGGGCTAATCCATAAGTTTGAGGGCAAGGGTGTAAATATGGAGACAAATAGGGGTTTTTTGTGAAAAATCTCCAAATTCTCTATATAATAGCGAATTGAGCATGAGCCCCACAAGCCAAGGCTGCAAAATTCGTCCCTACCTCTCTCCTTCACGTTTTCCCATGCTGGAGACCGTCGAGAGTCGATGGGACTTCATCCGGGGCGAGTCGGAAGGTCCGACGCGAAGGAGAACCCGACTATGGAAGCGGCTCGTGTGGATACGACTAGAGGCCGCACACTTGAGTGGCTGAACGAGCGTGAGAATGCTCGATCTTCTCCGATCTTTAGGGATTATTTGAATCCCACAAAGGTACGTATTCGAAATCGTTTCGTATACCAGTTTTTGGCGACGTCGTTCGGTTTCAATCGAGACCAAGACAATGATATACAGGGAATCGTAAATTTTCCGCTGCGCCAATCTGATTGGACCGATTCCCAACAAGTGCAGGTTAACTTGGCCAATTACTTCCATGGTGGAGAGCTATTGCTTTGTAATTTTGTGCTTTGATGATGCCATTGCGAATGAACTTAGGGTCCTTGGAGAACTTCTATTACACTGAGTTCTCCAACTGCATCAAGGACATGAACTAGGAGCATCTGTTGACCAATGGAAGCATCATCAATTTGCACCAGCCTAGCCACGAGGGGGCATAGCTAAATGGGAGGAACAACATAATTTGATGTTTAGGCAGGAGATGTACCTATTAAGCATCAAGATGTGCTTATGAATAGAGAAAGCAGCTTTCATCTTTTTGGCTATTGACGATGTCATGATTCTCATGAAGAGAAGAAGCTAGAAGCCCTATCAGAAGAACTTGTGGGGTAGGGGGCAAATTGGCCTGCCCTTATCCCGAAATCAATCCACCTTAAGCCTATGAGCTCAATCCATTGGCCTAAAATCATGCTCAAAGTTGGCCCAGCCGAAGGGCTCTCGAGTCAACCCAGTCCATTGATAGTTGTAGCCCTAGATCCTTGTAGTGCAGTCTCTGCTGAAGTCTTTGCTCCATGTTTGGAGCAATCTAAAGGTGCTTGTCATGGTGTGAGAATTAATATATCAATTGTTGTAGGCTCCAAGTTACTTGATCATTCTTTTAACATGTATTAATGTTTTTGTCATTTTGAGTGTTTGTTTGTTTACTCAAACAACCAGTATGCACTTGAAATTATTAAACATTATTTGTCATGCCCCTGATTTCCTATCAGGCGCAGTGGAATAAATCTGACGACGGGACGGAGAAAATTGCGTCGGTTTGGAAAAATTAATAGAATAATAGGTCCCAATTCATTATAATAAATGATTCAATCCAAAAATAAATCATACCTTGATTTGATATAAACAATCATAAAACAATTCTTTAATCTTCTTCTGCACTATTCCTAATCTACTATGCTTCTGCTGCGCTAAACCTGATTTCCTAAAAAATATTAAAAGATTTGGAATGAGTCACATGGACTTAGTTGGACTTATACCCAACTTTCCTATTATATTAATCAACCTAAATAATAGTAATAAATAATAAAACCAACACAAATTAGATTATAATACAATCACTAAACTAATTATCTGGGTTCAATTATTTAAGCGGGTCCTTTTAAAATCATTACCAATTTAACCTGACTCTATATGAACCAAACTAACTATAACTTAACCAACTAAACTATTCTACATGTCCATGCAACCTAGACTTACATGTGTTCATTTCTTTTCCATCTGTCTAAGTAGATTATATACTCCACTTGGTAGAACTCCACTCCAACTCTAAATATATATAGAAGTACCATATAGTAAGCTAAATCTCATAGTACGTCTAGGTAGGGGCGTATTTAGGATAAACTGTGGTATCTAGGATCGAAGGATGCACCATATTGCACTAAATCATCCGCTGCCCACGGGACACTAAAGTGGGCCAGAGGAGTAAATGTTCTATCATATGCATCATAGCATCAACAACATTTCACAAGTAAAAGTCATATAATTACTCAGACATTTACAATACAATACCAATTATGCAATCAACTCAACCAGGTAGCCAAATCATTAAACCATGTAAATCATTCTATCTATTAACAAAATTATGCAATTAACCACAATCATGCCATTAATCACAATCATATCAACCCATACAGACCATTCAATTAATGCACATATTTATGATCAAGAAGGTATTAATATTAATTAACCATATTCCATAATTATCATGCCATCAACTTCCATTCCAATATAATTACTAATGATTTAAAATCATTTTAAACAAGAATCAGATATAATTATAATTATAAAAGGTCACAAATCATTTTCCATACATAAATACATGCCATTTTCTTTAATCAATCACAATATATCTAATTTAAGAATTGCTAAACAATAATTTACTAAATTGTCATCTATCCAACACAATGCAAGTAAATGAATGAAATATACCTGATTAGCATGATTAACATCTTATTAAACACATGCAGATAATGAAATAATTAAACCATCATTTATTCATCATTTTTAATTAATAATATATTAAACATGTTTTAACATATTAATTAAAATATCGTAATGCTAAAAAAGTCAGAAAGTCTATCTCAATGTCGATAACGATAATTAATCGAAGTTCAAGAAATATCTGCAGTCAATGAGCACCAAACGACAGTGACACAGCAAACTGGGAGAACAACAATGTTCGATAAATTGTCAAAGAATGGATATATCCCAAGATATAATAGGGAGAAGATATGAAGAAGCTCACCTTTGCGGATCAACCAAAAAGCGACACCGGTTATGTCTGCAAGTGGCTGGGCGGAGGCAGGAGGCCGATGATGATCTCATTGCATGGAGGTGACGGCAACGAGGAGGAGGAGACGAAACGTCCGCAACGAGGTGGCAGAGGAGAAGACGGCAAGCGAGGCTGAAAGGGTTGGGTGACGCGCAAGAGGCTCGCCACAGCGGCAGTGACAATGACGATGCTCATGGCGGCCTATCAGACAGAGGTATGAGGGCACGGCGACGTGCACACAAGATGGAGAGAGAAAAGAGAGAGAGCGATAGGGAGAGAGAGAGAGCATCGGGGGGGAGTGAGAGAGAGACAGGAGGGCGGCGCTGCGCCGCCCCTCGGTGGTGTAGCCGGGTGCAACCGGCGGCACACCGGCCACGTGTGAACGTGCATGCGCATCCCACTGCACGTAGGAGAAAAGGACAGAGAGACAGAGAGAGAGAGAGAGAGAGAGAAAGAGAGAGAGAGAGGGGAGAGTGTCCGGGCGGGAGGGAAAAGAAAGAGGGAGAGAGAGAGAGAGGGGTGCGGATGGCAGGAGGGAAAACAGCGATGGTGGCCCACGGCGAAGGTGATGGCGAGCAAGGACGAAGAAGAAGAAGAGAAGGGGGATGACGACGCAGGCGACAGAACGAGAAAGGAGGCAACGGCGGCTGGCGGCGACTGCGATGACGACAATGATCACTACGCCAAATTCGTCCTTTACCTACGTGAACCCATCGCGTAGGTGAGATTTTGGTAGGTATATGTATCATTTACCGACATAGTATACCTACCAATTAGTTGCTCGTAGGTAAATGTATCAACACCTACGGATAACCTACGCAAGACATCCTGTAGGTAAACATTATAAGTGATCAATGAATCTAATCCGTCCATTTGAAATATGCGGACGGCTGAGATCGAACAGAGCATTTTACCTAATACTCGAATGCCCGCGCGATCGACCGACCATCTCCTCGCACGCCCCGACGCTGGCTTCCTCAGTCCATCGTCGGCGATTTCCAGCTCCCCACTCGACGCTTCCAGGCGGTCCATCGACGGCGTTTCCAGGCATTGCATCGACGGTGATTCCCACTCTCCATCCTCTGCTATTCCCGCTCTCTCCACTCGGCGCTTCCAGGTAGTTCATCTTCGGCGCTTCCAGGCGGGGCGGTCGACTAGTGGACCGTAAGGGGAGCTGTCGCCGCTTGGATCCGTGGTCCGAGCTGCCTACGACATACTTGTAAGTGTTTCGCACCTTTCCTTTACTTCGATCGATTTTTGGGGTTCCATATTTCTCAGCTCGTTCAATACGTACAAGTACGATTTAGGGTTTTACAAGTTGTGGGTCGAACTATGTTCGCCCATCGTTTCCCTATGATGAGAGTGTTGCAATGGGCTTTTGGTTAGATTTTTTCGGTTGCCGGAGATTTCTCACGAGATTTCTTCCCTAACGAGTGTCCAACCAGATGCAACCAAAGACGTTATAAGATGTTGACTTCTGTCGGCTAGAAATAGTGATAGTATTCATCACTAACTATCCGGCTATCAATAATTTAGTGCAAATAAAAGGCTATATATGTAATAAAGTATCTCGCTTGTATCATTTTTTGTATCGATACTCAGTCATTTACAAATATTAATGTCAAAATTGATATGGTATCACTCCCGTTGCTCTTACTAAATAACGGTTGTTTGTTTCCATTCTTACCATTAGAAACATCATATACCATTTCAAGCTAGTCTTAAGTTTAGGATCTATAGGTTCACTGCCCTTCATCAAACATTACATGCCCAAAATAAAATATCTCAGTTTGTCTCTTTTAACGTCGGTCACAAAAATTAACTCCTTTCATGAAGTGTCATTTTGTAAGTTTGGTCTTTTTAACACCAGAAACAGAGCTTAATTCCTAATCGTCATTTTATATTACATTTCCGAAATGTACCATACATAAGGTACATAAAGACCTTATGTATGGATCTAAAGATATAAGAGAAGTAAATGTACATTTATAGATATTCATGGTACATTTAAGTATAAAGGTTATATTTTAGCTTTATGAATATCCCATTCCGAAACAGTTGCCATCTTCCTTGTATGTTCCAACATCTCCATTCATGTCAACAACAAATTAAACGTTTGATTTCTTTACAAACAAGCAAAGGAATTTTGCTATATGGAATTGCAGATTTTAATTGCAATACTAGAAAGAGGTGTCCTTGTTGCTGAATTTGGTTATTTGGAAGCAAACCATCATTTACGTAAAAGAAGGTATCCTTCTCATTGTTGTTGTATCACTTGTCCTGTCAAGTATGAAATATTTGGGTCTATAGATTACAACAGTGGGACCGGTCTCAAGATCTTTTCTCGTATTTCTCGAATGCTCATATGATGCTCGCATGAGCCGTGATTTGGACTAGAAACAAATGAACATTTAAAAATTCGGTATCTTGGACAATCTCTATATCCTTGTTTCTTTTATTTCTCAACGTGTCTTAAGGCTTTACGGTTTACAGTTTCTTTACAGTTACTTTCAGGTGCTATTATCTGGAGTTCATTGATTCGATTACCCTCTTGTTACTTCGAAAATGAGGTAACACTTATGCCATAAATTTCTGACTATATTTTGTCAATCATTCATCCTCTTGTTACAGTTTTCATGTTTTCATTAATGATTTTGTTTGTAGTTGCATTTTTTCCATATATCTGACAATACATCTTCTTATTTGCATTCGGACACATGTTCACTATATCTTTAGCAATAATATGTTATATTTTTCTTTATATCCCACTTATTAGATATATAACATAAAAAGTTACCTGATTTTTATGGAAGATTCAACTAGTCATTTCCATCATTCCTTATAAAGTTTAAGAATATTAATCGATGCGACGCTATCCATTTTTCAAAATTGTAGGATGCATTTTTAATTATTATCCATGTTTTGATCTATAGTCATATGGACTGGAGGTGGATGGATTTGCCAAGAAATGTGAGGCGGCTATTACGATGGTGTTGAGAACTTTTAAAGTTTGCATATAAAAGTATACCATCGAGTCGAAAGATAAGATGTCCATGTGTGAAATGCGCATGCTTGAAAAAATGTGAAATGCATATTATTAGAGAACACCTCTACATAGACGGTGTTATAAAGGACAAACGAGCTTTTGGAAGTTCTATGGTGAAGAGTCAAGTCAAGGAAGATTTGAAGAAGGTGTAGATGAATCAAACATGTATGAAATGTTAGCCGATGTCTTTTCGACATGTGATGATGAAGTACATGATAAGGATTCGAAATCCTTTTTGGACTTGTTAAAAGAAGTCAACCAACCTGTTTTTCCCGGATGCAAGAATTTCAGCAAACTTTCTTTCATCATTCGATTGCTAAACCTTAAATGCATTGGTGGAATGAGCAATAAAATATTTGATGTTTTATTGAAGTTATTGAATGAGTTGCTCCCAGATGGGTCATCATTACCACGATCATTTTATGAGATGAAGAAGCTACTTGATAAGTTAGGATACGGCTATAGAAAGATTGATGCATGTCCGAATGACACGTATGTTGTATCAAAAAGAATATGAGAAGTGTAATTGTTGTCCCAAATGTGGTGAATCCCGGTGGAAGTCATTTAAATCGAGTAGCTCGAGAAAGAAAAGAGTACCTCAAAAGGTACTCCGTCATTTTCCATTAATTCCACGACTAAAGAGACTCTTCACATGTTCAAAAACATCACTCAACATGAGATGGCATCATGAAAAACGCGAGGAGGACGGTATGTTAAGACATCCCGCTGATTCGGCTTGCTGGAAAACATTAGATGCCATTGATGATATTGGGTTAGAATGTCGGAATGTCCGTCTTGGATTAGCCTTTGATGGGTTCAACCCGTATGGAAACATGAACGTCACTCATAGTACATGGCCAGTGTTGATTGTACCTTATAATCTACCACCTTGGGAATACATGAAAAGTACCCGATATATTGTTGTCCCTTCTCATCTACTGGTCCAAAAGGTCCCGGTAACAACATTGATGTTCTATTACAACCATTGATTGAGGAGCTACAAATCCTATGGAATGGTATTGATACCTTTGATGTAGCTAAAGGCGAGATTTTTTGGTGGCGTGCGACCTTGTTATGGACCATTAATGACTGGTCAGCATATGCTTACATGTCCGGTTGGAGTACTAAAGGTAAATTAGCTTGTCCTAACTGTAACAAAGACACATGTTCTACTTGGTTAGAGTGTAGTGCGAAATTTTGTTACACAGTCATCGTAGATGGCTTGGAAACAATCATAAATTCCGAAAGATGAGAACGGGAATTTAATGGTCATGAAGAATGGGGTGACAAGCCATTGATGCTATCGGGAGATCAAATCTTACAACAAATTAGATCATTTTAACTCTCATGTTGCAAACGAAGACATCAAGAAGAAAGGTAAAAAGAGAAAGAGAAGTAAAACGGATGATAGAAAGTACCTTGGGTGGAGAAAAATGAGTATTTTCTTCTCTCTACCTTATTGGAAATCATTGTTGCTACGCCACAATTTAGATGTTATGCACATTGAGAGGAATGTGTGCGAGAGTATCATAGGCACCCTTCTATCCATTGAGGGGAAGAACAAAGATGGCTTGAAGGCTCGTCGAGACTTACAAAAGTTGGGTATAAGAGAATGTCTTCATCCACAAGAACTTTGACCAAGCAAAATAGTGTTACCACCAGCTCATTTCACATGCGAAAAAAGAGAAAGATATCATCTTCAAGCTATTTCAATCCGTTAAGGTTCCTGATGGTTATTCTTCAAACATTGCAAAGCGCTTTCTCAACAAAGATAAGAAGTTGTGGGGGTTGAAGAGTCATGACTACCATGTGATCATGTAACAATTACTTCCAATTGCCGTTAACTCCCAAATATTAATCTATCTTCTTCACTAAGCGACATTTCTCACTTTTTCCTCAATATATGTTCAAAAGTTGCTTATGCTGAAGACTTTTACCAAGAAGGCCTACATATTGCAAAAGTATTATGTGAACTAGAAATGATATTTCCTCCCAGTTTCTTTGATATCATGGTACACTTGTTCATTCTTCTAGCAGAGGAGGCGAGGATTGCTGGGCCGGTTCAATATAGATGGATGTACCCATTTGAGAGGTATCATCAATAGTAGAAGGTTTTTAATTGCCATTTAATATGAAAGTAGTAATCATTGTTTCATATCATTTCAGGTATTTGGCTAAACTAAAGTCTTATGCGACAAACAAGACTTATCCCGAGGGTTCAATTGCAGAAGGTTATATTGTTGCAGAGACAATCACTTTTGCCTCTCGATATCTAAATGATGATGTAGAGACATGGTTCAATAAGCCACGCCGACAAGCAGAATACAGACCAAAAGAAGTGGAGGAGGGATGGGAAATTTTCAGGGAGACATGTCGCCCACTTGGAATAGCTACAACATATCGATTAGAAATTAATGAGTTGGAAGAGATTCATAAATATATCCTATTCAACTGTACCGCTATGAACAATTTGATTAAGTCAGTGTACTATTATAACATGTAGTTATGATATTTGTACATCTCCATCAAGCATCCAAAATAATATTGTTTGTTTGTTGATTTCAATGCAGAGTCCACATTGATGAGGTTAGAGAAACTTGTCCTGAGCTTGGAAAGAGTGATGTGGAACAGATTCATACACGTACCTTTGTAGAATGGCTTAAATTTAAGGTAACTAGCATAAGCTCCGTTGGATTTAACATTAAATTTAATAATTTGTGATTGTAAATTCTGTAAGGAATCGTCTATTAAAATTTGGTGCAGCGGAAGCGACGATACCTATGGGTTCCTTTAGAATCCGTCTCAATCAGAACCGAACGACGAAAACCGAAAACCGATCAAATCGGGTTCGAATATACCTGATAGGGATTCATATAATCCCATGAAGAGGAAGGAGATGAGCTTCTCAAGCTCTACAAACCGTTCAAGTGTCCGGTCTCCAGCAGTATCCACACGAACTTCATCCACAGCAGGTTCTCCCTTCGCGCCGACCTCGAGAACTCTTCCCGATCGGAGCTCCATCGACCATGGACACCTTCTAGAGAGAGGAGGAGGTAGGGAGGAGACTTGGGACGTGGTTTTCACCCTTGGCTTGATGGGGTTTGGCTGAAACCATTAGTATTTATAGAGAATTATGGAATTTTTCATAAAAACCCAAAATCTCTATAAATTACGTCCTTGCCCCTGTACTTGTGGATAAGTACTTTTGTGTGTGACCCACTAGGCCCAATAACCTATTTGGTTGAGGCCTAAATAAAATAGAACAATTCTATTTAATTTAATTAAATCCGTTATCCGATAACAGATTAATCGGCCTACCGATCATGAAGGGTACAAGCCACATCCCATGATCCCAAATGGCTATGGGGATAATTTCATCTCCATTGAGCCTTTCCATCATCAGTTACCACATGGATATAAACCCTCATCCATCCAATGTCCTAGTCGGAAAGGAGTACGGCATCGACTGTCAACTCCTTAGTGTACCGACTCTATAGGATCCTGTACTCGGAATTGGATCAATTGGAAAACTCCTTTTCCAATTATCCTATCTACCCTGGCTAGGGATTTAGAGTACTATCCCATAGGACATTCACTCTCACTTATCGAGAGTGGATGATCCCTTGTTGTCTGCTCAATTGCTTCCATCGGATTTTCCTTGTACCCGATCCATCGCTATATAGGACCATCTAAATTGTGATCCATAAGTCAATGGTCAAAGCACAAGTTCCACCCAACAAGGCATCTTTGGCGACTCAGGTCAAAGGTTCAACCATGCAACCGTGATGATAGAAGACCCTGATAGACGAGTTCGGTAAGATACCATTCGGGGTTTCTAATTCGGTCGATTGATGAACTCATTCAACTAATGAGCACTCTGTATGTGTATCTCAGTGTCTCCACACTAATGACCAATGAGATCGGTCGTCCTCATCACATGAGAAGACATCACATACACTAGTCTATCCGGATCCTTGATGTCCCGTCTCAAGTATCCTATGACTAGGAACATTTAGATCAAATACCTCTAGATGATCAATCTCATTATCATGATCTCATCATGATTTAATCATCATTGTATTTGATCAAGGACTTCATTATGATATTCGCTTCTAATAAGAGCTTATAATGAAGATTTGCCTAATTAATTGAATGAGATATTTCTAGAAATGTCGAATCATATCATATATGATTGGCTTGTAGGGCATACATTTCTATCAAATTCTGCATTAAGGTTAAATGATAATTTTAATTTGCTTAGGTGCACAAGGAACAAGAGATGACCACAGGAGACATGTCATCTTATCTTCGTTTGATTAAAGATTTGCCAATGGACGTTGTTAAGAAATATGAGTCATGTATAGCCAACGGTTTTAGGTTTCACACTAAAAGTCTTGAAGAACGTCGAGTGACCCAAAACTCAGGTGTTATGCTGAGTGCTGAAGATAATGTGATTTACTATGGTGTTCTTCATGAAATTCTAGAAGTTGATTACTATGGACACATGAGGGTAATATTGTTTAAGTGTGATTGGGTAGATTTGCATAGAGGTGTCAAACAGGATGGACCTCTTTACCCTTGTGAATCTTTTATGTAAGTTAAGAAGAAGTGAATGTTATATTCTAGCATCACAGGGAGAGCAAGTTTGGTACGTGGAGGATCCTAGGAACCTTGGTTGGTGTGTTGTTCGCAAGACATCTCCCCAAGATTTTTACAACTTATCAAGACATAGTTCTGAAGACAAGCCCGATTTTCTGGACATACAACCAACACAACCTTGAGCAAAGACAAAGTTACCAAGATGATAATGTTATTCGTAACATAACCGGTCGTAGATCCGATATAGATGGGATTGAAGTTTAATGTAACTCAATACCTTTGAATTTTGATATTCTGCATGTATGTTAATGTCGGATCGAATTTTGTTATAGACGTTATGTATGCGAGGTTTATGTATGAATGTCATTGTTACATATCTATGATATAGACGGTGTTGTTCCATTTAGAATCATGTTTATATGTTTATTTTGTTTTCACTACCGATGCCTTTTGCGAATCTTTTGTTTTGTTTCCAAATTTTCTTTGTCTAGGCGGGGTTTTAAAAGATGTTGATTCAGGAGAGGTTTGTAGCTACACTTTTCCCGTTTACTACTGACGATAAAATTACTGAAAGTGTCAATTTCAGGGGGAAGAAGATTATGGAATCACTGTCATACAAATCTGATGGTGTCAAGTCCGGTGAGAAGGGGTTGTGGGGGCCTGATACATCATCCAATCCACTCCCACCGAAGAAAATCAAGCATATTTCAGACATCTATGACATCTCATCCACAGAAAAGAACAAGTTGGACTCGAACTATTCCATGTACATAGAGTATGTTTTCTTCTACCTTGGTGTTCGTTTTGCACTTTTCTATGGACACATATTTTTTACATAATGCATGAAAGCAGATAGCATAGATTTATGATAAATCCATTGCATAACATGGTGGTACATAACAGAGTTTTGTCCCCTCATATATAGAACCTCATATATATTTCTATGTCTATTTATATGTCCGATGGGAGTAGATTTAGTATATCTAGTTTCCTACACCCTCTAATAGACTGGATCACAAATGCATGCGCATATACAAGAGAACTCTTGCTATAGCATGTTGACTTGATGTCCGTCCTCCATCTTGGTCTGTCTCTATTTAGATTCTTAGAACTAGCTCTGTTTTAGGAATTTTGGGATCATTTCTAGATTATTCTTGAGTCATTGGGCTGAAAAAAAACAGATTCTTTTTTTAAACATTTAGGTGAAGTATGCATACAATTTATATTCGACTATTTCATGTTGCTTGCATAACATTGCATGCATATCAGATTCGACTATTTCATGTTATTTGTAATTCCATTGCATAACATGGTTATACATAACGATTTTTCTCACCTCAAGAAACTATTGAATGTTTTGATACTAAGAATCTTATGCCCTTTTTGTGTATTTTGATGCAGAGGCCCTTATTAGCACATGTTTCAAGGTGATGTATGCATACAATTTAGATTCGACTTTTCATGTTGCTTGCAACATCTAGTTTTATATTTAGACTTTAATATACTTTAACATTGCTAGGAGACCTTCAAGACAGGTTATTTTGATTTTAGTGATGCATGTTACTCTTTTATTGTCTGGATAGATCTTGTGCAATTTGGTCGGTCTCACAACATTTGACCCTTCAGACATATTATTTTATTGTACAGATTTGTATCTTTGTTTTTTTTAACGTTTCTACCCCATTGCTAACTCTAACTTGTTTGAATTCTGCAGCGATATGTGGGGCCAACTTCAGATTAGCCGAAATATAAGTGCTGCAATTATAGATTGTTTATTATTTTCTATGTATATTAACGGTAGTCGTAGGATTGTAGAGTACATTCAGAAGGAAGAGATTTTCTCCAAGTTTTATATTCTTGTTCCAATTGTAGATGGGTAAGTGGAAATTAAATTTTGTTCTGATTTGTGTACATTAGTTGTCACCTCTCTAATCAAAGATGTTGTAGTGGTCATTGGAGACTGTTGATTTTGTGCAACTTGGCTGCCTCTTTTGAGTCCGAATTTGGACCATCAATGATTGTTCTAGACTCACTTCTGGTGGCCGAGCCACGGCGGGAACCTCTCATTAGGAGGTAAATTGCACCCCTATGCTTTTTCTTCTTTTGTGTACCCGAATCTAGGTTCTTAATTTTTGATTGTTGTCTTCTCAAAGTTGGTCAAGGATATATACAATGCGAAGGGAAGATGGTTAGTAAGAAGACCTTAAAATCAATTCATTTCTTCATTCCCAAGGTATTAAGAAACTAGACTTTCACAACATTACGGACCATCAATGTGGTGTTTACATTGCCTTCATCTAGGTGCCACAACAAAGAGATGACGTTGAATGTGGCTTTTTCACACTTTACTTTGCATATCTTTTCCTTAAGAGTGCTCCACCGACCTTTTCTCGACTATCATCTCCAGCTTTGGTAAATCTCTCTTCTCAACCTTTTCTTATTTTTGTCCCAATCTGTTAGCCTTACTTCATAATTACTTTTATTTGCTCAATATTGTAGATGTCGGAAGATTGGTTTAGCACGAGGGAAATTGATGGTTTCATTATGAAAGTAATAACATACGCTAAACAGGGAGACTTGTGGGTATCTTCAGCTTCATCATCCACAAACTGTGAGGAGGAAAATGAAGTTGCTCCCAAGGGAGAAGACACTGAAATTGAAAGCTTGAAGTTGTAAAAAAGAAAACGAGAGGCCGCACATATTGTCGAGATGTGCATGTGCTAGAGGATGGGAAACTCATTTCTGTTGAGTGGAATGAGTTAGGACAACCGGTTGGGAAGGGTGGAAGGTCACTTAGGACCTTTTTGGGTACAATTGCTGTGAATCTTGACAAATGCCCAATCAACATTGGATCTTGGGATAAGATGCCACAAGAAAATGTTGATGACATCTCGGGCATTTATTAAGGTAAATTTTTAAAGTACATCTTATTAGTTAGTATCAACGTTAAGTGTCTTTTACCATCATTTTGTTGTCAATCTTATGTAGAGAAAATATGAAGTTGATGAGGGAGATGTATTCCAGAAAATGTTTATAATGAAAGACCTTGGGCATAAATGGAGATATCACAAGTACTGCCTAAGGAAAAAAAATTTGAACAAAAAGATCCACCGCCGGTTCCGTATATTTCTAGTGAGATGTGGGAGTCCGCGAAGGCATCTTGGTCATCTCCCGATTTCCAAGTAAGATTCGATTCTCGTTTAGTATGAAACTAGTCTTTTCCTTGGTTAGTTGAGTCGATATGAGTATTAAAGGTATTGACAGCTTAATACATTTCTTTTCCTATTGATAGAAGAAAAGCGAAGTGAATCAAAAGAACAAAAGTCTGCATAAAATTTATCATTGTGCTGGAACTCAGTCCTTTGCAGATGTAAGGAAAACAGAGGTAAACTCTATCCTGAATTAACATACGGTCGTTGGACAGATTCTGTTATCTTTAACCTGATTTAACATAAAATTTTTCAGGTCGCTAAAACTGGGAACGATGTGAATAGGGCAGACATATTCATCATCACTCACACAAAGAAAGATGGAAAGGCTGTAAACGATGATTGTGCCCTTGCAATTGTAAGTACTTATCAATTTTTATATCATTAAAAGATTTGAAGTCATGTTACTAATACCTTAGGCAATGCAGAAAGACTCAAGGCTATAAAATCGGTTGCACCATCGACCAAAGATGCATTCCATTGCGGCTAAATCGGATGTTTTCTCAAAAGTCATGGGAAAGGACAAGAATGGAAGAGTCGGGGGCATTGGCACAGTCCGTCCCCCACTTACATTTGGGGAGAGAAGGGTGAATCCTCCAATGTTCTAAGGAAAGAGTTATATGAACGTCTCCAACTTCTAGAATCGAAAGTTGCTAAACCTGGAGAACAAACCCCAAGAAGAGGTATACAATTTTGATTATATACATAATTTTTTGGAAGTTTCATAAGTGAGACAAAGTTTCCACCCATCCTAATTGATTCTGCAATTTTCTTGTAGTCTGGAATCCGATCATCAGCTGCAAGCAAGATGTCACCATCGGATGCAAAAAATGTAAGTTAATAACTCCATCCACCTATCATCAATGTTTTAAAATTTAAGTCCCCTGTTTGTTAGCAAAAAGTAGTAGGTTAGTACCGATTACTTTCATTGTAATTCGATTAATGAAACAATTATTTTTCTCGTAGTAGTAATTACCGTAGGTTAGTACCGATTAGTTCGTTATTAATAATTATCAAGCATATTCATGAATGTTCATGAATATTTTTCATTAGTACTAATTACTGTTTCATTATTTTTCATTAGTACTAATTACCAGCATATTCATGGATGTTCATATTCCATCATATGAAATAGCTCTTCTTTTCTTCTTTTTATGGATGCATATTCATGTATTATGTTCCAACGTATTCTTTTCTTGTAATTCTTTGATTATGTTTTGAATACCTCTTCCAAAGATATTCATGGATGTTCATATTCCAAAGATATTTTCATTCTCCCAATTAAATTGTTGTGGTCATTCAGTATGTTAATCTGTACATTTTTTGGGTGTACCATATCAATAGGTAGGGAGAAGGGTGAAGCTCATGGATTTAGAGGGTCAGTGTGTTGCTGAAGGTTTTTTTATCAGTGACAACCCTTCAAAAATGGTGATGGACAGATGTCTTGGGGAAGTTTTTTATGAGGTCTCAGTTCTCATTGTCACAAACCCGAATGCCCCTCTATTTGTGAAGGACAATCATAGGAAGAAGAAGCAGATGCCATTGGAAGTCATATAATCTGGTGGAGAGATTATGTAAGTCATTCATACAATTGAAAATACATCACAGTCATTTTCATGTTGCTCACTTCTTTTATTTTTATTTTAATGGCCATTGCAGGTTATCTTCCACCAAGATTGATTACATTAGCATCCACAAAGGTTATCTTCAACCAATATTGCTTACTTGTGCATCCACGAAGGACATTTGAAATTTTAAACATTTGTCTTATGTTGGTTGTGTTTGAAAATTGAAAACACTTGTCTCATCTCACTTCGGTGTATCATACATGTGTAATCGTGTTACTCCAATGTTGTCTTAGACTTTATTTTAAACTTAGATGCTCAATGTAATGTACAAATTTTATGTATGTAAGTCCCAATTCGTGTGTTTTTTTCGGTAATGTCCCAACACTTGTTTTTTTCAATGTACAAATTTTATGTATGTAAGTCCCAATTTCGTGTGTTTTTTTGGATTGGTTATATACCATGGTAAATTCGCATCCTTAGTAATGGTCTCTACTTTTATGACATTTTACACATGAGAATGAGTCAAATAAGAGGCAGGTTTAATTTTGCAGATCCATGCCTCTTCTGAGCTACCGCTGGGTGCTCAGAAGTTCTGGGTTTTTTTTGTAGCTTATGTGCTACAAGTCCATGATCCACAACTTACGTGCAGATCCATGCCTCTTCGTGGCTACTACCGTTGTGGTCAATTTGGTACAAGATTGACTTGGAGATAAACTCACAAACTCATGTTCGGGAGAGGTTTTTTTCTTTTATTTTATGTGTGTCTAGCTATTTCTTTTAATTTTCGAGATTTCTAAAAGAAATCCATCGTTATAAATGGATACACAGAACTCAGCCCAACTTATCTGTTGGGGGCAATTTGGTATAAGATTGATTTGGATATAAACTTGGCTTATTTATATATCCTCATAATTTAGTAAATAAATTTATTTATCTCTAAGATTTAGCAGATAAATCAAACTTATTCCATAAATAATCTGGTGCCAAACCGCCCTTGATAAATGCTGCTAATTAAAGCAAGTTCCAATCTAGTATAATATATAAGTTTGGTGGCAAGTAAAAATTTAGATGGGGAATTAAGTTGTCTGCTATTTTACTCTCAAATATATTCTTGCGCCAGAAAAATGAGATCTTTATCATAAACAAAGTTGGTAGGTCTCTTACCATGAATTCTTATATCTAATATGAGTTGGACCAAACAAATGAAGCCTAGCTTCCACATGGGGGTTCAAGCAAATTAAAATGAACAATTGATCTATATGAAATTAAAAAGTATGGACTTCAGAGCCCTTTGATAACGTAAAGATATAATTAATTACCCTCTCACTTAGGTGTTAATGCCAGAGATGTCTCCTTTCCGTGGAAGGAGTAGGAAACTTAAAAAGAGATAATGTTGAATTTAACTTCATGTTGACTAGCTAGTTCGTATGTGTAAATAAGTTTTGATAAATTTAATTTGAAATTTGAGATTTGAATAGAACAATGTGTAATGAAATAGGTTGTATGGAACAATGTGTCAAGAGCTGAAATATGAATGGATGTATGGAATAGGTTGTATGCAACGGGATACATGTATGAAACAAAGTTGTATGGAATAGGTTGAATGGATGTATGGAATATGTCATCCAATGTATGAAACAGTTGTATGGAATAGGTTGAATGGATGTATGGAATAGGTCATCCAATGTATGAAACAGTTGTATGCAACAGGATTCATGTATGAAACAATGTGATTCAATGGAAGTATGAATGAAACAAAGTTGTATGAAACATGCTATATGGAAAAGTGTAAAGAGGTGGACCAATATTGTATGTAATCAAGGTTGCTGAAGGTTAATTGAACATCTTGTATGAATGAAACAATGTGATTGAATGGAATGTGGTATGTAATGATGTGTATGGATAAGTGTGGCTGTGGAACAATGTGTATACGATTGGTTGAACAACTTGTATGAATACCTACGGTCTCTGGCCGTAGGTAAATGTAAAATGCTAATTTTTTATCGCTACTATTACCTACGTGAGGAACCGTAGGTATGCATGTTTGTATCAATTTTCTTGACCTACGCTTGCTAAACAGGTAATCATGTTTTACCAACGGGTATATATACCGTAGGTATACAAAGGGACTATACCTATGGGTGTTGTTGAATCGTAGGTATAGTACATGTACTATACCTACGGGACATACCGTAGGTAAAATATATACCGACATGTCCTAACCCGACGCGACGTCCTACGGGTGGTCCCGTAGGTAAATTGAAATACCTACGGGAAAATAAGGTTTACCTACGTTTTTCTCGCATAGGTAAAGGACGAATTTGGCGTAGTGGATGGAAGAAGAAGAAGAAGAGAGGGAGGGCTGGACCAAGCGACGACAGTGGAGACAAGAGCCGATCGGGGGGGTGTCGCGGTGCTACGCACTGGCGTGCACGAGAGCAATAAGGAGAGGGAGACAAGGGGGTCGTGGCAGCACCGTGCGCATGGGAGAGAGAGAGAAACAAAAAGCGGGAGGGAAAGAGGGAGAGCGGTGACAACAGACGGTGGTGGAGTCGATGGCTCACAGCGACGACGGCAATGGAAGAGGAAGAATAAGAAGAAGGAGAGGGGGGCAGACGACAGACGAGAGAGAGAGAAAGAGAAACCATAGGAGAGAGTTGGACAATCCCATATCCGACAATGAGGGGAGATTTTCTGAGCTTATAAGTTTGGGCCACTCTAACTCAATGTTGAGATTTTGGGTTGGTTAATATACTATCAGAGCCAAAGTCTAGTGGACCCTCCTCCGTCGACTGTCACTCGTAATAATGTACACGTGTCAAAGTCAGAAGAACTTGTACGTGAGGGGTGTGGTGTGGGCATAGGAGAGGAAGAAAGAGAGAGAAAGGGAGTCTGTGGAGGGAAAACGGCAGTGGAGGGGAAGGTTCTTGAGAGAGAGAGAGTGGGAGGCGACGGTAGGAGGAAGGCGGTTGACAATTTTTTTATTTCAATTTTTTAAATTTTTCTGGCGTTACTTTATTTCTCTTGTCCAGAGAAATATGAGAACTTCCTATAACTTCCTATCTCTTGGCTTGGTTTTGATATCATTGTTATTATACATCATGGAAAATAGTGCTTGATGATAAAATCCTATTTCACATATCGACATGTCTTGAAGGTGTATTCATACAATAATAAATATGACTCTAAATATCTTTCACAAGTTCTTTTTAATGAAAGTTGGGAATGATGAAGTTCCTAATTATGTAGCAACATTGAACTTACATGATGCTGATTTTCACTTGTTCTTCACCAATTCTTGAAAACAAGAAGACATAATAGATAACAGAATTTTGAAAAGACCAGAATCTATATTGATTTTTTCGGATCTAGATTCAGATCTGAATCCATGAATGCATTTAATTTGGATCCATCTTATGATCTAGGATTTTGTTATCAGTCCAGGTTCGAATCCATTGACCTAAACCCTATCAGTTTATTGTTCCAGCGACATGGCCTCCTGCAGTATTCTAAAAGATTAAATACAATGGTTTGTGGACATGCTGATCGATCATTATGCTCAAAAGAGGTGGCCAACCAATCCACGTATGTTCTAAAATTTGATGCAGGACATTTGACTATAGCGGTTGAAAACGATTCGTCATTTAGGGTCTGTTGAATATCAAAAATTTTTGGAGAATAAACTTCCTAAATTTTGAGAATAAACCAAGTTTATCTCTAACCTAATCTTGTACCAAATATGCCCTCAACGTGTTACAGTGTCCCTGGAAACTGCCACCTTTAGAATATAACCACTTGTAGGATATTATAAAACAATATAGCTATTAGCACAATATGGTGGTGTGACGAGCATGGTGTGTGTATATATACATATAGATTGTATTTCCAGCACACCGCATAACAGCTTGGCCTATATAATACCCATGCTGCATGTCACGTTGGCATATAAATTATAAAATATACTACACTAAATCAGCTACTGAAGCGTCCAGGGGATACTTGAACATTGCTGTGGGTTGATACATGCATGCTATCTTTTATCGTCAAAGGCACACCTTGTGAGATTGTTCTTCTCACCCTCTATTTTCATGAGACGAAGATTCATTATTAGTATCTTGTTCTGCTCTATTTAACAAGCCAACATTATCAGATTGGGGACAGTGCACTTCTTGGTTTGTCGAGATGGTGATGGGAATCTCCGGGCATTTCATAACGTCTGCCGCCATCGTGGCTTCTTGCTTGCTTGTGGCAGTGGGCAGAGATCGTGCTTCGTATGCCCTTACCATGTGAGTGCATATCCTTTTTGTGTAAACTACTTAGTCGTCCACGATTGTTATAATCCCTTATTCCAATCTCATCACATGCAGAAACAAGAAGGCCATCAGTTCTTCTCTCATCAAACTGAAGATTATTCGTGTTATATGATTATATCCATAGATCGTTATGACAAATTAAAAGTTATTTTGCCTTGCATTCCGAAAGATCAGATGCGGCACACCTTCACCTGCTTTCTGTGGCAACATAATCCATCTAGTAGACGCGTTTCCGAGTGGTATCCTAAGAAGATGACGTAATGTCAACGGAGATCTTTTATATTTTATCTCCTCTACATAAATATACCTGTAGAGACTGCCAAAGCTTAGGTGTTACTAGGTTACAAACCGTTTTCTTTCTGAAACCATAATAATTAAAGTTGATGCTTCCTCTCTCTCTCTCTCTAGATCTCTATGTATCAATCTATGTATGGATGGATAGACAGAGAGAACTGGAAACTGATTGATTAACATTTACCATGTTCTCTATTAAAACCTACCTTTTGCACATTTTAATAACCTACATATGAATGTTGATGGCCTTGCCTAATTTTTCCAGGGTTGGATCTACGGATTAGATGGATCCTTGCTCAAGGCGACAAACATTGATGGAATACAGAACTTTCATTTACATGTGCGTTTGAGCATGCTATGGGTTTTTCCTCTAATTGATTTCGACTGATTTGATTCATCTAACTAGTTCTGTCATAACCCCAGGATTTCGGTCTTGTGCCCTTATATATCACTACTTGGGGTCCTTTTGTACTGATCAAAGTGAATTCAAATGGACAACCCATGCATGACGCTTTCAATGCTACTGTCGAAGATGAGTGGCTTGGTAATTGTGCAGAGATAATGAAAGACAGCATTGGTTCTGCATTGAAGCATGTCAGCAGGCGTAAATACACTCTTAAGTGCAATTGGAAGGTTCGATGATGTACCACTTATATTTTGTTCTTAAGCGTACCATTTAAAATCCTTGCCCTGATTTCTCATCTATCAGCTTTTGAAACTAACATTTTCTTCTTGTGTCCATAAAGGTATTTTGTGACAATTTTTTGGATGGTGGCTATCATGTTCCTTATGCACATAGGCAGTATGCGTCTGGTATTAAGCTCGACTCTTACAGAACCGAAGTAAGCTTTACCAAACATAGATCTCATTGGAATCTTTTCTCTCTTGGCAAGTGATGGTTCTTTCATCATTGCCTCAAGTTATACTACTGTATTTAACTGTCAAAAAGTGATAACCTACTGCAGCATTGCAGAAATCACTACAAGAAATCTGTGTTTTACCTACCAAAACATTGCCCGTAGATAAGAATTAGTAGGTAAAAATAACTTTTACTTACCTCTTATTCCTACTGAATCAAGGCTCCGTAGGTAAATCTATCAATACCTATTAACTACCTACGGATTCACTTTTGTAGGTAAGAATAATGTTAAATCGATCAATCTCAACCATCCAATCAAATGGATCAATGGTTATCATTAGTCCATTGTGTATTAATAAAAATAAAAAACATAATAATATACATAACATAATATAATAATGTATAGTTTATTATTAATTCAATAATATAATATAATATTATAAATATTTTAAATAATATATTACAATAAAATAATATAAAAATAATATTTTAAAAAATATTATAATAATTTATAATTTAATAATGATATTGATATAAATAATATATTACTATTTACAAGAATAAAATATATTAAATAAATTTAAATAAATAATTAAAAATATAAATATTCAAATATTTATAAAATTTTACATATTTTTAAAATTATAAATATATTAATAAAAATACATTATAATGTATAATAATAAAATAATAAGATTAGTATATGAATAATAGTTCTAATATACAAAAATATATTAATAAATATATCACTATTTTAAAAATAATATATTAATATATAATTTAATAATGATGTTACTATATATTACTATTAATATAATATAATATATTAAATAAAATATATAAATATTAAATAAAATACAAAATTTATAAAATAAATTTACAAATATTAAAATATTTCTAAGTTATTTTACAGTTTGATCTCCCGGCCTAATCACTTACTATAGGAAAACATTTTTAGCTACTACGGACTTACCTTAATGGATAAATATAATGTTATTAGGGGTGTAAATAGTTCGGTCTAATTTTGAACCATTCTTTTCGAAATCGAAATTGAACGAAACTAGTTCCATTGAACCACGAGCAGATTAAGAATCAAACTAATCCAACTTGTCAATTTAATATATATTTAAATAAATTAAATAAAAATAAAATAAAATTTAAGTTAAAATAATTATTTAAGGTTAAAATGAAGATTAATACTTTGTTTATAATATATAATTAATTTTTATATTAATTAACCTAAATTTATAATAATATATAATTAAATTTGATATAATATATATTTAAAATTAATACAATGAATAAATAATGTGAGTCAAACCAGCTAATCGGTATATTGATTAGGTTTGGTTTGAGAAGGTGCCAAATCGATTCAAACGATAAAAAATTATGAGTTGGTCTAGTTGATAAATCGAACGAACAACCTTTCAAACTTATGGTTTACTAGGTTTTATTAAACACCTCTATGTTAAATAGATAAATTTCAACTGTCTAATTAATTAATTACTATCGTTAATCCATCATATATTAATAAAATAAAATAAAATATATAATAAATATTATATTAATAAATTAATATATTAATAATAAATTTAATAATGTTACTAATATAAAAGGTTGATATATTATTTTAGAATTTATATTAAAATTAATAAAAATAAAATACCTTAAATTCATCTCAGTGTGGAATCCCTCGAATCCTACTCCCCCGTCGCTCCTCTTCGCTCCGTTGCGAAATTTAGCCCCAACTCCAAAATTTCCTCTCCCTCTTCACCCCCCCCCCCCCCGCCCCTCTTTCCTCTTCCCCCGTGAAACCTAGCCCCGCTCCTCTCCCATGGAGATGGGGACCTACCAGGTGACAGACGCGGCGACAGCGGTGATACAGTACCTTGGAGGTGCGCAACTCTCTCCCCCTCCCCGGATTTTTCTCTCTCTTGGTTTCCTCCGTAGCCCCCCCTCGGTTCTGCCTCCGCTGCGCAGTGCCCAGCCGCCCTGACCGCCCAGCCCCCTGCCACCCAACGCGCAGCGGCCAGCTCCCCCCCTCCACCCTTGACCCACCCCCTCGGTTCTGCCTTAGCGCCCCCTCGGTTCTGCCTCAGCGCTCAGTTGCCCAGCGCCCAACCCCCGGCCGCCCGGTCCCCCCCCCCTCTATGCACGCCCGTGTGCCCGATCCGCACAACAACCTCCCCCCTCCGCCTTTCCCCCTTGCGCGCTTGAGCCCGCGCACGGTTCTTGCGGCCGCGGCTGTCTCCCCCTCCCCAATGATCAATGTCTTTGAGTCGAAAGCATGGCGATCGAGCTCCCATTGGAGCCGGAGGGAGAGCTCACTGCCGGCGGTCACTCGAGGCAATTCGGATTCATCAGCCCACAACCCCGGCCATGGTCCCGGCCACCATCTTGCGCATGTCTAGTGGTGTGTACATCGCCCATACCACACAGCCCCACCCCCACCTTTGTCGTTGGCCTTCTGGTGCACTTGCCGACCTACCTTTCTCAATCCGGTGCCAGTGGCCCTGCCTAGCACACACCGTTTCCCAGCTACGTATCACTCACCTCCTTTCTTGATCTCACCACACTCGTCACACCTGATCAGCTCGGCCAACTCTGTCTGTGTCTGTGAATGTCTGACTCACCCACGTCCTAGCTAGCCACACACTGCAACACCTCTCGTCCCTGCCTGCTGGCCACACTTGGCCATCCAATTACTACGTACCTCACCGGGTCATCCCCGGTTACATATATATATATATATATCCATAAGACTTAATTTAAATGTTTTAGATTGGATATTGGACGTTGTGATTACTCGTAGTTATATGAATCTTTCTTAATTGCTTGTCCTTTGGAATCTAGTAGAAGTATGCAATTTAGTTTACAACTTTGGTAGTTAATCATTTATATTATATCACGATTGTGAGTGTGGTATATGGTGAATCTTGGAGGTATCTTAAATATTTAGGTTGAGGTGTAGTTTCATGTTATTCTGGAATTGTGAACTTGATAAATCACTACATGTTTAACTCGATTGGGTCTATTCTATATGTTGTTGCGAGTTAATTAGATTAGGCAAAGTTCTAAATAATTTATTAGACTCTCTATGTCTAGCTATGTTAATCTTGTTGTATATGTTGTCGGTTGTAGGTTAACAAGATTAGAGTGAGTAGCTATTTTTAGATAGGTTAACAACTCTCTATGTTGTCGGTTGTAGGTTAACAAGACTCTCTATGTCCAGCTCAAGGGTCATCTCGGGAGATCAATAACTCCTTGCATAAAGAAAGACAAAGAGGAACGTAGAGCCTTCCAAGTTCCAATATGCAGTGCACACATATCCTCATATGAAGATCTTTTTTTTATGTTCTACTTTTTCTTATGTTATTGTTACATGGAAAGATTCTCTTGTATGTTCTTATGTTTCACTGTAGACCTGCATATGGCCCCCATTTCAATGAGAAGATTTTTGGAAGTTTCATATCATCTTTCTACAAGCTTATTTTATTTCTTAGGTTGTCTTACTAGTTTAGTCTTTGTGTACACATAGAAATGAGGGGGATAGCTCTGAACACATGAGAAAATATCCATGTCCAAATTAGGTCACAAAAACCTTGACCTTCGGTATCAAAGGATCACATTAGCCTTTTACACAAGATGATAGCTAATTAAAAGCTTCATTCAATCATTTTATTTTTGAAGACTACATATCTAGGTCTATGAGTTGTTTATACAGTGACCATCCATCTAGCTTTACATATTTATGGAGCAAAACGTGGCTACATCAAGTTTAGATTTAAGTCTTACCACATAAATTCTTCTATCATGAGGCATAGTCACCTGTTATCATAGATCATAGTTATAGCTAAACTCCCCAATCCCTTTTTGGTCATACAACTAACCCTTTATGAATGTTTCTGATATAACATGGTGTCATACAACTAACCCTTTTTGTTAATTTCTTGTAAAGGTTGACCACCTGCTCCAACAAACTTTGCAACAAATGTCATATCAATAGCTTGAACATTGTTTTCTTTTAGATTTTTTTTCATTACAGTTTGTGCTAAATTGTTATTCTTTAAATTTAGTGCTAAAAATTGATTTTCTTGTCGTAGGAGGGGTCCAGTCTATGTGTTGGTTAGACAGATATATTTCCTTATTTAGTTTGTTATTTTAATTTATTTTTAAACTTTACTCCAATGTTGACTTTTTTTTAGTGTTTTTAGGTAATGGGGTATTTAAAGATTTTTTTAAAATATCATTTTTTGTCCATTGTTGGATGAAAGGGGCTATAGTTTTGGATTTATTTTTAATAGATACTTCTTATCTCTTGTGCATGATCAATTCAAGTAATACTTCCTCCTACGATGCTAACAAAAGTGACAATGATCTCTTTATTTTTTAAGAGAATAATATGACGTGGTTGAATTGTTGATGACCACACAGTGGCTCCTATTTGTAATCTTTTTTCATGTATTAATCCATTTTGGTTAGCCATAGTGGAGAGTGTGTAGGTGATAAGCTATTTAATCCATGCCTAGGACCTTCAACGGCTAGTTTCTATAAAAGTTGATATTCAGTAGGAATTTCTTATTTACAAAATTTTTACATTTCTTACTATTGAATGAAGAGAACCTCCAACATTTGATCTTCCTTTCCATTTACTACTTTACAAATAAATGGGCATAAAGAGGTTTATTTAGTTCCTGGAAGCTAGGAAGGTTGGATTGGAATTGGGATTTGACTGGTCGACTTGGCTGATGTGACAATAGAAGCCTACATTGGACCTTTTTTAATGTGACAATAGAATATGTAAGTTATTTTTAGTTGTATACTTATATATTGTTTAATTACAAAGATTATATATATTTTTGTAATTTTCTTAGCTTGTCATTGCAGGAAACCTTTGTAGGCATATTATTAATTAAGAATCTCAATGGTTGATAAAGTATTCTATTTTAGAGTGTATACATGGATTTGTTCAATGTAATTTTCTAGTCGTCATGTAGTTGATACTCTTAAAAATTGTTTATTTTAGTTTCATGGTTGAAGTTTGAAAATTTTTAACTCACTGTGTTGTATGTTTATAAAACAAGTTACTTTTTAAATTGTATGTTTTTGTGCAGTCAAACTGTCGATTGTCTTTGTAAGTTTAATATTTGTTAAAAATCATTCTTGAATTGTATATTTACTTTTCATCTTTAAATTAGTTATAATCATTGGATGCTATGTATTTTGATTAATTCTTATCTTCCGATTGCAGGTGGTTATAGAAGATAAATGAATGAAGATTCTAGATGGGTTGTCCAGTTTTTTTTCATCTTCTCGTTGGGTTGTCCAATTGCTTGTGGTGGGATCTTTGCTTGTGGTGAGAAATAGATGATCTTTTCATTGTGGTTGTGGCTGGAAGCCTGAAACAATTGAAAACTTTGTATATTTAACATCTTATTCCTCTGTGTGTTAATTGTAAAATGTTTTATGTTAACATGTCATACTTTATGTTTGTGGACAAAGTAAATTTAATGCTTAATGAATGTCTTTGTGATGCTATTTTTGTTGTATGTGTAGATGTGGATTGTTGTATTTGTCTAGCGAGTTCATTGACATGGGTTGTTGTGAGTCCAACAAGTGTACGAATTGAATGTATGTCTTGAATTGGTTGCACGTGACCAAATTTGAGAGTTAGTTATGTATGGTGTGGATTGTTGATTCCAAGAATTGTGAATGTATTGTTGATTGTATGGATGGGTAAATGTTTGTGCCTTTGTAAATGAAAGAGACATTGTAAAAGTAAACATTTACCTACGACTAAACATCCGTAGGTAAATGTAACTCGTGATATATTACAATATTTTTTTCAGGTACGTAACATTTACCTACGGGAGCCCCGTTGGTATAAATCTGACATGAGAATCCAGTTTCATTCGTATGTTTTATATGTACCTACGGGTCAGTTTATTGGTAAAAGTCGGTACTATACCTACGGGACATGGCCATAGGTAATACATTTCCCTACTTGTACTAGGCTTACGGACCCCGCTACGGGATGGTCCGTAGGTAAATCTATTTGCTTACGGAAAAATGACCTATTCCTACGATTTTTAACGTAGGTAAAAGACGATTTTCTTGTAGTGAATCACAGGCGCCGTGTTCTCACCACTCAATTCATCTGGTTTTTAAGAAAGATAGCTGGTTTATGGTTCCACTGTGTACTGAACATGAATGGAATATTTATTAGCCCTCAATTCATCTGGCTTTTAAGAAAGATAGCTGGTTTAAGGTTCCATGTTTTTCATGTGTACTGAACATGACTAGAATATTTGTTAGCCTTCTCTAAACCTAAAGCCTTATGGGGTGTTTGGTTGCATGATAATGGAGACTTTTATTTTAATTTTTAAAAATGGTAAGATAACTTGTTAAAAGAGGTGTTTGGTAACCTTGACAATTTTATGTTTTGAAAGTGATTTTCTTCTTAAACAAAGAAAGAGGATCTCACCTCTTTCTTTTTTCTTGTGGTCCCCCACTTTGTTTGGTCATGAATGATAGTTACTATTTTTTGTTATCACATCCCTCCAAACATGATAATTTTATGTCATGAGTTGGTTCACTTTTTATTTTAATATAATTTGTTATCATGAAAGTGTACAAAAAATTATCATGCAACCAAACACCCCATTAAACTCTTTCATCTTCTTTTATATGTTGTACATTTTTTTATAGTTCTCTCTCTCTCACGCGCACGCGTGCACATGCACACAAGCCACTCGTTGGATGTAGCATCTGCATTTGTGGGAACTGGAAATATCAAAGATATTTGATGGCCTTCGATTACCGACTTGTGCATTTTGGTCCTTGATTAGGTCTTTGAAAAGGTCAGCATTCAGAAATGTGAGTGTGTTTCAACGGGAGATGATTTCGGAAGGCTGGGCACAAATGCCTTTTATGCATTTGTGTACCCTAATTTTATGATTAGCCGGTAAGTGTGATCTCAATTTGCATTCTCTATCATCCATTCATCCTGATTATGGTGATATTTTTCCTGATACGCTTGAATGCTTGTAACAATTAGCTATGGATCATGGCTGGAGACTAATCTCATTATACCGCTGGGTGTTCAAAAATGCGAAGTGACCTTTGATTACTTCCTGGAAGAATCTAAGAAGGTAATTGTCATAGATTGATAAAAGGTAAATAAAGTAACAGTAGAAATATTAGTACCTTTTATGGATGTGAGCATTAAACTACTTGAAAAGAATAGAGTTGAACTCCATGTTGAACATAATCTTTATCATGATCATTTATGATAGCAAACTCGTATCTACACTAATATTCTTTCATATTTGTAGTAAAAATGAGTTAATCTATGGATGCTTGTAACTTGCAACAGGATGACCACATCTTCGTCAAAAGAAGCTTGGATGAGAGCAATAGAATTCAGGTGAAGAAACAATTCTGTGCAGTAGCTTGCAATTATATACGTTAGGCTCCATTAAATGCTTGAAAAGCAAGCATGACAGTCTTCCTGTTTATATTTTTGGTTTAGATGGAAGACATCGAGCTATGTGAGCGAGTACAAGAAGGATTGGAATGTCCAACCTATAGTAGTGGAAGATATGTTCCCAAAATTGAACATGCCCTACATCATTTCCATTGCCTTCTCCATGGTAGCCTCAAGAATATGTGACTTGTTTCCCTCTCTTTTGATCCTGTCTGGTATTATTATTCTCTACAACATTTGTAGCTGAACTTCACATTTTTGTGTTTGCACTCATGCTTTTTCTCCGTAATTTTGAGTGCTTTTACATTTATTTGTTGAATTGGATGAACTGGAGCCGAGTGCTTTAAGGCACCTCAAAAAAATAATTTCATTTCTCTAGCTGGTTGTGTTTTGTTTGAATGAAAATTATGTAAAAGGGGTTTGAGATTTTTCTAGCTAATAATAGTAATAATGCTATGATAAGTATCTGTTAGACAGGAAAACTAAAAGATAAACCTAAGATGACTTACATTTCTCAAAAAAATTGTAATTGTTATTAATTGTGAAATGCCCTCCTTGTAACCTAATGTACTATAACACAAATATTTGACTGAGAAGCCACTATGCGGGATGATTCTCCCCACCCAATTTTTAAACTCCAGTCGCTCTCTTCCTCAGCTCTCTGTTTCACTCCATTCTCATTGCATTCAACTTCATCTTTTTCGCTTAACTTGGTATCACATCAATAGAAGATTCTTCTACAATTTCAACTTGATCTCTCATATGCTTATGGGGTGTTTGGTTGCATGATAATTTTTTGTACACTTTCATGATAAAAAATTGTATTAAAAAAAAGTAAACCAACTCATGACATAAAATTATCATGTTTGGAGGGATGTGATTACAAAAAAGAGTGATCACCGCACATGACCAAATAAAGTGGGGGACCACAAGAAAAAAGAAAGAGGTGAGACCCTCTTTTTTTGTTTAAGAAGAAAATCACTTTCAAAACATAAAATTGTCATCGTTGTCAAACACCTCTTTTAACAAGTTTTCTTACAATTTTTAAAAATTAAAATAAAAACCTCAATTATCATGCAATCAAACACCCCATTAGGCTTTTGTATGCTACTTCATCTCTACTTGCTTCTATACCGAATATATCTCACTATGTATCTATGCAAGTCATTGGAGAAAACTATCTCTATTGTGGAGAGCTCATTTTATCTCATGTTTAAATGATTACAAGTCAATAAGACTTGTTGATGGGAGCATTTTGTGTCCTCTTACTACGTAAGATCTAGATGATCTCACAAAAGACACTTTTAAGATTTATCTAGAGATCTAGAAGCATTACAATAATATTATGATGACAATCATTATTTCATTTCAGAGATAACTTTACCATTAGTCGTTGGACATACTACTTCAGCCATAATCTAGAAGGCTATCATTACCTTATATGCTAATACTTTGAAGGCAATGGTCCTATAGTTTGCATCTTCAATTGTAGTAGAAATTTTAAATTCTTTTGCTACGGCATCAAATCCAGTTTCTTGAGTGACATGATGCTATGCATTCTTGATTTGGGATTTGAGTATGAATCATTTGTAACGAATATTACCACTAGGATGGTGGCGTCTTTTCTTTCAATTAATGAAGTTCAAGGCATGCTACGTAACCATGAGATTTTTGAATTATTTACAGAACTATACAAGCAAAAGAATTAATGGCATTGGCTTGCTATTTCCAACATTCCAATAGTAATCTCCAATTATTTTTTGTGACAACTTCAAAGTTGCCGCAAGTCTATCACAAATAAGCCCGTCATAATTGGTATTAGTGACAATTTTAGATAAGGTCGTAGCTAGTAAGAGTTATAATCGATAGCTTATGGGGTGTTTGGTTGCATGATAATTGAGGTTTTTATTTTAATTTTTAAAAATTGTAAGAAAACTTGTTAAAAGAGGTGTTTGACAACCATGACAATTTTATGTTTTGAAAGTGATTTTCTTCTTAAACAAAAAAAGAGGGTCTCACCTCTTTCTTTTTTCTTGTGGTCCCCCACTTTATTTGGTCATGTGCGGTGGTTACTCTTTTTTGTAATCACATCCCTCCAAACATGATAATTTTATGTCATGAGTTGGTTTACTTTTTATTTTAATACAATTTTTTATCATGAAAGTGTACAAAAAATTATCATGCAACCAAACACCCCATTAATGACCATCACTATTACTAGTGATGACGGGTAGTTGTCACCACCCTCTCTTCATAGATAAGAGAAACACATACTAGTGATGGCTGCCAACCATCACCAATATCTTTTCTAGTGATGACTCTCTAGCCATCGCCAGTGCTTTAATTTATAGCCATTGCTAAAATCAGTTATAGTGATGGCTTGAAGCCATCATTAATAACTATTTTTAAGAAAAAAATAGTCTTATTAAATAAGAAATCCATGCAAAATTACAACCATGCAGGATTATACAATCAACTTGTATATTTTTATCCACATTCCAAACAACAAACAATTATATCATTTTATTTATATATAATTTCATACATAATCAACCAACTCATTCTTTCACAAACCACAACTCATTCATACACAAATCTTAACTCAGTCATCTATAAACCACACTTGATCATGAATTCATTCATCCACAAACCACACTTATATATTATACATAAATTAAAAACACAAACACATTGTGGACAAAGTACATAACATATCAATTATGCAAAAATAAAAGTCGTGTCCTAAAAAATAGATAAATATGAAATGTGTGTCAATCACCCTCTCTAAAGAATACTTCATCATCCTTGTCCTCATCATCCTTGGCCTCATCATCATTCTCTCCATCCTTCTCTCTCTATCTCAGAGATGGTCTCAAACTCAATGAATCAAATAGTGAGGGAAGTCATTGATCAACCTTGACTAACATTTGTTGTGTTAGCCATTCAATTGTATCTATAAAGCTCTTTTTCTAGTCAGACATCTGTTGTTGGAGAGAATCAATAACTATGTTATGCTTCTTGACTAGGCTATTTTATCTATATATCACGATAGATTACTTTTCCACTTCATCCATCAACTCTTGAATTATTGTATTTGTGAAGGCATTGACACCCCCACTGCTTACATAATGCTAGGTGCTAAGTATATCCTCTCCCCCCATATTGGATTCTCCCTAGCCTTTCATTGTCGAAGACGGTGATGAATCCCTCCTCAGTAATGAGCAAATGCTCAAATATCCCAGCATTTGATTACTCTGGCCATCAAATATTCATTAATTGTTTCATATTATCGTAAAACCAAAAATTATATTAAAATTATTAGAAATGAATGATATAAATAAATTAGATATTTACCATCATATGACGACTTTCTTCGTTACTTCAGATGATAGATCCATCTCTCCCTTCATGCGTCTACATCATCTCGAAGACCTCTATATAGGTAGGGCATCATCCTTGAATACATTATAATACATTTAAGATTTAGTAAAAAATAAATAACAATTAAATTAAATACTTACAAAATCTATCTATAACTGATAGATATTTGTCCTTCCTCTTATATAACATATTGATAGGTTAATTCTATTATATTTATTTCTTTCACTAATGACTAACAAAAAAATTTACTAGGCTTTAATAATTGATAAAACCCCATGCTTAAATGAAAAATAATTTAAACGAATAAGATTTTTTTTACCTTATTCTCATCTCTATCCCATATATCACATATATGGCACCGCTGGTCCGGATCACATTATGAAAGCACAATCTCATAGACCACCTCCAATGATCATCCAATAAAATACTCAATACACACACTACAAGAAAATCGATTTTTACCTACGCTAAAAATCGTAGGAATAGGTCATTTTCCCGTAAGCAAATAGATTTACCTATGGACTATCCCGTAGGGGGGTCCATAGGCCTAGTACAAGTAGGGAAATGTATTACCTACAGGATATGTCCCGTATGTATAGTACCGACTTTTACCAACAAACCGACCCGTAGGCACATATAAAGCATACGAATAAAATTGTCTCCCCATGCCTGATTTATACCTACGGGGCTCCCGTAGGTAAATGTTACATACCTGAAAAAAGCATTGCGTATATATCACGAGATACATTTACCTACGGATGTTTAATCGTAGGTAAATGTTTACATTACAACGTCTCTTTCATTTACAGTTTGGGCACAACCATTTTCTTTCATTTACAGTTTGGGCACAACCATTTACCCAGCCATACAATCAACAATACATTCACAATTCTTGGAATCAACCAATTCAAGACATCCACACCATTACATAAATAACTCTCAAATCTGGCTGTGCAACCAATTCAAGGCATACATTCAATTCGTACACTTGTTGGACTCACAACAACCTGCTAGACACAGTCACAATAAATCACACATCTACAAATACAATAAAAAATAGCATACCAAAGACATTCATTAAACATTAAATTTACTTTGTCCAGAAACATAAAGTATGACATGTTAACATAAAACATTTTACAATTAATACACAGTACGTAGTGAATAAGATGTTAAATATACAAAGTTTTCAATTGTTCCAGGCTTCCAGCCACAACCACAATAAAAAGATCATCTATTTCCCACAACAAGCAAAGATCCCACCACAAGTAATTGGACAACCCAACGAGAAGATGAAAAGAAGTTGGACAACCCATCTAGATAGAATCTTCATTCATTTATCTTCTATAACCACCTGCAATTGGAAGATAAGATTTAATTAAAATACATAACATCCAATGATTATAACTAATTTAAAGATGTAAAGTAAATTACACTACAAGAAATCGGACCTTTACCCACTAAAACACTCCCCGTAGGTAAGGTTTAGTGGGTATAAATAACTTTTACTTACTCCCTATACCTACTAAAATTGATGTTGTAGGTAAATTTATCATTGCCTACAAAATACCTACGGAAAACGCTTCGTAGGGAATTAATATATCCACAGATTCCATCCGAACCGTCCATTATATTTAATCTAATGGCCCATATTTAATCGATTTTGCCCTTATCTGCACCGTCCATTGACAACACATGGATGGACCCGATCGACCCTCCCGATTGAAGGAGACCCTCCCGTTGGACCCTCTTCCTCCTCATCGCGCTCAGCCCCAAATCGAGCTCGCGAACCCTTCTACTCCTCCGACGACGCGGCACCTTCGGTTCCTCCTCCTCCGACGGCAACGCCTAGGGCTTCCGCCCTTACGTCGTCCCCTTCTGCTCCTCCGACGATGCGGCACCTTCCGTTCCTCCTCATCGCGCTCACACTCTCCCTCCTCATCGCGCTCAGCCCCAAATCGAGCTCGCGAACCCTTCTGCTCCTCCGACGACGCGGCACCTTCGGTTCCTCCTCCTTCGACGGCAACGCCTAGGGCTTCCGCCCTTACGTCGTCCCCTTCTGCTCCAAGCTTCGACTCCCGCAAGAAGCTCTCGAAGCTGTCTCCATGAGAAGCCCCCGTAGGTGAGTCCCCGTCTCGTCTCCTTTTCCTATGCGCGAGAAAGCTCCGTCTGTACAAACCCTCAGTCTGTACAAACCGCGTGAAAGCTTCTTCCTCTTTGCAATGCACGTTTTACAGATCCTGAGCTTGTTCTACGTAATCGTCTGTACAAACCCTCAGTCGTCAGCATGTAGATTGCTTAGTCGTTCATGGAACATCCCCCCTCGAGGTCGATTTTGCATGTCCCGTAGTTTCTTTTTGACTATGCAATGCCATCTTTGCACTTACGAACGAGCCCTAAGTTTATTTCTGACATACATGTCTCGATTTTCATTTCTAATATTCATAAGTCTTAATTTGTGTGATGTTGGCAGGATCTACCGCAGATTGTCTGTTGTTTGCCTTGTTTGGTGTATTGCTTTCTTGTTGAAGACATATTCTGGTAAGACTTTGCTTGATGTACGTGACTTTATTATCTTGCTGTATGAACTATGTAACTAATATGTTTCCATTCTAATAGATTAGTACAGAAGCGTGATCAGCAAGGATTTATTAGTGTCAACTAATATTTTCAAGCACAAAATGAGGTAATACATGTTTTTTATAGCGATGGATGTTCATGAGAACTAGTGTCTGATTGTGTAATTAATGTTTGTGTGTTTCTTTATAGTGATATGGATTGGAGTTGGATGGATTTACCAAAAAATGTGGTTAGTTACTATGATGGTGTTGATAACTTTCTCAATTTTGCATTTGCAAACTTACCACCAACTCATCAGATTAGATGTCCATGTGTGAAATGTACATGTTTGCATAAATGTAAAAAAGAGATCGTTAGACAACACTTGTACATTGATGGTGTTATAAAAGACAAACATTTCTGGAAATTTTATGGTGAAAGACTAGGTCATGTTAAGTTGGAAGAAAGCCAACATGATTCAAATATGCATGACATGTTAGCTGATGTTTTCCCTATGTGTAGTGATGAAAGAAGAAATGATAAAGATTACGAAAGTTTTTTTGCATTGTTAAACGATCTCAACCAACCGATTTATCCTGGATGCAAAAAGTTCGGCAAACTTTCATTTCTCATTCGGTTGATTAACATTAAATGCATGGATGGAATGAGCAATAAGCATTTCAATATTTTGTTGAAGTTATTGATTGATGTTCTCCCTGATGGGTCATCAATACCGTCCAGCTTTTATGAGATTAAGAAGATACTTGATAAGTTAGGGTATGGATATAACAAGATAGATGCGTGTCCGAACAATTGTATTTTATATTGGAAAGAAAATGAGAAGTATGAATGTTGTCCAAAATGTGGAGAATCACGGTGGAAGTCTTGTAAGTCTAGTAAAGGTGTAAAGAAGAAAAGAGTGCCTCAAAATATTTTGCGTCATTTTCCACTCATTCCACGGTTAAAGAGACTATTTACATGCTCAAAGACTTCTGTCAACATGAGATGGCATGAAGAGGAGCGTGAAGAGGATAGTATGCTAAGACATCCTGCTGATTCTCCATGTTGGAAAACATTAAATAGCATTGATGATTTCGGGTTAGAAACTCGGAATGTACGCCTTGGATTAGCCAGTGATGGGTTTAACCCGTTTGGAAATATGAACGTCACTCACAGTACATGGCCAGTGTTAGTTGTACCTTATAACCTACCGCCTTGGGAGTGCATGAACAAGTACGAATATTTTGCTTTGCCTCCTTATTTCTGGTCCAAAAGGTCCCGGTAACAATTTTGATGTTTTCTTGCAACCACTCATAGAGGAACTTGAGATTCTCTGGCACGGTGTTGATACCTATGATGCCGCTAAAGGTGAGGTATTCCATCTACGTGCAGCACTATTGTGGACTATTAACGATTTTCCAACATATGCCTACATGTCAGGTTGGAGTACAAAAGGTCGATTAGCTTGTCCTAATTGCAATAAAGACACGTGTTCAACTTGGTTAGAGTGTAGTGGTAAATTTTGTTATACTGGTCATCGGAGATGGCTGGAAAACAACCATAAATTCCGAAAGATGAGTAAGCAATTTGATGGTCATGAAGAATGGGGTGAAAAGCCATTGATGTTGTCTGGAGATGAAATCCTACGTCAATTAGGATACTTTAATTCACGTGTTGCAAAAGGAGACACGAAGAAGATACGTAAGAGGAAGAGACGAGTTAAGAAGGGGGACAAGACCAAGTATCTAGGTTGGAGGAAAGTAAATATTTTCTATAGGCTACCTTATTGGAAATCTTTGTTGCTCCGACACAACTTAGATGTGATGCATATAGAGAAGAACGTATGTGAGAGTATACTAGGCACCCTTCTATCGATTGAAGGAAAGAATAAAGATGGCTTGAAAGCCCGTCAAGACTTACAGAAGTTGGGAATAAGAGAATGCCTTCATCCACAAGAAATTGGGTCAAGTAAAATATTGCTTCCACCAGCACAATTCACATGTAGTAAGAAAGAAAAGGAAAAAAATTTCAAGTTCTTTCAATCCGTGAAGGTTCCTGATGGATACTCCTCTAACATTGCAAGGCGATTTCTTAACAAAGGTAACAAGTTATCGGGGCTGAAGACACATGACTACCATGTGATTATGCAACAATTACTTCCAATTGCTGTTAGAGCACTCCCAAATCTTCATGTATCTTCATCATTAAGTGACATTGGTCACTTCTTCTTAAACATATGTTCCAAAGTTGCTTCCACCGAAGACTTTTACCAACAAGGCCTACATGTCTCAAGGGTATTATGTCAACTAGAGATGATATTTCCTCCATGTTTCTTTGATATAATGGTACACTTAATCATTCATTTAGCAGATGAGGCCAGGATTGCTGGGCTAGTTCATTATAGATGGATGTACCCATTTGAGAGGTATCACATTCACTTCTATACGTAAATTTTCCATTTAAGATAGACCGATATTCATTTATGATATTTTTTCAGGTATCTGGGCAGATTAAAGTCTTATGTGAGAAATAGGACTTATCCGGAAGGGTCAATTCTTTGAAGGTTATATTGTTGCCGAGACAATTACATTTGCGGCTCGATATCTTGACGAAGATGTGGAAACATGGTTAAATAAGACTCATCGACAAGTAGAAGACGAGTCCAAAAAATGTGGACCTTGGTTGGGAAGTTTTCATGGAGACTTGTCGGCCGTGTGGGATAAGTACAATTGGCAAACTACAAAATCATGAGCTGGAAGAAATACATAAATTTATCATATTCAATTGTACAGCACTCAACAAATTTATCAGGTAAGCTTTCGTCAATTGAAACTTTTCATTCACTATATGAAATATGAATATTGCGGGGATCACATTGCTGAACTTCAAGAAATGTCACCTGGAGTACACATGGAAGAAGTGGAACGCATTCATACATCCACATTTACCAAATGGCTGAAACATAAGGCAATTATCCTTGATTCTTATAATTATATTTTTAAACGATTCTATGATCAGATGATGTCATGATTTTTTTGGTTTGTTAATTCTTCTCAGGTGCATAAGTTGCAAGAGTTTACTAAGGGAGATATATCTCCTTATCTAATTTCAATTAAAGATTTCCCTAGTCATGTGGTCAAGAAGTATGATGCATGCATTGTTAATGGTAGTAGGTTTCACACTAGAAGCCTTGAACAAAGACGAGTTACCCAAAACTCAGGTGTTATGTTGAAAGCAACTACCCCTTCATTTACTAAAAATGTTGAAGAGAATGTTACTTACTATGGTGTCCTTGATGAGATTCTAGAAGTCAACTACAATGGACACATGAGGGTAGTATTATTTAAGTGTGATTGGGTAGATGTGCACCGAGGGGTGAAACATGATGGACCTCTTACAATAGTGAATCCATCAAGTAAATTAAGAACAAGCTGAACCTTACATCTTAGCATCTCAAGCGAGCAAGTTTGGTTTGTTGAGGATCCTAGGAACATTGGTTGGTTTGTGGTTCGCAAGACAACCCCACATGATTTTTACAACTTATCGGAATCTACTTGTGAAGAACATGCCGAATTCCAAGATATACGACCAATGTGTCATTACCAAACATCAAGCATCCAAGATGATGATGAAAATGAGGAGATAATGGTCCATAGATTTGATATAGATGGTATTGAAGTGTAATGTAAGTCATTCTTTACTATGTATGTTTCATATTATTTATTTCCAACAAAAATGGATGCATGGATATATGTATTTACTCAATATATATTGGATATATGTATTTATTCCAATATATTTTTATTCATGTTTAGTAGTGGCATAAGTAATATGGAATTTTTGCTTTTTTCAGGTTGCATTAACCCTTTGAGTTTAAGAACTTTGCACTTTCAGAATTGTTTTTTAATTCATATTCCTTTTAGATCTGTAAAAAAAGTCTTGTGAGGCCCTTTCAGACATCACCTTATGTATACCTATGGTGTATTTTTTTAGACATCAGCCATCAACCCACCTTTCATACATCACCTTATGTATACCTATAGTGTATTATTGGGTTCTAATTTTGAAGGGAGTAGAAGGAAATTTTACAGATGGTCACATGTGAAAGTTGCTATGGTTACAGATGGTCACTGCTAGCTGCCTCACATGTGAAAGTTGACTATGGGAGGCATTTAAAATATGCTATGGTCAATATTCAAGCTAGCCTATCCGTTCACAGAGTGAATATGAGTCTAACACATACGGTTTTGCATGCATATATGTTGATGCACATGCCATGATCATATATAAGTGGAGGACTTTGCCCCCACAATTACTTGTCAACAGATGGAAGAAGTTAATGCATGTTACCATAGAGGGAACTTTGAGTTTAAGAACTTTGAGTTTAAGAACCATAGCCCAAGAGATATATTCTTCTATAAGTGCATATAGTTTTTAACCAAAGTTGCTATACTTGATGCAAAGCCCAAGAGATATATTATTTTTATCATCACTCAAATTCATAAAAATTACATATTTTACATTTACATAAGAATGTGTACATCTGCATGAAATTTTTTTGCAAGCTTTTATAGTCTAGACTTCACTCTTCGGCTACAAGTAAATTGTGAACATCAGCCAATTTTTTTTCATTGTCTTAATTTGCAGGTTTATCCAGAATATTAATAGTTTCTAACCACCAATTTCTTTTTGTAGGTTGGTTTTTCTATCTCTTACCTGCCACTTTGGGACCTGCCTCTCGGTTGAAAATGGTTTTGATGGAATGACATAGACATTTGGCTATCAGAATTGTCTTAATGTGCCGGATGAACTCTTCATTTTTATTTTCCATTTTACAGTGGTCACCTCCTTATTTTACAAACCTAATGCTACCTCTATTAGTTGAGCTTTTCTGTCTTTTTTAGTGGACTTGTTTTGACTTGTTCAGTGGACCTTACATAATGTTTGTTATGTAATCTCTTTGCCTCAATTTGTATCGGTGGATCAAAATTGTCTTTTGTTTTCTACCCGTTTGTTTTATTATGCAAACGGGGAAAGAAGATCATGGAAAATCTATCTTACAAGTCGGAATGTGCAAGCTCAAAGGAGAAAGGCTTGTGGGGGCCTGGAAGCTCAGATGTTAACACTCTCCCCAAAAAAATAAAGCACATTGCAGAAATCTATGATCTTCCAAAGTCGGTGAAGTAGAAGATGGACTCGATCTTTTTCAGAACTTTATGGAGTACATAATCTTCCTGAATATTTTCTTAAATTTAAGTCATTTTATTGTTACTGATTACAATAAACCATCCTGCACGTTGCAATCAAAGTTCACTTTTACACATGGAACATTTTTAGGTGAAGTGAGTTGTTTCTCACATGCTTTTTTTTTATGCAGAGGAGGTTCTTGTCACATTTTGGAGGGGCTGTATGTTTCCATTGAGTGGCTACTTTCTGATGTATTTATGTGAAAAAATACATCGGGGTTGTATAGTCATCTAGAAAACCATTTGTTCAACTATTTTTTCTGGTCTTTATTTGCATTGACGCTTATTAATCATTTCTTTCAATTTTGGACAGATTTCAGGAAGGGTTGGATTTACTGCACTTATTTCTTAGCACATAATCTAAATTTTTATTCATTTCCCTTTTTCAGCCATATGTGGGTCCAACTACGCTTGACCCATAGCACTAATGCAGCAATAGTAGACTGTCTTTTATTTTCTATGTACCTTAATGGCAGCCGTAGGATTATAGAGACTTATGTCATTATTCCCATTGTTGATGGGTATGTACATGATAGTAGATGTCAAATTCATGTATTTTCATTTCTTACTTACTAATGAGAAGTATATTTCCAGGGACATTGGAGATTGCTCTTGCTATGTAATCTTGCTAATTCTTTTACGTCCGACTTTGGCCCTTGTATGATTCTATTTGATTCTCTCATCTTGACTGAGGCACACAAGCAAGAGCCTGTCATAAGAAAGTAAAAGTTCAAACACTTTATATTTTGTGTTTTCTTTTCAAGTAAAAAAATGTAGTGACAACATTATTCTTTATTTTAGATTCTTGAAGGATTTGTACCAATCAGAGGGGAAGATGGTCAAAAAGAAGAGCCTTGCCTCTATCCCCTTTTTATATACCCAATGTACTACTTGAAAGGGCATTGATTTTCTATTTTACCTCATTTCTCATTTCTTAAGTGCATTGACATTTGTATCTTTTAGGTACCCCAACAACGGGATGACTTAGAGTGTGGATTTTTCATATTATACTATTCATATCTCTTTTTAAAGAATGCTCCAGATACATTCTCTCGTTCAGAATATCCATACTTTGTACGGATATTTAACTCATCAGTTTGTCCGATTTTCAATCCTATATTCAGCCATATTCATGGATTGCTAATTTGCGTAATTTCTTGCAGATTTCCAAAGATTGGTTTGGGTATGCTGAGATGGACACATTTATCAACAAGGTCATTGCCTATGCTCAACAGGGAGATATGTTTATCTCCTCACCTGATGCTTCAATATCCTCTTCGACAAAATCAAGAGAATCAAATGTAAATGCCCTTAAAAAGGAAGGTATTTCGGAAGATGTTCTTGTTGCAGGTGATGTTGAAGTGAAGAGATCACGAGGCCGCACATATTGTCGGGATGTGCCGGCATTGGAGGATGGCAAAGTCATTTCTGTGGAGTGGAATGAGTTTGGGCAACCTATTGGAAATGGTGGAAGGTCATTAAGAACCTTCTTGGGAACAATTGCAAGGAATAGTGAAAAATGCCCCATAAACGTTGCATCATGGGATAAGATGCCTGAGCAGAATATTGCCGATATTTGGGGTTTTATCAAGATGAAGTTGGTCTTTTTCTTGTCATTGGCATCAAAAATGTGATGTATTCACTAAAGTCCTCGGAGGGGACAAAAAGGGAGAGTTTGGGGTATTGGCACTGCACCTTCACCTCATCATCTTTGGAAAGATAAAGCTGAAACTTCACAATCTGAAAACAAAAAGTTATATGAACGTCTGCAAGTTTTAGAATCCAAAGTTGCTAAGCTTGAGGCAAAGCCTCAAGAGGTGGATAATTTTTCTCATCACTCATATTGATGTACATTACATATAAAATTTTGTTTTCTTTTAAATCTTTTACAGTCTGGATTGCGCTCTTCGGCCACAAGCAAGTTGTCAACGTCAGCTGAAGATAAGGTATTTATTTCACTTATACTTAACTGTCAAGTTGCCAAAATTAAATTGACAGCAACATGTCTAATTAGGATAAACTTACTTTGCCTTCCAAGTTTCTTGTTTGGGATTTTAGACATTGGGGATTTGACTTTTTTTCTAATTGGTCTGAACTTGATGGAACACCTCTCTCTATTTATCACTTAAGGTATGCTCATGTGTCCATCCAAATTAGATTTTTTTTTGTTTCAGTGTTTTAAAAGTTGATTTTTGATGTCCAATGGCCTTAATGACCTGTTAAAAGTTCCATTGGCCTTCGTGGCCTCTTGTCATCATTTTTTAGCCCAACAGGGATTGTTACCATCTTGATGTCATAAATCTTGAGCCCGGGGGATTGTTGCCATCAGTTTTGAGCATTGGCGGCCCACTATCATCATGCTGTCCATCGACTATTTCATCTTCTTTCATTTGGAATGCTTCTTCCCTTTGTGTCAATCAGCAGATTACCCAAATCCTCTACCCTTCTAGCCATCCTGGACAGGTTTCGAATCTGGTTGGGTCTCTTTGAATAGACACTGGGATCCTAGCCTTTTGGGATCTGTTCTGGACAGATCTTAGACCTTGAGATTTCTGGTTCGGGGTTCTTGTTTACAGCAGAGAGCAGATTTTGGTTTGAAAGGGGTTCCTTTAGGCTTGGTTTCATGGGAACATTGGTGGTTGACCAGGGAGTACAAGAGCACCAATCCTAGCTACCAGGGTAAACGGTCACCTATATTAGTCATCCGATTGGTAAGATGAGTAGGAAAATTTCATATCTATATAGTGGTATTTTGGGTGTCTGTATAGAGGTCTGAACATGTGCTGATTAGGAGGAGTTCATATGGCCCATCTAAATATTATCGAACCTGATTTATTCAGGTTTAGGAAGACTGCATTTGAACAGGTTTTAGGTGCATGACCGAGGAGTCTCAATAGATGACTGTTTTAGCATTAGATTGCTGTTTATTTTGGGCTTGAAAGTGGGGAATTTCAGATCTATATAGGTGTGTTTTCATTGACTGAATATAGGAATCCAAACAGGGAAATCGTGAGAGGTTAAGGGGTTGTATATCAGGATCCAAACAGGATTGTTTGATTTCCAAAGACTGGTTTGGGTATGCTGAGATTGACACATTTATCAACAAAGTCATTGCCTATGCTCAACAGGGAGATATGTTTATCTCCTCACCTGATGCTTCAATATCCTCTTCGACAAAATCAAGAGAATCAAATGGAAATGCCCTTGAAAAGGAAGCTATTTCGGAAGATGTTCTTGATGCAGGTGATGTTCAGGTGAAGAGATCACGGGGCCGCACATATTGTCGGGATGTGCTGGCATTGGAGGATGGCAAAGTCATTTCTGTGGAGTGGAATGAGTTTGGGCAACCTATTGGAAATGGTGGAAGGTCATTAAGAACCTTCTTGGGAACAATTGCAAGGAATAGTGAAAAATGCCCCATAAACATTGCATCATGGGATAAGATGCCTGAGCAGAATATTGCCAATATTTGGGGTTTTATCAAGGTGAAGTTGGTCTTTTTCATGTCTTACACTTCGATTATATGCTTGTTAACTCATTAATTTGATGTTTACTTCCTCTATTTTTGCGAGAGGAAGTATGATGTGGATGATGGAAATGAACTACAACGACTATTTATTACTAAAGATCTATCTCGAAGTGGAAATATCATAAATACGCACGAGAAAGAAATACATAGATGGACGAGGAGCCACCTCAAGGTCTACATATTTCTTCGAGATGGGGGAGGCGGCAAAGACCACATGGTGTTCTGCTGAATTCAAGGTGATTTATTTAAAGATATTTTCACTGATGATTCTATAAATATCCTAATTGTAAATGTTGAACTTTATAGAAAAGAAGTGAGGTTAACCAAAAGAACAAAGGACTACAAAAGATTTTCCATTGTCTTTGGTAGTAAATCTTTCGCAGATATCAGGAAAGAGGAGGTTAATGTCTCTTATCTTATCACCATGTGATAATAACAATATTTCGGTATAACTCTTCTGGCCTAATTGTTATGCTCGTATGTGTAAAATTTCATACTGCTAAAACCGGTGGCAATGTGGATAGAACGGATATTTTTATTATAACACATACGAGGAAAGATGGAAAGGCAGTTAATGAAGAATGTGCCCTTGCAATAGTAAGTATATAGTGATTTCATTCTATTCTTTTATGCTTGCCATCATATATCTTCTTTAAATACATTTATGTTCTATGTAGGGGAAGCTTAAAGCCTACAAAGAATCTCAACCATCTACTAGTTCAGTTCCATTGGCATCAAAATGTGATGTATTCACCAAAGTACTCGGAGGGGACAAAAAGGGGAGAGTTAGGGGTATTGGCACTTTGCACCCTCACCTCACCATCTTTGGAAAGATAAAGCTGAAACTTCACAATCGAAAACAAAAAGTTATATGAACGTACGCAAGTTTTAGAATCCAAAGTTGCTAAGCTTGAGGCAAAGCCCCAAGAGGTAGATAATTTTTCTCATCGTTGATATTGATGTACATTACATTTAAAATTTTGTTTTCTTTTGAATCTTTTACGATGCGGAATGCGCTCTTCGGCCGCAAGCAAGTTGTCAACGTCAACTGAAGATAAGGTATTTATTCCACTTATGCTTAACTGTCAACTTGCCAAAATTAAATTGACAGCAACATCTATAATTAGGATAAACTGATGTTGCCTTCCAAGTTTCTGGTTTGGGATTTTAAACAATGGGGATTTGACCTTTTTTTTGATTGGGGATCCTAGCCTTATGGGATCTATTCTGGACAGATCTTAGACATGTGCTCATCTGATTGGTAAGATGAGTACATATAAAATCCAGATATGTACTCAATCAAATGAACTGAAGGACCGCATAAAAGCACCAAATCCAGATATGTACATAGTGAAGGGAATTGGAGTCGGATGTTTGCAAATCCTCCTGGACCTTTTGGTATACTTTGACTCTTGTCATACCATTCTTATGTTTAGTCTAATCCAATCGAGAGAAGTGCTTGATATGGATAATCGTAACCCTTTCTTAGCTAGTGCAAACCACCTTGAACGACTTTTGCTTCAAATTTTTCGGGGAAGGGGGCAAGTGAAAAGAGAACAAAGAAAACAAAAGGGGGAAATTAAAGGTGAAATGCAAGAGAAGCATATGTTAAGGGATATGTACTCATCTGATTGGTAAGATGAGTAGGAAAATTTCATATCTATATAGTGGTATTTTGGGTGTCTGTATAGAGGTCCGAACATGTGCTGATTGGGAGGAGTTCATATGGCCTATCTAAATATTATCGAACCTGATTTCTTAGGTGATTTGGCACCCAGGTGTTTTGGCCAGAGTCTAGGCTAGGAGAGGCCTCCGACGGGATGAGTGATGAGGTGAGGTATCAATTTCATATATTTTTGTTATATGCTTAGAAGGTTGTTTGAGTACGGAAATCAATTGTTAAGGGCATCTTGTGTTCTGTTAGAAGTTTAATTTATCAGGTTGCATTAAGTTGCGAAGACATGGGTTTTTAATCATGCTCTTTGCACCAAATGCAAGCAAGTTGCAGCGCGTTTGGATTTTTAATCCCTGTCTCTTCTTGCTAGTCTGGTCCTCTCAGCCTTGTAAGTATTCTTCTATTTTGTTTTTGATTGACCATTGACCAGGGCTACAGGGAGCAAAACATCGTCTAAGTAATATTAAGACTTGACCATTCTCAGCCTTGTAAGTATTCTTCTATTTTGTTTTTGCTTGACCATTAACCAGGCTCATCCTTAGGAAAGGTTATCACCATATTTCCCCTTCTTTGGCATTATCTAGCCTTTGCTTTTCTTTTATTGTTTGGCTAATGTGATGTTCCTGGATATTAAACTTAAATTTCCTTTGTTCCTCCAAAGGTCACCCACTCGTTTCATGCTCTTAACTTGCTAGACTTGACCATTTTCAAGTGATGTTTTGCACCAAGGGGGGGTTTGGTTGATGGCCAATTGGAGGCCAGGATGAGAATTGGTAGGATCAGGTAGGACAGGTTATGCCCAGAACTGACATACTACTACCACTCTTACTAGTCAGGTGAGGTAGATTGGGCTATGCCTAGTCTTAAATTTTTAATTTAGCTCAAAGGTCCATGAATTCGTAAGACTAGTATTTGTTGATCTGTTTGAGCAGGTGAGATAGCTTATTACTAATCAGGTGAGATAGCTTATTTCCACCTTGATTGAGCAGGTAACTGGATGGTGGAGATCCTGGTTTGTTAGTTTCAATGGGCACTAGTTGTTTATTGAGAGATATTTGTGCAAATCACAATAAGAACAAATCATTTTTCTTTGCATCCTGTAAGCTTGATGCGCATACAAATTTTCTGCTCCCGTCTGATTGTTTTTGTGCTGTCCTGAATGATGCTATGTTTCATTTTTTAAACTGCATTACAATATACAAAAAGACTACATGATTTCCTACTATCAGTTGCAGGGAAGGGCAAGGAAGGTCAGGTTGCTAGATCTTGAAGGGCAATATGTGGCAGATGGTTTTCTCATCAGTGATGACCCAGTAAAGACTGTAATGGAAAGATTACTGGGTAATGTCTACTATGAAATATCTGTCACATTTGTTAACAAGCCCGATACCCCTCTTGTTGTGAAGGATGATCATAGAAGAAGAATGAAAGATGCCATAGGAAGCCACATAGTATGGTTGAGAGATTATGTAAGTAATTTACTTTACATCTTTAAATTAGTTATAATCATTGGATGTTATGTATTTTAATTAAATCTTATCTTCCAAATGCAGGTGGTTATAGAAGATAAATGAATGAAGATTCTATCTAGATGGGTTGAACTAACTTCTTTTAATCTTCTCGTTGGGTTGTCCAATTACTTGTGGGGGGATCTTTGCTTGTTGTGGGAAATACATGATCTTTTCATTGTGGTTGTGGCTGGAAGCCTGGAACAATTGACAACTTTATATATTTAACATCTTATTCACTACGTACTGTGTGTTAGTTGTAAAGTGTTTTATGTTACCTTGTCACACTTCATGTTTCTGGACAAAGTGTAATTTAATGTTTAATGAATGTTTGCCTTGAATTGGTTGCACCGACAGATTTGAGAGTTACTTATGTAATGGTGTGGATGCCTTGAATTGGATGATTCCATGAATTGTGAATGTATTGTTGATTGTATGGCTGGGTAAATGGTTGTGCCCAAACTGTAAATGAAAGAGACGGAATCTTCATTTGTGAATGTATTGTTGATTGTATGGCTGGCTAAATGGTTGTGTAAATGAAAGAGACGTTGTAATGTAAACATTTACCTACGATTAAACATCCGTAGGTAAATGTATCTCGTGATATGTACGCAATACTTTTTTCAGGTATGTAACATTTACCTACGGGAGCCCCGTAGGTATAAATCAGGCATGGGGAGACAATTTTATTCGTATGCTTTATATGTGCCTACGGGTCGGTTCGTTGGTAAAAGTCGGTACTATACCTACGGGACATATCCCGTAGGTAATACATTTCCCTACTTGTACTAGGCCTATGAACCCCGCTACGGGATAGTCCGTAGGTAAATCTATTTGCTTACAGGAAAATGACATATACCTACGATTTTTATCGTAGGTAAAAATCGATTTTCTTGTAGTGTTACTTACATAATCTCTCAACCATACTATGTGGCTTCCTATGGCATCTTTCATTCTTCTTCTATTATCATCCTTCACAACAAGAGGGGTATCGGGCTTGTTAACAAATGTGACAGATATTTCATAATAGACATTACCTAGTAATCTCCCCATTACAGTCTTTACTGGGTCATCACTGATGAGAAAACCATTTGCCACATATTGTCCTTCAAGATCTAGCAACTTGACCTTCCTTGCCCTTCCTTGCAACTGATAGTAGGAAATCATGTAGTCTTTTTGTCTATTGTAATGCAGTTAAAAAAATGAAACATAGCATCATTCAGGACAGTACATAAACAATCAGAGGTGTAGGCCATCTGATTTCAAAATCATCTCCCAGTATTTAATAGAATTGATTAGGGGTTTGGTTTGTGGATCTCTCTCAAGTCCATCATCTCCCAACCCCAACAGTTGCCACAAGAGATAAAAGAAGGAAGCATTCCAACACCCTCACCTTGCTACTGCGCCAACAAAGAGAGAAGAATAAAAAAAAGTAAAGAAAGAGAGAGAAAACCCTGTTGTCCAGGCCTACAAAACCCCTTAGGGGATGAGAATATGCCCACAGTCTACCTTGGATATCCTCTTGTCCGGGTCTACAAAACCCCTTGTGCAGCCCATCAAGATTGGTCTGAGATATCCCATATTCAGGCTCTGTTTGAAGCCTCAAACAATCCTGTTTGGATCCTGATATACAACCCCTTAACCTCTCACGAATTCCCTGTTTGGATTCCTATATTCAGTCAATGAAAACACACCTATATAGATATGAAATTCCCCACTTTCAAGCCCAAAATAAACAACAATCTAATGCTAAAACAGTCATCTATGGAGACTCCTTGGTCATGCACCTAAAACCTGTTCAAATGCAGTCTTCCTAAACCTGAATAAATCAGGTTCGATAATATTTAGATGGGCCATATGAACTCCTCCTAATCAGCACATGTTCAGACCTCTATACAGACACCCAAAATACCACTATATAGATATGAAATTTTCCTACTCATCTTACCAATCAGATGACTAATATAGGTATTTGTTTACCACAGCGGCCTAGGATTGGTGCTCTTGTACTCCCTGGTCAACCACCAATGTTCCCATGAAACCAAGCCTAAAGGAACCCCTTTCAAACCAAAATCTGCTCTCTGCTGTAAACAAGAACCCCGAACCAGAAATCTCAGGGTCTAAGATCTGTCCAGAACAGATCCCAAAAGGCTAGGATCCCAGTGTCTATTCAAAGAGACCCAACCAGATTCGAAACCTGTCCAGGATGGCTAGAAGGGCAGAGGATTTGGGTAATCTGCTGATTGACACAAAGGGAAGAAGCATTCCAAATGAAAGAAGATGAAATAGTCAGTGGACAGCATGATGATAGTGGGCCGCCAATGCTCAAAACTGATGGCAACAATCCCCCTGGGCTCAAGATTTATGGCATCAAGATGGTAACAATCCCTGTTGGGCTAAAAAATGATGACAAGAGGCCACGAAGGCCAATGGAACTTTTAACAGGTCATTAAGGCCATTGGACATCAAAAATCAACTTTTAAAACACTGAAACAAAAAAAATCTAATTTGGATGGACACATGAGCATACCTTAAGTGATAAATAGAGAGAGGTGTTCCATCAAGTTCAGACCAATTAGAAAAAAAGTCAAATCCCCAATGTCTAAAATCCCAAACAAGAAACTTGGAAGGCAAAGTAAGTTTATCCTAATTAGACATGTTGCTGTCAATTTAATTTTGGCAACTTGACAGTTAAGTATAAGTGAAATAAATACCTTATCTTCAGCTGACGTTGACAACTTGCTTGTGGCCGAAGAGCGCAATCCAGACTGTAAAAGATTTAAAAGAAAACAAAATTTTATATGTAATGTACATCAATATGAGTGATGAGAAATATTATCTACCTCTTGAGGCTTTGCCTCAAGCTTAGCAACTTTGGATTCTAAAACTTGCAGACGTTCATATAACTTTTTGTTTTCAGATTGTGAAGTTTCAACTTTATCTTTCCAAAGATGATGAGGTGAAGGTGCAGTGCCAATACCCCAAACTCTCCCTTTTTGTCCCCTCCGAGGACTTTAGTGAATACATCACATTTTTGATGCCAATGACAAGAAAAAGACCAACTTCACCTTGATAAAACCCCAAATATCGGCAATATTCTGCTCAGGCATCTTATCCCATGATGCAACGTTTATGGGGCATTTTTCACTATTCCTTGCAATTGTTCCCAAGAAGGTTCTTAATGACCTTCCACCATTTCCAATAGGTTGCCCAAACTCATTCCACTCCACAGAAATGACTTTGCCATCCTCCAATGCCAGCACATCCCGACAATATGTGCGGCCCCGTGATCTCTTCACTTCAACATCACCTGCAACAAGAACATCTTCCGAAATACCTTCCTTTTTAAGGGCATTTCCATTTGATTCTCTTGATTTTGTCGAAGAGGATATTGAAGCATCAGGTGAGGAGATAAACATATCTCCCTGTTGAGCATAGGCAATGACCTTGTTGATAAATGTGTCCATCTCAGCATACCCAAACCAATCTTTGGAAATCTGCAAGAAATTACGCAAATTAGCAATCCATGAATATGGCTGAATATAGGATTGAAAATCGGACAAACTGATGAGTTAAATATCCGTACAAAGTATGGATATTCTGAACGAGAGAATGTATCTGGAGCATTCTTTAAAAAGAGATATGAATAGTATAATATGAAAAATCCACACTCTAAGTCATCCCGTTGTTGGGGTACCTAAAAGATACAAATGTCAATGCACTTAAGAAATGAGAAACGAGGTAAAATAGAAAATCAATGCCCTTTCAAGTAGTACATTGGGTATATAAAAAGGGGATAGAGGCAAGGCTCTTCTTTTTGACCATCTTCCCCTCTGATTGGTACAAATCCTTCAAGAATCTAAAATAAAGAATAATGTTGTCACTACATTTTTTTACTTGAAAAGAAAACACAAAATATAAAGTGTTTGAACTTTTACTTTCTTATGACAGGCTCTTGCTTGTGTGCCTCAGTCAAGATGAGAGAATCAAATAGAATCATACAAGGGCCAAAGTCAGACGTAAAAGAATTAGCAAGATTACATAGCAAGAGCAATCTCCAATGTCCCCTGGAAATATACTTCTCATTAGTAAGTAAGAAATGAAAATACATCAACTTGACATCTACTATCATGTACATACCCATCAACAATGGGAATAATGACATAAGTCTTTGCGAACACCTCTTTATCCCTTACTGTCTCTATAATCCTACGACTACCATTAAGGTACATAGAAAATAAAAGACAGTCTACTATTGCTGCATTAGTGCTATGGGTCATGCGTAGTTGGACCCACATATGGCTGAAAAAAGGAAATGGATAAAAATTTAGAAAATGTGCTAAGAAATAACTGCAGTAAATCCAACCCTTCCTGAAATCTGTCCAAAATTGAAAGAAATGATTAATAAGCGTCAATGCAAATAAAGACAAGAAAAAATAGTTAAACAAATGGTTTTCTAAATGACTATACAACCTCGATGTATTTTTTCTCATAAATACATCAGAAAGTAGCCACTCAATGGAAACATATAGCCCCTCCAAAATGTGACAAGAACCTCCTCTGCATAAAAAAAACATGTGAGAAACAACTAAGTTTTTAAAAATGTTCCATGTGTAAAAGTGAACTTTGATTGCTTTACGCAGGATGGTTTCTTGTAAGCAATAAGAATTATATGACTTCAAATTAAAGAAATATTAAGGAAGATTATGTACTCCATAAAGTTTTGAAAAAGATCGGAGTCCATCTTCTTCTTCACCAACTTTGGAAGATCATAGATTTCTGCAATGTGCTTTATTTTTTTGGGGAGTGTGTTAACATCTGAGTTTCCAGGCCCCCACAAGCCTTTCTCCTTTGAGCTTGCACATTCCGACTTGTAAGATAGATTTTTCATGATCTTCTTTCCCCTGTTTGCATAATAAAACAAACGGGTAGAAAACAACTGATGGTTGACAAAGAGATTACCCCTCACTATATCATCCACTGATCAACACAAAAATGAGGACAAAACAAATCAAGTGGAGGCAAAGAGATTACATAACAAACATTATGTTTCATCCACCGATAAAGTCAAAACAAGTCCACTAAAAACGACAGAAAACCTCAACTAATAAAGGTAGCATTATGTTTCTAAAATAAGGAGGTGACCAGTGTAAAATGGAAAATAAAAATGAAGAGTTCATCCGGCACATTAATCTGCAAGACTGATAGCCAAATGTCTACGTCATTCCATCAAAACCATTTTCAACCGAGAGGCAGGTCCCAAAGTGGCAGATAAGAGATAGACAAACCAACCTACAAAAAGAAATTGGTGGTTAGAAACTATTAATATTATGGATAAACTTGCAAATTAAGACAATCTCTGCTATTATTTGAGTTGGATTATATAAAATGCATACAATTCACATAAAATTCAAAATTGGGCTGTGCAGGATCCAAGAATCCAAGAATTGCCAAAATTGCCAAGCTGATCCAGGAACAATACTGGTAGGATCAAACATAATGGTTTCAGTTATACATACCCAATATGAGCCATAATTTTAACTACCAGGAGCAGCCGATATTGCCAGTTCAGCCCACCACTCTACCAGGTATCTATTTAGACTGTTTTTCTTCTTTGCAGTATTGTGAGGTTAGACTTGTTAATGGCTTATAGGGTGTTTGGTTTCAAAATACTATTCTATGCACTTTTGTGATAAAAGTATATATTAAAATAAAATCTAAGATATCTAAAGACATACAATTTTCTTGTTTGGTGTGATATGTCTACAAAACTGGTAGAGACCATGTATAACAAAAAAGAAAGGAAGTTTTACCTTCTTATCCTAGAAGAAATTCTCTATGAAAACATATTTTTGTAATGATTGCCAAATGCTCTTTCTAAGAAGTTTTGTTACAAAAACATAATTTTGGAGTGAAATTAAACTATTCCACTTGAACTGATGGTTAGTTATGTCTTCAAGTCATACATATATATATGTAGCAGTATTTTGTCTAATAAACTGTGACATCACCACCGGCCTGTTCATGTAGAGCTAGCTGTGTTTTAAGATACAATATTTAAGAGTAAAAAACTTAAGTTAAATATGTGATGCTCTATATATAACCTCATTATCTTGAGATTTAAATAGTACAATTAAACTATTCCACTTGAATATGTGGTTAATTCTGTCTTCAAGTCATACATATATATATGTAGCAGTATTTTGTCTAATAAACTGTGACATACATCAGTCTTCCAAGACTACCAAAATTACCAAAATTACACAAGCAGCATTATTAGCCCATTTTCTTTGATTATGTGGCCCAACCATTGACCTCATTTGAATCATTAATTGGATGCACAAAATGATTTTTTTGGACACTAACAATGATAAAATGATGATGGCAACAAAATGCAGAAATTTGTTGAGTACATACATATATCCCTGCATCCATTTTTTGGAAATAAACAATATGAAACATACATAGTAAAGAATGACTTACATTACACTTCAATACCATCTATATCATATCTATGGACCATTATCTCCTCATGTTCATCATCATGCTGGATGCTTGATGTTTGGTAATGACACATTGGTTGTATATCTTGGAATTCAGCATCTTCTTCAAAAGTAGATTCCGATAAGTTGTAAAAATCACGTGGGGTTGTCTTGCGAACCACAAACCAACCAATGTTCCTAGGATCCTAAACAAACCAAACTTGCTCTGCTTGTGATGCTAAGATGTAAGGTTCAGTTGTTCTTAATTTACTTGATGGATTCACTATTGTAAGAGGTCCATCATGTTTCACCCCTCGTTTCACATCTACCTAATCACACTTAAATAATACTACCCTCATGTGTCCATCATAGTTGACTTCTAGAATCTCATCAAGGACACCATAGTAAGTAACATTCTTTTCAACATTTTTAGTAAATGAAGGGGTAGTTGCTTTCAACATAACACCTGAGTTTTGGGTAACTCGTCTTTGTTCAAGGCTTCTAGTGTGAAACCTACTACCATTAACAATGCATGCATCATACTTCTTGACCACGTCACTAGGGAAATCTTTAATCGAAAGGAGATAAGGAGATATATCTCCCTTAGTAAACTCTTGCAACTTATGCACCCGATAAGAATTAACAAACATAGAAAATCATTACATCATATGATCATAGAATCGTTTAAAAATATAATTATAAGAATCAAGGATAATTGCCTTATGTTTCAGCCATTTGGTAAATGTGGATGTATGAATGCGTTCCACTTCATCCATGTGCACTCCAGGTGACATTTCTTTAAGTTCAGCAATGTGATCCCTGCAAAATTCATATTTCATATAGTGAATGAAGAGTTTCAATTGACGAAAGCTTACCTGATAAATTTGTTGAGTGATGTACAATTGAATATGATAAATTTATGTATTTCTTCCAGCTCATTATTTTGTAGTTTGCCAATTGTACTTATCTCACACGGCCGACAAGTCTCCATGAAAACTTCCCATCCAAGGTCCACATTTTTTGGACTGTCTTCTACTTGTCGATGAGACTTATTTAACCATGTTTCCACATCATCGTCAAGATATCGAGCTGCAAATGTAATTGTCTCAGCAACAATATACCCATCAAGAATTGACCCTTCCGGATAAGTCCTATTTCTCACATAAGACTTTAATGCGCCCATACACCGAAAAATAACATCAATGAATATCGGTCTATCTTAAAGAAAAAATTTACATATAGAAGTGAATGTGATACCTCTCAAATGGGTACATCCATCTATAATGAACTGGCCCAGCAATCCTAGCCTCATCTGCTAAATGAATGATTAAGTGTACCATTATATCAAAGAAACACAGAGGAAATATCATCTCTAGTTGACATAATACCCTTGAGACATGTAGGCCTTGTTGGTAAAAGTCTTCGGTGGAAGCAACTTTGGAACATATGTTTAAGAAGAAGTGACAAATGTCACTTAATGATGAAGATACATAAAGATTTGGGAGTGCTCTAACAATTGGAAGTAATTGTTGCATAATCACATGGTAGTCATGTGTCTTCAGCCCCCATAACTTATTACCTTTGTTGAGAAATCGCCTTGCAATGTTAGAGGAGTATCCATCAGGAACCTTCATGGATTGAAAGAACTTGAAAAAAATTTTCTTTTCTTTCTTACTACATGTGAATTGTGCTGGTGGAAGAAATATTTTACTTGACCTAATTTCTTGTGGATGAAGGCATTCTCTTATTCCCAACTTCTGTAAGTCTTAACGGGCTTTCAAGCCATCTTTATTCTTTCCTTCAATCGATAGAAGGGTGCCTAGTATACTCTCACATACATTCTTCTCTATATGCATCACATCTAAGTTGTGTCGGAGCAACAAAGATTTCCAATAAGGTAGCCTATAGAAAATATTGACTTTCCTCCACCCTAGATACTTGGTCTTGTCCCCCTTCTTAACTCGTCTCTTCCTCTTACTTATCTTCTTCGTGTCTCCTTTTGCAACACGTGAATTAAAATATCCTAATTGACGTAGGATTTCATCTCCAGACAACATCAATGGCTTTTCACCCCCATTCTTTATGACCATCGAATTGCTTACTCATCTTTCGGAATTTATGGTTATTTTCCAGCCATCTCCGATGACCAGTATAACAAATTTTACCACTACACTCTAACCAAGTTGAACATGTGTCTTTATTGCAATTAGGACAAGCTAATCGACCTTTTGTACTCCAACCTGACATGTAGGCATATGCTGAAAAATCGTTAATAGTCCACAATAGTGCTGCACGTAGATGGAATACCTCACCTTTAGCGGCATCATAGGTATCAACACCGTGCCAGAGAATCTCAAGTTCCTCTATGAGTGGTTGCAAGAAAACATCAAAATTGTTACCGGGACCTTTTGGACCAAAAATAAGGAGGCAAAGCAAAATATTCGTACTCTTCATGCACTCCCAAGGCGGTAGGTTATAAGGTACAACTAACACTGGTCATGTACTGTGAGTGACGTTCATGTTTCCAAACGGGTTAAACCCATCACTGGCTAATCCAAGGCGTACATTCCGAGTTTCTAACCCGAAATCATCAATACTATTTAATGTTTTCCAACATGGAGTCAGCAGGATGTCTTAGCATACCATCCTCTTCACGCTCCTCTTCATGCCATCTCATGTTGACAGAAGTCTTTGAGCATGTAAACAGTCTCTTTAACCGTGGAATGAGTGGAAAATGACGCAAAATTTTTTGAGGCACTCTTTTCTTCTTTACAACTTTACTAGACTTACAAGACTTCCACCGTGATTCTCCACATTTTGGACAACATTCATACTTCTCATTTTCTTTCCAATATAAAATACAATTGTTCGGACACGCATCTATCTTGTTATATCCATACCCTAACTTATCAAGTATCTTCTTAATCTCATAAAAGCTGGACGGTATTAATGACCCATCAGGGAGAACATCAATCAATAACTTCAACAAAATATTGAAATGCATATTGCTCATTCCATCCATGCATTTAATGTTAATCAACCGAATGAGAAATGAAAGTTTGCTAAACTTTTTGCATCTAGGATAAACCGGTTGGTTGAGATCATTTAACAATGCAAAAAAACTTTCAGAATATTTATTGTTTGTTGCTTCATCACTACACATAGAAAAAACATCAGCTAACATGTCATGCATATTTGAATCATGTTGGCTTTCTTCCAACTTAACATGACCTAGTCTTTCACCATAAAATTTCCAAAAATGTTTGTCTTTTATAACACCATCAATGTACAAGTGTTGTCTAACCATCTCTTTTTACATTTATTCAAACATGTACATTTCACACATGGACATCTAATCTGATGAGTTGGTGGTAAGTTTGCAAATGCAAAATTGAGAAAGTTATCAACACCATCATAGTAACCAACCACATTTTTTGATAAATCCATCCAACTCCAATCCATATCACTATAAAGAAACACACAAACATTAATTACACAATCAGACACTAGTTCTCATGAACATCCATCGCTGTAAAAAAACATGTATTACCTCATTTTGTGCTTGAAAATATTTGTTGACACTTATAAATCCCTTGCTGATCACGCTTATGTTATGATCTATCAGAATGGAAACATATTAGTTACATAGTTCATACAGCAAGATAATAAAGTCACGTACATCAAGCAAAGTCTTACCAGAATATGTCTTCAACAAGAAAGCAATACGCCAAACAAGGCAAACAACAGACAATCTGCAGTAGAACTTGCCAACAACACACAATTTAAGACTTATGAATATTACAAATGAAAATCGAGACATGTCAGAAATAAACATAGGGCTCGTCTTCGCGCGATGAGGTGGGAGAGGATCATCGGGAGGGTTTAACCCGTCTGCTTCAATCTGGTCCATCCATGTGTTGTCAATGGACGGTGGAGATAAGGGCAAAAGAGATTAAATCTGGGCCATTGGATTATATCATAATGGACGATTCAGATTGAATCTATGGATATATTATTTACCTACAAAGCATTTTCCGTAGGTATTTTGTAGGTAATGATAAATTTACCTATGAAATCATTTTTAGTAGGTATAGGGAGTAAGTAAAAGTTATTTATACCCACCAAACCTTACCTATGGGTAGTGTTTTAGTGGGTAAAAGTTCGATTTCTTGTAGTGACATTTTATTAGTTTTAACTAATACAAAATAAAAAATAAATAAATGTGTTATTACCTTCTTCTTTAGATGGTTTCTCTATTTTTTTCTACATTTCTCTCATATGTCTTAAAATAGTTGCATCTATGGATGCATATCGCTCAAATGTACAATGTTTATATATAATTATATAAATTTAATAACCATTAATAATATACTATTAACCATAAATATACTATTTATAATATATAATTAATAATATATTATTTCATCAGGATGGACTAGTTGGATTGTTAGGGTTAGTTCTTCAAGTAAGAGTAATGGGAGAAAGGCTAAGGAGACCTCATATAGTAGAGACTTGACTAATTGTAAAGAAAACCTTTCATATAGTAAAACCATTAATCAAAGTCCTTAGAATAGTAGATTGGGATAGGAAGATAGACATGGCCTATATGTATGCTACACTTGAGCAAGAAAGGGAGGAAACATCAAGGATGGTTTCAAACTTTAAGAAGTGGTGGGTTGTTATCAGTGAGAACATATATTGTATTATCTAATGTATACAGTTGATGTTTACTTGTGATTAAGTCAATTTATACAATTTATTCTTTATTGTTATGCTCTCTACTAACATGGATATTTTACCACTAGTCAAGTCACCTTTTCAATTCTAGATATTGTTATAGTTCGATATTCAAACCAATTAATGAACTTATGGATAGTGTTAAAGATGTAATTAGCAAAATTTTGTAGGACAGCAATCGATCAATTATAGTATGCACCAAGATACATGTCTATATAACAAGGTCATTCCACTAAGGACAACAAGGGTACAATGAGCAGTTATGCTACTAAGCTCATGTACATACAATCTGATCATTTGTTTGTGATTTAAATGATTAACTTATTTAAATTATCTTCTAACATACAATGATACCATCTAGCTAACTGATGGATGGATCACATCAAGCCATCATGATTTGAGGATTTGACAGACATTTCAATATTAGTCTTGAGCCAAACCACATTGACTTTAGGATGTGAAAAAAAGTGGCCAATATTTAGTCTTATTCATACAAGGCATAGGAATTGGCTAATGTCAAGAAGATTAGAGCAATTGGTGTACTATAATACAAAATGAGATTGAAGCTAAAGAATTTAAAGAAAATAAGGGACAACCAATGGAAGAAACAAAGGTGGAGAGAGGAAGCATGGGGGGGAGTGAGACGGTGCCTATATAAGAGCCTAACATCGATTTGGAGGAGATCTTCGACAAGCAAAATTCATTGCAAGCATGGGTGAATGATCAAGAAGGACTAGTCAAACTTAAGTTCAACCTAGAAGATTGAGAAAGAATACAGGGAAATTTTGAACTTTAGCCAAGAGATTTTAGATCCTTCTTTCACTAGAAAAGAGATAAAGATCAAAAAATATTCTCACCATGGTAAGAAATCAAAGGGTAAAGGTAAATAGGTTGTAACTACTTTGTTTTGACTAGGGATGAGAAGACATGCTGACTAAACATCCGAGTTCAATACTAGATGTCGGAAGATTCTATTTTAAAGTATAATAGAGATGGAGTATTGGAAGTGGAAGGAAGCATTGCTAGTCCATGGACATCAACATATCTAGAATATACCCTACAATGATGTAGTTCACCAAAGAAGAATGGTACATACATGCAATGCAAGACAAAGATCATGGTGTGTGGTTGCAAGGTGGTCAAGACCAACACAACCAATGAGGTGCGGTCAGTACTATGAGCAGTCTTATGAAGTTGATTCATCTAAGAGTCAAGGTTTCCTACACGTCACCAAGTGGATTATGAGATACTCCAACATACGGATCCTCATCGAATATTTCCATACACTCCACATACGATAGTGGCGGTTGATCCATGAGATCTTATACTTAGATGATTGTACGAGGTAGTTACAAGTACAATCATCATGTACATATGTTTAATGTTATGCATTCTTCGTAAATGTCATAGAGAAAGTATATAAGTAGAAGAGAAACGAAATGTAACATTTAAATTGAAATGAATGAATTTTTTAGTCATATCCTTTATTTTCCCAATTTTTAGTATTTTTTATATTTTTATTTTTATATATTTTTAATTATGCATAAAAAATAATTTTTTAACTTGGTCCGACCAGGTCTATTTTGGGCCTTACTGATGTCAGCCGGACTCCCAACCCTTCCTTCCTTTGGTTGAACATATCAAGAATAGTGTTGCACATATTCTTCACAATGTATGTTGTTGACACCAAGAATGGGTCAGCATCTCAGATTTGAAACGGAACTTCACCTCATCGGCACTCACCTTGATCACAAAATATTCGACCCTTGGCATTACTCAAGTGCTAAAGGGACAATTTAGGTCATGTTGGAGGAGATCAGAAAAGTAAAAATATATGACAGTTGAATGAGATTAGATAAATGGAAAGAAATGAGAATAAGTGGTTGTTAGGAGCCATGGGCTCTAATTTATGCAGCAATCAAATGAACTCAAATTTTGACCATGTGCATGTACCTTAGCTGAAAAATGGATGCGGGTTCTAGCTTTTCCTTCTTCATTGGCAGAAGATGTAGACACACAAAATTGGCTAAATTCAGAACATAAAACTCATATTCAATAGGGTAACAAGTGCGGTTACTCTTTAAATATTGTTTGGTCTTTCCAGTTGATTCTAAACTTTGCCAAATGGAGTCGAATGTTTTTTAGACATTTTCAAATGTTGTCGTACCTTTTGAACGAGAGATGCAAATCCACATAAATCTAGCTTGATGACCAATATATCTCTCTGATTGCCTCTTGAATGTTCTAGGCATCGTCTAGTCCTAATCAATTCATCTTGTGGCTTGATAATCCACATTCCAGAGTTTCCAGGGGAAGGTTAAGTCTTTCAAATCCTTTTTATGCCTCTCTAGATGACATTGAGCCTTTTCGAAGTTGTTTCTAAAGCTTTCAGAGCCATTTTTGGAAAACTGGCCCATGCGCCCCCCTTGGAGTGTGCATGGGTATGTGCCCTAGAGTGGAGCACATTGTCATGCGCCCCTGAAGGGCGCACGCACCCTGGGACTCTGATTAAGATTATGGTTGCTTATTTCAATTGAAACTCACCATATTTAATTTATTGCATAAAATTTTTGCCTTGGATGTGGAGTGCTTGGATCCCTCTTGTTTTGGCAACTCGATTGAATTTCTAAATTTAAGAGATTTTTGGACTATTTTTCTCATGCCTCCGAGGGAGGGCGCATGTGCCTCCTAGGGAGGGCGCATTGTACTCAGGTTTTTCTTTTTATCGCCAATCGGATCTTCATCGAATTGGAAAGAAAACTAACTATTTTATGTGTGCCCCACAAGGTGGACGTATGTGCACCCAAAGGGGGGGCGCAAGTGTAAGCACCCGAAACGGGATATCCATAGATCTCCCTTTTCTGGCCCCTATGCTTGCTTTGGAGACTTGGTGGATGGGATGTTAGTGGTTTGTGGTCGCCAGGAGTCAAAGGCTCCAAAATATAGTAGAAAGAAACAAAAATGAAGAATAGAAATGACCGTCGTACCTTTGGAAGCGGAGAGATTGTTGGGTTTCGACTTCTCTTCTCTCGGCCGGCCGAAAGAAGAGAGCTTAGTGAGTCCTTCGTCTTTGATCCAGTTGAAGCTCCATCTCGGCCGGATTTACCTACAAATGTCCATATGAAAACATAGAAACAGGTGACAAGATCATTAGTTATAGTGAAAGTGTAGAATCATGCTCAAACTCGAACTTAAACATGCAAAAGGGAAGGAACTAACCGGATTGGGACTAAATCCCAACCCCTATTTTTGATAGGTTTTTAAAGAGGTCTGAAGATGCAAAAGTGTGGCTTAATGCATGGTAAATGACATGTTAATGAAAGTTAAAATGAAAGGGGGGAGTAAAGGATCAACCGAAAAGGTAAACAAACTCATAAAAATGCAAAATGGGTATGCCCCTGCTAGTGCCCCACATATGGGGCGCTAGCTGCAGGTGTACCCTTGATGGGGCGCATTGACCAAAGTCAAAGCTCCCTATTTATGGGGCACCAGAGACTGGTTTCAGCAGATTTTCTTCCCTTCTTCGTGGTGTCGCCCCGGAGTGTAGGAAGACCTCCAAGATGGAAGAGGGAGTTTTTCAAGCAACCAATACTCAAGTGAAGCTAATGGAAGAGTGTTTTGGCACTAGATGTAAGGGAAATGGAGTGTAGAGGCCCTCAAAGTCGGAGAAAAATCATATTTCTGAAGAAGGGAACTACAGGTTTTTAGGGTTTTTGGGAGAGGGTTTTGGAATGGTTTGAGAGCTTGGAGAGGGGTTGTAAGGCCTTGGGAGTGTTGTGGTGGATGAGAGGGTTTGGGGGGCGCCCTTGGTGTGTCCTAAACCCTTCAAATTGGGGTCCTTTTATAAGCAAGAAGAAGGCAACTTTATCTACAGAACTGTCTCATCAATCTGTCCAGTCAGTCAGACCAGGTGCAGGTGCCCTATAAGTAGGGCGCCTGGTGCCCTATACGTAGGGTGCCAGGTGCCCTATATACAGGGCGCCTGGTTCCCTGTATATAGGGCGCTTTGACCCTGGTCAATGCCTATCGATCTTCTTCGAAATGCGCCAAAAAACTTGATTTTTCCGGAAAACTCATTTCCCTTGAAAGGTTACTCAAATATTATTCAAGAAAACAAGAATTCAAGCTTTTCAATTGGACCAAAATTGCGTGTCTACGGAGAGGTCTAGTCTTGCATATTTTAGCATATTCTCTTCACCTATAAATTAAGATGACCTGCAGACATCTAGAAGGATGGAAAATGGTTCTCCAAGCTCACCAACATGTTCATCTGCTTCATCCTTGAGTTCTAGTAATTTTTAGAGAGATATTTTAGAGAGTTTAGAGAGAGAAGCAGATTCATGCTCATTTAGCCGGTTCATCTTCTATGATCTCTAAAAAAGCATGGAGGCACCTTCTACAAGATTTGAAAAGAAAATCTTCCTCTCTCAACCCTCTTTCATTTTAAATAAACGGCATTCAATTCAAACATCTGTGTTGATCATGGCAAGCTCTAGAGTGAGGTCGTGCCAACAGATTCTAGTTTCGGATCAATTTCTCCTTCAGCCTTGAGTTTGATCAATTCTCCATCAAATAGGCCCAAATTTGATTCCTCTTCCTTCTAGTATCATCATTTAGTCATTATACATCATAGTTTGTGTTTTTGTATCACTTTTACATTATTTATAATCTGAGAAGAAACCAAAAAAAGAGGGGTTAAAGATAGCCCTGAATTTGGTTAGTTCTAACCAGATTGTTGTTTTTCATACCGTTATATATGCATTTTATACACTCCATCAAGTTCCAATCATTATTTAACTTGTTTTATTGTCTTGTAGTTGTATAGGGAATCAATCACACACAAGTTAGAGATTCTTCTTCATCAATCGGTCGAAGAAGAAGCTAGAACCCATATTCACTTTCCTGCTAAGGTACGTATACACAGTCAACTTATCATGTAATTTTTACATAAATTGGAGCCCACAGATCCTTGCAACCATGTTTTATTCTCTGTAGTTTCATACATTTGTTATTCATTTTTATCCTTTTCTACCTACATGACCCGAGTAGTCTTTTTGACATCCTAGCGATGTTAAAGACTGAGTGTTCGGAGATCAATGTGAGTGTGGGTAGCGAAAGGATCTCTTTTGTACCTTTGAGGTGCCAACTCGTGGACCTCCCATGCATATCCATCTTTGGTGTCAACAAGTTTGTGGTGGCCACGTTAGCAATGTCTCTTACCGTGTCTGCTTGATGTTTATGTACAACTAGTTCCAGTTCTAGTCCGGTTCCCGCATGAGCCTTTCCTTCTTTCCATCTTTTTCAATCAATTCCATTTGAAATTCTTTGATTTATCTTCATTTTATTATATCTGTCATGTATCAGAGTATTGAGATCGACCCCAATAAAATTAAGGCTATCAGAGATTTGCCTCCATCACGGAATATATGAGAATTGAGGTCTCTTCAAGACAAGATTGCCTATATATGGTGCTTTATCGCCAATCTCTCCAACCGGTGTCAGCCCTTCTTCAAGTTGGCTAAAAAGGGCACTCCTTTCATTTGGGATGACAGTTGTCAAGCCACCCTTGATGGTCTCAAATAATACATTCTTAACCCGCTAGTGTTAGGGGCACCTATCAAAGGTCATCCTTTGATCCTTTGTATCACAGCACTTTACACCTCCCTTGGGGCAATGGAAACCAAGTTGAATGATGAGAGGGAAGGAGCAGCCACTTTACTACCTTAGCAGAAGTTTGGTGGGCTTAAATACAAGTATTCTCCTATGGAGAAGATGTGCCTCGCCCTAATCTTTATAGTTAAGAAACTCAGGCACTATCTCTTGGCACATGAGGTTAGCATAATATCCAAGTTCGATCCTCTCAAGTGCATGCTGAAGCATCATGTCCCTAATAGATGTCTAGAAAAGTGGGCCCTTATGCTTATGGAGTTCGACATCAAGTATATCCCCCAGAAGGCTATTAAAGGTCAAGGGATGGCAGATTTCCTTGTTGCACATCCATTTCCAAAAGATTCTCTTCTCAATCTCCAATTACAAAATGAGGATACTTTGAGAGAATCCAAAGAAACACAACAAATTAACATCAAACACTAGCAATTGTTCTTTAATGGTGTTGCCAATATCGAAAGATGATCGACAAGAAAAGCAAGGCCCCGAGCAGGCACGGGTATTGTGCTCTTTAGTCCTAACGGAGGTGTACTCCATGAATCATGTTTCTTCTCAGGAGTCTACACAAACAATGAGGTCGAGTATGAAGCACTCATCATCAATCTTGAAATTGTCCTTACATGGGGATCTGATGCACCTAGGTCTTCGGAGATTTTATGCTGGTAGTACAACAAATGCTGGGCATCTTGGAAGTTCGTAAGCTAGAGTTGGTTCCATACCACGTGGCTACCGCTCATTTGCCAAATAAGTTCTATCTTTTTGACATTAAACATGTCAAGAGAGGGCATAATTCTCAAGTTGATGCATTGGCCAAGCTCACCTCTGTGATCAAGCTACCGCCAAATGGGAAGTTGGAGATTGTTGTCAAACACCAAAAACTCCTCCAAGACAAAAACAGACATGCGGATTGCTTCACCCTATTGGCGGCCAATTCCATTGAAGACAATGAAAATGAAACTGAGACAGTTGATTGGCGATAGGCCATTATCAACTTCAAGAATGGGACTCACCGTGACCACGCTCAATCTATACAGTTGGCTTGAAGGGAAGCTTCTTACCAACACATTTGCAGGGAGTTGTACCGTCTTATGCTAGAAAAGGAATGAGCTATCCTTGCCAATGCATATCTAAGAGGGAAGCTATCCAAATCATGGTTTAACGAGTTACGACCCAAGTCACGACCCGGGCCCTGCACCAGTCATCTAACCATTGCCAGCAGTTGGAGGGGTTAAGCTCCCCCCTTCCAACCCCTTGGGGCCTATTTAAGGCCCCCAAGGGGATCTCTTCCTCCTCACCTCACTCTTGCTCATTCAAATGCTCACTTGCTCTCAATTTTGTACTCTCTTCCTTGTTTAATTACTTAATTAGTTCATTAGATATTTTATTCTTTTATTAGTTTTACTTAGTTAATTAGTTAATAGTTTGTTAGTTAATACTTAGTTAGTTAATTAGATATTCGAGTAGTTTATTAAGTACTTCATCATTTAATTAATTAATTTGCTAATTGCTTCATTAAATACTTAATTAGTAATTCTATTATTTTATTAGTTTTACTTAGTTAATAGTTTGTTAGTCAATAGTTAGTTAAATAGATATTCAAGTAATTTACTAAATAGTTTATTAGTTACTTAATTAGTTTGCTAATTAGTTCATTAGTGACTTAATCAATCTTAATTCATACTTATTTATTTACTTAAAGATGTTTTCTCTAAGCACACAACCCAAACTTCTAGTGCAACCCATAATCTGGCTTGGGCACATTGCAACTTGATCTCCATGGCAGAGAGAAAAATACAATATAAATATTGTGATAAAATTATATTCAGTGGTATTTATCAATTGAAATTTCATCATACAGGCAAGAAGGGAAATGTTGCACCTGCACATGGACTCCACCGGAAGTGAGAGCTCAATTTTGTAAGCACCTGCAAGCAATGGAACAAACAAAGGAAACTTCCAAACGGCATAGGGAGACCGTTTGAGAAGAATTGTTACAACCGAGGAGACGTTCCATATATATTTACAGGACTAGACAAGATTAACCAGATATTCGTTAAGACCAAGACATCGATAATGGTACGATTGTATTACTCATAAAAGTAGTTCACACTTTTATTTTAATTATCATTAATTAGTTAATAAATTTAAATATATGACCTCTTCTGAGCAATGGAAGAAAGTCAAAGATCATTCGTTGACACCTATATCGATGCACCAACTGAATGATGGGTCAAGGGTCAAGAAGTGGGAGTGGTCGAGGAAGTGGAAGAGGATCCAACAACCAACTATAAGATGAGATTTATGATCTCACTCAAGATGACAACCCGATAGGGGGTCTCGTGGATCTAGTTATTATCAGACTGCGACAACATCATAGGAAGATCACAACGGCAATGCAGAAACTCAAGTTATGTAAGGAAAAATTTGGTTGAGCAACGTCAAGATGGTTCTTCCACCACAACATATCGACAAATGCTACGAGAGGGTTGTACTACAAGAACATGTTCAACACAATCACAGACATCGGGAGAGGAGTACCTGGGCCAAACCCATAAAAGATATACAGCGTATATCTCCCTATGGAGGTACAAGATATAAAGAAGTATGTGAGTTTATTTGAAAGAATTTGAGATGAAAGAGGTTGCACATTAATGATGACAAATAAAAAATTTATTTATAGTAGCACATTTACAAATATTATTTTTACTATAACTTACTTAATGTCTTATTCTTAACAGCTATAAGTAGAAAGACAATGATCAATTTCCGAGTATATTGTCAAACTGGCATAGTCTTTTGGAAGTTGGTTGACGCATTGGGACAAGTAAAAAATGTTGAGTACCTTTATGATTTAATAGATGGAGTTATCGAAGAGATAGAAGAGGACCAGATAGTCCAAGTGGTCATAAACAACACGGTCATATATAAATCAGCCAAACAAATGTTGATGATCAGAAGAAGAAAGTTGTATTGGACACCTTGTTCCACCTACCCCTTAGACTTGATGCTAGAGGATATATGCAAGGATTCTCAAATAGATTAGGTAGTTAAACTAGCCTAGTTTATTTCTTCTTTCATTTACAACCATAACTTCGTCCTTAGCCTTATGAGAGAACATACCAAGGGTCGAGAGTTTCTATGGCTTGGTGCAATCTGGTTCGCCCCCCACTACATTTCACTAGAAAGCTTGTTGAGTCAAAGGAGACCTCTAACTCAGATGGTAATCTCATTGGGATGGGATAGTGGGATAGCTAGGCGTAGCCCTTCAGATAATATAAAGGGGAGAAAAGTAGAGGAGACAATAAAAAGTGGGGATATTTGGAAGGTTGTAAAGAAAACTTTAAACATCGTTCAACCCATAGTGAAGGTACTTAAGGTAATTGATAGAGATAGGAAAGCTAACATAGGAACATATATGATGCAATTGAAAGAGCGAAGTTAGAAATCTTGAAGATAGTATCCGTCTTCGCCAATTGGTTGGACATCATTGATCATCGATGGAAACATACATTACATCAACCAATACATGCAGTAGGTATATTTCCTTAGACATTTACTTACCTTGTTTAAATTTCATATATATAAGATGTTTACTAATATTATTTCTTTGATAGGTTACTTTTGGTATTTCTATAGTCCACATTTTTAGACAACGAACGAGCTGCTAGATCACGTCAAGTGCATCATCCGACGGATGCTAAGTAATGACGACCGGTCTATTATCACCTACAACAAGATGTATGATTACATAATGTGGCATTTCACTTTAGAACGAGTAGAGTGGAATGAACTGGGATACTACTAAGTCTAGGTACATAGCATTCTTCTTCATCACTTAGTTAGTTAATCAAAAAGTACGATATAATTTTTTAACACATTGAGTTTATGCAGTTGATTGGTGGATGAACTATGGTGAAGCACTTTGGAACGAGAACTTGGCAGATGTAGCCATTAGGCTCCTAAGCCAAACCACTTTGGCTTCGGGCTATGAAAGAAACTGGTATATATTCAACTTGATTTACACAAGGCAAAGGAAAAGGTTGACATCACAAAGAATTGAAGACCTCATGTATTGTCACTACAACATGAGGTTAAAGTTGAAGAATTTAGAGAAAATGAACCAGAACCAGATAGAACAAAGAAGCTAGATATCACAGGCAACAAGATGACAAATTGAGGAGTGACAATTGAAGAAGAGGACATCGCTATGAGAAGAATTTCTTAAAAACTTGGGTCAATGACTGAGAAGGGTTTGGAGAACCAGAGTTCAACCCGGAAGACCGACAATGGGCTAAAGGAATGCTCAACAATGTCTCTCTTGCCAAAGAATTCCTGATTCCTCTCTCCCTAGCAAAGCGATAGACAACCGGAGAAGCATCTAGTCAAGGTATGCAAAGTAGAAAAATGTGAACAAATTTTGACTGATCCCCTTGACATTGCAGATGCTAATTCATTTGAGGAGAATCGAGAAGAGATGCCGGAGCCAAACATCCGAGTGCAATACCAAACTTATGAGGATTCTTCGTCAAAGAGTATGGATACGAGGGCGGCACTGCTTCACAAAGACAAGGGATCCAAGATCAGGATATAGCTCCTATAATGGCTCAACACTTTATCAGTGAGGAGCAATACACACATGCGACCCAAGATAGTGATCATGGTTCATGGCTATAACATGGAGAAGCTCAACATACATAGTGAGCTGGAGGACAATATCATGTTGCCTACAATTATGCATATGATTCATCCCAAGGCTCTTGGTTCCCTACATTTGACCAAGACACTACAGAATAAATTATATAGATTTATCAGACACTTCGATCTAATCGACCTATGGCTATGATAGTTATGGTGATTCTTTGGGATTTAATCTTAGAATGATTATTTAGGGGAGTGACGAGTACAATTGTCTTGTATATTTGTACCATACTATGTACTCAACTTTAATGACATTGAAAGAGTACATAAACTACATAGAAAATATAGATCATGTCACATTGGAATAAAGTTGATGAATTATTTGTTGAAATCATGTTACTTATTTTTTTAAAATATTTTTTTAATTTTTTGGCATTTTTTATTTTTTAAATTTTTTTAAAAATAATAATAAATTAAAGATCATGACCCCAAAGTTGGCCTTCCTTGATCTAGCTTATGAGAGAAGTCTACAGCGGGTTGTGTTGTGCTCACTAATCCAGATCAAAAATGATCGCAATAAAGTTGAAGAGTTACTACTGGCTAATGATGTTCGTTGATTGTGACAAATTTGCCGAGAGTTGCCATAAGTGCTAGGCCTTCGGGACCATTCCCCGACGCCCGCACACAAAGTTACATCCAACTACCCCTACCTAGCCCTTTTAGAATAGGGAATGGACATAGTTGGACCGTTTAAGCCATCTTCCAAAGGATTTATGTTCATCTTAGCCGCCATAAATTTTTTCTCTAGATGGGCTAAGACAATAGTTGCCAGAGAAGTCATAGGTGAGGTGGTGTCCCATTTTATGCAGCAAAACATCATCTATAGATATTGTGTCCCAAGCTGGATTATGTTAGACAATAGGATTCCATTTAGAAATTAGACAGTTTATAAAATGGTGGCTAAGTTTCATATTGATTGGAGGACGTCAACTGTCTATAACCCTCAAGCCAATGCCCTAGTAGAGGCCTTCAACAAGACCCTCTGCAAACTTTTGGTCAAAGTGTTGGAAATAAGAAAGAAAACTGGGATGAGAAATTGCATGAGGCACTCTGGGTGTATTGAATAGTGTACAAGACCTCCATAGGTTGCTCTCCATTCTCCCTAATGTATGAAAGTGAGGTTGTTGTTCCAGTTGAAATAGAGTTGGCCTCCTACTAGGTTGCTATCCATCACAGCCTCCCAATTGATGAACCCGATGAACTGCACATAAGGTTCATAGAGCTTGAAAAGTTAAAGGGTGATAGACTTAAGGCCTACCAACATATCAAGGTTTATCGGTCTCAGATGACTTGAGCTTATAACAAGCTAGTCAAAGATAGAGCATTCCAAAAATGTGACTTTGTGATGGTCAAGCTGAAAGATGCCATGCTTGGTCATCTCAAGAACGAAGTTCCTCCCAAACTGGTTAGGCCTCTACAATGTTGACTGAATCTTCAAAGGTAGAGCTTATGCAGTAGTTGATAGCAAGGAGACTTCTTTCCTACCACTCAATGGCAAGCATCTTAAGAGATACTATGCTCTGGATCATGAGTTCCAAGTAGACACCACCAACAATGGAAGTTGAGTCTTTTCTCGCTTCTCTCTAAAAATATTGGGACATTCATCTTATCTCTTGCCAACACCACCAGCTCATACTCCCAATTCATCCTCACCACTAATATAATCCACTAGTCATTCTACTCTATCAATTGCTATAGCAAATCTTACACTGACACTTGCAACCTAAGAGCCTACTCTCACTCAAGCCTTCATGAACAAGTTCAACTTAAACCAAATGGATGAACATTTTGAGGAGTTGTGATGCCGACTGGATTTCAAAACCACCCCTGAAATTTCAATCACATCATTCCCAGTTCTTCACCTCCCTCTCTCTGAAATGTGAGTTTTTCATCGCTAAACGGCATCGACAATCACTTCATTCACATAAAAGACTTCTTGTATCCTTTTGGTAGAATGACCGCATAGGCCTCGCTTTCTTGTTCTATATATCATTAGAAGGACTTGCCATTGAGTGGTTCTACTCACTCGACACCCTCGAGGCAAGTGATTTTGATGCCATCAAAGCAAAATTCTCATAGAGATATAGAGAACGAGTAGGGCCATCCTACTTAATTACATATTTAATTGTTGAGAGAATGAAACTCAACAAGGATTTCATAAGACTTGTTGACCGATGGAAAAGAATGGTAGAGAAATTGATAGATCATCTTTGAAGGCCAGGCAAGTGAAAATGCTCATTGGGAACACCATGATGACCCTTCGAAATGTTCTAATTATGTATCATCACATCACCATGAACGAGCTCTATGACAGTGCTTGTTATTTACAAACTCACTTTAAAACTACCACCATGGTAGACCTATTCTATCCCAAACCCTGTAATACTAAGAAAACTACCTTCACATTTATTGAGACTAGAACTAAGGGGGTAGTCAACAATGAGAATGTCAACATTGTAGATAATTAAGGAGGGAATCACCAAGGTAAATACTAGAACCCACTGTAAAATCTACCTCACCAACCCAATCAGCAACAGCCCCAAGTTTGGCCACAACCACAGTAGCTAGTCATTCATCTTGTAATACCACCGCAGCAACCTCAGCCACCCAATTACAATAGGGCACTGCCACTAGCCGATTAGGCACTAGGAAGAGGAGGTCCTTGGAGAGAGCACTACCCGCAATTATCCTATTTCTCGAACTACCAAAAGAAAGCATCAGCTGGCCTACAAATGTGGACATGTCTTGATATTATGCCAACCATCAGTTTCCCAATCATAAAGTTGAAGTATGCTTCTAGTTAAGAATTATATTTATGATCTTAATAACCAGAGAAGTACTAATTGGGTGAAAATTGAGAATCCACGAAGGCAAGATAGAACCAACAATGACAGTGGCAACAACGGCAGGCACAGTAGTAGCACAGCTTAGGCATCATCCAAGACCCACTGCTGATTCACGCACCCACTCCAGCACCAGCACCTCACCTGCAAACCAGAGGATCAGCCTAGTGCATTCTGCCACCGAGGAAGCAATAAATTGCACCCAAGGTTGAAAATTAGATGATGCAAATGCCACTATGCCTACAAAACCAACCACACCATCAACCCGAATTATTCTCTCCATACCACAAACCACCACTAAGCTAGGCTAGCAACTTATCCATGCACCATCACCACTGAGCACAACCCTCCCCTCATTAAACCTAGCACCACTATCATCAACCCCAACACCACCACGCCAACCCTTAATTAGGCCCATTCTAATACACTAGTCAGCCCTCATGCTAAACCCTCTAACCCTTGCTACCCCATAGCCCATCCTTATTAGACTTTCAACATCCCTACAACCCCTAACTCTAGTACACCATCCAGCCACCCCAACACCTCAAATCACACAACCAACCATCCTGACACCTCAAAACCCACAGCCAGCCATGCCAACACCCATATCACCTTCACCACACCCAATCCCAGTCACCACACCCCAACTAGCCACTCGTCAGTTAGTCCTAGTGTTTAGGAGTGGGAAGATGTTTCAACAAATTTTTCCTCAAGCCTGGACACAACCTCAAGAGCCGATGGTGGATGAAGTGGTGGAAGAACCCTTGTCAGCCATAGCCTATAATTTATTGAAGCATCTAAATAAGATGCCAACCTAAATTTCAATACATGAGCTGATAAAGAGGTCAAAAGTGCCTTAGGAAATCTTGCAATAGTATCTATAGAGAGTGACCTCCCACCCGAAAAGATCACAATAGTTTTGACCCCAAGGAATGAGCACCTAGCGCTCACATTTTCTCAAGAAGAGCTAGTAGCCACAAAGGTTATGAGGTATGCCTTGTGCGTCATAGTCATCATCCAAAACATTAAAGTAAAATCTTGCTTGGTCGACAACGGAGCATCCCCGACATCATGCCGCTAGAAACCCTGCAACTACATAGCATCTTCGAGGATGAGATCAAGCCCTCCCATGTCACGGTGACTGCATATGGCAATTCAAGAAAGTATGTGCATGGAGTGGTCATGATAGAGGTAGGACTTGGGCCATGCACCATCACCACCGAGTTTCCTTTTCTAAAACTGGATCTAACCTTAGGGCCATACTAGGATGACCCTACCTTGAAGTGATAGGAATTGGTGCCTCAACTAACTACCAATGAATAAAATTTCTTTACAAAGGAAAAGTGATTAAAGTGACTAGTATGTCTCTACTGAGTGATGTGAGAAGCCTTTCTTCCACATTATCCTTGTCTAAACCTATTCAGCCATTAATCTCAATAACTAAGTTACTCAAAGTCAAGGCATTGACTGCCCCCCCCAGATACAATTGGGTGCCGAATGATGAGAAAGCTGAGATATCAACCTGGTAGAAGGCTAGGTAGATAGTTATAGGGAATCACTCAACCAGTTAAACTTGTAAAAAGATATTGAAGACATGGAATTGATTAAGAAGAGTCGATTGTTCTGAGGAAGGTCATCCAGCAAGGATATGCCTTGGGGCTTAAAGCTTTCTTTGGCAAAGAGAGACTGTGATGATTGCTGAAGATGACATTGAGTTGACCACACTGGCCAAAAGGAGGGCCTTGGACCATGAAGAAGAGATAGAGGATTTAAGCCTATCCTTGGCCTCTTTGTTCATGGATGAGGAAGACCAGTATGAACCACTCAAAGGTAGATCGACCCTCAGTCAGTCTATCATCACAAGAGGTCGCTCTGCCAAACAATCTACTTCCATAGTCCAAACCATTCTATGAGGACCATACCCCACTATTGCTCATTTCAGTGTCCTCACTCCACTTTTTATGGATTTCTTTGATGGGCTCCCTAGCCCACTTTTCACCACTAGCCAATGCAGCTATTTGACTTAACCATCCATGCTAGGCATGTGCACCCATTTAAAATCACCACCCACACTGGGCCTACATTCCCATTCAAATTTCTTACCATAATGGGTCCAAGCACTCATTTTAATTTACCAACACTGAATCACATGCCCATCCAGAATCAGGCATGGTTGGCCTTTCAGGTTCACTTGAGTTTTCCATAATACTTGATTTAAGTCTCAGATTGAATAACCTTACATTCTAAGATGACTCTTATGAAGCACGATAAAAAGTTACCAGGGTGGCATGAATGCATTAAGTCATGTCACAACACCTGAACGAGACACGCACATGCAAGAAATGGGGGGACACAAAGAGAAACACAATGGAATAGGTGAACAAATCAAATGGCTAGATCAATTAGGGATCAAACAACATAGTGAGAATAAAGGTTGCCATGGTGGGATCAAAGATGATAGAACATGGTGGGACTTGAAAGATAGTGGATTTAGACACAAAGACAATGTGAAATAAAATTAGTCATGGTGGGATGATGACAAACCACAGTGTGACCAACACAAGACGACAACACTTGTTGGGAATTTGAAGCCACAATAGAACATAGAAGTGCTTAAGATAAAGGTAATGGTGGGAGAACACATTCATGGCAGAACTCTGCACACACAGTGGGAAGAAGATAATGACATGGTGAAAAAATGCATGGGCCTATATGAAGCATGTTGGCCAAAGAAAGTCAAATTACATAGAAGATAGTTGAAAATATAAATTGTACATTGGAGATTAGGACACATGGCTGGGAACTATCATCTCTCTATCTAATTTTGGCCTATCTGTGGTCATGATGAATGATCAAACTGTCGTGGATTATGCAAATGGGGATTTCGGGTCTAGTCTTCCATTCTGTACTCACAATTTTCGACATCAATGCATAGGTATAATAATAGAAAAAAAGGATATTATGTTGAAAACATTGCTTATTCACGACCATTTGGCACATGACTTCTTGTCTTTGTACCAACCCATTCATGACATCAAACCATTAATTTTCAGCCTCGCATAGCTCATTATCATTTTTACATTTTTGACTTTTCTTGAATTTTTTACCGAAATATCAACCTATCCCCAACCAGAGGTGTGACAAGTGCACCCCCATCTAGGGGCATGCTCGTAAAATGAAAATTTTCCATTTTGACCATAATCTAATTGTGAGTCAATTCGAGCTGATCTTCCCTTCATATATACTCATCAAGAGCTCTTGAAAAATCTTGTGAATGTTTTAAAATGGCTTCTCCTTCTATGAAATCTCGCGTTGAATTAGTGAGAAGTATTTCAAGTATGCTAGGGTATTTGAAAAAAAGAATCATCACCAATTTGGTGAGTTTTTATACTTTATGAATGCTTAAACATGTTTCTCTCAATTTAGGTACCACATCGAAATTGGGTTGATGGGTGCCTTGGTCAAGTTGTGGTATTTTGACATGCACTCATCCATTTTAAATACCTTCAAGTGCATAGTTTTGCTTGAGAAGGTGGAGCTACTGCTTGGTCCTCCTTAAACTTGAAAGGGGGAAGCAGCTGACGTGTTTATCCCTCAAGAGTTGTCCTATTCAGAGTTCATACCATGGTTTTTCATCTTGTCAAGATCTCATGAGATTCCCAGTCTCACCAAGGAGCTAAGAAACGAGATTGCCCAGATCTGTGACTACTTTGTGTCCCGTTTATGATAGTGTAAACATATTAATATATTTTACTATCACTTATACTATCACATATATATAAGATTCATAATCCTAAATATATGTTATATACTAAAATTGTATAAAGATCTATTTTAACTCTCTTCTCTTCCATATAAATGTACACATTTAATTATAACCTAAGTTAAATAACATTCTTAATGTATTCAAATTTTAGATTTGGATACTAATCATCAATTTATCATACAAAGATTATAACTTATATAATAAACAAATTATATCAATTCAATTTCATAAATATTTAACTATCAATTTGTAATAAACAATCAAGAATAAGAACATAAATAAACTCTTAATACCGTATTAATATTTAAATAATATTTTATACAAGTTTAAAACTTTTAGAAGCACAAATATCATCTTTTTAGTATTGAGAGTGCTTTGTAATTGTTCATTCACATAGTTAATGTACAAATGTGTTATATATTTTTATGTAATTCATTGATGTACTCCCATCTTTATAAGATATTATGTTATGTTTCATACATATATATACCTTTTGATCCGAGAATTCAAGATCCGATCTCTCAAGATTTTTTTGAGATTTCTTCGAGATCTCTTCTCTTTCACCCTCCTCCCCTCGAGACGAAGTTGAGATCTGAGACGGCAATCCTTGGTTCATACATGAATTTGTTGACACCGATAAGATAGGCACATTGATTGTTGGCAAGCAAGTAAGCATCCATAGATTGGCAACTTGGATGGTTTCCATTTTGTTTTCTTCAAGGTTTGATGAGTCTCAACTGCTCAAAGGTGTGAAGGGTTTCACTTCTTGCCTTGTTGCTATATTTCTATTTTTCATAGAAGATGGATTTCAAGAACCAAATAAGTTGTCCAACATTGATGGGATTTAGCATGGCTTGTGACTTGGTCCTTCAGTGGTAGGCTTGTTGTACTGCATGTTGACTTCTACTTGTATGGGACATCCTCTGTTTGGTAGCATTCTCTTACTAGCTTGTTGGGCCAATCTTCACTTCAAGTTTGATCTATCAAACAAAGTGACACCACATCACATCCTTTCCACCATAGTCACATGCACCAATATGACTACTCTCGGCTTTAGTGAGAAGGTTGCCAACAAGTGTGCAAATTTGAAGAAGATATTAGAGTGGTGCACACATGTCACCGGTATGAATCGATTAGGTTGCCTCGATACGTTGGTTGGCATGTTGCGAAAGGACCTTCAGGTCTATTTTGCACCAAGCATTGACCTCCACTTGATTATTGGCACTACCATCATACTATATATCCTCACCGGTGCCTTTCCTTGATCAATTTACCTCGTCATGAAGTTCCTATGCTTTCATATCTACCTCTAATCAAAGCTAGATAGTTTGGTTTTGTTGATGATGCAGAAGAATATTTTATTGTCATTGCTTTATGAAAGACAAGTCAATTATGCCATCTGGACTTGCTGATTGAAGAAAACCCATACCAAAAGCATAGCTATCACTCCAAGTTGAAGCTTCTCCATAGTTGACGGTCTTTTACTTTTACTCATCAAGCATTCATAAAAATTTTAAATAAATAATAAATTTTATATAGTACTTTTTGAATGTAAATCTCTTATAAATTTCTCTTGCTTCCAAAAAAATATTGGCAAGTGATGATAACAAGAAACATCACGTCTAACTGTTTTAGAACATGATCTATGAATTTTTATATGCAAAGATAGATCTTTTGTTAAATTTCAAAAGTACTTTTGATCATCAATTTTTTAGAGTAGACCAGAAGCCTATTCAATTTTCTTTCGGTGGATAAGCCATCAACTCAAATTTATGACCAAAAAAATTTTAATCTTTTTTATTTTTTTATTTTTTACCTTCTATAAATAGCCACGAGTGCCTGAATTTTCTCATTTCACCTCTCAGACTATCTCTCCTCACTTCTCCTCTCCTACTTCCTCCTCTCATTTTGAGCTCAACATACATCCAAAGGTGAGTCTTAGCATTATATCAAATGTAGATCAAGAGATTCTCTTCCATTTATTATCATTTCCACATGATTTTGGCACATTTTCTATTGAGTTATCACAAAAATAGGCAAGGTGAGGAGTTATCGACTAATGCCTCTAACAAAGAAGGGTGTGTGTGTCATGTCCCTTCTTTAAGGTTACCAAGCTTACAAATCTACTATTTCTTCATCCTCTCACATTCAGGTCTTGGAGACTCTGTAGGAGACTTTGCCTGATTTTCAGACCCAAATTCATGTTTGTGCCCTCATGCTTTAGCACAAGAGGGCTTTGTGAGGCTTGGGGTGACAACATAGCCAAGCCCTCCAAGCCAACATTGACACAATTCGAGCTTCAGAGAAAATGCAGCTTTAGAAACATATGTACTTGGCTACTTCTCAGACAGAGCTGGGGATCTACAGGCAAAGCGATCTTTTCCAACCACAGGCTTCAAGAGCAAGGGCCTTCAAAGCCATTCTTATCAAAACTTCACGCACCAGAGTGGCACCCATAAAGGCAACACTCATTTGAGTGGCACTCATCAAAGTCAGGGTCATCACAATTGATCTCAACATATTGGTGCCATTGAGTTCTAGGCCACCTCCTCCTAGCATCATCAGAATGAAGCGACTACAACAACAGCAGCCTCCATCTAAGCAAGCCCCATGGGAGGGTGGCAATGACTATTGATGCTTGTATTTATCTCAATTGTTTTTTATTTTTTTTGTTCTAACTTGGACTTTCCTACTGTATCGATTGTATTTTTTGTCTATAATGATGTAACTATTCTTTCATACTTGTTCTGATAGTGTAGTTGATATGTCACTTTGTTCCTCATGCTCATCACTTCAGATATTGTGGTGAGATTCACTTTTAGGCTTGGCCCCTTACAGGTTGGTCAAGGAGCTCAAAGCCTTCTTAACCAAACAAACATAAAAATAACTACATAAATAAAGATGTGGGGGTGAGAGGTAAGAAGAGATACCTGACTTGGCAACAATCCTTCCTTTTACTGTACTATTCATGAAACACTTAGTAAAAGAGATTAGATTTTTACCATGGCTCATCCCCTTGTTCATTACTATCTGCCTTGACTTATACCAAGGAGAGGAGTTTTCTTAACAAGGTGAAATAATAATGAAAGTAAATGTGCAATGCACGAACAAAAATGTGCAAGATTAGAAAATAAACATGAATGCAAATTGGCAAAGTTCAAGGCTGAGCCATATAAGATTATGCATTTTTTAGGTTTTGTCATATTCAATTTTTATGTGATTTTGAAATTTTTTGATTTTTTCTGTAAAAATAAACACTGGTATTAAAACAATTCAATGGTCCTTAGTTGTTAATCTAAATTTGAGTAGTAGATATCATATGCAAAAAAAGGTTCCTTACCTAAAATCCTTTCAACATTCTACCATGGATCTGTTAAATTAATGCCAAGATTTTATTGGTTCACCCTACTTAAGGGGTTCAAGAAGGATGAGTTATAAAGGAAGTCATTGACGAGGTTTGCAAAAGTTGAAAGGGATTTCTCTACTTGTGTACAATTTTCCCATTAGGGTTTGGCCTCTTCAGGTCTATCCTTCCTTATCGACAAGCCTATTTTTATGTCACATTCAAACAGACCTTTAACATAAAGCATTAATGCCCATCTTTTGGTGCATTTTTCTTTTGACTTTTTTATTTGGCTATTGTCCTTATTTCGAACATAAAAGTTAGACCTTCTAAGATGATCGCCTACTAGGGTGGCAGGTGTTTTCGATACTACTCCTCTCTTGTCCCCTCTACCTATCTTGTACTGAATGAAAGAGATTAAGGTAAGAGTGTTCCTTTCACTTCTAGGCTTTGCTTGGCTTCCCTTAGTTGTCATGTTGTCCAACCTTTGGAATTGGGTTGTGTTGTGTGTGTAGAGTGATGCCTACTCTTGACTTGTAGGGAAAAGCTTTAGATCAATGAGTTTAAATAATACATGTGATTCTCTCCATTTTCTATGCAAATATTTTTGAGATAGACTCTATTCCAAAAATGATTTAATTTTTCTTCATCTACATTAGTCAATTCATATGCATTTCATGAATATGTTTTAGTGATTACAATTTCTAGTTAGATTGCAATTTAGAGTGTGGACCACTCAGTATAATAAATATTCTTTTAACCACCATCTCACCGATTTCAAATTTTTTATCAACCACCCAGTTTGATAAAAAAATTTGTGTTTATTTTGATAGATTCTTGCATGTTCAATAGTAGTTAACCTCTTTTCATCTAAGAGCTCAAGTTGAGCAAGAAGAGATTCTCACTTCTCATTAATAGGGATGTCCTTGTCGAGCTAAACTTGGAGAGATGGAAGGAATATCTTGTAAGGAACCACTACATCCATCTCATATGCTAGGGCATATAAGGTTTAATGGATAGGGGTCCGTATAGAGGTATGATAATCCCATAGTGCCTCTACAAGTGAATCGGGTCAAACTGCAAATTTGCTAGAATCATAAGTTTTTTTGATGATCATGATTAATGTCTTGTTGGTGGCTTCTACTTGACCATTGTCTTGTAAATGGTAAGGTGATGAATGATGCAATGCTATGTAGCACATGTTGCCAAGAGAGCATAGATCTTGAGAAAAAAACTGAGGCCCATTATCACTGAGAATCCCAAACCTAGTAATGATGTTGCTCTTAATGAAGGAACATGGTGTTGATACTTTAATCTCTATGAACACTTCCACTTTTGTCCACTTGGTTAAGTACTTCACAACCATCAAGATGAACAATATGGAACACATTTCAAAGTTAAGATCACTCAACAGACCAATGATATCAAAGGCCTACAAGGCAAAGGGCCTTGGACAAGAATTGGATAAAGGGAAAATGTTAGAGAGTGGATTTTACTAGTGCAAAGTTGATATGAGTGATAGTATCAGACAAAGATAGAGCAATTTTTGTCTAGAGTTGACTAGTTTACCCTTGTCAGATGATTTTCTTAGTAAGAACTTGAGCTTTCACAAGGCCCCCACATACTCTGGAATGTGTTTTTTTAATACCTACTCAATTTCCACTTCATCAGTGCATCGAAGTAGGATACCACTCAAGCTCTTCTTATAAAGCACTCCACCTAGAATTGTATACCTTTGAAAAACTCTTTTGATTATCTTCTTCTCTTTAGAAGTAGATCCAAATGTATAGGTTTGATCTTGATAGTACCTCACAACATCATCATACCAAGGTTTCTCACCTTCTTCCAACTCCTCAAACTCAATCATAGAGATTTTTTCTTTTGTTCTAGATATTCTTTCATGTTGTACTTCTCTGACCTTCAAGAAATGTACATCCATGACAGTAGGACCTGGCACAAGATCATGGTTTTGTTGGGATGTCCAATACTTGGTTAGGACCTGGCACAAGATCAATTGACCATCTCTTATCACTCTCAATTTGGTGGCACCATAGAAGTGGGCGACCTCCAACCCAACCAGTAAGGCTTCATACTCAACTATATTATCTATTGTTCGGAAGTCAAGCTAAAAAGTTTGTGGAATGGTGACACCTTTGGGGTGGTAGAAGAATAATTCCTATATCTCTACCATGAGAATTCAAAGCACCATCAAAATATAATGTTCAAAGATTGAATTTTTTGGTGGATATTAGTTCCTCATCCAAATGCTCTGACTAGACTGAATTAAAAATGGGTATGGGATGATGGGCAAGATGTTTAGCAATGGCATAGCTCTTGATCTCCTTCTATTCGACATAGGCGATGTCAAACTGTGAGGGAAAACTTTGTTAGTGAACTAACTAATTGGACAATACCATCTTTTCAAGGAGGCACTTGATAGGATTTTTATGAGAGATAAGATTGACCTCATGAGTAAAGAAGTAATACCATTTATGAACTTTGTTTTGAGACATATAAAGATCTACAACCACAACTCTTCTATGATTTTATTTAAGAACAACACGGTGTCTAAAGGGTAATAAAGTCTTAAACATTAAGTATTTCTCTTGGAGATTGAGTGGTCTCATGGTTGTGGACAAACTCACTAAGGGACTACCAACTATCATTTTTTGTAGTCATATGATTCGAATAAATATTGTCAGTTCTTTTAATATGTTGTAATTAAGTTGGACATATACAATTATGCAATTGATTTTTCATTGTTGTTATATTCTATTTGTTTGATTTGTATATATTTCAGTTATGGATATCAGGTATACAGAATACACATTTAAGTGGTGACTAGCAAATAAACATTAAGTCTATGTTTATTTGGAAAGCCAAAGTGTTTACTTATGGAAAAATTGGTAACATATAGTACAAAGAATATGGTGTGTGACTGCAATTACCACTATGACCATTGTCATTTGATCTATTATAACTTGGGCAATTTAGATTTCATCTACTAGACATAATGTGTTGGTTTTCTATTTTATTGGATCTATGCATAACGATTTTCTCATTCAAATCAAAAATCTTGACGTCAAATCTTCTAGAGTCATTTTTAAAATTATATATACATTATATGTTTAGTTCAAAGAGAAGATTTGATACATTTGGAACAATATAGATTAAGTAGAAGAATGTTGAGTTTAGCCTAATATTATATATGATTGTTGGCATCAAATTTTTCCGCTTAGCTTTCTTGATACAAGTTTCAACATTGCCGAAGCCGGTGCAGAAAATCTGACCCAGATTCGAAAAATTCGTGAATAGATGATGTAAACAGGCTTTGGAAATGCCTTGGCATGGCCTTACATGTTAAAAATGGCCAAGATAATGTGCTCATTACATAGCCCCGGTCAAGAGCTTCGCAACGGTGCCCAAAACATGAAAAACGGACACCGGAAGGCCGAAATGACCATTTTGCCCCTGACACTTTGGGACAAATTGGAACTCTAACGTGGAATTCAAAATTTACCATATTGTCAAGGATAGACAGATTTAGGCAACGCTCGAAACGGATCAAAATTCCGACCCCCGGATGAAGAGATATGCAAGAAAGAGCAAATCCGGACGGAAAGCCGTATGTTCTCGCACCAGGGGCATAATGGTCCGATTAGCTCTGGATCGACCCATGGGCTGAAAATTTCAATTTTAATGACCCAAAACTTTGATCTCATGAATATTGATGCATGAAAAATAAATTTGGCCAATGGGAGGAGGCAATTGCATTCAATTACAGTTTTCGGCATTATCGACGGCCGAGATCGCACCGATCAGAGAAACAAGCTAAATTAAGAGATCCGTTGCAATTCAAGTGATCTCAACTACAAATCAGGATAGAGCATAAGATCAATGGCCATCAGGGCATGATCTGGAATTTTTTGAAGTCAATTTGAGATTTATTTAATTGGTTTTGGTCGAAATTAATGCTAGCCGTTGGATCGGGAGCACTCTGATTAAACCAGGGTTAAACCTAACCCAAGATGGGCTAACCCAACCTGTCATGGCCGAATCCCATCCTCCCTCATCTGATGTGTGCGCAAGAAGCCCTAGAAAATAGGGGAGGGAGGCGCACCCACCTCCTCCTTCCTTGGCTGGTGGGTCCCACTCAACCACTTCCCTCAACCACCTCCCATGGCTTATCCCTATCTCTCCCTTGGTTTATCTTCATCCTAACTAATCCTACAACTAACCAAGCTTATCCTCATCCAAGCCTTGGTCGAACCAGCCTTCTTTCCACATGCAATGTGCGCACACCTCCTTGAAAGGAGGAGATGGTGCGCACCCTTCTCTCCCTCTCTTTCTAGTTGGCGCATAATCATCCTCAACAACCAACTATGGGTTATCCTTATCATCCCCAACCTCCCTTGAGTTATCCTTATCTCCTCTCAACAACCTCCAGCCTTATCTCCTCCTGGAGATGGCGCCCCTCAGCCCCTATAAAAGCCCCCTCAGCTGGCCATGTGCAGGACAAGCTGATCACCCTGCGGAAGCCCTGCCTCTCCTCCCTCTACCCTGCTCCAAGAGAGCTTATCCTTTCTTGGACGTCTTCATCATCAAGTCAGCAACCTCTCCAGCCTCCTTGTGGTGTTCCAAGTGAAGAAGAAGAAGGAGAAAAGGCCACCCTTCAGCAGGTGTGCCAGCAGCAGCCCAATCGGTGGTGCACCGATTCCAACAGCAGGTGTTCCTTCTTGGAGCACTGATTCCAGCCCCATTTTCAGCAACAAAAGAAGAAGAAGAAGAAGAAGGGTATAAGGCCAGCCAGCTTCTCTTTCAATCTCCAACAAGGATTGCGCAAAAAAGGTGAGGGAAGATGTAGTACTTTCTAGTTCTTTTCCTCCCCTCTTCTTTCTCTTCCCCCCGGCCTTCTCTATGGCCATTCAAGAAGCTCCAAAAACTCAGTCTTGTTGGTACCACCTAAAGCCCATGTTCAACTTCCCAATGTTGGTTCCACAAGCCATCAAAAATCAGCCTCTTTGAGCCCCTCATTTCAGACCCCTTGCTGTCCATGTGTACACAGCCCATAGGTGGTTTGTAATGTAATACCTGGCTGTTTTTAAAAAAAAAAATTTAATTTTTCGTAACAGCCCCCCCCCTTTCCCTCCCCGTCCCGGATCTCTCGCCACCGCCCCCGCGGTAACGCCGGCCGCCCCTCCCTCGGATGCGTCGCGATCTCCCCCCCCCCTTGCCAGTTACGCAGCCCCGTTGGATCCCTCTCTCTCTCGCTCTCGCTTGTGCCATCTCCCCGCCGCGAATCCTCCTCCTCCTCCTCCTCCTCCTCCGTCGCCGTCGCAGGATGCGATCGCCGCCCCCGCCGGAAGCGAGCGCCGCCGGACCTCCCCCTTGCCGTCACCGCCTCCGGCCCCTCTCCTCGTCGCCGTCTCCTCCCTCCAGCGCCTCCCTCGCCGGCGAGAGCATCGCCGTCCAGCTTCTTGCGCCGCCCGTCGTCATCGCCGTCGGAAGTCGGCGCCGCCGTCGACCTCCCCTGTTCCGGCCGGAACCGCCGCGGGAGAGCCTCTCGCCGCCGCCATCGCCGGCCGTCGCCCTCCTTCCGCCGTCGCCGTCGTGACCAGACCCTCCCCCACCCATCGCCGTCGCCGTCGAGCGCCGCCGGCCGCCCCCGCTGTCGCGAGCGCCGCCTCCGCCGTCGCGAGCGCCGCCGCAAGCCGCCGCCGCCTCCGCCGCCCGCGAGCCGTCGCCGTGAATCGCCGGACGAGCCCGGCCCAGCCGCCGGTCCAGCCGCGGTTCAGCGCCTCCGAACCGGCCTGGTTCAGCCGGCCGAACCGGCCCGGTTCAGCCGGTCCAGGAAATTCCGAATTTTCGGATTTATTAAATCCATATATTGAAAAAGGCCAAGAAAAATAGCAGAAAAATCCAGAAAAATCAGGAAAATTCACAGAAGGCTACATGTAGGTTTCTCAAGCTCATCTATGTATTTGATCCCATTTTGATTAGAAAATATGCATGTTTTAACTTATGGACCTAGATTTGACTAGTTTAGACTTTTAAATCATGATTAGTGAATTTCTCAAAAAATCCTTGAACCCAGAACTTTGAAAATGATATTTTGGATATTATAGAACATGTTTGGCATGATTCTGGATGGGTAGAACTATTTTCCATGAGATGTGACCATTTGTTATTTATGTATATGTTTATATGCTAGAATGGACCTAGAATTGAAAGATAATTATGTGGAGTTTTGGAAAAATCAAAAGTCATCAAATTTTACTTTTGGAACCTGTTTAGGTCAGATTATGAGTGTTAACATCAGAAGTTAGCTTGTTTTGATTATGCCAAAATTGGGTTTGATTAATTGTCTTGTGTATGTAATTATGCATGTCTAGATTTGGTTTGTTATTGCATGTGCATAGATCATGTAAAAATCATTTGATTTGGTTCCAGATTGTGTAATATGTCTTGCATGATATGGCTAGGTTCATGTTATCAAGTTTGATATGAGATTTGATTAGGATATGTTAACCATGTCGGTTAGTGCAAGTCTTGTCTAGTTTATGATAAAAACAATTTGTTTTGCATGGTTGACATTAGAATGAGATGTTTATGTCTTGTGTACATGGTATGCAGGTGTGTCATGATCTGAAATTTCTTATGAATTCTTGTACCACATGTTATGAGGCTTCACCACCTATTCTAGTCAAATTGCCCGTGGGCAGCGGGTATCTTAGATAAATCCGGCCTTCCCACAGATCCCGGATTACCGCGGTTTTTCCCTTGGTGTCACCACTGCCTAGGTGCACTTTGGGCTAGCTTAGTATATGTTATTACTAGATAAATTAGAGCTGGTGAAAGTGATCTGTATATGTGATGTGAAAGGCAAGACAACCAATTCCTTGCCATATGACTATGAGTTTAGAAAGAACATGAAATTATGCTCATTGCATGTTATGTTTAGGTGTTAAAGCATGATAAGTTAGAAAAATTCAGATATGTCTCATGTTAGATTGGTCATGTTAAGTTAAGTCTGAAGGTCATCTAGTTGATTATTGTTTAGTTTCATGGTCTTGTATGCATTGGTCTAGAATCGATTTGTTTTGGCATAACCTTTTCTTTGAAGATAATTATGTTTGGATATGGGTTGTGAGATTAATATAGAAGACATTCTATACTTTTGTATTACATCTCAAATTAGATATGTTATATACCACTGCTTGGTTATATGTTAATTACCCGATTGATGGGTGAAGGGTGTAAATCCTACGGAGTCTCCGGACTCACCCCGTTGTGGGTTAATATTTTTCAGCAGGTTTTGAAGATCAGGAGATTGGCTTGGAGGCTCAAGCGAGAGGCCGTGGAAGAACCGTAATCTCCTGGAGTTGGAGCGGAGTGATATATTTCATTTCTATCAGGTTGCTTGTTTTGGACTCTTAGGTTGTTGTGTACTTAAACAATCTAGTGGATTTGATTTATAGTTGGAGCATATGAACAGACTTGGTGTTGAATTTTAGTTGTTTTAAATGTTTAAGTTTCTTAGTTGAAGTTGGACTATATGAAGTTGGCTTGATTTCTTTAAGTTATTGACTCCAGGTTTTGGAAATCTTGTGGAATTTTTGTAGACTTGATTGTGTTGGTTGAAATTGATGCTTGTATGGGTTATGAAATCCGAATGATAGATTTCTCCCACTGTCACGACGTTGTGATTTCCGCTGCGTAGTTGTGGTTTTATGTGTTAAATTTCCGGGTCGTGACAGGAGTTGGTATCAGAGCATAACCCGGCCGGAAGGTCTAGTTTGGACCTGCCCGGGTTGATAATGTTGGTTGAAGAGACAAGCATGATTAAGATTTATTTAATTGGAGTATAAGTTTTAGATTGGAAGTTATGATTTATTTTTGGTTATGTGTATGATTGAGGGAATACTTAAGTCTTTTTATTTTCATCAGGATGGCATCTCGTGGAAATCCTCGGAGAAGAGACAATGGGAATCTACAGGATGTTCCGGTACGTGAGGAAACCCTCAAGATGCGGGAATCAAGCACCAGCCCGAGAATGAGGGGCAAGCACACAGCACAGAAATCTATTAGAAGCTATTCGGGGTCTATTCCGGTGTGCGGGCTCGGAGTTCGGGCTCGGCGGGGCTTGAATGCGCTATGGCTCGGGGTCCGATGCGGCGAGGCTAATGCCGGGCGGATCACCCACCTATTGGAATGGTGGAACATTTTCGGCGTACGAGTCCACCATCTTTTGCAGGGGATAGGGATCCAGCTCTGGCAGAGAACTGGATCAGAGAGATTGAGAAGATTTTCAAGGTGATGTAGTGTCCTCCAGAGGATATGGTCAGGCTTGCTACCCACGTGCTCCATTTGACTGCTGGAGCTTGGTGGGAATCTGTACTTCGGACTCATTTTGCTGGAGTCCCAGAGGAGGAAATCACTTGGGAGGAGTTCATCATGCTATTCAGGGAGAAGTATATTCCATTACATGTTCGTCATGCCAAGAAGCAGAGTTTTTACGGCTTGAGCGAGGTACCATGTCGGTCATGGAATATGAGAGTAAGTTCATTGAACTTGAAGCTTATGCACCACACATACGTGAGAATGAGGCGAAAGAGCTAGGAAATTCATTGATGGGCTCGGAAGGTGGTATTCGTGGCGGACTCGTTGCGTAGTCCGGCCCACGATGGGAGCAACTTTTGAGGCAGCTTGCAGAGTGGAGAAGGACCTTGGACCCTTCAGAGCACCAGGTCAGAGCAGCAGGGCACCATCTAGGGACCAGCCTCAGCAGTCCCTTGACAGGAAGAGGAAGATGTCAGAGATCACCAGCTCAAGACCCCCACCCATACCGAGGGGATGTGAGTTCTGTGGGAAGAACCATGCTAGCAGTGAGTGTCGCCGCAGGTCAGGAGCATGCTTTGGTTGTGGGCAGTTTGGGCACCGTGTTGCTGATTGCCCTATTTCCGGGCGAGGCGTGAGGCTACTCCGGCTATGTCATCTCGACCATCTCGGACTCATTCTAGTGCTCCGACTCGTAGTGCAGCGACTCGGGTGAGGCAGCACCGGTTCGAGGCGTACTTCATCTTACGGGGCCCCACCTCGGCGGTCTCGCGGTGCCCGAGGCTAGGGTTTTTGCTATGGAGCGCGGGGACCTCTCCCGGGACTCTCATGCGGCGAAGGTACTCTTCGAGTCGCTGGACTTTATGCTCGTATTTTGTTTGATTCAGAGCTACCGATTCGTTCATATCATTTCATTTTTCTCGCATTCTTGTTTAAGAACCGTGATTATCTTGTGGAAGAGTGTGAACCTATGGGAGTTAGTGTTCCATCGGGCGAGGCAATGGAGGTATCTTATTTTATACCCCAGTGTGAGATTGAAATCAATGGGAACTTTTTAGGGGCCAGATTGTATGTGCTAGATATGGAGGACTTTGATATTATTTTGGGGATGGACTGGTTAGAGCACCACCATGCTATTCTTGATTGCCATAGGAAGAAGGTTATATTTCAGATTCCTGGTAAAAATATCTTCTCCTATAGATGCCCTTCTTATAAGAAGTCCAAGATGTTGATTTCTGCCATGAAGACAGCAAGGATGATGGAAAATCAGTGTGATGTCTATCTTGCATGTGTATCTATTGATAGTGAGGCAGGTGTTATTAAATCTGTGAATGAGGTTGATGTTGTATGTGAGTATCTAGATGTGTTCCCTGAGGACTTACCTGGGTTACCACCAGCCAGGGACATTGATTTTGCTATAGATCTTGTTCCTGGATCAGCCCCCATTTCTATTGCCCCATATAGAATGGCACCTGCAGAACTGAGAGAACTCAAGCAACAGTTAGAAGAGCTTCTGGACAAGGGGTTTATTCGCCCTAGTGTGTCACCTTGGGGTGCACCTGTCTTATTTGTCAGAAAGAAGGATGGATCTTTGAGACTTTGTATTGATTATAGAAAGTTGAACCAGATCACTATAAAGAACAAGTACCCACTGCCGCGTATTGATGATTTATTTGACCAGTTGCAGAATGCCAAGGTGTTTTCCAAGATTGACTTGAGATCAGGGTACCATCAGTTGAGGATCAAGGATGAAGATATATCTAAGACAACTTTTCGTACTCGATATGGTCACTATGAATTCTTGGTGATGCCTTTTGGTCTCACTAATGCTCCTGCAGCTTTCATGAGCTTGATGAACCAGATTTTCAGGGAGTATTTAGATTGCTTTGTAGTGGTTTTCATTGATGATATTCTGATTTACTCTTCTAGCCAAGAAGAACATTGCCAACATCTAAGGATTGTGTTGCAGACCTTGAGAGATCACTTGCTATATGCCAAATTTAGTAAGTGTGCATTCTGCCGGAGAGTGTAAATTTCTTGGGTCATGTTATATCGGCGAAGTGTGCGGGTGGATCCTGCTAAGGTTGAGGCTGTGCGGGGTGGGAGCAACCTACCAACCCGACAGAGGTGAGAAGTTTCCTTGGTTTGGCAGGTTATTATCGTCGTTTTATAGAGGGATTTGCCTCTATATCAGCTCCTTTAACAGCTTTGACAAAGAATGGAGGATTTAAGTGGTCAGAACAATGTGAAGAGAGTTTTCAGAGGTTAAAAGAGAAGTTGACAACTGCACCTGTGCTTGTTTTGCCAGATGGTACAGGAGGATTTGTAGTCTATACTGATGCATCCAGAGTAGGACTGGGTTGTGTGTTGATGCAGCATGATAAGGTTGTGGCCTATGCTTCTAGGCAGTTGAAACCTCATGAAAAGAACTACCCAGTTCATGATTTAGAGATGGCAGCTGTGGTACATGCATTGAAGGTTTGGAGGCATTATTTGTATGGTGAGTCATTTGATGTATTTACTGACCATAAAAGCTTGAAGTATATTTTTACACAGAAGGATCTCAACTTGAGGCGGAAGGAGATGGGTGGAATACCTAAAGGACTATGATTTTAGTCTAAACTATCACCCGGGTAAAGCAAATGTGGTGGCGGATGCACTTAGCGAGAAGAAAGTAATGGCATTGCAATTATGTCAAGAATGGAAAGGCATGGAGCTTATTACCACTTATGCACCTAAGATTTCGTGAATCATCTAACTTCTTTCATGTCACGTATGTCTATCAGGTCATCTTTGGTGGAGAAAGTGAAGCTGGCTCAAGAAGGGAACCCAGAAGTGCAAGGCTTAGTAAAAAGGGCAGAAATTTCTAAGTATGAAGATGGAACCATTCGATATCAAGGGAGATTGTGTGTAGCTGCAGATTTTGACTTGAGGCAAGAAATTTTGGCAGAGGCACATAAGTCTCAGTATTCTATTCATCCAGGGGCAACCAAGATGTATCATGACTTGAAGAGGCAATATTGGTGGGAAGGTATGAAAAGAGATGTAGCAGATTATGTTTCTAAATGCCTTGTTTGCCAACAAGTGAAGATTGAACACCAGAAACCAGGAGGACCTTTGCAACCATTGGAGATACCATCATGGAAATGGGAACACATTTCTATGGATTTTGTCACAGGATTGCCTAGAACCAAGAAGCAGTTTGATGCTATATGGGTTGTGGTTGATCGGCTTACTAAATCAGCTCATTTTATGCCGATTAAAGAAGCCCAACCTACTGATAGTCTGGTCAGGTTATATTTTGATGGTGTGGTTAAGTATCATGGTGTTCCAGTTACTATTGTTTCAGATAGAGATCCTCGGTTTACTGGAAGAGTTTGGAGGGGACTGCAAGAAGCTTTGGGATCTAAACTCAAGTTTAGTTCAGCATACCACCCCCAGACAGATGGTCAGTCAGAGAGGACAATCCAAACCTTGGAGGATATGTTGAGGGCTGGAGCACTTGAGTGGCAGGAAAGCTGGGATCTGCAGTTACCCTTGGTTGAATTTGCTTACAACAATAGTTATCATTCTAGCATTGGAATGGCACCATTCGAGGCTTTGTATGGCAGGCCTTGTAGATCACCTCTTTGTTGGGAAGAGGTTGGAGAGAGAAGTCTTATTGGGCCAGATTGGGTGCAGGACAGTAATGATAAGATCCAGGTCATTCGGCAGAAGTTACTTACAGCTCAGAGCCGTCAGAAAAGCTATGCAGATTTGAAACCGCGTGATATTCAATTTGAAGAAGGAGATCATGTGTTCCTAAAGGTCTCCCCCACTAAGGGAGTCATCAGATTTGGTCGCCGTGGTAAGCTGAATCCGAGGTACATTGGGCCATTTCAGATAGAGAAGAAGATTGGAGAAGTTGCTTATAGATTGTCTCTACCACCTGCTATGTCCAGAGTACACCCGGTTTTCCATGTATCATTGCTTAGAAAGTATGTTTCAGATCCTACTCATGTCATTGATTTCTCTGAGGTGGAAGTGCAACCTAATTTGAATTTTGAAGAGAGGCCTATTCGGATCATAGATCGCATGGTGAAGCAGCTTAGAAGGAAGACTATTCCGATGGTCAAGGTGTTATGGAAGCATCACACATCTGAGGAGTCTACTTGGGAGATCGAGGAGGATATCAAGCGGTCTCACCCCCATCTTTTTGGTAAGTAATTTTAAATTTCGAGGTCGAAATTTTTTTTTAAGGGGTGAAGAATGTAATACCTGGCTGTTTTTAAAAAAAAATTTAATTTTTCGTAACAGCCCCCCCCCTTTCCCTCCCCGTCCCGGATCTCTCGCCGCCGCCCCCGCGGTAACGCCGGCCGCCCCTCCCTCGGATGCGTCGCGATCTCCCCCCCCCTTGCCAGTTACGCAGCCCCGTTGGATCCCTCTCTCTCTCGCTCTCGCTTGTGCCATCTCCCCGCCGCGAATCCCCTCCTCCTCCTCCTCCTCCTCCTCCATCGCCGCCGCCGGACGCGATCACCGCCCCCGCCGGAAGTGAGCGCCGCCGGACCTCCCCCTTGCCGTCACCGCCTCCGGCCCCTTGCCATATGACTATGAGTTTAGAAAGAACATGAAATTATGCTCATTGCATGTTATGTCTAGGTGTTAAAGCATGATAAGTTAGAAATTTTCAGATATGTCTCATGTTAGATTGGTCATGTTAAGTTAAGTCTGAAGGTCATCTAGTTGATTATTGTTTAGTTTCATGGTCTTGTATGCATTGGTCTAGAATCGATTTGTTTTGGCATAACCTTTTCTTTGAAGATAATTATGTTTGGATATGGGTTGTGAGATTAATATAGAAGACATTCTATACTTTTGTATTACATCTCAAATTAGATATGTTATATACCATCGCTCGGTTATATGTTAATTACCCGATTGATGGGTGAAGGGTGTAAATCCTACGGAGTCTCCGGACTCACCCCGTTGTGGGTTAATATTTTTCAGCAGGTTTTGAAGATCAGGAGATTGGCTTGGAGGCTCAAGCAGAGGCCGTGGAAGAACCAAAATCTCCTGGAGTTGGAGCGGAGTGATATATTTCATTTCTATCAGGTTGCTTGTTTTGGACTCTTAGGTTGTTGTGTACTTAAACAATCTAGTGGATTTGATTTATAGTTGGAGCATATGAACAGACTTGGTGTTGAATTTTAGTTGTTTTAAATGTTTAAGTTTCTTGGTTGAAGTTGGACTATATGAAGTTGGCTTGATTTCTTTAAGTTATTGACTCCAGTTTTTGGAAATCTTGTGGAATTTTTGTAGACTTGATTGTGTTGGTTGAAATTGATGCTTGTATGGGTTATGAAATCCGAATGATGGATTTCTCCCACTGTCATGACGTTGTGATTTCCGCTGCGTAGTTGTGGTTTTATGTGTTAAATTTCCGGGTCGTGACATGTAAACAGCCCATTTGGCATCTCCAAGCAACACCGTGTTGTCACCTAACACCATGCCTCTTGTTGACATCCCTCTAGCAGCCAATTAGGCTCCTGAACATGCTCCTAATCAGGCTATGTTCGACCATCCTTGCTGCCCAAGTGGACGAACTTCAGAAAACACCCAAATCAGCCCCCTCTGATGGCTTGGAAACCAGCACCTACTTAACCTCTCTGATGGCCATCTAAACAGCACCCAATCAGCCCTATTCTCTACACAGATCCCTTACCCATTGAGGAGGATGGAGTGATGTCCCGGGCATTCTTGGATCCACAGGATGGGCCAAGTCTCCCCCGGGCGGGCTCTTGATCCCTCGTTTTGGCTGGAGGAGAGGGTGATGTCCTGGGAATTCTTGGAATCCGTACGACGGGCCAAGTCTCTCTCAGGCGGATTCTCAACTTCAACCAAGACAGCCCATTTGTGCGGCCTCCCTTATTTCAATACCAAACAGCCCCTTTGAGGCATTGAAATCCTTTTCAACATGCCCTTTGTGCAGCACCTAATCAACCCTTCCAAACTTGCCTTAAACCTGCCCCTTGTGCAGTCCCCTTTCCAACTCTTCCAAGCAGCACCCCCACAGATCCATTCCAGCCCCTCTGTGGCTTCCTTTGCCCACTACTACAGCAAGAAGGCAAACACTAGAAATCAAATTCTGCAGATTGTCAAAGCAGGCCATTATGGCCCTTGGAGATCAAAACAGGTGCTGCGAACAAGTGCAACAAACCGAGGCTACAACAGGTCCTTGTAAGGACCAGGTTGGGGGTGACGGCCTGATCCCCCTTGGCTCACATGATGGGTCAAGGGCATGAGAAGGTGGCTCTCAATTCTGGTCCAAACAAGGTGTAAAACAGGCCAACCGGGCCATGGAGACATGAAGCTCGAATTGGGCCAACTGGGCCAACATGACATGAAGCTGGCCTTCTCAGGCCATGAGACATGAAGACCAGCCCATTGTGCTGATGAAGCTGGCCCATTGGGCCTTGGACACTTAAAATAGACCTTAATTAAATCTGAAGACGAAATGCCAAAATTAAATAAGGAGTTAGTCCACAACTGGACGCTTCATTGGGCGGCTCATCTGGCATGCACCGGAACGTTGACCCGGGCGTAGGCATGGGACACGCTTCCCACTGCAGACGGACCCTTCCCACTACTTGGAAAGTCAAATGATTATGCCTTGTAGGACGGGTAAAATTCCACACCGATTGGAAAATAAGGCGGAATGCTGCCAAAATTTTCCCAATCAAGTGGTATTTTACACCAAGGGAAGGACATTCACACATTTGCACCATTGACAGCATTGAACATGGCATATGAATTGCCACATCTGATGTACACCAGCATGAGCATGAATATTCAATGAACATTTCAAGTGCCGAGTTGATTGCATGTGACTGGGCATCGACACTAGCCCGACAGACCGGATGTGAAGCAAACCGAACAAGAGTTAACCAAATCTGAAGTTAACTTAATTAAATCTGAAAATACATTCAAACCAACCTTAAAACATGCTTAAAACAGATCATTAAAGCTTTAACATCCAACAAAAATCAGATTTAATACAATCTGGAAAAATTGATTCAATACATTTAATCCATTTGAATTCAAATGCTTAAACAAGTGCAAATCAAACCAATTGAAAAGAACACATAAAGAAAACATTAAGGTATATGAAATTCATCTTAAAACATGCCAAATTCAAATCATTAACAATCTGAAGTTCAAGTTTAATCAATTTGAACCAAACTTCAAAACACTTGAAACATACCGAACACACCCGAATTGGTATGAAAACACCAACCGACATGAGAAAATCACATGAAAATGACTCAACACATGTCAATTAAACTTAAACAAGTCAAAATTGATAAACACATCTAAAATATCAAGTTCAAACAAAAATAAAATAAACTTCAACCAATTGAAGTAAAACAAATCAAACAATTCAAACAAGCTCAAAACAAATAACATTTAAATCCAAGTTAAATGGAAATCTGAAATCAACATTTCAAACCACATCCAAATCAATTCATAAATCAAACATAAAACAACTTCAAACAAAATCTAATCAAACTTATCTGCATCTCATCGAGCCCGAAAGGTGGGGCCCTTTGTGTTCTTTATACGTTGTGGATGTGCACGCTCTCGTCAAACAAGATCGCTATGGCAGTTAATCAAGGGTTGTTCGAGTGTTTGCTCGATGTAAATGAACATCGGATATTCGCACCATCCGATGGAGAGAGGTCAAAAAATATTTTCACCTGGACTATCCGAACCTCGGTTCTATACTCTTCTAATATCACCTGGACTATCTAGTAGTTTTATGGTCTATCACCTATTTTACTAGAAAATTCAGGTACGATATTTTCAACATTCAAAAACAAATCTTTTAAACACATTTCTAGAACGAAAATGATTCACGAGGTTCCCACAATTATCCATTAATTACCAAGGTTAACTTATGCACACTAACAGAACTAGAATATAGAGAATAGGTTATTGAGCCTAATCTCTTATCGGGCCTAGAATCTAATTATAGGCAATATCATAATCTTAGTCAAACTAAGAACAGCCTCTCATCTCTATATAAGCATAGGCAAACCATGATTCCCTATGCTGTTAAACCAAACGAGCACTATAAATAGAGAAAGCTGAAGAGTCACTAGCAAAGAAATGAGCAATTCATATCTGGTGTTCGATCTTTCTTGACTTTGTCTTTCGTAAGACTAGGTTCTTTAGGTATGCTATTCTCCAACTTGTTTAGATACAGATTAGTGTGGTCACGTGGCCCTTTGAAATTTATGAAGCCTCTAAGTTTTTTGAAACAATTATATTAGAATATCCCGAGTAAGACACTTGGGGCACTTTTGGCACCACATTTTTTTAGAGAATATACATGGTTTATCCCCAAAATATTAGGATAAGTCAAGTCGTTTATCTTCAAATTAATCTTGTACCAAATAGTTTCTTAAGTGACATTTGAAGTCTTAATTTCATATCTGACATATTAATTTGTGGTAAAATTAAGTACTTAATTTGATTAAAGTACAAATAGTGATGTGAGGATAATTTTACTTTGAAGTACATGTGGTGCACTGAAGACAGATGTTAAGACTCTCGATGTCTAAATAGAACAACTTATTCTCTTCACTTATTTTTAAGACGTATTTCAAGATTTAAGAGTTGTATTTATACTGTGCTTATGAGACTCATCCAAACGAACTGAAATGTCTGAGGTCTTCATGGAATCAAACGTAATCAAACGGTCCTTTACATAAGAAAACATCCCTTAGAAAATTAGATATATATATATATAACACTATATGTATACCCTTTAGTGAGCGAAAAATCCTCCGAAACGTATCACTGGACCATTTTGGAGCGCCTTCTTCAAGCCTAATCACAACATGTTACGGCTAACGGAAGGGAAGATAAATGCTCAGAGAATCAAAGCCTTCTTGGCGTAAAAAGTAGGCGAATTTAACTGGAGACCCAGTTTACAAATATCAGTTTAGTGATAAGTCCAGAGACTGAAAAATGTTCTAATAAAAAACCCAATGTATGAAATTTTTATAACTTCCGCCCCAACTTGGATGACAAGTGTTAGATAGAGGATGAAAAAGTCGCTTATACCCTTGGAAGGGGACTCCGGCTCTGCGGGGGGGGGGGGGGGGGGCGACGGGGTCTCCGGCGGGGGGGGGTTCTCTCCGCAGCGGCGACGGGGGACTCCGGCGGGGGGGGGACCGCGAGGAAGCCGCCGCGAGAAGGCTCGGGCGGATCCTCCGTCGGGTGAGGGGTAGAAGGGGAAAAAAAATGGAGAAGACGGTCACTTAACGGCGGACTCGACGGACAGGGCTTTACATTATAAATTTTTTGTTGACTGGGTTTATCACAAAGGATATTGGGTCAATAGGTTTTTGATTAAACTCATATTTATAATTGGGTCTGTAATTAATTTTCCCTAAAAAGTATCACCAAATGGGCGCAATGCACCAATCCACTTAAGCCAATCTACCATATTAATTTTGATATTGATATTTTCGAAGCTAAGTTCAAGTTTGTTAATGGTATTAAACACCTATATCAATATCAGTAGTAAAAATATTAGTGTAAATAACACATGGCTTGCAATAAAAGTATCCATTTGCTTTAGATTTGATACTAATATTCTATCTCTTAAAAATATCAAAGTCAAAATTCATACAATATTATTTTTGATACTCTAATCAGACGGGTCACAAAATATCAAATATCAAAATTAATACAAGTTCACACTTATATTAAATGATCCATTTTGTTTGTACTATGAAACCTGTTTATATGTTAAATTTTAAATTTAGTATTATTGTTCAAATATTTATTTATAATTTATATCACTATTAATTCCAAAATTGACGTACCGTTATCAAGCAAGACCAAAACGATCGATTTGGTGGCACACGAATCTCTCATGCCACGTTTAGCACCAATTTTGTTTGGGGGATAAACTCGGTTTATTCCCAAATTAATTTTGTACCAAACTACCCCTCAGATCTCCGAATCGTTGAGTGCTGTCCCAGTTATATTTCCCGGCTCGGAAATGTCCTCTCGGGTCGTAAAGATCGCGCTTTTACTTCCCTCTTCCGTTCTCCTAAGCTGGGCCGGCATATGACAGAGCTCGACGCTCCACCTTCTCGCGGTTATAGCAAAGAGTAGCCTCAGCATCCGGCTGCCCACGGACGTGCAGAAGCAGACACACGGGCAGCTGATCGGTCCTCTTCCTCCGCCATGAAGTAATACCACATAGGATTCATGCGAATTCAAGGCGACGAAAGAGGAGAACAGATTAAGCAAGTACTGCATGTACCATCGACAGACATTAACAGACATCAGGTGTTGCCGGCCACCCTTGGCGCGATTGGGGTGACCCGCTGCCCAGGGAGAGCGGGCAGGACTCAAGGGTCACCTGAGTCCACTCTCCGTGCGCTGCACCGCTTGTGTGACCACTTGGCCAAGTGTGACCAAAAAAAAAAAACAGACATCAGGTGCGTGGACGTATATACTGGGAGAGAGCGGGGAAGAATTTGTAAATTGAGACATTTTAAATTTTTTGTATAAAACTAACACACTAAATATTTTTTCATCAAAATTAATATAGTCTGCTGAAAGTCGAATTTAGAAATTTTAACATTTTAAAAGTAGCATTCTAATGTCAGATTTGAAAACTCCGACTTCTATTCAGATGATGTGAAGTCAGATTTTAAAGATCTATTTTTTTAAATGTAGAGGGACTATTTTATATATATATATAGATATATAGATATATATAAAGCTTCGTAACAATGCAGATGGTGTTCTAGTTTTGATCTTTATTTGGGATAGAGAAGTCCAAAGTTCAAATCTAAAAGTATTTATAATTTAGTTTTGAGTTTATTCAGACGAACCAAAAAATTGAAATCAAATTAATTTTTAAAAATATTATTAAACCTGTATAGGCTTTATGATAAAAACTTTAATTATTTATGATAAAAAATTACATGTATTGCAAAATAAAAAATAGTTGCTTATTTTATTTTTAAACTCAAACGAAACAAAACTGAATAAAGATTAATATTCGGTTCTGTTTGAGTAATTACTTTGATTCCGTTCATTTAAGAAAGTAAAACCAAGACACCTTTGTGTGTCAAACAATACTAAAAACTCCACTTACTTTATTATAAAATCAAATATATACATTCTATTTTACTTTATTTTATTTTTTTTTGCTGGCCCACTGCAGCTCAGTTGGCACTTCTCTATCTGCGGGGGGGAGATAGACGGGGTTCGAATAGCTGCAGGAGCTATCCTTCTCCTAGGGAAGAAGTGTCCTTGTGGGGATCGATTTGGCCCACGTGCGCGTGCAGCGGACCGTTAGGCCATTGTGAACAAAAAATTTAAAAATAATTTTTTTTCGAATATGTCTTTACTTTACCACAGGAAAAATGTGTTGGTTTTAAAAATAAAATGTATAATATGTTAGTTTTAGAAATAAATTCTTAAAGCGTGTTAAGTCGAAATTTTTTACCTGTATTTAGGACTCGAAGCCCCTTTCGCCCTGTCACAGGGATGAAAACAACCCTGACACATTCAGAGGCATCTGGAAGTAGCAATCTGTATTCCGGAGCAAAGAACAAAGGAGGAGCAGACAGAAAGGAAAGGGAAAGGGACAGAAAAAGAAAAACATGAACATCAATGCAATCTCTACTTGCTCTTTGGTCCCCGTCACCAAGAAAACAAAGTAATCGTTTTCCAATTATCCTAGAGAGCACGAGCGATCTCATATATTGCACAGAAAAACAAGAAAGTTCTTCAATGATCAACAACGAGGACTTCTTATGCTCTCTGTCTCTGCTTTCATTCTGTATCATCACCCTATGTACAGTGAACAGGAAAGGCGAAAGTGATAAAGCTGCGAGCACAAGAATAAAGAACAAAGAGAAGTCGTTTCTTATTAGGGTCCTCAGTCGAATTGAATATGATTCTGTCATAAAGGTGTTGCCTTTTCATGCTTCCTTCTCTCCAGTCCCGAGGTTACCAATGGTGTCTTAAAATCTGCCCAAAACAACTCAAATCTTGTGGAAGTTCTTACCATGCGTGTACGAGGACTGCAGCAGCCGGTGTTGGTCTTGGCACTGCCAGGTGCCGATCTGCCCAGGCCCAAATGGGCTCTCGTCGTCTAATCCAAGGACGTGGCTCTGCGCCACGGCGGCAGGAGCCGTTAAGCCGCCGTGGTGGTAGTCGGACCACCCGAGGTCTTCTGGCTCCCGGTCCGTCGCCAGTTCGGGCCAGGGGAAGAGGCTGCCATCGAAGAAGATGCTGCCGTTTTGTAGCTCAATGCTACTGCTGTTGCCGTTGCTGCCATAGCTGCTCGTGGAAGTTCCGGGAACCAGGAATTGGAGGTCTTCGTTCCCGGTGATGCAACTAGCCGGAACGCTGGAGCTCGGCTTCGAATGGACGTTGCCCGATGCCATATCGTAGTTGAAATTCTGACCGAAGCAGAGAAGGGGGCTGGAATTCAGCTGCTGCTCGGGAAGATACGCCGTCGGGTCCGACGGCCAGCAGGTCGAGGAGTGCTTCTGGACGAAACGCTCGAGGGAGAGTTCCTTCGCGAGGGAGCGCTCGTCTGGCGGCGAAATTGCAGGTCGACTATGATCTCTGTGAAATGCCGCCGGTGCTGGCTGTGAATTCCCCGACGTAGGAGACGCCCGCAGGGGCTTGACATCGGCGGATGACGCGGCGGCCGCGTTGCCGCCGCCGTCGACCTCCGAGAGCGGCTTGTGGGTGCTCGGATCAATGCCCCTCTGCTTGAGCCTCTTCTTGATGCCTGAATTCCACAGGTTTTTGATCTCGTTGTCGGTCCTCCCCGGCAGTTGCGCTGCAATCTGAGACCACCTGCGAGGGAAAATCACCGGCGGAATCTCTGAATTGACAAGCATTTTGAATGTTTTAAGAAGGATATCGATCGATCTCGATGACGTCCACCTGTTGCCAAGGACAGCATGGAGCTCAATTATCAGGTTCTCTTCCGCCTGTGAGAATGAACCTCTCTTGAGGTCAGGCCTCAGGTAGTTTATCCACCTCAGTCTGCAGCTTTTGCCGCACCTCTGAAGGCCTGAACCAAGACATAACCGAGTTGCAGAGACAGTGCCTCGAAGCGCCAAGAAATGTGTTCGAGGCATAGAGCATGTGATGGAAAGACACACGGTACCTGCTAGTTTCGGGACGGAGCTCCAGCAACTATGACCGAACTTGGTTACGTGCCGCAGGAGCTTCTCGTCCTCCTCCGGGGACCAAAGGCCCTTCCTCAGCTTCTGCTTGTAGCAGCACGAGTGTCTCCCCATTCTCGCACCGGGGTTCGGGTATCTCCTTTCTGCGCGCCGCGCAGAAGGCGACGGCGGAGTCCGTCGACGGCCGGGAAGAGGTCGGGGAAGGGAGGCGTGTGGGCAGCTCACCAGCGCGTAGCCTTCTCTGGTGTCGCTGATAGAACGAGCCGGGCGAACGATGAGCCAGCAACGAGAAAAATAGTGCCTTGGACTGGGGAGGGAGATGATTGCAATTATAGAGAGAGATTGTGGGATAGGTGTCTTGCGGTCTTTCTTTCATCTTTTCACTATCCTTCCTTTAATACGGATAAGAGCCGGATACGATCACAGCTTCTGGAGTTACCCTATGATCTGTAGGAGCAGAGGGGGACAGTTGCACTTGCCGATCTTCCCCAACGAAGAGAGATTACGCGAAGCTGACGGTCATAATTAAGGTTCTTCACTGTTTAGTTTAACTCGAAAAATTAAATCAAACTAATAATTTGATTCACTTCAATTTGATTTGAATTATTGTTTACTTTAATTTGATTTTTAGAACTCTTTAAATCAAACCAAATTAATAAATTGAATAACTCGAATTAGATTAAATATTTTATTTTAAGTTATATATAATATAATATTTATATATTTTTTCTTATAAAAATAAATTTATTTTAAGAGTTTTTAAGATAAAGTTAAAGTAATGTATAAACATATACAAAAAAATTTAATAAAATATGATTTAAGACAAAAAAATAAAATTATATATTGGCATATCTATTATACCTTAATAAAATATGATTTGAACAGAACCATGATTTGATTTGGTTTGACTTAGGAGATAATTTGACTTGATTTGGTTTAAGAAAAATTACTCAAAAATCAAATCAAAACCATGAACACCCTTAGTCATAATGCCTGATTCATAAAGTTAGAAAAAGTATTCTAATGCAAAAATAGAGTAACAAAATTTATTGGCTGTTTGGTAACCGTATTAAGCTCTTCGAAAATGTTAATTTCATCAAATTTGAAATTGGTGGAACTAACAAAATATGATATGCGATACCAGTGGTCACTTTTCCTTAATGATACTTTATTTTTATAAAAAATATCAATATTAAAATTAATATAATATTATTTTTAATATTCTAATTTTATAGCGCATAACCTTTTGGTTAGAATTCTAAAGTGATACCGTATCATGTTTGATATTGTTATTTCTTAACGATAGAGTATCAACAACATAGTGGACGCATGTTCCACAATTCATATATTCTTTGTACTTAAAATTTCAAGATTGATTTTAATATCTAATGCCCTGTTTGGTTAGAGTTTCATTTTTGATACTATATCAATTTTGATATTGATATTTCAAGATGATAAAATATCAATATCAAAATTGATAGTATCAATTATCTTTAAGTGTTTGTTAATACTGTATCAATATTAAAAATGATATCAGATGTTTGACAATACAATATCAATATCACATATTTTGGGCAAGAGTTTGGAGCGGGGCGGGGGCGCCGCGCGGAGGCTCCGGGGGGGGGAGGGGGGAGGCCGCGCCGGGGCTCCGGCGGGGAGGGGCGGGGAGCGCTGCGCGGAGGCTCCGGCGGGGAGGGGGAGGGGGGAGGGGGGAGGCTGCGCCGGGGGCCCGGCGGGGAGGGGCGGGGAGCGCCGCGCGGAGGCTCCGGCGGGGAGGGGCGGGGGGACGCGCCGGGGAGGGGGGGGGGGGGGGAGGCTGCACGGGGGGCTCCGGCGGGGGGGGGGGGCGCTGCGCGGAGGACCCGGCCGGGGACGCGCCGGGGAGGGGGGAGGCTGCGCGGGGGCTCCGGCGGGGAGGGGCGCTGCGCGGAGGCTCCGGCGGGGACGCGCGGGGGGGGGGGGGGGGGGGGCTCCGGCGGGGAGGGGCGGGGGGACGCGCCGGGGAGGGGGGAGGCTGCGCGGGGGCTCCGGCGGGGAGGGGCGCTGCGCGGAGGCTCCCGGCGGGGACGCGCGGGGGGGGGGGTGGTGGTAGGCTCCGGCGGGGAGGGGCGGGGGACGCGCCGGGAAGGGGGAGGCTGCGCGGGGGGCGCTGCGCGGAGGCTCCGGACGGGGAGGGGACGGGGATGATATCAATTTTAATACAGGTACGTACATGTATTGATTTCAAGTGATCTTTTCACTATTAATTTTAAAAATAAAAGTGTTATCCAAACATTTATTGACACACTGTATTAATATTAGTTTTGAAAGTAATAGTGATACAAGTGCATAATACGGTTACCAAACAGGCTGTAAACAACGATTTATATTTATATTAATTTCAAAATAAACACTCCTAAAAGTGTTTAATACTATTACTAAATAGATAGTAAGACAACTGCTCATCTCTCTCTCTCTCTCTCTCTCTCTCTCTCTCTCTCTAACTCTATCGACTGGCACGCCTATCCACCTATATATTTATATAAAATCTATATATTGATTTGGGTTCCAAGCAATTTACCCTAGCTGCATCCCTATCATTCATGTATGTTGTAATGGTTCCAATATAACAGGTAAACAGATCATGAACAATTTTCTAGCGGGGGAAGATTAGGAAGTGCATTTCACTTGTCCAAACATGTGGTTAGCCCTAGAAAACCTCAATTGGCTATATAACACCATATTGTTATATCATTAAAGACCACTATTACTATTGATATCAAATTTGAAAATTACAAATTTTAGTACAAACAAAACATGAATTATCTAACCTAATTATAAGAAGTGCGAATCCTCTATTTTTGTCCTCCCTTGTCAATCGTTGAATCCATATCTCACCATTTGATGGCTGCATCTAGTTGCTGACCCTCCCATTCCTCCATGCCCCCTCCCATCCATCCAGTTATGCGGTGCAATCTCCCATCCAAACTCTCCTGTTCCTCCAGTTCCGCAGCACAGCCTCTGGACCGTCTCCATTCATGCCTATTTCTCATAATACAAGGTGCTTACATGTATCATTGTTGTTATTGATACTCTATCCACTTTAAATATTAATATCAAATTCAATGTAGTATCATTTTCATATTCCAACCAAACATGCATAAGGAGTTCGAAACCTTTGAAAACATAAATTTCTTCTGAGAGATTTAGTTATCTGATCCATGACTAACACATAGAACAATGATGCCTTCTATAAGGATTGCGTGCGCCATACTTGTGCCATGCATATACCATGCCAGTGTTGTAGCATTCCAGACTATTCCTACTACATGACAGGTCGCCCCATGTATTGGCCTGTGCCACTCATGTGTAAAAAGTGTTGGTCTCTACCAAGGAAGCTAAAATATATCGATGACTATGTGTTGGGTTCCCCGAGGGTTCAACCACATCCATCTCCTAAATTGTCCCATGTCCCTTTTGGTTGTAATACTAAACTTGTAATTAGTCACTCCATGCTACTTGAGCGTGGGGATTCAGGCATGTCACTTGGCCCATTGGAGAGTATTGGGGTGTCATTTTGATGAAGGCCTATGCCTTGCCCATTTGTGCTAGGAATGGGTGTCATAGGAGAATGCTAGATTGGTAATTAAGCAAGGCCATATCAGTCAATTATTTCTTTTATGGGCCATTGCCCCAAGTCCATCTTTGTAACTAATTTTTCTATATAATACAAGTGTGCCTATTGCTACCATGTTTGCTAACTTGTGCAATGTCTACTTGCTTCCACTTGTGTTTTGGAATTGTCATGCTACCCTCGCAGGTGTGTACACACTTTATTTATGAAGGTTTGCTCTTGTTATCACGGGATAGCACAGACATTGCATATCGAGGATTCAGAAAATCCGAGTTGAAGGTGTGGCAAGTGATATCAGAGTGAGTTTTGTATTAAGACTTGCACTAAGTTTGGCATTGATACTTTCGCAATCCTCATTGAAAGTTTGATGGGCGCTCAGGGTGTGCTATGAAAGCACTTCATCGAGTGACTCTAACAGCTAGGTGATATCGACTCTTCAGAAGACCTGTCTTAGAATTGTCGTGCACAAGGAGAGATATGTCAAGATTGCGGCGATATTGTGCTTGTGGGCTTTTTTGGTGGCAAGGAGTACTTGGTGCATTATTAAGCATATATGTCATTGTGAAAGACTATTTCAACTCAAAGTCAAGATGATCGTTGCTTAAGGTGTGGATGGCAACCATGTTGTGTTGATGCACCAAGGTGGATTTTATGAAGAACTTGTTGTGCCAAAGATGCCTGATTATGATGCCATAACTGAGTCAAGTGTGTTCTATCCTCGATTAGTGGAGACCACACTTAGCCTCTTATAGGGGAGGCTCTATGTAGGCAACACTTTCTTGCTGCAGGAAGTCGATGGTTGGCAAGACCTTAGGAGACCATGGTGTCGACTCCAAAAATTCGACGGGGCTCTCCTTTTCAAGGAAGTCCGTGAATCTAGATCGCCACCTCAAGAGGGGATGAGAAAGAAAGAAAGAAAGAAAACATGGAAAGCAACTCTCATCTCAGTCCCACACTCACATTGATCCCCGAACATTCATCCCTTGGCGTCGCTTGATCACCAAAGAGACGGTTTGGGTCATGTGAGAGAAGGATGAGAAGTAGAAATTTAAGACATGTGATCACCAGGAACCACGGGTTCTAATTTATGAAATAAAGATGACTGTGTGTACCTTAGCGTGAAGAGTGCTGGTCAAAGCTTCTCCTTCTTCAGCCGGCCGATGAAGAAGAGTCTTCAATGCGTGAGTGCTTGATTTCCTATGCAACTAGACAAACAAAAAAATGAAAAAGACAATTAGAACTAAACAAAGTGAAGTATATGTAAGGAAAATAACATGAAACACACAACTAACTAGAAATTGACCGGATTTGAGTTATTTCTAACCCCCTCTTTTTTATTTTCGGATTAACATACTAAAAATAATGCAAAAAATGTAAAGAGGATGGAGAATCACAAAATAAAGAGATAGAAAAAGAATACAAAGATTCTAATAAGAATAGAGAGAGATATGGCCAAATCTGGGTTGTCGAAAAAGTCAAGCAGTAGTCTAGGATCTGCCAGGTGCAACTTTGTTTTTGCACTCGTCACGACCAGCCCAGACCTCAGAATCACGTGCCATCAATTTAAAAATGAAGAAGACTCAGAGGAGAAGAACTTTAATGTTGAGAGCTTGGGCAGAAGACGTTTACAAGCTACTGTATAAGACAAAGAAGAGAGACCTGATAGATCACCTGCAGACCAACCTTCCTCTCTCCTAAACTGACTTTTCTTTCTCTAAAAACTCAAAATTATCTTTCTAAAAATCACAAAATTGATGCAGGAGGGAGCTTGGATGTCTTGAGATGCCTGGGGGGTCATGAACCAGCCTCTGGAATGACCTTAATCGGAGTTTATATATAGGAGAAAAACGTCGCGATCTGTCATCAAAAATAGGGGACCTTGTGCCTTGGTCCTGGGTGTATGCGCCTTGGTCCTGGGCGCATGTGCCTCCTAGAGGGGGCGCATGCTATCCACCCTATAAAGTCGATCTGATCCGGCAAAAAAATTTCGATCCGATCCGATCATAGGTAGAGTCCTGGTTGAAAACTGGTTACCTCGTGCCCCCGATCGGGGGCACATGGCCACGTGCCTCAGGGGCAGGGCACACGGCCACGTGCCCTAGGTCCAGGGCACATGTGCCCAGGGACTAGGGTGCATGGTACTGGTTCTGTGCGTCTTTCTTCCAGAAGCTATTGCGGACACTCCCGAACTCGGAATTCGATGTCGTTTGTTGCATTGGAAAGATAACAAGCCGAAAAAGCTTTATATAGCAGTGGATCAGCCATAACACCCTCCAAAACTTCATAAATTTATCTGGAAGTTAGTTCAATGAACAGAAGATCCGATACTGGTCGGAATGACTCTGACGGCCAACCGAAAAGACACGGCATGAAACAAAACTTGTCCGAAGCATGAATATGACCATAACCTTAAATGCATAATCATTAGGCATTGATCATTCAACCAATTTTCATGTTTACACGATTTACGTGTGGCTTTCGGTCAAAAATTATGACTTTGTGCGAAAAACTTCGGAAAAAATCCGATTTCATTTGGCAAAGCTCCAAATCAATATTAAAAGGACCCAGCATCATTCTAAGATTAATAACACATATTACTCTATAAAACGTGAGTTTTATGCTCTGAATTAGGCAAATTTGGCGTGTCTACACATGGCACCTTCAAGACATCGGAGCTTATTGGCATTGGCTTCCACTAAGGATGGCAAAAGCTGGCGATGATTGGCACAAACAAGGATCAGAGTTGCACAGAAAAAGCAGAAGTCCTTGGTGGTAGGCGATCATCAAGGCTCATTAACCTGACTCTCAAAGTGGCATAATTAGCAGGAGGGTACGTTAGACATGCCAACCCGAAATAGGTGGCACCTCGTAGCAAAATGGAGGAGGCATTGTTTCTACTTAGTGGCGAGATTGAGGAGACACCATCTTCACACTACGGAAAAGCCACAACCGAAGTTCTTGGTCGTAGGTGGCCACCAAAATAAGTTATTGTGGGTGTCTATGGGCACATCCCATATAAGGGTCAAAGCAACTCGACCCCTCAACACTAGAAACACTGGTGCAAGAGGCACCATTCCGAGGAACACTCAATGGAAAAGTTTAGAAATAGATGGTTGTGTAAAGTAATGTCGAGACCAGTGAGTAGGTATCACCTAACAATAGAGTTGAGCAAATGCAACTCAAGATTGCAAAGCATAAGTTCAAAGTCCTAAAGGGTTGGTTGGCAGTTCCAACAAAGTAAGGTTGATTAAGGTACATGTGGTGTCCATTGTTAGGGGCTTGGAGAGAGAACTACCCCAATGGTATTGACCCCAACAGCAAGTGGCTGGCCTTTGGGCATGCCATCTTGGTACACATAAAGTGACTAGTCTTGAAGGCTCTGTTGTGATGCATGCTCTGCTGGGGTCTCTATTGTGATGCATGTTCCATCTTATGGCACACACACTGTCACATGAAGTATGACCCATAAAAGGTTGGTGGCCTCGCCAACCAAATAGGCAATTGAAGATGAAGGCAATGCCAACTAAAAGAGTCACAAATATAAGGCATCCTTGAAGGTGGCAATGTATCAGCAGGTGGCAGCTTCCGAATATTGTTAGAGCCAGCACATGTGCAATGATCTACATTGAGATGGGTGGCACAGCTTCACATTGAAGACAAGTTTTGCCAAAGTTCTATGTGGCAAGTGGTAGTATTGGCAAAATATCTAAATGGGGAGCTGAAGAGGCACGATGACCCCATTGCTGCGAAGAGCTAGGCATAGGCAGCTATCTAGGCACATTATTTTTTGACACATTGGTGCCAACCTAAGAGGCATATCTAATTGGCACAACCACCCCATGAGACAAGTCCCTAATCAGCAAGCATCTGTCCCCCCGAGACATGCTAGACAATGGACACATAAGATGCTTTTTGGTGGAGTTGGTGTTGTTAACCTCTCCAACAATTTTGTCATAGGTGTGGCAAACCTATGGAGGCCTTGGCAAATGCTAGATGCCAAAGGCATATAAAAACACACTCAAGTGTAGGCAACGTCCATCAAATTTTGATTGGCATGACTTTTCGGTTGAAGTGAAAACTTGAAGACCCATATGGCATCGCTTCCACGCACGCAAATATGAAGGCCCGCTCTGGCCAACAAGTGGGTTGCCGAAGGAACATAAAGTTGGGAGTGAAAGACAACAATGATAGAGTGATGTCATTTGAGAAGTACAAGCTCAGTTTGACAAGGACATCAATTTTTGAAGTGGAGAAGAATGTAAGGATTGTGTGTGCCTTGTCTGTGCCATGCATGTGTTGTGCCAGTGTTGTAGTGTGCAAGACTATGCTAGCTACACCAGGCCATGCTGCCAATGTGCTGGCCTACCTATTTGCATCCAAAATTGTTGGTCTCTCCCAAAGAAGCTAAAATGTATCGATGGTTGTGTGTTGGGCACCCCACGGGCTCAACCATAGCGATCTCCAAAATTGTCTCATGTCCCTTTCGGTTGTAATACTAAACTTGTAAGTCACTCCATGCCACTTGAGCATGGGGATTGTGCATGCCACTTGACCCACTAGGGAGTATTGGGGTGTCATTCCAATGATGGCCTGCGGCTTGCCCGTTTGTCCTAGAAATAGGTGTCATAGGAGAATGTCAGATTGGTAAATAAGCGGGGCCATATTTGCTAACCGTTTTCTTTCTGGGTCATTGCCTCGATTCCACCTTTTATAACTAATTTTTTTATATAATACAAGTGTGCCTATTGATGCCATGTTTTCCAACTCGTTCAATGTCTAATTACCTCTGCTTGTGCATTGGAATTGCCATGCCACCCTTGCGGGTGTGTACATGCTTGACTTATGAAGGTTCGCTCATGTTATTATGTAGTAGTGTGGGCGCCACACATTGAAGAATAAAAAAGTCTTAGTTGATGCATGATACATCCTTGTCAACCACAATATTTAAAATGCTCCAAGCCCCTTCGTCACTAACCAAAGGGATTCTATTACTAAGTAGGAAAGATTAGATTCATCTAAACACCTTCAAGTAGGACACTTATCTTCCTATAAGTTGGAAAGAGCTAGCCTTTGATGTGTCAGCTATTCAATGTTCTTGGGTCCCCCATACTCAAAGAAGGATAAATATGCATTATTTGTAGGATACATGTCGCTTTCCACAACCAAGGTCATTTGGTCATCAGGAGGGTATTGAAGAGCAAGATTTCCAAAAATGAAGTATGCAATTCAGTATAATTGAGACAACAATGACTATTAATTACTAGTTCGTCTTGTAGGCTTTTTGTCCTTATCATGAATAATTGAAGTGAAATAACATGAGAAGATAAGCACCTTGCATGAATCTATAGTTCATGTGAGGGCTGACTTGATCAACTTGAGAGCCCCGTTGGACTCTCACTCTCACTCTCTCTATGATGTATTTGTAGAAACATGCTCTTAAATGTTTGCATGCCCACAAGTAGATATGCTTGTCCAAACCTTTCACCCCTATCTATGTTTCAATGTGGCCACAAAACTTTCTTCTCTTAACTCCTATTTAAAAAGAAACATGGAAGCTACCAAGGTGGATTATCTAGCATGTGAGAGCAAGACCAGAAGCTCATTCCAATAAGTTGTCTCCAAGTCTTTTTTTATTATTGTTTTTTTATTTTTTGTATTCTCTCGAGAGATAATTTTAGAGAGTTTTTGGGTGTAAAGAGTTTCAGGTTTTGAGAGATTCTCTATTTTCTATACTTGATTCATATATAATGTAAGCTATGTGTCTCCTCCCATGGACTAGGAAAGCTCATTTCCTCCAAACTATATAAATCCTAAGGTGCTCCTATCTATCTATATACTTCTTGCGTATTCATATTTATTATTTGTAGAGTTGGCTTTCAGTTCTGCGTTATACTGGTGATATCTATTGTGATCCTCAATAAACTAGTGTTAGAGCTATGTTGAGATTCATTAATATTTTTGGAAGATCATGATGTCTACAAAATTTGATATTGTGAAGTTCGACTAGAGAATCAACTTCAATTTATGGCATATCAAGATGAAAGCACTGCTAACACATTCGGGGTTGTAGATGGTTTTCTCTAGAAGGAAAAGATGCTAGTCACTCTATCTAAGGAACAAGAATTAGATGAGTAGGCTCTAGTTTCAATTCATTTAAGCTTGCCTAACAAAATTCTATGAGAAGTATTTCATTATAAAACAACAATTGCATGAAATCGTTATATATGACAAAGTCTTTGACTAGCAAGTTATATTTAAAGCAACATTTCTTTATGCTCAAGATGGCAAAAGGTACTTCTATAAAATCACATCTCTTGATGAATTCAATTCTATTTTGATAGATTTAGACATTAGTGATGATAAAATAGAAGAGGAGAGCATTGCTCTTACTTTTTTCTCTACTACCATCATATAAGATTTTTTAAGAATCCATGTTATACAATAGAGATTCTATTTTTGTTAACAACATGAAATCTTTTTTTTTCTTGAAAGAGTTGATGTACATGGATATGATTAGTGTTAGTTCAAAAGGTCAACATTTTGATGGTCTTTTTACCAAAGGTTGACCTAAAGAAAGTAATCATTTTAATGGAAACCATGGCAAATCCATATCTAAGTCAAGAAACAAAATTAAGGTTTGCAACTACTATCATAAGAAGGATCATATAAAAACTAATTGCTAAAAACTTAAAAGAAAGAACCAAATGGAAGACAAGAAAGAGTCAACCAAAGGTCAAGTTTCAACAAAGGTTAATGTCGCCAAAGAGGAATTAGAAAATTATATTCTATCTATCTAGACCATATGATTCAAATATGATTGAACCTTAGATTTTGGTTGTTTGTACCATATGACCCCTGATCGGGATTTTATTTCTTTACATATGAGTCAGTCAATGGTAGAGTTATCTTGATGGGGAATGATGTTCCATCCATGACAGTTAGGATTGCCACAATCTGGATCAAGATGATGGCATTATAAGAACATTGACAAATATTAGGTATATTCCCAACTTGAAGAAAAATCTTATTATTTTAGGTACACTAGATACAAATGGATGCTGGTATTTAACTAAAGGTGAAGTTATGAAGATCAATAAAGGATCCCATGTTCTAATGAAAGATAAAAGATATGGGGGTTTATACACTTTGTTAGACACTACCATTTATGGTACTACTATTGTTGCATCCACCTCTATATTTAAAAATGATAAGACTAAGTTGTGGCATGAGGTTGGAACATAGAAGCAAGAAGAATGACCTTCTTAAGTCAGAGAAGTTTACTTTGTGGTTAACACACTGATAAGCTAGATTTTTATGAGCATTGCATTCTTGGAAAGCAAAAACTAGAGAGCTTTAAGATGAAAATTCACATAACCAAAAAAAATTTGATTATATCCATTCTAATCTCTGGGTCTCTCTCAAGTTCTGTCAAAAGGTGATGCTTGTTATTTTTTAATTTTTATTGATGATTATTATTGAAAAGTTTAGGTGTTTATGCCTAAGCAAAAAAGTGATATGTTTAAGCATTTCAAGTAGTGGAAGGGGTTTGATTGAGAATCAAATAAAAAAGAAAATCAAAATGTTGAGAATAGATAATGGCCTTGAATTGTGCTCCACAAATTTTAATGAGTTCTACAAAGATGGAGGTATTGCCAGGAACCATACATTAAGATATTGTAGAAAGAATGAACATAACACCTTTTAAAAGAGCATGATGTATATTATCAAACACACGTCTTAACAAAGACTTCTAAATAGAAGCAGTCTCCACAACCTGTCACCTATTGAACTTATCTACAATATCCATTATTGTTAGAAAAAATGTGGCCAGGTAATTATCTAGACTATTCTGACTTGAGAGTTTTTGTTGCTCTGCTTTTGTTCATGTTAATAATGGTATATTAAAACTTAGGAAAAAGAAGTGTATCTTGGTTATACTTCATGAGTTAAAAAATATAGATTGTGGTGTTCTAATCCAAAATCTCTTAAATTTTTAGTTGAAAGGAATATCACATTTGATGAATCTACATTGCTTTATCCAAAGAAGGATTATGTTGTTCCACATAATATAGGTTCTATAGGTGGTACTACAAAGAATGTGGAATTAGATACTGCAAGTTTACTTTAACAATCTTTTGCCTGATGTACAGTACGTGGAAGAAGCTCCACCAATTTCTAACTTGAGACAGACAAAGAAGGAAGATTAGGCAACACTTAAGATATGGATATACAGATATGGTAACTTATGCTTTATCTATTGTAGTGGAAACACTTATAACAATTCTCCTTCTAAATTTTTAGATGTTGTATCTCATGAGGATGCAAATAAATAACTATTTCTATGGAGGAAGAGATATAGTCTCTTATCAGAATTAGACTTGAAAGTTGATTAAGAGAGACTCCTAAAGAAAAAAAAATTGTTGGTTACAAATAGATCTTCAAGAAATAAGAAGAAACTTCAAACAATAAAGAAGCTAGATATAAGTCATGGTTAGTGGCAAAGGGTTAAAGTTAGATAGAAGGTACTGATTATAGTGATGTCTTTTCACATATTGTTAAACATTACTCTATTCATATGTTGCTATCTCTAGTTGCTCTTAAGATTTGGATTTATAGCAAATAGATGTAAAAACTACTTTTCTCCATGGAAAACTTGAAGATAAAATTTATATGTAGCAAGTTGAAGGCTTTACAATTAAAGAAAAGGAACTTCATGTTTGTTTACATTAGAAATCTTTGTATGGTTTGAAACAATCTTCTAGATAGTGGTATAGATGATTTGATTCATTTATGTTTCAAAATGGTTACTTTAGATGCTAGTTTTATAATTGTATTTATTTTAAGAATTTTTTTGATAATTATTTTGTCTATTTGCAATTATACGTAGATGACATGTTAATTGTAGCAAAAGAAATATTTGATATCAACAAGCTAAAAGCACTACTAAATAATGAGTTCGAGATGAAAGATTTAAAAGCAGCTAAGGAGACTCATGGCATAGAAATTTAGAGAAACAGAAGTGAAAAAAAGTTATATCTTACTCAGAATAAGTACATTGAAAAAAGTACTTAAGCATTTTGGCATGTGGCATGCTAAACCAATTGCTACACCACTCACTACTCATTTCAAACTTTTAGGTTCTCTATCACCACTAACTTCAAAGGAAGAAAAGTATGTCATAGGTGTCTTACTTGAATGCAATTGGTGGTATGATATATGCTATAGTATATACTTGTCGAGATATTTTAAAGTAGTCAATGTTGAAAGTCAGATGGAAAATCTAGCTAAAGTGCATTGGCATGCAATAAAATGTATTTTTTGATATTTCAGTGGTGATACTAACACTTGTTTAGTGTTTAAGAAATATGATTATAGTTTGCCAAGTTGATTTTATTTAGACTTTGCAAATGACCTTGATAAAAGATCTCTTACTAGGTCTGCTTTCACAGTTAGTGGATATACTATCAATTGGAAAGCTACCTTATAATCTACTATTGCATTATCTAGTACATAGGTAGAGTATATGGCAGTTATAAAGATAGTATAGGAAGTATATGCACAAGTGGTTTGTTTTGTGAACTTATTCATATCAGAATATGACTATTGTCTATTGTGATGGTCAAAATGTCATTCACTTGACTAACTATTATTAGATGTATTATGACAGGACAAAACATATTGATGTTAGGTACCATTTTATTTGAGAAATTATTTTCCAATGTTAGATCATCATTAGGAAGATTGATACATAAAATAATCTAGCTGATATGTTAATAAAGCTTCTTCTAGTAGCTAAGTTCAAGCACTATCTGAACTTAGTTGGTATTCACAACACTTGAACATTATTCATGTTTATTGCTATAGGAACAAAGGCTTTTGTGCAGGCAAAACCAAAGGTGGAGATTTGTGCGAGTTGACTTAGTCAACCCAAGAGTCCCAATGGACTCTCTCTCTCTCTCTCTCTCTCTCTCTCTCTCTCTCTCTCTCTCTCTCTCTCTCCTACATGCTTTTACATGTTTGCATGCCCACAAGATATATGCCCGACGTCTAAACCTTTCGCCCCTATCCATGATTAGACATGGCCATAAAACTTTATTTTCTTAACTCCTATTTAAGAGGCAATGTAGAAGCTACTGAGGTGGATTATCTAATGTGTAGAGCAAGACCAAGATCCCATTCAAGCAAGTTATCTTTAAGCTTTGTTTTATTTTTTTCCTTATATTTCTTGTACTTTCTTTGGAGAAAATTTTAGAGAGATATTTTGGGTGTAAAGGGCTTTAGGTTTGGAGAGATTTCCAATTTTTGTACTTGATTCTCATATAGTGAAAGTTGTTCATCTTCGTCCATGGACATAAGAAAGCATATTGTCTTGAAATCACATAAATTTTAGTGTGCTCCTCTCTATCTTTAAATTTATTGTATATTATATTTAATATTTACAAAGTCGGCATCCAATTCTGCACTATATAAGTGATATCAGTTGCAATCCTCAATAATTCATGGTGAAAATGAGATAAGATTGATCAATTTGGTTGGGCGATATTCTAGAGTACTAGGTAAACTTACATGAGGCTATTTGTAGCTTCCATGGAGTCTAATATGTTGACCTCTTTTTGTCAACGAATGATGGAGGGCTCAGCTCTTCGCGATTGGGTACATATGCTTCTACGAGGTAGAGGATTAAACATATGCAGCGAGCAGGTTAGAATCAAGTATGTATGAATGGATAGCGAGATGGATAATTCTTCAATCTATAGCATATTCTAAATGACTTATAGATTAAAAGGACTTTTAATTTTGATATTGACACTTTCAACATATACTTCATATCATTTTTTACACTTATGATATTATCTTTTTTTTCTATTGGTCCTTATGATAACCTCCAACAAGCTAGGCAATCGATAATTTAGGAGAATATTTTAGCATCTCTGTTTATAAAGCAAATTGCCATCGGCTAGTAGTAAAATTGAGGGTGATGATATTGCAAGTATGTATGTAGAATTTCTCATTTAAGTGCACAAGATCATTTTACCTTTTAAAAGAAAGATAAAATTAATCCTAACTAACTCAGTTTAACACTCTTCCTTAGGTCTCATTTTGGCTTCTGTTTTCAACAATATTTTCTTGCTCTGGACCCTACTTGCTTTGTTTGTGTGATCACCTAATGTTAGCAGACTTGCTGCCTCTTTCACATCCCCCTCCTCTCCCTTTTCCATCTCTTCTCCACCCTATTTCTTTTGTTGTAATGCCTGCCTTCCATCTATTCTTCATTGGCTGCTAATTCGTGACTCACTCCCTTCACCTGTTGGGTCACATGTAACCTAATTATATGCCAATATATAATTAAAACTAATTTCTATGATAATAAAATTGTAATACGTAGGCTTTGATAGAAATACATATAAGATAAATTAAAATAAAATAAATAAAGAAATAAAAAGTTATCTAATCAGCCCCTAGCTTGTTTGAGACGGTTGGGTGTAGCCACAACAACTCTCTTCCACCGCGATTGCATCACCCTCACACTTATTTCGGGACAGTGTTGTGCATTCGACCCCACCAGCCACCCCTTTGTGTGTCACTTGGCCATCGTTGGCATCCCCCCACGTATGCTATCCCCGCTTCGATGCTTGTGCCACATTCCTTGTTGTGACCTTGTGTCTACTCATGCACCTGCCCATTGTTAGCTTGTGTTCCTTGCACTTGTTCCTCTAGTAGTGCCTATAGGGGTGTCAATGGGCCCAACCTAGCACAACCTGGCACGACCTAATATTTATCTTATAAATATATAATTATCAAATTTAATAAATTTAATTATTTATAATAACACTATAAAATTAATGATAACTTAATTAAAATATAATTTTAATAAGTTAAAGTGATATTCTTAATGAAATTATGGAATAAAAGTTGAAGTCTATTTGACCCACTTTTGTCTGTTTCGACCTACTTTGGCCCATATGTCAGCCCAATTAAGGCTCATGGGACAAAATCTTTAGCCTGTATAGTGGCCCACAATTGGCCAACTCATGAACCCATGGGCTGACCCAGCCTATTGCCACCCCTAATTGCCCATGCCCCCACCCTCGTTGTGCTCATGTGCACCAAACTCCTTTGCCGATAGCCTAGTTTTAAGCCACTATCGCATCGTGCACCCATGCTTGTGCACAAATGCTGCACCTACATGCTAGCATGCTTTCTTTATTGTGCCATAAATCTAGTGTTGTTGCACCCCACTCCCTTGCACCTAGTCATTTATCATGCCATGAAAAACATAGCAAATTTTTTTCTAAAGCACAATTGTGGGACAAAGCTTTAAATAAAAGAGATTTAACAACAAAAACACACAACTTAAATAAAACACGTCCACTTGCACAACTTCATAAAGTTCATTCCCTTAGAAAATAACCAATTCCAAGATAGCAACTTCACCACCAAAATAAGACAACATAGTTCCAACCAAAACAAGGCCAAGAGTATAAGTGTCACATCAACATAAAACACAATCAAATTGATAGTTGACTATACAGCCACTTTACTAGAAATATAACAAAACACTTAAATAAAACAAAGGCACTCATCTCTTGGACTCATAGAATCCAGTTGTTCCACATGTTCTTCTTCAAATCCAAAGTTGGGATCTTCCTCAAGTCCATCTCCGAGATCCACATCTTCAAGACTTGCTAAAATATTAAAACCACGGATGAGTCATAAAGACATAGTAGACATCTCATCATCTACCAGATCATGTAACCAATAAAACCCTATATTGATAATATTTAAGTATCCAATCCTATATATGTGTTATAATCGTAATAAGGTAAACCATAATTAATCTTCCAACATTTCACATTTTATTAACCATATAACAACAACCTATCAAAAGACCAAGCAAATGAAGACATCACACCATGATACAACTTCTAAACGAATCAATGCAACGAAACACATGTAATTGAGATTTAATATACATACAATTCAACACCTGTAAGGAATCATTACATGATAGTGAAAAAAAAATTATTCCATAAAACCATGATTTTTGCCTTGGTCGATGCTGAACGAGTAAAACAGAGAACCAAATATGAAGTAGAATGAGAGTACCTCATGGGATTTCCAAAATCACTCACCATGGATGAAGAGAGGACATTCCTCCTTACTGAAAATTGTTCAAGTGTCCAGTCTCCACACGATATGCTTCAATAGACGAGTTTTACCTTTCTTCAGGCCTCCAGAAACCTTCCAGATCCAAGCTTGACCATGGGAGATCACCTTCTAGGGGAGAGAGGAGAGAGAGAGGCTACTTAAGACGTGCTCCATCCCTATGGTTTGTTAAGGTTTGGCTTCATATATAAGCCATTTATATATATAGAAGATGTAATTTTTCACAAGAAAACAAAACTTATGTAAAATTACATCTATGTCTTCATCTTATTAACCAGATCTAATGTGTGTGACCCACTAGGCCCAATAGTCAATTTGGTTGAAACCTTAATTAATTTAAAAGAATAATTCTTTTAAATTAAATCAAAACTATTATCCGACAACAATTTTTATGGCTTTCTGATCATAAAGGGTACAAGTCACATCCTATGATCCTAAATAACTTTGAGGAGTTAAATAATATTCATTGAGACTTTCCATCATCAATTACCACACGGATTTAAATCCTCGTTCATACAATGTCCTGGTCGGTCAAGGGTTCGGCACTAACTGTCAACCCCTAAATATTCCAACTCTATGAGATCATGTACTCAGGTTTGGATCAATTGAAAAACTCCTTTTCCAATTATCCTAAGTACCTTGGCCAAGGATTTAGAGTACTATCCCATAGGACATTCTTTCTTTCCTACCGAGAGTGAACGATCCCTTGTTGTCTACTCAATTGCCTTCACCGAGTTTCTCTTGCACCCAATACATCAACTATACTAGACCATCAAGATGGTGATCCATAAGTCAATAATCAAAGTACAAGATATATATGGTAAGACATCTTTGGTGACTCAGGTCAAGGATCCAACCATGCTATTGAGATGTAAGAATAATCTAATAAACAATTCGGTAAGATATCGATCAAATTTTCTTAGATTGGTCAGTTCGGTGAACTCATTCCACTAATGAGCACCTATGTGTGTATCTCAGTGTCTCCACATCAATGACCAATGAGATCGGTCATTCTCATCACATGAGAAGACATCACACACACTAGTCTATCCGGATTCTTAATATCTCGTCTCAAGGATCCTATGACTAAGAATATTTAGATCATATACCTCTAGATGATCGATCTCATTATCATGATCTCATCATGATTCAATCATCATTGCATGTGATCAAGGACTTCATTACGATATACGCTTCTAATAAAAGTTAGTAACGAAGTTTTGTCTATTTAATTGAATGAGATATTCCTAGAAATGTTGAATCGTATCATAAATGATTGACTTGTAGAGCATACATTTCTATCAACACCATCTATTTAAGAACAACCAAAGCACACAACATGATGTATTTTTCACGACCACAAAACCACTAATGTAGTCAACCATTAGATGAATAATACATGCCACTAATGCATCCATTCTATAAATGAAACATGCACATCTTTTCATTTTCACAAAGAAAGAGTCATCTTGAGATATTAACTATCTAGCACCAGATATAATATATAGCGATAATCATATAGCAAAACTAAAGCCCATAGTACACCTAGGTAGGGATGTACTTAGGACAAATCGCGGTATCTATTTATTCTATTTACTGGTTTGGTTTGATTTGAAAAGGCATATAAATCAAAACAAACCAATTTACTTGTTTACCAGTTCGGTGTGGTTTGAACAGTCTTAGAAATCAAAGAATCAGTTTATTTAGTTTATCAGTTTTATTTGATTTGAAAGGGCTTAGAGATCAAACCAAACTAGATCAGTTTTGCTTGAACGACCTTAAAATCAAAATAAATTTGTTTATTTAGTTTACTAGTTTAGGTTGGTTTGAAAGGCCTTAGAAATCAAACCAAACATGTTTATTCGGTTTAGTAATTTGGTTTGGTTTGAAAAGTCATAGAAATTACTAATTTGGTTTAATTTGAAATACCTTAGAAATCAAACAAACTAGTTTACCAATTTATTCATTTTTCTAGATTGGTTTGATTTGAAATGCTTAGAAGGCCTTAGAAATCAAACCAAACCGATTTATTTTGGTATTAGAAGCCTTAGAAATCAAAACAAACTACTTTATTATATTTACCTATTTGGTTTGGTTTGAAAGGTCTTCAAGTTTTCTTATTTGATTTGATTTGAAATGACTTAGAAATCAAAACAAATCACTTTATTTGATTTACCGATTTGCTTTGGTTTGAAAGACCTTAATAATTACCAATTTAATTTGAAAGGATTTAAAAATCAAATCAAATCAGTTTATTTGATTTACCACTTTGATTTGATTTGAACAACTTTACAAATCAAACCAAATCAATTTATCTAGTTTACCAGTTTGATTTGGTTTGAAAAACCTTAGAAAGTATTTATCAATCTTTATCCTTCTTCAATTTTTAAAATTATATAATATATAATAATTGATAGTTTCCATAATTCACCCATTAGTAAATTTTAATTGTTAAGGTATTATTAAAGTTTAAATTTCTTAAATTAGAAACCCCAAACTAAAAAAATAAGTCCTAAACTAAATACAACCAAACATGAACTACATACTCTAGAAGGTAAGTAGAAAGAAGTACCTTTGCTTTTTGAGTTCAATTAAATATATCTCATTGGTTTTGAAGAGCCGCCTATACTAGAAGGCGAGCTAAAGAGAGAGATAGGAGGAGGAGACTTCAACTATCTAACACCAAGGTCCTTAGATTTGAATACAAAATAATAATGATAACAACAACTATAATGGGTTCGGTGTCATGTTTGCATCCTTTTAGACTTCTCATAGATTTGTTATTCATGATTTTGTTATTGAGAGCAAGATGTTGAATATTATAGAATTATTATGAAAGTTTAGGTTGGTGTGTACGTATTGTTGATTCATAGCTCCTACTTCGTTGTTTTTATCCTACTGTCACGATATAAGTTTAACTTTTATGCATTTTTTTGGATCATGACGACTGCTTCCAACTTTCTCGTGCATCTTTAATACCAAGACAATGGTTCCTGCATACAAGAAGTCATGTTGAGTTGTCTCGCTCTTGTTAATAAAAATGATACTCTATTAATTTTCATATTGATGATAGACTCATTGGCATTAAACTTACCACCACTCAGTATCAAAAGTAAAAGTGATAATATATTTCAATTAATAAAATAACCAAAAAAAAGCCTTAACCTCTCTAAATCTGTCATGCATTGTGATATCTTGAATATATAAAGAAAACTTTTAGGTGCCATTTGGTACGGAGATAACTTGAGGCTACATCTGGGTTATCCTCAAAATTTTGGGGATAACCTAAGTTTATCCTCAAAATTTTATGGTACCAAACATGCCCTAAGGGACTTGAAAAAATGTGATAACCAGGATATAGTAATTTTATGGAACCATCTTCAAAAAAATAAATTATTAATTAAATAAATAAATTCGGAACCAATTTGTGATATCCTAGTTTGATGAAACCAGTTTAAGTTTGATGAAACCAGTTTATCTCCCAAAATTTGATAGCCAAGATATATTAATTTGTTAGACCAGTTTGAGATATCTTTCCTACAATGAAATAATGACTTGTTGGAATTATTTTATCCCAACATGTGATAGCCAGATATAGTAATTTGATGGAATCAATTTATTATATCCCCAAGTATAAAATTATAGTACAGGGAAGTGCAAGACTAATTTCGGGATAAACTTAATTAGATATGAACCAAATCTATCTCCAAATTGAACTTGTGTCAAACGGGCCCTGTTTTATTATGTCAATGACCAATTGGTAGTAATAGTGTCCATTGAATTTTTCTATCAATAATTTATCTTTTGACGTTCTATCTCATATTATTTTATCTTGTAAATTTCATAATTATATATAGATATCTCAAATTGAGGTATCTTCTATAGAACGTTTGGCATGAGATAAGACTCATCTTCAATTTTTCACTAAATTTTTTTTAAGCAACAACATGCTGGTAAGGAAGTTCACAATGAATGGAAGTACGAAACATTGTCATATTTGAAAGTTTAATCAATTACTTTTGCTGACCAACTTAAAGCACGAGTTTGGAGTTATCAAAAAATTGTTGAAACAAATTGGGTTTTGTTGGAATCTAGTAGTAAAATATAGTGAAAATGATATATGTTGTTTGGGATACTTATATTAAGGTAATATTCGTACTCTATTGTAAGTATTTTCTAAATTGATAGATGTTCAACTTTATTTTTCTTTACGACTACATGACAAGAAAGCAAAAAATTAGAGAAATAATTTCACTCCACTAGATAATCAATGGTTTGAACTCTTTGATGTTAAATATTTTGCTATATATTTTGATAAGATGTTTGAACTAAATATTCATTTAATAATATTTTTTATTTTGTGTTCAACAGCAAATGGAAGACTCTTTCAACCAAAATCATAACTAAGAATAAAGTGTTATCCTTCATATTCAATGTACATAGTTTCAAATGAAAAAGATGGTGCAATATCTAATCCCATTGCTCCTAAAAGAAATTTAAGTAAAGAAAGAAAGACAAGGCATAGAGTAAAAAAAGTAGGACAACTAAGACTAGAATTATTGAAATTATCCATGTTACTAGAGAAGTATAAGAAGATGCATATTCCAGCTAGTATTACTACTATAAAGTGCCAACTCGGACCGGTGCAAAGAATAAAACAACAGCTCTCTATCCAAAAAGGAGCTTACCACTCCCTTCATCGGGGTGTAAAAACTCATTCTTTGTCTAACAGTGAACTTCTTTCTCATCAAGTCCTTTTTCTTTAACAAACGGGGATCCATTTTGACCTTTGGGCTATCCATGATGAGCTATGGACTGAAATCATGCTACAGGATCTTAGTTTTGGACTGTTCATCTTCCCTAGGGACACCTGAGTTTCTAGAAACTCATTCTTCTACCAACAATGAACTTTTTCCTTGTCCAATCTTTTTTCATTTGCAAAAAATGGGGATTCAATATGACCTCCGTACTATCCATGGTGAGTTCCAGAACAAAGTTGCATTGTGAGGCTTTTAGCTTCAGATTGTTCATCTACAATGGCACCAAAGTCCTCCATTTCTTCACCAAACTAGCCTAGATTTGCTCTCTATTCATCTGAACTCATATTTTAGTCAACATTCATCATTTTTACATTCTTTTTGCATTCTTTTTTGTATCATATTTATTTGACAAAAAAACAAAAATAAAGGGTTTGGGATCTAGTCTCAATTCAGTTAATACACTTCCTTTTGTGATTTTTAAACATATTCCTTCTACGGCTACTTTCTTAGTTCTAATCATGTTGTCACTTGTTTTCTAGGATTTGTTTTGTTGAACATTGTAGGGGAAGCTAGTAGGGGCTAGCCATGCTCGCACCTATCAGATCCAGAAGAAGAAGAAGAACTGTCAAGCTCTTCATCACCTGATAGCTAGAGGAGAAGAAGCTAAAACCTACATCTACTGTCTTCCACACCAAGACATAGGTTAATACTTTATTTCAGAGCTCACAGCTCTTGGAGACCACAACACCTTTATACACACATTGTGGTTATACACCATCCTCTTTTCATTGTCATCACTTTCCTTTACAATGCCTTGTCCTTTTCATTTACTTCCCTCCAACTCTCTCGCATGACCCAGACCAACCTTCTGGTACCTAGTGACATCAAGGGTTGATCATCCAGGGATCAAATTGAGCATGGAATTGTAGCGAAGAGGTGGTGTTCCTTTCCTTAGACTTTCTTTACTCAAGTCTAAATTTTATCTCAACTCTCAATGACATGAACGTCAAGTTGATAGGTGCATGGGCCTAACATGAATTAAAAGGGTGTGCTCGGACCCTACAGTGAATAAAAATAAAGGAGGGCACATGCATCTGACAGCAGATGGAGTTAAAAGATGGTGCTTAGACCCAATAAGAGATGAAGTAGGAAGAGGTCATGTAAGCCCAATAGTAGAAGAGGTTGTGTCAGTGGACCTAATGAAAAGTGGGCTTTGTAACCCATGGAAAAACACTTAGATGAATGGATGCATGGACCCTAAAGAGAGTGAAGGTGAGAGTAGGTAGGCCCTCATGGAATGGGTTAGAAATCCATGTGAATTTATTTGGGGGGATGATCTTTGAAAAGGTCAACCGAGAGGCTACCTTGGGTGATTCTTCACTTGACCCTTCTTCTACCATGAATAATGAAAATAGAGAAGGATATAGCTTATCCTCTCCTTCAGCGATTCTTTGCCTTCTCCTTGGCCTAGTGTTGATGTCATTTATGCAGCATGGCTCATCTTCAGCAATTTGAATTACCTCGCCCTTATAAAACTACTTGATCAAGTTCTCAACTAACTACTCATGTCCCAATGTTTACCATTTTGGATAGTCTCATCATACCCCATGCTTATTTTTGTCTTCTAGTTGAGGGGCCTGATTGGTTAAGTAACATCTTGTATAAATTTTTTTGATCTTGACCCTCCTGAGCCTAAAATTTTCATGATGTGCCACCCAATGAGCTCTTCATCATCCCTCTTTTTTCTCCAACATTACTTTGGTGGCTTACTTGCTTCCAAGAGTTCTTGCAAGTTCAGCAAAGGTTGAGTCGATAGCCATGATGATGATGGGGGTGATGTCGGACTTACATAGCTAACAACCTTTATGATATGTGTCCTCTGTATGGAAATTTTATACATTGGTGATTTGTGGAGACTACCGTCTCGAGTGTTTCCAAGTTAGGGTACCCAGGATAGTTTTGTAAGTGGGGTGCATCTCCAAAACTTAAAAATCTAATTTGACAGTTTTGGGCCCTAAATCAACATCAAGAGTAACATTCAAGAAGCAATGAAAATTGTCATGTTGATACAACAATTACTTGTCATTAATAAAGTAAAACTAGAAACATTATCAGGAATGGAGCAATACATTTTTAGGGATGGATGAAGATATATGACTTGAGTGGAATAAGTTGGAATTAAAAAAATAATATTAGATTACTTGCAACTTTTTATTTTATAAGCATGTTTACCTTTAATGATATTGTAACCTCTATGTGTCTTTGGTTATTTATGTTGGTATATTTTAAACTTATGGTAAATTATCTTATGTTTTATAACTTTGCATAACATTTGACTTTTATTTGTCCTATAGTTTTTATAATTGTTTTATGTCATTGATGACAATGTGTGTTTTAAATAACATGGATAACATGTCATTTGATTAATAACATGGATAATGTGTCATTTGATTACAATGACTTTGAAATTTTGTATCATTAAGAAAAAAATTGTATTACATAGAGAAGTACATTATAACTCAACTTTGAATTTGGTTGCATCATATATTGAAAAAAGATTGAGACTTCACATTAATATATCAGAAATTTAATTCTCACAAAAAAATTTATTAAATAGTTGATAAATGGTTCTCTGATTATTTGTTGACAATATTGTCAAATAGATCAAGACACTTTTAAAGACTTACGCGATCATCTAAAGAAGGAAATTTTACTTAAGGAAAGCATGAAACATTATGTTGAGGATATCTTTATCACATGTTTATATATTATCAGTATAGAAGCTTCTAATCAAATTATGAAATGTATATTTTAATATTTAGGAGAAACAATCAATTGACATTTTAACAAGGGTATTGATGCAATTTCTACATTGTCACATATATTTGTTTACCTTCTCTAAAAAAGCTAGGTTTCATTGTTAGTCAACGTTATTTTAGATTTTTAAGCATAAAATATCAAATTATCTTGTTAACATGTAGTCAATTTTTATTTATTATAATTTTAAAATAAATTTAATTTTTTAGGATTGTATCAGAGTTTTATATGGATCACCTATAGATGTGTAAGTGTCTAATAAAGACATGCTTCATTATATAAATGGTAAAGGCAAATTATCTCAAATTATCATTGATTGTATGTTCTTTTGATTGGACATTTCTTATCTAAATATTGGTTGGGAAGGAGTTGCACTTGATTATGTTATTTTGGAAAATGCATTGCACAAAAGATTTTGTCTCAATGAAAAAATAAATTTACTCTTTCTTTTGTTTATTAATTTTTATTTTTATGTTAACATTTATTTACCTACACTAGGCAAATATTATCTAGATATGTAAATACATATCAAATTTTAACTTCTTATCGTGGAGTTGGATATCATCTTTAAAAAGTTAGACTAAATCATATTCCTCTACAAGATTTTGAAGAATTATTCAATTTACCTCATTTGTCATTGGAAAAGTTTTGGATCGAATGTTTGAAATTCTAATGTTTTATAATTTTTTTAATTTTTTTTACAATAATGTTTGTATGTATAACCAAAATTAGTTGTTACTACTTGTATGATGCATAATTTTATTAGAGATTTTATGGGTGGAAAAGACAATGTGTGAAATGATATTGAGAATGAGTAAGAAACTATAATTGATAGGGAAATAAAACAAATAGGACTGAAGAAAATCATGAATAGCAATTAAAACACAAATAAGTAAAGGCATCTTTAAAATTTTCTTCTAGATAATATAGCGAAGAAAATGTGGATAGCTCTTGTTAGGTGCTATTGATTATAATAATAAAAATAAAATAAACATATATATAGTAATAAAATTATCATATTCTCTGAATATTAAATTCATTCATTTTTGGAATACTTGGGGAGCATCTTTTATATAAAAAGGCATAACATTTCATTCAAGGTGGTCATATGGAGTGGAGAATGCACATAATTCTTTTGATTCTTGATCTTTTAACTTTATTTACCAATAACCTAATTTAGCATCTTATTTACTAAAGTATTTTTTATTTTACAATTTTTAATACACTTTCACAGCTTCATAATGAAAACCATCAAAGTTGATGTCCATTTATTTTTTTATAATTTATTGTCATTCTTGCTTTCCCTTTTTTGTTTTGAATAATTTCTTACTAAAAAAGCGGATGAAATATGTGGATTTATACTAGTTTAAAATTAATAGTGATAGATTTGTTTAATAGTGTTACCAAATAGGGCATTAGCAAACAATCTACACATGCACACATGATCACAACCGATTTTTGTAATTCTCTCTACACATACCAAGAAGATTTTCTCTACACATCACTCTTCTCAATGATGCAAGCTCAACAAATATATTATTAATTAAACTAGACAGGATTAGAAGAGTAAGCAAATCTTGAATAGAGATGATTAGAAGAGTAAGCAACTCTTGACTTGTAGTACTCCTTGTAGTCTTGAGTTGATGGACAGTCATGTATGATCAATCTCTACCGAACACATGCTTCTCTTCACTTTATTATTGTATCTTAGAAGGCTTGAATATGAAGAGAATGTTTTGAAATTGTAAAGGTTGACTTGGTCAACTTAAGAATCTTCCAGACTCTTCTAGCCATATCTTCTAGGCACATCCAAAAGTGCTTAGATGTCTGCTAGGCACATCTAGAGTGTGCTTAGATATTTTCTAGAGATGACCAAAAGATATATTATAGTCATATCTAGATATTTCTTACCATCTCTGTATAAAGGCATGAGGAGGGGGCAAGAACCAACACATTAGCAAGACAAGGCCAAGCTAGCAAGAGAGAGCCACCACTACCTTATTTTCTTCTTCTTTCCATTTCTTATATTCTCTTGGGAGATATTATAGAGAGAGTTTGTGGGTGTAAAGGGCTTTGGGTCTTGAGAGATTCTCCATTCTTTTTTGTACTTGTTTCTCATATAGTGGAAGTCGTTCGTCTTCGCCCGTGGACATAGGAAGACATATCACCTCCGAACCACATAAATCTTAGTGTGCTCCTCTCTATCTCTACTTCTTGTATATACTTTGTTTATTTATTCTTTGTAGAGTTGGCATTTTGGTTCTGCACTATATCGGTTATATCTGCCACGATCCTCAACAAACTGGTATCAGAGCTGTGTTGAGATTCACTGATATTTTTTGAAAGAGCACAATGTCTGCAAAGTTTGATATCGAAAAGTTTGACCGGAGCATCAACTTCAATCTATAGTAGATCAAGATGAAAGCACTTATAACTCATCAACGGTTGCAGAAGGCTCTGCTTGGGAAGGAGAAGATGCCAGTCACTATGTCTAATGATGAGAAAAAAGAGCTAGATGAGAAGGCACTAGCTTCAATTCAATTAAGCTTGTCTAATGAAGTTCTACGAGAAGTCATTCATGAGAAAACAACGGCCGCATTATAGTTGAAATTGGAGTCGTTGTATATGACAAAATCTCTAACTAGTAAGCTATATTTGAATCAACATCTTTTTATGCTCAGGATGGCAGAAGGTACGTCTATAAAATCACATCTTGATGAATTCAATTCTATTTTGATAGATTTAGAAAGTAGTGATGTGAAGATAGACAAAGAATATAAAGCTTTGCTCTTACTTTGTTCTCTACTACCGTCATATGAGATTTTTCGAGAATCTATGCTATATAGTAGAGATTCTATCTCTATTGAAGATGTAAAATTTTATTTATTCTCAAAAGAATTAATAAACAAAGATATGACTAGTAGTAGTTCAAAAGGGCATCAAGATGAAGGTCTTCTTGCTAGAGGAAGACCAAAAGAAAGAAATCAGTCTAGTAAAAATTATGGTAAATCTAGATCTAAGTCAAGAAACAAAAGAAAGATTTGTAACTACTATCACAAGAAGAGTCACATAAAGGCTGATTGTTGGAAATTCCAAAGAAAGAACCAAAAGGAAGACAAGAAAGAGTCTTCCAAAGGAGAAAGTTCAGTAGAGGCTAGTGTCGCCAAAGAGAAATTAAAAGATTCTATTCTATTTGTGCATGCCATACAATCCAAAGATGATTGGATCTTAGATTCCCGGTGCTCATACCATATGACCCCTAATCGAGATTTTTTCTTCACATATGAGTCAGTTAATAGTGAAGTTGTCTTGATAGGAAATGATGCTCCATGCAAAACAGTTGGGATTGGCACAGTCCGAATCAAGATGTATGATGACATTATTAGAACATTGACAAATGTTAGGTACGTTCCTGACTTGAAGAAAAATCTTATTTCTTTGGGTATACTAAATATAAATGGATGCAGGTACTCAGCTGAAGGTGGAGTTATAAAGATCAGCAAAGAATCCCTAGTTTTGATGAAAGGAAAAAAGATCTAGCGGTTTATACATCCTTTTAGGCACTATTGTTTCTAGTGCAACTGCTACTGCATCCACCTCTATGTCAAAAGATGATTTGACCAAATTATGACATGAGGTTGTGACATATAAGTGAGAAGGGAATGACCCTATTAAGTCAAAGATATTTGCTTTGTGGTCAGCATACCGGCAAGGTAGAATTCTGTGAGCATTGCATTTTCAGGAAGCAGAAAAGGGTGAGCTACAAAACAATAATTCACATAACCAAAAGCACTCTTGATTATATTCATTCTGATCTTTATGGTCCCTCTTAAGTCTTGTCAAAAAGTGGTGCTCGTTATTTTTTAACTTTCATTGATGATTATTCAAGTAAAGTTTGGGTGTTTATGCTTATGTAAAAAAGTGATGCGTTTAAGCATTTTAAATAGTGAAAGGCTTTAATTGAAAATCAAACAGGGAAGAAAATCAAAAGGCTAAGGACAAATAATGGGCTTGAATTCTATTCCATAGAGTTTGATAAATTCTGTAAAGATGAAGGTAATGTCAGGCACCGTGCAGTCAGATATACACCTCAACAGAATGGTGTTGCAAAAAGAATGAACAGAACACTTCTTGAGAGAGCTCGTTATATGCTATCAAATGCGGGTCTTAGTAAAGACTTTTGAGCAGAAGTAATGTCTATAGCCTCTCATTTGGTGAACTTATCTCTAGCCTCCGCTATTAATTTTAAAACTCCAGAAGAAGTATGGTCAGGAAATCCTCCAGTCTATTCTGACTTAAGAGTCTTTGCCTTAATGGTAAATTAGAACCTAAGGCAAAGAAGTGTATATTCTATGGTTATGCCTCAAGAGTTAAAAGATATAGATTGTGGTGTTTGACCTAAGATCTCTAAAATTTATGATTAAAAGGAATGTCACTTTTGATAAATCTACATTACTTTATCCAAAGAAAGATTTTGTTTTACAGAATGTAGGTTCTACGGGGAGTATTATGGAGAAGGTGAAGTTAAAAACTATAAGTTTACCTCAGCAATCTTCTCAAACTCAAGTGCTTGATGAACAACAAATAGAGGAAGCTCCACAACTACAACAATAATCTCTTGCACAAGATAGGCAAAGAAAAGATATTAGGCCATCACTGAGATATAGCAATGCAGATATGGTAGCTTATGCTTTATCTGCTACAAAGGAAACACTTGATGACAATGAGCCTTCCACATTTTTGAATGCTATATCTCGTAAGGATGCAGATAAGTGGCTAGTCGCTATGGAGGAAGAGATCGAGTCTCTTCACAAGAATCATACTTGGGAGTTAGTGAAGGCTCCCAAAGGAAAGAAAATTGTTGGCTGCAAATGGGTCTTCAAGAAAAAGGAAGACAATTTAGTAGATACGTTAAAACCACTTCTGGTTGCTAAGTTCAAGCTTCGCTTGAACTTAATTGGTATCATAGCACTTGAAGGTACCCTCATAGGTTTGGAGAGGACGAACACTATTCTAGTTGACCAAGCCAAAGGTGGAGATTTGTAAAGGTTGACTTGGTCAACTTAAGAATCTTAGATTTCTTACCATCTCTATATAAAGGCATGAGGAGGGGGCAAGAACCAACACATTAGCAAGACAAGGCCAAGCTAGCAAGAGAGAGCCACCACTACCTTATTTTCTTCTTCTTTCCATTTCTTATATTCTCTTGGGAGATATTATAGAGAGAATTTGTGAGTGTAAAGGGCTTCGGGTCTTGAGAGGTTCTTCATTCTTTTTTTGTACTTGTTTCTCATATATTGGAAGTCTTTCGTCTTCACCCGTGGACGTAGGAAGGCATATCGCCTCTTAACCACATAAATCTTGGTGTGCTCTTCTCTATCTCCACTTCTTGTATATATTTTGTTTATTTATTCTTTGCAGAGTTGGCATTTCAGTTCCGCACTATATCAGTGATATCTGCCACGATCCTCAACAGAAATGTTGAGCAAGAAAATCTTCTTGGGACTAGTCTAGAAAAGGAATGAGTTACATAGGAATAAGTACTATGGAATGAGTTAAGGAGACCTTTAATTAGACCACCAGACATGAAATTAATAGAATAGATAAAAAGTTACCCTACATATTGTATAGTAGTTTGAGAGTGGTTTAACTAATTCTTGGGATAAGTGGAGTAAATATGTACATAAATCAACTTTTATAATATATTATAAATACATATTATAAAATTATAAACTATATAAAATAGGAAAATTATCTGGGCTATAATGCCAGTCCATATTATTTTATATTTTTCAAGGTAAAATATCAAATTATCTGGTTAACATGTGGTTAATTTTTATTTATTCTAATTTTAAAATAATTTTAAGATTTAAGATTTTATTAGAGCTATACATAGATCACATATAGATGTGGAAGTGTCAAATAAATACACGTCTCATTATATATATCGAAAACACAAATTATCTAATTGACATTTCTGTATGTAAATCCTAAATTGGAGGGAGTTGCACTTGATTATGTTGTTTTTTTTGAATGTGTTACATGAAGGATTTTATGTATCATAGCAAATAAAAATTTCACTATCTGTGTTTATTAATTTTTGTTTTATATGTTTACATTTATTTACCAACACTAGGAAATTATTATCTGGATATGTAAATGCACATCAATTTTTAACTCTTTATCATGGAATCAGATATCATCTTAAAAAATTTATTCTAAATCATATTATTTCATAAGATTACAAGAAATTATTTAATTAACGTCATTTATCACTTGGAAAAGTTATGAAATGAATGTTTGGAGTTCTAAAAGAATGTTTTATTTTTTTTTAGTATCCTTTATAATATTTTTTAGATTATAACAAAAATTAGTTATTGCTCCTTGCATGTTTTATAATTTCATTAAAAATTTTACACGTGAAAAAGACAAAATGTGAATCGATATTGAGAAAAATAAGGAATTGTAATTGATAGAGAAATAAAACAAATAAGATAAGAGAATCATGAATCGTGATAATTTAAGAAGTAATTCAAGCATAAATGAATTAAACATCTTGAAATTTTTCTTCCTAATAATATAGCGAAGAAAATGTGAGAAATTTATGTTAGGCGCTATTGATTAGTTATATATTTTTAGATGATTGATCTTTTATATGTCATGAATTTTTTCTATTACGATGTAAGTTTTTATCTTTATTTTTCAAGTTGATGCAAATTTTAATTTAAAACATTATCAAGCTTGTTCCTTTCTCTTTGGCAGATGTCAGATGAGAGAAGGCAGCTTAATTAAACAAAGACGTGAGACCCACTTTTTGATTTCCCGTCCGTATACATAATTACGGCAATCTTCTTCGCACATGTTTCCACACACATAAACCGCAATGCAGGACAACGTCACCAACTTCTTGATTCTTGGCGCGTTCACTGTCTCGATGCCGAGAGAAAACATTCGCGTCGGGAGCCAAGTGTGCCATAGCCAACTAACACGACAACGCCTTCCCACACAGCTGTACGAAGAAAAGAAATGCAAAACAAGATATAAATCATTTCTAAGTGCTTGCTTACAAGGCAAAGGAAGCTAAAACATAAGGGGGGTGTTTGGTTGCGTGATAACCAAGGTTTTTGTTTTAATTTTTAAAAATTGTAACAAAACTTGTTAAAAGAGGTGTTTGGTAACCATGCCAATTTTATGTTTTAAAAGCGATTTTCTTCTTAAACAAAAAAAGGGGGTCTCACCTCTTTCTTTTTTCTTGTGGTCCCCCACTTTGTTTGATCATGTGTGGTAGTTACTCTTTTTTGTAATCACATCCCTCCAAACATGATAATTTTATGTCATGAGTTGGTTCACTTTTTATTTTAATACAATTTTTTATCATGAAAATGTACACAAAATTATTATGCAACCAAACACCCCATAAGAAATAAATCGCCTGCCAAACATGAGATGATCACCTTTGTTTAGATAATAGACAGAACACATACAAAACACAAGACTAGCATATGCATGAATGGTAAATTATGGATATTTTTTATGCATGACACTTTTTTTGCAAAATTTTAAAAATGACACAAAAGCTTTAAATTACAAGATAGCACAGTTTTGGTAAAGTCCAACTTTCATCTAAATTTTGAAAGAATGATTTTTTTGGTATAGCTTTCACCGAAAATCTTAAAGTCAGGAAGTACTAAAATCAGACCCAAACAGCTGACTTAAACTCTAAAATCGGAGATATACAGTTCGATTTTGTTTAAGAGGGTAAATGTTGAATGAAAAGTCGGACGACTTAAAGACTCTGACTTTAATATTTTGGCCGAAAGTAAGACTCAAAAAAATATGACTTTAATATTTTAGGTGATTCTGAGTGGTGTCCGACTTTCACCGAGTCTCCTATTCCTTCAATTTAAAATTTTTGTGTTATTTAAAAATTTTTGAAAAAAATAGCTTGCTACGTATAAAAAAACCAGTAAATTAAGATGGCATACTGTAGACGCGTCGTTCCCCCGAGGAAGCATTGCGGGCACCAAATTCTCACCGACTGGAGTTGCGTGCGAAGAGCGAGCAAGGACATCTTCTTGCTTATTCATGTGGCCTATGTAGGTTTAAAAGAGTAAATAAAAGCGAAGGGCCATCTCCCTTGCTGCACTAATATTTTTATCCCCAGTAAAGCCGATGCCTTTAATTTTGTTCATTGAACAAGCAAAGGGACGACTTTGGTACGTGGATGCATCGCTAGCTTATATGTAGTGTCGGCAATGGTCCTGCAAGGAAACAAAATGGCATCCGGCCTCCATATGTTTATTCAGATCCATCCGTGTGGTGGCGAAGACAAATGGCGTTCAGTGTCATTGATGTACACACAAGATCTTCAGGGATCAAACAAATATTCCATGCACGGAATCCAGACAGCCAAGCAGTGAGAAAGATGGGCATCCCCGCATCCAACTATATATCTTTAAGAAATATTTGAATTGTTTGACAAAACTCTTACTTTTACAAACCTCAAAACTCTGACATTGAGTTTAGAGGGCTCAAAATATATAAACTTGTAGATATCTATTTTGACGACGGTTGGAATTTGCTTCTAGTATTTTACGGACAAGATGAGCTGTTGTCAATAATTATTTCTTAACTGTGTAGCTTCTACGACAACTATCAGCCATCACTACAAACACTGTCTCAAGTAATGTTATTGGCGACCATTTACGGTCTAGTAAACTTATTTGACCATTTACAGCCATCGTTAGTAAATGTATTTGCGATGACGTTAAGTCATTTCAAATAATATTTTTAGCGACAGTTGATTATTAGCTATCTCAAATAATATTGACAATAGACTTGTTTGAGACAGACTTGCGACTTTTGGTCAGCTATGGCCAATGAACATTAGCAAGACTTTTTATTCGTTGACGATGATTTTCAACTATCTTTATTAATCTTTTTTCTGGTAATGTAAAACACTCATCACATATCATCACTGTGTTAAAATCTAACAAAAGACAAGATAATTAAAAATTACTCTGACATGATGTTGAATTAAGTTATTGGAACATACATCTAATTGAGAATCTTAAGACTATAACACGTCTTCTCGGGAGCATATTGATATCTTTCAATATGCGCTCTGATTGAAGAGTGACCTTCTGTATATATCTTACAAATCTCAAAATCTTTTTTTTTTGAACATATAAAACCGCAAACTAAGAAAGTTGTAAGTCCTTACAGAGTTCAGCTGATACACAACGTGGAAGCGTCTGAGGATACATAACCTCAGAACTCATACTTAACGACCACCTAGCAAGAGTATGAGCTACATAATTACATGACCGGGACACGAAGACAATAGAAATATTAACAGATTTACGTAGCATAAGCTTGCATCTATCAATAACATGCTGGGCTCTCCATGGCGTAGGCCCCTCTCCATTGATAGCATCTACTACAACTTTAGCATCACTTTCAACAGTGATCTTTGAAGTTGTTGAAGAGGCCCAAATACAAGCATGATAAAGAGCCAAAGCTTCGAGGACTTGTGGGTGCTGTGGAGGATATAGTACAGTCTTCCAAAATACCACCATACTTGCCCCATCTCTGACAATCATTGCAGCTACCCCTCTAGCATCTGAAACAGCAGCGTCGACGTTAACCTTTAATTGATAAAGAGGTGGAGGTAACCATTTTTGCTGGGAAAGTGATGAAATAGGTGGACCATGTGTAATACTGAACTGTACCAGGTCCAAAGCCTGTTGGAGAAGTGTGGGTGGCGAAACATGCTTTTGATGAAAAATAGCTTTACACCGTGCTGTCCATAACAGCCATATAATATAAAGAGCAGTAAGACCAGTTTGAAGAAAAGGAGAATTTTTTTCACCACCCAATCAAGCCATGTGCCCAATAATTCAAACAGAGAAGTGGAACTCCAACCCAAGTTACTACCTAATGGAGAAATTAACCATAAAGCTCTGGCCCGTGAACAATGCAAAAAAATATGTTCGACCGTTTCATCTTCATGCCAACAGACTGGGCAAGTAGGACTAATATAGGGGCATCTCAGATGAATTTCTTGATTTGTGGGTAAGTTCCCAGATAAAATTTTCCAAAGACACATTAAAACTTTGACAGGCAAATATTTCCCTACAGTCGGGTGCCAAAGTTTACGCCAAATAACAAGATTGGAGGGCCCGGGAGGGATAGCTTGATCAAATAAAAAACGATAGGCAGATTTTAAAGAGAACTTACCATCCACCGTAAAAGGCCATATAGGAGTGTCTTTGTCCAAACACTGATGAATATGTGTATCAAGGATGCGTTGAACTGAACTAGCATCAAACCAAGTAGATATCATATTGTAATCCCACAAGTTATTGGATATAAGTTGACTTACCGGTCCTTGGAGAATATCCTTCTGATTTCGAGGTATAAGAGAACCCCTACCATCCGTTAGCCAATTGTGCTTCCAAATATCAAGAGAGGTACCATCTTTGACCTTCCACACCACCGCTTTAAGGAAATTCTGCCTAGCAAGAAGAATAAAATTCCAAACAGGAGAATTTGAGTGCCTAAATGTAGCGTTCCAAATATTCCTTGTTCTCAAATACCGATGATGAAGAACCTGGACCCACAAGGAAGACTGCTGGTTTAAGAAATTCCACAGCAATCTCAGTCCGAAAGCTTTGTTCAGAATTAAAAGATCTCGGATACCCATGCCCCCCAACCATTTGGGTTGTTGAATTTCCTTCCAATTAGAAAAATGAATGCGAGATTTTCCTGAAGAATGGGCCCACCAAAAGTTCCTTTGAATCTGCTCTATCTTTTTTAAGAAAAAAACCGGAATTTTGGAAACAGCCATAGCATACATAGGTAATTGGGCAAGAGATGATTTAATCAAAGTAGTTCTTCCTCCCGTAGATAAAAGATTTACTTTCCAACCCGCCAATTTGTTCTGACATGCATTCACTAGGTTTTGGAAATAAGAAGCTCTACCCGCCTTTGGATCCCAAGGCAGCCCAAGATATAAATCCTCTTTGGAAGCTAGTTGGAAACCCGTAATAGAACAGATAGTTGAAATAGTATCCGAAGAGACATTCCTACTAAAACAGATATGAGATTTGTGGGAATTGATTACCTGACCAGAAAAACCTTCATAGATTTTGAGAATAGCCATCAGGTTTCGGACTTCATCCTCAGTAGCTTTACCACAGACCACTAAATCATCTGCAAATAGTAAGTGGGAAACCCGAGGGCCTCCCCTAGAAGTTCTAATACCAGACAGTAACTTCAGGTGCACAGCTTGAGATAACAATGCTGATAAAACTTCAGAACATAAAATGTATAAGTACGGAGAAAGAGGACACCCTTGACGGATTCCTCTTTGAGGGATAATTCTATCTGACAAATGCCCATTTAAGTTAATGGAGTAAGAAACAGATTGAGTGCAAGCCATAATTAATTGAATCAGCTGGACGGGCATTCTGATTTTAGTTAATACCCACTGCAGAAAACCCCATCGGATACTATCATAAGCCTTATGGATATCTAACTTTACCATAAAACAACCGACTTTTCCTTTCATCCATTTAAATGTGTTCCTGATCTCCTGGACAATTATAACATTTTCTAACCCCTGCCTCCCAGAAACAAAGGCCGACTGGTATTGAGAAATTAGGTCGGATAAGAAAGGCTTAATCCGGTTAGCAATGAGCTTAGTAAGAATTTTAAGAAGAACATTGCACAAACTAATCGGCCTAAAATGCTCCGGACCTGATGCTTGCTCTCTTTTCGGAATTAATGTAATAATCGTATGATTTAAAGCCGGAGGAATGACGGAAGACCCAAATAGATGTGTTATAAAAGAGTACACTTCATCTTTGATTTGATTCCAGTAATGTTGATAAAACAAGGGAGGAAAGCCATCCATACCAGGAGATGTATCTGATTTCATTGAGAATACCACACGTCGAACCTCCTCCATAGATGGGGTAGAAGATAGAAGCTCAGCCTGTTCTGAAGAAAGCCTAGAAAGTTGCAATGACTGCAAAAAACCAGGAGGCTCAGTAAAAGAAGTATCACTAAAAAGTTGTTGAAAAAAGGCTGTAAACACTGACTTAATATCAGTAATATCAGAAGACCAAGATCCGTCTGGGGTATAGACTCCAGAAATTCGGTTCCATCTTCTTCTATTCATGACCTTGGAAAAGAAAAATTTTGTACATCTTTCACCTGATAAATGCCAAGAGATCTTTGCTCGTTGACGCCAATAAATACATTCCAAATCTTGCAACCAGTCGAGATGCTTTTCAAGTGCAGATTGCTGAATTACAGTATGAACCGAGGAAGGAGAGTTCTGCACCCGGATTAGTTGTTCTTGAGTAGACCGGATCTGATTTTTAAGACTGCCGAACACCTTCCTTCGCCAAGAAAGAAACTTAGTTCTGAGATGATTCATCTTAGATTCATAGCTTATGCACAATTCCGGAGAGCATTGCCACTCTTGAGTCACCAAATTATTAAAAGAAGTAAACTTTAACCAGGTAGCTTCCATTCGAAACAAGAAATGCTTTGGTCTAACCGGAGGGCAGGTATTAACATATAGTGGAGTATGATCACTGTTAGTACAAGGAAGAGTATGCAACTGCACCTCAGGATATAAGTGAAACCAAGAGGCATTCCCCAGGCACCTATCCAGTTTTTCACACACATTAAAGTTATAGGACCGTCTATTATTCCAGGTATAAATAAGTCCATCATTTCTCACCTCAAGCAAACGGTTATCATGAATAAATTGTTGGAAATGAGCCATGTGATATCGGTTTGGTGGAGCCCCCCCCCTCTTATCAGAGGGAGAGAGAATACAGTTCCAATCCCCTATAAGACAGACAGGTAAATGGAATTCCTTAACAAATTCAGTTATATTTGACCACATAATGAGTCTGTCCTTATCCAAATTTGGTGCATAAACCAGAATCAGTAACCAAGGTACATCCTTCTCCGGATCCAACAAAACCCCTCCAATCCAAGCGGAACAAGAGAATAAAATCTGAAACTGGAGAGAGGTATCCCACCAAACCCACAAACCTCCCCTTCTATTCATAGAAGGGACAATAAAGAAATTCGATATACCTCTTTTATAAAAGAACTCCTGACTAACTGATAAGGAACATTTAGTTTCCGATAGGAAGAAAACATGAGGCTTAATAGAACGGGCTAAACGGTCAACGTGTCGAATTGTCGGGAGCCCGTTCCCACCCCGACAATTCCAAACTACCAACTTCATTTTGGAGACGGCAGCTGATAAGGGTCAGCTGCCGAAACCCCAATCACATTCTCCTTATATTCCGAAGATTCCAGAATAATAGCAGAAGAGCCAGGATTATAATTGTCAGTCCGCTGCTGAATAGCCTGGGTAAAAGCTTTCCATTTGGATTTTCCATGCATAAAAGGTTTCTTCATGGGACTTTTAACAGGAGGAATAATAGATTTAAAAGCACCCCCAAACCGGGTGGTAGTCCCAAGAGAAGCCGACCGACTTACTTCCTTCACTTGTTTCTCATCAGTGAAGGAAATGGGGTCAATAAGAACCCCCGAATTCTGGGTATTCAAGGTAAAGGGGATAGCAATATCAGATCTATGAAACGTTGCACTAGAAATACACTCATTGCGTATAAGAGATGAATCAGCAGCATATGAAATTGGAATAGTTATCAGATTGGTTGAAGTAGTAATACCATCATGCTGAGCTCCGGCGCCTTGTAAAGCTAATACAGTGGAGGTAGACTTGCCTGGGGCACTCAGAATGGAGTCACTGTTCTCAGGAACTGACGAAACCCCTGCTTTTTGATCCTGAGGTCTCTTCCCTCCATATGCCTCTCTTCCTGCCGCTGATAGCCAGTCCCCGAATCTGAAAACAAGCTTAGATTTCATATAGGATTGAGAAGATTCAGATAAGTCCGGTTTAATAAGAGAATGCAAAGTAGCTAGCAAACCGCACTCTCCATGAACATGCCCCAACCGCCCACAAAAATAACAAAACCTGGTGATACGTTCATAGGCCAATTCAAACGTCTTTAAAGAGCCATTCGGCAGGATAACAGATGCCTCAGTAGGCAATGGATCCTGAATGTTAAATCTGATTTTAATTCGAGCAAACCTGCTCCAAGAAGCCACAATCTCTGCTGGAGGATCCCAGGGGATACCAATCTGAGAAGCAATTCGCATAATAACATCTTTGGACAACAGCTCAGACGGTAAGTCATATATACGAATCCAAAGATCTCCAAATGTAAGGATATACTCCGACGGTGCAGTAAGAGGCCTAGCCCTTTCCAACAGAAGCAGGTCATTGTTATAAAACCACGGAGCTCGTCTACATACCTTATCGACTTCATCTTCCGACTGGAATGTCAAAATAAAAGCTTCATTTGGAAAGTCAAGCAGAAACCATGGAAGAATAGGGTTCCACATCTTTCGGACCCATTCCTTCAAACCAGCCGGACGTGGCTTAGCAGACGAGTGGACCTTGAGAATAACACTACGCTTCCACTTGATGTCATCCACAGAGGAAGAGTCATCTAGTCGAATAGGAGGATGAGAAGGAGAGGTATGAAGGAGCTGCTCGAATTGCCCTAGCAGACTATCCTCAATGGAAGACGAAGATGCCTCCATCGATTAACAAGAAAGGAACAGAAAAAAGGAACGCTAGTACTACCTATACGAACCAGAAGTTCAGTGACCCAGCTTCCCGAGAGACTCCAGAGGAGAGAAGGATAAACAACTTATGGGGAATAGAAGAGCCTAGAAGATGCAGGAAGACTCAAGAAACATTTTAAACAATAGAGAAATTGGATAACATACGTAGCCCACTACCCGAAAAAACAAAAAGTAAAAAATAAAGATAAAAACCTAAGAGGAAAATCCCAGGCAGAAGCAAACGGGAAGAAAAACCATACGCCAGGCAGAAGCAACCCCAGGGAAAAGGGGAAGAAAAGCTCAATCGTCAAACGAAGCCGGACCAAGAAACCAGGGAAGCCCTACCGATTCTAGATGTGTAGCAAAAAAAAAAAAAAAAAAACCCCGATGAAGGACTAGATGCCTGATACCCCCAAAAACATAGACAACCAGCAAGCCAGAAACACTACGGAAAGGGGGAAAAGGATATGGAAGGTCAAAGGATACGCTACATAGAAGGAATAGGAGGAAATGGTAGATCGAAGGAAAGAAGGAGAAAAAACCTAAGAACAAATCCAGGATAGATTACGAACCAAGAGGAGAAGGAAAGAAATTTGGAATACCAAGCTAGAAACTCCACGTAGGAGAGGGGAAATAGAAGGAGAACCCACACCAGAGCCGCTGAACACTTCAGATCCAAGCTTGCCACAGGCTATGCTCGAAGAGTCCTCGAGGAGAAACCTGGCCCGCACCAGACTCCTCAAGAAAGATTCCTCCCCTCCGAGAGAGAGAGAGAGAGAGAGACCTTACAAATCTCAAAATCATCACGCTCGATCGGCGCCCAATCTTCTATATCTTTGAGAGGACTATCCCCACTATTCTAACCACGCTAACATGTGCTTCGGACATCTCTTGACTGACTTGAGTTCGTCTCTCCTCCGTCGGATATATATGCTGTGGCATATGGGGGTCTGCCAATTGACCTTAGCGATGTTGCCAACTTCACGCGTACGAGCTAGTTTTAATAATCAGGGAATCCTCCGTCAGGTAATCTCTACATTCAGATTTCTTTTATCGTCCTCGCCTTGGCCTAATCATATGGCTGCACATGGCCTCCTTCGCACAAGTCAATACATACAAGAGATAGCTAGCGCGCTTATCATAGAATTCTGGCGCCGTAGCCTCCCTGGCGCCTTTTAATTTGTTTCTCCGCCCAGCTTCTTCCTTCGCTCTCAACTCTCTTATGCCGCCGTGCGATTAAGATAATGCGGGTGCACATAGCACCGACGAGATGCCCTCCGACAGGTCCTTCCGCCGTCGCCGACAGCATGATCTACTGCCCACAATTTTCCCTTGAATAAGAAGCCGCGGAGACAAAACCTTTTATATATATAATACGACCGATGGACCATATATTGTTGAAGATGACAACCATGGCAATCGGAAGGGCACTCTTCTTTTGCGCCGTTTCACTATTTTGTACGTGGACTATCGATGTTTGGGCCTTACATCTTGGTGACCAGCATATAAACCGAAGCATAGGAAAGAGATCGTGCACTGTCGGAAGAGTACGGATCACCTTAGTCTCACGGTGGAGAGAATACCCTCAATCTCCAATTAGAACAGATCACAACTCTCGTGTCATTTAAGTGATAGTTTAATAACGATTGACAAGTTATTATTATACCTTTACTAAATCGGTACTAAGCAACCGACTCAGTAATGACTCACACTGGCTTCAATAACACTCTGTAATAAATTATACTAGTTTTCATAATAAATTATACCAACTTCAATAATTGTTCAATAACAATCGATTCACCGTTATTGACCCGCATTATTGAGTTGCTACTGAACCGTCACTTAAGTGACATAGGAAAGTTGTGGTCTGTTCTGATTAGAGAATAAGAGTGTTTCCTCCATCGTGAGACTAAGGTGATCTAGACTCTTGCCTGATTGTCAAGAAAGCTATGCCGAGAATTACAGACGTTCCGTGCAAGGGAGTTTTTGGACTCCTTTGAGAGTTTTCTTGGTTAATATGAGAGTTTATCATTAGAGAAGACGTGGATAAGTGGGGTTGTTAGGTGGGTTTGGCGTAGATCTTATTTAGAGGCTGTTTTTAGATTGATGAGTTTATAGATGGCCCATTAACCCGTTAGGGTTAATAAAGGATGAGATCTTTCTAAGGAGACCCATTCTCCATCATTTGTATACACAAGAGGGCCCCCACGACCCTCTTCCAAACCGAGTATTTACTTTGATGTTTCTCCGTTTATATAATAATTTTTAATGCTCCCCACTGGTTCTCATGTACCCTTCTCTTCTTCATGATACTTCAAAATGATCTTCTCAATTGGTGTGTGCGCTCCAATTTCTCAATTGATGTATAAAATATTCTGTGATATATATTGGAGTTGTCTCAAATATCAAATCCTCGTTGTATCTCAGTAGGATCAGCAACTGAGCAAGATCTAGTACTTGGCTGGGATATATGAACATCTCGTTTGAGCTGACATTATCAATGCATGTTAACACCTTATGCCATGTTTGGTTAGAATTTCATTTTTGGTACTATATCAATAATGATATGAATATTTTTAAATATTATAATATTAATATCAAAATTAATACAAGTTGACATTTGTATTACATGAAATACTTTGTTTGCATTACAAATTTTAAAATTGATACAATTCACCAAACACCTCTTAATGGTTCTTATAAATATCAATTTTAAAATTGATGATATAGATATACCTAATAGTGTTATCAAACAAGGCGTTAAATAGGCTAATGGATTCAAGTAAGGATGCGTTTGCTTCCCTGTAAAAGCTATGAGTAGGCTACTTTTCGGGAAAAAGTAATTATTTGATTGCATGAGGGTGAAAAGTCAACCTAAATCAAATTAGGTTGACTACAGCAAGGTGACAATTTTGGCATCCGCCAAAATCAGTCGTAAACCAATTTTCAATTATGATTCAACGAAAAATTTAGTAAAAAAAAAGTGAAAACAAGATAAAGTGAAAAATCAATGTTGTAAATAAAATATTTTTTACAGCAAATTATGTCGAATAAGAGATTGATAATTTTTATATTATTTAAAAAAAATTAAAAATATTTAAAATTTATTAAAAATAAAATATACATTTTATTACATTTTTAAATGTGTACTTTTTAAAAGCATGACTTCTAAATAATATTTTACTACATAATAGCTTTAATTATCAGTCTTTAAGTTGTTCTGATTAAAAAACTAATTCAAAACTCATGTGATTTTATTTTATAAAATAAAAAATAAATACATTTTTTAAAATGATATATAACTAAAATATTTTTATCAAAGTGATCAAATTCTTATAATATTTTTAAAAAGCATTCACACAAGTAGTTAAGTGATAGAACATGTTTTTTATTTCTTCTAAAGTTACTATATGAAAGAAAATTATTTTCAATTAACCAAACGAGAGATTTGCATGTACTTTTCCATGAAGAGTTAATTCCTAACAGCCTGTTTGGTAACAGTATTATGTAACTGTATCAGTATTAATTTTAAAACTGATATTGATACTTTGTATCAATAGGTGTTTGGATACCAATATTAATTTTAAAACTAACAGTTAAAAAAATATCACTTTTAATACAGGTGAAGACCTGTATTAAAAGTGATAGAGAGGAGCCGAGCCGAAGACCCCCCGCGCCCGCGGACAGAGCCCCGCGGAGTCCCCCGTCGCCCCCCCCCCCCCGGAGTCCCCGTCGCCCCCCGCCGGAGTCCCCGTCCCCACCCGCCTTCGCGACGGCGACGCCATCAAGATCGGGGAGGAGACGGCTCTGCGCGTCCGAATCGAAGGGGCGGAGGCGTCTGCGCCGTCCCCCGGGCCGCGCCAGAAACCTAGACGCGGGCGCAGCGCCACCGTGGTTGAGGCGCCGCAAGAGGATGGCGTTGATGGTGCTCGCCGCAGAGGGAGGTCGAGGAAGGTAGCTATGGCTGACGAAGGCTCCGCCTTCGAGGAGAATAGATCAGATCCGGTCGTGGAAGAGAGTGTGAAGGACTTGAGGAGGACGGCGTCACGAAGGGGAAGACAAGGGGGAAAGGGGGCCGCTGCAGCTACGGCATGTTTGAAACCGCTTTATGAGGAAGCCCAGAGAGATGGTCTAGGATTGCTGGAGAACAGATCTCGGAGGGAAGCGAAGCAGGAGCTTTTAGATCTCGCAGAAGTCGTCGACGTTAAAGAATCCGAAAGCAAGGTCTTATCCAACGTTGGGGCTTTGAAAGAGGAACGAGTGAGGCAAGAAAATCGGAGAGACTCCCGCACGCTGTTGGGGGAAGAAGAAGAAAATGTTGGTGTCGCTGGAGCTGATCAGGGCGCAGAGACGACCAGGGAAGACATGGACAAGATGACCTTGGATGAATGATTTGATCGGATGGAGAAGTACATTCCAAAGGTGATCGACCAGGTAGCGGAGGAGGTGATTTCGGAGATAAAGGCCAAAGCTGCGAGATTTAACGAATATGTAGCGAGCTGTAAAGATCCAGAGCAACGAGATTTGGGCGCTGGATTCGTCGGTATGCTTCGCATTTTTTATCTGCCCCTCGCATTTTTTTCTCTCTCGAAAGACCAGATCTTTACAGCCAGAGGCCCCCCCGCTGCGGAGAGCCGGAGTCCCCGTCGCCCCCCACGCACATCTAATATCAATTTTAATATTGATATAACATTACCAAACATTTAAAAAAACTTAATACCATCACTTTTGATACTGATATTACATCTTCTTAGAATATCAATATCAAAATTGATATTGTATCAATTTTGATACTCTAACCAAACGGGCCATAAAATATTATTCTCAACGTTTTTTCTGCGTACAACCAAACAGGCCCTAAGGGTGCGTTTGATTCCCGGTTGATTGATGAATGCACTGCTTTTCGAGAAAAGCTAATTCAAGAACTTATAATTTGGTTGCATGGAAGGAAGGAGTCAACGTAAACCAATCTACGCTCACAAAGCCAAAATCAACTGTAAACCATTTTTTAGGTAGCACATTGCATTTTTCAGGTAGCTCATTGTTATGATGCCGATGAGTACGTAAATGAAAATTGTTGGCGATAAGGATAATGATAGCTTCTGATTTTAACCCGATAGCAAATGATGTCTCAAGAGTTCGGTCAGTATTCTCATCCCCACTATGTTTGGTGTCTGGATAAAATTAATGGGGATAAGGATAAATCAATCCTTGTGATTAATCTTATTTCCACTATATATACTTGATTTGAGTTAAGATAGATTTAGAGGATAACCAATCCTATGGTTGGTATGATAATTAAAGATAAATTTGAGGATAACTTTACATGTTTATCTTGTTACCTTTGCTATTTTATAGTCTTAATTTATTTTCTACAAAGATCTTTTTAACAAACTTACATAATTATATAATAAATTTAAAATATAAATAAATATATTTTATAAATTATAATATTAATTTTTATCTAATCATGAGTGCTAATTATAAATATTATCAAATCATCATCTAAATTGCAAAAGACCTATTAGATAATGAAATTGTAAGATAACTTTTGTGACGGAAAAAATTATGCAACAAAATAGTATGAACCAGTATTGTCGAGAAATAAATAAGAATTTATTTCATGAACTAGCACACATTAAACATTAATTATTTAAAAATAATAAAGTTATCGCAATTGTCTTTGCTTTCTTGATGAAAGAAATAAAATGACCCTTTACAATGTAAGTCGGCCCAATCCAGTTGAGACCCAATGAAAACCATGAGACTACACAGTTCATGTATATATGTATGTCAAAAGATGTATCTATTTTTTCTGTCAAATGGGATATATGACATTATCAACAAAAGAATGTCATTGCTGCACCAAAACTACAAGTCATAAAGTAATGACAAGGTACATCATGGAAAAGAGAAAATGGGTAAATCTAGATTACCAGCAAGTAAATTCAATGCATTCTCTATCTTCAAAACCAACTACATGCCCTATACTCTTTCCAGGATCTTCTAAAGTTATAGGGAGTTGACTAGTCCCACCTTGAACAACGAAAGCATATGTGGTAAATCTCAAGAACTCTTCAATTTTAGTACTCAAAGGAGTTCCTCGCTTATTATAAGGCAAACTCGACCTTCTAATCTAGCTTTGACCTATAAGGGTAGAATATAGTGATAGAAGACAACTAGAATAAGGTTCCCGTTCAAAGAGCATAGAGGTCACAACTAAAAATCATTGATGATGTATATATGCTACCCTAGAAGCCAGAACCTTCCTATACGTATCATTTTTCTTCACAAACTCTAATGTTACCACTTCTCCTTCTATTCATGCACCCATATACTACTGCTCTACATATGGTCAGAAAAAAATAAAGATAAAAAATCTCTTTCAAAATATTACCAGATTTCACTCAAACCAAATATAGTAGGATAGAGACTTGACCATTTATACATAATATCATCAGCACTGGTAAACAATATGAACATTGCAACCATCAAAAAAAGTCTCTCTCTCTCTCTCTCTCTCTCTCTCTCTCTCTCTCTCTCTCTCTCTCTCTCTCTCTCTCTCACACACACACACACACACAAGGTTGTATTACATCTAGATGAAAATAGAATAAGATATATCCAATGAATAGGAAAATAGTACATCAAAATAACAACAATTCAAAATAAAAGACAGTCAACCAAAATAAAAGATAGTCAACTAAAATAGTACATAACAGTCCAACATAAAAGGCATATTGCACAAATCTAATTAGAAATTCTAAGACTATGTATATTGTAAAATAGTTGTCAAAATAACCACAAAGATCCAAGATAATACTCACAATAGAAATATCCATAGAACTCCTTTATCAATTGCTTAAATAGCATATTTATGATTATGTTAAGGAAATGAAATTATCATAAAAAATAGAAATGTAACAATGTAAATATAATTGATACAAGAAGAATACACTTTAACTGTAAAGATAACAAAGAAATATAGAATTAAAATACATCACATGAATAATCATAGCTATTATTCTACATTTGGAGATTTCAATGGCCTTTTCCTACATATGATTAGCAATGTAAACATTTCATAAGATATACATCATTTTTGAGTAAATTATAAAATATTTAAATTATATTTGTTACCATCTTCTACTGTGATGTGTCCATAGTCGATTTGTAATAGCACTACGTAATGATTCTCTTATAGATGTGTCATAACCAACTAAGTAATTTATGATGACATCTCCTTCATTATCTTTAGGAATTTTTGAGTTATGTCTGAATATATATTCTAAGCCTTGTTCTTGTCCGAAAAAGTTATGAATAATAAAATATGTCATTACAATCTTCACTTGAGTTTTAATAAGATAATTTCTTGACTTCACAAGAATAGAAATTTGAGCTTTTAGAACCTCAAATGCCCTATCTACAATGTTACAAAGTCGTGCATATCTATGATTGAATACGAGTTGAAGATCTATGACTTATGTATGTTGAAAGATGATACCTACAGCCATGATATGGTGCAACGTATTGATATGTAATACCCTACATCAACCATGTAATATTTTCCTAAAATAAAAAGTATTAATAAGTACAACATTTATATAACTTTGAAAATTGATATATAATTTTACAAAACATGATACCTTTCGGGACATTAAATTTATTTCCAGTCCATCTTAAAACTCTCATGTCTGATGTAGAACTCTCCCATCCAATTATAACATATGTAAATATTAAATCAAAATGGGCACATGCCATAACATTTTGAGATGTCCATCCTTTATAGTTTCACCATGGCCCTTGTTCTGCTTTTGACACCATTGCTACTACATGCATACTGTCAATTGCACCTAATGTATTTTATAATAACCCTAAAAATATAATGAATATATTTTATACATATAGCATTGTTAAAAGATAAATATGAAATGTATAACTTACCTTGAAGAATAAAAAATATTTTGAGTAACTACAAATTCTTCTATGAGTGAGAGTATCAGTCGGTGGCAATTTCATACAGTCAATTTTAATTTCCAATACAACATCCAAAATATGATTGAAATGCCAACTTATTGTCTCCCCAGATAATTGAAATAACTAACAAATCATTTTATTGCCAATTCCATGTCCTAATTCTATTAAATATTGTAAATTTCTTAATGACAGACATATTCTTTGTATCCTCCAATAATGATCTCTCAATGAGTACTTCTTTTAATTTAGAGAAAAGTCTAGGATGAACTCGAAAACATGCATATGATCCTTTTACGTGTCTGAACATTAGTTCATTTACCCACCTATGATTTCTATCTCCATCAGTATGCATTGACATTCTAAGAATATATGTTAGATGCCATTTTAAAATGAAAGATGATAACAAAATATTTTTAACTTTTTCCCAGTACTGCTCCTCATCTATCATAAACTTTAAGACATTCATTGATAGTTGAAGAATACTTGTATTTTTTTCCATGTTACTATAAATGAGATAAAAAATTGAATTAGGCGTCAATGGATTACATGACATCAACAAGAAATTAATAATGAATTAAATGACATTAACAAAAAAAACTAACAATCAATTAACTAACATTAAAAATAAAAAAATAGATTTTGATACATATAAAAAAGAAATTATGTTACCAATCAAATAGAGCCAAGTCTTAAATGAGATAAGATTCAACCAAGTTTAAAATCATCAGAAAGAGATTAAAAAAATGCATCTATCATTCACCTCTTTGAGAATATCTATAACCTTGAATTGATGTGAGAAAGGGATGTGATTCCTTAATTTTAGCAATGCATACATAGAAACATCTATAGGTGGATTTACATTTTTTTAGTTTCTAGCATTTCTTTATCCAGAAGTAATCATTGCTCACTAAACTCAATCAAACTGTCAAATGCTTTTCCACTAAGCTGTGCATTACATTTTTGCTTACAAGCATTACTACTGCCACTATGTATGCTTTGTGGAGAAGTGGCCTCATCATTAACCTTACTATGCCTTACTTCTTGTGCTTATGGTGGAACAATTGAATTAAGTGTATCATAACCTTCACCTAATGTATGTGTTGTCATATCTAATCCCAGTTCAATTTCTTTTGTCTTGTCAATATCCCTCATTGAAGAAACATTATCATTAGGTGGTGGTGCCTCAAAGGTACTATAAAAGTTGCATGATGCCATTGTGTTTGCACAAATAGTTTCCTTTATGGCATAATCAAAAAAGGTTTCCCTTGAATTTTAAGATATTCTCGATTAGTCTAAAAAAATAATATCAAATATGTATCAACAATATAGGCAATTCTAGTAGTAGTTTATAACATACCGAAATTAGAACATTCCAACCATTGTCGGTGTAGACACGCAATTTTGGCCTAGTTGAAGAGCTTAAATTCTTGTTTTCATGAAGTATATTTGAGTAACCTTTCAAGAGAACCGAGTTTTCCGGAAAAATTAAGGTCTTTGGAACATTTCAAAGAGGGCAAAACCCTGTGTATAAGGGCACCTGGCGCCCTACTTATAGGGCACCAGGCGCCCTATAAATAGGGCACCAGGCGCCCTGTTTATAGGGCACCAGGCGCCCTATAAACAGGGCGCCTGGATCCAAATCTAATCAATGTGACAGGTTGATTTGACCCCCCGCAGTGACTTGTCTTGTCGATCTGACATATCTCATGATGCTGGCGCCCCATATATAGGGCGCTATGCCACATGGCACTGCTTTTCGGAAATGACCAAAGTACCCTCTTTTGGGCTATAAATAGACCCCCATTTGGAGCTTGGAGGAGGTTCCAACCTCGTGCCACCCTATAGCTCATCCAACACCACGTTTCTAAGCCATTCTCATCCCCCACAAACCTTCAAAATCAATCCAAGATCGTCCACCAAAAACCCTAAAAACCTTCTGTTTCTGTCACCCAGAAACATGATTTTTCTCCAACTTTGAGAGCCTCTATCCGTCTCTCCTCTTACATCCAGCATCCAAACCACCTTTCATTAGCTTCATATGCATATTGTCTACAAGGAGAAGCCCCTACTTCGTCCCGGAAGCCTCCCAGCACTCTGGAGCGGCGCCGCGAAGAGGAGAAGAAAATCTGTTCGGGCCAGACTTAGTGCCCCGTATACAGGGCGCTTTGACTTGGTCAACGCGCCCCATAAAGGGGGCACCTTCTCCTGGCGCCCTATATACAGGGCACCAGGAAGGACAGAAGCTTGTTTTGTTATTTTTGAAGTCCGATCGCTCGTTTAATCGAGTTTTTATCTCTTTCTTTCATTTTAGCACTATTCATCATGTTATTTAGCATGCATTAAGCCATTCATTTGTATTTTCATGCATATTTAAACCTTCCAAATAGGGGTTGGGATTTAGTCCCAATCCGGTCAGTTCCTTCCCTCTTTCATGTTTACATTTGAATTTGAGCTTGATTCTACACTGTCACGAGAACTAATGATCTTTTCACTTGTTTCTATGTTTTCTTATGGACATTCTTAGGTAAATCTGATTGAGGCGGAGCTTCAACCGGATCGAAGACGAAGGACTCACTAAGCTCTCTTCTTTAGGCCGGCCGAGAGAGGAGAAGTCGGAACCCAACAATCTCCTCACTTCCAAAGGTACGACGGTCATTTCTCTATTTCATTTCTTTTCATTCTACTATATTTTGGAGCCTTTGGCTCCTGGCGACCACACCCACTAACATCCCATCCACCAAGTCCCCAAAGCAAGCGTAGGGGCCGGGAGGGGGAGATCCGCGGATGTCCCGTTCCGGGTGCTTACACCTTTTGGCGACCACGGTGGGACCGACTTTGCTTTAGTGAGTCCTTCTCTTCTTTCCTAAGAATGTCCACTTAAAAAAACATGCTTATTTTCACTTTAGTTCTCATTTAAGCCATTTCCATTTCCTTGCATTGCTATTTACTTGCTTACATGCTTGTTTGTTTCCTTGAAGCATCATCTTGTTTCTGCCAAGTTTACTTGCTCTCTGTTTATCTTTTTAAAAGCATATCCATCTGATTTCCATCTTTGTTAATCAACTTATTTCACCTTAGTATTTTAGATATCATCTTCTTTCATCTCTTGTTAAGTATACTTGCCTATTTCTTTCTAAGTCTAGTTCTCCTTTAGTAAATCTTTCAAAGCATGCTTAGTTAAATTAGTGCTTTATTCCATCCTAGTTTAATTTCATATTATTGTCTTGTTCACTTGCTTCATACGACATCTCATTAATCATTGTATGCTTTTATTTTCTTCTTGCTTGCTTCTTATTCCTTGACATTTCACTTGCATTTAGTTTGCATTGGAGTTTCGAGTTCGCCCGTCTCCTTAGGACATCCGAGAAGGGAGGCTCTCTCCTCCCAAAGCCCCACACATCCAAACACCCCTCTTGGTGGTTGCCAACTCCTCCTCCGGGGATTCCCTCTCGGAAGGACCGGGTAGCTTCCATCAAGGCCTCCGTAAGTCCCCAGACGTGAAGGATTCCCTCTTCACTGATCGGGCTGGTTGTACCATTTTATCCCAAATCCCGGAGTACCTATTACCTATCGCTGTGAAAAGAGTGACAACCTTAGATTGCTCGGCGTTGTGAGAGCATAGGGTCCTACCCATTTATTTGAGTGGACAATATTTCTCTTAACAAGCCATTAATTTGAGGTTGAAACAAAAAATTGCGTTAATCATTCCAAGTCTTTGCTATTACCTGTTTGCAAACAAAAACTGAAAATTAAACAAAAATCCCAAAAACACCTAAAAAGAACCAAAACAAAAATTTGCTTGAGGTTAATTTGCTTGACAACTTGCTTGTCCGACAAAAGAAAATCAAAACAAAAGGGGTCAAAATTAAAACCAAAAAAATCCTTGAGCTGTTATTTGCCAACCTTCTTTTTCTGTCGTGTTTATGAATTTGAGGTCAGGTCGAGTTATCGGAATGGCGGATCAAAGATGCGAGCAACTACAATTGGAATACGACCAGTCTTATTTCTACCCTGATGCAGTGTGTGCCGTCAATGAACCTGAAGTTCTCCCTGAACCTAGTCAAACTTCTCCTCGACCCAATCCAAATTCACTTTGGGAGGCATTCTCTCATGCCGACCCTACCCAACTCCAGGCTATCAAAGCCATCCTCAAGGGCAAGTCCCCCACCGACCACATTCCTCCCGAAGGTGGTCTTCACATCTCTACCCCTCGGTCTGGGGCACATCAACCCAATGTGTGCACTCATGACCATTCTCATACCGGGCTCATGGCCCCAATTTCTCCTCATCTGGTGGCTAATCTAGATCATCCCAATCAAAAAGTTGTTGTTCCTTCTAGACCACCAGTTTATTCCTCTAATCATCTCAACCTTACTCACCCTTTGGTGCATCCCCCAATGTACCCTTCTTATCCGGCCACTTCGGCCCATCAAGTCCCAATTCCGGTGCACCAAGCACCCACTTCTCCTCCTCCTCCTAGGGAACCTTCTGTCGATCAGGCCATGATTAACAAGATCAATCGCATGGATGAGCAGTATAGAGAGCTTAGACGTTTGATCGACACAAAGGCAGCCCCTGAAATTTCTCTTCCTTCCCTCCCTACTTTTCATCTACCTCCCTCTGAAATGCCGGTATACCATCGCTACAATGGAACCGGTAATCCATTCATTCACATCAAGGACTTTCTTTATGAGTCAGTAATGTGGCAAAATGATCCAAGGGCCCTTGCTTTTCTTTTCAGAAGATCATTAGAGGGTTCAGCTTTAGAGTGGTTCTACTCGCTTGACTCTTTGGAGGCGAGTAACTTTGAAACTGTCAAAGCTAAATTTTTGCAGAGATATCAAGATAGGGTCGGACCAACATATTCCATCACCGACCTCATGGCTGAAAAAATGAGAAATGATGAAGATTTTACCAGATATGCTGATAGGTGGAGGTCCATGGCAGAAAAGTTTACTGATTCCATTTCAGAGCCGGAGCAAGTAAAGATGATCATCACCAATGCCACTCCGGCCTTAAAGAATATGCTGGCTTTACATCACCCCACCTCCATGAGTGAACTTTATGAGAGGGCACGGTACATTCAGACACAGCTTAGGGACTCACCTATCATGAACTTGTTTGATCCTAGACCCCGAGCTGTCAAGAAAACCACTTTTACCACAACCGGCCCGATGGACCGAGGGCGTAGTGACAAACGAAAACCTTAACGTTGTAGGGAACCCACCTATAAATTATCAACACCGGTTCAGAACCCTCAACAAAATCAACCATTTAGAAACCCTCGTCAACCTCAACATCAACCTCGGTTCCGGCCCGTCAGCAACAAGCCCCGATCCCTCAGCGACCGCAAGCCCCAGTTCCCCAACCAGCGCGGCAACAACTGGCCAACTACAACCAAGCACCCCCTCCCATGGCCTATGAACCCCGAAAGGTTGGACCCAAGAGGAACGATTACCCGCCTTTGCCGTACTCTCTCGTGGACATCTTTAATGAACTCATGGCGGCAGGGCAAATTGCATTGCCAAGGGAGAAATTGGAATGGCCTCAGAATGCCAACACAGAGCGATACTGTTTGTTCCATAGATATCCTGGTCACACCGTGGAAAATTGTTTTCAGTTCAAAGACTATATCCACGATCTTAATGAGCAAGGCAGTATTGATTGGGACCAGATGGGGGAATACATCAGAACAGTGAAAAATCAACCTCAACGGCAGCACGTACTAGCTCAGCAGCAACAACAACAAAACCCCGGCCTGGGGATTATCCAAAACCCTCTACCTCTACATGCACCCGCACACAGGAATCAACATGTTAATCGCTTCTTGATGTCTTCCGAGGAGTATCATCATCGGGGCCAGAAATGGCAAGTCGAGGGAGTCACCTCCGCCATGCACGTCAACCGAACCGTCCATTCTATACCCCAAGTTACAACACCCAACCCCATTACTCTCACCCGGCCACCCATCATCCGAGCACCATCACGACCCATCATAACACCACCAAACACACAACTCCAATCGGGACGGACCCTAATCCGCCCGATTAATCCACTACAAACATCACCACCACTAGGACCTATCATCATCCCGCCCCGAGCAACTGTACCTTCACAACGTACCTACCCTACTATGCCTCAAACCACCATCATTACGCCCTTCCCAAGAGCTCCCATCATTCGACCTAACCCGCCACCCACCACTACCACCTCAGCTATAGCTCCTCAACTTGCCACAGTACTCAGGAGTGGGCGCATGTTCCAAAGGGTCTTTCCCCAGGCTGGTCAGTCAGGGTTGGTACCAGAAACAGAAGAAGAACACATCGAAGAACCGTTGCTTAGGACATCCTATGACTTATTGAAGCATATTGATAAAACCCCGGCACGGATCTCTATCTTAGAGTTGATCAAAAGATCCAAAGTCCATCAAGAGGTTCTCCAACAATACTTACAGCGGGTGATGGTGAATGAGAGCCTCCCCCCAGAAAAAATATCATCAGTTCTGGTCCCGAGAAGTGAGTACCCGGCCCTTACATTCAGAAAGGAAGAGTTGGCCGACCCGGAAATAAGGAAATGTGCCTTGTGCATCACAGTCCACATCAATGGTGTAGGCATTAAGTCATGTTTGGTCGATACCGGAGCATCCATTAATGTTCTGCCACCAGAAACATTACATCTTTGTGGATTCTCCGAGGAAGACATCCGACCATCTCAAATAACAGTGACTGCATATGACAATTCAAAAAAGCCTGCCGATGGCATGATTACATTAAATGTAAAGCTTGGACCTCGAACAGTCACTGTTAACTTTCACATACTTGAGATGGATCCAACCTACAAAGCTATTCTGGGACGGCCCTATTTGGAAGCACTAGAGGCAGTCGCCTCCACCAATCACCAGTGTCTTAAATTCCCTCACAAGGGACAAGTGATTAAGGTGACGAGCATACCCTTAGATCATCCATCTTCTCCACCACCACCCCTTGGGTTGCCAAACGAGCCAATTTTGACAATCTTGGATCTTCCAGAAATGAGCAGGCAACCCAGGCAAGTGTGGAGAAGGAAAAGAGAATAAAATGAAACTATTGGGTGGCATATAATGAAGATTTTGGGATACCAAGAGGGCCGAGGACTAGGCAAAGAACTGCAAGGCATAGCTGAGCCAATCAATCCAGTGAGGATACAACCAAAGAGCGGGGTTGGATATGATGGAATGACAGCCAATGGTCAAAATCTCAAAAGCAAATACTTTTCAGGATGCTTACAAAGGTTTTTCATCAAGAAAGAAACCATTCAACTGGCTGAGAACAAGGAAGAACAAGAGATTGAGCAAGACAAGAGAAGAAGAACTGACGACCCTGAAGATAACTTATATCCAGAAATATCTCTTTTGTTTTCCACCGATGAAGAAGGGTCAAGCAATGAACCACTCCAGGCTGAACCACCTGTTGACCCACCTGAGGGTCATATTGCCAAACCGACTCGAGAAAAAGTCCAACCAACTCCGCGAGGGCCTTCCCTCATTATCTCCTCTTTTGGGGCCGACGCCCCAACGCAATGTGATGCTCTCCCCGGGCTTCTTGGCCCGATCCCTATTTCTAGGCCCTCAGGCCCAACTTATGGGTCCATGAACCCACTTGTTGCTTTTGGGCCACCGAGCCCCTCTACTAAATCTGGGCCTTTGTGCCCATTTCCTCCAACTCTTGGGCCATCGAGCCCCTCTACTAAATCCGGACCTCTGCACCCATTTTCTCCAATTCTCGGGCCCTCAAGCCCATCTCCTAAAGCCGGGCCCTTGAGCCCGCATCCTCTTCTTATTGGGTCCATAAACCCACCTTCCTCTATGATCATCCGGCCTACTGGCCCATCACCTCTTTCTGTCAACATTGGGCCCGAAAGCCCCCTCGATTAAACATTGCTCGAAGTCTTCCCCTCTTTATCAATATCTTCGCCTACTATGGCTCCCGTGGTTGATCTCAACCCAAATCGGGCACCTGAAGCCCATTCTATCTTTATGTTTGCTTCCCAAAAAGCAACGTCCTCCTCGAAACTCAAATTTAGATCGAGGAAACATCTCAACTTGCCTTGGAAGGGCATTCGACCCAAGGAGCCACCAGATCCTTAATTGACCTTCTTTGCCCTCCATCCTCTCCAATAAATTCCACTCCATCCACCCCCCTCTTCCTCTTCTTATTTACTTCCTTCTTCTTTAGGTTTAGTTTCCAATAAAAATAGGACACAAAAATCAGAGGTAGGAGAGTTCCAAAAAGATACCTGCATCAGTTAGTTCAAAAAGCTTAGAACACCATCTTAGGTGGAGTACTTTACAAAAGGAGCTTGGCTAGTGTTCTATTAAAATGCGTAGATGAAGAAGAGGCTGAATTGGTGCTTAAAAAAGCACACTCCGGAGCATGTGGAGGCCATGTAAATGCTCAAGCCCTCGCCAAGAAGATCATCAGGCAAGGGTACTATTGGCCTACTCTGGAAGAAGATTGCTCGATCTTTGTCCGGCACTGTCATCAATGTCAACTCTACGCCGACAAGATTCACTCTCCCGCATCTTCCCTTCACCCGATTCACGCCCCATGGCCCTTCGCTATGTGGGCTTTTGATGTTATCGGACCCCTCGGTGACCCAAACTCCACAAACAAAACCAAATCCTTCATCTTAACAGCAACGGAGTACTTCACCAAGTGGGCGGAAGCGGAAGCATACGTGGAAATCAAGGCATCAACAGTCTGCACCTTCATCAAACGCAACATCATTGCCAGGTTCGGGATCCCAGGCGACATCATCACCGACAATGGACCGCAATTCATCTCTCAGGAGCTGCGTGACCTTTGCAACAGGTATTGCATCAGAGTGCATCATTCATCTCCATATTATCCTCAAGGCAATGGTCAAGCAGAAGCCACCAATAAAACCTTGATAAAAATCATTAAGAAGACTTGTAAGTCTAGCAAGTTTGCAGACTGGCCAGATAAATTAGTTGATGCTCTATGGGCCTACCGCACTTCTATTCGAACCCCAACGGGTCAGACCCCCTATGCCTTGGCATTTGGGATGGAGGCGGTAGTTCCATACGAAGTAATCATTCCTTCCCTCCGAGTCCAGATCGATCGAGATATCCCGATGGATGAACGCCGAGATTCTCTTCTCGCGCAACTCGAACTCTTGGACGAAAGGAGGCTGGCCGCTGCCGAACATGCTAGATCTTACCAAAATAGACTTAAAAGATTTTATCAGAAGGGGGTGGTAGAGAGAAAATTTGAAATCGGTGAGGTTGTGCTTAAAAGAATATTTGTTAAGCCAGGCGGTCCCCGCTCCAAACTTCAACCTAATTGGGAGGGTCCGTATGTAATTTCTGCTGTTTATCCCGGTAATTCATATAAGCTGACTAATGCAGAAGGAGGAGAACTAGCTCATCCCTGGAATGGTGTATACCTCAAAAAATATTTCCCTTAGAACAAAAAACAAAAATCTATAAAATCCAAAGGTGTGAAGTATAATGATAGCATCTAACGCTTACTTGCCCGGGGCATCAACTTGTCGCTTAGGGAAATAAGGATAGGCATCATACTGCACACACTACACACCTAGTCTTGAGATCCGATGATCGGAAGTCAGAGAGAAAGCTAGGCAACGCTTGGCAAAGGAAGGTCAACCTAATCTCATTCTCTTCTTGTTTCGGTCCAGAATAGATAAAAGGGGTTAGAATGAGGAGTATCGAAAATGCCCATTGCCTTAGTTGGAAAATGCCTCTGAAGGTCTGACTTTTTATTAAAAGAAAAAGGTGCCAAAAGATGGGCAATGACCCCTCAGGTCAGCAAAAGAATAGACCTGTCTAATGTGTACCAACAAAAGTCCAAAAGAAAAAGGCTCCAAAAGATGGGCAATGACCCCTCAGGTCAAAATCAAGCAAAAAAGAAGAAAGACCTGTCTGAATGTGGGCCATCAAAGAAAATGGGCTAGAAGGAAGGACCCGAAGAGGTCAAAACCCGAATGGGAAATGAGGGTATTAGTAGAAAAACAAGTTCGACATCCCTGAATTCTACTAAGAACTTGCCACCAATCATCTTCCTTCTTTAACCTCAAAGGACAGGGTCGACCGACTAGGTCCAAGAAGAGCCATAGCCTATCAAAGGCAGAAGGTCAGAAGATCTCGGACTAGGCACTTTCTTACACGTGATGCCTACTCTTAACCCTTAGGTAGCAATGAGAGAAGCACCTATGGCAAGCAAAGCAAAGGATGAGATGGTCGTGTCCTTCACATCGAACACAAAAAAATCGAATACTTCAAAAACACCAAACAAAATCTATAAAGTCAAAAATCTAAAAAAATTAAATATTCAAAACAACAAAAATCATAAAAGTTCTCAAAACACCAAAAACATTATAAAACCATCAAAACCCAAACAAATCAAAAATTTCAAAACACCTAAAGTTTGCTATCTAGATTGACTAGCTGCCTTTGCATTCATTTCAGTCTTGCATGTTTCCTTTTGTGCATACTTATGTTTTTCTGTTGTCTTTACCTTGATAAGGCCGATGTCCCTTGACAAAAAATCAAGGCAACTTTGCCCTCTCCTTGCAAGGGACTAAGCCAAAATAAAGTTCTAATATCTTCTCTCAAGTGGATGCAGGAATAGGAGAAGGCATACCAACTTCATATCCCCAGGCACTTCGAGGAGGCAAAAAAAACAACAAAAAAATCAAAAATTGAAAAACAAAAGTGGACTACCCCAACCCCTATTAGGACTTGCATTTAGTATTGCATCTATCAAAATAAATAATATTTGAGATGTTGAAGACCTCAAGTCTAGAGGGGGCTGAGCCTGAGAACCCCTTCAACAAAATCAGTGAGGGCTCAGTCATTCCCTAGGCTTGCGGATAGGCCCAAGATTGAATATGCGGGGACGACGGTTTCTTCATGGATGTCCTGACCCGTTATGTTCAACCTATATCTTCAACTATTTTCTTATACTTATTTTTATTTCTTTAAACCCAGCATGCATCATGCATCATCACATGCGTTATCCCACCATAACAATTCCCCGCTTCCTAATAATGCTATAACCTCCTTCCAGTCGCATCGTGAACCTTTTTAAAGATGGTCTTTTATAGCCCCTAGAGGAGGTCTTGTTTTTCCGAAAAATCGGCTTTCAATATGTTTCAACGATGTTTTCATCAAAACAAGAAGTTTTTCCACGTCGAACTAAACCGGTATTGTTGAGTAAAACCTTATGAATTTGAAGAACCCAACCTTGGTTGATTGGCTGTCTCCTCTTTACTTTTCGCAATTTACCGCATTTCTGCCGAGTCCAGCACACCATGCAGTTCGGGTCCTGGCCGGTAACAATTCACCCCCACGTGGGATTTTAGTTATTTACTTTCAGTACTGTTATTCTCTTTAACCAATCAACCAGAGGGAAGGTTTCGATAAGACAAAGGGTAATCTCGGAGTCCGGTAAAGTTTTATTCCACTCAACTAGGCCAATGAGGGCATGTCTAAATCTACACCTTGGCGTCACTTTTCAGTCCATTACCACTTCATTCCGCTACGCCTCATTACGCTTCGCTACATTCGCCTACGTTTCATTCATGTCACTCCCCTACAAAGCCGATGCCAAGGCGAGGCAAGCTATAGACACGCAATTTTGGCCTAGTTGAAGAGCTTAAATTATTGTTTTCATGAAGTATATTTGAGTAACCTTTCAAGAGAACCGAGTTTTTCGGAAAAATTAAGGTCTTTGGAACATTTCAAAGAGGGCAAAACCCTGTTTATAGGGCACCAGGCGCCCTATAAACAGGGCACCTGGCGCCCTGTATACAGGGCACCAGGCGCCCTATAAACAGGGCGCCTGGATCCAAATCTAATCGATGTGACAGGTTGATTTGATCCCCCGCAGTGACTTGTCTTGTCGATCTGACATATCTCATGATGCTGGCGCCCCATATATAGGGCGCTATGCCACATGGCACTGCTTTTCGGAAATGACCAAAGTACCCTCTTTTGGGCTATAAATAGACCCACATTTGGAGCTTGAAGGAGGTTCCAACCTCGTGCCACCCTATAGCTCATCCAACACCACGTTTCTAAGCCATTCTCATCCCCCACAAACCTTCAAAATCAATCCAAAATCGTCCACCAAAAACCCTAAAAACCTTCTGTTTCTGTCACCCAGAAACATGATTTTTCTCCAACTTTGAGAGCCTCTATCCGTCTCTCCTCTTACATCCAGCATCCAAACCACCTTTCATTAGCTTCATTTGCATATTGTCTACAAGGAGAAGCCCCTACTTCATCCCGGAAGCCTCCCAGCACTCTGGAGCGGCGCCGCGAAGAGGAGAAGAAAATCTGTTCGGGCCAGACTTAGTGCCCCGTATACAGGGCGCTTTGACTTGGTCAACGCGCCCCATAAAGGGGCACCTTCTCCTGGCGCCCTATATACAGGGCACCAGGAAGGACAGAAGCTTGTTTTGTTATTTTTGAAGTCCGATCGCTCGTTTAATTGAGTTTTTATCTCTTTCTTTCATTTTAGCACTATTCATCATGTTATTTAGCATGCATTAAGCCATTCATTTGTATTTTCATGCATATTTAAACCTTCCAAATAGGGGTTGGGATTTAGTCCCAATCCCGTCAGTTCCTTCCCTCTTTCATGTTTACATTTGAATTTGAGCATGATTCTACACTGTCACGAGAACTAATGATCTTTTCACTTGTTTCTATGTTTTCTTATGGACATTCTTAGGTAAATCTGATTGAGGCGGAGCTTCAACCGGATCGAAGACGAAGGACTCACTAAGCTCTCTTCTTTCGGCCGGCCGAGAGAGGAGAAGTCGGAACCCAACAATCTCCCCACTTCCAAAGGTACGACGGTCATTTCTCTATTTCATTTCTTTTCATTCTACTATATTTTGGAGCCTTTGGCTCCTGGCGACCACACCCACTAACATCCCATCCACCAAGTCCCCAAAGCAAGCGTAGGGGCCGGGAGGGGGAGATCCGCGGATGTCCCGTTCCGGGTGCTTACAGTCGGTACTTGGATCTGGAAGTTAAGTACTATCATCCTAACCCCATCTAGACTTTGACTTCAAATCTTTATAAAAATAATATAATTTATTCAAATTTTTCAATAAATTTTGAGATTGGCTAAATTGTAACCCATTCTATAAATCACATTGCATTCTTCCACCGCAACTTTCTAAGAAGCCTTGGTAAATGAACCATTGTCAAATCCATCATTCCTCAATTTTTGTTCGACAAAGAGATCGACTAATAAATGGTCAGCATTTGGACCCCAATTAGCATCTCATCTTTTCGATGATTTCATTAAATTTAAAATTTATAAATATCATTATTAACGATTGAAATAATAGTCGTACAAATGAAACATACATGAAGTAACTCACAATGTAACAATATATGCAACCATGGAGTTTTGACAGTACACCCTCAAGCTATTTGAAAGTTAAAATGTAAAAAATCTAAAAAGATAGGAATCCAATTATGACCCGAATATGTAAAAATCAGAAAACATAAATTTGAAATTTTCCCAATTCAACTAACCCAATTGTAAAACTTTCTGCTAAAAGAGATCAGTTATGCACATGCTTCTGCACTTCACTTGAAGAATGTTGAATATGTAGATCGACTGATGCTCTAATAATCATGATCATATATAATTAGAGCATGATAGCCATGTCATACAAGGCAACAGATTTCATAAGAAAGAAAATCAAGATAATGTTGACTCATTATCAACAAATATGGTAGGACTACATGAAAGGTGCCATCATTATACTATCAACCATCCCAAATTTCGATTTTATAAACAGGCCATACTGCCCTATCTTAATCTGAATCAGTAAGTGTGGTGAAGGATTGCATTTCATGTGTTGGAATAGAAGGCAATCTTTGATCCTAAAAGGACCTAGGATCTTTCTAGCTAAAGTAGTTCTAGGTGGATAGAAAAAAAAAAATTGCTAGTCAGGTGTTGCTATCAACTGAGAGTCACCAAATTTTATGTACACTTAGCTAATGATCTTTCAGATGACATAGAATCTTTAATTGTTTAACGTTGATTCTTATTACAAGTTTGTTTTCCTTAAATCATTTGTATTGTTGTTCAAGAGACCGTGTCTTTTATATTTCTGAATAATAGCTTCATCTTTAGCTATTAAACGATATTTTTGCTTTAGTCAAGTTATATAGAGAATCAAAATAACTTTGCGACGTATTATGTGGTGAGTCTTCTACCATCCTCTTTGAATTTTTCTTGTTACAGAAATTTTGGAAGCATCCTTCTACTGGATTCCCTTTCTTATTACTTTTGTTCTTTGTACGATGATTCACAATTGTTCAACAGAATCTGATCCTTTTGTTAAAAAAATGCAAGGCGAACTGAAAACTTAATCAGTTCTGGAGCTAGCGAAATGCCAAAGATCAAACAATGAAGCCATTCCTACTTACACAAAATTATTAGAGTTGCAGAGCCCAAGAAATTAGCTCTTATAAACCTTATCAACCTAAAACACTCCTTTCGAAGAAGTAGTCAATTCAATCGAAAGCAACAACTTGGGTCATCGTCTCTCCCCAACCAATCCCCCCAAAATAAAAAATAAAAAAAAACTCAAGAATGAAAAAAAAAAAACCTATGCAAGAACACATTGGAGAAGAACAACTAAAACTCCACATTCACAATAGAACCAATCGAGTGAACAATGAAAGCCCACACATCTGCGAGACGTGCCTAAATGATTGAAAAAATAAAATATTGACACTGCAAGGAGCAACGACAAATGGGTATGATGGAACCTAGCACATGCCAAAGATTCAGATGGCCCACGAGACGGAAACCCTCACCTCTGTTGGTCATGGAGGAAGAGGAAGAAACCCCTCAACAGTCCGAACTACAGAGGGGGGAGAGAGAGCCCTCCCCCTTTACCCTAGTGCAAGGGAAGGAGACTCGCTAGATTTGGGGAGAGGGGGTGGCAAAGGAAGAATAGATGTCGTTGAAGCCACGAAAGAAGAAGACACTAACCTAGCCAGAGAGGAAGATGAGATAATGCCAAAGTTGCAGAGGAAGAAGCTAGAGTTGCAGAGGAAGATGGAACTAGCCACCGCCGAGGAAGAGGCTCACGTGTAACGTCAAGGGAGGTCCGGGTTGAAAAGATGAATCATATCCCTAAACCTAATCAACCCCAATGTCTATCCCACATATTTTATGAGATGACTTATCTTATACTTTATATTTAATTTTAGGGATAAACCTGATTAAGTTAAATTAGGTTAAGATATATTTTATTTGTGTATCAAACAATAGTTTAAGGATAAACATGTTTATCCTAGTTTATCCTCTTACCAAATGTCACCTAACATTTCTTGTGCATATATTATAATTTCTATTTTGTATAAATTAATTTATATATTATATAATATTTAAAATATATCTCTATAAAAACTAGTCCTTAAAATTTATTTTTTGAAATATTATTTTAACTGTGTGAATGCCATTAAAACAATATTAGTAAAATATTTTTAATTTTTTATAAAGATATCACTCTATAGTGTTATATCTTTTTTCTTTTACATCTTCTAATTGTGTGAATGCCATAAATAATATTAGTAAACTACTTTTGTAAAAAAATATAGAAAGACTTGATTAATGATGTTTTACATATATATGTAGATAAATTTATGTTTAAAAATTATATTATTTAAATCTTTTTAAAATATTAAATTTTATGAAGACAATAAAAAATATGACTGCCTTTGACTTTTGATATTCAAAATGTTTATAATTTAAAATAAACCAATATATGCTTTAACATATTAAGGTATTAAGGTACCAATTACTCTAAGAATAGAAAGTAACAATAGAAAATCAAATTTCTAAATAACATATTAAGGTACCGATTAGTTTTGAGATATTTAATTTTTATGACTTTTAGGTTTTTCACATCTATTTTTGGATATCTCATTTTTAGGTGTTTTGGAATTTTCAATTTTAGATATTTTGTATTTCTTATTTTATGCGTGGAGGAAAATAATCATCCCCTTCCTTGGTTATGCGTGACAGGTGCCTTCAATCATCCTCTTTGGGGTCAATGATAGACACCATGTACAAGAAAATACATTTCATTTGGGATATTTTGACCTTCAACCTTTCATTGACTAGGATTTCACTTTGGTTTGAAGAATGAAGAATTTTAGGAGAAGCCCTCGTATAACTAAGGGATCATAGAAAAGATTCATCTGTTAATACCCACCTACCAATTTTGTATTCCAATTTCTTCGAGTCCTTTCTTCCTTGCCCATATATTTGTTAGCACACATTCGGACAAGTCTTTTCTTTTCTTAATCTGAAAGGTTCATTGCCTATTTTTGGTGCCTTTTTTTCTATTTTTAGGGGTTTTGGATGGTACTCATTCAGACAAGTTTTTTTTTTGACCTGAGGGGTTCATTACCCATCTTTTGGCACCCTTTCTTTTGAAAAGTTGGACCTTCTAAAACATCCTTCTACAAACGTGGTGGGCACTCTAGACATTGTCCCTGCCTCAGATATGCTTAGCTATTTCCAATTTCTAATCATCAGATCCTAAAATCTAGGTGTGTTGTGGGTGTAGGGTGGTTCCTTTCCTTAATTTCCAAGAGGTGGATTGGGGCATTAAGTGGCAAGTAGTCCTTGGATGCGACTATTCTCCACAATTTTGATTTTATGATTTTTTTTAAATTTTTGCTAAGGGAATTATTTTTTATGATAAAGCCCATTCCATAGATAATTAAGTTCCTCTCCATCAGCATTAACCATTTTGTAAGAATTATTAGGATATGTTTATGAAATTACATAAGAACCCTCCCAATTAGGTTGTAATTCGGAGCACGGACCACCTGGCTTTATGAATATTCATTTAAGCACAACCTCACTAATTTTAAATTTTTTATCAATCACCCTTTTCTGATAAAATCTTTTAAGCCTATTTTAATAAGTTTTAGCATGTTCAACAACGGCCAACCTCTTTTCGCCCAAGAGTTTGAGTTGCGCAAGAAGTGACTCTTGATGTTCATCCACAAGGATATCTCAATCAATTTGGACTTAGAGAGAGGAAATGAATACCTTGCATTCGTCTACAACCTATATTCTATATGTCAAAACATGGGGAGTCTAGCCCATGGGGGTCTGGACTGAAGTCCGGTAAGCGCATAGAGCATCAATCATCTTATCTAGCCAATCATCGAACTTGCTAGACTCACAAGTTTTCTTAAGGTTTTGTTGGTGGATTCTTATTGGCCATTTTATGAAGATGAATGATACAATTTTATGCAATACATGTTGCAAAGGTCCTGCAACTCTTTAGATATAAATTGTGGTCTATTGTCAATGGCGATGTTGCCTGGGATCCCACATCTAGCCACAATGTTGCACTTGATGAAGGTACAAACTATTGATACCTTGAACTCTATGTATGCCTCTACTTTTGCTCATTTAGTGAAATACTATGTAGAAGTTAAGATAAAAGATTTATTTTTATTTGTGGAGTTCGGATCACCAAGGGGTCTAATGAAGTCAAATTCCCACATGGCGAAGGGCCATGGGGCATGAATTGGATGAAGAGAAGATGTGTAAGAGTGAATCTTGTTATCATGAATTTGGCATAAGTGGCAGTGCCAGACAAAAATTGAGCAATCTTCTTCTAGAGTAGGCCAATAATATCTCTGCCTAATGATTTCTTAGTGAGGGCTTAGGCATTAACCTGGCTCCACATACTATAAAATGTTCTTCTCTAAACACCACTTTATCCTCATCTTCATCTATGCATCGTAGCAATATGCCAGTCACTTCTCGAATAGTGTTCTGCCAAGTGCAACATATTTTTGGAAGATTCACCTTATTGCTTTCTTCTCATCAGCTATTAATCATGGTGGAAAGTCTAATCTGACAATACCAAGCAATCTCATGGTACCATGGCTTTTCTGCTTCTTCTTCTAACTTATAACTTGATCAATGACAATGTATTTCTTTGCTCAAAACATTCCTTCCTTTCAAATTTCTCTTTGATTATTAAAATGTGAGCATCCTCAGTAGTAGGTACCATCTATCAGTGGAAAAAGATAGTCCTATCAAATGTTCCTAGTGGGATAGATAGTGAGAATGCTAAAGAAGCTGGAGAATCAGCAAGGATATTCTAGGCTTAGGGAACATGGACAAATTTGAGTTTGGATAAAAACCTGATATAAGAAGTAATCTCTTGATATGGCTTGAGTCCAGGGTGGATGTTCGGTATTGGGCCAGCACTTGTGAAGAATTACTTGACTATCACCAATCACCTTCAATTTGGTGACACCATAAAGGTGGGCGGCCTCTATTCTGGCCAACAAGGCTTCATACTCAACTATATTATTGGTTACTAGAAAATTGAGTTGAAAGGCCTATGGAATGGTGACACGTTCGGTGATAGAAGGACGATGTTATTCCTCTACCCTAAGAATTAAAGTTTCATCAAAATGTAACATCCATAAGTAAAAAGATTGGGTAGGCATTAATTCCTCATCCAGAAATTCAATATGAACTGCGTCAAAGATTGGAACATGATGATGGGCAAGATGCTCAGCAATTGCATAGCCTTTGATCGACTTATGTTGGATATAGGTGATATCGAATTGAAAAAGGAAGCTTTGCCATTGCATTAGGCAATCGGTCTAGACAAACTTTTCAAGAAGGAATTCGATTGAATTTATCAGGGCAATAAGATAGATTTCATAAGCCAAGAATTAATGTTTGAGCTTCTATACTACCCATGTGAGGGTGGCACAGGTCTTTTTCATTATAGTGTACTTGAGTTCACAAGAGTTAAAGATTTTTTAGAGATAGTAAGATGCATGTTCTTTTTCTTCTTCGTCTACTTGTGACAATACTACCCTTAGAGAGCCTTCCAATACCAAGATGTATAAATCAAAGGCCTATCTTAGACTGGGGGTTTGAGTAAAGGGGACTTGTAAGATATTTCTTCAATCTATCAAAAGCCTCCTGGCATTTTGAATCCCATTTAAACTTGACATTTGCCTTGGTTAACTCATAGAAAGGTTTGCACCTTTGAGAATTTTACAATATAAACTGGTGAACAAATTGTAACCTCCTAATTAATCCTTTATGTTCCTTTAGATTCTTGGGTGTGGGTATATTAATGATTGTCTTGGCCTTGTTGGGATAAATCTCAATACCCCTTTTGTTGACAATGAAACCTAATAATTTGCCTAATGAAACACCAAACACACATTTCTTTGGATTCATTTTAAGCTTGTATTCCTTGGCTCATTCATGTTCATCTCGAGACTTTTCTCAAAACTCTTGCATGTTCATCTCGAGTTCAAGATTTAACCACCAAGTCCTCCATATACACCTCTACAAATTTGTACATCATGTCATGAAAACTTGCCATCATTACCCTCAAGTAAATGGCTCCTACATTTCTTAATCCAAATGGCATGATGATGTAGTAGTATCACCCCAAGGTGTAGTGAATGAGATATTCTCTTGATCTTTCTCTGCTAAATGAATCTGATTATACCCTAAATATCCATCTATAAATGAGAGGTTTCATACTCAGCTATATTATTGACCAATATATCAATATGAGGTAGGGAAAATCATCTTTAGGACACGTCTTGTTTAAGTCTCTAAAATTAATGCAAATGTGGACTCTGTTGTTTTTCTTAGTTTGCCACCCACTGAGAATAGAGGGTTAATGAATTTAGCTTGATGTAAGTTGTCGGCCTCTTCTTTCATTTTCAAAGCAACATCCTTCTAAGCTTTTATTTTACTGGGGTAGTTCCATCCTTTAAAGTTAAGTGATGATTAGCTAATGAATTGTCCAAACTCGGCATTTCTTGATAAGTCCAAGTGAATGCATCCTTGTATTCCTATAGTACCCCTATAGATATTGCACTTCGAAGGGGGTGAGGTTAGCACTAATGAGGATAATCTAAGGATCTTTCAAAGTGCCATGATTAAGTTCTTTTGTGGGTTCATCCATCATGGTCGATGGTTCTTCAAATTTTTTCTGACCGTACACATATGCATAATCCACATCCTCTTCTTCCTCCTCGGAATCAAGATCCTTTCCGGATATAACCTCATAAACCCCCAAAGATTGGTCGATATTATATTTATCCTCATATAAGATTTCTTTCAATAAGATGACATTTTCTAGGAACTTTGGCAACTTGGCACATTCTGAGCTTTTCTTGGCTAGTTGATGTAAATAACAGTTCTGGACTCTTTTTTCCTTTGACTTTCATTCTTCCTTTATTTGACACTATTCCTATAGGAAAAGGAAATGATGCAAAAAAGCTAGAACTAGAATAAATATTTATAGAAGAGGGGGAATTGAGAAAGTCACTCAAGGTTTTAGATCTAGTGACCAAAGGGCCTTTTGAAGCAAATAGAGACATCTCTTCGATTGAGAACTGAGTTGTGAAGAGAACATTTTTTTGGAAGTATTGATCTTACAGATGAGGTGGCCATAGTGGCATGATCGGTGAAAAGGGATAAGAAGTGAAGATCTTAAATAGATCTTAAGGTAGGTAGTAGGACCATGATTGATTGTGGAGGTGCAAGTCAGCCTACTGGACTCAAAAGATGAGTCAGAGAGCAAATGAGATAGACTATTAGGCTTGATTTGGGGACTAGCAAAGACTAGAAAGGAGGTGAATGAATCAATAACGGCTTGGTGGAGAGGGCTCGTGGGCCCAATAATGATGGTAGTAGAGAATGGGCACTTAAGACAAAAATTTGGTAAAATTAAAAAAGGCCATTGTAGACATGACAAAATCACTAAAATTGGAAAGATTGGAACTCTTATTTCCATGAGTGATACTCATACCCAACCATTTCAATAATTTTCCAAGCTTTCTGATGTTTTTCAATAATTTAGGGTTTGATGATACTCATACTCGATGATTTTGATAATTTATGAAGCTTTTCGATGATTTAAGATTTGATGACACTCATACATGATGATTCTGATAATTTCTAAAGCTTTCCAATGATTTTTGATGATTTAGGGCATGATGACACTCATACCCAACAATTTCAATAATTTTCCAAGTTTTTCAATTATTTATGATGGTTTCCAGACAATTCCCTCACAGCCCCTAGCACCCCAGTCAACAGGGTGCAATGTGCCCTAGTCCACAGCCCGCCTGCAAGAACTTGAAGGGTTTTCTCCATATGTGAAGAGTTTTAATAAGATAACTTTTGGGGCAACTGAGGGGACTCTCATAACTCTTTCCCCAGAACAAAATAGACTCTCATAACTCTCTTCAAGAACCGATGGGTCACCATTAATGGTGACCCCTAGAGAAATGGGTTTGCCCATCTCTATAAAGGGAGGGGTACCCTCAACATTTGAGGAGAACCAATAGGGCACTAGCAGACTAGCTCACACTCTACTCAACCCCCTTTCCCCATTTCTTCTATGTCTCGCCCACTCTTTCTCTCTCATTTCTACTTTGTTCTACATCGATCTACGGCATTGCCACAACTCCAAGACCTTATTGGGTATTAGGAGAATGCCAAGGGGCTTCACCATCACCTCGAAGATCATTTATGAGCTTGGACTAGTGCAAGGAATAAAGCGCTAGCACTCTATCCAAAAAGGGGAATGTCGAGCCCTTCATCAAGGTGCCAGTGTCCCCTTAATCGGGGCACCTAAGTTTCTATAAACTCATTTTTTTATAATAGTGAACTTCTTCATCCATTTATATTTCTTATAGTAAGAGGGGGTTGATTTTGATCTCTATGCTGTCCATGACAAGCTTTGGATTGAAGTCACGCAGCAGGATCCTGGTTTCATACTGTTCACCTTCACCATGGTGCCAGATGCCCCCTCTTTTTATGCACCTAAGTTTTTGGAAACTCATCCTTTGGCCAATAGTGAACTTCTTCCTCATCTCGTCTTGTTTCGTTTGCAACAAATAAAGATTGAATCCAACCTCTGTACTATCTAGGGTGAGCATCGAAACAAAGTCATGTTGTAGAGCTTCTAGCTTAGAATTGTTCATCTACATTGGCACCAAAGCCCTTCGTTTCTTCACCGAACTAGCCCAAATTTGCTCCATGTTCATCTAAACTCATATGTCAGTCAAAAATTAACATATTTACATCATTTTTATTCTTATATTCATCATATTTATTTAACAAAAAACTCAAAATTAAAGGGATTGGGATCTAGTTCCAATCCAGTTAGTACACTTCCTTTTGTCATTTTTAAAAGTATTCTTTCTATAGCTACTTCACTTTCTTAGTTCTAATCATTTTGTCACTTGTTTTCTAGATTCTTTTTGTCAAACATTGCAAGAGAAGCTGGTAGGGGCTAGCCACTCATGCACCTATCAGATCAAGAAGAAGAATAATAAGAAGAACTCTTAAGCTCTTCATCTCTGACCGACTAGAGAAGAAGAAGTCGAAACTTGCATCTACCATCTTCTACACCAATCATGTCGGTTAGTACTTTACTTCAAAGCTTATGGCTCCTGGTGACCACAACACCTTTTTACATACATTGCGGTTCTACACCATCTTCTTTTCATTATCATCGCTTTCCTTTACAATGCCTTGTCCTTTTTGTTTCCTTTCCTTCATCTTTCTCACACGATCCAGACCAGCCTTTTGATACCCAAGTGACACCAAGGGTTGATCATATTGGGACCAAAGTGAGTGTGGGATTGCAGTGAAGAGGTGGTGTTCTTTTCCTTAGACTTTCTTTACTCAAGTCTAAATTTCCTCTCCACTCTCGGTGAACTAAAAGTTGAGTCAACAGGTCAATGGGCCTAATAGAAATTAGAAGGGGGTGCTCAAGCCCTATAGTGAATAAAAATAAAGAAGGTCACATGGGTCTGATAGTATATGGTGTTAAAAGATGGTGCTTAGGCCCGATAAGAGATGAAATAGGAAGAGGGCATGTAAACCTGACACTAGAAGAAATTAGGTCCATGGACCTAATAAAAATGGGCTTAGAACCCATGGGAAAGACTTAGATGAATGGGTATGGACCCCAAAGAGATAGAGAGAGAGAAGGTAAGGGTAGGCCCTCATGGAATGGGTTGGAAATCCATGTGAACCCATTTGGCGAGATGATCTTTAAAAAGATCTAACCAAGGTGTTGACCTTGGGCGATTCTTCACTTGGCCCTTCTTCATCAGCCATGAATAACAAAAATAGGGAAGGATATAGCACGTCCTCTCCTTCATTCATTCTTTGCCTTTTCTTTGGCCTGGTGTTGATGTCATTTATGTAGCAGGGCTTGTCTTCAGCCATTTGAACTACCTCACCCTTGAGAAAGTACTTGAGTAGGTTCTTAGCTAACTACTCATGTCATAGTCTTTTCCATTCTGGATAGTCCCATCATACCCTAGGCTTGTTTTTGTCCTTTCGTTGAGGGGCCTGATTGATTCAGTAATGTCTTGAAAATTTTTTATTAACCTTGACCCTCTTGATAACCTAGAATTTTTATAATATGCCACCCAATGTGCTCTTCAGCATCCATCTTTTTTCTCCAACATTGCTTTGGTGGCTTACTTTCTTCCAAGAGTTTTTGCAAGGTCAGCACTAGTTGAGTCGATAGCCACAGTGATGATGGGGGTGATGTTAGACTTACATGGATAACAACCTTTGTGATATGTCCTTTGTATGAAAATTTTATGCACTAGCAGTTTGTGGAGGCTACTGTAAACACCCGAAATGGATCCAGATATCCTTTTCTGGCTCTTATGCTTTTTTTGGAGGACTTGGTGGATGAGATGTAAGTGTTTGTTGTCACCAGGAGCCAAAGACTCCAAAATATAGAAGAATGAAAAGAAATAAAAATGACCATCGTACCTATGGAAATGGGAGATTGTTGGGTTCCGACTTCTCCTCTCTCGATGGGCCGAAAGAAAAGAGCTTAGTGAGTCCTTCATCTTCGATCCGGTTGAAGCTCCACCTTAGCCAGATTTACCTAAAAATATCCATAAGAAAACATAGAAACAAATGAAAGGTTTATTAGTTCTAATGAAAACGTAGTATCGTGCTCATATTTGAATTCAAACATGCAAAAGGAAAGAGACTAACCAGATTGGAACTAAATCCTAACCCGTATTTAAAAGGTTTAAAGATGCAAGAAAATGCAAATGAGTGGCTTAATGTATGCTAAATGACATATTAACGAAAGTTAAAATGAAAGGGGAGCAAAGGATCAAGTGGGAGAGTAAAAGAAACTTGAAAATTGAAAAATGGGATCTACCCCTGCTAGTGCCCCGTATACGGGACACTTTCTGCAGGTGCCCCGTTAATGGGGTGCGTTGACCAAGGTCAAAGCGCCCCCCTGATGGGGCATTAGGGACTGGTTCCAGCAGATTTTCTTTCCTTCTTTGTGGCATCACCCCAGAGTGTAGGATGACCTCCAAGATGAAAGAAGGACTTACCCAAGCATCCAATACTCAAGTGAAGCTAATGAGGAAGTGGTTGGTCACTAGATGTAAAGGAAATAAAGTGTAGAGGCCCTCAAAGTTAGAGAAAAATCATATTTCTAAAGAAGAAAATTGTTGGTTTTCGGGTTTTTGGAGAAGAATTTTGGAATAGTTTAAGGGCTTGGAGAGAGATTGTGAGGCTTTGAGAACGTAGTGGTGGATATGAAAGAGTGAGGGACGGACTTGGAACCTTCTAAACCTCCAGATGGGGGTCTTTCTACAGCTCAAAAGATGGTAATTTCATTCTGCTAGACTATCCCTTCAAAAAGCAACTATGGTTTTTTGGGGTTTTGGGAGAGGGTTTTGGGATGGTTTAAGAGCTTGGGGAGGGGTTGTAAGGCCTTGGGAGTGTTGTGGTGGATGAGAGGGTTTGTGGAACACCCTTGGTGTGTCCTATACCCTCCAAATGGGGGTCCTTTCATAGCCAAGAAGATGGCAACCTTATTTGCAGAACTGTCTCATCAATCTGTCCAGTTAGTCAGACCAGGTGCAGGTGCCCCACCAGTGGGGCGCCTGATGCCCTATTAACCGGGAGCCTAGTGCCCTGTTTATAAGGCACTTTGACTTGGTCAAAGCTCCCTGTTAAGGGGGCACTAGGCCCAGTTTGGCTGAAATGTGTAGGGAAGTTTTGATTATCTGAAAAACTTGATTCCCTTGGAAGAATACTCAAATATACTTCATGAAAACAAGAATTTAGGCTCTCCAACTAGACCAAAATTACGTGTCTACAACTTGCCTCACTTTGGCGTCGGCTTTGCAAGGGAGTGACAAGAATGAAGCATAGGCAAATGTAGTGAAGTGTAGTGAGGTGCAGTGGAATGACTGGTAACGGACTGAAAAGGTGATGCCAAGTTGTAGATTTAGACACACCCTCATTGTCCTAGTTGAGTGAAATAAAACTTTTCCAGACTCCGAGATTAACCTTTGTCTTATCAAAACCTTCTCTCTGGTTATTGGCTAAGGAGAAGAATGGTACTAAAAGTAAATAACTAAAATCCCACGTGGGGGAGAATTGTTACCGGCTAGGATCCAAACTACATGGTGTGCTGGACTTGGTAGAAATGCATTGAAAAGAAAATTGTAAAAATTAAAGAGGAGACAACCAATCAACTAAGGTTGGGTTCTTCAAATTCATAAGGTTTACTTAGAAATACCGGTTCAATTCGACATGGAATAACTTCTTGTTTTGATGAAATCATAGTTAAAACATGGTGGAAACCGATTCTCCGGAAAATCAAGACCTCCTCTAGGGGCTATAAAAGTCCAACTTTAAAAGGGTTCATGATGGGACTGGAAAGAGGTTATGGCAGGATTAGGAAGCAGGGAACGGTTATGGTGGGATGATACATGATGGTGTATGAAATGATGCATGCTGGGTTTAAAGAAATACAAATAAGTATAAGAAAATAGTTGAAGATATAGGTTGAACATAACGGGTCAGGACATCTATGAAGAAATCGTTGTCCCTGCATATTCAACTTTGGCCTATCCGCAAGCCTAGGGAATGACTGAGCCCTCACTGATTTTGTTGAAGGGGTTCTTAGGCTCAACCCCCTCTAGACTTGAGGTCTTCAACATATTAAATATTATTTATTTTGATAGGTGCAATACTTAATGCAAGTCCTAATAGGGGTCAGGGTAGTCCACTTTTAGCTTTTCAATTTCTGATTTTTTTTATTTTTTTGCTTCCTCCAAGTGTCTGGGAATATGAAGCTGGCATGCCTTCTCCTATTCCTACATCCACTTGAGATAGGAGATTAGAACTTTATTTTGGCTTAGTCCCTTGCGAGGAGAGGGAAAAGTTGCCTTGATCTTTTGTCAAGAGACATAAGCCTTATTAAGGTAAAGATAACAGAAAACACATAAATATGCATAGAAGAAAACATACAAAACTAAAATTAAACAACAATGCAAAGGCAACTAGTCAATTAGAGAGTAAATTTTTAGGTGTTTTCAAAAAAATTTAATTTGTTTGGGTTTTGATGGTTTTATAATGTTTTTAGTATTTTTGCATTTTTATGATTTGTTGGTATTTTTGATATTTAATTTTTAAAAGTTTTTGATTTTATGAATTTGTTTGGTGTTTTTGAAATATTCGATTTTTTTTTGTTTTGTCCGGTGTGAATGAAACAACCATCTCATCCTTTGTCTTGCTTGTTGTAGGTGTCCCTCATCGTTACCCAAGAGTTAAGAGTAGGCATCATGTGTGAGAAAGTGCCTTGTTCAGAATCTTCTAACATTCCGCCTTCAATAGGCTATGGCGCTTCTTAGACCTAGTCAATCAACCCTGCCCACAAGATTAAAGAAGGAAGAGGATTGGTGGTAAGTCCTTAGTAGAATTCAAGGATGTCTAACTTGTTTTTCTACTAGTGCCCACGTTGCCTGTTGGGATTTGGCCTCCTCGGGTCCTTCCTTCTAACCCATTTTCTTTGATGGCCCACATTCAAACAGGTTTTCTTTTTTTCTTGATTTTGACCTGAGGGGTTTATTGCCCATCTTTTGGAGCCCTTTTTTTTTGTTTTTGTTGGTACATATTTAGACAGGTCCATTCTTTTGCTAACCTGAGGGATCATTACCCATCTTTTGGCACCTTTTCTTTTAAGAAGTCAGACCTTCGGAGGCATCCTCCTACTAAGGTAATGGGCACTTTTGATACTCCTCATTCTGATCCCTTTCATCCCTTCAGGACCGAAATAAGAAGAGAGTAGGATAGTTGGCCTTCTTTTGCCAAGTGTTGCCTAGCTTCTTTCTGACTTCCCATCATCGGATTCCGAAATCTAGGCATGTAGTGTGTGCAATATGGTGCCTATCCTTATTTCCCTAAGTGAAAAGTTGGGGCACCGAACAAGCAAGCAATAGATGTTAGTACCATCCTTCTTACCTTTGGGTTTTACAGATTTTTTTTGTAATTTTTGCTTTTTTTAGGAGAAATATTTTTTAAGGTATACACCATTCCAGGGATGAGTTAATTCTTCACCTTCTACATTAGTTAGCTTGTATGAATTACTAGGATAAACAGTTGAGACTACATATGAACCCTCCCAATTAGGTTGAAGTTTAGAGCGGGGACCGCCTGGCTTAACAAAAATTCTTTTAAGCACAACCTCACCGACTTCAAATTTTCTCTCTACCTCCCTCTTCGGATAAAAACTTTTAAATCTACTCTGGTAAGATCTAGCATGTTCGGTAACAGTTAGCCTCCTTTCATCCAAGAGTTCGAGTTGTGCGAGAAGGGAATTGCGGCATTCATCCATCGGGATGTCTCGATTTATCTGGACTCGGAGGGAAGGGATGAGTACTTTGTATGGGACTACAACCTCCATCCCAAATGCCAAGGCATAGGGGGTCTGACCTGTTGATGTCTGAACCAAAGTGTGGTAGGCCATAGAGCATCAAATAACTTATCTGGCCAGTCCATGAACTTGCTAGACTTACACGCTTTCTTGATGATTTTTATCAGAGTTTAATTGGTAGCTTCTGCTTGACCGTTGCCTTGAGGGTAATATGGAGATGAATGATGCAATTTAATGCAATACCTATTGCAAAGGTCACACAACTCTTGAGAGATGAATTGTGGCCCGTTGTCGGTGATGATGTCGCCTGGGATTCCAAACCTGGCAATGATGTTATGTTTGATGAAGGTGCAAACTGTTGATGCTTTGATCTCCACATATGCTTCCGCTTCTGCCCACTTGTTGAAGTACTCTGTTGCCGTTAGGATGAAAATTTTGGTTTTGTTTGTGGAGTTTGGGTCGCCAAGGGGTCTAATAACGTCAAAAGCCCACATAGCGAAAGGCCATGGGGCATGAATTGGGTGAAGGGAAGATGTAGGAGAGTGAATCTTGTCGGCGTGAAGTTGACATTGATGACAATGTTGGACAAAGATTGAGCAATCTTCTTCTAGAGTAGGCCAATAATATCCTCGCCTGATGATCTTCTTGACGAGAGCTTGAGCATTTACGTGGCCTCCACACACTCTGAAATGTGCTTCCTTAAGTATCAATTAAGCCTATTCTTCATCCATGCATCTTAATAAAATGCCAGCTAGGCTCCTTTTGTAAAGCACTCCTCCTAAGATGGTGTATCTTTGGAAGACCCTTCTAATAACTTTCTTCTCTTCAGTGGTTGATCCTGGTGGATATGTCTGATCCTGACAGTAATTCGTAATCTCATGATACCATGGTTTCTCACCTTCTTATAATTCCTCCAACTCGACCAAAGATACTTCTTCATTTTGCTCAATATATTCTATCCTTTCAAAATTCTCTTTAACCTTCAAGAATTGCGCATCTTCTACTATCGGAATGGTATGTCGGCGGACATAGATTATCCTAACCAGCCTGCCTAGCGGGATAGATAGTGAAGATGCTAGAGAAGCAAGAGCATCAATAAGAATGTTTTGAGCACGGGGAACGTGAATAAATTCGAGTTTGGAGAACAACTTGATATAATAGGTGGTGAGTTCTTGATATGGTCTGAGCTCATGATGATATGTGCGGTATTTGACAAGCACTTGGAGGAGAATCAACTGACTATCACTGATCATCCTTAGCTTGGTGGCACCATAGAAGTGAGCGGCCCCCAGTCCGGCCAGCAAGACTTCGTACTCAGCTATATTGTTTGTTGCTGGAAAATAGAGCTAAAAAGCCTGTGGAATGGTGACACCTTAGGGTGACAGAAAAATGATCCCTATCTCTCTACCCTGGAAGTTCAAAGCCCCATCAAAGTACAAAGTCCACAGGTTGGAAGATCGAATGGATATCAATTCTTCATCGGGGAACTCTGATTGGACAAGGTCAAAGATTGGGATCGGGTGGTGGGCCATATGTTTAGCAATTGCATAACCCTTGACTGTATTCTGTTGGACGTAGGTGATATCAAAATGAGAAAGAAAGCTTTGCCAGCATGCCAAACGATCAGTTAAGACAGATTTTTCAAGAATAAACTTGATGGGATTTATGCAAGCAATGAGATTAACCTCGTGTGCCAAAAAGTAATGCTTAAGCTTTTGAACTACCCAAACCAAGGCGGCATAGGTTTTTTTCCATGGTTGTATACTTCTGCTCACAAGGATCAAATATTTTTGACAAATAGTATGTAGCTCGCTCTTTTCCTTTGTCATTTAATTGTGTCCATACTACTCCAAGAGATTCTTCTAGAACCGAGATGTATAAGATTAAGAGTTTGCCTAGGACCAGAGGTTTGAGCACAGGTGGGCTTGACAAATACTTATTTAGACCATCAAATGCCTCCTGACATCTTGAATCCCATCTAAATTCAGCCTTCGCCTTGGTTAACTCATAGAAAGGTTTGTACTTTTGGGAGTGTTGTGAGATAAACCGGCGAACACATTGTAGCCTACCAATTAACCCTCTTAATTCGTTTAAGTTCCTAGATGGAGGCATATCAATGATTGCTTTGGCCTTGTTGGGATCAATCACAATGCCTTTTTTACTGACGATGAACCCAAGTAGCTTGCCTGATGATACTCCAAACACACATTTCTTGAGGTTTATCTTAAGCTTATATTCCCTGGCTCACTGCAAAACCCTTTTTAGCACCTCATAATGTTTATCTCAGGTCCGAGATTTAACCACTAGATCATCCACATAAACCTCCATAAATTTGTGCATCATATCATGAAATATTGCTACCATGGCCCTCTGATAAGTTGATCCAGCATTCTTCAATCCGAAGGGCATCGCAACGTAGCAATAAGCTCCCCAAGGTGTAGTGAATGTAGCTTTCTCTTGGTCTTCTTCTGCCAACCGGATCTGATTGTATCCTGAATATCCATCCATGAATGATAGGGTTTCATATCCAGCTATATTATGAACAAAAATATCACTATGAGGAAGGGGAAAATCATCTTTTGGACATGCTCGGTTTAAGTCCCTGAAGTCAATGCAAATTTGAACATTTCCGTCCTTTTTCATGACCAGGACTATATTTACCACCCACTGTGGATAAAGGACAACTCTAATGAATTTTTCTTGGTGCAACTTATCGACCTCTTCTTTCATTTTCAGTGCTATGTCTAGGTGGAATCACCTTAATTTATGTTTAACCGGGGTGGCTTCGGATTTCAAAGTCAATCGATGTTCTATCAATGAATTATCTAACCCTGGCATGTCTTCATATGTACAAAGCAAACGTGTCCTTGTATTCTCGTAGTACCCCTATTAGATTTTGCTCTTCCTAAGGGGTGAGGTTGGCACTGTTGAGGATATTCTTAGGATCTTCCGGTGTTCCGAGATTGAGTTCTTTGATTGGCTCATCTACCGTGGCTGATGGTTCTTCAAACCTCTTTAATTTGGATGCGTAGGCATCAGCCAAATCCACTTCTTCGTCCTCAATGTCAGGATCTTTTTTTGACACAACCTTGTAGACCCCTAGAGTTTGATTTGTGTTGTCCTTCTCCTCATATCAGATTCCATCCAACTGGATTGCATTTTCTAGATATTCTGGTTGCCTGGCACATTCTATGCTTTTTCAAGCCAACTGATGCATGTATCTTTCTGGAACTCTCCTACCTTTGATTTTTGTTCTATTGTTATTGAAAACTAAATCTAAAGAAGAAGAAGGTAAATAAAGGGAGGAAGAGGAAGTGGAGGGAGTGGAATTTATTGGAGCGGGTGGAGGTCAAAGAAGGTCAATAAAGGATCTAGTGGCTCCTTGGGTCGAATGCCCTTCCGGGGCAAGTTGAGATGCTTCCTTGATCAAAATTTGAGTTTCGAGGAGGACTTTTTTTGGAAGTGCTAAACATAAATATAAAATGGGCTTCAGGTGCCCGATTTAGGGTGAGATTGGTTACGAGAGCCAGAGTAGGCGGAGACATTGATAAAGAGGGGAAAACTTCGAGCAATGTTTGATAGAGGGGGCTTTCAGGCCCAATGTTGGCAGAAAGAGGTGATGGCCCAGTAGGTTGGATGATCATGGAAGAAGGTGGGCTCGTGGGCCCAAAAGGAGGATGTGGGCTCGAGGGCCTAGGTTTAGGAGATGGGCTTGAGGGCCCAAGAGTTGGAGAAAATAGGCACAGAGGCCCGGATTTAGTAGAGGGGTTTGATGGCCCAAGAGTAACAAGTGGGTATGTGGACCTATAAGTTGTTCTTGGGGGCCCAGAAATAGGGATCGGGCCAAGAAGCCTAGGGAGAGCATCACAGTTAGTTGGGGCATTGGCCCCAAAAGATGAGATAATGAGGGAAGGCCCTCGCGGAGTTGGTTAGACTTTTTCTTGAGTCAGTTTGATAATATGGCCCTTGGGTGAGTTAACAAGTGGTTCAGCTTAGAGCAGTTCTTTGCTTGACCCTTCTTCATTGGTGTAAAACAAAAGAGATATTTCAGGATACAAGTCATCTTCAGGGTCGTCAATTCTTCTTTTGTCTTGTTCCAGTTCTTGCTCTTCCTTGTTCTCGGCCAATTGAATGGTCTCTTTCTTGATGAAAAACTTTTGTAAGCATTCAAAAAAGTATTTGCTTTTTAGATTCTGACCATTGGCAGTCATTCTGTTATACCCAACCCTACTTTTTGGTTGTAACCTCATTAGATTGATTAGCTCAACTATGCCTTGCAGTTATTTGCCTAGTCATTGGCCCTCCTGGTATCCTAAACTCTTCATTATATGCCACCTAATAGTTTTATTTTTCTCTCCTTTCCTTCTCAACACTTTCCTGGGTTGCCTACTTACTTTTGGAAGATCTAGTATTGTCAAAATCGGCTCGTTTGGCAACCCGAGGGGTGGCGGTGGAGATAATGGATAGTCTAAGGGTATACTCGTCACTTTAATCACTTGTCCCTTGTAAGGGAATTTAAGACACTATTGATTGGTGGAGGTGACTGCCTCAGTGCTTCCAAATAGGGTCGTCCTAGAATAGCATTGTAAGTTGGATCCATCTGTAGTATATGAAAGTCGACAGTGACTATCCGAGGACCGAGCTTGACATCCAACGTAATCATGCCACTAGCGGGTTTCTTTGAATTATCATGTGCAGTCACTATTATTTGAGATGGCCAAACGTCCTCTTTAGAAATTTTACAAAGACAATGTTTCTGGTGTAGAACATTAATGGAGGCTTTGATATCGACCAAACATGACCTAATGCCAACTCCATTGATGTGGACTGTGAGGCATAAGGCACATTTCCTTATTTCTAGGTCAGCCAACTCTTCTTTTTTGAATGTAAGGGTCGGGTACTCACTTCTCGAGACTAGAACTGATGAGATCTTTTCTGGGGGGAGGCTCTCGTTCATCATCACCCATTGTAAGTATTGTTGGAGAACCTCTTGATGGACTATGGATCTTTTGATCAACTCTAAGATAGAGATATGTGCCGGGGTTTTATCAAGATGTTTCAACAAGTCATAGGATGTCCCAGGAAACGACTCTTCAATGTTTTCTTCTGCTTCTGGTGCCAACCCTGATTGACCGGCCTGGGGAAAGACCCTTTGGAACATGCACCCACTCCTGAGTATTGTGGCAAGTTAAGAAGCTATAGTTGGGGTGGTAGTGGCGGGTGGTGGGTTTGGTCGAATGATGAGAGCTATTGGGACAGGTGTAATGATGGTGGTTTGAGGCATGGTAGGGTACATAGGTTGTGAAGGTATAGTTGCACGGGGTGGGATGATGATGGATCCTAGTGGTGGTGTTGTTTGTGGTGGATCAATCAGGCGGATTAGGGTCCGTCCTAATTGGAGTTGTATGGCTGGTGGTCTTACAATGGGTCATGATGGTGCTCGGATGATGGGTGGCCAGTTGAGAGTAATGGGGTTGGTTGATGTAGCTCGGGATATAGAGTGGATGGTTTAGTTGATGTGCATGGTGGAGGTGGCTCCCTCAACTTGCCAATTCTGGCCCCGATCATGATACTCCTCAGAAGAGATCAAGATGAGATTAATGTGTTGATTCTCAGGTGCGGGTGCACGTGATGGTAAAAAATTTTGAATGATCCCCAGGCTGGGGTTCTGTTGTTGGTGTTGCTGAGCTGGTGCATGCTGTCATTGGTTTTTCACTGTTCTGATGTATTCCCCCATCTGGTCACAGTCAATACTGCCTTGCTCATTAAGGTTGTGGATGTAGTCTTTGAACTGAAAACAATTTTTCATGGTGTGTCTAGGATATCTGTGAAACAGATAATATGGCTCTATGTTGGCATTTTGTGGCCACTCCAACTTCTCCCTTGGCAATGCAATTTTCCCTACTGCCATGAGTGCATTAAAGATATCTATGAGAGAGTACGGCAAAGATGGATAATGGCTTATCTTAGGTCCTACCTTTCGGGGTTCGTAGGCCATGGGATGAGGTGCTTGGTTGTAGTTGGCCAGTTGTTGCCGCGGTGGTTGGGAAACTAGGGCTTGTATAGTTGGTTGTCGCGGTCATTAAAGGATTGGAGCTTGTTGCTGACGAGGTTGGAACTGAGGTTGAGGGTAAGGCTGAGGTTGACGAGGGTTTCTAAATGGTTGATTTTGTTGAGGGTTCCTGAACTGGTGTTGATAATTGCTAGGTGGGTTCCCTACAACGTTAAGGTTTTCGTTTGTCACTACGCCCTCAGTCATAGGGTCAATTGTGGTAAGAGTGGTTTTCTTGACAGCTCAGGGTCTGAGATCAAACAAGTTCATGATAGGCGAGTCCCTAAGATGTGTTTGAATGTACCATGCCCTCTCATAGAGCTCACTCATGGTGGTGGGGTGATGTAAAGCCAGTATATTCTTTAAGGCTAAAGTGACATTGGTGATGATCATCTGTACTTGCTCCGATTCTGAAATGGAATCAGTGAGTCTTTCTGCCATTAATCTCCAACTATCAGCATATTTGATAAAATCATCTTCATTTCTCATACTTTCAGCCATGAGGTCGGTTATGGAATACATTGGTCCGATCTTGTCTTGATATCTCTGCAAGAATTTAGCTTTGATAGTTTCAAAGTTATTCGTCTCCAAAGAGTCAAACGAGTAGAACCACTCTAAAGCTAAACCCTCTAATGATCTTCTGAAAAGAAAAGCAAGGGCCCTTGGGCCATTTTGCCACATTACTGACTCATAAAGAAAGTCCTTGATATGAATGAAAGGATTACCGGTCCCATTGTATTGACGGTATATCGGCATCTCAGAGGGAGGTAGATAAAAAGTAGGGAGGGAAGGAAGAGAAATTTCAAGGACTGCCTTGGTGTCGATCAAATGTCTAAGTTCTCTATATTGTTCATCCATTCGATTGATTTTGTTAATTATAGCTTGATCGACAGAGAGTTCCCTAAGAGGAGGAGGAGTGGGTGCTTGGTGCATCGGAATTAGGATTGGACGGGCCGAAGTGGCCAAATAAGAAGGATACATTGGGGGATGAACCAAAAGGTGAGTAGAGTTGAGATGATTAGAAGAATAAATTGTTGACCTAGAAGGAAATTGGGCTACGAGCCCAGTATAAGAATGGCTATGAGTGGGCACATTGGGTTGATGTGCTACCGACCAAGGGGTAGAGATGTGAAGACCACCTTCGGGAGGAATGTGTTCGGCGGGTGACTTTCCCTTGAGATGGGCTTTGATAGCCTGAAGTTAGGTGGGGTCGGTATAAGAGAATGACTCCCAAAGTGAAGTTGGATTGGGTTGAGAAGAAATTTAACTAGGTTCGGGAAGAATTTCGAGTTCATTGACGGCACATATAGCATCAAGGTAGAAATAAGACTGGTCATACTCCAACTACAACTGCTCGTCTCTTTAATCCGCCATTCCAATAACTCATCCTGACCTTAAATTCACAACAAGAAAAGAAGGTCGACAAATAAAAGCTCAAGGATTTCTCTTTTTTTTCTTTTTATTTTTGACCCTTTTTGTTTTGTTTTTTTTGACAAGCAAGTTATCAAGCAAATTAACCTCAAGCAAATTTTTGTTTTATTTTTTTAGGTGATTTTAGAATTTTTTTATTAAATTTTTACTTTTTGTTTGCAAACAAGTAATATCAAAGAGTTGAAATGATTAATGCAATTTTTTTGCTTCAACCTCAAATTAATGGCTTGTTAAGAGAAATATTGTCTACTCGAATAAATGGGTAGGACCCTATATTCTCACAACACCAAGCAATCTAAGGTTGCCACTCTTTTCACAACGATAGGTAATAGGTACTCCAGGTTTTGGAGTAAAAAGGTACAACCTGCCCGATCAACGAAGAGGGAATCCTTTACGTCTGGGGACTTACGAAGGCCTTGATAGAAGCTACTCAGTCCTTCCGAGAGGGAATCCCCAGAGGAGGAGTTGGCAACCACCAAGAGGGGTGTTTGGATGTGTAGGGCTTTGGGAGGAGAGAGCCTCCCTTCTCGAATGTCCTAAGGAGCCGAAACTCCAATGCAAGCTAAATGCGAGTGAAATGTCAAGGAATTAAGAAGCAAGCAAGAAGAAAATAAAAGAATTCAATGATTAATGGATGGTGTAGGAAGCAAGTGAACAAGACAATGATATGGAATCAAACTAAGATGGAAGAAAGTAATTAACCTTAACTAAAGATGCTTAGCAAGTTTACTAAAATGAAACTAGACTTGGAAGAAAATAAGCAAGCATATTCAACAGGGCATGAAATAGGATGATCTCTAAGATACTAAGTTGAAATAAGATGATAAACAAAGCTAAACATTAGATTGCCATGCTTCTTTTTTTTAAAAGGATAAACGAAGAGCAAGCTTGAAGAAAAGTAGATGATACTTCAAAGAAACTAGTAAGCAACATAAGTAACAATGCAAAGAAATGGAAATGACTCACATGGAAATGAAAATAATCATGCTTTCAAATGGACATTCTTAGGAAAGAAAATAGGATCTCACTGAAGTAAAGTTGATCCCACCGTGGTCACCAAAAGGTGTAAACACCCAAAACGGATCCGAATCTCCTTTTCCAGCCCTTATGCTTTCTTTGGAGGACTTAGTGGATGAGATGTTAGTGTTTTTGGTCGCCAGGAGCCAAAGACTCCAAAATATATAAGAATAAAAAGAAATAAAAATGACCATTGTACCTTTGAAAATGGGAGATTGTTGGGTTCCAACTTCTCCTCTCGGCCGGCCGAAAGAAGAGAGCTTAGTGATTCCTTCATCTTCGATCCGGTTGAAGCTCCACCTTAGTCGGATTTACCTAAAAATATCCATAAGAAAACATAGAAACAAATGAAAGGTTAATTAGTTCTAATGAAAATGTAGTATCGTGCTCAAATTTGAATTCAAATATGCAAAAGGAAAGAGACTAACCGGATTGAAACTAAATCCCAACCCCTATTTAAAAGGTTTAAAGATGCATGAAAATGCAAATGAGTGGCTTAATGTATGCTAAATGACATATTAATGAAAGTTAAAATGAAAGGGGGAGCAAAGGATCAAGCGGGAGGGTAAAAGAAACTCAAAATTTGAAAAACGCGGTCTGCCCCTGCTAGTGCCCCGTATATGGGGCACCTGCTTCAGGTGCCCCGTTAATGGGGCACATTGACCAAGGTCAAAGAGCTTCCCTGATGAGGCACTAGGGACTGGTTCCGGCATATTTTCTTCCCTTCTCCACGGCGTCGCCCCGAAGTGTAGGATGACCTCCAAGATGAAAGGACTTCCCTAAGCAGCCAATACTCAAGTGAAGCTAATGAGGGAGTGGTTTGGCACTAGATGTGAGAGAAATGAAGTGTAGAGGCCCTCAAAGTTAGAGAAAAACCATATTTCTGAAGAATAAAATTGTGAGTTTTTGAATTTTTGAGAGAAGATTTCGGGATGGTTTAAGGGCTTGGAGAGAGGTCGTGAGGCTTTGAGAATGTAGTGGTGAATAAGAAAGAGTGAGAGACAGACTTGGAACCTCGTAAACCACCAGATGGGGGTCTTTCTATAGCCCAAAAGATGGTAACTTTATTCTACTAGACTATCCCTTCAAAAAACAACTATGGTTTTTTTGGGTTTTGGGAGAGGGTTTTGGGACAGTTTGAGAGCTTGGGGAGGGCTTTTAAGGCCTTGTTAGTGTTGTGGTGGATGAGAGAGTTTGGGGAACGCCCTTGGTGTGTCCTAAACCCTCCAAATGGGGGTCCTTTTATAGTAAGAAGAGGGCAACTTTATTTGTAGAATTGTCCCATCAATCTGTCCAGTCAGTCAGACCCAGTGCAGGTGCTCCACCAGTGGGGCACCTGGCACCCTATTAACATGGTGCCCATTGCCTTGTTTATAGAGCACTTTGACTTGGTCAAAGCACCCCGTTAAGGGGGCACTAGGCCCAGTTTGGCCGAAATAAGTAGGAAAGTTCTGATTTTCCAAAAAACTTGGTTCCCTTGAAAGAATACTCAAATATACTTCATGAAAATAAGAATTTAGGCTCTCCAACTATACCAAAATTGCATGTCTACATCTACCACCTCAAGTGTTTCCAACTTAGGGTGCCCCATGATAGTTTTATAAGTAGGGTTCATCTCTAGTACATGAAAATATATTATGATAATTTTTGGGCCCTAATTCAACATCGAGAATAATGTTGTTGTGTACAGGCCTCTTCATATTGTCAAATGCAGACACAGCGATATTGGAAAGTTTGATTTCATCTTATGAAATGTCACACATGTTCAAAATTTTTTGCATCATGATTTTTAGGTATGTACCAATATCCATTAAACAAGTTCTAATTGCAACTCCCCTGATGTTGATAGTCAGGCACAGGGCACATTTTCTTAATTCTAGAGTTGTTAATTCTTTATTAGTGAATGTAAGAGTAGGATGCTCTCTCCTTTGTGCTAGAAAAGTTGTGATTGTTTCTGGTGGGAGGCTCTCTTGACCATGACCCGCTGTAGGTACTAGTGTAGGACATCTTGGTGTACCTTTGACGCCTTGATTAGTTGAAGGATGGAGATTCTGGCTGGGGTTTTGTCTAGGTGTTTTAACAACCCGTATGACATTTCCAAAGTTGGCTCTTCAACTGGATCTTCGTCCATCTCTTGTGGCACTTGTACAACTTGTGTGGCATTGGACTAGGGAAATAGGCATTAAAACAAATGCTCACTCCGTAGAATTGTGGAAAGTTGAAGGGTAGAGTGATAGAGTGGATGTATGGTTGTATATGGTCATAAAAAGATAGTGGTTGATGTTGTATGCAATGGATTAGGCCGAATGAGGGTTGGTGGTGAAGGGTTAGTGATGATAGATTGTGGGGATGAGCTTCCTTGTGGTGTGATGATTATGGGGGGCAAGGGTGTAAGAGGGTGTGGGGCTAGTTGGATGATGGGACCCAGTGGAGGCATAGGTGGGTGAATGAGGAGATGTTTGGCGCCTTATATAGGTGGGAGATTGGAAGTGGTTGGTGTAGCTAGATATATGGTGAGGATGATTCTATTGTTGGCAAAGTGAGGGTGGTTTACTTGAATTGTAGTGGCGAGGTTTTCAACTTGCCAATCTTGCCCTCGATTTTGAACATCTTCTAGAGAGGCTAAAATGTAGTTGACTAGGCAATTGTCATTCATGAGAGTGGGTGTATGTACTAGTAGAGGGTTTTGCACTATCCCTAGGCTAGGGTTTTTATGTTGTTGCTATTGTTGTTGTGGGTGCAGCTTGAGTGATCAAATGTACTCTCCCATTTGTGCCCAGTCTATACTATCTTGATCCTGGAGGTCATAGATGTAGTATTTAAAGTGAAAACAATTGTCCATATATGACATGGGTATCTATGGTACATGCAGTATTTATTAGTGTTCATTGTGCCTATCCATATCAGCTTTTCTCTTGGGAGCACTATCGATTAAGCTATCATCAAGGTGTTGAAGCTGTCGATAAAAGAGTAGGGTAAAGGTGGGTAATGGTCTCTTCTTGGCCCTACTTTCTTTTAAACATAGGCAGGAAGAGGTGGTGATTGGTTGTAGTTCAATTGTCAAAGTTGTTGGACTTGCTAAGGGTTTGCTTGAAAGAGACGGGGTTGGTTTTGGTTATGTTGAATTTGGGGTTGAGAGGTTGGAGATAAACCTAAGGCCTTTGGAATTTCTAGGGTTGTTGAGGTTGAGGCTGGAAATTTTGTGTATTGCGGTTTGGTTGGGGGTTCCTATATTGAGGTGGGCGATTATAGGTTGGGACCCCTAACAAACTCACATTTTCATTGTTTACTATTCTCTTAGTGACCTGGCCCGTGGTGGTGTAGGTGGCTTCCTTGGTAGCTCAAGGCCTTGGGTCATAGAGATTTAGGGTGTGTCTTTTAGTTGGGTATAGGTATACTGTGCCCTTTTATACAGCTTAGCAATGGTGCCAAGATGGTGAATGACAAGAATATTTTTTTAAAGTAAGCATGGCATTGGCAACGAGCATTTTTTCTTGCTCAGCTTCTAACACTAGTTCTACTAACTTTTTTGCCATGTCCCTCCATCTATCAACATATCTCACAAAGTCATCTTCATTTTTCATTATTTTAGCTCAAAGGTCAATAATAGAATAACTTGGGCCTACTCTGTCTTTGTATCTCTACAAAAATTTAAATTTGATTACATTAAAATTATCAACCTCCTATGAGTCAAGTGAATAGAACCATTCTATGGTGGGCCCCTCTATATATCTTCTAAAAGGATAAGCTAAGGCCTAGCAATCATCCTCATCTTGCTAAAATGCTGATTCATAAAAGAAATTCTTGACATGAATGCAAGGATTTTCTGTACCGTTGTTGTAGTGGTACACTAACAATTTGGGTAAGGGAAGATGAAAAATTAAAAGGGCAAGAAAAGAGATTTTCGAAGCTGCCTAGTTGTTGATTCATGTGGCAGAGATCTTTGCATTACTCTTTGAGTTCATTAAATGCTACTAGGTCAACAGTCGATTCCTAGGCAATTTGAGGAGGAGGGGATAAGTTGGTTCTTGGTGCATGCTATTTAATAGGTTGAGGCAGTTGGAGAAGGATGGTGTATAGAAGGGTACACCAATGGAGGAGGTGGATGATTGAAAGAATAAAGTGGAGGCCTAGAAGAACAACCAATGTTGGGGTCTGGGTGGTTGAGGTTTGCTACTTAGAAGAAAGGATTAGGGGCCACATGCCCAGTATGAGAATGACCATGTGGTGCCACATCAGGTTGGCAGGCCATGGATTGGAGAGTTGAAATATGAGGGCCACCTTCAAGGGAAGGGTAGTCAATGGGAGATTTTCCCTAAGAGCGATTTAGAGAGCTTGAAGAAGTTGATCGGTGTTGGATTGAGATAAAGCCTCTTGTAAGATAAGAGGATTGAGGATAGGAGAAATTGGGAGAGCTACACATAGAACCTTTGGATCATTGACAACATAACATGGTCTGGTATGGCCTCAAAGTAATTTGGTCGGACTTCTTGTCGGTCATAATAAGCTTCATAATTTTTGGCTTCATAGTAATCTGCCATGATGACACTTCTAAACCTAAGTGACATGGGCTAAAAAAGAAAACTGGTAAAGGAAATAAAGTTTTTTATCTTTTTTTCCATGTTTTTAGTTTGGGATTTTTGTTTTGACAAACATGTATTAACTAAATCAAAGAATTCTTTTAATTTTTTTAGAGTTTGTTCTTAAGGGTTATCTCTTTTTTTATTGTTGTGAACAAAGAAATATTATCTCAAGCAACAATTTCTTTCTCTTATTCTTTGACTTTTAGATTTTTTAAAATACTTTCCTCTTTTTTTGTTGGATTTTCACTTTTTAAGCACAACAAGTGAAAAGTAGAGACTTGGAATGATTAACAGAAATTTTTTTGTTTCATCCTCAAATTAGTGGGTTTTAATAAAATATTGTCTACTTCACAATGGGTTGGATCCTATGCTCACAATATGCCGAGCAAATATAAGGTTAACACTTTTTTATATTGATAGGTAATAGGTTTTCTAGATTTTGGGATAAGTTGTACAACTAGCCCAATTAGTGAAGAATGAGTCATTTACATCTAGGGACTTATGGAAGTCTTGGTCGAAACTACTTAGACATTTTGAGAAAGAATTCCTTAATGTGGAGTTTATAACCACCAAGAGGAGTGTTTGGATGTGAGTGGCTTTGAGAAGAGAATGAGCCCCCTTATCGGATGATCTGCAAAGCCAGACACGTCGATACCCCCAATGCAAAGTAATGCAAGATAATGAGCAAGGATCAAGAAGCAAACAAAACTAATTTATGCAATACAACAATATAAGGCAATAATGATGATGATGATGATGATGATGATGATGATGATGATGATGATGATGATGATAACATAAAAACACTCAAATCATAGAAACAAGCAAGGTAGAAGCATGCATTATCATGGAATAAGCAAAGAGTAAAGAGAACAATGCAGTTAAAACAAATAAAGTGCAAGCTCGAACATAAAATAAAGAAACAAAATGGGTTTTGGAATCCCAAGCACCCTATAAATGAGGTGCTAGGCATCATGTAGATGAGGTGCTAGGAGGATAGAAAAGGATACTTGAAAGAAGAGAGCTAAAAACAAGGCCTTATGGAGGCCAGAATAAAGTGCAATCGAAGTGACTAACGTAAAGGAAGCTGTAGATGGGTAAAAGCAAGTGCAAAACTAAATTAATGTCTTGGGAGAAGTGAGATAAATGGTTTTGAAAGAAAGATAGTGCTTGAAGTAAATAATGTAAATCAATGAAAATGCCCTATAAGGATCAAAAGGAAAAAGTGCTTTAAGAAAGGACTAGAATAAAGTGCACTCAGACAACGAAGCTTTAATGAAAGGAAATGGGCTTACATGGGAGCCAGTTAAAAGGTGAGCTTGTGTAAATCAAGAGGTGGGGCCTCGTTAAGAGGGAACTTGGTGCCCTATTGGTGCAATGCAATCCAAAATAGAAACAAAAAAAATTTAAAGAAATGGTGCTAAAATTTAATGGAGAGATGGCAAGCAAAACGTGCAATGATGAGTAAAGACAATGAAACTAAAGAAGAAAAGGATTGTGAGAAAATATCTTAATTGGACATAAAAGGGGGGACAATGAAGAGCTACTCAAGCACAAGTGGTCCCTATGAGGAATTGTCATATAAAATTTGGTGTTGTAAAAGTGATGATTCCTATAGGTTCATGTTGATCTTGTTTCAATTGGAACTAAATAACAAAAATCAAAAATTGATCTCTACAAGTTTGAATATACCTAATAGGGATTCATCTAATCCCATGGATAGAAAGAAGAAGAACTTCTTAAGCCCTTCAAATGGTTCAAACATCCGATCACTAGTAGTATCCACATGAACTTCATCCAAAGCAGTTCTCCCTTCTCACCGGGCTCGAGAACTCTTCCCGAACATAGCTCCTCAACCATATATGCCTTCAAGAGGGAGGAAGAGGTATGGAGAATGCTAAGGATGTGGTTCTCACCCTTGGCTTGATAAGATTTGGTTGAAGTTATTACTATTTATAGAGAATTTAGAATTTTTTTATAAAAACTCAAAATCTCTAGAAATTATGCCCTTGCTCTCGTACTTATAGATAAGTTATTATGTGTGTGACCCACTAGGTCCAATAACCTATTTATATGAGGCCTAATTAAAATAGATAGTTTTTATTTAATTAAATTAAAGATATTATCCGATAATAGATTAATTGTGCTACCGATCATGAAGGGTACAAGCTACATCACATGTTCTCAAATGGTTATAGGGATAATCTAATCTCCATTGAGCATTTCCATCATCATTTATCACATGGATATAAATTCTTGTCCATTCAATATCCTAGTTAGAAAGAAGTATGACATCGACTGTCAACTCCTTGATATATCGACTCTATAGGATCCTATACCTAGAATCAGATCAATTGAAAAACACATTTTTAAAAATATTCTCTTTACCCTAAATAGAAATTTAGAGTACTATCTCATAGGACATTCACTCTCACTTACCAGAATGAATAATCCTTGTTGTCCACGCAATTGCCTCTACCAGGTTTCTCTTGTATAATCTATCGCTATACTAGACCATCTATACGGTAATCCATAAGTCAATGGTCATAGAAAAAGTTCTGCCCAACAAGACATTTTTGACAACTTAGGCCAAAGATCTAATAATTCAACCATGATGATAGAAAATCCTGACAATTCGTTAAGATACCATTTAGGGTTTTTGATTCAGTCAATTCGTTAAACTCATTCGACTAATGAGCACCTGTATGTGTATCTCAGTATCTCCATACTAATGATCAATGAGATCAGTCATCCTCATCATTTGAGAAGACATCACATACACTATTCTATTCGGATCATTGATGGCCTATCTCAAGGATCCTATCACTAGGAACATTTTGATCACATACCTCTAGATGATCAATCATCATTGTATGTGGTCAAAGACTTTACCATGATGTACGCATCTAATAAGAGCCAGTAATGAAGATGTACCTAATTAATTGAATGAGATATTTATAGAAATGTTGATTCATATCATATATGATTGGCTTGTAAAGCATATATATTTATATCAGTCCCACCATAGTAGCCAAATATTTTGAGCATGAATTCTAAGGAGTTATGATTAGTGCATGAATGGAAGTTAGCTCTTTCCTTCACTCCTCTTTTCTTCCACACTCACTTTGATCCCTAGACTTTTGGCCCTTGGTATCACTTGGATTTTAAAGAACCGGTTTGAGTTGTGTGGAAGGAGTGAGTGAAAGGAGAGAATAAAATAAATGAAAATAAAGAAGATTAGGAGAAATGCGACAGTGTAGAAACCATAAAGTATGTGGTGTGTTTGTGGTCGCCAGAAGATGTGGACTTCAAATTCTAATAAAAGTAAAAATATTTACCAATGTACCTTGATGGAAAGATTACTTGTGGGTTACAACTTCTTTCTCTTTGGCCAGTCAAGGAGAACGAGCTTTGAGTAGCTTTTGTGTTCCCAAGTTGGTTGAGATGAGTGGAGTCTTGTTTGCCGGTTGTCGCTAGGATGACAAATTAAAACAAATAAACAAATGAAAGCAACATCAAGACTATGGATGAAGCATAGTATTCAATTGGTAAAGGCATAAAAAGTGACAAAAGGGGAGCAACTACTTGGATTGGGACTAACTCCCAACCCCTTTTATAAGAAAGAAATACTATCTAGATTTCCTAGTTAACATAAAATGATGCTACATGCATGAATGTGTGGAAATAATATAGAAGGAGAATGAAAGGGGAGAGGATGGTAGTTCTAGCCACCTGGCACACTATATAGGGGCACTTGGTGCCCTGTTGATGGGGAGCTAGGGGTTCAAAAGTTGGTGCCAGTCCTGGTCACCTCCTTACTTGACTCCAGGTACCTTGAAGAGCTTCGGGGAGGCTGAAGGACTCCTTTAGATTTTAGGCATCCCTAGGGTCATAGATGTGGTAGAGTGATTGAAGGTTGGTGAACATAGTGATTGGAAAAGGGATTGTAAGGAAATGGTCTCTTGATGTAAGTGGAAGTCATTTTTGGAGAGTTTTGAGGGTGTGTGGGAGTATGAGAAAGTGTGAATTGCTTTAGGATGTATTGTGTGTTGAGTGAGCATATTTTTCAACCTTAGGAAGTGTTGAAAGTGTCTCTTTTTATAATCAAAAGAAGGGGTAAATCAAAAAAACTAAAAAGCGACCGAATAGGCAAAGTACCCTATATAGGGAATGCTAGGTGCCCTATAAATGGGGTGCTAGGCACCCTATAAATGGGTTTCTTTCCACCTTGATTCGTTGCACCATGAGGGAAAATTGCTCTGTCGGGGCAAAAAAAGGTGTCCAAACCAAGCATCCCCCTAAGGGCATTTTGACTAATGTTGCACAATTAATGCCAGGACACATGCCTCTAACATGTGCAATCCAAAAGTAATATGGCATTCGGGTCAAGTCAACTGCCAGGCTCCCTATCTATGGAGTGCTTGGCACCCTATTTACAAGGTGCTAAGTGCCCTATTGAAAGGGAACCAAGCACCCTATATATGGAACGCAAGCCTTTGAAAGCTATTGTCTTGATCAGTTGCTTGTTGATCGGTGCAAAAATTAAATATTATCTATGAAAACATGAGTTTTGATGATCCACAAGATAGGACAAATTGCGTGTCTACAACTATAAGATAAGCAAAGAAGGAAAAAGAATTGTGTCAAGCACTTGTCTACATAGATGACAAGAAAGTACAATCATTACAAGAAAAAGATATAAAAGATGAGAAATGTTCCCTAAGTGAAGGCTCCTCCATAGATCTCCCAATGAAAGTTTGAAACCAGTCTTCGACAGAAACATCTAACTACCTAGCCTATTTTGGTTAAAAATGTATTTGAGATGTACTAAAAACAGTATTAACAAGTCCTCCATACCTTCAAAGTATGCACAACTATAGTTAAATCATGATAATACACTAGATTGAGCCTCTCATACTCCTTAAAAAGATTTAATACATATTTCAAGGCTATTGAGTAATAGAAATTCTACATTTTACATAATTTGAGATCAACAATGCTTGAAAATTTTAAGTTTATTAATATATATTGATTTTTCTATATACTATCTATCAACAATACCCTAGCAAGTAGGTGTCTCCACCAATTAACCTCAATTAACCAACATGTTGACAAGTATTTTATATAAATCCAAGAACAATTCTTATTTACATCACAACATATCTCTTACGTTGTTCAAAGTTCTTGTATAATTCCATTAATCTTAAGGTGTCAATGCATATATATATGGATCTTTAATTGATCACCAAACTCTTAGCAACATTATCATCCGGTTCTTCACCTTAAAGCTAAGAACCTTTACATTCTCCATTCACTCATACCAAATTGAGCAAAAGTGTCTACCCTATAGGGCCTTAATAGTCTAAAGAAAAATGATTTCATTAATCTATATGTATACTTGCCTAACCTAAGGAGGATCATCTTCTAAAGTGACCTCCATAGACCACTAGTCTAAACCAATCTTTTTTATGTATCTTGAGAGACATGGGTCCTATTCAAGAATCCTTTTGTATATGTTATACTCTCTTAGACATATAAAAGTTCATAACTTCCTTACCTCACAACATCAATAGAAATTAAGAAAAAATGAACTATGATATAAAGTTATGCATTCTTCCAAATAATCTTAACAAAATCAAGTCTTGTAACTCCTAATCATTTATATAATCTATGGTTTAGTCACATTTCTTTAGAACTTAATTTATATTTAAATACCAATATTTTAAATTTCTCATCTTAATCATATCCTTAGTATATATCATGATTCAAATAAAATATTACTAGTTTTATAATATTCCTATTAATGAATATGTTAAGAGATTAAATCAATGGACTACCAACAACACTAGTTAACCATTTTTTATAGGTTGAGTTAAAAGAACCATGAAGTTAAGCGTGCTCTAGGAGTAGGTCAAGGATCGGTGACCTCCTAGAAAGATTTCTAATTAGCACAAGTTGTTGGGCTAATCAACTGATTTAATCACTACTACAGTAACACATGTCCCAACCAGAAGGTCCACTATGACTCACTTGGGTGTGTGATATGTGATGTTTATGTGGTATTGACAAGGATGTCAAGTCTTTCAAAGAGTAAATTGTAATATCGATTTGTTAATATATTAAGAGATTAAATCAGTGGACTAGCAACAACATCAGTTAACCATTTTTCTGAGGTTGAGTTGAAAGAACTCTGAAATTAAGTGTGCTCTATTGGGAGTAGGAGGATGGGTGACCTCTTGGGACAATTCTTAATTAGCACAGGTTGTCGTTCAGGTAGACATCCCGAATGCATCTAATATAATTAAATTTAATGTTTAAAATCACTATTGACTTGTAGGAGTTGATCAAAATGTATCGATTTGATATTAAACATGGTGATTTCTTTAGTTGTTTATCTTGTTGAAACTAGTAGATGCATACAACTCAGCTAATGGCTTTGGTAGTTTAATTATTCTTATTGTGTCATAGTTGTGAGTGTCATATGTTGTGTAACCTTTGATGTATTTAGAAATATAGTTAGAAGTGTAGTTTATAGATTACATGCCTAGTTTGATTGGTCTATTTAATATTTATAATGCTACATGTTAACCAAATTAGATGGACTTTAGATAATTTATTAAATCTAATTTTTTCTTGTAATTCCATCATTAATTCAGATTGTGGTTATCCTAGGCATTTAAGTTGGAAGTCGACATATCATGTACATGTATGTTTAGAACAACATTTGTTTAAACATCATAGAACATCATCATGGTTATGATGTCATGAATGCGTTCATATTTGTTAGATGGTTAAATGTATTAGTAGTGTATATGTTCATTTGATTGTCATAATTTGCATTAATATCATCATGGCATGGTATGAGTTGGTGTTAATGCATAAGTCATTAATTGAATAAAAGACTAAGCTACACCAAACTATTTAGTTGTGTTCATGGGCAACAAAAATTTGAACAGTTTAGTGCATCCTTCAATCCCAGATACCATAGTTTGTCTTAAGTGCCACCTCTACTTAGGTGCACTATGAGATTCAGTTTAGGTATACGGTACTTATATATGTTAGATTTGGTGCAAGCTAATTGAGATCACAAGACGATGTATTCCTTGCAAATGAGAAAAGACGTGAAATTTTATCAAATGATAGGTGCATTGATTGCATGGTATTGTTGATAGAGATCTTGTGGTGTGTATTAGTTGTCCTAACCAGGTTATGTTGCATTGTATGAATGACAGGCTTCACTTGTAGTGAATTGTTTCATATGGTTCATTTGGTGAATGTGCATGTGTGGGTTATCCCTATTGGTCTTATTTATTTTTATATGCATATAGGTGTTGGTTGGTTGGTTCATAGGTGCTCGTTGGTGTGTATGTAGGTGTTGGTTAGTTGTTTAAAATATGTGAAAATGTCAGATGTTTATTATATTGTTTTGCTCTATACTTATATACAATATGTGTAGGTTTGGGTATTTATTTATCTACCATTTTAGGGCCTTTTGGCTATCCGATCGAGTGGATGATGGGATGTCTACAAAGAATCATCTTATACAATTTGATACAATGGAAACAATAATTCTTATAGGTTCATGTTGATCTTGTCTCAATCGAAATAAAATGACAAAAATCAAACACCAATTAAAATGGGTTCAAATATACCTACTAGAGATTCATATAATCCCATTGAGAGAAAGATGAATAACTTATAAAGCTCTTTAAAGTGCTCAAGTACCAGTCTCTAGCGGTATTCAGTCTCTAGTGGTATGCACATGAATTTCATCTATAGACAGGTTTTCCCTTGCACCAGACTCAAGAACTCTTCCCAAATGAAGATCCACCACATTGAGGAGGTCATCCAGAGAAAATAAGAAAGAGAGAGAAGGATGAGGATATGGCTCTCACCTTTGACTTGATAAGGTTTGACTGGAACCACCACTATTTATAGAAAAATTTGAGTTTTTCATAAAAAACCCAAAATTTTCATAAATTATGCTATTGTCCCTATATTTATGGATAAGTCACTATGTGTGTGAGCTACTAGGAACAATATCCTATTTGATTGAGGCCTACTTAAAATAGAATAATTCTATTAAATTAAACTAAATTTGTTATCCGATAACAGATTTAACAGCCTACTGATCATGAAAGGTACAAATCACATCCCATGATTATAACTAACTATGAGGATAATGTTATCTTTACTGAACATTTCTATTATCAATTACCACATGGATATAAACCAACTTCTATTCAATGTCCTAGTTAGATAGGAGTATGAAATCAACTATCAGCTCCTTAGGTTACCAACTTTACAGTATCTTGTATTTACAAGCGAATCAATTAAAAAATATTTTTTAAAAATTATCTCTGTTGTTCTGGCTAGGGATTTAGAGTACTATCCCATAGGACATTCACTCACTTATTTAGAGTGGTCCATCCCTTGTTCTCTGCTTAATTGTCTCTACTAGGTTTCTCTTGAACCCAATCTATAATTGTACTGGGCCATCTAATTAGTGATCCATAAGTTAATAGTCAAAGCATAAGATTTACCAACAAGGCATCTTTAGTGACTCAGGTCAAAAGTCTAACCATGCAACCATGATGATAGAAAACTCTAATTGATAGTTTAGTAAGATAACATTCAAAGTTTCTAATTTGGTTAGTTTAGTGAACTCATTTCACTAATGAGCATCTGCATGTATATCTCAGTGTCTCCACACTAATGACCAATGAGATCATTCATATGTCACCCTCATCACATGAGAAGATATCACATGCACTATTCTATTAAAATCCTTGATGTCCCATCTCAAGGGTACTATGATCATGAACATTTTGATCACATACCTTTAATTAATGAATCTCATTATCATGATCTCATCATGTTTCAATTATCATTTCATGTGACCAAGGACTTCATTATAATGTACACATCTAATAAAAGTTAGTAATGAAGATTTTTCTGATTAATTGAATGAGATACTTCTTGAAATGTCGAATCATATCGCATGTGATTGGTTTGTAGGACATACATTTTTATCAATATCTACCAACTCATTATGACTCACTCTAATCATTTAACATTTTCAAGTAATCAGGATTAGCGTAGTAGAAGCATGATGGGTTGGACTTCAAAAAGTTAATAGAATAATCAATATGCATTTTCAGTCTAGTATATGAATTGCTTAGATTGTATCATTGTATGATATTTTTGGTAAAATCATTAGAATTGTGAGCTAGGACCTAATATAGTCCTCTCTTTCTCCAAAATGATGTATTTGAGGGGTTATTTCCTCGATTACTTATCAAACTTTTCTGCTACATGTATATCTAGTCTGGGTCATGACAAAAAATTAGTGGACTACCAACAACATTAGTTAACCATTTGTTGGAGGTTGAGTTGAAAGCATTCCAAAGCTAAGCATGCTCTGTTGGGAGTAGGCCAAGGATTGATGACCTCCTAAAAAGATTTCTAATTAACACAGGTTGTTGGGCTAGTCTGTTGATTTAATTGCTACATATTCATAAATCAGGATTTTACAGGTTTATGCATTACAACTTCACGTACAAAGTGCTCTTAACATTTCTCTAGTGAGACATGTATTTATATCTACCATAAAGTGGGATTACACTTCAATATGATACCCCCCACCACAAGCATAATGTAAAACTATAATTTATATGGTGACAACCGATGTAGCAAGTGCACTAGAGGATAATTCCTTGTTCACACATACTTACATACAACACACATTTAGAGATTGGACAGATGAAGAAATTTCTCGCTGAGTTACGTACTTACTTAAAAAAGAGTAAACCCCACATAAGATCTATCCTTACTTTTTCATAAACATACATGATATATGACTTGAATCAATAGTCATACTCCAATTTGTCATGACCTATCCACCTTAATTTTTGTCATTATAATTTAAACCCATTACACAATTAAAACTAATATTTTCACAGTTACGTACTTACTTAAAAAAGAGTAAACCCCACATAAGATCTATCCTTACTTTTTCATAAACATACATGATATATGACTTGAATCAATAGTCATACTCCAATTTGTCATAACCTATCCACCTTAATTTTTGTCATTATAATTAAAACCCATTACACAATTAAAACTAATATTTTCACATTGTCCTATGCATATGCTTAAATAATCTTTGAAAATAAAATTTCAACCAAATATTTAGTTTTCGCTTCTATGCATAAACTTATCCACTAAATTAGATCATCTAAATATATATATATGCATACTCATAACTCTAAAATTTGAAATAATAATTCCATTGTAATCGCTTGAAAATATATATTAATAAAAATATATAGGTATCATCTCCCTTTACACCGACTATAAATCCTTTGATGTCAAGAGTCCTTGCATAAGACTTCCAATACCGAAGAGGTCAAATCAAAGTTCATATTTAACCCCCCCCCCCCCTAAACCATCATTGTTTAGAGAGTAGATCGCCATAGATGCCCCGAGGAGGGAACCTCGTTTCCAATCAGCAAAGTCCCGATTGCATTAACTGCAGGTCGATCGAGGCTAGGGTGAAATTGGGATGTCGTGGTTAGTATTTAAAAAATAAAATAATTAATTTATATGATTAAATTGATTTATTAAATAATTAAAAGAAATAAGTGAGAGAAAAAGAATAGGAGAGAGAGAAAATGTGTGAGAGAGAGAAGAGAGAGAGCGAGAGAGTGAGATAGAAGGGAGAGAGAGTGTGCGAGAAAGAGTGAGAGAGAGAGAGAGAGTGAGTGAGGAAGAGAGAAAGCGAGAGGGCGTGAGAGAGAGGCGCAAAGTACCGCGCCTGGATGGGGGGGGGGCATGTTGGATGCCACGAGCAAGACGGGGGAGAGAGAGGGGGCGGGGGTCGTGGCGACCTCAAAGGCGAGGAAACACCGCACAGGTGGCTTGAAAACCAGGGGAAGAGAGAGAGAGAGAGGGGATGACGAGGTGGAAAGGGAGACGGCAAACCCTGACGACGGCAACGTCAACGACGAGGCCGGAGAGGAAAAGAAGAAGAGGAGGGAGGCCAGACCATGAGGGGGCCGACGGCGGCAAAAAGGAAACGGCGACAACGAGGGTCGCGTTGGCAGAGGACAACGACGGCAAGGCCGACAAGGAGAGGATGAGGAAGAGAGGGCGATGACGATGGTGGCAGAGGGAGACGACGATAGGGACTCGGGTGAGGGGACGGCAACGACGATGAGACGGACTGAGGAAGGGGTGCTCGCGCAAATTCGAGAAGATGGTCGACGCGACAAGGTGTCGAAGGATCCTTTGCGAGGGCCACGAAAGGTGAGAGACGCTCCTCTGCTTTAGAAGAGAGACGCTTGCCGGGGTGAGAGACGGTCCGCTGCGAGATTGATCGACGCTCCTCGTAGATCAACTTATAAAATCTCGGATCCTTCGCAAGGGCCACGAGGGCGAGAGACGTGGAGGGCATGATCCTGGACAACAAATGGAATAGATACATAGGACGAAAGAAAAAAGATCGCCACTTTTATATGATTTTGGAGATAATTTGAATTAAGTTAATTTAAGTTAAACTCATTTTTATTTGTAAATCAAACAAGAAATTTGGGATAAACCAAATTTGTCTTGGGTTATCCTCAAATCAAACAGGGCCTAGTGGCTGAATGCTTCCTCTCGGTGTGCATCTTTTAATTGCAGACTTAACATCTACGAATTCAAAACACCTTTGGAAAAATTTTTGCCAATTTGAGTGTTTGTCCATTTTATTTAGTCTAGTAACATCGCTCCAAACATTTAAATGAATAATTTAATTGTACATCATTTTGCAAAATGCAACAGGATCAATGTCCTACTGTGCAGCCTACCGGGTAAAGAGCCCGTTTCGACAGTTGAGGGCCTATTGGTCTTTCTATCAGGCCTGGGCATAAGTTTCTTTGACAAGGGCTAAATAGGAAGGCAGCCCAAGATCACTCATCTGACGTTTCTAATTGTGAAATAGTACTTTCACCCTGAGCCACCACATACACCCGGTCTGTTTTTGTTGGGCATACATGTAATTCGGGTACGCCTGGATCCGACAAGTTGGAATCCAAACAGAGCGCCAAATATTCCCTTCACAACCGAGACCAAAATCCCATCTGAAGATAATTAATTAAACCCTTCTAGGTGCCTCCAAAAACAAGACAAAAGGCCATTTACGCATCACAACTTGGTAATAACGGTCGTCGTTTCACTTTCATTCACCCTGACGAGGTGAGTTCCACTTCACTCCATCGTCAGAAATAAGCTTCCTTTAATTATTGATGCGGCATTTAATTTATTGAGCAAATGGCATAAGCCTTGTAAGGTGCAGTGGCAAATATTAGTTTTACAGATGCCAGGATATATTGACGTTTTTCGAGGGCCAAAAACAAGTGCGGTAGCACCTCAGCTATTGGAAGAGAAAAGACGGCGCAAAGAAAAATATCGACGAAACTGTGGACGCTCACTGGCATAACAAAAAATCATGTAGCTTAACAGCTAACTCAGAAGAGAAGAGAAAATCACAGCTTCAGACAAATGATTTCATCCGGGGGACTATGCAGCAGCAGCCACAGGAACAGATCTGTAGCAGGTCCTCTTTGCTGCGTTCACGATGTTATCAACCTAAGAAAAAGACGTTCATCCCCATCTAAGTAAACGCTATTACTGATCTAAGATTTTGACAGATTGTTGTTTAAACTTTAAAGGTTACCTGGGGAACAGCTAGTCTCTCCAAATTGGCTGCATATGGCATAGGGACATCAGCCCCAGTTATCCTCTCCGGTGGCGCATCGAGATATTCAAAGCTCTCCTCGATAACCGATGCACTATTTAATAAAGCATGAGCTTGCAGGACGAGGATGAGAATCATTTAGAAAGATGGGTGTGCTTGGGCATAGCCTTACCATATTTCTGAGCAAACGCCATGCTGCGGGAAGCCCTCCTCAACTGCTACCAGTCTGCTTGTTTTCCTAACAGATGCGTTGATTGTGGCCCTGTCCAAGGGCCTAATTGAACGGAGATTTATGACCTAGATGAAAGAAAAAAAGGAGAAAGTCCAAGGCATCACTCAGAAAGTTGAATCCCTAAGTACTAGTCCGAACTGTCTTTAAGTATTTTACCTCTGCACTAATCCCTTCCTTTGAGAGGTGCTCTGCTGCCTGAACAATCATTCAATTAAGAAATGACAATAAGAAATGACAAGCGAAGATAATAATAACAGGCAGAAAGATCAACATGTTCTCACTGGTAACATGAGCTAATTTTACAAGCTATTGTTAATAACGGCAAAGAATAAGATGGAAGAAAAACGAAAACTTCTATAGAACTACTCGCCAGTATCACCAAAAAGTTACAGAAGTTTGTTTTATGTAGCTCCATGCTAATAATCAGTTTCGAAATCCTCCCACAGATGATAATTTATTTGAACTCAGTGATTTACTTAATGGAGAAAATGTTTTTCCACACAATTATCAGAAGCATAGCCCATTTGATTGAGGGCAGGTCGCCCACAGTTTTTATCGTGACTTCTTAACCTATAACTTTAGGAAAGTGTACCCATATCTCGTGCTTCCAACCAAAATAAAGAAGAAATCAGAAAAAACAACCAATAAGTTGCAATTGCAAAGGTTAAATTCGTAGAATTCAACAACTAAAAAATAAAAAGAAGCAATCTAGTAGAATAGGAAGATAACGTAGCAAGGACCACCAACTGACGATCATATTGAAGATAAATTATTCATTAATAATAAATAACAAAGTATCTTGTATATGCGGTGAAATAATCGTCATTCTGTAAAAAGATGTCGATACAATGTAATAATGATATAAAAATTTCAATAACGCACAGAATCATAATTACTCGTGTACGCCATGACCTTGGAATATAAGAATTAAGTTGAAGTCACGTGCTAGTTATATTAAAATGCTTGAATTCCTAAAATCAAATAAATGAATCCCCTAAAAACAACAAAAGTCATATTTCATGAAAAACAAAAGGATATATATATTTAATTAGTGCATTTTACAACAACAAAATGTTAAAATCTCATCCCAAAGCTTCCATATAATTGAAAATGAATGCAAAAAATAAATAACAAAAAATTCAAAGCATAAGGAATAGCAAACCTCATAAGGAATAGCAAACCTGACTGTACTTCTAACACAATTGCAGATTAAACCTTGAACGATGTCAATTTGCAAACCAACTCTAAAACTTCATCAATTGCAGTTTAACTCCAAATGCACTAAATTTCATAATAAACTCTAGAACACAAACAGAATCTTTAAATCCAGTATGCAACTTCAATTAGCCCAACATAAACCAAAGTATAACAAACACAAGATCAATGCTGAACCAGAAACTTCTGAATAAGAAATTAGATGTATGTAAAATGCAATTGAAACATAAAAAGAAACTAAGCCCTTGAAAGACAACTGAAAATTAGTGCCCTAGAGTCAAAGTAGTCAAACATTAAGTCAACCATGAATCACGGTCACAATGATCAAAATCTAGCTTTTATATCTCAAATATTTTGCGAATTTCATAACAGGGGAATGTTGAAAACGTTAACCAGGGCCAGGGGAGCTCAAGCATACAGTCAATGTAATAAACATTAATTTAGGATGGTGGGAATAAGCCAAATTAGTAAAATAAGACAATGAACACAAAGTAAACCTTGCAAAATACCAAATTTTGAATTTTGAAAATCATTAAAGCATGGTTCCAACTTTCAACACTAACAAAGAAAATAACAATGATTCTTGCAAGAACATGCCTATGCCTTAGCATTCTTCTACCCAACCAGGGATCAATAGAATGTAGTCAAAAGACCATTTATGTACACCGACTTCATTGTCTATGTCGTAACAGTTAAGAGGCACCGAGGTCAGAGAGGGTTCACTCACCTCAGGTGTCTGAAGCAATCGCCTCTGCAGTAGAAATGATTTTTTTTCAAGTTCCAGCAAGATCCAGAGCCAGGAGAAGGCAGAGTGGAGAGAGTAGAAGAGGGGGAAGCCACAGAGAAGGATGACTGGTGGGAAGGGTATGGCCAATGGAAGTTGACTTGCTGTCGGGTTCAGGCTATAGGTGGAGAAGATGATCCCTTATGTCTATGGATCCTGATCTAAGAAACGATGTTCAAGATCTGAAACTTGAAAGAAGTTGGCTTGGCTGATTCAGTGATCTACACCAGCAAGTTATATGGTCCACTTGGTCGGTTTGGTCTTCATTTCCGGGTTCAACACTTCAGTTTGACAAGTCTGGAATGCAGAACTGAGCCTTTCCCACCCAATGAAGCCCCCTTGACATGCCAAAGGCACAACAATCAAGATGATCGCCAAGGCAATTCAGGCAGGTCCAGTGGTATACATGGTTTGGTTTGATCTAGTTTTGGAATATTTTTTTAAAAATCTAAACCAAAATGGTTCAATCCGGTTTGGTTTGGTTTAAGACCAAAAAATTAATTAAATATTTAAATCATAATTATTTACTTATATACTCATTTCAGAGTTAGAAATAATTAAAACAATATTTTTTATCAGAAAACTATACAAATATCCTTTTTATTAATAATATATACTATAGTAATAATTTTATTATAAATAAGTTTAGCTAGTTTGGTTCTATTTGGTTTAGCCTCCAAACCGATTGAACAAACTTATGGTTCGAACCAAACTGAACCGACTGGTTTGAATCGGTTTGACAGTTTGAGCCATTTAGCGCACACCCCTGAGTTGGATCAAGACAGCAGGAACCACCTTGCCCTGCGCATCACCTAGGTGATCGCCTCGATCACTTTTGACAACATGGTTCTAGCTTCTCAGGTCATACAACCTTAAAATATGTATCAACATAAAAGAAACACTGATTCTTCTGAGACCATCAAAACTCTAAATTAAAGTACTTCAATTTAAAAATATTCCCCTATTAGTTATAAAGCACATAATGATACCAGCCCTGAAGAGAAAAAGTTTTCTGCCCTTACTTAAGCTACTTTCAAAAAATTAATAAGTGAAATTATGTATTGCTAATAATTATCTTATATTCTTGTAGATTTTGCAAACGATAGTTGTCATACATAAAAAAAATGACAAAGGGAGATGCATAAGATTATTTGCACTTGACACACCTGCAAGGCTAAGCCCACCATTTTTGAGAAAGCAGTAATGGTAACATCTTTTCCTTCCCGTTCAATCTGTTGAGAGATGTTAGGAGTGGGTTAGAAAAGGGAACCATAAAGGCATAACCTAGATTCTACAGGACATACCTTTGCTTTCCCAATTGGAAGACAGAAACTGGAGTCTAAAACTTCATCAGAAACAGGAAAAGACTGCCCATATCTGATAAGCCACATGTCACAAGCTCAATCAGCACTTAATTCTTATCATTTTATCTAACCAAAAAAAGGTAATTAAGAGTTTGATATTTCAGAACATACAAAATCTCATTTTCAAGGAAAACAACAGGATCGGGATCCTGAATAGCAGCTTTCAACAGCCCTCGTGCATCTTCTGATGAATATGGGCTTAAGACCTTCAATCCAGGGACATGTGCATACCAAGCTGCGTAACACTGCAGATCACAGTATGCTATAATCTTAGATTTAAGTGACTAGCCTAGCATTCGGCTAAGTTCAAATTATTAGATAAAACAAGTAACTTAAGATAGACAGAAGTACAAAATAAGCAAATCAAGTATTGGATACTGGGATTGGACTGGCCCAGTCCTGGCCAATCCAACTGACATGGATCTGATCCAGATCAGCCGGGACCGGTTTGATCCAACCCAGCTAATCGTTAGGCCGATCCAGCCCATCGGGCCAGATTGGCCAGCATATCAGCTGATACCAGGTGATACAACCAATCCAGTTATCTGGGCCAATCAGACTCAGCATTTGATCAGATGACCAAAAGCAAACAATTATGTGCGTTTAAAGGGCAAGTTTTCTTGGTTTAATGAGGTCATATAATGCAAAATAAGAATAAAATAAACCACTTTTAAAAGGTGCTGAAAGACAATGATGCAAACAGGACAACCATACCAGTGGCCTGGACAAGATGCCAAAATTTCCACAATCTGAGATCTACCAGTACTGATTTCAGAATAGTTAGTAGATTATGACCCTTTACCATGCATTTTTCTTAACTCCAGTAAGTTTTTAAAGTATAAAGTTAAGGGCGTACATGCAATTATGCAAATTCTTAAAAGGGTCAGATTGTTAGTAGATACATTTTGTAAAAGTAGTTAAATTAGTAATGAACTTTTAAGAGAGTCTAATGCTTAAATATGGGTTCGTTGAAAAAATCCATTGCATACCTCAAGGAGATACTGAGTGAATGAGAAAATTTAAAATGCAAAAATGGAATGCGAGGTGGCGACCTGGTTCCCGACCCAAGCCCGACCTGGTCAGTTTTTGTGCCGACCAACCCGGTCCCAACCCCGACCCGGAGGATGTTTTAAAATTATTTTTTATTAATTTTTATCACGACCCCATTCAATGTAGGTCGGTTTGGACCCAACCGACCTGCTCCGGACTCCCGAACCCCACCTACCTTGCTAAAATCTACTGTGAACATCTCCATGTCTTCCCCCTATGCTATACCCCCCCACCCTTCATACCTTCTTCCATCTCTTTTCTCACTTAAATCACATCACTTCTCTACTCAGCTGGAATACGTATACAGTAATACAGCAACTTTCATATGCAGCACCTGTATTGCATCAAACACGATCCCACGTTCAAAGGTGCTGCCATCAGTTAGTATAACACAGAAAAAATCAATTATATAAATTAATTACAATTATATAAGCTCTAGACAAACTTAAGATTTGACGTTCAGGATCATGGGATCTTTTTCTATCAAATTGAAAAGGGTGTATTCACAAAATGTACTTGAAAGTAATTGCCCCGTAGATCATATATGAATAAAGAAGAAATCATGTAAGAAAATGAAATTTTATTTGTACAAATAATGCTTCAAACTTGGAACAAGAATGAAGAAATTAACAATACTTCTTTGCATTCTTAGTTGTTTCGCAGGATTACTGACTCAAGATCTTTTGCCTCCATCCGAACACGATGAAGAAATGTGATTACTTCGTTTGGAATTGTTGAGAATGACGTGGATCTACTTCATGGCCTATTAACAGTAGAAACTGTCATGTTGGGATCTTCATGGGAAGAAAAAAACCGTTGTAAGTTAAAAATTAAGGAAAAATTCTAGGCTTCATTTTTATTTTATATAAATTATTTTGTATATTTATTATACTATGTATTTTATAATAGATAACATATAATAATATAACTTTATATTATTCGATATTAACCATATCCACACTTTTCTTACCATACTGATTGTATTGATCTATTTCAAGATCCTCATTAAAAAAACTTAAAAATTAGGATAGAACAGTTGACCTTCAATTTTTTTTGTATTGACATTTTAGATTTTGGTATGACTTATGATCTTATTCTAACAAATGTTTATTTTATTAAAAGAAAAAGAGAATCTTACTTAATAACATTTAAAACTAGACAAAATAAAAATCAAATTGACTTCATTCTCAAAAAAAAGTCTAATCATGTTATTTGCAAAAATTGTAAAGTTTTTCGGAGTGAAACTTTAACAAGATAATATAAGTTAGTGAATTTAGAAATGAAGATTAAAACACAAACAAAAACAGTAAAAGAAATATTTCTCCAAATCTAAAATAGTGAAAGTTAAAAAAAATTAAACAACCAATCTTTAAGAATGAACTTAAGATAGATAATTAGAAGTCAGACGTAGATGTTAATGCTATGTGGATGAACATGGATATAAAGATTAGAGAGACAACTAAAAAAGTACTTGGAGAGTCCAAAAGACATGGTCCACCTAAAACTAAAACTTGGTGATAGAATCATGGTTGTCAAGACACCCGCCTAGGTGGCAAGACACTTCCAGAGCGCCTTGTTTGGGGCCAAAAAGGCATCCGCCTTTGCACCTAAGGCGCCTGGCTAGGCGCCCAAGATCCCATGTCGATTCGCGATTCGCGGACACCGATTTAATAATATTGTAAATATATCTCATTATCACTTATACAATTATATATGTTAAGATTTATGAATATAAATATAAGTGGTATACTTAAAACTTAAGTTTTCTCTTAATCTTCTTTTCTCTCTCACTTTGATATTAGCTATTTCTCATAAAATATATATCAATACATTCATAATTACATAAAAAATATATTTACATAGTATATGTATACACGTATTTATGTTTGTATGTATACATAAATATATATAATATTAACATCTAATGCCACCGCCTTGACCGTTTAGGCGACGCCTAAGCGGCCGTTTTATTGCCTAAGCAGATTTGGCACCTTTTAACACCTTGGACACCATGTCGTTTTGACAACTATGGGTGAACGAATAAGTACAAAAGGTGATGAAGAATAAAAAATTTGCACAAAAAATATCCCAAGTGTGATAACAATGAAAGTTATGAACAATACGAGATAATAAAAAATAAACAAAAACAACCATCAGATGAGCAAGACATGAGAATTTAAACATAGGTATAAGAAACTTGAAACTAAAAAAAAAGTAAAAAATTAGTTATAAATTAGCAACCATGAGAAAGATGTCTCGAGATCTTCTAAATCAAATGCATAATGAATAAAAAAGAAGAAGTTTTGATCAAAGATGATGATATCAAAGTAAGATAAAAAATTTATTTTGATATTCTTTTTAATAACTTTACTTAAAAATAGACGACATACAAAATGTGACAGTTTAATTTGAATTATATTAGAAATTTTCAATTTTCATACCTTAAAGAACCATTGAAGATGTAACCAGAATCATATTTGAACCAAATCAAAATTACCATCACATGATTCAACCAATCCCTCAGGACCGAAGACAAATGAGTGTTCTTACACTCTACAAGACGTCCAAGTGCACAGCCCCTAGCAACATCCACACAAACGTCCTCCGTAGACAAGTTCTCTTCGAACATTCTGACTCATCCCGAACCGAGCTTTCCAATCACTGGCAACCTTTAGGAAGGGAGAACATGAAGAATAAAGCTAAGTACGGATTTAAAACTCTTGACTTGACGAGATTTGGTAAAATTCTCTTCTATTCATAGAAATCAAATTTTTTCTAAAAAAACCTCTTAATTTCTATAAGTTGCGCTTATGCCTCATACTTACGAATTAGCCCTTGTGTGTGATCCACTAGGCCTAATAGTCTATTTGATCAAAATTTAATTAAAATAACAATATATTTTAAATTAAATACGCTATCTAATAATAAATTTAACGAGTTTTCGCGTACGATAGGTACAAATCACATCTCATAGTACTAAACGACTTTGGGGATAATCTCATCTCCATTATCTTTTTATCATCAGTTATCACATGAATATAAATCTTCAATTATCCAATATCCCAGTTGAATAAAGATGTGTCAATGACTGTCAATCCCTTAATATATCAACACTTAGGGATCTTGTATTCAAATTTTAAGTACTATCACATAGACATTCTCTTTCACTTACTAAGTGAACAATTCATTGTTATGCGCTCAATTGTTCTCATTGGGTTTCTCCTATACATGATCCATTAACTGTTATAAACCATCAAATATGATGATTCATAAGTCAACAGTCAGTCAAAGTACAAGATACCTCCAGTAAGACATCTTTAATGACTCATGTCAAAGATCCAACCGTGATAACATAAAATCTTGATCGACAGTAAGATAAGATACTAGTCAAGATTTCTAAAATAATCACTTTAGTGAACTCATTCCACTAATGAGCACCTATATATGTCATGATCTCCACACAAATAATCAATGAGATCGGTCATTTTCATCATATGAGAAAATATCGCATACACTAATCTATGAATAGGAACATAAGATATTTAAAAAAATGATGAATTATATTAAATATGATTGACTTGTAAGACATACATTTCTATCAATCTCTCACTTGCACTAAAGTCAATAATCACCCATATATCTAATCTCTATCAGCTCGAGATGACGCTCAAACACACTTTGAGTTAACAACTCAGTATATAACATAGATTGTTTACCTTTGATTATATCTTTATAAGTTGCAAACTATCTAATCAAATGACATCGCCGTAGAAGTGTTTAAACTTCTAATAAGACATCGACAGTAGTGCATATGCAATAACCCTACGGGACAATCCCTACCAAACTTATCAGACTATAAGTTTAAATTTGTAAAACTATTAAGCTTCAAATCTTATCATCCATATATTAGAAATACATCATTAATGTTTCTCAAATACTTAAGGATAACTTTCTTACCTATCTAAAAATTGCCCAATAGTAATAACAACAAGACTCATGAACAATACAAGATAACAAAAAATAAAGCAAAAATAACTACTAGCCGAGAAAGAGATGATGTTTTTAAACATATGTTTGAGAAAATTGAAACTAAAGAGAACGAAAAATATATTTATAGATTGGCAATGATGAGAGCAAGGAAGAAATAGTCGGGGGTCGGCCCTGGGTCGGCCGGCCCCCAACCCGGCCCGGTCGGGCCGGGTCGCCGACTCGGTCCGACCGGGTCATTTTTTTATTTCTTTTAAAAAAATCAGGAAAAATCAGGAAATAAAATCAGAAAAAAATACCCAAAAATTAAAGAAAAATAAGAGATACGATTCAACATGATTCATTCAACATTCATTCAAACATGACATTAAATTGTTCTTCTACATAATGTATGTACTCTGCCCATGACATTGAGTAAGAGTACGACGCATTAAACATATGGACAAACTGATTATACTCATCAGTGCCTCGTACAATTATCCTACGATAAGACGAAAATGAACCACCATAACTATCATATGAATACATACTAAAACTATCAAATGAAGGTTGCATCATCCCATAACCCTGCCCTTGATATGATGGATACCAAGAACCCTGTGATGGTTCTAACTCTGCACCATACCCATATTGTCTTGCCCCGTGGTCAGCATCCTGTGTTGCGTGGGTATAGTGCTCCTCTTCCGTAAAGTGCGACTGTTGTTGTGGAGAGAGTGTCTCTGGATTAGTTCTCCATTGACCAGAAGTGGTGCCGACGGTGCTTCTTCTGCCTCTGCCGTACGTGTTGTCATCTCCGTCACTACTACTCTTTGAAGTTGAATCATCCAACGTCTGATATTGCAATCGGATGTTAGGATCCGGTGTATCTTCCCTTGTCTTGTCAATTATGTCGAGATCAGTAATATCAAGAGGGTCAGTTGCAACCTATTTACTTTTGCCCTTTGATTGCCTACTTTGACGAGAAGATTGTCCGATTTTTTGCCTTTTCGCCGCAGAAGGAGGGATCCGAAATTCCTCGAAAAGAGGAACATTGTCAAGTTCCCCTTGAGCCCATTCCGATCATCGGGGTTGAACTCTGGTTCGCCCAACCCTTCACGTTCATTGACCCAGGCTTCTAGAAGATTTTTCTGTTGAAATATCTCCTCTAAGTCAATCTTCGGTTCTTGTACAGTGGGCACCTCAATTCGTCTTCCACTTGCTTGTTGTACCCACCTTTGCTCCTCCCTCTGGTTCTCTCTTATCTTCTTCAAATTGTTTAGCTTCAACCTCATGTTATAGTGACAGTAGACTAGCTGCTCAAATCTCTGTGATGTTAACCTATTTCTTTGCTTCGTATGAATATAGCTAAACGTTGATCAATTTCTTTCGCAGCTGGAAGCGGACGTAGTTTGGCTTAGTACTCGGATTGCTACACTAGCCAAGTCTTCATATCCCGGTGCCCTTCCATGATCCATCCACCAGTCAGCTGCACATTATAATTATATCTTAGTACATAATGATATTAATAAGTTAATTATGTAATTATAAAGTTGACTTTATTTAACTATACATACCTAGACTAAGAAGCATAACTACTCGTTGCACCCTTGCTGTCCCGAAATGAAATAACCTCATCCTATAATCATGTATCTTATTTGTTGCAATAATTGAACGGTCATCGTCCCCAAGCATTCTCCGAATGACTTCCTTTACGATGTCCAATAATTCCTTGATAGACTTGAAGATTGGACTGTAGCAATATCTTAGGTTGAAAAAATGACCTGTAATTGACCATGGAAAAGTTTATTATCAGCATCGACCAAAAAGCTAACAATTTGATTACGAAATTTTATTTGACTAAATTGTAAAGAACATACTAGCTGCATGTATAGGATAGTACAACGTTCTCTACCATCGACGGTCAATGATATCCCACCACTTAGTAAAATCTGATACCTTTTTCGAAATATCTTCTTTTGCCCGCTCAAGTGCATCATAAAGATACCCCATGTCCGCCTTCTTATCTCCATCAACTATTCGAAGGACATTGACTAATGGATCGACAATATCCATTGTCTTCTTTACGAGCCGCCAAAAGTCTCCACTCTCCAATGTCTGTTCACCTTCTTTCCCTTTCGTTTGTCTGATGGATTAGCTCTAGCAATCCAGTTAGCCCACCCCGGAGAAAGTATCATTTGGTTTAGGCAACGCCTATGTTCAAATAGGCTCTCCAAAGATATGTAATGTGATGCAAACTGTGTAGCCCCGGGTCGTAGGAGCTCTCGACCCTTTGTGTGCTCTCTCATCAGGGTCAAGATGAAATTATGGTTATAAATGAATGATGCAATATATTGGCCGACCTTGACAACCCGATCAATTTGAGGATCTTTGCAAATATCCTCTAGCATTAAACCTATGGAATGGGCGGAGCATGGTGCCCAATATAACTTCCGTCTCTTGGCCATCAACATTTGGCCGGCAGCTTTGTAGGCAGCTGCGTTGTCCGTCACTACTTGGACAACTCGATCCTCACCTATCTCCTCGATAATACTATCAATTAAATCAAACAGGTACGTTGCATTTTTCACCTGTCCAGATGCATCCACCGACTTCCAAAAGACGGTCCCAGCTTGACAGTAAACGAGAAAGTTGATCATTATCTTCTTGGTAATACCTATTAAGAGGATAAAATGTTATATCAAAACTTAAAATTCATAAAGATTTGTAGCACAATGTTATGCTCAAAAGGACTAATATGTCCAACCGTCGGTCATCGGTGTGCATCCACGTTCGTCCCAGATACGTTCGAACGTCTTGGCATAATCCTTAATGTCAGCTACCTCCAACGGAAGATGTGTTGTAGATCTCCCTTGGAGTTGGTCCTGGCACCCCCCGACCGACGTCTGCTATTGTGTCAATCATGGACTCATAGTAATGTCTCTTTGCAGCGTTAGCTGGTATACTACTATGAAAGAACCATCTGGAAGTTACCCGCCCGATCTTCTCCTTGCACAATTTCAAGTTCTTTAATGCTGTGTTGATGGCGGTTTGCTTTTGGCGCGGTCGTGTGATGATCGGATCTATAGGGCCAACTGCCGAGTCGTCATCCCGGGTGAGATCGTGCATGTATTGTTCAGGGTTAGGATTTGATCCTCTCCCGCTTTCGCTTCCACGTCCACTCTTACTGCCAGAACCTTGACCCATAAACCGCCTAGTACGTCGATACATGTCTTCATCGGCGAATGACCTTCGGTTTGCCTCCATGGCTCTTGTTAAGTCATCTGTTTGCTATGTTAAATATGTATATTATTGTAAAATATCAATATTAATTATTACATACCTTCGTCAAATTCTTGGTATTGACTTCTTTCCAGTCACTCTTGTCCAGTGCCGTATATATGTAGCGAACGTCTTGCGAGTTCCGCAATTTCTTCACGCACAGTGTCATGATGCCTCTTTGAAGCTCCTTTGGAACTTTCTAAGGCTTGAAGATGCTGTCTAAACTGGGCTCTTACCTCAGGCGGAGTCCGTGTGCACGGTGCAACATCTCCCTTGATACCGACAAGATGATGCTTTAACCAGTAAGTTCCACCGTATAGAACTTTGTCGCAATACTTGCATTTTACTTTTCTTTGCTCCATTGACACGACCGTGCAATAGAGCCAAGTTGGGTCATTCCGGGTGGAGCGGGAAGTCTCACGGCTTAGAGAAGACATGTTAGAAAAGTAATCCACAATATAAATAACAAGAAATAAAATTGAGAGTGGCAAAGACACCGCTTTGAGAGTGTCAAAAACAACGCTTTAAGAGTGTGAACGACACTAGGTGGAGCGGAAACTATCCGAGTGCAGCGGGAAGTATCACGGCTTTGAGAGTCTCAAACACACTGCAAGAGAAAACAAGTTGGAGTTCGTAGAGGGTGAGCCGTTGAGGGGTGAGAACTAGGTGGAGGGACGAGTCGTTGATCAGTGAGCATAGTTATTAGAGGCGCTCGCCGCAACCGCCTAGGCGGTTGAGGCTGGTGAGGCGCTGGCAAAACGCCTCGCCTCGCCCCAAAACGCCTCGCCCTGCCCAAGTCAAACAAATCTGGTCAAACATGATCCATTTCTTAATTTAATTATGATATTTGTCTTATTTTGTTATTGATTTCTACTCTCATTAAGTTGTTATGCTATGTTATGCTTGATTTGTACTCTACTCTTGTTAGTTGTCATGATGATATGTTTGTTATTGACCTTCTTTTATTGTTATAACATTATTTATTGATGGGTACAATATATAGTTATTAAAATGATGTATTTATTTTAATATTACAAGTATTTTTTTAGATTTATTTCAACTATTTATATTAGATATATGTATTATTTAAATTAAAATAATTAAATAATATAAAACGCCTCAAGCGCCTGAGGCGCCCGCCCCAGGCGCCTGAGGCGAGGCGCTAGGTCCCTCGCCTCGGGCGCCTCACGCCTCGGATAACATAGTCAGTGAGAACCGAAAAAGTGATCAGTGAGAGGGGGAGATCGAAAGAGTGATCAATGGAGGGGGGGAGGAGATGTGTAGAAACCGACCGGGTCAGGCGACCCGGCCGACCGGGTCACCGACCCGGTATACCATGGATGAGAGAGAAAATGTCTCAAGATCTTAAACAAGACAGATGCATTCAAGGATTCCAGGAATCGGCCAGAGATTCCGAAATCGGTCGGAATCGGGTTTTTTTTTTGAATTTTTTTCTTTGTCAAAAAAATTCAAAAAAATCAAAAAAAATCTAAAAAATAGGAAATGAGTTAGAAAACAAATTAAAAATAAGATTAGCATTCATCCACACGACCACATCGAATAAACCATTCAACTCTCCTTCAGCCCATGTACGATCATCGGGATCAAACTCAGTTGCATGATCCCTGGCTTCCCTCTCCTCTATCCAGGAGGCAAGTGCATGCTCCTCCTGGAATATCTGATCCATGTCCACCTCCTCAGGTGGTGGTGTGATGGAGGAATGCCTCTACTCGTATGGACCACCTGCGAATCGTGCAAATCGCTCCTCACTGATCTTCTGTCGATCCTTGATATTCTTGATGCGCAGCCTCATGTTGTGATGACAGAAGACTAGCTTCTCCAGCCGGTCTGAGGTCAACATGTTCCTCCTTTTCGTATGTATCAGGTTGAATGTACTCCAGTTCCTCTCACAATGGGAGGAATTGGTGCTCTGGCTGAGTATCCTGATACCGATGGCAGCAAGTGGATTCCATCCATCCTGGTGTTCACCTGAACCCACCACTCAGCTGCAAGAAAAAAAAGAAAGAGAAGATAAACAATAGCCCATCATCCTCCATAACTTATATGAAAAGAAAATAAAATCTTCATCAAGCTATTACTATACCAGGTGACACTTTGTCAACTGAATATTTCAGATCAACATCTGAGTATACGCCAACCCTCATCTTATACTTCTGCATCTGAAAAAATTATAAAAAAAATTTAGTTGCCTGGTAAGGCTACTCCAAAGTATTGAATAAACTCTAACTTACTTCGATCTCAGCCTCTATCATGTCCTGCTGAGATCGGCAGAGACGCTGAATAACAGCAAGTGTACCCCGCATCACCTCGTTATCGTTCACCACCTGTCCTCCATATTAGATGCGGGGGTTCAAAAAATATCCTGCAAGATTTTATTAGTTAACATTATGAATAAGATAATTATTCAGCAAAAATATTTTTTTAACCAACTAACCTGCAGTATGGACATCGTGGTGTAAGGTCTTGTTCCATCGGTCATCTATGATTTTCCACCACTTTTTGTAACCTCTGGAATTTTTTCTTTTATTTTCAATTTTGTGCGGTCCATAGCATCGTATAACGTGCCGATCTGGTCCCTGTCATCTAAGTCTACCAACCTCAAGACAACTACCAGTGGCTCAATGATTGCCAAGTAGTAGACAATCCTCTCCCAAAACCTCTTGTCAGTGATCTGCTTCTCAGACCTGACAAGAATTTCCAGCTGATCTTTCTTGTAATGCAGGTTGTCCACCATATAGTTATAATACTCCTAGGAGTGTGAACCTAACCAATGCATTCCTATGCCGGTATAGACTCTCCAATGCAATGAAATTCGTAACAAATCGAGTCGGACCAGGCCTAACAAGATCATGCCCTCCTGTGTGTGATCTCATAATATGTAGCAGACGGGAATGCGAATAAATAAATGATGTGATCGTCTGCGCCTGCCTGACAAGGGTGGATACACTCTCCTCCTTGCCTATATCCTCTAATATGAGATCAACAGAATGTGCCGCACAGGGCACCCAGAACATGTGCTTCCTCTTCTCCATCAACTTTCTGCCAGTCACCTTATATGAAGGTTCGTTGTCAGTGACAACCTGAACCACATTGTCCTCCCCGATCTCCTCCACCACCGCATCCATCAGAGAAAAAAGGAAGTCGGCATTTTTTATCTTCCCAGAAGTATCTACCGACTTCAAGAATGTTGTCCCCTCAAAACAATACACCAAGAAGTTTATCATACTCCTCTTGGTGATACCTGTCCACCCGTCGCACATAATTGTGCAACCCCTCTCCTTCCACACCAATTAAAAAACCATCCATCCACTCCTTCAACTCCTGGACCTCCTCATCCAGGCCAGCGCCGTATATATGTCTGCTGCCTGGGGCTTGCAAACCCGGTACAGCCTCACCCACGGCATCCACCATCGTCTGGAAGTAGGGGCTGGTGGCTGCATGAGCTGGGATGCCTACATCAAGTTAAAAAAAATTGAGATCAGGCTAAAAATAAGTTTAAGTAAATAAAACGCACGTAAATGTCAATTTAAAAGTGATACATGTATGCAAAAACCACTTCACAATGTGGCGAACGGCTCTCTTTGCAGCCGTTCCTGTTACCTTCACCCCTTTCATTGCTTGTTTAATCCCCATCTACCCAGCACTCTGTTTCCTAAATAAATACTCATCACTCGGTGTAAATCGAGTACTGGTAGAAGTAGAACGGCGGTATGGGTCCTGTCTCCTGGGGTCAGTCTCTCGGTCCCGGGTAGGGCGAGCCGATGCTGATCGGCCCAAAGCTGGGTCAACTCTGGACCCAGACCCTCCTGCTCCCCTCCTCCAGTCCTCCTCCTTAGCAAATGCACGCTTGCTAGCGTGCCTAGCACGTCTAAGCTCGGAGTCTGTGGACTCGTCCTCGCTCTCTGGCTCCAGCTCAGCTGGTGCCTTCCCCTTGCCTTTCCCTTTCGAGGTAGGCAAATCGCGGTCCCTCCTCCTCTGGAGTAGCTCGTCGTGCAACTCCTCCCTCTGCTCAATCCTAACAACCCGTTGAGAGGCTCTACCTGTCCTGTAGCCTCTCATCTCCTCACTCTTCTCCCTCGGCACCTTGTCACATTTCTTTACATTACCACCTGTTCCGACAATATGTTGTTTCAGCGAAAACACCCCCCCCCGTTCATCTCCTTCCCACACCATTTGCACTGTACCCTCTTTCTGACTGGGTCTACCATGTGCTCGTGTTCCCAACCCACGTCGGAAGCACGTGCTGGTGCTGCATCATTTTGATCGGTCATTGCTTATATCTGCAAAAATTGTAAACAATGCACTAAAAATGATTAGATAACATAAAAATTGCTTTAGACGTTGTTCGAGAAGCAGATAGCCCAAGTAACACACCATTTAGTATGTTTAAAGAGTTACGTATTTGCCAGAAATGGTCATAAATCAACGTACAGGGTATCCGAAATTTTTCCCGTACAAAGAACATCCAATCGATGTTCAAACAACTTGAGCGGAGTTGTTCGATCAAAAATCACCGAGTTTAACCATGCTCGGAGTCATCGGAAACGCATAAGAATGGACGTACGAAGTTTTCGACGAAGAAATCTTACCAATAACCTTTTAAAGATCGAAGAAGAGGTTGAATCAAGGCCTATCGGAGCTTGGATCGGCGGAATCCCTTGAAAAAGTAGGTTGGAATCGCTGGAATCGCCTCCGGAATCGCCGGAATCGCTGCTGGAAGCGCTGGAATCGCCGCGGAATCGCTGCTTGAAGCTGGGATCGACCGTGGAATCGTCGATTCCGAGGTTCAGATCGCCGGAATCAAGCTGGAATCGCCGGAATCGAGCTCTGCCGCCGCCTGGATCGCCCGAATCGAGCTGGAATAGCCGCGGAATCGCTGCTTGAAGCTGGGATCGACCGTGGAATCGTCGATTTCGAGGTTCAGATTGCCGGAATCGAGCTGGAATCGCCGATTTCGAGCTCTGTCGCTGGACCGGGAATCGAACCGGACCGGCGCTACCGGTCTTCCGTGGGATCGACCGATTCCACAAGGAATCGGGGAAATCGGATCGATTCCGACCGATTCCACGGAATTCATACCGGAATCGGTCCTTCCGCATGGAATCCTCCGATCCGATTCCGGAATCGGTCGGAATCGGTCCGATGCCACCGATTCTGTAAACAATGGATGCATTAAATTCTAAAAAGAAAAAGTTTTAATTAGAGACGATATCATTGAAAAATGAAAATTTTATTTTAGTACTCTTTCTAATAAAAATTTTACTAAAATATAGACGACAATAAAAATGAGACAACATTAAATTTGAATTATATTAAGATAATTCAATTTTCAAAAGTTTAAAAATGATTGAAGATAATGAAAACAAGTAAAACATGTAGTCCAAATAATATTCTTATTGAAGTGTAAAAATTTTTGGAAGATTCAGAAGTAAAATGGTTAACCCTTTTTAACAAAATTCTAATATTGAAAAGAATACCAAAGAAATAAAACATAATTATACCTTTTTTAAAAAAGATACAATATTGTACAAATTATGGAGGGATCATACTCATGAGTTATACTATGAAATTAAAGAAAAGAGTTAATAAGCAGCGATAACAAAATGGTACAAATATTTCAACCAACTAATCTGAATTTATGCCTAGTTAATTTACAATTGAAGCTATTTTTCTTAATAAAAGTTTGATAGAGAAATAAAAAGATATGAATAAAATTTTACATAGTGCATATTGACTTAGAAACGGCCTATGATAAAGTTCCAAACGAATTTTTATGGTGGTTGCTATGTAGTTAGAGGCGAGAGGCGCCCAAGGCGAGGGGGGCCTTGCCTCGCCTCAGGCGCTTGAGGCAGACACCTTAGGCGCCCGAGGCGAGATTTTTTTTCTTGAAGAACTTCTCGAAAAACATATATATAACATTGAAACTTTTATAGAACATAAAAAAAAACCCACTTCTATGACCTACAATGCATCAAGATATCGGAACCTCAAGGTGGAAGGCAGGGCATTAGGGGTTTTGGGATAGGAAAGGAGGATTTAAGTCACCAGTTCCGACTTTCATTGGGTTCAGACCCGGGAAAGGTGAGATCTACCGAGGCGAGACGTGGCGCCTTGCCTCAACGCCTAGGCGCCTAAGGCGAGCGTCTCAGATAACATAGGGTGAGTGTTAGAACGAAAGATGATGTCTTTTAAGTATATACAAATGATAAAAGACATGTATAATGAAGTGACCACTAACGTATATACAATTAGAAGAAAAACAAAAGATTTTCCTATTTCAATCAGCTTACATCAAAGGTCTGCAATAAATCTTTATCTTTCTGCATTAATTATGAATGAAATAAAGAATACTATACAAGATGATAAACCTTCGTGAATAATATTTGCAGATAATATTATATTGATAGAGGAGACACAAGAAAAAATGAATAGAAAGTTAGAATTACAAAAAACTACTTTAAAGACTAAGGGTTTCAAAATAAGTAGAATTAAAACAAAAATATGTTGTAAATTTAATGAAAAACATAGAAAAGTGATGGTGTCAATTTACATGAGGTAATATTATCTCAAAGAACCCAATTCAAGTGTCTTGGATCAATTATTCAAAAAGATAGAGAATGTAATGAAGATGTTCATATAATTAAAACATGATAGATGAAGTGGAGATTGATTATAGGGATTCTATGTGATCGTCAGATTCCACGAAAGTTGAAAAAAAAATTTATCGTACAAGTATAAGATCTACAATGTTGTAGGATAGTGAATGTTAAACAATAAAAAATATACTTTTAAAACAAGTGTTACTAAAATGAGAATGTTAAGATAGATGAGTGCCCACACTATATTAGATAAAATCAAAAATGAATATATTGAAGAAAATGTAAGAGTAACGATAATTGTAGAAAAAATGAAAGAAAAAAGAGTGAGATGTTTGGATATATTGAACGTAGACTTAAGGAAACTCCAATAAGAAAAGTGGAAGATATTAAAATAACATAAACAAAAAAGACATGGTAGACCTAAGTTAACTTAGAGGTGGGTAATTCAATATGATTTAAATGATTTAAATATCTCTGAAAAGGTAACTCAAAATCGACATGAATGAAGAAATAAAATCTATATAGGTGACCCTAAGTAATTTGAGATTCAGACTTGAGTTGAGTTGTGTTGAGAGTTTTAATAAAAAAATAACTTCCATTGTAGACCTCCCTTACATAATCCAAATTGGAAGGCAAAAATATTTGTACGATCCTATAATCATTGTTCCATAACTTGTTTTCACAATTTTATAATATAACTCATGAGCCTGGTCGCCCTAGAATTTAAGTAATATTGTATGTGGCCTTTTTTTCTTAAAAATTGGCATAGTAGTTGTCGACGCCTGGCATTTCAAAAAAAAAACAGAGAGGAGCAGGAAGAGAAAACGACGAGGGACGGAGATTGACCGGTAGGCAAAGGGAAAAAAGGGGGAAGCCACATAAACGGGAAGCCGGCAGGCTGCTTTACCATAGCCGCCTAATGGTCGAGTGCGCAGGAGAAAGTGATCCCCTTGCGGGATCTCCGGAACAGGGAGGGCCAGCCCCTTTACCGGTCCCTGTGGCGACACCCTGCACTGACCGAGAGCTCGTCCAAGCTCCCACGGACCTCCGGAGGAGCCCCGCACCCGGAGGACGGCTATAAGAGCGAGTCGGAGGGTCCGCGACAGGGGGTGGGTGGCAAAGAAGAGAGTGGGCGACAAGGGAGATCGAGAGAGAAGAGAGAGAGAGAACCGAAGACGTCGGAGCTGCTGCCCTCTCCTCCTCTTCCCGTCGGAGCTGTCCCCTCTTCCAAGCGAAGCCGAAGGACCCGCGGAAGCCGTCGAGCCGTCGCCACCTACCGCAAGCCGCCGTGGACGCCGTCGTCACCGGAGGAGGTTTCAACCTTCCCCAAGACCGCCAGGGCCGGATCCCCCTTTCCCCTCCACCACTGCCGCCGGCCTGCCGTTGTCGCCGGAGGCCCACTGCCGCCGCGTCCGGGCAGCGTCGCCGCGAGGAAGAAGCCCGTCGGGGGAAAATAATGCCCCCCGACTTTGATCCACGGTGGAAAACCACCGTGGGGCCCCGCCGATAAAAAAAAAAAAAGGACCGCGCGCGCGTGAGGAGGCAGCCGCGCGTGAGAGGAGCTGGCCGCGCGCGAGGAGCTGCCGCGGCGCGGTGTTGACCCGCGGTCAACCAAGTGGTGGGGCCCACACGAAGGAGAAAACGCAAAAAAAAGGGGGAGGCGAGCGGGCCGCTCGGGAGAACAGGGGCGGGCCGCCGAAGAGGCCCAATAACCCCCAGAGTACAGTGTGCCCGAACAGGGCATATTCAAAAAAAATTTAAAATAAACAATCAAATTAAATGAAATGAAAATCCATCTCTTTAATCAACAAATCGAGACTAGTTGGGGGGTCGACTAACCATCCGCCCCTACATCCTTAAGGTAGACATACAAAGGTCATAAAAAGACCGCAATGTCTTACCATCAAGCTATATATGAGGCCGTGCATGATCAACATGTCATTAAGCCGATTATATGCTAAAAAAGAGAGAATTGGAGGAGATACCCATAAGTCTATCTAAGGACCGGGTATATTCCCCCATAAATTGACAAGTTCATCATGTCCAATGAGGATTGAGTGAAGATGGTCTCAAAAGTCAAAACCATCAAGTTGTAATGACATAGAACCGAGCAATAAGATGGCATGTTCGGTTTACAAGTGATATTGAGTGGAGGATCAATATTGAGAGGATTGCAAATAAAAAAATGATGAAATAAAACAAAATAAAGCAACCTGAACATAAATACAAAGAATGTCATAAGAAAAAAATCTCTTGGGCCATTCCGGGTCTGAAAATACAGAGAGTTGGAGAGCTGAATTTAATAAAAGAAAAAAGGGGGAGGGTAAGTAGATTTTCCTAAAGTTAAAGTCAAAATCTGAAACTCATAAAAATCTAAAACATATAAAAGTCTGAAACGTACAAAATCTGAAACCTAAATCTGAAGCCTAAAAAATAAATTGAATCCGGCCCAATTCAATAACACAGCCTTTAATAATTGAACAACTCAAATCATAAAATCTGGAAGGCACATGGACAATTTTTGAGGTGTATAGAAATCTGGGAATTTAAAACTTGAAGCTTAATTTGAAGAATCCAAAACCTGTAAAGCCTGCCAAATTAAAAATCTGAAAGTCAGATTTAAAAACTGAAGTTTAAAACATAATCTGAATCTGAAACATGCAGAATCTGGAAAATCTGAACTCTGAATTTCTGAAATCTGAAGGTTTAAAACCTGAACTCCAAAATTGAAACCTGAACCCCAAAATTGAAATCTGAACTTCACATCCGGAGATAAAGATTTGAAAAGGTTCCAAGGGGATCAGCAAACTAAGATAACAAATTAAAAAATGTGAAATCAGAATTCAAAACTAAAATTGAAAACTGTAAAATCCCAATCTGTATAGTCCGCGACCTGTCCCAAATTCGATTCATTAATTTAAACAAATTCCACTCAACTCCAACGAAATCAAATGACAAGCCATAATCTGTCAACTAAATTTAAACCCAGCAATTCAAGGAACTTTAATCAATCAAAACTAAAACATTAATCAACCATCAAGCTCCAATCAATTTTAATCAAACAGACTTAACTCAAATCAAACTAAGTCTGAATGAGTCAATCTCAACAAAATCCATTTCAAAATAGGATTAGATCAGATTTAAAATCAAACAAACTGAATCCAAATTCAAACCAATCATAACCAAGCGAGCTTAATAGCCTGTCAGACGCTAAGCTGAACCCAATTTTCAAAAGAATTCAAAAATTCAACTCCATTCCAAACATGGTTAAATCAATTAAATTAAGTCAAACTCAAATCAAAAAACTTTAAATTAAACCCAAATCAATCTTAATCAGACAAACGAACTAATAATCTGAACCCCATGAAATCTGCATATTAATCAATTTGTAAAAATGAGTTAACTTTAACAAAACAAGTTTAACCTAAAACAAACTGAATTTAAATTAATAAATAATCCATCAATCAATTCAATTCAAGACAATTAAATCCCACATCAGTTTACATAAATCTGAAAGTTGCATGAGAAAGAATCCAGAAACTATCAAATTCATGAAACTTAAAATCCTACAGATTTAACCGAAGTCTAATTAAAACTCATAAATCACATAAGATAATTTCATCCCAAACAAACCACATTTCTTAAGCTAAGCCCAAATCTCATTCAAAATCAAACAATAAACAAATTGTCAAAATTCAATTAAACAAACTCAAACTCAAACAGAATATAAATCAACAAATAACTCACAAATCAATCAAATTCAACTTAAATCAAATCAAATTCAAACCAAATCAAACAAAATTCAAACCAACTTAAACAAAAAAAATAAAATAAATTAAGTGCTTGCATTCCATCAAGTTCATGGGACTGTTTCCTCCTAATCTCCTATGTGTTTGTATGAATGTTTATTTTTGTGATGCACCGTTCTTCTACTTCAATGAATTGCTATGACGGATAATCAAGGGTATTCGAGTATTCTCGATGTAATTAACGTCGGATCTTCGCACCATCCGACGGGGAGAGGTCAAAATAAATTTCAAAGAACCTAACAACCTCAATCTATAATTTATACATATCATTGACCCTAGCTAGTACTTCTATGGAATACCATCTATTTTCCTAAGAATTCAACGTTGTGGTCTAAATCAAAAATTAAAATCCAAATAAAAAAATGAATTTCCAAAAATCTTTAAAAAAGTGTTAAATTTTGAGGTTACATCAGTAGTTCACCTCTCCAATCATTCAATGTTTTCTTTGATATTAAGATTTTGCTAAAGTCCAGTCAATTATTCCACCACTAAATTTTCTACATATAAATCATATTAAGCTTTGTTACATTTTATGTCTTATATTTCTAGCAAAGTTATCATTAAAAACAGTATCCAAAAAAATTTTCAGCCTTTTTTTGTCATCAGTCCTAGACAAAACATTTCCTTCGTTATCATTGATACATCGGTCTTGATTAAGATTTGTACGATCCTATAATCATTGTTCCATAACTTGTTTTCACAATTTTATAATATAACTCATGAGCTTGGTCGCCCTAGAATTTAAGTAATATTGTATGTGGCCCTTTTTTCTTAAAAATTGGCACAGTTGACCTCTCCCATCATTCGATGTTTTCTTTGATATTAAGATTTTGTTAAAGTCCAGTCAATTATTCCACCACAAAATTTTCTAAATATAAATCATATTAAGCTTTGTTACATTTTATGTCTTATATTTCTAGCAAAGTTGTCATTAATAACAGTATCATCCTAGACAAAGCATTTCCTTCATTATCATTGATACATCGGTCTTGATTAAGATTACGAGATCTTTCTCTCGTCCTTTCTTATGTATAAATATCTTTTTCACCTTTTTTAATCCCAAACTTCTCGTATATTTGTTTAAGAGTCTCATTTCTTATTTGTATAACAGTCTTTTTTGTTTTATTTTTTGTTATCTTATATTGTTCACAAGTTTTGTTGTTATCACATAAACAATCTTTTATAACAATTTATTATATTCTTTAATGTCTTCTACACTTACTCATTCTACTATTATGTCTTCTTTTTAGGTGGACCATGTCAATTAGATTCTACAAGTAGCCTTTTAATTATCTTTTTAATCTTTAAAAAACGATATTTATCCACATATCATTGGAATTTACATCTGACTTTCAATCATTTATCTTCACAAGTTCATTATTAAATGTTTGTTCTTTTACCTTTTCTAACTCCAACCATTTTATTTTAGAAATTTTCTTTCTTTTAAATAAATTAAATTATCTCTTGATCTTAACATCTAAAACTACTAACTTATATTGGCTTTGCTCAAACTTCACTTTGAATAACTTTGCAATCTTTACAAAATTACAAATAACACCATTAGTCATTCTTGTAAAAACCAAGTCAACTTGATTTTTATTGTATCCAAATTTTAAATATTATCAAATGAGACTCTATTTTAATAACAGATATTTTTTAATATAAGATCATAGGCTATAGCAAAATCAATGATACTTTTTCTTTCTTCATTCAAAGTTTTCGAAATCTCCATGAGCTTTTTGATATCCACGGCATTTGATATGAATTTGAGCAAGAACTTGTATCTGATTTGCCATCTCCTCTAATAAATGTATTTTCTCCATTTGATATACTCTACATAAGATCATCTATATCCTCTCAAAATTTTTCTTTCATATCACTACTTAATCTAATTTGTGAAGCACACACCAACTATATTAATTATCTCTATTTTTATAATCCATTTTGGCATGATAATCCTATCTCCTACTCCTTTTATTAAAACTATTGCATCTTTAATGTTCTATGAACAATAATACCTATGCCATTTTTATTTCTCTCTTTTTTGGTATACCATAATTTATAGCCTGTATTTCCTCATTTACATTTCTCTCCTATCCACTTGGTTTCTTAGATACACACAATATTAATCTTTCTCCTCTCCATACCAACAAGTTTCATAAATTTTCCTGTAAGAGATCCAGTATTACAAGTACCTATTATTATTCCTTTTCCAATTCTTTTTCTTTCTTAGATTTCTTTATATAATAATGCCTATTTGTTTTTGAGTTTATTCTAAAACTTATATCTTCCTCTCCATTATAGACTAACTTCTTTACCCACACCCACCCTTGATGTGGGAACCTTTGCTTATTTACCAAATTAAGGTGCTTATGTGGTGCATCTCATGTGAGGAACACACTCACCCTTGCTGTATTTTTTTTGCCACTAAGGCTCTGGTGTAACACGTCATTAGGTAAGAAAAGTACGCTCCAATGTTTATATCATTTGAATTCATATCTTAAGCTGTGATTTTGTTTTACGTAAGTTATCACTTATTGCAACCCTCCTTTCTCATCCAGACTTAGGACCAACCATGGCGGAGTTTTTCATGTTATTTTTTTTTGTTTGAAAACTTTTGGTGCCAACAAATACCGACCCATTTTTTATTTCTCATTTCCTATGTACTATAGTTGATAACATGTATTTCCTACTTCTTTACATTTCTCTCCTATCCATTTGGTTTCTTAGATGTAAGCAACAATAATATTTGTTCATTGTTCTCTCCATATTATCAACATAAATCCATTATCTAATAGGCGGAAATCCTCAAGCACCTAGAATTAACTTGTCATGCTTAGAACAGAACACACTCTGCAGTTGTCTTTTTTGTTCAAGCTATTGCATCACTTCTATTTTTACAAAGGAGGTAGTGCCATCACAAGTAGACGCAACTTAATTCCCTTGACAATAGACAAGATCATTATGAGGACAGCTTAGACATATCTGAATCATGTTAGGAAGTAAAATAAATCTTCATTACAAACCTGAGAATGTTGAGAACTAACTCCTGCAGCAGCACCGTTTGGTCCCCTGAAAACTACAGGTACCGAGATGTTACCAGCAGACATAAAGTTCATTTTTGCAGCTGAGTTAATAATATGATCAATTGCCTGCACAAAAAAGATAACCATGTCACAACCTACGAGTAAAAACCATAAATAGAATAAGAAATTAAAAATTCTGCAAAATGTAAAACATAACAATGATATATTAAAAATATCACAGTGGAAACAATGACGTGCCAATTGGCACTTAGTCCCAGTATAAGTAAAATGGAGTAATGGGCCTCTAAAGAGATCTTGAGATAGTTCAGTCCATAGACACATTCAATCAAGCTGACATGGAGTCAATTGATTTTGTAACAAATTTGGGCACATGCTTTGAGGTCTTGAGGTTGGTCTAATGACAATCCTTGATGGCACATGTCAGGCATGACTCGTGTCACCACCCCAACCCCTTGAATCGTTGGCACAAGACCACCAGACTGTCATTCTTTCTTAGCACCCAAGTCTTCCTATTCTGGTGCTGGAACTGAGTCCTATAACTCTAGGTCCCATGGCCACAGCAGAAGTTATATATAAGATAGTATTTATGTATCTTTTCTTATAAAAATAAATTTGTTTCAAAAGTTTTTAAGGTAAAATTAATGTAATCTATAAACATATACACAAGATTTTAATAGAATATGATTTAAAACAAACAAAATAAAATTATATATTGATATATCTACTATACCTTCGTAAAATATGGTTTGAACCGAACCAAACCAAACCAAACCGAATTAATTTGGTTCGGTTTGGTTCGGTTTGAGAGATAGTTTGGTTTGGTTTGGTTTGAGAAAAAATACTCAAAAACCAAACCAAACCAAACCATGAACACCCCTACTCAGGTGGGAGCTGAGAGAGGCCTTCACCATCTTCAATGGTGACGGCAAAGGAGGGCCTCGGTAGAGGGACTCCTCAGGGTGTTCGTCACCAATGACCTGCCACTCTGCAGCACATGCAGTTTTCTTCATGGCACTACTGGAAAGCTGAGAAGTCAAGTAACGATTCGAACCACGCAGGTGTAAGAAAATTCAAGACAATGTCCGAATCCGAAAATATGAATTATAACCAATTTGGGTCAAGTTTAGGTATACGGTTATCAGGTCTTTACTCGGATCTTAACAAACCTGATCCAGATCCAAACCGTGTACAAGTATATCTACACCTAATTACTCCCATATAATAGATGTGCAAAGTGCAAACATATCAGGTCTTATTGAGTCCAATTCATGAATAGCAGAATTGTCAAAATCAAATTAGAATCAGATCGGTTGATTCCAATCCAATTATTGGCTAAAGGACCGATTCCCCGGGAATTCCGGAGGAATCGGTCTGAATCGGTTGGAATCGATCCAATTCCAACTGATTCAAACTAAAATCGGTCAATTCCGCCGGAAGGATAGGGCTTCCGGTATCGATCAAATTCCCTGCAGTGCGATCCAAGCAGAATCAGTCAATTCCGTCGCCAATTCCAATGATTACAGTGATCCTTCAGTGATTCCAACGATCCTTCATGAAATGTATATGTTTACTTTCATGTTTTCATGTGATCATGTTACATCTTATTATACTTTTTGCATCTTATCATGTTATTATCATCTTCTCAAGTTTATGAGCATGTTGTCTTGTTATAATGTTATAATCATTAGCATCTTATTGTTATCATGCTACAACTTATTCTTATCTAAGAAACAACGCAAAAAACTTCCTCACATGATTCCGGAATTGACTGATTCTGATCCGATTCAACCGATTCCATGAACCATAACATGTAGATGCATGTTAAATGTTACATTTCCTTTTAACAAATTTTTCTAAGCCATTTCCTATATTTTCTGGAATTTTATAATTTTTTAAATTTTTTGAAAAAAAAAATAAAAAAATGATTTCGAAGTCGATTCCCTTCCGAGGAATCAATGCGGAATCCTTGGTCCAATTTGGATCTATTAGCCCAAGGATTCATTGGGTGGACAACATCTCAGTGACTCTTTTACGGTAGTATACCGATCAATGCTACAAAAGGATCGTACTATGAGTTGCTGATCGACACTTTTGCCGATGTTAATAAGGACATTCCTAGACCAGACTCCTAAAGAAATTTACAATACTTATCTTCCGATGGAAGTAAAAGATATTAAGAAATATGTCAAAATGTTTGAACATATTTGGAATGAAAGTTGAAAGAAGGTGCAACTTTGATGATGGATGGCTGGACATGTATACTTATAACTTTTTTTATATTTATTAGCTACTTATACATCCTGAATACCCCCCTATCCAGGCCCTATAAAAGCCTCAAAATCCATCCCCTAAATAAACCCCAAACCAGGTCCTAAATATCTCCTAAACCAGCCCCTGTTCGGGCCTGCACAGATACCCCTAAAGAAGTCCCAATCAATCCCCGGATACTCCCTTGTACAGTCTCAAATCAGGTCCCAAAATAGCCCTTGGCAAGTCCTCAAGCCAGTCCCAATCCAGCCATGTTCGGACCCCTACAACCAGTCAAAATCCCCCGTGTTCAGGTACCTTAAAACAGGTCCTGTAACAGTCCAAAAAACTCCCCAAACATCCCCCTGACCAGTCCCTAAACAGATCACAAAACAGTCCCCATAACAGACCCTAAACAGACACAAATCAGACCCTAAGCAGCCCCCTAACCAGAACCCATACCTGAGCAATCCTTTCTAGCCACCCTAGCCCTGGTCTTGAAGCATATGGGATGCCAGCAACCTGTTAATAAGGTGTTCAGACCATGAAGACATCGGAGAAAGCCAGAAAGCACAACAACAGCAATTTACAAGTGCACTAAAAAAAGGGGGCAGATCGGCACTACAGCAACGCACATAAGATGCCTAGTCAGGGGGCAAGCAAAACAGTGCAGCAGCCCATTGGGCCCAAACTAGACAGCATATCAGCCCTGGTGGCCATAAAAACCAATAAAACACCCAATTGAGACTAATTGGGGGCTGGCCTTATGGCACACCCTAGCCTCAATTAAATTTAAATAATAATCTACTCCAAGACTAATTGGGGGCTGGCCTTATGACATGCCTACGTCTTTGAAAAAATTAATCAAACAATCAAAATTAATAGGGGGCCAACCTTCGATACACCCTATGCTTTGACATAACTTAAAAGAATTATAACATACCGGCGAATTGGGGACCGGCTTTAGGCATGCCCAACGCCTTATAAGGGTGGCATACAAAGGACAATCCTACAAGGGGAAAAGACCCCAATGTTATACCATTCTACCCATGAAGGCATAGAGCTCTGACTCTCAAGTCAAAGAGAGGAATATGCATTTTCATATGCATGCATGCTGAACCACAAGCTAATGACGTTTATAAAGAATGGAAAGAGTCCCGAATGTCTATCAAAGGCCAAGGTAGACTCTAACGCCCCTAACGCCTCTCAAACGCTAAAAGAGACTATTCTAATTCAATAAATGGATTGAGTTCCCTAATGTCTATTAAGGGATAAAAAGATCCAATCCTAATTTATTCATTTCATGAGATTATGGTTTTTGATGCCTCCACATACATCTTGTATTCAATATCACTCAATAAATAGAATTTTCAAATTTGTGCACTACAGATGTGATTGTGAGCTCCCAATGAATCCTATAAACTTAAAAAATGCAAGCAAAAAATATAAAATATAAAAATATAATATAATATAAAAATATAATATAATATAAAAATATAAAAATCTGGTCAAACTAGTGAAACAAAAAATTTCCAACTCACAAAATTATTTTCAGCTAATTAAAACACCAAAAATGAATTTTCCAAGCCAAAAACCCAATTAATAGACAAATAAATCCAATAAACCAGAAAATAAATCAATAAAACTGTAACCATCCCAAACAGGGCAAAATTGGCCAAAAAGACCAAACTAAATAAAAAACCCAAAACCAACCCAAAACGCAAAAAAAAAGATAAAATTCACTCACTTTCAGAACTTAAAACAAGTTAAACAAAAAAACATAAAACATAAAATCTGAGAACAACAAATTTCAGAAACAACCTGAAAATCTAAAAAATCAGATCATCTAAAAATCTGAAAAATCCAAAAATCAAAAGATTCTATGAAGGCCGGGAACCTGAGGTTTGCTAAAATCTGAAATAACCGTGAAACCCATAATCTGAAACTGTAAAAGGCAGGTACTTGCAGAAAACTAAAACATGAAAGAATCAGAAAACTTCATAAAATTCTAAAAATTGTGCCAATCAGCAAACACCCCTGATCAAGGAAGTCCTGAAGTTATCAAATCAGAAGTCTGGGAAGCAGAAAGAATCGAATATTTGTGAAATCTGAAAAATACGGAATGCTATAAAATATAAAAGTAAGCAGAATCTCGAAGTTCTCAAAAGTCAAACCTTAATAGTCCAGGAATCCAGAAAATTAGAAAAAGAAAAAAAAGACTTTTTTAAGGTACAAATCTAAGAATTCAGCAAAAGTCAGAAACCTAAAAAACATAAAGATTGAAATTTTGGTATTTTTGCATGAAAAATCAGATTTGTATCACTTCCATCTTGGTATGATCGGGGCCTAGGACTTAGAACATGTGTAGTCCTCATTTCGGCCATCTCTCAATTTTGATTTCATATAGGCCATGTAGAGTCATCTTCCATAGCCCTTCGAACACACGTCTGCGCAAAGAGAAATTAGCATATTCCAGAACATTCATGCTCATATTTGATCTCGTATCACTCCATTGAGGAGCTTAGGATCAATCGATCTAAAAGTATCTTTCAAAAGTCTGATTTCATACCGTTTAGACTGAGCATCAGATTTTTATCTATCAATTCCCCAGATCTAGATATTAGATCCATAGATTATCATCCTAACCCTCTAAAATCATCAAATTAAGATGGTGGTAGGATCCAGTATGCATACCTTCTTATTCTCATGGACTGATCGTTTGAATCTGGAAATAATCGGGCTTAGTCCTTAGACATTCCGGACTGCCATTTATCAGAAGTTTAGGTCCTATATGTTCCAATTTTAGACCCCATCAGACCTAAGTTTCAATCATGAGATTGACATGTCATTGTCGATTTTAACACTTCATCATCTTAAATGTTCGGATCTGAAACACCAAATTTGGAGACTTTCTAAATCTGAAATACCCATAGATTAATATCCCTAGTCTCATCATCCAAGGAGGGAGGGGTCGCGGGTCGCGACCGGGTCCCGGGACCCCCAGGCCGACCCGGTCACGACCGGGTCGCGACCCTATTTTTTAATTATTTTTTTTTGAAAATTTCAAAAAAATAAGAAAAATGCGGAAAAAAATCTAAAAAAATACAGAAAAATTGAAACAATTAAATGACATGATTTAAATAAATAATACATCAATTTTATTCCAACGTGATGTGTTCTACACTTTGTAGGTAGTTGATGTACTCTCCCCATGTCATTTGGGTTGAGTACAAAGCTTATACATGTACACATGACGATCATATTCGTCAGTCCCTCGAGAAACTATCCTAAGACTTGATCCAAACGAGTCACCATAACTATAGGTCGATTGGATCGAAGCATCCGATGACTCCACATAATTCATTCCACAATACTCTTGATCGTATGTAGGGAACCAAGAGCCTTGGGATGAATCATACACATAGTCGGAGGCATCGTGGTATTCTGCTCCAACTCTATGGCTACGATGACCTCCTCTACCTTGTGGCCTTCTACCATGATCGGTATCTTGGGTCGCATGAGTATATTGCTCCTCGCCGGTAAAACGTAACGACGTTGTAGGAGATATGGGAGGATCTGAGGTCCCTTGTACTTGTAAAGTGTTCGCGCCCCCGTATCCAGCACCATCATCGTTGCTACTCTTTGACGACGAATCCTCGGACGTCTGGTACTGCACTCGGATGTTCGGCTCCGGCGTATCTTCTCGATCGTCTTCGACCGTATCAGCATCTGCAATATCAAAAGGATCACCATAACTTGTTTACCTTTTCGCCTACTTTGCGTACCTTGACTAGTTCCTTCTCCGGTCTTCTGGCGCTTTCTTCAGAGGGAGGGATCCGGAATTCTTCGACGAAGGGACATCGTCGAGCACTCCTTCAGCCCATTGTCGGTCTTCTGGGTTGAACTCCGGTTCTCCCAACCCTTCTCGATCGTTCACCCAAGCTTCTAAGGAGTTCTTCTCGTAGAATATTTGATTCAAATCGATGTCCTCCTCTTCAATTTGCGGCTCCTCGACCGAACGTCCCGCCGCCTGTGATATCCAACTCTTTTGTTCCATCTGGTTCTGCTTCATTCTTTCCAAATTCCTCAACTTTAACCTCGTATTTGTAGTGACAATACACGAGGTCTTCAAGCCTCCTTGATGTCAACCTATTTCTTTGCTTTGTGTGAATCAAGCTGAATGTAGACCAATTTCGCTCGCAGCCCGAAGCCAAAGTGGTTTGACTTAGGACCCTGATGGCTACGTCCGCCAAGTCCTCATACCCTGGTACTTTACCATGATCCATCCACCAATCAGCTGCATAAATTGAATGTCTTACATTATTATCTAAGTAAACTTTGATTAATTAATTGATGAAAAACAATTCTACTTTGATTACATTATTATCTACGTACCCGGACTTAGTAGCATCAGACGTGGTTCAAGTCCCGTCGTTCCAAAGTGAAAACTCCGCATTCTGTAATCATACATCTTGTTGCAAGCGATAATAGACCGGTCGTCGTCACCAAGCAACCGTCGGATGACGCTCTTCACGTCATCTAATAGCTCGTTCGTTGCCTTGAAATGTGGACTATAGCAGTATCTTGGGTTGAAAAAGTAACATACGAACCAAATAGTATTAGTAATCAACTTATACACAACTTTGATTAATAAAAAGATTAGTAAATGTTTAAGAAAATATACCTGCTGCATGTATGGGTTGATGTAATGTACGTTCCCAACGACGATCTATAATATCCCACCACTTGGCGAAATCGGACACGGTCTTGGAGATTTCTTCTTTGGCTCTCTCAATCGCATCATATAAATACCCCGTATGCTTTCCTATCTCCGTCAACTATCCTTAGTACCTTCACTATGGGTTGGACGATGTCTAACGTCTTCTTTACAACTTTCCAAAAATCTCCACTCTCTATTGTCTCTTCTACTTTTCTCCCCTTTCTCTTATCCGATGGGTTACATCTAGCTATCCAACTACCCCAACCCGGTGAAATGACCATTTGAGTTAGAGCTCTCCTTTGACTCAATAAACTTTCTAAGGAAATATAGTGGGAGACGAACCGGGTTGCACCGGGCCGTAACAACTCTCGCCCCTCGGTGTGTTCCCTCATAAGTGCAAGGACAAAGTTGTGGTTATAAATAAATGAAGAAATAAACTGGACTAGCTTAACTACCATGTCTATTTGAGGATCCTTGCATATATCCTCCAACACCAAGTCTAAAGAGTGGGCGGAACAGGGTGTCCAATACAACTTTGGTCTTTTGACCATAAGCATCTGACCGGCCGATTTGTATGCGGCTGCATTGTCTGTGACTACTTGAACTACCCGGCTCTCTCCTATTTCTTCTATCACTCCATCTATCAATTGGAAAAGATACTCCGCATTCTTTACCTGTCCGGATGCGTCGACCGACTTCCAAAAGACCGTCCCGGCTTGACTGTACACTAAGAAATTGATCATTGTCTTCCTAGTTATACCTGTTAAGTATAAGACATTAACTAAGTTATACCAAAAAATAATGTTTATACATCTAATATAAATGAGTAAAAGAAAATTTAATTACCGGTCCATCCGTCGGTCATTAACGTGCAACCTCGTTCCTCCCATATGCGTTCAAATGATGTCACGTACTTCTTTGTTTCTTGCACCTCCATAGGAAGATATACATTGTATATCTCCTTTGGGCTTGGACCAGGCACTCCCCTCCCGACGTCTGCGATCTTGTCGATCATGTTCTCGTAGTATGGTCCCTTTGCGGCATTTGCCGGGATGCTTTGGTGAAAAAACCACATTGACGTTGCCTGGCCAATCCTCTCCTTACATAATTTGAGGTTCTTCATCGCCGTCGTGATTGTCGTTTGACGTTGTCGTGGTCTGGTGATTACGGGATCCACGGGACCTACTGCCGGGTCGTCGTCTTGTGTGAGATCATGAACCTCATCTTGCGGTTGGTTGTTGGATCCTCTTTCGCTTCCTCGACCACTCCCACTTCCAGACCCTTGACCCATCATTCGGCCGGTGCGTCTATGGAACTCTTCCTCGGCGAATGATCTTCGACTTGCTTCCATTCCCCGTGAGAGTTCATCTATTTAAGAAACATTTAAGTATTTAACTACTTAATTATCCTTTAAAATAGAAGAATGAACAACGTTTATGAGTAACACCTCCCATACCTTCGTACTCTTCGTCTCCAAAAATATCCGGCCTCTCTTGTCCGGTTCCGTAAATGTGTACGGAACGTCTCCCGGTTGTTGCAATTCTTCTCGGACGGTCTCCTTATGCCGTTTGCTAGTTCCCTTTGTTTGCTCCATCGCTTGTAGGTGCCTACGAAATTGAGCTCTGACCTCCGGCGGAGTCCGTGTGCAAGGAAGAACGTTTCTCTTCGTACTGCAAGATGAAATTTTAAACGATAAATACCACCGAATATTACTTTGTCGCAATATTTACATTGCACTTTTCTCTCCGCCATGGAGATCAAATTGCAATGCAACCAAGCCGGATCACTCCGGGTCGCGCCGGTAGTTTGGGTTGTTTGGCTTGGAGAAGACATTTTTTAATTAAATAATTACTTAAGTAAGTAATTAATTATTTAAAAAGCTAATGACGTTAATTAGTGACTACTAATGTAAGTATACTTTTAATTATGTAAAATGAATGATTAACTAATTATATGACTAAGTAAGTAATTAACTATACCTTCCAACTAATGATGTGTTAAGTAACTACTAAACTAAATATCTAACTAATCTTCTAGCTAACTAACTATGTAAGTAAGCAAATAAGTATTAAAAAGAAGAAACTACTTAACTAACTAATCAATGAAACAAATATTAAATAAATGAACTAATGAAATGCTTAATGAAATAATTAAGTAAATGAAGAACAAAATGAGAGCAATGAGAGCAAAAATGAGAGCTTGAGAGTGAGAGTGGGGGGGTGGGAGTAAGGGGAGCCCCTTGGGGGCTATGGGGCTGAATGGGGGAGGGGGGCTGCGGCCCCCCACGCCGTTGGCAACGGTCGATGACGGTGCCAACGGTCGGCAACGGTCGCGTGGCCGTTGCGGCCGGGCTCCGCGCGACCCGGCCGGGTCGCGCGACCCGGTCAGGTGGGTCGCGCGACTCGCGCAACCCATCCGCGACCCCGCGACCCGGCCGGGTCGCGACCGGGCCGGTCGGGAGTAAACCCGACCGGGTCGGGGCCGGGTCGCGACCCGGGTCGCGACCCGGCAAACCATGTCATCATCTAGCATATCTCATGATTCTCATGTATCTAAAAATTCCACCATGATCCAAGGATTGAATATTAGCCTATTCAAGCTTCGATCAGTGATGTGGGACAAAATCAACTAAACCTGGAATTAAAGTGACAAAATCAAACTAAAATGGCTAAAACGAATTTAAACCGAGTAAAATCTGCTGTATTCAGCACCATCTGCTTCTTATTAACCAGGCATGTGTGATGTCATCTCGTCAACCCCCATTCAACATCCTTGCGTGCTTGCAAAAAGAGTAGGCGGGGTCGTGGAGTGTTGGAGAGGATCCACGTGTGACGGGACACAGGATTGGAAGGGAGCACAATGGAGATCTTGCTGGGTGCGTGGCAGTCCAGCTGGAGGGCGACACGAGCACCCAGATGAAGTCGCAAGCCCAGTCAGGAGGAGATCGTGGCAACATCATGCATGCAGCCCCAGCGCAAGGAGATCTTTAAGGGGGCCCAACAGGGCATCAGGGGGGCACAATGAAATGTCCACACCAGCCATCCTCCAACGGGAAGCATCTGGAGAATGCCATTGTGAAAAGGAAGATCGGGGATCGCCGATCTGTGCGCATGGCTGATGGAGTCAATGACGAGGCCACTTGAAGGTGATGCCAAATGGGTGGTCAGATCCAGGTGGATTGCTTCCTGCTATGCCGTCCAAATCTGATGAAGACGATGCTTGCCGGAGATCTCGACGGGAGGGGAAGAGCACTGTTGAAGATGAATCGATGCCATTCTGTCATACCTGCAAAGGGGGAAGGAAGAGAAGAACGGAGGAAAAAAGGGAAATGCTGGCCTCAGATTCCAGGGGTCGAGGAGAAGCAACCAGCATTGCAACACTGGAGGTTGGAAAAGAAGCCGGCCACACCACCAGGGTTGGGGGAGAAATGCCGGCGATCTGCCGGGAGGTTGGAAGGATGAGTGGTGCACATTGCCGGGGTGAGGGAGAAGGAGGACAGTGCTTATCGCCGAGGAAGAAAAGAAGACAGCAGGGTGAAGCTTCCTGCTGGGTAGAGAGAGGAAAAAGAGTGGGAATGGGGTAGAGAGGGACAGGGCTGAAGCCCCTCCTGGGACGAACCACACACAAAGGTGTTCCAAAAATTCTCGTTCAATCTCTGTTCCGAATTACACATTGGCCCTATTTATAGGGCAAGGACTATTACAAGAAACTCATTAAATTTGACTATTTACAAACATGGACTAGACACTAAAAGAAAATTCAAATCAATTAAAATTTTCCTAAAATCTGCCCCCATCAATCAGTCTATAATCTCTAAACAACTTCATTATCAGTTCTCGGATTGGCTTAAGAAGACTGAAAATCATTCGAATCTAAAGATTCGTAAGTCATAGACCTGAACATGTAGATTTTGGATCCAAATTTGATTTATCAAATTTCAAACATCTTTTTTTGTACGTTCATATTTGAGAAGTGTCATTTGTTTCTCTTCATGTGTTTGCGTTTCATCTTGGTTTACGTTAGTAATCGATAGACTCCCCATCCATAAACACAAGACACATTGACAACATATTGTCATTTATATAACATGGGGTACATGGAATACATATGCATCAGGAAAGACATACAAGCCATAGTGCCCGTCAAACAAGCAGACCGTGACCTCATTAGCCATTGCTAGGCATTAGAGAATCGATCATAGACTGCAAAATCGGTCGAATCAGATCAGAATCGGCCAATTCAAAGTTCAATCCGATTCCTGCTTGAAGGACCGATTCTGACCTAAATTCCGCCGGAATCAGTTTGAATCGGTCAAATCAAATCGGAATCAAAATCAGAATCCTGAATTTTTTAAATTTAAAAAAAAAGATTCAGGCCGAATCGGCCAAAATCAGTCTGAATCAAAATCAAAATCGGAATCAGATTTTTTAATTTTTTTAAAAAAAAAACCAATTTCAGATCAATTTCTCTTCTTGAGAATAAGTCAAAATCAGACTAATCTAATATGATTCAAATTAGAACGGTACCGACCTATTCTAATTCTAGAATCCTTAAAATCGATCCAATGTGTTAACCTTATCAATTAGGTATGGGCATGTCGGAATGAAAGAGCTCATGTCTAGTCTTTTCTTTAACCTCAAGGTTACAATGATATGATATGGAATACCAAGTATGATGCATGTTTCATTGATATGGATGTGCATGGTGCATGTTATATCGACATGCATGTGAGAAGGCATAAAGGAACCATACTTCTCACTCAACTTGACATGATATATCCTTCCCCAATATCATCCACACTTAATTTAAGAGTCGGTTTAACATGACGGCATGCATAACCTTCCCTCAAATTAGTGAGAATTATCTCCCTTAATAGATAGAGTTTGATACTCTTTAAATCGAGAGAATGAACAATATAGCATGGAGGCATGCCCATCTACCCGTTCAAAATCTTTACATCCCAAAAACATGCTCGTGTGTCCGTCTAATATTATGAGGGGGGCTGACTAAATAGGCTTAGCCTCTTAAACATCTTCATTTAATTTCAATATGATTAGGACCATTCATTCAAGACCATAAAGGCCCGTTGTCATTATGGTCATGTCAGCTATGTGTGAAACCTCGAGATTTGGAAAAATATATAATAATATAAAAATATAAGGGGAGCAATATGATAACAGTATGGTTTGAAAATTCATTTGACTTCCATTTATTTAAAAAATGAACTTTTATTATCTTATCTTTAGCTACTATGAAAAATATATGATATTTCATAGAAAATATTAGCCAAAATATGTGGTATGCATATAAAATATATATGTCAAGATTAGGGTTCATGAAATTTGTCTTTGGACCTCTCTCCGTCGGAAGATGCAAATTTCCGACGTTAATTACATCGAGATTCTCGAACACCCTTGATTAACCGTCGTAGCAACTTGTATAAAAGGAAACATTCATCACCAAAACACAAACACATGGGAGCTATAACTCATAAAGGCAATGGAATGCAAACTTAGTATTTTAAGTTTGGTTTGAGTTTGATTTATGTTTTTATAAGGTGTGTTTTATGGATTCCAACATTTTAAGTTTTATGTTCCTTAATAGATTCATATTTTTTATGGGTTTAACTCTTTTAATCCAATGTCTTTTATTAAGACGTATTTTGAATTATTAGAGTTAATTTGGATCCGAGCATATTCGGATCAAATTTTATTATAAGCTTCATGTTGATTTCAGTTAAGTCTTAACATCTTAGACTTAATGAAATATTCTTAAATCTGGTTTTTATGGTATCGGATTGAGATTCATGATTATTTTAATTATATTGATTTTATTTCTAAGTTTTAACATTAAGCACTTATAATCATTTTTTTAAAGCCTAACATTTTTGGACTTAATGCAAAATCAGATTTTTATTACATCTGATTGAAGCATTTTATTATTATTTTATTCATTATGTTCTAAGTCCTTTTTTATATGCATTAGACTTGGAACATTTTTTAGATCTGATTTTATCATGTCAGATTGTAAGCATGTTCATCATATTTTGTTCTAAGTCTTGGCAGTTAGGCTTAGGACTCATTAGGTTTATTGTTCACTATATTATTCTCCCCATCTTTAATCTTGGCATTAGGCGTTAGAAATAGATCCAGAACTGACATGTTACTAAATTTCTCCAGACCAGGCACCTCTCTTTGACTGAAATTTTCTCCCTGCAGATCTGTTTTTACCTCTCTTGAATTGAGCATTAGATTCCATCTCCCACTATTCAAACTTTGGGCAGAGCAAGATGAGAATTCCATGCCATTACGCTCATTCTTGATCCTCTCATACTCCCTCAATCAAACAAGTAATCACCTTTTAACATGATTAATCCCCAACATTTCAAACTGAGCCACTAGCTTTCATTAAGTAGCTCTTCATATCTAATCATATCACCTCCATGGATACTCATCTTGATCCTCTAAAATGAACATTTCAGATCACTAGAAGTATGCTCAACCTTCTCATTACTCTCAGGACTTGAAGGCATTCGGATCAGAGCCTAGCATTTTAGCTATCCAGAATAATCTGAAATTTTAACAGATTTCCAACAAGACCTTCTACCTCTTACACTATGACCATCTTATTTTCATGTAATCTAATCCAAATGGTCTTAAATCCGAAATTTTTACATGCATATGACCGAAGTCTATTCAAATCTGGAACATGCACATTCTGGATCCATCTTGATTGAACTCTTCTTAATAAACTTATCATATTCCATCTGTGTTAAAAGTGGAAATTAACATTTCAGAATTGATAATTCAAATTCATCTTCTTATGTTTGCATTCCATATGGTTCATAAGAGTTATATATATGCTCCTTGATCATTGATATATGAGCATCGACACATAAATTTCATTTATATCATATGAGGTACATCACATCATCATATGGGGAGGCTTAGGCCCTGTTTGGTAACACTATTTGACATATCTATCACTATCAATTTTAAAATTGATATTCTTAGCAATCACTAAAAAGTGTTTGGTTGATAGTATCAATTTTGAAATTGGTAGTGAAAACAAAGCACATTATGTAATACAAGTGTCAACTTGTATCAATTTTGATATTGATACTTCAACCTCTAAAATTATCAATATCAATATTGATATAGTATCAAATTTGAAACTCTAACCAAACGGGCCATTAAATATAGCCATAATCCCATCAAATCATATCATTTCATCCATCCCATTTGAGAATATCTTTTGCCCTTATAGACATAGATTTTCCCAAGAAAATTCTCCACTTAAACCAAAAAGTCTTGGTCTATAATTGACCTCACTCTAGATGAAGTGAGAATTTCCCTAGTGGATTGAGCATATGTACTCTTCCCACTTTGGGATGGATCCATGACACCGAGTGCATGCTCGGAGCCCTCGTCCAAGTATCATGATAATTGCCTAAGTATAAGCTCATGTTACGGATCTTAAATATTTTTTGTGTCAAAATATTTAAAATTTATCATTTTTATGTCATCATCGTATCTTGGTCCAGGTGACCAAATCTTCATCATCTTCTAGATCTGATTAGTCTAATTTTCAAATCTTCAACTTCATAGTATCTTTGGCTTCATTAAGGCTACCCGAGGTGGCTCTTAGTCCATCATATGGGTTCTAAGAGGACCGGGTATAACCTTGTCTTCATGGCATCTTGGGTCTGAATGGCCCATCATCTTCATTGTTTTCACGCAATGGGCTGGTGCAGCAACAGCACCATGAGCGTCATCTCCCTCTTTTTCCATCTTCGGCAGCATTATCATCTGCTGTAGTATGTTGACCTCAACTGCATCTTGAGAATGAATGGGGCATTGGTATCCTCATCAGCATCAGGTTAGTGACATGGAGAGGAGAAGCAGGCTTCGGCCCTCCTTGATCAGGTGGTAGCAACAGGCATCATGGGGTGCAGGATGGGAAGGTAGCGGTAGGGGATTTTTATTTTCTTTCTCATCTCCATCTCTTCATTGGTGCCAGAACATGACCATCAACACCCTGCATCTTGGTTTACATCAACTGCAATAACATCCTCTTGGTATCGTCATCAGCATGGGCTTCTGGTCACTGCAGCAGCAAGTTCTGCAGGAACTGGAAGAAGGGGGCTTCAGCCCAAATATCGGCAGTGGTTAGAAGCTTCGGCCCCTTCTCCTCCACCTTGGATAGGTGGCTACGGTGTAGGACCTCAGCTGAAAACAGACAGCATAGAGAAGGAGATGGGGAACTGTAGCAGGTACAACATCATGTGGAGCCATCATCAGCTCCTTTCTCCTCCACCTTGGATAGGTGGTGACAGAGGAGGCATCATCTCCATCTTCCCTCGGCAGCATCACCTTCACCTTAGACGGGTACTGACAGCAGAGACCAGTATCCATCTTCCATGGATGGGTGCGCAGCAACGAGGCAGCAACAGCATCATGGACTTCTTCGGTTGCTTCATCTTCATTGGTTGCTAGTTCTTCCTCAGTTTATGATACACAGCAACTAGCAGCCAGCCGACAGCAGCAGTGAACATCATTCGGCTTCCATCAGACCTCTTCTCTCCATGCGGTAGAGAAGATAGAGGGCAGGAAGGGGGAGGGTTGCGGCTGGGAGATATATGACAAACCCCACCTCAACATGGTGCACAACATCTTATAAGAAGATGGTCATTGGGAGATGGCAGAACCGCCAGGAGATCAAGCGCACACCTCCCTACCTTTTACGCCTCATCTCCGCTACCAGGAATGGTGGCAGAAATCCCGATTCACGCACCTCCTGTTGGCCATCGTGGGGAGAGTGGAGTAAGTGAACCGATGGAAGATTGACTTTGTCATGCGGCTGCAGGCAAATGTACGTGCTGCTGTCCTTTTGCCCTAACATCTCATCACATCCAACGGCTCTCATTAAAGATATGATAAGAGATGATCCGTTAGTTAATAAATACGCATCCAGACCTTTGGATTGATGTTCCATCTCCATCAATATCTTGATGGCCCATCCAATGGCCTATATTTGTTATTTCATTTTATATGATTTTCAAATCATATAAATATCCAAATAAACAATATATGAGACATAATTAGCTCCGATCAGACTTGATTTCATGTATCTTTCTGATCTATCATCTTGTGCTCATTAGTTGTATCATGATTATAATGGAAGCAACATAATCTATCCCAAATAATCTCAATTAATGAATTTTGTACTTATTCTCCATTTTTATATGCGGAGAGACGTACAAAAATATTCTTTTTAGCTCGAGAATTTTCTGATCAATATATCTAATATCTGTCTTCAATCCTGGCTCATCTGAATCATTTTTTGATCACTTGGACTATTTTGCCCCTGACTTGGTGGGTTGACGAGAAGCACAAATTTTGAATTTTTCTCCATAACTTTCTGAAAATGGGTCAAATTTTTTATCTAAACTAGTTTTTCGCATGTACTAACTTTCCTGCATTATATGAGCTCACAAGTTTGTCAATGGGCCGAGTCCAAACCTTCCGAACCGAATGTGGCTAAGGAGGGGCATTTTGGTCATTTGGACCCTCCTAAGGTGTTTTGGCCCATAACTTGCCAAATATTAGTCAGATTTTCAATCTGACTTCAACGTTGCTGAAGATGAAGTTGGACAGACCCAATGATGTGTCACTATATTATCGAATCTGTCCCGAATTGTCCAGACCCACCAAGGGCGAAAGAGGTCATTTTACCGTTTGAGATCCGTCCGAAACCGGATTCTGACATTCAAGGTATCATTGCGAAGCCCTCGACAAATACAGTCTTGTTGACCCACTTGTTTTGTCTTTCAGATCTGATGTGGCCTTGATAAAGCCATCCGAAAGTTGACTTTCGGTGTTTTCTGCATAACTTTCCAAATACACATTGGATTTCCGATATGATTGCTCAACATTGAGCTAGGCGGACCTGATGGTGGTGCTTGATCGTCGCTGGGCTAGAATTCGATCGCTCGGGCCCAATAGGGGCAAAACGGTCATTCTGCCACCCAGAGCCAAAGTTTGACATTCAAGATACTATTGCAGAGGTCTTGACCAACACAGTATTGTGGGCCTACTTAGTTTATTCTTTGGATCTATTAAGTCTACCAAAGGCCAGTCAGAATTCCGTTTTCACTGTTTTGCTCGTAACTTGTCAAATACAAGTCAGATTTCCAATCCGACTTCGGCATTACTCAAGATTGAGCTGGGCAGACCAAATAGTGATATTTGATTATTATTGGGTCATCATCCGGCCGGTCGGATCTAATAAGACTTATCGGATCCGTTCGGCTCGTTGGTCTCAAATGTGGTATAGGTCACATCTATATGTTCATTCTTTTTCCTTACACTTTTGCCCAAAACTTGACATATTTAAGTACTTAGGAATTTTTTGGTGCCAACACTATGGAAGGTCTATCATCATGTCATCTTGGGCCCGATGGACCTGTCATCGTGTCATTGCTTCCTTTCAACCTCATATGGCCCACTTCATATCATCTCAGCCATGGTGGCTCATCAACATGTCATTTTTCGCCATAAAAGGCATGTTTTGCATCATATCAGCCTCATGTGGCATGTCTTCGTGCCATCTTGGCATTTTTGGCCATGGTAGGTCTATCATCATCTTCACATCATCATAGTTTTCATCTCCCATCCATTAAGATGATCCTGCACATGCCATCATCTTCAGAACAACTTGATTTCGGATCCTCATTGCATCTTGGAGCCCGCTACCACCATCATGAACTGTGTAAGACCCGAAATTGTTTTTCAAATCAAGCACATACTTCAGATCAGATCCAAGAGAGGCTTGAGTTAAGAAATATAGGCCATGAAAGGACTATGTATAGGCATGATTACCAAGGCTACCCAAGTATCTCTTATGGTTCAAAATATTGAGCATGGGCCAGATACGGCCTGGTTTGCTATGGTCCTAAACATATATGGATATATACCTTCACAACAAGTGGCCATAAAAAATAAGCCGGTTAAGGGGCTACGTGGACTGCTATATAGTCATGAGATAGGGGCCAAACATAAGCCAAAGGGGACTGTTATGTGGTTATAAGGGATCGGCCGGACATGGGGATTTATGAGTTGTCGTATGACCATGAAATGAAGGTTGGATAAGGGTAGCAGATGGGATGAGCAAGGTCCGCACATGCGTATAATTGATAGGCCATAGATGAGGATGTGTATATGGAGTGGGTAGATAAGGAGGATACCAGAAAGAGAAGGGGTGTCCCTCTTAAATCTTCCTCTTCCTCATCTTTTCTTCTTCTTCTCCTTCCTAAGTGACAGTTGCATACTCATGAGGGACTTATGGCTACAACATCAGCAGGATTGAAGCCTTAACTAGGGCATCACGGGCATTTTAGCCTTCCTGGTTTACAGCACAGGACCAGCAGCATCTTCACATATTCTCCTTCCCTGGTGCGCAGCACCATTGGCAGAAGCAACGGCACCCAAAGTTGGCATCCTCAACAACATGACATGAGCTGTATGGCAGGAGCAGGAGCAAGGAAAGAGGGCATCTGACTCTCACTGTCTTCATCTTCCTGGTGCACAACTTCAACAACAGCAAGTGGGAGCAGCACCTGCAGCATGGGCTACATTAAAGGATGGTCTCAGCAGCACCTTCCTCCATCTTTAGCATCTAAAGCACCAGGCCATTGCGGCATCATTTGCCTTCATGTGTGCGAGCAAGAGGAGGTGGAGCAACATCAAGAGAGAACATTGACCTTCCCATCTTCTCCTCATCTTCTTCACGCAACGGCAGCAACATCAGCAGCATATGGCCAGCCCCCTCTTCTTCCTCCTTCATATGCGCCGAATCCATCAGACTGGCAAGACAAAAGTGGCAGCAACAGCAGCCTCAGGGGAGCCACTGCCTCTCCTCCATCTTCTATGTGCGCCAGATCCTAGCCAAAATAGAAGAACATCAAGAAGAGCGTGGGGCTTCATCCTCCTCCTTTCCCATGTGCACAGCATGTGGGGGCTTCACAAGCAGCAGGGGCAGCATCCAGGAAAGGCAAATGGGGTCTCCTCCTTCATCTCCTTCTTCCATGGGCATCGGAACAGATAAAAGGAGGGGTTGACGGCGGGTAAATCATCTCCGTAGGGTTCCAGACTCTTTAACTTGGTGCGCAAGAAGTATTCTTATAGAAATGGTCTCTCCGCCATCGAAGGAGTCTTTCCTCATCTGAACAGCCAGCTGTTGTGCCGGTCAAGAGAGGAAGTATGTCACATACCCCCTGATTCCTAGGAGTTCCCGATGGGGCCCTTGGCTTCTTGGGGCATATTCCTAGTTTATAGGACTTTTCGATGCTATCCTTTGACTTCCAGAGATAGGTGGCCACGACGCCATGTAGGAGCCCTCGTGGAAGGGTGAAGGAGGATCTGATTGCAAGTCTGGCATCGTGGGGCATCTTCCTTCTTTGTAGGGAGTCGTGGCAGGTGAAGTTTGTCCCAATGGCACTAGTTGATGTGGCAGATGGGGATGTGCAACTAGGCTTCCAAGTGGACCATGTTTAAACAGAAAAATCGGTCCCTCTTAGCATGGAAATACAGCCCATCAGGTGAGGTATAAGTGGGCTACAAAAATAACATGAGATGTGGGCATATCTCTCATTTAAATTAGACCATTAGGCATGTACACGATGGGCTACGAATATAATATATGGGAATGCCTATGTCCTCATTAAATTAAAACCAAAATGAGCTTATTTTGCAATAAAATTTAGCCCATTAATAACATGGCATGTGGGCTATGCAATAAACATAAAATCAGGTCATTTCTCCATGGATGGACATTGAAGTGGACCCCAATTGATAGCCTATCTGAAAACTGAGCCTTGTTCTTCCAAGGGGATCGGATTACACTCATAGTTGTCAAGGTGCCCGCCTAGGCAGCGCCTAGGCGCTGCCTAGGTGGCAAGGTGCTTTTCTAAGGGCGCCTTGTCTGGGGCCAAAAAGGCGCCCAAGGCGCCAGCCTAGGCACCCAAGGCGTCCAAGGCGTCAGCCTAGGCGTCCAAGGCGCCCAGACAAGACACCTTGGGTATTTTTACATCATTAAAAAAATAATTTTGAGAGGTTTTTCCCCATTGATACCCGCTCAGAAGGAACACTTATTTAATGATAGTTTGAATATATTAATATATTGCATTATCACTTATACTATCATATATATTTAAGATTTATGATTATAAACATATATTATATACTTAATTAAGTTTCTTTTCAACTCTTTCTTCACTCTCTCTCTGCCTCACTTATACTATTACATACTTTTTTGGGTTCGGGGGGCTTCCCCCATTTAATAAAGGTCGAACTGCGACTACTCTGTGCTCCCCCCATTTAATCATATTATAACAATATTTTACCATCACTTATACTATTGCACATATATAAATTTTATAATCATAAATGAGTTATATACTTAAATTTTATAAAAATTTATTTAACTTTCTTCTCTTTCACACACACATCATATTTACTTATGTGCATTGATAAAATACTCATATTCAATTATAACATAAAAAATATAATTATATTTATGCTTTTTACATATATACCAATTTCCCGACTCAGCCTTCCTTGAATACCGCCTTGACCGTCTAGGCGACGCCTAAGCGGCCGCCTTGTCGCCTAAGCGGAATCGGTACCCTTCAACGCCTTGGGCGCCTTGTCGCCTTGACAACTATGATTACACTTAATCACAATCCAACAAACTTAAAAATTTTCAGTGCCAACAAAAATCTTAAGAGATTATGTGACAGAGTGAAATACTTTTACATAAATAGTCATAAAGAAATGTTAATTTAAAAAATATGGTGGGAAATAAGATAATAGCATCCATATAAGGTCTACAATAATAGAGTTGTTAACATGTGAAAACATTTATTTAAAGGTGGCACAAGGTCACAATTCATTGATTCGGAGGAAAAGTACAAGGAAAAGGAAAAACAAAATGGACACAAACAAAGCAAGAAAGGGGAGGGAAGCACACATATTGACTACCAAGATGATAGAGAAAGTGGTGTTTCCCAAAACTACATAGAAAGGTCATATAACTGAATTAATATTAAGAGAAACAATGAAAGATAATAAAAACTATGTAAGCAATTTGCATCAAAGGAGAAGTTAGAGTTAGTAACATGTGGTGGAAAATAAAACATCAAAGAAGTTTATATAGATATCATTAAATACTTGATCTCATTTCTCGGAGACACGAATAAAAAAGATTCTTGAAAAATCTTAAAAGATTCTCGAGAGATTGCATTGCTAACATAGAAGGCATATACTCTCTATTTTACACCTTTCCCCCCATTTGTCTCTCTACCTAAGGCCAGATGTCCCCTTTCTCACATCAGGTGCTAGATGCCCAACCAATATGATCAGGACCCAAATCACCCGATTTAGCCTGGGATTGGCCGGGTTAGCCGAGGTCGGACAGGGTCGGCCGGGTCAGTCCAAGTTAGCCGAGGTTGACCAATTGGCCTCAACTAGCCTAATGGCTTTTGGTCATCTCGACTAACATGTTCCAATCCGAGTTGATCCAAGTCGCTGACCAAAGCGCCGCAAATCAATTGGGGCCCAATCGACTTGCTCCCGACCCTCGACCCAACCTACCTTGTGATGGGGAACAATATCGATCAACCAAGATAAACTGAGAGTAAAACTATTTTACTAAAATTTAAACGACTAAATCGAAATTATTAACGCTGAATGCATGAATGCATCGTTCACGTGCATGAAGAGAGGTCCGCAGGATCAGCATTTTCCGGGCCACATCCAAAGGAGCGTGTAGAAGGGTCCTAGTGGGGGTTCTTCACGACAAGCCCATGTGCATGGAACAGGAAACAGACCCCCGAAAAAAGAGTCGTAGGGTTCGTGGTGCCCAAGGAAGCCGGCGTGGATGTTGGAACATGGCCAAACAGGAGCGCCCAGGCATCACAAGGTGTCTTGAGCGCGAAGGAGGCAAGAATCAAGCGGAAGCTTCTAGAACCCGAGCACAAAATGGGGTGGCAAGTCCCTTTTGTCCTCAATGTGTCATCGTCCCGCGAACAAGGTGCAAATACCAAGTGTGCCAACAGCGGAAGTAATGGTGTGGACGGCGAAGAAGAAGAAGAAGAAGAAGAAGAGTGCCGGACCATCAACTTCAAAGCCACACGCAAGGACTATCGTATTCGCCAACATCTCCTCATCTTCTTCTTTGTGTACTGTAGCACCAGGACGCAAATCCGGAGGTCACCGGAGTTGCCCCCCCCCCTTGCCAACGCCATCTAGATCTGAAGATGGCAACGCCGGTTTTCCAACAATCTCATTAAACAATCTGTCGATGGCGTCGCCACACGTTGACGAAGATGATGACAGCACTAAGGGATTGTCGTTCTGTCTCCCCTCCGACACATTCTGATTAGGAGAAGCCGAATCTGGCACCAACGGGAATCGTGTGGGAAGATCACCGGAAGACGGTCACTAGAGAAAATGACAGAGAAGGGGAAATAAGATGAATGGTGTGGAGGCCAAAGGGTAAAGAAAAAGAGAAAAGGGAGAATGGTAACCTAGTTGGAAAGGGGGGAACGACAGGAGGAAGGCCTCCTCGGCGAACCAGGGATGACAAGGAAGAGATGGGGTGGAGCCCCTGCACGGGAAGACCACCAATGGCTCCAAAAATTCACTGTACTATCTACCTCGTCGATTACATGTGGATGCCCCTTTATAGAGGTGGCTGCCAAATTAACTAAAAGACCCCATTGAAAAAGATATTTATAAACTAGACTCAAAACATAAAATTCTAAAGTATTTTTAAATGCTTCTTAAAAATCGTCCCCATCACCTTGCCTTTGATAACATAGCTGATAAATCAATGTGCTCACCCTTTGCCAAACAAAGAACACAGAGATAATAACCATACCATTACATCTTAACATATGGCACCAACTTTTAAACCAATAAACCACCATGAATCATTGAACTTGATAATCAATGACATCTCATGTCTAGCACTAAAATTGCCAAATGTTCAGAATTGAAGACTTAAAAACTATATATGCTCAACTCAACTCAAGTCTTAATCCAAATAAAAAACTATATATGCACTTTATGATAATGTAGAAACAAGAGAAACTAGAGATTATTGCAAAATTGGATCAAACATAAGCCGAAGTATTTAATACATCATCTTTATGCATGGAACAATATGTGCACACACAGAAATCAATCTTAACCTGCATGGAAAAGTTGAATGTCATGAACTCAATAATTGGTCGAAGTCCATAATAAGCAGCTCCAACTCCAATTCCAGTAAATCCAGCCTGTAAAATCACAAAGAAATGAACATCATTTATAAATGTATAATAAATAGAATATATATATTGAAGGATGTCAAAATATACAAAAAACAGAAATTAGATTAACAACAAATTAGTCAAGGAGTTGTCTGAAGTAACCTCGGTGATGGGAGTATCAAGAACCCTTTCAGGACCGTACTTATCTAAAAGACCTTTGGTAATCTACAAAAATAAGTAAAAGAATATAGTTAAGAAAGGATCATGGGCATACGTTTAATAAGAAAGAACACTAGAAAAAGAAAAGATAGCAATGGCATTCATAAGATTGCGATGTGACCAAACCTTGTAGGCACCCTGGTACTCGCCAACCTGAAAAATAGAAGATATGCTTGGTAAGTTTCAGACAATTAAGGCTAACAAGTACATGTATACATCAGACAGTTTCCAGTTCACTCAAAACCTACCTCTTCACCCATCAAAACAATTTTTGGGTCTGCAGACATTTCCTCATCTAGTGCAGAATTCAGTGCTTCTCGGACAGACATCTGTAGAAAACTACACTTATTCACTTGCTGGCAGACCATGATTTTTCAAAGCAAAATCCCCCACTTCAGACATAAGCATTAGTAAAGAGAGACACGGCAGGCAGCTAAGAAAAGGTTTTTGAAGATGGCATCATCAATCTCTTGAACAGTGGGCTTCAAGGAACATTTCCAACAACATTTACGTTGTTTAATAACATAATTGTTGCAAGTCAAGACTCCAAGAAGCTTTTGTAATGGCCCACATGTTTTACAACAACGAGAATTCATTCTTTTCTAGCTCAAGGGGTAAATCCGTGGTTAAAACCGAAGGGACCTTGAAGTCAAAGAACAATGCAGAATAACGTAGTTGAATGTAGATTCGGTAGATGAACATAAGTCAAAAAATTTATTTGAATCCATATTCTCTGGAAAACAATATAAGGCAAACAAGAAAAAAAAATACTGCATGGGCTTGCGTTGACTTACTTCCTTCACACCTGCCGAGTAACCTCTCTGTAGGAAGGACAACCCTGGCAGAATACTCCCCAATGACCCACCCAACATCTAGCAGTAACAATGAGAACAACAAAGAAATAAGTCGGTCGAAAAAAATCATGAAAAAGATGGAATGGAACTTTTGCAGAGCAAGGCCATAGCTAATCGTGCATACCGGCATGGCTAAGCACCTCGATCCCGCTGTCCGTCTGGCAAGCAATCCCAGCATTTTTCCTGCCCCAGTAGATAAAGCAGATAAAAATAAGCAAAATAGCACGGGTCGGAATGCAAGAAAGGCATGTTTTTACAGCTCCGGTTCCCTGATTGGACTCGTAGCGTCCTAAAAATAGATCCGCCGCCTTATGTAACTAAAAGAACAACAACGCAAACACTACAAACAAAGATCAAGTCAAGATTTCCGCCTGCCGGTCGTCCCGGGTAGCAGGAAACGTATTCCCATTTTTAGGCGATCCCAGCAATAGAACTGGAAGAAACCACAAGCCACATAGAAACAAAAGCATCCAGATTGCTACTAACGCACGCGACCAAAGAGGAACGGAGAAGGAGGAGAAAAAAAGGGAAATAAGCTGTCAAAGACCTCTTATTTGGCGGATAACTGATGAGAGACGACCGACCCCGCTCGCCGACGGGATGGGGTCAACCCGCGTGAGGTGTGGATATGCTCCGGTTGCTCGCTACTCCAGGCGGGTGTTGCCGTCCAGGAGCGGATCGATTGGTGGAGTCGCGGCGCGGGGAAGAGAGTAGCAAAGAAGAGAGAGAACTGTCACCGCCGTCCGGCGGCCCCTTCTAAATGTGGAAGCTGGTGAGGTGGGGACGGAAGACGTGGGGCCCAACCCAACAAAGTTTTTTGTCTTTTTTAAGATTTAACCCCTTTGAAAGAGTACGGTTGGGGAGGGTTTATGTGAAAATTTTCGTAATCGGCAATTACAGAACCTGAAACGTGATTAAATTTTCGTTAATAGCGTCTGAATAACAAATATGACTTCTTAATTATTTGGAATCTGAATACTATCATAATGACACCTAAAAGCTTGTTTGGTTAGAATATCAAAAATGATACTATATTAATATTGATATTGATATTTCGATGAAATATAATATCAAAATTGATACAAGTTGACATTTGTATTACATAACATGTGTTATTTACGATACAAATTTTAAAATTGATACTATTAACTAAACACTTCAAAGTGATTATCAACAATATCAATTTTAAAATTAATAGTGATAGAAGTGTCTAATAATGTTGCCAAAAAGGGCATAAGGTCCCAGTCAAATATTTTTGTTGCTTTCGATTTTAAAATTAATATGAATGATAATCATCTAAAAAAAAATTTGACTAGCAATATTAATTTTAAAAATTATAATTTAAACAAAATATGCAGTGTAATATAAGTGTCAATTCAAAACAATTTTTATATTAAATTTTTAATTTTTAAAAAAAATAATATCAATATTAACATAATATTATGTTTTATATTCTAAAAATTATAAAAATATAAAAATATAAAATAAAATATCTATAATAATATATTGTAATTAATATTGATAAAATTATTAAAATATGTATTTATTGATATCATTGTTATAATTTATAATACAAACAAGACACAAATTATAACAAAAATTTATATATTGATAGTATATTTTACGGAAATATTAATATAAAAATTAATTGAGTATCGTTTAATACTCTAACTGGCATGAAGTAATGTTAGGGGAAAGGGCATGCAGTGTCACATTGCTGAAAATTAACATTTGGCCATAAGTTCACTTATCAAACGCTTGTAGACAAAATAATATAATTTACTTGCACCATGCGGTAAACGGCTGATCTCCGAGGCGGATAACCGATGCCAATCTTCTTGGAGCGCTGATAAAAAGGGGACAGAACACGTGCGTGTCTCGAATACGGAAAAGTTGGATCGTTTTCGTTCCCGCATGTGGTCTCGTGATCTCTTCTGCGTGTAGGTGCACTTACTGTACCAACTTTAATATATGATGTCATTTATTCACGTTTATTGTGTTGACACTGTAATTTAATATTTATTTTTAATTATTATGCAGAATATTATCTTTCATTTTATTTTTTTAGCCATTGCGATGTTTGGCACTTAAGAGTGAGAATACAAATCCGGCAGCCTTGCCTCGTTGAATGGCGCTAAGTTATTGTTGTATATAAGTGTAAACTCAGTCTAATATTCTCCTCGAGTTATTTTACAAATTATGTTTACACACTTGTATAAATAACTTATTTGTTAGTAACTAATAATTGTTATAATAAAGTAAAAAAGTATTCAAACAAGTAATAAATTATGTAAACTAATAATTAGTTTTACGTTTAAAAATATAGTATTATAAAGTAAATATAATTGATGAAATCTTACCGATTTTGGCAAGAAGACAAACGAGATGAGAGACGATGAGTAGTGGATTATTTAAGGCGACAGGGGCATGTTCCCGCTCAGGGGAAGAGTAGGACATAGGAGAATATGGATACAGTGAGTGATGAAAACAAAGAACTACTATAAGTTACAGACGATGTTTTCTTAGAAAATTTCTCTTTCTTTTTACAAACGGGAAATGGCTTCTATACACCATGGATGATGTTCTCTTACAATGAAAAAGGAAATTTACTAAATTGCCTACATTTCATTGCAATAATGAAAGCAAACAATACAATAATATAAGAATGTTCCTTTGTACAATTATTAGTTTTATTTTATTCAAGTGTTGTCTTTACTATATTATTCGTTTTCAAAAGTTATTCTTCTTCCTTCTCAATTACCCAACTATATTTAGTATTCCTCCAAAATTCTCTTGCTTTGGATCTAAGTATTTTGATGTCCAATTATCGTTATGTTGGTGTTTTGGTCCATGACCCATGGACTCCTATACACCAATTCTCTTTTATCTCTGATCATTATTATTTCATCCATCCAACTTGGATTTTCTATTGGCCTCGAAATTTTTATACTTATGATATTTTTAATTTATTTCACCTGAATATTAAGCGATCCATCAAATTCTTTGTATTGGATGTCAAAAGAACATTGAGGAACGAACTCTGTATTTACGGTAAGGAAAAAGTATTTTCAATTATTACTTTTGACAAGGTGACTATAATATCTATTTCAAAGACTTGTGTTAATAAAAGAATACATTCAATAATTATTTTTACAATCATAAGGAAGTTTAGTTTACTTATCATTGGTAATAATTAATTTATCAATAACTCCTCTTTCTAACATAAATAATGTGTGATAATCTATTTCATGGTGAACAAAAGTTATTTTATCTTGTCTTACATTTCCGATTATACAATCTCTCTATTTTTCCATGAGTGAAACAAATGGTTCATCTCATATTACATTATCAATAAATTTTTAATTTATATTGTGAAATTCTTATTAACATATTTATAGAGAGCTATTTGCATACACTTTTCTAAAAGAGCCATAAGGATCACACTATTTTCCAAATAGTTGATTATAATGATTTTCTTATTAGGCTTATCTCTATTTATATGTTTTTTCAAGAAAGGGGAGCATATGATTATTAAAAATATTTGAATTATTTTTTCTAGTTACTTCTCTTCGTTGGTGAAATTCTATTATTTTACTTTGAATACCATTATTGATATTTTGATGATGTTGAATATTATCCTCAATTGCAAGAATGTATTCTTTGATAAAAATGTATATCCTACGAGTTAATCATATTTGACATGATTTTATGTTTCTTGTAATATCTTATTCAGAATTAATGTCATTATATTTATTACTTGCACTATTTAGATTTGTCTATCGTAATGAAGTTCTAAGTTACACGTAATGATGATTAAATCATGATGAGATCATGAAAATAAAATCAATCATCTAGAAATATATGAACTAAATGCTCTTAGTCGTAAGTTTTCTTAGACAGGACATCAAGATCTGATAAAATTGGGTGTATATGATATCTTCTCATATGATGAGGATGACCAATCTCATTGGTCATCAGTATAGGGACACTGAGATACATGCACATGTGCTCATTAGATGAATGAGTTCATGAACTGACCATTATAGAATCTCTGAATGGTATCTTACTGAACTATCGATCAAGATATTCTATTATCACGATTGCATGGTTGGATATTTAACTTGAGTCACCAAAGATGTCTTGCCGGGTATACCATGTACTTTGACTTTTGAATTGTGGATCACTTAATATTGTGGTCATGTATAATTAATGGATTGAGTATATGGAAAATCCGGGGGAGATAATTGAGCGAATAATAAGAGATCGTTCACTCTCGGTAGTAGAGAGAGAATATCCTATGAATAGTACTCTAAATCCTTGCCTAATGTAGATAGGATAATTGGAAAAGAGTTTTCTAGTTGATCTAATTGCGAGTACAAGATTTCATACTGTTGATATATTTATAAGTTGACAGTCAATGCCGTACTCCTATCCGACTGAGATATTAAATGAATGAAGATTTATATCTGTGTGGTAACTAATGATGGAAAGGCTCTTTGATGAGAAGTTCATCCCCCAAAGCCGTTTTGGATCATAAGATGTGGCTTGTACCCTTCTTGATTGGTAAGCCGTTAAATCTATTATGAGATAATATATTTAATTTAAAAGAAGTGGTTCTTTTAATTGGGCTTCAACCAAATGGGCTCTTGGGCTTAGGAGGTCACACACATAAGGACTAATCCGTAAGTTTGGGAGCTTGAGTTAATTTAAAGAACAATGAGAGGTTTTGTGAAAAACTTTGAGTTTTTATAAATAATAGCGATGAGAGTGCAAATCCTATTAAACTAAGGGAACTCTCTGCGCCCTAGGCACACTCATTTGTCGTCTCCCAACCTAGCAATTGCCATTTGATCGTGAAGTTCCATTCGGGATGAGTGGTCGATGCCGATGCGAAGGAGAACCCAACTTTAGAGACGATTTGTGTGGATACGACTAGAGGTTGCATGCTTGAGCGGCTTGGAGAGCGTGAGAACGATCAATCTTCTCCAATCGATAGGGATTATTTCAATCTCACAAACATATGTGTTCGAAATAGTTTCGAATACCGGTTTGGCAACGTAGTTCGGTTCCAATCAAGTTCGAGACATTGATATACTAGAAATCGAAAATCTTTTAATGCGCCAATCTGATTGAATCAATTTCTAACATTCTTCTATGTTTCGTAATGAAGATCAATATTTAGGAATGCTATGTAAGCCTCTAGTGACTTTCTATAATTTATTTTGTCCTTCGTATGTTCTTCTTGTCAAGTTATTATTATTACGAAAAAAGTTGCGTGCTTGCACTCTTGGGTGAATAGCGTAGTGATTTTGTATTTTTGTGATATCTACTATCATATTTCATTCTACAAACTACAAAGTTTATGTTTATTTTTTGTTTATCTTTATTGAGAAGAAGTATATATATGAGGTTATTGAAGGGGTTTTTGGGATTTTTATTGATGATGTCTCATTATTGGATGACAATGCCTCTTTATTGAAGGAAGTTTTCATTATTGGATGACGATGCCTTTTTATTCTAAAATGGACAAGATAAATATTCATCAACAACGTTTTGATATTCAAAAAAAAATTTTATATTGTTAACTAAATTCTTCTAATTGCATAAACACCTTATTTGTCCACTATTTTGATCTTTTTTTGCTTTTATATAATGATACAATCCTTTACTGTGACGGGAGTAACCAAGTTTAATTTTTTATATAATTTTAATATTGCTAAAAATTCTTTCTTCTATGTTGAATAATTTATTATACTTTTTGTAAAAAAATTAAAAATATAGTATATCCAATAACATCTTTTTCTTTTCCTATTGTTATTATTCCTACGCAAAAGTATTGACAAGTATTCGTTGACACTGCTAATTTATCATATTCTATTTGAATTTTTTTTTTGGAATAATTGTAACTATTGATTTTATGTATTTAATTTCTTTATTTTTCTTCTCAAATATCATTATTGTAACTTTATATGTTTCCTATCTTGGAACTACTTTATCATTATCTCTTTTATATTTTATTTTCTAAATTTATTTTATTTTATAATTTTTTAAATTTACTTAATTAGAGAATCAATTTTTTGTGGTTAAGAATGTCTGTGAAACTTTGTAATTGTTTTAAGGTGTTGAAAGTATTGGAAAATTCCTTGATTTTATATATAATATGATTTTGTAATTCTATCGATCCTTGATCAATAATTTTACCTAAATGTTCTATTTTTTATTTTTATAATTATATTTTATTTAATGATAATATAATGTTATATTTTATAAGAAATTCTCTTGACTATTTTTAGATGATGCATGTTTTGAATAAGGTTATCTACAAAGATTAAGATATCATCTATATAAACAGTAATAAAACTATCATATTCTTTAAAAATCGAAAACATTCATTTTTGGAATACTTGAGAAGTATTTTTTATTCTAAATGACATAACTTCCATTCAATATGTTCATATGGTGTTGTCGAGGCACATATTCTTTTAATACTTGATCCTTTAGTTTTATTTGCCAAAACTCTGATTTATTATCAAATTTATTAAATTATTTTTATTTTGTATTTTTAATATACTTTCACAATTTAATATGTAAAAATCATTAAATTTGATGTTTTTTTATTCGATTGTAACTTATTATCATTCCAGCTTTTCATTTTTTGCTTTGAGTAATTTCTCACTAGGAAAGCTAGTAAAATATGGGGGCCTGTACTCGTTTGAATTAGATTCGTTTGTTTTAACTTTTTAAATTTGTTTTTTGAATTTTATCAAATCGCTTTAGAATATATTATTGGTTTCGTTTATAATTATTTTTTATCTGTTTTCTGGTAGCAATTCTATTTTGCAATATCCTTGATTCCTGTCAAAAAAAATTTAAAATATTTTTAGAAAATAATTTTGTGAAACTATTTTCAGATGAGATTTAAATTTTTTTTAGATGTATTGCTTGATCTTCTATTAATTTTTGGTACTATGAAATATCGAGAACTATTATTTTTCTTTCATTTTTTTAAAATATTAGTCATTTTATCTGTGGTAACGAGTGAATATTTTTTTATAAATTTGTTACCTACTATCACATTTCCAAATTATTTTTGATTATATAAATAATTAGAATGAAATTGTTGGCTACTATCATGTTTATAAAGTTGTTACCTACTATATAGTTCCTTCCTACTATCATATTTATCTAATATATATAGATACATTTTTTGAGATTTTATTTGAATTTACATTTCAAGCTAATCCACTAAATGGCTGTGGTTTATGTAGGAGTTCTTCTTTTGTTATTGGCCAACAGTTTAATCATACAATGCTTTTTGTATCTCTTGAAGCTATTATATAAAAAATATTATAATTTTCTCCACCCTCGATTTCAATTTTAATACATATTTTATTGATCGGTCTTGTAATTTCCTGCATCATATAAAATTATCTACTTTACCTATCATAAGGTCTGCTGATTTTTTTTATTTTTACTTTTTGATTTTTTAAAATTTTTATATATTAGTTATTTATTTATGATACAAATATTTTATTGTAGCTTCAATGATCTGTAAATCAAAGTGTAAAGCTTTTTTTAGATCTTTTTTGCCATTCTGCATTTTTGACATATTTGATAACATAGATTTTACAGTCTTTATAGATACATTCTTTGATTTCTCTTTTAAATAGTCTTTTCAATTTGATCATATTTGGTGATTCCGTTATCATTTTTTCTACTGTTACTCATTTTGTTTTACCGTAAATGTAACTGAATAGGGATTTACAGATTTAAAATGTGATTTCTAATAATTAAAGTTACCGCATCTAAAAAAATATAAAGAGTTTTAAAATGAATGTGATGTATTTCTTTGTTGACATTTTCAATTTTTAATTCACTTATTTTTGTAATATTTTTAAATGTGACTATATTTTAATCAAATATTATGTATTGTTCAATTTGATTAGATTTTTCAATATTATATTCGATTAGTTTACTATTAATATGTAATATTGATGCTATTGTATCTATTACTGCATTTACCTATATTTTTTATGGTATTAATATTTACTTGAATTTTAACCATAGTTAGATGTGGATATGTTTTTTAGCTATTGTGATTATTTTATTTTGGTTATTTTTTAAAATATTTATATATACTACAAGAGTATCTAGATTGCCCTATTTTTTCTTCACTGTCTTTTATTGTTAGTCTACTAGAGAAAAATTCTAAATTTTTTATTTCAATCGTTTTATTTTCTATAATTAGTTATTTACTAATTTAAGGTTTATTTTTTTGTTTAAGATCTTCTAATACTATATACCAATATTTAGGTAAACTTATTTTATGTATTTTTAGTTCAATTATTTATGAGTAAAATTATTGATTTTCTAACATTATTAAGTTATGTAACAGTTGTGTAGGCATATCATTATGTTCTAATAAACTAACCAAAAATTTTGTAGTTATTGTTAACAATTTACTTAGCATCTATCATTTCTACATTTCTAAATTCATTATATATATACAATCCCTCATCTATATTTCTACCACTCAAACTTATTGTATGTTGTGAGAATATTCTAAATTTTAAATATTGGTAAATTAAATTACTTTGTACCGTTTTTATTATTAATCGTGCAGGATTGATAAATTTTTTATCTACTACTAGTCTACTACAATGGTTATGGAATCTATTCATTTTCTAAAATTTGCTTTTTTAATTATGTCTATGCATCCTAGATGTAAACATTTTATCTTTTTCTTCTTTGATTTGATTTTAGTATTTAATCAGTTTTCTATTTATAATTTGTATATTAGCAAGTTTTATTTGTTTATGCAGAATTCAAATCTTTCAACTATTATCTGATGTTTTCTTCATAAGTTCCATTTTAACTTATAAAAATCTGTTTTTTTCTATTTCCCAATGTTCATTATGCATTTTAGTATAAACATCTTCATTAAAATTAATCATTTGCTTGTTAGAATTTTCATTATTCTCTTCTATCATATATATGTCAGATATGAAACCTTCTTCTTTAACTATTTCTTTTGATGCCATCATATAAATGTATTTTATATTATTTTTTTGAAAAGGATATTATCCATCTATTAATTCATCATTATCATAATTACTATTATCATCGTCTTCTTCTTTAGTTATAATTCATATTCATATCTTTTGGATCTGGCAACTTGTCTCCTATTATTATATCATAAATTTATTCTATTATATTCATATTAATTGCATTTTTTATTTTTTTGGACACATATTAACATGTACTTTGTGAAGTATAAATCCTAGATCTTTGTGAAATTATTTGAGATTAAGAATGAAGTAGATATTTTAATAGAAAAATTATTAGAGCTCTTTGATAAGATGAAGAATGGGAATACTTAAATACATAATTCACACGCAATTGAATAATAATGGAATATAATTTTAAAGGACACATCTTTACACATTTTAGCTTAATTAAGTAGCTGATATAAGATGTCGTATTAAGTATGACATAATATGGACAATAACAACCTTTGCAAAATTTATGCTTTGTATATTGAAGGTTAAATACTCAATATAACTTTTTTATATTGAGTTGGTACCTTCTAAGTCTATTCCAATTATTACATATACGATATGGAAAGGATTAAAACTTGACCTTAAGCAAGTTAGGGCTTGTTTAGCACCAAAAATTTTGGGGATAAACCTGGATTATCCCCAAAATTTTGGGGATAACTCATGTTTATCCCAGGTTATCTCTAAGTTATTCTTGTACCAAACAGCACCTTAAGGTTTTGGAATGTCCGACATGGTGAAGCACTATAACCCTAACCAGTTGAAAAATAAGACTATGAAATGTTGGCTAGTGGGATATCATAAAGAAACTTATTGATATTAAATATACCATCTTATCATAAATTCTAAAATCAGAATTAGTTATTTATGATAGGGATAAAATGAAAATTTGCGTAGAAAAAATGATTCTTTATCTATTTTAACCAATTTTTATTAGTATGGTTCATAAAAAGACATGTTGATTTGTTATATTTCGTGTATGTCAAAGTTAACATTTGACTCTTTTCCTATTAAATTCTAAAATCAGAATTAGTTATTTATGATAGGGATAAAATGAAAATTTGCGTAGAAAAAATGATTCTTTATCTATTTTAACCAATTTTTATTAGTATGGTTCATAAAAAGACATGTTGATTTGTTATATTTCGTGTATGTCAAAGTTAACATTTGACTCTTTTCCTATTAAATTCTAAAATCAGAATTAGTTATTTACGATAGGGATAAAATGAAAATTTGCATAGAAAAAATGATTCTTTATCTATTTTAACCAATTTTTATTACTATGGTTCATAAAAAGACATGTTGATTTGTTATATTTCGTGTATGTCAAAGTTAACATTTGACTCTTTTCCTATTAAATTCTAAAATCAGAATTAGTTATTTACGATAGGGATAAAATGAAAATTTGCATAGAAAAAATGATTCTTTATCTATTTTAACCAATTTTTATTACTATGGTTCATAAAAAGACATGTTGATTTGTTATATTTCGTGTATGTCAAAGTTAACATTTGACTCTTTTCCTATTAAATTTTAAAATCAGAATTAGTTATTTATTATAGAGATAAAATGAAAATTTGCGTAAAAAAATTGATTCTTTATCTCAACCCAAACAAATTTTATTAAATACTTGCATCCTGTAATAGAATAAATACGCATAATTAACTATTTTTTTTTTCGTAATCGAACAGAAAAAATAAAAGTTACGTAATAAGTAACGACCAATGTATATTAAATATTATAATGTTGAACATGATAACATACGAAAAGATTCTTTCTAAATTATAAAAAATTGCGACATAAGTTTATCAATTTGTAATTAAAAAGACTAAAGCGTAACACTACGGCCTCACATCCACGGGTCTCAAGGTAACGTGGGCGATGTATGGCATTGGCATATTAATAGTTAAGAAGTACAACATATATGATACGAAGTTACTAAGTTGTAGAGAAATTTAAAATTAAAGATTTAAATCCCACAACAATTCATATATCAAGTCTTATTTCCCCAATCCCATGCAAAGTTGGAAATTTTAATTCTAAGGAACTCAAGAATTCTTGAATAACTCCTTACAAAATTGTAGAAGCCTAATACTTATGGTGAGCTCTAAAATTTTAGATATGTCTGAAATGGATGATAATTCGAACAAGGTCAAATTGAGTGCAAGACAAATCAAAAATGTTGCAAAGAAAAAAATTCTCAAAGTTGAAAACTCATAAGGGAATGCGAGCTAAAAACTTAAAAAGATATGCAAATATGCAATCAAAAGGTTAACAAACCTAAAAATATGAAGGTAAAAAAATCAGATAATTTATCAAGTCACAAAGTCAGAAATTGATACATTTAGCAACTTACTTGTGATGTACGTAGAAAGTTGGGTGAGGTCAAGGGGGTGATTTATATAAAAATATTTTGTAAACAAAATTTAACAGAACTTATGAAACTTTTGAAAAGTCCTGATTGCTTCTCCAAGTTCATTTTGGGGCAATCCCAGCCTGTGTATGCCTTATTAGACGCTTCTCTTGATAGTCGCAACCAAACACCTTGTAAATGAGTTAACATATACACATCATCAAATTACATAATTTTTTCATGAACTACAAAGAGCAGATTCATCCGGACCAAATCCCACCTGATACATCTGCCTCTAAAAACTTTTTGCCTGACTAAATAACACTCCACAAGCGAAAAGTCAAAAGTTGTCTTTTGACTTATGACTGGAAAGTAGAGACGTCAACCAGGGAGTCCTGCCGTCAGTGTGCCGCCTCCCTCTTATTCACCCGGACCGGCAACCCACCCTTCATCTTTAGCGTCAGCGACAGCTCGTGCTCCCTTGGCCCTCCGCCGCTGGCAACCTCCAAAGCATACCTCTCCAGCACGCAGGCCGCGATTTGATTTCATCTGTATGTAGGCCATCTCCCTCTCCAGGCACATCCATGGCCCCGCGTTGAACACTGGAAACCGGAACGGGCTCTCCGGCCGGAATGTCCCGCCGGTGTCCAGCCACCTCTCCGGCTTGTACTCCTTGTAGTCATCCCCCCAAATGTCCACCATCCTTCCCATGGCGTAGGCGCTGTATATGGTAAACCAGCCCCTCCCCACGAAGGTCCCGTCCGGCAGCACGTCATCCTCTAGCTAGGCACTCCTGCGCGTCCACCACCACCGGCAGGTATAGACGAAGGGACTCCGAGATGGCCGCGTGGAGGTAGTGCATCTCCCTTAGCTCCTCGAGCAGGAAGGTATCTTCCTCCTCCGCCGAGCCACAGGGTCCGGCTGGCTCTGACGGAGGACACCTCCGTCAGTATCTTCCCCTCCACGTCGGGCCACGACGACAGGAGTGAGAAGAATCAAATGAGCACCAAGGGAGTTTTCTTTTTTTATGAAATAACGTATTCTTTTAATTATAAAAATAACGCACTAAAAATTTTATTTACAAATAACACATTTGACTTAAGTCAATGTATAAAATACTGACTTCAAAATGAAAATTAGAAATCGGATAAAAAATACGATTTTGAAAGTAACATGTACGACGTTTGTATAAATTTGTAAATTACCGATTATTGAGGTTGAATTTTAATGATCCGCTGAATTTAACGAATTCAAAATGTTGAAAGTTATAGGAATAATTTTTGAATCTCTGAATTTTGATTTCAAAAAATTAATAATTCAAACAATCTCGACCATTTATTGTAAAAATTATTTATTTTCATAAATTTAAAATTATAATCTTATAATATCAAGCGCTATGAATTCATCGGTGCAAGTGAATTGGACAAATTCAACTCCGATAATCTATAATTTACAAATCTATGCAAGTATTTAACACACTGCACGGAAAAAAATTTACAAGGGGTAGATTTTTTGTCAAACTTTAAAGTAAAGTTCGACTTCTTGACTCCGACTTTTAATTTTCATTATAAAGTCGATATTTTATACGTAGACTTGAGTCAAATGCATTACTTTTATAAATAAAAATTTTAGTGCGCTATTTTTATAATTAAAAAGATTATGCTATTTCAAAAAAAAACTCAACGCCAAGGACGTGATCTACCGCCCGACGAGCAGGAAGTTTGCAACGACGTCTCGGAGGAACTCCTCGGTGTGCTTGCCGCTGGCGTCGAACCGCGAGACGAGGTCGTCCTTCCGGCCGCGGCACGGTGGATCCGCCAGCTTCTTCTTCGACCAGACGATCTCCACGGCGAAGCCGTGGATCGTCGAGATGGAATCCCTCTCAACCGCCCCTTCGTGCCCACGTCATAGAACCCCTTGATCACCCACGCGAAGGACAGAGCGTACATGAACCGGTGGAAGATGATGGCGACGACGTCGTTGAATTTCTTCATGAATCCGGCGGGGACTCCGGCCGTCACGCTGTCTATCTCCCTATCTGTAATACCCCGTATTTAAAAAAAAATATTAGTTATTAAATATTTATTATTATTTTATTTCCTCTCCTCCCCTATTAATATCCCTCCCTTCCTCCCCGTCGAAAACCCTCCCCGCGCCGTTTTCTTCCCCGCGAGAAAAACCTAGCTTTTCCTCTCTTTTTTTTTTCCCTCGGTCGCCGCCGCCTGCAACCCCCGTCTTCCTCCTTTTCCCGCGCACGCCGCCTGCGCATCCGCCACCCGCTGCCGCAGCCGGCCGCCGCGCGTCTCCACGTTCCCCCCTTTTCTCTCTCTTCACCACGCGACCGTCGAGCCGCCCTCGGTCGCCGTGCTCAACCGCGGCTGTCGTCGCCACGTCGACCCCCCCCGTGCGCCCGCCTGCGCCACCGCGCGCTGCCGCCGTGCGCCGGCCTCCTCTTTCACGCGCGGTATCTCTCTCCCTCTCTCTCCTATCGCCCTCTCTCCTATTATCTTTTATCAAAATCCCTAATTTATTATTCTTCTTCCTCCGGCAGTTTTGAAACCACTTACCCGGCTCAGTTTTTCGACGCCGACGCAACCGCGGCAGTCTCGTCGCCAAATTCTATTTCCTTGGATTTCTGTGCGCCATTCGCCGTTGCCGTCAAGGTAGGCGTCTCGACTATTCTTAGCACTCTAATATTTTGATTAAATCGTAATAATCATGTTTAGATCACCAGGATTAGAATATTGTAGTTAATGGGCTGTTTTGGATTTATTAGCATGTTTAGTTAGAGTTAGATTAATTTGTCTAGATCGTGCATGCTTAGATTAATTCGGTTATTCAAGTATGCTGGTCATCATGATAGGTTGTATATGTTTAATCTAGCTTGTTTAGTATGTTTTGCATCACGATAACCTTAATCATGTATATTCCGATTTGATAAAAAGCCGTTGTAAAGTTTAGGCATAATGTGGTTAGAATTTAGTTTATTTTCTTTTATTAGATAGATGGTTTTGTTTAAGCATGTAATTGTCATGTTTAGGTTGTAAATTGCATGATCCCATGTATATGCATTAGTTCATGTTAGATTGTGGTATGGTATGCAAATATGTGGTGCATAGAACCATGGGTGTTCATCTATGTATTTCATGTTTGATTGCCAATTAAATGTTCCTGTTTTACTGTCTGAGTTAATTATATGCTTGCATGGTGTGGAATGTGGTTAGTGCAGCAGAAGCGTAGTGATGGAAATGTACTTCACCAGACTACGTTAGTGTCCCGTGGGCAGCGGAGGTTAGTTGAATCTGGTGCATCCTTCGATCCCAGATACCGCGGTTCATCCTAAGTACTCCCCTGCCTAGGGGTACTATGGGATTTAGTTACTATATGTTACTTCCTACTATATGATAAATCTGGTGTTAGTTTTGTGATGTGACTGCATTTATCTGATGGAGCATGTTATTTACTCAGACAGGTGTCTAGTTGTGTAGATTAGCATAGATGGTATGTTATAGATGTGTCATTGGTTTTATGTCAGGTTATGAGCATACCTAGAGTCGTCTAATGTGTAGGTTATGTCGGTTTTTATGCATTTAGAGTCTAGTCATCATATGGGGTAGTAGAATGATCTTGTAATCAATTAATTAAAGATATATAATTAGTTAAGAGCTATGTATTAAATCTGATTTTTAGGCTTATTATTCTATCATACCACTAGAATCATTATTATAGTGGGGTAGTTCGGGTGTAAGTCCTACTGAGTCTGTGGTAATTCGCCCCTTCCGTTGTTAATATTTTCAGGATTGCAGGTTTAGCGCAGCAGAAGCGTAGTGGTGTTTTGGAGTCCGAGGAGCTAGTGGATTACTCATTCAATGTTGGTATTTAATTTGTCTAGATAGGTGTTTGTTTATGGTGATATTATGTTGTAAAGTATGGAATTACTTAATTGGATTGTGATTTTAGTCTTATTTGGTTCCAGACCAATATCCTTTCCCGTTACGTCGCCGGATTATCTTCCGCTGTGCATGTTAAAAATCCGGGTCGTGACACCATCAACCTGGCACGCCAGGTCGACGCCGAAGGCCACCGTGCAGATGTTGTCCAAGGCGAACCGTTGGAGGACATCTTGCAGGTCAACGGTTTCGCGCTCCTCCCAGGCAGCAACCTCCAGCAGGGGCTGCAGCCGGCGGACCACCGGAGAAGGAGCATTGTGGGGTGGGGTAGAAGAAAAAGGCGAGAAGGTGCTGCTCCATTCATGATGTATTTGGACAAAAAAACCAACCGGATACAAAGGATGAAAAAAAGGCTGACAAGGAACCCTTGATTTGCTTGATGCTGTTGATAACGTCTTGTCTACACATGCATGCACCGGAAAAGCCATCCACGTAGGAGACGTATGCGCGCGGTGTTCAACTGCGCGAGAAGCGCGCGCGGATCATGCAAACAAGGATGTACACAGCGTTGGAGACGTGTGTACGTGGGAGACGATGGAGCTTATCCGCGTGAGACGTTCCAACGTGGGAAACCTTGCGTGGAGTGCCTATGAAAGGGAGGCAACTCTTCCTTCTTCAAGCATCACCAGAAAGCAACGTGAGAAGCACCAGCGTGAGCTATACGTGGGTGCAGGGAAGATTTTGTCCTTGTTTATTTGAGAGCTTAGAGAGAAGATTTGTTATTCTAAAGAGAGAGAGTGCTCTACTCCTTGTACTTCTCCTTTTATTTAGTGAAGTTTCTGATCGTCGCCGCCCGTGGATGTAGAAAGGCATATCGCCTTGCCGAACCACGTTGAATCTCTGTCTTCGTGCTGTGGTTGTTCGTTCTTTCTTCTATCTCAATTCACAGGTCGATATCTGGGGTACAACTCGGTTCGTCGGAGTCGTACAGTTATTCCGCTCGTGTTACAGCAGATGCCTTGAGCCACCGAGTAGAGCCGTAGAGGCCGCCAAAGATTATCGAACAAAGCAGGAGACGGGCAGCGGAAGGGCTCCAAGAAGGACACAGGTAGCAGACTGGCATGGAGGAGGGGTTGATAGCGGGAGAATGGATCGCACGGAACAGGCATCGGAGGCGGCGGAGGACGAAAGGAAGATAAGGTTGCTGGCAGGAGGAGAGGGTGTTGGGTGGGGGAGCGTTGACAGAGAGGTAGGGCAAAATCATCAGCACAGGGAATGGAGGGGACGATCCATCTCGTTGAGGATGGAGAAATCGTCGGTGGAGGGAGAGGGCAAAATCGTCGGCCGTTGGCGGAGGGAGCGGAGGGACGTTTTTGCGCGGAAGGCGGTAACGCGACGATACAACCTCAACGATCCATCTCCTCATTCGACGGGAGGTCGTGGCAGACAACAAACAATGTATCCGGACAAACTGTGGACCAGATTCAAAGGACTAAAATAAGCCATTCTATTTGAGAGCTTAGAGAGAAGATTTGTTCTTCTAAAGAGAGAGAGTGCTCTACTCCTTGTACTTCTCCTTTTATTTAGTGAAGTTTCTGATCGTCGCCGCCCGTGGATGTAGAAAGGCATATCGCCTTGCCGAACCACGTTGAATCTCTGTCTTCGTGCTGTGGTTGTTCGTTCTTTCTTCTATCTCAATTCACAGGTCGATATCTGGGGTACAACTCGGTTCGTCGAAGTCGTACAGTTATTCCGCTCGTGTTACAGCAGATGCCTTGAGCCACCGAGTAGAGCCGTAGAGGCCGCCAAAGATTATCGAACAAAGCAGGAGACGGGCAGCGGAACGGCTCCAAGAAGGACACAGGTAGCAGACTGGCACGGAGGAGGGGTTGATAGCGGGAGAATGGATCGCACGGAACAGGCATCGGAGGCGGCGGAGGACGAAAGGAAGATAAGGTTGCTGGCAGGAGGAGAGGGTGTTGGGTGGGGGAGCGTTGACAGAGAGGTAGGGCAAAATCATCAGCACAGGGAATGGAGGGAACGATCCATCTCGTTGAGGATGGAGAAATCGTCGGTGGAGGGAGAGGGCAAAATCGTCGGCCGTTGGCGGAGGGAGCGGAGGGACGTTTTTGCGCGGAAGGCGGTAACGCGACGATACAACCTCAACGATCCATCTCCTCATTCGACGGGAGGTCGTGGCAGACAACAAACAATGTATCCGGACAAACTGTGGACCAGATTCAAAGGACTAAAATAAGCCATTCCCGCTTCTATATATAGTTAGATTAGATTAGATTAGATGTGTTATTTGCACTACAAATTTTAAAATTGATACTATTAGCCAAACACCTCAAGATAATTACCATCAATATCAATTTTAAAATTAATAGTGATAGAGGGGTCTAATAGTGTTACCAAACAGGGCATTAGGTAATGCCGCACCTTTGTCTCAAAACTAGCCAAAGACGGTAGGAGATTAATTAAGGGGGGTAATTTTAGCTTATTTCTGAAAATTTGAGAACAAATCATATGTATCCTTAAATTAAAATTACGTCGGATAGACCCTCAAGATATCACGTATAAGGGCATAATGCCAAGAAAAGAAATAATAGACACTTATTATGTATTGTTTTTCTTAAATTTAATGTTGTGTTAGTTGGAGTAGTATTGATGTTTTAAACGGGTACAATATCAATGTTAAAATTGATGTAAGTGGACACACCTGTATTACATCAGTTATTTTTTTATGATACAATATTTACAATTGATAATTTTAGTCTCGAAGACGATGTAAAATTTTAAATTGACGGCGAAGATTTAAATATGCTTCCAACACGTTGAAGTTTGATTTCTTATAGTAAATTATGCATTCACTTAAAATTAGACAAAATAAATACCCAACAACAAAAAATATGAAAAAGATATTTATTAACTATGATATACATTTAAATTGATGAGTTAAGATTATATACAATTTTTGTTATTTGTGAATATGTTAAAATATTAAATCAATGAACTATCAATAACATCGATTAATCATTTTTTAGAGATTATGTTGAAAGAACTATAAAGTTAAGTATACTCTATTGAAAATAGGTCAAAGATAGATGATTTCACGGGGAGGTTATTAATTAACATGGTTGTTAAATAGTTAACTTATTTAGTCAATCGTTACATTTGGTATTATACTGAGACTTAGTTGAATATGAGATATGCGTGATCTCGACGAGAGTGTTAAATCTTTAAGAAATGTATATTGTAACGTTTTGATTTATGAATATGTTAAGATATTAAATTAGTTAACTATTAACAACATCGATTAATTATTTTTCTTAGATTGAGTTGAAAAAATTTTAAAATTAAATATGAACCGTTAAGAATAATTTTAAGATGAATAATCTCCTGAAAATATTACTAATTAGTATAGATGTTGAGTTGGTTAATTGACCTAGTTCGTTACAATTTTAGATAGCTAGTGGATCAAGTGTTTGTGATTTTTCATATTTCAATATTTCAAATATTCTAGACGACTTCTCAACGTGTTAACTGGATGTAAACTCGACGAGGATCAAAACCGTCCATTCAAACTTCCCCAAGTTCACCTCTGCGATCGGATGCACCTCGTCCTTCCGGGAAGGCGGGAAAAGCGAAGAAAGGCAGCTTCTCATGCACATCTGACCTCTGCGTTCGCTTCTCCTTCTGTCTTCGTTACCTTGCGCTCCACACTTACAACCGAAGCAGGAGTCATGGGGATAAAGGTCAGATTTTTTTTCCCGCGTTTTTCTTCCGTGTTGTTGGCATGACATGTTCTTCCATATCTGTTTGACGGACTCCCTCTTTTTTATTTTCTTCGGGTTTTAGGGTTTGACGAAGCTGTTGGCTGATAATGCCCCCAAGGCTATGAAGGAGAACAAGTTCGAGAGCTACTTCGGCCGCAAAATCGCTGTCGACGCCAGCATGAGCATCTACCAGTTCCTGGTCAATCAGCTCACTTTTTTTTCTTCTCATTTATGCGTTTCACTTAGCCACGGCAAAGAGTTCTAGGTTTCTTCTACTAGACGCAACTGCTTCCTTTCGAGAAATAGGACTTTTATGATATCCGGGATTCCCTCCCGTTTCATGTTTTCAAACCGCGTAACTGAATTCATAGAGAAGGTAGGTATGTTCCAAAACAGTCAGTGAAGTTGTTTTTTCGTTCTACCATGCAGATTGTTGTCGGACGTACTGGAATGGAGACTCTTACAAACGAGGCTGGTGAAGTGACCAGGTGATTATCACTTTATCATTCATTTAATGATTTTCTATCAGAACTGACCAGATGACAGCCTTGATGAGCATTCTTGGGACATAGCTATTAGTATCAACTATCAAGTACAGAAATGAGAGGCATGTTGAATATGGCAAACCTTGAAAATGTCACGGCATATGCATTTTTATACTTATGTATATCATGAAATAGAACTACCAAGACGTATTAAAAAATCATACAAGATATGCATGAATGTTAGTGGGTGAATTTTAACACTTGTTCGCTCGTAAGTTGATTATCAATACATTATTTTGAAATTTTAATGTAACACATCAACCCAGGTGTCTGAAAAATTAAGAAGGTTCTCTAACTTTTACTTTGTTGCTGATGAATTTTGCATCATTTTATGGGCACCTTAAAGAAAGGGGTTCTCTTACTTTAATTGAAGTTCCACATGGAATTTGATATTATTCTCTGTAGTTAAATGCTATCCTCTTTGATTCTGCGAGGGAGGTAGATTGTCAATTGTTATTACAATCATTGGTGATGGTTCTGACATTCTTTACTTTATTTGAGGGGAAAGTCATTTGCAAGGGATGTTTACTCGGACAATCCGACTGTTGGAGGCTGGAATAAAGCCTGTGTAATCCCAGCTCCCTGCTTGTGAGCATGTCCATTTTGTTCCTTATCATGAGAATGGTTTTCTTATATTACAAGTTGAATGGCAGGTATGTTTTTGATGGCCAACCACCAGATTTGAAGAAGCAGGAGCTGGCAAAGAGGCATGTTTTTTGAACTTGATAATGGACATAAGACTTGTCTAATATGGGAAACTAGATACGAAATAGAAGGCAATAATGTGATTTCAGCTCTCCAGGTTCTCAAAGAGGGCGGATGCATCCGATGATCTAGCAACAGCATTGGAGGTGATTGCTAATCCTTTTATTGTTTTGTAAAGTTTTTTGGTTTCCTTATTTTCTGTGTATTATTTTCTGTTTAATTGTAATTGTTGCTGCCTACTTTCAGGATGGTGACAAAGAAGGAATTGAAAAGTATAGCAAAAGAACTGTTAAGGTAATCTTTGTCTGTAATACCACGAATAAGGTTACCTGACTATCTCCTTTAATCAAAGATCTTTTTCTAATTTTGTGGATATCATGAAATTTTATGAATGTGTCAAAACTATCGTGCAATCCTTTTTTTATTGAGTGGCCCTAAAACCAGGCATACATATCATTGGAACTGAAGCATAAGAGATATTTCTACACTAAAAGATAGACCCTATCATCCTGGTGCAGTCTTTAAGATTATTAATTTTATGCTGGAGATATTAATATTTGAAGCCATCAATTAGAAATTTTCTGTCATTTTAAAAATTTTATACACAAAGGTTGCAATGTTTATCATTTGAGAATGATGTTCTGGTCGTATAATTCAGTTTTTTATATTATTGGCCTTTTCATGCAGGCCACTCATTGAGTAAAATTATTTCTTGGTTTAATTTGTTTCAGATAAGGCAACCTCTTCCATGATTCAACATGACTTTGGATTTCTAATACTATTCTTTGTTAGGTTACAAAACAACACAATGAGGACTGCAAGCGTCTTTTAAGACTTATGGGAGTCCCTGTTGTGGAGGTAAACTGACTGGTTTCTGCTTCCTGTTTCTTTCTGATGGCTCTAAGATCAATTATTTTCATTATATTCTGCTGGAAAATACTCAAGCCGAGAGATTATTCTCAAGATCGTTTATGTTACAATGCTGTCTATTGCATCTTGTACAAAGGCAGGAAATTGTGGTCTGAACTCTGAAGGATGAACTCTTGTTTTTGAAGTTTACATTTACGTATTTGGATTTTTGTAGGCTCCTTCTGAAGCAGAGGCTGAGTGTGCTGCGCTTTGCAAAAGCGGGAAGGTAGAAGAGCTGGTTGTTCGCTTACCATCCTGCATCAAGTAATGAAAATCTCATAGCATCTTATAATTTTCAGGTGTATGCTGTGGCATCTGAGGATATGGATTCACTTACTTTTGGGGCTTCTAGATTTCTTCGTCATTTGATGGATCCTAGCTCCAAAAAGATTCCTGTTATGGAATTTGAAATTGCGAAGGTTCCTTGGTTCTCTTTGCTTTGTATTATCAGTTTGTTTTTATATTTTTTCTTATGCATTCTGACACTGATCAACTTTGACATTTTAATTTCAATTCCGTCACTTTGTTAGGTTAGACTAACTGGCTAGCCCAACTGTTAGTCCACCTGTGCTACCCTTAAGTAATATTGTTGTACATAACTGGGTTGAGAGGTTGAATTTTCTTGTTAGCTGATCTTGGCCACGACTAGTGTTGTCACGGTGGGCGCTTAAACATCCGAGCGGTTTTTCAGTCCCTAAGCAGGCCTCCGCTTTATGGGATTATGAAAAAGCACCCACTTTGGGCACTTTTAGTGGCAAAACACCCAAAGCTAATGCTTTGCTTGCTTAAAGGCGGGATCTGGATTCTTCTACCTATTACCCCCTACCCCCGTTCTATTCTCACAAGGAGTTTGCTAGAGTTCCCTTTTGACTGCACCTCCGTTTGGAGCTCCTGCGCCGCCGTTTGCCTCTCTTGTGCCACCATTCGCCATCGTTAAGGTCTTGGTGCAGCCTTGCAGGTCCAGGTCCACAGGTATGTCATGCTTTCATTTTCTCTCCCCCTTGTTGCGTTGTTTCTTCCTCCCTTGCATTGCCCATTCTCAGTCAATCAGAGGATTTTTTTGGCTTGAATTGATTGGAGAATGCTGAAATAACATGTTCCGGACTTTATTCATGGAATCGATTGATGTCCAGCTGATTCTGTTGGAATACATCACACGATGATGGTAGTGCCGTCACCTATGTCTTCCCTGCCTGATCGGGCTGGGAATAAGGTTGTATCGGGTCTGCTTGGACCCGATAGGCATGATCCAGACTATTGTGTCCCTTGGACCTGATTCATATCCCATGACTTTAAGTCATTGGATACTGTAATTGGGTCCACGTGACCCATTTAAAGTCATTGGATCTTGTTGTTTTTGGGTCTGTTTGACCTCTGATAACGACTGACTTCCCCACTCGATAAGGCAGGATAGACTATCCGACAGTTACATTATCGGACCTGCTACCACATACCTCAGTTCACCCCCTCCCATTCAACCTCCCATCACTCATAGAATCCTCCTGGCTTATTTCCGACTTTTTTTCTACTTTTGAAGAGTGTATTGAGACCCAACTTTCTTTTTGTTTTTGGTTTTTTGAAATATGATCGGAATCTATTTATGCCATCTTGCTCAAGTCGTGTTTTGCCCCCTGTTGTAGGAATATACTCGTTTAATTATTTTGTTGTATTTGGTGGGCTGACTGTCCCAACCAGTCCTTAACAGAGATCAGGATTGGTTATGGCCAAAATTTTTTATTTTCTTTAAATCATAAAAATTCTTAAAAAATCTAAAAAAAAATAAATCATAGTAATAAATAAAATTTAAAAAAAATGAAAAACAATGTGGATGACATTCTACCAAACAATGTTATACAAAATAAGTTCCTTTCAAGAAACTGTCATATAAGTACAAACTATTATAAAAGAGAGAGAAGATAGTTGAAATAGATCTTTATAAAATTTAAGTATATAACATATATTTATGATTATAAATCTCCTATATATGTGATAGTATAAGTGATAGTGAAATATATTAATATGTTTACACTATCATAAACGGGTACAGAGTAGTCGCGGATCGACTTACGCGGTCAGGTCGTGGGGGTCAAGGGGGCAGCGCCCCTTGTGGGGGCTATTAGGGGGCAACACCCCCCGAAGTTTTTTTTATGGTGGTAAGAGGGAGGGGGAAGAAGAGAAGGGATCGGAGGTCCCTCCCCAAATTTACATGTTTAGGGGGGATCGGCCGCTCCAAATACCTGGATCGCCGCTGCTCAAGGTGGATCGTCGGGGGGGAGGGCTCCAGGGGGGAGCCCTAGATGATGAAGAGGAGGGGGGAGTGAGAATGTGGGGTGGGAAGGGGGAATCGGTCCGATCTCCCCCTTATTAGGGGGGATTGGATTGGAAAATGGTCCAGAATTTGGTCCTGAATGGATCCGATTCCGGACCTTTCCGGGTTCTGGGGAATCGGTTGAGATCAACCAATTCCATGATCAATCTAGCTAGATTAGTCGAGGATCGACCGATTTCAGCGATTCTGACCGATCCGGCTGGAAGTCCGGGCTGGATCGGTAGTTCTGGCTAGATTCGGATCGGTGGGTACCGATCCGATCCAAGAATCGGCTGATCCCGATCCAGATCAGCCGATTCTGCAATTCAGGGTCCTTAAGTGGTAATAGAACCCTTGGACACTTTGTCGCTTTGACAACCATGGCCACAACAGTTGGACTATTGTTCTACTGGCTGTAAAATTTAGCCACATTTTTTTTGCTGTCATTTATGTGAAGTTTTTTTAAGGTTAGTCTCACATACACATGCACATATCAGGTTAGTCTGCTGGATACTGGTGAGGATTATCAGATCCTTTCAACATGACAACAAGGGACATATTAGCAAGAAGTTGAATTGGCAATTTGGCGTTGAAACCTGTTGAGCCAAGATTTTCACAAAAAAAATTAATTAAGGGGGATCCATGTTGACTTGCTTAAGATTCTCCTTGATATACCATGCCATGTAAGGCCCAATATGGGCCCATAAAAAGATCAGCTGGGGTCTTATTTTTAAGCCCATCCAAAAGGGGGAAGGGCAACCTATTGAGCTGTTAGGGACCTCAACCAAGTCCCGTTTCATAGGTCTGTTAACAGTACTGAAGGCCCTATACAGGCTCAACCCAAGGCCCATTTTCAACATAGCGCAAGAAGATCTTGGGGGGGGGTGTTTAGGGCCCATTCCCAGCAGTCCAGCACAACCAGAGGACTGTTCTTGGGCCTATATTATGCTTTCTTGGGCAACTTGAGAGCCTGTTTCGGGCCTTGCTCACAGCCCACTTCCAGTTCATCTAGAGAGAATGTCATGGCATGTTTGAGGGGCCACTGAAGGCCCATTCTTGGCTAGATGGTAGCCCGTTCTTGGGCCTACAAGTAGCACATTGAGGGCCTGTTTTGACACCCTATCAGCGGTCAATTTTAGGCCCAAATCTCGCCCATTTTCATTTCCTCCAAGGGGGTAATCAATGGCCAATTTGAAGCCCATCAAGGGCCCATCTAAGCCCACTTTTAGCACATCTAAGGACAGATTTTGGCTAGTTCTTAAGGCCTGATCTTGGTAAGGCTTAAGAAATTAATGGCTGAATGAAGCTCTTATTTCGGTATTATCAAAGGCCCATTTGCTGGTCCACTTTAATTTCGAAATTGACATGATTTTAGTCTAGTTTAGGGGCTGTTCTTGGCTCAGAAATTAACAAAATTAGATGTAATCTGCAGGGGTCTCTAGTTAAACTCTAGGCCTTCGCGAGAGGATTAAACCCCTGTTGAAAGGCTATAAAACCTGAAATCGAGGGGATAACTTCCGGTTGCATCCCACAAAGGGATAATTAATAGCCTTGTCTATTCCCGTGGGGTTTGTAGTCCTGTTGTGCTTTTAAAAAGGCCTTGATACCTGCTTGAGAGAGGTCTGACCTCTGTTTATACCTCTTTCAGGAATCCTTTACCTGCAAAACACAAGAGAAGAGGGATTTAAACCCCTTGGGCCTTGACAAAGCATGAAAAGGGTAAGGGACATCAGACACGCCTTCTACAAAAGAGCCCATGATTAGGGGATAAGAGTGTTTTAAAGATCTGTTGGCACCTAGAATTTCATAGAAAGAAAAAAATCAAGCCAAACAAAAGGAGAAGAAATGCAGAGAGAGGTCGGCAATTAGTCACCCTTAAGTTTTGTTCTGCATAGGAGGGTAATCCTAAACAATTGGGATTGGAGTCCCAAAAGCAAGACATCAAGTCTTGAACTGGAATTTTAGATATCACCGCAAGCTGGGTTATACCAAATGTAAGAGAAAAGAAATAGAAGATGCCGAGTTGGTTGTCTGAGGGGTTTACATGCCTGGGGATCAAAACAAATCTAGAGTTGCCAGCAATAAGCAAAACTGCCACTTAAAGACCTCATAGAAGGGACAAACAGATGGGGCTTATGTGTAAAACATATGTATACATGATCAGGCCAGTACCTAGGTAAATCACAGAAATTTTTTTAGAATTTTCATATAGGCAGATGGACAGAGAATGACAGAATTAGAGGGCCCCAGGATCTGCCATCGCGATGAAAAAATAAAAAAATCTATTCTTCTTGAGTCAGGGCAAATGAAGTCAAAGACATACATCTCAAAGCTCCATGACTGTCAGCATGTTCGGAACACAAAAAAAGGATATCACAGCAAGTACCAGCATTGAATCATCATGAATTGAAGAGCTGAATAGGCAGATAAGCTTATTCATACCATGATCGGCAAGAACAAACCCCAGACCCGAGCTTAAGCAAGTTCAGTCGATGTCAGGAGAGTTTTATATGGGTTGCTATCAAGCAAGGTCAAGTATAAAATAGAATAACAATGGTATGTGCATGTTCCACCGCTCAGAAACTATCATGTTCACCTGAGAATATTCCTTGGAGACTGCAGGTGTCCAGCCCATGATTGAAAAGCCCTGGGGTTCGTCAGGTCCGAGACAGGCAATTATAGGAGAATCGGGCCATATAAGTACCCAAGTAATGAAGCATGAGAGGGAAACTTCGAATTTGCTTACTATGGAAGACATGCTGATAAAAATCTAGAAAGCATAAGCTCTTAAGAGTCCGTGGGGTCTGAAAACCAATTGCAAAGGAGAAGAGCTGGGCCCTGGCAGATCCTGAGGGTGCTCAGACAACATGCAGATAGATGATTCAGGTTCTGACCCCACTGGAGATAACAAAACAACAAGAAATTAGACAAAACAGGGCCATGTGTGATGTTGATTAACAGTTGATTGGGTGGAAGGAGAGCTTCTCTTCAAACTCTGCCATAACCGATGATCAAAAACAAATTTCTCAATCTCTTCTCAGGTCTGGGAATACCCAGACGGTAGCTTGCTTTAAGGGAAGGCCCAGTGGGTGGCCAATTGAAAACTGGGGAAGGAGGCCACAGACTCTGGTGGGCTCGGATATGCCCAGACAGTTAGAGGATTTCTTCTCTTGCAAACCTGATGGGCAGAGTAAAGCCCAGCCCAGCCCAGCCCAGCCGTGGTCAAGGAGAAGGATGGGGATCAAAGAAGAGCCTGGGTGTTGACCAAAGGGAAGACAGCAGAGGGAAATTCAGGTACTTACAGAGCCGAGAAGACCAGGACAGCAAGCGAGGAGGGTGAATTAAAAGGACAGGAAGAGAGAAAGGACTGGTAGAGAGATTCCTGCACAATAGCTTTAAAAGGACAGGCCGATTTGATATATGGATGGGCCTGGGGTAGGGTTTGAACCAAACTCAAACTCAATTCCTACTTAAACCCAAAGTCCCTTGCGCTGCCATTCTAGGATTAGGACTAGTTAGTCCAAACGGAAGATGGACTGTGCAATACAATTGTCAACAAAATAATCTACTGCTGTGGCCTGTAATGGGCTTGACTTGACTGAAAATTCACTGGAGTTATGGCCTATCTGTCACTTTCTTGTGCCACTGTTATATTGTTCTAATTGGGTTTAGATTAAGTCCAATCCGACACTCAATTGTTCTACAATGGTTTAATTCTTATAATTGACCCAATAACTGGGGCCTATTTCAGTCTTAATACAATGAAGAACTAACCCAATACAATACCTGTTTTACAGTCCATCTTCTACACCTGGTAGGCTGTACTTCAACTCCAAAAGCAGGCCCATTAGATGTCGAATTCGGCCCATTTGTCACCCCATTGCGCAACAAGTTCTTTGGCCAACAAATCAGCATGAATCCTGTGGGCTAGCTTTGGTTAGGGTACTTCGGAGCTTATCATAGCCTGCTGGCACCTCAGCAACCAAGTTCGGTACCTCTTCTTATTATGAAGGGCCGTGGCTGTATCTGCTGTCTCCAGACATTCCTTTTGTCATTATCTCAAAATAATGGCACCACGGCCTTACCTTACAGCACTGGAGACACCAACTGCTGCTCCTGAAATCCAGGAACCACTGGTGGTAAGAAAATCATGAAAGAGGCCAGCCGGGACCGCCATTGGTCAGCAGATCAAAGGAGAATCACCGGAGATCCCATAAAAACAGGAGGTGACCATCGCGGCTGCCCCCTTTACTTAACCAGATTTGTCATCTAGAAGATCACAAAGCTAGGGGAACCTTCCCTGAGGTATGTCAACTACTCTCCTACAATCTAAGACCCTTTGGAGGCAAAAAGTTCCGGGGGAGGGCCATGTGACACTCACTTGGCAGGAAATCAAAAAAGATCACTGGAGGAATAAGAGGGGCCACCGGATCTGCTCCACATACCGGAACTTACCCGAGAGTCCACAAGGTAGGGGACTCTTCTCCTATGGATGCTTGCTTCTCTTCTTATTAAAGAAGGCCCGCGACCATCATCTACATGGTTCTGGGGGAGAGCTCTGCACATCCCAGCCGCCATCTACTACAAGGGAAGAACAAAGAAGGAGAGGCAAGAAAAGAAGCCTGTCAGCCTACCCTGCTGTTGCTGCACACCAGGCTGAGGACTTGAACCAAGGTGATGCAAGCAGAAGACCAAGAGCAGGGTCTATCGAGGACTACCCTCTACTGCTGCGATCGAGGAGAAGGAATAAAAAGGAAGAGCAAAGGTTACACAACATTCATCGAAGCCACACTGGCACCTACATCCTCCTTTCTTTATCTAAAAAAGTTCTTCCTCCCAATCCAAATATCATGCTAGCCTTCTCTCAATCACCCATCCAAACATCTCCTGTGCCTTCGTCGGCTGATCTGCATATGGGTTCAACGTACCATGGAAACCAGACCCCATGCACTTGATGCCAGTCATCCCTACGCAATGCCTGACCGTACAAACTCTATATCCTGAAACCCAGGGTCTCAAAACCTGTCAACAATAGTCCAGATCATCCAGAAATTGCTCAGGAAGTCAGAAGAAATGCTTAAGGGCCAGCAAAGGCAGAGAAAGTGCAGATGGCAGTCCAACAATTGGCAGGTGCAGGGTACCGTCCAACCAGTGGACAGCAGGAACAGCAACAGGCCCAATCGGCCCAAACAGGTGGCAAACTGGCCCTAGTGGCCATCAAAATCAAATAAAACAAACCACCAACCCAATTGAGACTAATTGGAGGCCGGTCTTAGACACGTCTTATGTCTCAATTAAATTTAAATAAAAATCTACTCCAAGGATAATTGTTGGCAGGTCTTAGACACACCCTACACCTTTGGAAAAGTAATCAACAATCAAGGTTAATTGGGAGTCGGTTTTAGACATGTCCTACACCTTGTCATTACTTAAAGAATTATAACTATGGTTGATTGGAGGCTAGTCTTAGATACACCCTACGTCTTATAAGGGTGACATAAAAAGGCCAATCCCACAAAGTGAAAAGACCCCAATGTCATGTCATTCTGTACTTCCAATGACATCAAGCTTCCACTTAATGGGAAAAGGGAGGATCAACCCATTATACTATGGGAAGGCCGTGCCAATTTACATGGTAATATGCCTAATCATAAGTTAACGAGGTAAATCAATGGGATTAATTCCTTTCCTCCAGACCACCTTAAATCTATCTATCCATATGAACAACTCATCAATCTCTCCTTCCAACCCACCCTCGTAGACATATTTGGATGTCGGGACTTTTAATCCCGGTCCAACCTCACTAATAATATCATTCATGATTTGGAAATAAGGACTTGATTGTATAGCCTAGTTGGCACCAAATTTTTTCGCTTAGCTCACTCAACACATATTTGAGCAATGTCGAAGCCTATCCGAAAATCTGACCCAAATTCAGAAAATTCAAGTACAAATGATGCAAATAGGCTTTGGAAATGTCTCGACATGGCTTGATAGGTTACAAATGGCCAATATAATGTGCTCATTGTATAGCCCCATTCGAGAGCTTCGCAACGGTGTTCAAAACATGAAAAACGGACATTAGAAGGTCGAAATGACCATTTTATCCCACACTTTGAGACAAGTTGGGGCTCTAACATAGAATTCTAACTTTACGACATTGTCAGTGTCAAACAGAGCTAGACAACGTTCAAACTGGATTGAAAATCCAACCACTGGTTGAAAAGATATATAAGAAATATCAAATCCGGTCAAAGTCCATATTAAATAACATTAGGGACATGATGGTCCAAACAATTTTCAGAGCAGCCTATGAGTTAAAAATGTTAATTTCCCAGTCTATGACTATAGCCTTGGGAATATTGATGCATTGGAATTAAATTTTGGCCAATGAAAGAATTTAATTGCATCTAATTACAGTTTTCGACATTATCGACAGTTGAGATCGCACCGATCAGGAAAATCGATAAAATCAGAAGATCTGATGCAATTCAAGACATCATGACCACACATCTTGATGGTACACAAGATCAATGGTCATTAGGGATTATCCCAAAATTTTGTGATTTAATTTAGGGCGTGTTTAATCAATTTTTGGCCAGAATTAATGATAGTCGTCGGATTGAGAGCATCTAGAAGGACGGATTGGATTGAGTTTTATCTCCTGCGTCCAACACCTCATCCTTTGGCTGAAATTCCTTCATCCTCATCTTTTCCCATTAAGCCTTACCCACACTTCTCTTTTGGTTGTAGTTCTTTTGGTTAAAGATATCTTCGTGAGATAGGACTCTTGCTCTCTTATTCTATCTCTAACTTATCATTATCCCCGTGAGCATTATCTTTATTTTAATTCAACAATATCCTTCAAATATCATCTTATCCCATCAGATGACTATCCTTTTGCCGAAATTCAGCCTTTTTCTAGCTGCCATGTGCGCTCAATGCCCTACGAATTAGGGAAGGGTGTGCCAGCTGCTCTCATCTTACACCCATCAGATGGCTAAGTCTTCTTGACTAGTTGGGAACCTTGTTAAAGTAGAATTCTTTATCTATTAGGACTCTCAACCCCTTAGCCTTATCTCCTCCTGCAGATGGCGTCATTCTTCTCTATTTAAAGCCCCCATCTGGCCTTGGCCGAAGACAAGTCTAGTTGCACCCTACGGAAGCTCTACTCCAGCGCACTCCTTTCTTTGAAATGCCATTAGCCTTGCTCGAATCCCTATTCTTCTTGCTTGGACGTCTTCAGCATTAAGACAACAAACTCTCTTGCCCGTTTTGGGTGTGCCAAGTGAAGAAGAAGAAGAAGAAACTTGCTGCCTCCAATAGGTGTGCTAGTAGGAAGTGCAGCTAGCCTAGCTGATCTGTGTGCCAACTCTAGCAGCAACAATAGGCTTCTTCATCCTTGGTGAGGCCTTCAACACCAACAGGAGCTTCAACTTCCTCCTCTGGCACCATTTACACAAGAAGAAGAAGAAAAAGGAGAAGAAGGGTGCACAGTCCTTCTATCTTCAGCACCATCTGCAACATAAGAGAAGAAGAGAAAGGAAACAATGTGAATAGAGAAATAAAAGAAGTTGCACTTTATTTCTCTTCCTTTTCTGATGCGGGATGGGACCGGGGGTCCCATTTTCTAAGGTTTCAGAAATACCCAGTAGTATAACCAGTAGGTAGAAAGATCAAACGGGAACCAACTAGTTGATATATGTTTCAAAATAGATAAACCCGCAGTTAATAAACACCAAACAACAAACAATACCAACAGCAGTGCAGAGATACTAAGAACTCAATAGTTTAACTTGCAATAAACTAGTATGCTGATGTCTACAGATTATGCAACTTAATCAACAGGACAATTTCAACAGCAACAAGGAACATATCCTCAATAGCATAAAGCCTTCGGAAAATTTAATAATCATATCATCCAAGAATAGCAATGGGGACAATCGATTGGGAGGAACGAGGCTCAGAAAATATATCATCACAGTCGTGAGTTAATCAGGAAAATCATAAAATTCATCATATTTAGGAATCCTCCAAAGAACAGTAACCGACAACTAATTAAAACTACCATGGCATTGTGTATCTGGTTTCTTCATCATCTTCCCCTTTATAAAATATAGGCAGGACTAGGGGGATCTGCCATTGCTGTAGCTCCAACTGCTATGGGGAAACTAAAACGATATCGATATTGCAATTAGGGAACTAATAGGTCACGAACTCAAACAAGCAAATCAGACTGTGACTGCAATGTTGACTGGAGTGAGGACTAGTTTCAATACCACAATGCCATCAATCAGAATCAGCCACAGTTTGAAATAGCAGATCAGGGAAAATAGTACAACAACTGAGCATAGGCAGTGATGAAGAGGAATCGATCCAGCTCAACCAGGAGGCAACACTTAGCAAAACGTAACTCAAAGGAACTACGGATCTTGAAAGAACAATCGAACTGCTGGAAGGAACCAAACCGTAGGCAATGGAGCATTGGTATTATTCCACGAGACATAGTCAATCATGACTTTCAGGTTGTTAGACTGCGGATTTTTCAGAGAGGGAGGAAGCAATACCTCATCGGGAGTTCAGAAATCCAGCATAGACACCCTCAGTTCATATACTGACCTTCCGTGAAAAGAGGACCGAGATAAACCAGGGTCATACGAAGGAGGGAGATTGGGGATCTCATCATCATCAGCTTCACGCCTCGGATAAGGCCTGACTAACCAGGGACCAACTCCGGGAGGATTGATGCGGAGCGTCGATAGTAGTATCACTGAGGTACGGAACCCCAAGAACTCCAGCTCCATGATCGGACGGGAGGATGAACCAGACGAGTGAAGGAAGAACCCACATAGGAGCTCGCCGGGAAATAGCTTCCGAAAGAGAGGGATCGAGCTGATCCAAGGGAGGAGACTGTCGTCGAGTGATGGAACACCACCACAAGAGCTCCCCGGAATCGATCGGAGACGGCTCAATCACTAGTCAGACTGATGAAGAACTGCTAGAGGAGGACGAGGGGAGGAGATTTCTTTATGGGCGCTCGTCGAGATCACCGCAAGAGGAGGAGATTGGAGAAGAGGAAGCTCCACTAGGGTTACGCCATTAGAGGGGAGGAGGAGAAGCAGCACGTCAAAACGATGTCTGGAAGAGAGAGTAAAACCGAGGGGTTAAGTCCATTGGGGTTGAAAGAAGGGCAAAACCGAAAAAACATCTCAATATTATTTATCAACTCATCATCCTCGGGTCTTTATATAGGGCCAAGCGGTGCCAAGACAACATAAAAGAGAAAAATACATGGAAAAGGTCACGTAAAATAGGAAAATGCCAACTAATGACCTAAAATGCTTATAAAGATCAAAAAAATGGTTAGACATCTTAGAAAAATTTTAAAATTTTTAAAAATTATTTAAATGGACTTAATATCAATCTAAAATCAAAATTTACATGAAATTTGAAATCTATAATCTGTTCTTGCATCACGATTCAATTATCAACATGAATCGGTTCTTGTGTCCCGATTCGGTTCCCATCATTTTCTCTTCTTTCTCTAACCTTTGGCCTCTTCCTTGGCCATTAACAATGTCTCCAGCCACAGCCCCATGAACAATCCAATTTGGCACCCAAACAGCCCCCTCGCTGTCCTAATTCAGGTCCCTTGCTGTCCATGTTCGCATAACACCATGATGGCCTGCAAACAGCTTTATTGGGTAACCCCATTTGGCCTCTACAAGAACAGCCTTGATGATCTTTTAAATAGACCTCTGTTCACCCCTCAATCAGGCCCCTTGAGTGCCCATAAAACCCTTAACAATCAGGCCCTCTGAGTGTCCCTTAAACCTATTCACAATCAGGCCCTCTGTGTGCCCCAATGTTTAGACCCTCTGAGCACTTCAACCAGCTCCCTGAGTGCCCTTAAAACTCATCCACAATTAAGCCCCTTGTGTGCCCTTAAACCCATCCACAATCAGGCCCCGTGTGTCCATAGACCTGTCATTGATCAGGTCATCTAAACAGTCCCTTTGCTGGCCACTTAAACAGCCCCTTGCCTAGCCTGCCATCAGCCCCCTTGTTGGCCATTCAAATAGAAGCCATTTGACTCTACTTCTGTCTATTTCACAGCCCCTTTACTCATTGAGGAGGATGGAGTGATGTCTCGGGCATTCTTGGATCCACAAGATGGACCAAGTCTCCCTCGGGCGGTCTCTTGATCTCTTGTTTTGGCTGGAGGAGAGGGTGATGTCCTAGACATTCTTGGAATCCGTACGACGGGCCAAGTCTGCCCTAGGCGGATTCTCAACTTCAACCAAGATAGCTCTCTTTGTGTGATCTTCTCCATTTCAATACCAAATAGTCTCTTTGAGGCATTCAAATCTCCATCTACATGCTCTTTGTGCAGCATTTAATCAACTTTCTCAAACTTATTCTAAATCTGTTCCTTGTGTAGCCCCCTTTCCAACTCTCCCAAATAGTTCCTCCACATATCCATTCCAGCCCCTCTGAGGCTTCCTTTGCCCACTGCTACAACAAGAAAGCAAACGCCAAGGGTTAGTCATACAGGTTGTTGAATTCAGGCCTTGCTGGCCTTTAGAGATCAAAACAAGCCGCCAGGACCCATGAAGTTTGAATTGGGCCAACCGGGTCGACATGACATGAAGTCGACCTTCTCTGGTCATGAGAGATGAAGCTGGCCTATTGGGCCTTTGCCATTTAAAAATTACACTTAACTAAATTTGAAGGTGAAATGCCAAAATTAATTAAGTGGTTAGCACCACCACGTGGGCGCTCCACTTTGGGTGGCTCATCCGACTTGCACCAGAATATTGACCTAGACATAGGTGCGGGCCGGCTTCCATTGTAGACGATCGTTCCTACGATGCGATGAGTCACGTACTTGTTGCACCGGACGGGTAAAAATTCACACCGATCGGAAAATAAGGTGGCATATTGCCGAAAGTTTCTCGGTCATGTGGGACTTTATGGAAAGGACACATTTACACTTTGACAACATTGAACATGGCATATAGACTGTCACATCAGATGTACACTAGCATGAACATGGATATTCAATGAACATTTCAAGTGCCGAGTTGATTGCATGTGATTGGACATCGACATTAGCCCGACGAACTAGATTTGATGCAACCGAACAAGCGTTAACCAAATCTGAACATAACTTAACTAGATCCGAAAGTAAACTTAAATAAATCTTAAAACACACTTAAAATAGGTCATTAAAACCTTAACATTCAACAAAAATAAGATTTAATACAATATAGAAAAATTGATTCAATGCACTTAATCCATTGGAATTCAATTGCTTAAACAAATGCAAATCAAATAATTCACAACCAATTGAAAAGAACACATTAAAATCACATTAATACATCTAAAATTTATCTTAAACATGTAAAATCAGATCATTAACAATCTGAAGTTTGAGCTTAATCAAATTGAACTAAACTTCAAAATGTTTAAAACATACTGAATGCACCCAAATTGGTATTAAAATATTAATTGGTATAAGAAAACCACATGAAATTGACTCAATCTAAGTTAACTAAACTTAAAGAAGTCAAATTGATCAACACATCCAAGTTCAAACAAAAATAAAACAAACATCAATCAATTGAAGTAAAACAAATCAAACCAAAAAATTCAAATAAACTAAAAAACAAACAATATTTAAATCTAAGTCAAATTGAAATATGAAGTTAACATCTCAAACTAAACTTAAATCAACATTTCAAATCATGAATCAACCTCAAACAAAACTTAATCAAATATGTTTGCATCTCATCAGGCCCGAAAGGCCAGAGCCGCTTGTGTTCCTTATATGTTGTGGATGTGCACGCTCTCGACAAACATGTCGCTATTCAAGTAATTGCTCAATGTAAACGAATATCAGATATTCGCACCATCCGATGGAGAGGGGTCAAAAACATTTTCACAGAATCCGAACATCTGTTCTATACTCTTTTAATATCACTCGATGATTTAGTATCTTTATAGGTTATCATCTATTTTACTAGAAAACTCGGATGTCGATATTTTCAAACACAAACTCTTTTCGAAACATTCATACATAAAAGAATTTCAATCGAGGTTCCCATAGACACCTATGCCAAGGTAAAATGAGACAAATGTTAATGTTTGATCTACCTATATGTAAAAACCATTTGCATGTTTGATTGTCTTCTTTACGGCCCATGTTGTTGCCTCAACTTTTTTAAAGATTTACTTTTTAGTTTTTTGACTTTTGTCTTGCTGCTTATACATGGATGTGTCGGTCGATTGAATTGACTGTGACCGACGGAACTTACAATGTCTGTCTGAGTGAGGTGTGGGGTGCGTCTTCCACACATGAACATCTAGCAATTATAGCTCTAGATCCTCCTGCTCTTATTCTTCTTTTTTTATCTTTATGAGCTAATGTCTTACTTGCATGTGTTACTTTTTTGATCTGTTCCTCCTCTTCATTCTTTGACCTTAATCCATTAATGCCAATTGGAGCCTTTCTTTTTATCTTTTCTTATGAGTTTTAGACATGAGATTTGTGTCTCTTTGTCGGAGCGTCTCATTATGCAACTCGGCTCTTTACTTAATGTGTATCTTTCCCTGTTATGCTCTTCCTACTAAATAACTCATCATTTCTTCTCGCATCTCTGTTGGTACCTTGTCATATTTTTTGGGTATTTTCACTAATTCCATTGATGTGTTGTCTGAGGCGTAAAATATCTCCATTTATTTCTTTCCTGCACTACTTACATTTGGGTCTTTTTTATAAGTATTTTGCAGAAATCCATGTTGAAATCTAACATCTTCACGTGCAAAGACATTGTGCCCCATATCTGACATCTTACTTGCACATAGAACATACAAAAAAGTGGTACTAATCTTAATTATAACAAAAAATGTTAAAGGGGGGGGGGTTTGGGAATTGTGGACAAGGGGGGCCTGGTGGGTGCATCTAGAGGTACCAGACCTGAAGGGGGGATGGGCTACTGAGAAAATCACCCCTCGGGGTGATTGTGCAGGGGGTGGGGAGCCAACAAAAGGTTTTTGGGTTCACCTATAGTCAAAGGGGGACCGGGAAAGGGGAGACTGGCCGAGGGAGCTGGGGGGGAGCCTCCCCTGGTGCAAGGCTGCAAGGGGGGCCGGGGGGAGGGTGCAAGCCACAAGGGGGGGGTTACCCTTCTTTCTGCAGGGGAGTTCTCCCTTAAGAGGAAAAATTGGATCTGAATCGGGCCCAATTCCGTTGTTTTCGGACTTTCATTGGAATCGGCTGGATCAGCCGATTCCGATCTGATTGTTAGTAATCGACCGATTTGGGGCCAAGATTCTTCCAATATAGACTGATTCCCAGAAGAATCGGTCTTGGATTTGTTTTCGGGGTGGTATTGGATTGGCAGGTGCCAATCCAATCCGGAAATTGGTCATTCCTGATTTGGATTGGCCGATTCCGCAAACTATGTGCTGAAGTTCTCCTTTAGAGCTCGGATGGCTCCTTTGGCTTGCTGCCGTTTCCCTCTTTATATTGCTTCGGGTCCTTGTGTGAACACCTTGGGGGTTAGGACGGGACTGTTTTGGTGATGATTTGAGATCTATTTCAGGCCTGTACAGGGGACTGATTTGGGGTTTTTTGTGACCTGTTAAGGGACTGTTTAGGGTTTCCAAACAGCAGCTGTTTGTGATTGGAAACAGAGAGGTTTTAAGCTCAACTTTGGGGGGTTTTAGGGCCAAAACAGGGTCTGATTGGGCTGTTCCAGGGCCTATTTAGGGGCTGATTAAGGGCCTGCTAAGGTCCTTTTTACGGACCTGTCAAGGGTTTGGCTTTATATTTTTTTATGATGTGGAAAAATGTGGTTTGTACTTTATCAAAGTGTGGTCCTTTTTCTCATACTGTGTTTCTTGGATCGTTTGAGTTCATTTACAGCAAATGGATTCATTTCGATCATCCTTACTTTTGTCTACTATAGATGCTTCTTTCCCTTATTACCTCATACGTTGGCTCTGTTCCATTGCACTGCTTGAAGCTGGTTATCTTTTTTTTTTGTTTAAACGTGAATAAGTGACCAGATCCTTAAAAAAGGTGAGAGAGAATGGAAAATGTTGTGATTTTTAATTTATTATGGTTCTTTAATGATTGAGTGATTAGTAAGTGGAAATTCAGAGAAGTAAAGAAAAATCAGTAGTTGATATTAAAATTGTGAACCCTTGTACCCCGAGCCATTCTTGACGTATGAACTCAAATATATATTCCATTTAACTTCAGTTGCATAAGGTTCACTTGTGGCGTGAAAAAGTATGTTACAACATGAGATATAACGGGAATCAAAGGTGCCTAGGAGAAGCTTCAAAGAAGCCTTAGATTTTTTTTTGTCAATATTTACATTCTACACTTACATTTCAGGTTCTGGAACAGTTGGAGTTCACAATGGATCAATTCATCGACCTGTGTATACTCTGTGGGTGTGATTATTGTGACAACATAAAAGGTAATTTGATGCAAAGACTATGTGGTTGTATATTTTGTAAATTTGCTGCTTTATACTCAATACGTATCATTGTAGGAGTTGGATTTTTGTATCTGTGCTCAAAATGTACCTTTGTCTGCGGCATTATTTTTTTTAATGACTTATGTTGGTTTCACTTCACAAAATAGTAACGTATTCAGGGAAATTATCATTTGTTTTCACCATCTGCAAATAATTTTGGATATAATGCAATGGCATATACTGTATCGTGCATGGTTTGCAGGATCAGCCATTGTGGATCAGGATTGGCACCTACCAACCTTATTCTAGGCAGAGCCTGATCTTGGAAGTTCCTTCTGCTGGGATGGGACTAAGCTAGGCTAGATTGACCTAAATTGCCTGTTCTCATGTCAATCCAAGGGTCAGATTGGCTGATCCATGGTGGGCAGCTGGCGGAGGGGCAGCAGTTGCCTGTCCCCATGCTTTGTTTGTGTGGGGGGGGGGCTACGAGACTCGTTAATGCAGGATTCATAAGGCCTGATTCTTCATCTTCTCACCCCATTTCACATGGCATTCCAGGGGCTCTTCTGACCAAGGATTGCCATCTCGTATCTCAGCTTCGTCTGGGGGGGGCATAGTTTTCAAGGCGACCAAGGCGACATAGTACTACCTTACTGCTTAGGCGATAAGACGAGGCGTTAGGCGACGCCTTTTTTCATATTATAGACACAAGAAGTACAAATACACTCTTGGTAGATATGGCTGGATATATAAACATAAAAAAGAAAACATGACCGGTTTTACATAATCTGTATACACATTATATACACAACAAGTCCAAGTTGCAAATATGCATATTATATACAATCTTTCAAGTGGAGATTGTCAATGATTCAAAGAAGAAACTAAAAGACATATTGCAATAATATTAATGGTTCTAATAAATGTACAAAACATTGTTTTACATCGAAAAAGAATATGACAATGAGCAAACAAACATAATGTGTCAAAAACTAGATGGGAACAAAAAGAATAAATATAATTGTAAAAGAGAAAAACAAACGTACCATATAGTTCCATGAGCTTTCCTTTTGATAGGTGACTAATTATTTCTTGTTGAAATTGTCAAGAAAAAGAGAATGAGATGATATGTCACAAAACCAACATGACGGTAATAAGTCAACAACAAATGAAAAGAAAGATAATAACATTTTAGATATTGACAAAAGTCACAAAATGAAGAGGTCATCAAACACTCATATGATATGTCATTATGTTCATTGTCCCAACATTCAAAAAAGAGAAATAAAAATAAACATCTAAATTCTAATCCCAAAACCAACATCCTCATTAAGAGAAGCTCAAAGAATTGGATCCCCATGATTTCTCTCCTTATCATCATTGTTATCTTCATCTTCCTCATTTTCAGCCACATCATTGTTATCATCATCAATGTTGTCTTCAAAGTCAACTAAATATTCTTCTTCAATCTCTTCCTCATATGTCATTTCCAAATCATCCACTTGCATTGTAGAAGTTTGAGTTATTGCATTACTTGTCCCACTTCTACGTACTTTAGACCTTCTAGCTCGATTTATACCTGTAATAGCATCTGATGCTCCCAATGCAGTATCTACATCAACCCATGTAAGATCATCAGTGCCTTGCACTAAGTCATCTTGTAGCGGCCTTCCTGTCATCCATTCACTTGACCAATCCAACTCATCAAAGCATATAGGATCATATTTCTCCGGACAATCTTTCTTTCCGTAAATCTCTTCTTCAAGCGGCGATTATACTGAACATAAACAATGTCATTTAACCTCTTTTGCTGGAGCCTGTTCCTCTTCTTTGTGTGAATCTGAAAATATATTGAATTAAATCAAAAAATGTATCTTATAAATTAAGCATAGAAAATGCTCCTTAGTAATGTCATACTTACAAATTCAAATGTACTCCAGTTTCGTTCGCATGCCGAAGAACTACAACAAAGACCAAAAATACGAAAAGCTAATGCACACAATTCAGGAGTTTCAGCACCATAAGTACGCCACCATTCAACTAAATATTTAAAATTTTAATGAGTGACATACATAAATGTGAGTAGTTCAACAAACTTATAAAATAAAAGTTACACAATAAAGTTACCTGGTTGTTTTTTATCTTAATTTCTCTTAGCTAAAGGACTACCAAACAATCCTTTACAACCCATGTATACATCCAATTTGTCACTTATCTTGTCTTGTACCTGTTGATCTTTAATCATTCTTTGAAGACAATCAAGAAATGCCAACTCAAATTTTGCAATCATTCTGGTATCTCCCTCGTTTGCAGGATAATATTTAGATGGATTGAGAAAAAACCCTGCTGCATGTAATGGACGATGCATCTGTGTCTCCCAAAGCCTATCGATGATGGCAAGAATAGGTTTGTTGTCCATTTCTTTACTACCAAAGTTGTCAATGATCTTTTCTTGTGCCTTTTCCATTGCAGCATAAATATATCCCATTGCAGGAATTTCATCTCCATCAACCAATCTCAAAACTTGAACTAAAGGTTGAGATGCTCTCAAAGAATCTTCAACCCTATGCCAAAACTCTACTGCCAAAATAATGTTTGCTATTCTTTTTCCTTGATTTTGCTTTGACCACATACTATTGTTTTAACTATCAGATACAAATAGTTGCCTCAATTTGTCCTTAAAGGTATATAAGCTTTGAAGTGTAAGAAACGCAGAGGCAAATCTAGTTACACCACACCTAACAAGATCTCTTCTATTGGTCACCTTTCTCATCGCCTTAAGCAAACATGAGTGACTGTAGATAAATGATGTGATTGCCCTTGCTTGAGAGATTGTTTTCTTGTATTTCTTCAATTTACAAATGTCTTCTAACATCAAATCCAAGCAATGAGCTGCACAAGTAGACAAATATAGTGATTTTATTTTCTCCATTAGTAGGTTCCCTGCACCACACCATTCAAACATCATCATAAGAATAATAAGTTGTGAAGATAATATATCAAACATAATTAATAAGAAAAAAATAACATACCTGCAACAACATTAGCAGATGCATTATCTGTGACAACTTGTACCACAAACTTCTCTCCAATTTCCTCAATAGGTTTGTCAAGTAATTGAAATATTAACTGCCCATCTTCTCTTTCCCCTGAAGCATTAAATGAGTCTATAAAAAAGGTACCATCAGGACAATTAACAACAAAGTTGATTAAATGCCTGCCTCTCTTATCAGTCCACCCGTCACACATTAATGTACATCCATAAGTCTTCCAAGATGCCTTATATTCATCATACAAAGTTTTTGTACTCTTCACTTCATTTTTCAAGAGGGGTTTTCTTAATTTATGAATGTTTGGAGGTTTGTATCCAGGACCATATTGTCCAATAGCTTCTATCATCACCTCAAATGATTTTAATTTTGCTGTATTAAAAGGATCCCGGCCATATAAAACCATCTTGCAACATATTCATCCACTTTCTTTCTATCTTCTTTTTTGTATCGATTTTCTATTGTTGTCTGATGCTTTGAAATTTTCCTTCTCATATTTACCACTTCTTCTGTATTTGGTCTCACAAAAGAATCAATTGGGCCTCGAGTATGTGTCTTTCTTTTCTTACTCAATTCAACTAATTTTGTTGATTTTGTAGTTTGATCTTGCTCATCATCACTAACATCTTCTACTTCCTTTTCCACTCCATCTAGAAAGTCAACTTGGGGTTTCTTTTTCTTGTTTGTCATCATATAATTATGTAATTCTGTGGCAATAGCTGAGTTTGTGTTGGCACATTTTGCAACATCTCCAAATCCTCCAATCTGATGCTATTTTTGCCTTTTAATTCCCCCTTTGGAGACAAAACCACAACTCACATTGCACCTTATTTTTATCATTTGCATCTGGCCAAAAGGCATACTTCCATCCTGGGTCAGTTGATTTTGCCCTTATCTTCATTTGACTTTCACTAGCATATTCATTGGACATGTTTTCATGATCTTGTGAAGTTGACATTGTAGATAATCTGGTTGCAAAAGATTAAAAGAGCATAAACTTACATTAATTAATCAACAACATGTTAGCAACACAAGCTTACATAAATTGAACTAAAAAATAACTAACAACAACATTATCAACTTAAATAAAATTAATTTAACTTAAGTAAACAAGTTAAATAAGATTTAATTAAGTAAAATAACCAACTTAGATAAATTTATATTACATTAGAATACCTAAGTTAATTAAACAATTTATTTAAAGTTAAGTTAACTAAAATAATCAATTTAGATAAAATTTAACTTAAATTTAGTTAAATGACCACTTTATATAAACTTAATTTAAGTAACTTGAATAAACAAGTTTTGAAGTTAAATAAAAATGTAATTAAGTTAAATAATCAACTTAGATAAACTTAGTATAACTGAAATTAACAAGTTAAATAAAATTTAAACAAGTTAAATAACAACTTACGTAATCTTAATTTAACTAATTAACTTAAGTAAACAACTTAAATAAGATTTAATTAAGTTAAATAACAAACTTAAATAAATTTATATTACATTAGATTAACTAACTTAGGTTAACTAACTTAATTAGTTTAATTAAGTTAAATAACCAACTTAGTTAAATTTATATTACATTAGATTACCTAACTTAAGTTAACTTAAATAATCAATTTAAACTAAATTTAACTTAATTTAAGTTAAATGACCGATTTATTTAAATTTAAATTAAGTAACTTAAACAAACAAGTTTTGAAGTTAAATAAAAATGTAATTAAGTTAAATAATCAACTTAGATAAACTTAGTATAACTGAAAAAAACAAGTTAAATAAAATTTAAACAAGTTAAATAACAACATACATAATCTTAATTTAACTACTTAACTTAAGTAAACAACTTAAATAAGATTTAATTAAGTTAAATAACCAACTTAAATAAATTTATATTACATTAGATTAACTAACTTAAGTTAACTAACTTAATTAGTTTAATTAAGTTAAATAACCAACTTAGCTAAATTTATATTACATTAGATTACCTTACCTAAGTTAACTTAAATAATCAAATTAAACAAAATTTAACGTAATTTAAGTTAAATGACTGATTTATATAAACTTAATTTAAGTAACTTAAATAAACAAGTTTTGAATTTAAATAAAAATGTAATTAAGTTAAATAATCAACTTAGATAAACTTAGTATAACTGAAAAAAACAAGTTAAATAAAATTTAAACAAGTTAAATAACAACTTACGTAATCTTAATTTAACTTAAACTACTTACGTAATCTTAATTCAAGTTAAATAAACAAGTTAATTATAATTTAACTGTTATCATGGTACACTGTACAGTATAGTGTACTGTTTTGGTCATGGTGGCACCCCGTTACCAAATAATGGGCGTAGTGCAGTGCGCGGCGGTGCCCGCTATGCAAAACAGGGGAGATCTCCGTACCTTCTTGCAGTGCCCGGGGGTGTACCAGATGGCCCGGAACCTGACCGGGATAGATGGAGGTGTCGTCGCGGTATCCCTACGTCGCAGATGTGCACCGCCGGCACGATGCAGTCCGGAAGGGACCGGAACCGACTATGGTGTCCGCGTCGTAGAAGGCCCACACAAATACTGGAATGGAAGAGAAGGTGTCGCGGTGATGATGGAGGGGCAGGCACCGTAGGAGAAGGCATCGGGAGGTTGGAGGCTGCTGGAAAAATGGAAGAAGATCAGGTATACGGTCATTACCTGACCACGGAAACTGCGGGCCACCCTTCCCTTCCTCTTTCGGTCGTTGCCGTTGATCTTCAGCCCACAAGCCGTCGTCGTGGCGTCACGGACCAGCCGATGTTGTTCTCCACTTCTCCTTGCAGGGCCTCGTCGAGACGAGGAGTCGGGGAGTCGTGACGTCGTCGGTCGGCCAGCCGAAAATGTCGTCCAAAAGGCCCGTCGACTAAATTTTATAGTCGGATGGTGTTTACCTAGGCGAACAGCCTTATCGCCAAGGCGGGCTGGGCGGACCAAGGCGGGCTGGGCGGCGGCAAAGCGGGCTGGGCGGACGCTTTGTTGTCATGGTCGCCAAGGTGTGCGAACGCCTTAACATGGCTGCAGCGCGTTGTCGCCTAGGTGACGCCTTAAAAACACTGCGCGGGGGGGGGGGATGAAAGAGAAGAGATCTTGGAGAGATCTCGGAGAAATCTCGAGAGATCGGATCTCGGATTCTCGGATCAAAATGTATATATGTATGAAACATAACATAAAAATAGGAGTACATCAATGAATTTACATGAAAATATTTAACACATTTTGTACGTCAATTGTGTGAATGAACAATTATAAAGCACTTTCAATACCAAAAAGATGATCTTTGTGCTGCTAAAAGATTTAAACTTGTATGTAATTTTATTTAAATACTAATATGATATTAAACTTGTAACTCATTTTTATGTGATAGTATAAGTGATACTGAGATCTATTAAATGTGTTTACACTATCATAAACGGGGCGTAGAGTAGTCGCGGATCGACCACATATCTCGGCGATCTCGACGATCGTGTAAAGCCCCCCGAAGAAATTTTTTTTATGGACTAGTCTACATGGGACGAGATCTCGGCGATCTTGTATCTCGGCCCCTTGGCGAGATTGAGATTCCCACGAGATCTCGACGAGATGTCATTCCATGCTTCTTACCTCTGCCAGCCACCCATCCTTCCATCTCTGCTAGACACATCTCCATTCTCCACTCATTTTTCTTGTTTTTTGAATTCTTTTTCGACAACATAGGCAGATCCTAGATTGCTTTTTCTTCTCTGGGATCAACCGGGCGGGCTGATTCTGATCCCTACCTGGAAATCCTTGGTATCATGAAATGAGCTCTAGAAATAGAGTGCCTTTTTAGAAAAGAGTGGTTTCTAGGTTAGGAGCAGAGTTCAGATCCTTACAACTATAAAAGAGTGCTTTCCAGGTCAGGAGCATAACTCAGAACATTACAGCTGTCAACCTTATATGCTCGTAGCATTGACTCTTGTCATATATTTCAGTCAACGAAGTGGTAGAATTTATAACCAGTGGGACTTTTGTTTAACTTGATGTAAGGTACTTAGTTGTTACTGGAACAAATTGGAATAGTTTGTCAACTACTATAGCAAGTTAAAGGAGCGTACCCTGCGAGCTTCAACCTGGATTGTTAGATCTCACAGTAAGTCAGGAGGGACCAGATAGCTAGCTAGCTTGACCTTGAGGTTTGTTTTCTCTCTGTTATTCATTAAACATAGGGCTTTTGTTCCTCATTATGCTGCAAGTAAAATTTAGTGTTCTTTCCAAGGAAACCCAGGTGGTAGGTCTGGGTCAACCCGACCCAAACCTGATCCAGTTGGATTGGGTCACAACCTGGACTTGACCTGGTCCGACTGGGTATTTTTTATATTAAAAATGTAAAATTCATAAAATGAAAAAAAGTTACAAAAATATGAAAAAATTAGAAATATTATTAGAAAATATTTATTAATTTATATTAAAATCTTACATATTGTTGTTTTTTTACATAATGAAGATACTTTGTCCAAGTCATTTAGAAACATGACATTTGGTTGTAAGTTGGTTAATGAGCATATCACTCATCACTCCTATAGTCCTCTTTATGATTACTTTAGGATGAGATTCCCAAGATCCACTATAACTACCATAAGTAGAATGTATAGAAATGTCCGATGAGGATCCATAATTAGGTTGTCATCCCATGACCCTTTTGGTGCTAGCTAGGAAGTTAAAGAGTCTTGGGATGACTCCATTCCCAATATGACATCGACAATGTATAGTGTTCACATCCATCTCGTCATGTGTATTCTCTTCCTTGCGTACTTGCACCATGATCTTCATCTTGAGTGGAGTGCATGTAAAATTCTTTTTTTTTGTAAATTGCATCAGTTGAAGTTGTGATTCTTCCTTTATTCTATAAGTGCTTGGGATTGTTGCTCCTTTGTCATCGTTGCCACTGTTTGGCGTCGAATCATCCGATGTTTGGTATTGAACTCAATGTTCGACTTAAGTGTGTCTTCTCGTGCCTCATCAAATGTTTCTTAATCTTTAAGGTCCAAATGACCTTTTATAATTTGCTTACCTTTATCTTTAGATTTCTTATCTTGGCAAGAAGATTATCTAGTTTTTTGCCTTTTTGCCACTAAAGAAGGAATCTAGAATTCCTTGGCTAGTGGTACTGTGGTACGTCGTTGAGTTCTTTTTGAGCCCATTCTCGATCTTATGGGATGAACTCATGTTCGCCTAATCATTTTTTTTGTTTATCCAAATCTACCATGTATTTTGTTCATTGAAGATCTCATCCAAATTGATTGTTTCACTTTGCCGTCTCATCACTTCTTTTTTCTGTCTCTGGTCCTCATTGTGGTTGTCCTTGTTGGCATTTTAAAATTTTTAAGTTAATTGAGGTGGGATTAAACTCCATTTGATCTCTACTAACTTACCATAGCTAATTCTCAATTTTGGCCTATAAATTGAAGCCAATTTCAATGCTTAATTCTTTGGAAAATAAGCTCTCTTTTATGCCCATTTGCATAACCCGTATGTTTTATCATTAATGTGTTGATTTTTTATCTCAATTTGGGCCAATCCTTGAGCTTATTTCCATTGCTAATTTCTTTGCCTACTATTTTGACTTTTGTTTGGTTGTATTCCAATCATTAAATGGGCCCATTTTATATCATTTTCGTTGCCCATTTTCTGCCATATTAATGGGTTAGCATTTAACTTACATTTGGGCCCATCAACATGTCAAAAGAAGGCCCACATGATATCCTACTTTTTCATCCCTTTTATATGCAGTTAGTGGGCTTAATATTAACCTCGGTCCATCTTGATGTCAATCTTGGCCCATGTTCTGGAATCTTTAAAAGTCTGCCACCTCAATAGGTTCCAGAGTATTCTCTTGCATTCTTTAAGGCCGCGGCTAGGCCTTAGGATATGGTTTAAATGAAAGCTTTCAAGGGATCAAGGAAACAGCCATCGGAACTTTCTAAAAAATAAGAAGACTAAGTCAACACTGAGGAGAGGTTTCTCTCACTCACCTCATTCTGGAATATTCTGCCACATCAGCAACAAAGCCTGGTCAAACCCATCATTATCTGATCTTGCAGTTGCCATCGGAGAGGCCTACAAAGTGATCGTGACCTGTTCCGATAGTGCATATCTCCCACGATGGACGGAAGATGCACACATGACCTGCCATCTGAGAAGTCCACCAGCAAGAAGATTCCTCCCTGAAAGTCACGAAGGCAGTCCTCATAAATGACAGGTCCTGCGCACCCTAAAAGGAGGTTGGATACTCTTTTCTACGTCTGACTGCCAACCATAACTGCCATCTTCTTTTCCTCACTATCCTTGCTGCTGTAAGCATGGAAGGCTATGAGAACGAAGCTGATGGGAGCAACTGAACTACCAGCTACATCGCCTGTTGCTTATTCCACTGCCGATGTTAGGAGAAGAAGGATGTGGAGCCCATGGCTCTTTCCAATGATCCTAATGCTACCAGATGCTGCTGCCATTGTTACTGTGCCTGTCGAAGCGACATGCTACTGTTGCCACCATGGTCTCCTTCTAATGCAGTCTATGGTGCTGCTGATGGTCCTTGGTGCTTCTTCCGCAACCCTCGATGATGGTTGCATACATGGGAGAAGAAACCGATGGAGGAATAGGATCCCCCTACTGTCATCAATACATACAGGAGGAGATGATGATACTGATGATGTTCATGGGGTTGATGGCATGCTACTCGTGATGCTGTGATAGTTGAAGTCCAGGTTGCTGTTGCTATACCTGTTCCAGCACATCTTGTAAGAGAAGCAGGAGAGGCCAAGACCATCTCCTCCGCTACCATGCACATCCTTGCCATGTCATGGTTTATTCTTGCCATTGCCTATGCCTATACCAGCCTATGCTGTTACTGCTGGTGCACACGGATGGGGAGGAAGATGCAACGAATGTCAGAACCTTCCTCTGCTGATGCTCCTGAGGGTGCTGCCTGCTGTAGCTCATGTTGTCGTTGCTGTGTCCCAAGGCCGAGGCCATCTTCCCCTGGTCCCTATTCTTGCGCATATGGAGGCAGATAAAGGGATGGCCGCTGGCACCTCCTGATGTGCTTGATGTTGCTGCTGGCCATGCATAACCTGAGAATGAGTATGGGGAGGGGGAAAAGATGCTGCTGATACTTTCTCCTCTCTATACCCCAACATGTCCACACCCTCTCGTTCGCATGCCATTCATGCATACACCCATTCTATATCTAATGGCCGGTGACACGCCTATACTCAATGCACATGACAACACATACCTCTATGGTTACAACATGCCTATAACCCATCCCTTATGAGCCTATACATGTTTACGGCTAAACCCATATCCCACAGCCCCTGTGATGAACATTAAGACAAATACTTGGACTCATAGGGCAAGGAGTCAGCTCCCTCAATACCCATTGGGCTTAAGGACACTCGGTCCACATATCATGCCTATATCCCACATACTCCATGGCCATATATGCTTACACCCCATATACCCTATGGCCTATATTATGCCTACATTTAACTCTCTATATGATTCTAGATAGACCAGGGATTCTGGAATTGGCCGATTTTTGGAAAGGGAATTGACTCCGGAATTAATTTTTAAAATTTTTTTCCTTCAAAAAAAATCCAAAAATCATAAAAATCTAGAAAATAGGAAATGGCCTAGAAAAATTTGTAAAAAAGAAAATGCAACATTTAACATGCTAATAACATAATAAGATGCAAAAAGTATAATAAGATGTATTATGATCACATGAAAATATGAAAGTAAAAATATATATTTCATGACATGTTCACCAATATCCATAATATTGGCCTTCATCCTCTTCTTTCTCATGTTGTTCTTACCACGATTGAGTTATCTCCATTCTTATCAATGTTGGTGCATATTCATATGAAAATAATGAATCCGCTATCATAGGCATTGGACTGTGGCATGTAGGTAGGCTTAAGTGGAGGAATCCATGATCGTTGGGGGTCATAAAATTTTGGATAAATTGGCTCCATACAACGATATTGCGGTGGTTGCTGGTCCAGGCTGAAATATGGCTTTGACCACCATGAACTAGGTGAATCTGGAGCTGTTGCACCTGTATCTGGTCCATGTACCTCTCCCCCTCCTACTGGCTGCGTGGCTGGTATGTACTCCTCATCATCATCAACTAAGGAGTGAGAAGGAGTCTGTATGCTGTCATCTGGGCTCACAGGACGTCGCTTGATATCCAGCTTCCTTCTCTTAACTTCTACTACGTCTGATGTCCCACCATAACCTAAATATTTTTTTAACTTTGAAAATACGCTCATTTTTCGTGTTGCCATTTTTGTTTTAGTCATGCCTAGACTGCGAATGGGTTGGGTAGCTACGACTAGGGCTGGAGCTGGAACTGGAGCTAAGGCTAGAGGCGGCTGCTGTACCTGTATAGCTGCGCAGAAGATGGGTTTGCCTGAGTCTGAGGAGTAGGTGGAACATCCTCAGCCTCTACACCTGCCCATGCACGGTCATCAGTATTAAACTCAGTTGGATGATTTCTGGTTGTCTTCTCTTTTATTTAGGAAGCAAGTGCATGTTCTTCCTAAAATATCTGGTCCATGTCAACCTCCTCAGGTGGTGATGTTTGTGATCTCTGTCTCTGCTCACATGTACCACTTGTAAATTGTGCAAATCTCTCCTCTGAGATCTTCTGTCGGTCTTTAATGTTCTTGATATGTAGCCTCATGTTGTAATGACAGAAGATCGGCTTCTGTCAGAGGTCAACTTGTTTCTCCTCTTTCTATGCATCAGGTTGAATATACTCTGGTTCCTTTCGCAATGGGAGGTTTTAGTGCTTCGGCTCAAAATCTTGATAGCAACTACAGCGAGTGGATTCCATCCACTCCTAGTGTTGACCTGCACTCATCAAATTAAAAAAAAAGCAAACAATCAACCATCTTTCACTTGAATTAATGGACTTATAAGTTATAAAATAAGAAAATAAAAACACGATTTTAATTAAATATACCATGAGAGACTTTGTTACAAAAATATCTCAGATCAACATTTTAGTATACCTCAACTCTCATCTTATATCTCTACATCTTAAAAATGATAAATAAAAAATGACTAGTTGTTTTCAATTAATTATTGACTCCCAATTATTAATGCAACTCCAACTTACTTATAACTCATCTTTTACCCTATCCTGTTGAGATCAGCACAGGCGTTGAATAATTGAGAGTGTACCCCGTATCACCTCATTATCATTTGACACCTGCCCTTCATATTGGATGTATGGCTTCAAAATATATCTTGCAGTCATTTAAGCATGTTACATTATGAACAAACTAAATATTGACTAAGTAGAAAATAATTAACCACAAACAAGGATCGCGGGATCGGAATCGGAATCGGGATCGGTGGGTACCGATCCGATCCGGATCGGATCGGATCGGACCGATTCCGACCGATCCAATGGAAGAAAATCGATCCAGAATCGGTAAGCAAAAAAAAAAAAAACGACCCGATCCGATTCCAGACCGATCCGGACCGATTCTGGCCGATTCTGGCCGATCCAACTGGAATAGCAAAAAATGAAAAAAAACGATTCGATTCCGATTCCGATTCTGATCCCGACCGATTCGGCCGATCCGATTCCGATTCCGATCCGATGCCGATCCGATCCCGACCGATCCGGCCGATCCCGACCGATTCTGTCGGAACTTTTTTCTGGATCGGTCTTTCAGCCAAGAATCGGATCGGCAATGGCCGATCCGATCCAGGAATCGGCCGATTCCGATCCGAATCGGCCGATTCCGCGATCTATGACCACAAAGAATTTATTGATTAACTAACCTGTAGCATGTACATCATGGTGCAAAATCTTATTGCATCAGTCATTTATGATCTTCCACTCTTTCTTGTAACCTCTAAGATTTTTCTCTTTTATTTTCAATTTGGCCCGATCCATTGCTTGTACAAGGTGCCTATCTAGTTCCTGTCATCTGAGTCTACCAACCTCAGCGCAACTGCCAATGGCTCTATGATTGCCAAGTAGTAGGTATTTCTTTCCCAGAATCTTTTGTCCGTGATCTGCCTCTCAACATTGACAAGAATCTCTAACTGGTCCTCCTTGTTATGCAAGTTGTTCACCATATATTGATAGTATTTCTTGGACTGGGTGAACTTGATCAGTGCATGTCTATGCCAATGCAAACTCTCCAGTGCTATAAAGTTCGTGGCAAAGCGAGTGGGGCCTGGGTTGACAAGATCATGCCCTTCAGTGTATGACCTCATAATGTGAAGTTGACGGGGATGTGAATAAATAAAGGAAGTGATAATCTGCGCCCGTCTGACCTGTGTGGAAACTGTCTCCTCCTTACCTATATCCTTTAAGATGATGTCAATGAAGTGCGTCACACAAGGTACCCAGAAGAGATGTTGTATCTTCTCCATCAATTTCTTTTCGGCCGCCTTGTAGGAGGGTTCATTGTTAGTAACAAATTGAATCACATTCTTTTCTCCTATCTCCTCCACTACGGCATCTATCAAGGAGAAAACGTAGTCGATGTTCTTTATTTGGCTTGAAGCATCAACCGACTTTAAAAATGTCGTGCTTTCAGAACAATACACTAAGAAATTTATCATGTTCTTCCTAGTGATATTTGTCCACCCATCACACATAACTATGCAACTCCTCTCCTTGCATACCAATTTAAAATCATCTATCCACTCCCTCAACTCCTGCACCTCCTCATCTAGCCCACCGGCATATATATGCCTGTTGGTCGGGACTTGCATTCACAGTCTAGCCTTAACAACGACATCAATTATGGTTTGAAAGTAAGGGCTGGTGGCTGAATGTGCTGGGATGCCTACATTAAAGTAAAAAAATCTATTAGCCATAAACAATGTTAATTAAATAAAACATACATACATGACATTTTAACAATTATACCTACATGTAAAAACTACTTTACAATGTGTCTCACTGTTCTCTTTTCAGCTGTTTCTGTTGTCTTCACCCCTTTCGTGGTTTGTTTATTGTTCATCTGCGAGGCACTCTGCTTCCTAAAAAGCTACTCATCAGTAGGTGTAAATCTCGTACTAACAGACCGATGAGCTGGTTCCTGTCTCCCTTCCTCAGTCTCTCGGATAGGTCGAGTCGATGCTGATCGGCCAAAAACAGGGTCAGCTTTAGACTCTTCTACTCCTCTCCTCATCTCCTCCTCTCCTCCTCCATTGCTGCTGTAACCTTGGTAGCTTGCCTAGCTCTCCTGTGCTCGGAGTCTGTGGATGAGTCCTCACTCTCCGACTGTAGCTCGTCTCTTGCCTTGCCTTTTGTGGGTCGGCACCTCTTCCCTCCTCTTCTCAAGGAGTTCATCATGCAATTCCTCCATCTGTTCAATTTTATTTTCTCATTGAGAAGCTCTTTCTGTAAGGTAGCCTCTCATCTCTTCGCTCTTCTCCCTGGGTACCTTATTACATTTCTTGACATTGCCACCTACTTCGGCAAGGTGCTATTTCAACCAAAACACACTCCCGTTCATTTCCTTTCCACACCACTTGCATTTCACCATCTTTTTTGATAGGTTGTGCCCGTGTTCTAAACCGACATCAGAAGGACGTGCCGGCACTACATCGTCGTGAATGGCCATTGCTTATACATACAACATACGTAAACAATTTATACCGGCTATTAGACATGCATACAATTTGTTTATGAGCTGTTTAGTAAGAGAACAGCCCGTTAGACGGGGTTTTTAGTATGTTAAAACCACGTCGGAGTCGTCAAAAACCGATAAAAATTGACGTATAGGCATTTCGGTGCTGAATTGTTATCAATAAAATGTTAACATTGAAGAAACGGCTTGATCAGAGCAATTCGGGAAGAGAACAGTCTGTAAAAAAATGTCTAACATGCTGTTCGGTATGTTTAAAAATTACGGAGTCACCGGAAACACGTAGAAATCAGCGTATGGGGATTTTGACAAATATATCTTATCAAAAAGATTCAAACGATGAAGGAACGATTTGAACGAAGTTGTTCGGAAAGAGAACAACCTATTTAATCAATTACGAAGTCGTCAGAAACGCGTAGAAATGAGTGTATGAGGATTCCGGCGAAGAAATCTTACCAACAACTTTCAAATGATGAAAGAATAGATTGAACGGAGCTAGAATCAAGCTTGGATTGTTGGAATCGGTTAATGGAATCGCTGAAGGATCGTCGGAATTGCCTGAAGGATCGCCAAAATCGGCGACAGAATCGATTGATTCCTCTTGGATCGCCGTTGCAGGGGGCTGGATATAGGGATTTTTGCAGAAATTACGGTGGGAATTGCCGGTTTGCCAAGAGCCCCTGCGGGTTCTAGCGTGAATGGGCCGATTCTGGCCCTAAACGACCGGAATCAGATCAATACAGGATCCAAATCCAACCCGGTATTGAACCGTTACCGGAAGCCCCGTGCTTCTAGTGAAATCGGTCGGATCGACCAATTCTAGTCTGAATCGTCAGAATCAGATCGATTCCAACCGATTCGACCGAATCGGACCGATTCCTCCATAATTCCTGGGGGAATTGGTCCTTCAGCCAATAATCGGATCGGAATCGGCCGATCCAATTCCGTAATCGGATCGGTCCTATCCAATTCCGGCGATTCTGCAGTCCATGAGATAGACCCATGTTCAGACCTTATACAGATCAAATAAACAGCATAAATCAGGTTCTATTATGTCTCTTAAAGGGATGCTTGGTCTAACTGATAAGGCAGGTCTGATTTCCTCATCGAAGCAGACTCTAGGTAGATCTTACACCTGTCTTCAGCCTTCTTCATTTATCCTACTCCACGCCCTTCAGAGCCCTCTGAGGTTTGGCTGCAGAAAACTTGAATGTTCAGCAGATAGAGGCAGACGCAGAGGACTTTACAACCGGTAGGGCAGAAAATCTACAAGCTCAAGAACTGATGGTGTTGGCACCTAAGTTTTACAATAATTAAACCCCATTTTAATGACCCATTCTTATCTCATGTCTACGGCTAAACCTGATCAACAGCACTATCAGACATGGGGTCAAAGTACTATTTGACCAAAGCCTTGCCAGCCTTCCCCGGGAGGAGGAGAATCCACCGGAGAGGAAAGGAAGGGTAAAAAGGGAAGGAAATCGGAAGGAGAAAGGCTCCGACAACATAATCAACCTTCAATCGGATCCCATTACAAGCCAAACTCCTCAAAGGAAGGGAGTCCCGTAAGGAAATGAAATCTCTTAAAGGATAGGCTCACTGATAAAGAGGAAAATCCATCCCGAATATCTTGGGATTCCTCTGAGTCTGTCTTGGAACCGAACCCCCCTCTTCGGTAAGTTTCTTGATGCAAAGAGGGAAGGGTGGAAGCCTATAAAGATAGCACCAAGGCCACCGAGCCAAAGTGGTGGAGAAAAAAAAGTCGGAAGGGAGCGATATTGAGTGGGAGGCGTCATAGAGGAATTACTGCAGCACCAGGCCTCCTGTCTCCTTTAATAGGTGCCGTCGGAGGGGGTTCCCTGCTCTGGTTGCGTCATTCTTCTCTTCCGGTCGTGCTGCCGAAGTCGTCTTCCCCTCACGGCGGGTTCGCCTCCTTCAAGCAGCACTGCCGGAGCAATCTTCTCCTTCGGCTCATGTTGTCGAATTCTATCCCTCCTCCAAGCAACGTTGCCAGGACTTGAAGCTTCCTCCGGTGTCGTCGGGAAGGGCCTCTGCCTCCTTTGGTTGTGCTCGGAAGATCTCCTCCAAACCCCTTCGTCATCGCCGTCGCCGTCTTCCGCTGCATCCGGGTGGTGGCCGAAGGAGAAAGCCGTCGGGGAGGAACACCGTTGGGAGGGAAATAATACCCCCCCCCCCCCCCAACTTTGGTCCACGGTGGAAAACACCATGGGGCCCACCAAAAAAATGAGATGAAAAAAATACACTGAGAAAAGGCTGTGCGCGGTTGGGTGAGCCCGTGGGGGGCGGCCTTTGCGTGGAACGGCGATGGGCCGTGGAAGAATGGAGGCCCAATAGCCCCCCTCAGTGAACAGTGCTCCTTTAAGATAAAAAATCATAAAACAAACAATCAATTCGAATTAAATAAAAATTCATCTTTTTAATCGAACAATCGGGACTAGTTGGGGGGTCGACTAACCATCCGCCCCTACGTTCTTAAGGTAGACATACAAAGGTCTATTAAAAAAGATCTGAATATATTACCATTTTTTTAGCTATATGAGGCCGTGCATGATCTACATGCCAATAAGCCGATTATATGCTAATGAAGTTCAAAAAAAAAGATGGAGGGAAGACCCACATGTCTATCAAAGACCGGGTACATTTCATTCAAAAATTGATAAATTTTATTATGTTCATCAAGGATTAAATGGGGTTTAGCTCAAGACATTCAAGTTATAGTGATGCGATTTTTGACTATGTACTTCGGACAAAGCCAAATAATGAAGAAGCTTCCGTGATTCGATGCATACTTGACTTTGAATGGAGGATTAATAGCTTATTGAACTTGATGGAGTGTAAAGGGAAAAGAAAAAATATAAAAATATAAAATATTTAATAAACTTCAGACGTATCAGTCTGTGATGGTTGAAGAAGTGTTGGCAATCTTCTAGATTCAGGGGCTGCGACAAAGGCACAGAGAAATCAGATTGCTGCTTGAATATTGATGGACCTGAACAGGAGAAAGGTTTGAGATCTATGGGATCTGGGCGTCAAAAGAAAAGTCAGAAGAAGAGTAAAAATTCTCTGAAAGGACAAGAATTCTTTGAAACAAAGAAAATTGAAGGTTGAACATGAAAACCCCTAAATGAATCACGCCTTGACCATGAAAACAAATGTGCATCAAAAAAAAAAAATCTTACAGAACTCATCTGAGGTTAAAACAAAATTTTAAGGATAATACAAAGTCAAACCAAAACCAAAGTTTCAATGCAGGTCTCAAATCTCCAAAAACACAACTGAAGCATAAGAAATAAAATCTGGAGCTCAAGATTGAAACCAAATTACCAAGCTCCATATCTGGGTTCTTATCTCAAATGACAAGTGGCAAGAGCTCTCAAATTTGAAACTTGAAATTTCATGACAGAATTCATGTAGTTCCAACAAATCTGAAATCTTAAAATCCCTAAAAATCCGAGGATGCCAATTAAACCCAAATAAAATCATTCAAATCAAAGGATTTCAAGCTAAAATTTAAAATCAGATAAACGTTAATTAACTCATTAAAATTCGAAGGTAATCACCAATCTGTTAAACATGTAAACAACTCAGATCCTTCAAATTAAAATCATGAATTTTAACTAAGTAGAGTTTGTTCAAACCAAATTGAATTCAAACTAATAAGCCAACCATGCCAGATTTCAAACAATTTCAAAAAAATAATAAAATAATGTGATAAAAGGCACTAAATCTTGACTGAACCAAATCCAAACAGCATATTTGAAGCCAAATTCCAATCAGAACTTAAAATAAATCAACTCCAAATCATAAGCCAGACAAATCTGCAAATCTGGAAATTTCAAAGAAAACTTGGAAATGCCAATCAAGATTCAATTCAAACCATTGTTAAATTAAAAATCAAATCAATTTTGCAAGTGAGCTTAAGCAAATTTAACTCATGTCAAGTTAAATCAACTTGAATCAAACTCCCAAATAAAATCCAAGCCAAACTTAAATATGTCAAACAAATTCAGTTTAAATCAAATCTCCCAAACCAAATTCAACCCAAATTAAATTAGATTTGAATAATCCACTTCAAATTATACTAATCAGTTTCAACTATAATTTAAAACAATCAAATTTCCCAAGCCAAATTCAAGATCAACTGTTACCAAACAATTTCCATGCAAAACAAATTAAAACTAAGCTAATAAGAAACTCATAATCCAGATAATCTGTAAGCCAATATCCAAACAAACCAAGTTCCTTAAATTAAAACTCAAATCCAAATTTCCCTAATTCAAATCAATAAGTTCAAACCAACAAACAACCTGTCAAACATCAAATCCAAGCCAATTTTAATTCAACAAATTCAATACAAATTGAACTTAAACCAATAAGAAAATCAAACTTTTCAAATCAAAATTCAAATTAATTTCAACCAAATTCAACTCAAATCAAATTGAATTTAAATAATTCACATTCTACTTCAAATTGAACCAATTCATTTCAATCAATCCAAATAAACTCAAAACCAAACTCAACTTAGTCTTAATCAACAAATTTAATTCAAATCAATTAAATTAATTCAAAATCAACTCAAACTAAATTAAATCAAATCAAATTGAAAACTCACAAATCAAATCTAAATTAATCAAACAAACCAAATTCAATTTAACTTAATCCTAATCAACAAATTTAATTCAAAATAATTAAATTAAATAAAATTGAAATCAATTAAGTGCTTGCATTCCATCAATTTCATGGGGCTGTTCTCCTATGTGTTTGTATGAATGTTTATTTTGTGGATGCATGTCTTCTACCTTCATGGATTGCTATGACAGATAATCAAAGGTATTCGAGCATTCTCAATGTAATTAACGTTGGATCTTCGCACCATCCGACGGGGAGAGGTCAAAATCAGTTTTCAAAGAACCTAACAACCTCAAACTATAATTTTATACATATCATGGTCCCTAGCTAATACTTTTATGGAATACCATCTATTTTCTTAAGAAGTCAATGCTAAGGTCTAAATCAAAATCAAATTGAAAATGGAAAATGAATTTCCAAAATTTTTTAAATGTTAAAATTTGATGTTAGATCAGATGGATACCAGGCCTATGAGATCAAAATCTGTTGAAGCAGCTCATTGGGCTTGAAGACGTGATGGAACTGGCCTATAAGGCCCGCAATGACAACCGGCCCGCAACAGCATTAGAAAAATGCACCATAATCACAGTGACATTAAAAGAACATGATTAAGAGACCATCCTATTAACTTAGGCCCCCTCATAATGGTGGACGGACACTCGAGCAAGCCCCAGGCTGGAAAAGTGACCGGGTTGGGTGACCTGACCCGGCTTACCATAATTATTTATCTTTTTGTTTTTTTTCACAGGTTCTCTTTCTGTTTTGGCACATCTCAAATTAACTTGTTTTTATCTTTATTTGGTATGCATTGTGAATTCCGTGAAGGTCAAAATTGAAAAGATAAGAGTTAGTTTGAATAGAGTAATATTATCTCAAAAGTGATTAGTTTAAATATTCTGGTTTAGTCATCCAAACAGATAGAGAATATCAAGAGAACGCTGATCCTATGATTTAAGTAAGATGGATGAAGGGGGGAATTGACCACCGATGTCATGTGATTGTAAGATTTCACTAAACTTGAATGGGAAAAATTTATCCAACTATAAGACCTGCGACGTTGGAGTGCTGAACGATGAAAGAAAATTATTCCAAAATAAATGTTTCTTAAGTGAATTAAGATGAATATATGATCATACTAGATTAGGTAGAATACGTAATGGATATATTAGAAAAAAGTGGGACTAATGACAATTGTAGACAAATTGAAAGTACAGAGATTGAGATGATTTGGACATATTAAACATAGAGTTAAGGAAGGTTTAGTTAGAAAAGGAAAAAAATACTAATATAGTAGAAGCAAAAGAAAATCCATTAGACCTTCAATGGCTTGAAGGAGGGTAATTCAATATGATTTGTATGATTTAAATAGCTTTGAAGAAATCACTCAAAGTGGACACTGAGTGGAGAAAAAATCTATATAATTGACCACAAATAATTTGAGAATTAAGACTATAGTTGAGTCATTTAGCATGCTGGCCAACATCCATAATGTTTTGCACAAGAATGAAAAGAAACGTGTTTTCTTCAAACCAACTGGTGTTGGCTAGATGAAGTTCATTTGTAATTCATGATCGCAATGACCAGCAGATCCAACATTACCGCCGTTACCTTCCTTTGTCTCTAAATCAGCATCTGATTTAATAATGCTATGGACACTGCCTTTAGGCATTGGAGGGCAGACGGCACTGAAACTTATCCGTCAACATGGATCCATAGAAAATGTGCTGGAAAACATCAACAAAGAAAGGTTTGTTTTTATACTTTGTCCTTGTTATACATGACCTTGAGATTTTATCTGTAATGAATGTTCTATTTTTCCTCCTCCTTTTGTTGCTGCAGATGATCTTTTAAAAACAATAGCTACTTGTAGTCTTTTGGAAAGTGTTCTGTTTCTTGATGCATATCATTCACGATATTTAAGTGGAAGAAATGTTTGTTCACTTTGTCAATTCATCCGACTACTTTTCTCATCTTATCTTTGTCAAGTATAATGTAGCACATTTATGACATTGCTGTTGATTGCTAACCTCATTTTATTTTTGCAATCTTGTGACTGGTGCAGTGATCAGTTTAAGACGTATAAGCAATGAATAACTCCTTAATTTGATTAGTCTTTCTTTTCAAGTTGGATCTCTTCCTAATGCTGTTAGTGCCGCTTTATCCTATCACTGTCGTGGAAAATTTGGTTGAGAAAAATCAGTATTCCGCTTGTTTCTTCTGAATGGTGGAAGATAGACCATATGCTTAGGTGTTCTTTTTGATGCGGACAACTGCTCCTTTTACATCATCTCTCTTCACTTGCGAATATATTACACAAGTCAAAGAGAGAAAGGATGTGAAGCATGGGAAAATGACAATGATTAGAAATCTGGTCTTTTTGACCTTCAAAAAATGGGTAAATGACAAACCTAGAGAGTTCATCTTTGCAAGGGTGAGGGTATCCCTGCATGCAACAGGCCACATAAGCACATTATGGTGTTAAATAAGTAAAGGTTCTCACATCAAAGACGGGTGTGGGTAAAGAAGTTAGTCCATAGTTGAGAGTAAGATATTAGTTTTAGAACAAATTTAAAAACACAGACAATATTATAGAAATAAATATAAGAAAGAGAAGATTGAAGGAAGAATAAGAATAAGTACTTTGAATGTTGGATCCATGGAATGCCGGGTCGTGACCCGGTCGGTTTTGGGGCCGACCATCCCGTTCCCGACCCCAAGACCCTAACCCCATATTTAATATTTTATTATTATTTTTGGCGACCCCGGCTGACTCCGTCCCGACCTAGGTCGGTTTGGGGCCAAACCGACCCGGTCCCGACTCCCGACCCCACCTTCCTTGATTGGATCCTTTATAGAAAATTCATTGAACTTGTTGAAAGAATGGGAAGGAGAAAGTTTAATGTTTTTTTGCATCCAATAAACCAAATAGATATGAGAGAAATGTAAAAAAGTAGAAAATATAGGTTATAAATTATGGTATATAATAAAAATAAATAAAAATGAGAGTGGATATCATTGTTGATAAAATATTAAAAATGCAGTAGTGTGAATGAGAAGAGTAGAAGATAGTATTGTTGGGCTGGCTCTAAAAGCAGGTAACACCTGTGCGGGCTCTAATCCAAGCTTTTGTTGGGCTGAATAACAGCCCTCATCCAGGCCCATTAAGAAGTCAATCCTGGCCTGACTCCAGCTCCATGCGCAGCCACCTGCCTCCCTAGCTTTAAAAACAGGTTTACTTGCATTGGATATTTAAGAATCCGAATCGAAACCCAATAAACGTAACCCAAACCAGCATTTGTGATCTGCTTTTTTGAAGTTTTTGAATTTTGTGTTTGACCCAAATCTAAAATAATTTTTAGGCTTTGGGTCAGCTGTAGCGATGTTATGGGTTGGGCCTCACCTCGTGGCGGCCCCTCATTTTTCACAAGCCGCAGGCACATCATCAGAATCCCTCATTCTCATCGGCATCCCTTCATTTCTCACCAGCTGCAGCATTGACATCCCCTTATCAGCAGAATCCCTTGTTTCTTATTGGCATCCCCTCATTTCTTACCAGCCACAGCATCGGTGTCCCCATGGTTCTTGTTTGGGGGGGGGGTGCAGAGGACTTCATCAATGTGAAGCTCTGTGACGACACTTCCTCGGATTCAATGCAGCAATCTTATTGCTTCCATCAGGTTGCTTCTTCTAGACAAGGAGCCTCTGGGAGGTGGTGCACTTGTGGAGACCCTGTGTTGTAGGGGGTGATGATGGTTGCTGGAAGTCTCTCCTTGGCATCAAGGTTCGCTAGATCAGAATCGGGACCTGGATCGGTGTCCTGATCTGATCCGGACCAATTCTCCGAGAGAATCCTGATCCATAATCGGTTCAGGTTGGGACTTTTTTATCAAGAAATCAGTAAAATCATGATAAATTTTAAAAAAATATGAAAGCTTTTAAAATTTTTTCAAATATAAATGTGACATCTAACACACTTTTATATGACTATGACACTGTGAGATATTTTTAGACAAGTGGATATAAAATAATATCAATATTATTCTAATAAAAGAAGAAAATGGTACAAGTCGGAAGTAATATAAAAGATACCTTTTTATCACCACTTTCTACAAAATTGGCCTTCATAGTTCTCTTTCTCCTAATTTTCTTGAATGTTCCATTCAGACTAATCAGTCATGATTGGTCTGTGTCCATATGAAAAATAAGGATTCGGCTATTCGACTAAAGTCATACACTATCTATTGCTAGAACTGGAGGTGTGAATGACTTACATGGCTTGAAGTCTAAAGTGGGTTATGGACATATAATGTGGGGTCTAGACTTGGGTCGTGAACTGGGCTTGACCCTATCGGTTTTTTGGTTGACTGACCCGGTCCTGATTCTGATCCCAATCCTGAGACCTTGACCCCATAGATGTTTTTAAATTATTTTATTATTATTTTTTATTTCGAATCCCGACCCTGACCCCGACCCAGGTCAGTTTGGGCCCAACTGACCCGCTCCAGACCTCTGACCCTGCATACCTTGATTTTGGATAATTTGTCGCCGCACATTAAAAACATCTATTTGATTCCAATGTTAACTTCTACTTGAATTTTGTCTTTTAACCCAAGTCATCAGGAATAGTTCCACTCATACATGCACTGTTCAAAGAACCACCTGGGGGTTCTATCATGGACAATTAATATTTCACTCTTTTCTAGCACTTATTGTTCTCAATAATATGTTCAATCTTAACGAGCATTTCAAACTGGTCCATTCTGTCATGTAGGGCACCATGTAATCAATGTATGCTAATCAAAGTATGAATGTCTTCAAGTCAGTAGATTTTCTGGTGGGGACACCCGTTCTCATTACCGTTATGGTAAAGTCTACAAACGGCGGAAGGACAATTTATGGCTTGGAGATATTGGTAATGGATTTTAATTTCCATAATTACACAAGTTGGGTCACTATTGGCGTCATGGGCTAACTTCTGCCCGCGGCCCATTACGCACAGCTCTTTACCATTTCTTTTTTCTTTTTTTTCTTTTTTCTCTCTTTTTGTCCCTCATACGCCTATATAAAATGGGAAAGAGCATGGCTGAATGAAAAGTCCCATTGATATTTCTTTTCCGGAAATGCCCCTTTAGTGTCGTCTAGCTTCCTTTATAGTCTCCAGTGTTCTCTCTCTCTCTCTCTCTGGCGGACGACGTTGGCGCACACCTTTCGTCCCTTCTCGCGAGCGAACCCTAGCTGCGCTCCTCCGATCGCCATGGCCGTCTTCCCCGAGCTCATCTCTCCTCGGCGTAGTATAGAGAGTTGTTCCTTAGCTCCATTCTAGTCCTTAAACTTCTAGCTTAGTGTAAACGGTAGCTTCTGTTCGTCTGTTGGTTGCTTGTCGCACACACAAGGATTAAGGTTCTCTCCATCGCGACGTCTTCTTTCTCTTGGTTCCTTGGTGATTACTTCAATGGAATCTGGTGAATGCGGCGTCCTTCTCGAGCTTCTATAGCTTCTTCTCCGATCGCCTGTCTAGGCGAACACCATGTTCGCTGTCACTGGACCCGATCTACCTTACGGAAGGAGGTTTCGACGCTCCCGATGGCAAGTCTTGTGGTGGTCTATATTAGATCTGGTGTCTTCAATAGCTGAAACCATGAGGTTCCAAGCACAGATAAGTAGCATGGTCTAAGCTGGTTGTTGGGTGGCTCGACTTCTCCTCCCCGATCTGGTTCCATTTGTCTGCTCAAACTCTAGATCCATGGCTTCCGACTCAGCTTCTCGCTATGTCACTGACGGTCGTTGTAGAACTGATCCTCCTATTCTTTGGTTGATTCCGTGAGATTTTTCGGCTATTCTAGTTCAGTGGAGTATCCGCCTTGACATTGGGCTGGAGATACTCTCAGAACTAGTCTTGCGACCTATTGCTACTGTCTGTGACTGGTTTTATCCCCCTCTCGTTGGTTGAAATCTTGTTGATGATCTCTTGGAGCCGTGACATCTATTCAGGCTGAGATCTGTTCCGGATCAATGATTTCGGTCCCTCCCATGGTTCTGGGAAATGATGAATGGTGCTTGGTTTTATGATATATAAGTGATTAGTCCGTTCAGTTTATAGTAACAGAACCCTGGTCTTGCTACACTGGTCCACTTCCAGTGGTCGCCCCTCAGTGTGGACATAGTCCCCTGTTGGTTGGTGGCATCTTCTGTTACATCGGGTTTCCTCATATTTGCTGTGCGTCTGGGCGACTCCCTGGAGATGCCAGATCTGACAGCCAAGACTAGCACCACTCTGCTTGCGCAGGGACTCTGATCCCAAACTCTTTCTACGCCTTCCATTGAAGATCTATGGGACCACTATTGAAAACGTTCACATGCTGTTGACCAGGATTAAGCTGTTCTCTGGAGATTGTTCGTCAACCTGGCTGTGAACACTCCCCATTTTGAGTTGTTTGATCCTATACCATACTGCGAGACGTGGATTTTTAATTGTTTGAAAGTTTGTAAGTTTAAATCCATTGGCTGTATAAGGGAAGTGGTGTTCATAGTCAGCCGAACCGACACCCACGCTTCGGCGTGGAGGTATATTCTTAAACTTTAATCTTTGGATGTTTACTTTGTTCTTCCTTTATGCGTTGAAAGCCATGCTCAGTCGTGCGTAGTTTTCCTAGCCCGTTTCAAAAGAAGTCGGCGTAATTGTGAGTTAAATCCGAGTACCATAACATTGGAAACTATTCTAAATCAGTTTCTGCTAATTAAAGAGTTGATATCCTTTGTTTGTTAAGAGCTGTTTTGTTTAAGATTTCTTTCTTTATCCTTTTAAGGAAAAGCCACTGGTCCAATTTCTAGTAATAACATTTTCTTACTGATTTTGAAACTTATATTTGACACTATGAAAATCTGATTTAATTTCTTGAAGTGAGCTAGTTCGCAAGTCTTGAACTCTCGGTCCATTATTTCTGTCCCGCATCATTTTCTAACGCAATGAAATGCATGACATATCTCATGGGACTAGGTTGCACTAGATCACGACTATCGATATGTTCTTTCATGATGTATATGAGTCTAGGATGCCCATATATAAAGGATTTTATCGATTATTCTTGACTCACCACGAACCTGACATATGGATTCTTCCTAATCCTCCAACAAACTTAAAGAGTGTGCAACACAGAACCTAAAACATGTGTGATCTGGCCTCATCAGTTCTATCTGCAATCTTATAAGATGTTTCATTATTAGTGACAAATTGTACAATATTCTCTTCATCTATTTTCTTAACAACATCTTTCATGAGATCAAATAAATAGTTTAAAATTTTTTATGTGACTTGATGCATTAACACTCTTCAAAAAGTGGTGTCCTCTGGAAGAGTAGGTAAGAAAGTTTATTATGGATCTCTTCATGATTTATGTTCATGCATCGCACATTGTAGTGCAACTCCTTTCCTTTAATATAGCATTTTGGTTCCAGCTTTAAATGGGCTGAGAAAATTCCCCTGATCAAAGGTAGATTTAAGGTGATTAGATCCAAAATGTACATACAAAATGAAATGCTCAACTTATATGCCACCTAACCAAATTACAGATATGCTTAATGAAATGTGAATGATAAATATGAAATCCATTAGATTCTACAGCTGGGGTAGGAATTCTCAAATAGTTAAGAAGATGACTCTAGGTGGCCCATGTGAAATTAGATGTGGAGGAATGATCTTCTAAGGTGGCATTTGATAATACTGAAATTTGAAATTTAAAATATGTTGCATAGATATCTGAAAACTTATTACTAAGATTGTTTGACAACATATCTGAATATGAAAATTGAATAGACTAAGAATATTTGATAAAACATTTGAATATGAAAACTAAATAGATTAAGAATGTTTGATTCAAAATCTTAAATCTAAATTTGAATGTATGCTAATCACAAAGTACATAACTAAAATGATAATAATATAAAGCCATCACAATCCACATTGTTCTGCACATGCATTTCTAATTGAAAATAAAATATTTATAATATTTTCACTTTAAGTTGATCACAAATTGTTGTTCTTCATGTCGACTTTCACTTATCTTGACGACTCTTCCACTTCTTGTATTTGTTTGACATTTACATATAAATTTTTATATATTTAGAACATATCATCTTTGACCTTTTCTATTGTCAAAAAGTTATGCAATGCACAACAAGCAATAATAATATCACGTTGTGCTTCTATTGTAAATGATGGCATACTCTTAAGAATTTTATATGGAGCTTTTGAAAATATCAAATGCTTTCTCAACAATGTTTCTTAACTTTGCATGAGCTTGATTTAAAATTTTTTCTTTATTTTGAGCACTCCTATTTTGACGAAAATTATTGATTTAATATCTTGTGCTTCGATGTGGCGCCAAAAACTAAATTAATTTATCTATATGCATCAAAATTCTCAGAAAATATAATTGTATTAAGTACAACCTAAGTTACTTTAGCTGATAGCAAAGAGTTGCAATGATAGAAAATAAGACATGACATAAATCTTATTTGTACCAGCTTATAATACTTATTATATTATCCAAAATAGTTTTTTTGATAACTTAACTTACTGATGTGATAATATTTTTTAAAATGTTATTATCTCAAACAAAACATAAAGTGAAAATTTTATTATTTTGAGTGTAATCTTTCTGTGTTGAACTTGAAGTACCACATATTTTATAAGCGAAGACTATTTAAGGGGGTAGCTATGTTACATTTTATGAAAATAAATTATACATAAAATTCATTTTTAAAAGATTTATTTTTATAAATTATATGAGGCACATCATAGAGTCTTGAATGATACATACGTAACACGTTAATGCAAAGAGAGGAGAATCACTCACAGAAGAGAAGATGAGACGTGCAACCCATCCACTTGGCGATTCAGACTTTAACTGCCACAATTAACCATCTTCGGAGCTGAGGATTTTACTATTACCAAACGGTCTGAAATTTTCATGGTCTGACCGAATCTGACTTCAGGGGCTATTAAGCCCAATCAAAAAGGCCTAAGTCTTGATATTCATTGCACGCCTAATGAACCTTAAAATTAAAAGATGTCTAATGGCTCATGAAAGGAACATACAACCAAATCTATACAAAGCCTTAGCAGAGAAGACTAAGTCATGGATCCAAAAATGCTAGGGGGCTCATCTATTAAGAACATACTTTCAGATTAAGTGTCCTTCCAATCTATGAGGATAATCTATGTATTAAATACGCCTAGATCTGATGTATGGTTGAATGAAAATCTAATTTTAAATTCATATGGTAAGAAATCAGACTCTGATGTGGTGATTTCAGATGTACCTGATCCTAAGATGCTTAATGGGGGCAAAGGAAGACCAAACAGGCAAATAGGAGCATGGATAATATAAGCCAAAAATCCACTAAATCCCATTGTCTAGATGTCAATGTGGAAGATGACTGGAATGAGGACTTCAAAGTAGTCTAAGTCCTAATAATTGAACCTTTAATGAATGGATTATTAAATGAAGTGCGAATCAGGTTTTAATATGCTAATCTTAGATCTAATGAACTTGAAGTCTAATGCTAAGACTTAGGACATGAAATCAAATCAGATGATAATGAACTCACTCCAATCAGTTACCATGAAAATTTGATTTTCATGTGGTCTAAGATGATAGACATTAAAATGAAGAAAAGATAATTTTAATTTCTTAATGTTAATACTTAGAATAAAAACAATGATAATGAGATAATCATGAATATGCCATAAATTTGATATCTTAAAAGTTAGATTTGAGCAAAATGTTTTTAAGTTTTAAATACCAAGACTTGGATAAAAATGGGATAAGAAGATATTATAAAAAACCTTGTTTTTTTGCTAAGTCCAAACTGTTAAGACTTAGATTAAAAAATGATAAATTGAATGAAGACCATATGATTATTAATGAAACTTGATCCAAATCATGTCTTTTTTATATATCGGATTCAAATTAACTCTAATATTTCAAAATATATCTTAATGTTTAAGAATTTGAATTAAAAGCATTAAACTCATATCAAACATATTAAGTATGTTAAAAATTTACTAAGAAAAATGTCCTTAAGATGTTGCAATGTTAAAATAAAATATAAGTCAAATTTAAAATAAACATGTCCTGTTTTTGTGTATCTACTGATTGTCATGAAGAAACACCATCAAGATGAGATCTGATATGGGTTCGACATACTGTGGGTAGTGTGAGGCCAGCTGGTCATTTGGGGCAAGCATTGTGCCACTCTTCTGGAGAATTGTCTGGACCTGTCCTGCATCAGATCTTCCCCAGGAGACACAGCCTAGGCATGTCTCCTTAGCTGGGCATATCTCCTTTTTTCTTTTTTTGTGTGCATCTACTGATTGTCATTAAGAAACACCATCATGATTGAATTTTTCAGAGTGAGCCTGACATCTCAAACTTAGAGTGTCAGATACAATGATTGACATTGACATTTATCCTTAAACACCATCTTGAATCCTATGCTTGCCATGTTGCCCTTTTTCTGTAATTATAGCTTTGAATGCTCCTACAAATCTAACAGTCACCATATTGGCTTCCATGAGACAAGAAATTATCTGGTACTTTCTATTTGGAAGCCGGAGTCCCTTTTTGTATTTGCTACTTCCACTAGCAATTATGGAAGGGCTCCACGTTTTTGTAAAGCATACATGATAGTCTGGAATGCGGGTGCTGGAGCTCTAACTAGAGAATCCTCCATTTCATTATCATAATGTTACACTGGTTGTTGAGAATTTGAGATACCTTTTGCCCTGCATGGTTAGGGTATTTAGGGTATAAAAATGATACTATATCAATTTTGATATTGATATTTCCAGAGAATAGAGTATCAATATACAAATTGGTACTTCGTTTATACTACTAGCTTGAAAATTGATATTAATAGCCAAACACCTCTTGATGTTCTGTGTCAATATTAATTTCAAAAATTAATAGAAATGAGGTGTCTACTACTGTTAGGACATTAGCTGTGGGCTTCCAAAAATTTCATTCCAAGACCCTAATTCTCTATTAACTTCTATGTTATGTGAGGGAAGAAGAGGTTGAGATAACCGAGGGCTTGCCCTGCTCAAGAAGTCAAGATTGCCATGGTGACAGCCTAGGCGATTGGAATAATTGCCTCAAATAGTGATTTCTAGTTTCATTAACATTTATAATGCTAATATTAAAAATGTGCTTAGTGAACTTTGAAAGTCATGAATGTAATAGGATCTTGTACATTATATCAATAAATATAGTCGTCCTAGACATAAAATATCATTTATTTAAATTATATGGGGAACATAAAGGTTGAAATAGTCTTGAAGGATTCCTCCTCGCCCCAGAGCTTTGAGGTGGTTGCCACAATTGTCTTTAACCATGTAAGCTAACGTCAGTTAACTCTTTAGGTCATTACAGATAAAGTCAACTTTTTCTTGCTGTTATGGATGCATGTTTTCCTTCTGGCTGCTGTGTCAAGTAGAAGAGTAAAACTTCGCTATGGTTTTTACATTTTTTTGACTTGAGTATTGTACATCAATGACTCAACGCATTATCATTATGGTTTTTTGATACCTGCAGACTGCATTTTTTTTCCGGGAAATTCACTCCCGATCCTGTTCAAAGAGGTGTCTTCAGCTAATAATCCCATGTCAGAAATAGTACAACATTAAGTCCTCTTTATCAACAAGTTAAAACATCTGCCCCAATCTCCAGCCTTCACGTTAGGGTGATTTGAAATTTGACAACTTGACCCCCTCCCCGTTCAATACATGTCGTCGGATGGCTTGACTACTATCCATTTTTCATTTTTTTCTTTGAGATTTCGTAAGAAGAAAATATAAAATTTTTCCAGGAAAAATTGAAATTCTGGAAGAATAAATATCTACTCGAAAGTTCAAACAAGATTGATATTTTGTAATCATAAATAAGATATGATAAATATACTGTAATAAATAAGGTTGTTCACGCTGTAATCTTATTTTTAATTAAATAATGCAATAAGATATAATAAACATGATATAATTATTATATTATTGTTAGTTTTTTTATATTTAATTTTTTATAGAAATAAATTATAATAACTTTTTTCAAACATAATTATATATTTAAATTAATATAATAAATTAATTAGTATTTAATAACACTGTTTGAAAGAGAATTCTATGCATATTTCACTATCAAACTTTCTCCATCCACCTTTTTAAATTCTTTGTTGGCATTTTATTCAATGACAAGCTTGGTACATTAAAAAATCATATATTTTATTTTAGAAAACTAAAATTGGATTAGACAGGTGCACTATCATCCAAGATGACAAATAAAATTTGGATTTTAATTGATGAATTAGTGAATATTGATTAAAAGCTCTAGAAGAATTGCTAAACTGTTTAAAAGTGATCAACATTCTATCAACCCACTGCACTCTCTAAATTTCATTCTTGTTGTTGTCCGCCGACTCAAGGGATTATCAAATGTGGGGACAATTTAGGAATATGAAAATTCTTCAAAGGACAAGCTGATGGAACATAACAGAGAGGACTGGGAGTTATATAAATTGTTTTGATGGGACTAGATATTTTAACAATGTGGTCAAGGGACTAATGATTAAATTGACTTTGTTAATAGGATGAGAAATTAATTTTCTCTTATTTTCATTTTTAGGCTTTTCTTATTGGCTTTTTATTGTCAAGTATATGCATGCTCTTCTTTCATGTTTTCAATCTTTTTTTTATATTAAGGCGTATGTATTTTGTGTCCTGTTTATATAGATACCATATACCTGATGAATGGCCATACCAAGAAGCTCGACATCTATTTAAGGAACCATTGGTATCTGCTCCTGAGGAACAACCAGAACTCAAATGGACTGCTCCAGATGAGGAGGTTTTGAGGAACTTACACTATTAAATTATTTTGAGAACTTTGTAGTACCCATGAATTAATGAGACTTGTGTTCTTAGGGCCTTATGAAATTTCTGGTTGATGAAAATGGGTTCAACAGTGATCGTGTGACAAAGGCATGCCATCTTTGCTCCTAGGGTCTTTTGTGATTTCTGCATCATTTATATTCTCTAATGAAGTTGAAAAGTCCAATTTTCTACTTTTCTTTTGTTACTTGCAGGCAGTAGAAAAAATTAGGGCTGCCAAGAATAAGTCATCTCAAGGACGGTAAGTATATACTTTATACATCTTGTGGTTTGCTCATAAACTAAATATGTTTGGCCTTTGGGAAATTCTTAATAAGGACATAGTTAAAAATTTGTGTTCTTTTTCATGAGTGGATGATTGTGCAATATCAATTCAAAGACTGGCATAGATCGTATATATCTTGTTGAAGAATAGTCTTTCTATGAATTGGGCTAATTGAAAGTTAAATCCATGTTTAAACTATGTGCTCAGATGAGACTTGTTGCAATCTTTGCGGACTGAGGTTATTATACACTGTTTGGATTATTTCATCCAATGCAAGACATCAGACTTCATTAGGATGACCAGACTGGGTTAAATGATGTCTCTTGTCTTTCATTCATAAAGTAGTGGGTGTATCACGAGTTAATAAAAGGGCAGTACAAATGTGAAAGAACAGAGATGACAATTCTGACTCAAAAGAAAAAATAGATGTAGGTTATATGTATGTTATGTAAAACATATTTCAGAAGTCTTGACACATCCAGAGGAAGATAAAATTTGAACTTATTTCTACGTGGGGTGTTAGTTGTATGCATGATTTCAAGGATTGGCCAATCTTGGACTGTGATCATGGTAGGTGCCCATCCAGTCCAAGGGGAGCCTGATCCAGGGCCAACTTCCGGGTTCAGGCTAGGTTTGATCGGATTGGCTTGGTTTGCCCAACTATGGACTGATCCATGGCTGATTGATGGGGATCCGACCGAGTGATCCATATGAAAAGTGGATTCGAGAAGAATCGACGTCACCGGTTCGATCGGATCGACATTGGCAAAATTAAATTATTCTAATAATATTAGGATATCTAGTTAAAAGTTTAAATTAGGTGTATTAAATTAAATTAGGAGTCTTAAGTTAAGATAGGATATGTCTTTAATTATGTCAAGTATAGGGTATAGATGTAAGTATTTTAAATTTTTTGAGTTTATTTTAAATTGTGTACCCATGGGCTCTATAAAAGAACCCCACACCTCCGGTACGATGCCATGTTATGTATGAGATTGTTGGTCCCCTCCCTCGAAGGCTCCTTCTCCTGTCTGGTTCATTGCTCTCTCCCCCTAGAAGGCTGCTGCCATGTTTGACTCCTCCTCTCTTGTCCCCGGTTAAGTTCGGTTTTCTCCTTCGCATCTTGCACCACTTCCATTATCGTGTGCCATCACTGACATCGTTGTTGCTTTGTGAGTTCCTAGCCGCACTGTCGTCACCGCCATCTGGGTCACTTCCAACATTGCCATCACTGTTACTGCCATCCAACTCCACTCGCCTTGCCAATGACATTTCTTGCATTGTTGATGGCTTGTCGATCATCACCTCCAAGCGATAGGTTCGTGCTCACTTAAACCTTCCCCCTGTCCTAGGTTATTGTAGCCAGAAGAAAAAAAAAGAAGACTAGAAGGAAGAAAAGAAAGTTTGAAAAGAGAAGAATACATTTTTGTATTAGTGCACGTGGCTCGAGATTTCACGTAGTTCAAGATAATAATTAAGGTTCGTTGAACTTAAGAAGTCAAGTTCAAGTCATGCATATGTTTTAAGAAGTGAAATTCAATTCGTACACTTTGTTCAAGTAGTCAAGTTCATATTGTGTACATATCTCGAGAAATATTAGTTGTATGTCAAATTAGTCAAGTCACGAAAAGACGTGCATGACGTAATAGGCGACGCATATAGATCGGTATGACTTGATTCAATATATGGACCAGTTGGACTGATTAGTCAAGTCCGACCCAGAGAGACAAGCTCTCTGCTCCCTGCCGTCCTGCATCAATTTGGTATCAGAGCCAGCTCTGACTTGTTTTAACAAGTTGGGATCCTTATGTTGTGCGGGACAACATCAGCATTTCGGATTTAATGTTACTTTACCGCGTGAAGTACCTGCTACAATCTATTTATCCAGCTATTCAGGCAGTCGCATCTCACAGTCCCTTTTTGAGAAGATTGCGCCAAGATATCAAGTTATTGAAAATGGTTTAGTTTATATTCATTTTGATTGGATCATTAGAAGCAGAACAAAACACTTAAGTCTTCGATATGTAGAGGATGTGTGGTGTCAAATAATTTCCCACAGACACTATTATTTTAGGTCGTGACTAGCTCTTTGATTGACTTGCCGATATAGATGATAATATCCAGGAGCTCATTTTACGACCTGATGACTATCATTTTGTTTGGGAACTGACCTACATCAACAACTCTTGTCTCTAACAGCCAAATGTCAAGAAACGGACTGATGCACTTATCGAGATGACCTATGTACCCAGTCCAGAGCATATTGCAGAGTACGAAGAGGATGAAGCAGCCAGAGCCATCGAGATCGAATTAACCAAGTAGCTTACCAAAATACTCATCAAGCTTACCGTTGAAGAGCGACACACTTTTGAGATAGAGGCTGACCAACTTATTGAAATTGAGCTGATTGTGTAAATCGAGTATGTCTTACAAGATGAAGAAGATAAGATGATTGAAGATGACTTGACTAAGCAATTTTTGGGCTATATGATCGAGTTAGAAATAGTGCCAATTTTAGAAGAGTCAAAGAACGAGGTACCTGTAGAGTCGCCAGTTTTGACACTTGATGGACATTACGACATGGTTTGGATTAATTTTTGTTACAGTTTTGAAGAATTTAAATCAGGTCTTATCCTTATCCGGGTTGCGACAAAATCGCCTCTTTTCTTTGTAGTAGTCATAATGATTATACGACACTACAAATCTCGAGGACGAGTTTTTCGCAACTTGGGGGGAATGATAGGGATCCGACCGGGTGATCCATATGAAAAGTGGATTCGAGAAGAATCGACGTCATCGGTTCGATCGGATCAACATTGGCAAAATTAGATTGTTCTAATAATATTAGGATATTTAGTTAAAAGTTTAAATTAAGTGTATTAAATTAAATTAGGAGTCTTAAGTTAAGATAGGATGTCTTTAATTATGTCAAGTATAGGGTATATATGTAAGTATTTTAAATTTTTTGGGTTTATTTTAAATTGTGTACCCATGGGCTCTATAAAAGAACTCCACACCTCCTGTACGATGCCATGTTATGTATGCGATATTTTGAGTGAGAAATTGTTGGTACTCCCCCAGAAGGCTCCTTCTCCTATATGGTTTATTGCTCTCTCCCCCCAGAAGGTTGCTGCCATGTCTGGCTCCTCCTCTCTTGTCCCTGGTTAAGTCTAATTTTCTCCTTTGCATCTTGCACCACTTCCATTACCGTGCGCCATCACTGACATCGTTGTTGCTGTGTGAGTTCCTAGCCGCACTGTCGTCGCCATTCCCACTGCTTGACGCTGTCGTCACCACCATCCGGGTCAGTTTCATCATTGCCATCACTGCTGCTGCCATCCAACTCCGCTCGCCTTGTCCTTACATTGTCGATGGCTTGTCGATCAACACCTTCAAGCGACGGGTTCGTGCTCACCTAAACCTTTTTACTGTAGCTAGAAGAAAAAAAAAGAAGACAAGAAGGAAGGAAAGAAAATTTGAAAAGAGAAGAATACATTTTTGTATTAGTGCACGTGACTCGAGATTTCACGTAGTCCGAGATAATAATTAAGGTTCGTTGAACTTAAGAAGTCAAGTTCAATTTGTACACTTATTTCAAGTCGTGCACATGTTTCAAGAAGTCAAATTCAATTCGTATATTTTGTTCAAGTAGTCAAGTTCATATTGTGCACGTATCTCAAAAAATCTTAATTGTATGTCAAATTAGTCAAGTCACGGAAAGACGTGTGTGACGTAATATGTGACGCACATAGATCGGGATGACTTGATTCGACATATGGACCAGTTGGACAGATTAGTCAAGTCCGACCCGGAGAGATAGGCTCTCTGCTCCCTGTCGTCCTGCATCATTGATCCTAGCAAGATCGACCCCTCCCTGTGGTGTAGCTGTGGCCGCTGAGCCTTGCCCTTGGATGGGAAAGGAAGGCCTGTATTGGCTCCAATTAAATTAGCGACTTTTGGCAATTTTCTTGACCGCTTCTCAACCCGGGATTGATAAGGAATATTTTTTATGTTTTTCATTTTTGTAAGAGATGATACAGGTTGATCTTGTATATGTTTTCCATCCATCAGATCAGATCATCCATTCCCAATCTGGATCGTGAATTAGGATCAGCTCTGGTTAACCCAGGGGTTGATTGCCCGATCCTGACACAGAAATCCTTGGTTGTATGTCATTCCTCAGTCGAAGATAAGCCACCATTGTAACTTTTGGTAACCGAAGTGATCAAGGGACTTGCATAGGTTGAAAAAATAATGACAAAATTTAAAAAATATTTGTTCAACTTTGTACTTTGTAGTATCATGAACGAAAGGGAAATTTAGAGATAATAAATCTTTTATTTTCTTTCGTTCTGTTTTAATGAAATGCTATTGTTTTTGGGATTGCCCTAAAAATGCTTTTCATCGTTGAAAATTGAGATTTGTTGCCTTTCTTCTCTTATCTCAAACCTCTATTTCCTTGTGTTTATGATCCTATTTTTATCCCTTACTGTGCATCCGGAGTGAAACTCAAGAAAAAGATGGAAAACGTGTCAATACTCAACTATGACTCAACTCTACTTTAAACCTTGATATCAAATTATTTGGGGTTAGCCATATTGATTCTGTTTTTCTATTGAGTTATCTGTTCAAAGATTATATTGAATTACACTCAAAATTTACTTAGGTCTACCACATTTTTTTCTCGCTTTTGTTATTTTGATGTTTTCTACTTTTCTGACGAGGTCACTAAGCTTCCTTAAGTTTACGTTTAATATATCAGTATATTTTTCAATTTTCTTTTTTTAAATTTTGTCTACAATTGTCACTACTCTCGTATCTTTTCTAATATACTCATTATATATTCTATTTAATTTAGTATGATCACATATCCATTTTAATATTTTATTTCAGCGTCATTTATTTTAGAAGTATATTTTTCTTTTATTATCCAAACAAGTCATAAAGTTGTACGGTAACTTTTTCTTTCCAACTTTAGTGAAGTCTTATGATTACATAGACCCCCATGTAGCCAATCTCTATTTCATCTATCTTGTTTAGATTATATGACTAACATCTTCATCGCAATTTTCATCTTTTTGAATAATTAAACTAAAATTTTTAAATTGAGTATTTTGATGTAACATTGCTCTATTCACATGAACTCCTTTTTATCTTTGGTTTCGTTAAATTTACTGTGTATATATATTTAGTTTTAGTTCTACTTATTTTAAAACATTTAAACTCAATGTTTCTTTATAATTTATTTTTTTTCACTCATTCTTATGTCTTATTTATCAATGTATTATTGTCTGCTGGCATCATATACCATGGTTTCTCATCTTGTATATTCTTTGTCAATTTGCCCATAACTAATGCAAATATATAAGAACATGTTGTGGACCATTAATGTAAGTCAATTGAAATAAAAAAATCTCTTGTTTCTCCAATTATGTATACACCAGTGGTTACTTTATCATATATTTCTTATACAAGTATACCTAGTAGGCACGATTTGTTTTAACACCCATCACAAAATATCTCTTAGAATTTTATCAAAAGTTTTTTCTAAGTAAATAAAAATCATATATAAATATTTTTTTGCATCTCGATATTTTTTATCAGACTTCTAATAATAAAAAGGGAAAATTAATTAGGGGCCAGTTAAGAAAATAACTTTAATAGAAGACCCCATGACCAAATACCTTTGAGGATAGGACCAATTTATCAAATTCATTTAATCTGAAGCCATCTTCTTTAACTTTCATTTGATGAGCCATCCATCTTATTTTCTATTTCTATTTTTGTCACCTAGTAGGATGCCCCCCATTGTTCCCATAAAGGCATTGTAACAAAAGTGAAGTCACAAATCACGTACACCTGATTTATTTGAAAATTTATAAATCTTTGCCATAGTTGTCAAGGCGACAAGGCGCCCAAGGCGTTGGAGGGTGCAGAATAAGCTTAGGCGACTAGGCGGCCGCTTAGGCGTCGCCTAAGCGGTCAAGGCGGTGACATTATTGTGTTTATATATATGTAATTATGTATATACATAATTACTTATATATGTGTATATACATATATATGTATATATGTATTCTAAATTTGGGTACAAAAAATGAGTTATACAACTAACAATCATACAAAGTTGGATAGAAAAATAAAAAAACGTATCCTAGAAATAGATCAAACAGGACTCAAACTATAATAAACAAACTTCAAACGATGTCTACATAATACGTAGATGCTAAGAAATAGCAAAAGAATTAAAAAACAACAAAGTCGTAAATTTCCGACGCACCGAACACGTCCAAACCACTTGATATCTTTGAAATTTAAGCATTGTATATGTACATGAGGTTTAAGAACACTCCAATAGATGTACAAGACTAAACTTGAAGGGAGAAATGCCAAGATATAGGTGAAAAAATAAAAAAACACAAAACCTAACAAATATCGGAATAGGAAAACGATGGAGAGGAGGATGGCTATCCGGCGGTGAGAGCTGCTTCCTGGGTGGCCAAGGAGACCAACTCCGTCGCGAGGAGGAGGCGGCTTCCACGGCTGAGGGCGGCGGCGGCGTCGGCGGGCGTCAACAGTGCCGTCGGGTCTGCCGTCTGCGTTCTCCGTTCGCCGCTGGGGAGGATGTGGGGCCGAGTGAATCAGTCGCGGGGGGGGTGGGGGTGGGTGGGCGGTTCAAGGGCAACTTAAGTCCGGGCCGGGCCGGTTTTGAACCGCAGCCGGTTCAAAAGAAAAAAAAAAAAACCGGCCCGCCTTGGCCGAGCGACGCCAAGGCGGGCCAAGGCGGGCCAAGGCGTACGCCTTCTTCTATCTTGACTAGGCGCTTCATCCAGGCGTCTTCAAATTGACGCCTTAGCGCCTAAGTGCCGCTTAGGCGCGCGCCTTGACAACAGTGTTCTTTGCAGCCAACGATACATTTATATCATCTGATATGTTTTAAATATACATACTTCTAAATTAAGGATTCTGGAATCGGAATTGACAGGGACCAAATTAGTTCAATAATTCAATTCAATCAATTTCCAGGAAGGAAACCGAATTGGTTTTCTTTTAAAAAGTTTTTCTTTAAAAAAGTTTATAAAAATATAGGAAATTTTTAAAAAGTCTTTAACAAATTATTAGAAAGTCTTTAAAAATTATTAAAAAAAAATAATGTTAGTGTCTAACATGTCATTAGAAACATAACACATGATCATTACAAATTTTAAACATAAATGACAAATGATAGGGATACAATCATACAAATGATATACTTGTCACTAAAATTGGTGATATTAGGTGTCATCTTCATTTTCTCTTTGCTTGTAAGTACCCGTGTGAACCTTGTCCTTTTGTTTTTTGAAAGAAATTCTTTTTTTATATTTTGAAAAAAAATGTGGATGTCCCGAACTTATCTAACAAAAAAGGTGATATCCATAAAATATTAGACAACCCGATGATATTTGAAAGGTAATAGAATCGAGGCTTGGGTTCTTTGTAAATTTGATATTTTTTGACCCTTCTCTGTCAGATGGTGTGAATATCCGGAGATAACTTACATCGAGCAACGAATTGAATGCCTGTGAAACCTCGATTTTCATTTCATTTTAAACGTGTTTAAAATTATCACTTTTTTAATGTTGAAATATCGTACCCGAATTTTCTAGTAAAATAGGTGATAGACCATAAAAAATAATAGATAGTCTGGGTGATATTAAAAGAGTATAGAACCGAGGTTATCGGGTTCTTTAAAATTTTGATTTTTGACCTCTCCCCGTCGGATGGTGCGAATATCCGACGTTAATTACATCGAGCAACGACTCGAAGACCCTTGATTAACCGCCATAGCAACCTGTTTGGTAGAAGATGCACATCCATATAAAATAAATACACAATGGGCGATAGCCCCATGGGCTCGATGAGATGCAACCATGTTGATTTAAGATGTGGTTGATGTTGATTTTAACTTGGTTTGGATTTATTTCCAGATTTGATATCAACTGTTTTTGAGTTTGTTTTTATGTTTGGACTTATGTTTGGTTTATGTTCAATTTGAATGTTTTATCTCACTTTTGAGATCTGATGAATAAGTCACAATTAAATTGATTTAAATGTTTCAGATTTTTTTTTATGTTATCATTCTCATGATATATGTTGATTTTGGTATGTTTTGATTTTAATATTGATTTGATTTGTTTTTAGTGTTGATTGGCTCATTTGAGTTATGTTTTGATTTTGTTCTTTGAGTTTCATTTAGTTTTGTGATCTGATGATGATTTTTTTTAATGTTTAAGAACTGTTTTTGATGAATTTTTAAATGTTTTGAATATTGTTTATTTAATTCTCTTTGAAGTTACTTAATTATCACTTGTTTAGAAATTTAATTTCATAGATTAAGTGATTTTTAAATGAATTTACAGATTGATTAAATCTGATCTTTTATTTTCCAGATTTAATGAAATCATTTTTTATATTTATTTTGTTTTGTTTATTTAATTTTGGGTTTGCATCCCATCAGGTCCATTGGGTTAACATCCGGTGCCCAGTTCAAACATACACATCGGCACTTGAATCATTCATTTCATTCCATTCCATGTCGGAATACATCAAGTCGATACATGGGACTAAGTCTGAAAATGACGGTTTCCTTCCCTCAAGGTGTATTTCCATAGGATCAAAGATAAGAAATCGGCATTATGATGGCATGCCGACCCATCCTTGATCGAATGGAATTTACCACCAATATGGCTAAATCTTTTGACTCGCCACACCGAGGGAAGGATCCGTCGACAACGGGAGCCGGCCCGTGCCTACGTCCAGGATGCGACATGCCGGGTCGGGCCCGGATTAGCCGTCCAAGGTGGAGCGTCTAGTGGTGGACTAACTCCTTATTAAATTTGGCATTTTGTATTTCATATTTTGTTTAAGTTTATTTTTTATGTCCAAGGCCCATTGGGCTGCTGTCATGTCATTCATGACCCTGCTGGTCAGCTTCATGTTCTTGTGAGCCCGGCTGATCCGGCTTGCATTTCCTTGAGCATGTTTGGCATATTTGCATCTTGAACTTCACCCTGTCCTCCTTGTCTTTCAAATAGGGAATTGAGGGCCCGCCCGAGTAGTCTCGGTCCGTCCGGCAGATTCCGAGAATCTCAAAGCGTCGACCCTAAAAGGAAGGGATCCAGGTCTGTTTTTTTTTATGGTCTGAAAAAAAACATGTTCTATTTGGGGTCATTGGGCTGACCGAGGAGACTGCATATGGAAGATCTTCAGAGCTGTTTTAAAGACCAGATTTTGGGTCTGACTGAGGGTTCATATGTGGGCTGTTTGGGATTGTATTTAAGGGTCAATTAAGGGTCTGGCAGGCTTAGGCAAATGGGCCAACTGGGGGACCGAACAAGGAATGATTTTTTTTTTGATGTCTCAGAAGGACTTGTGTAAGGGGGACTGTGGACCCTATAGGACCTGTTTTAAAGGGTCAGATAGGTGCTGGCTTTTGATGGACTGGGGCTTGAAAAGGGGACCAACATGGGGTCACATCGAGATTGATGAAGGGATGAACCTGTGGGCCAGAAATGTGGGTCGAACAGGCCTAAAGGAAAAGAGATCTAAGGGAGAATGGAAGGAGAAAATAGGGGGAATAGGAAGGAGGAAAGGTGCAACCGATGAGGCCTTTTCTGACCTTTTTTCCTTTCTTCTTTTCTTCCTTTCTTGGTGCGACAGCAGGGGACAGACCTCCCCCCTCTCTTCCTTGCTTTTTCTTCTTCTCTTTGACTCCTTGGGCTGCCAATGCTGGTACGCAGGAACTGGAGGGCTGAGACAGCTTCTCTTCTTCTCCTCTTTCTCTATTCTCTTTCTTCAGAAGTTGGCAGCGGCTGGAGCATGAGCTTGTGCGTACCCCCTCCTTTTTGACCTTGAAGGGATGCTTTTATAAGGGAAGGAGGGTCATGCAGCCTCGTGGGAGGTAGTTGGGGTCAAGAGTTATCTCCACCGAGAGATAAAATCAGGTGGAGAAGAAATAGGGGTGATTTACTATTTTCCAAGCATTTTCAGCGCGAATTTCCCTTTTTCTTAGGTGGTGGACCCCATCCTAACAGAATCCAGCGTAAAGAGATGGACGTGGGAAGCTTCTGGATATTTTCTGAGATTTTTCTGGATTATCTCCGAATTTCCGAAGTTTATCCAACAACTTTCTGGATTATTCAATAGAAAAATACCCAAAAAAGGCAGAGAAAAATAGTTTTCGAGCTCAAAAAAGTGGAAATGTCAGAAATTATTCCAAGGTCTTCAAAAAAATAATATCGGGCATAAAAATTATTTTTGATCCAATATTGGATTTTCTGGAGAGAGAAAAGTGATTTTCTGTATTTTTTTGAAGAAAATTCCAAAAAATGTGGAATTTACAGAAAATTGATTTTGGATATTTTCTGTGAATTTTCAATGAATTTTGGGTGGTGAATTATATTTTTTTTGAAATTTTGAATGTTTATTCCTATTTTCAGAATAAAAAAAGGATAAATATTATTTCTTTGAAAAGTGAGCCCAATGGGCCAATACGCTCAAATTGGGCCAGAATTGTAAGGGAATGGAGATTTTTCAAGGAAAGATCAATGAGTAATTGGACTCCAAATGATTTTCTTGATTTTCAATTGAGATGGAAGGAAAAATAATAATAGTAAAAAGATTATTTTTTCTTGTGGAGAAATTTCGGTGTTCACAATGCCCTTGATTAATCGTCGCAATAATCTGTTTTGGGAAATGTGCACATCCAAGACATGATACATTTGGTAAAGGGGCAGGGCTCTTTGGGCCCAATCGGGCACGAACCGTTGGTGGGAAGTCGACCCAATGACATCAAAGTGGACTTCAGTTTGAGTCATGTTTAATTTACGTCATCTTCTTTTCTCTTTTTTTAGATGTGTTTTTTCTTTGTCAGGTTGGGTTTTGATTGGATTTAGTTGGTTTAAAAGGCTTCAACTTCACCTTTGGTGAAATCAGGGATGTTTTAAGTAACATGGGGTTTGATTGATTAGGCTAGTTTTAAAATTTCAGATTAATTTATGAATCTGGTTTTTTTAGTTTTTAGTTTGGTTTGGATGTGTTTTGAGTGTTGGAATATTGTTGGTTTGGTTTCCCTTTAAGTTTAATCTTGCTTTAGATTTCATTTTTAAGTGATGATACTCTTTCTGGTGTTTAGGCGGTCTGATTTTCTGCGAATTATCAGATATGAAGAAATCTGTTTTTTTTGTTATAGGCAGATTTTGTTGTTCCCTTTGAGGTCTTCGATGTTGCTTAAAGGTTGATTGATTTGTTATTTGTTTTGGGTGCTTCCTTAAGTTGGATTAAGCATCTTTCCTTTGAATTTTTATATTGGTGACAATCTGATTTCTTATATGTTTCAATTGTATTTTGATGTCGAATTGGACTGATCTTGGTCACCTTGGGTTTGTGCCCTATCAAGCTCATTGGGCTGCCAATTGATACCCAATTTCATGCAATCATCAAGTCATTTGAATGATGTTTCATTCCATTGATTGAGTACAATGCCATGAGATGCATAAAGTGAACATTCCTTCTCCCAATGTAAACTTTTTCCACGAAGTTAGGAAAATTTCGGTATTATAACGGCATGCTGGTCATTTCCAAACTTCGTGAAGTTTACCCATTCAAAGATAGCCAGTGTTGGCTTGCCACATTGGGGGAAGGATCGCCGGCTACGGGAGGGTGCTTGCACCGTCATCGGGATTGACATTCCAGGGCAGATCCAGGGGAGCCATCCAAAAGTTGGAGTACCTGTGGAAGGGTGTTTCACTCTTTATTTTAGTTTGACTTTCTCATTCTGATTTTTTATTTGTTATTTTTTTAAAAAAATGCCATTTAGGCTGATTCGAGTTCCATCGGCGTTCTTAGCCGGCCTTTGATGTTCATGGGTTTAATGGGCCCATCTTGAACATTCTTGGGCCGGAAGGGTCTGCTGGAAATCTGTCACTTTGCTGGAGCATCCTTGATTGGACTGGCTTGGAAGGCCACCTGGTTATACTCTAGGCCCGTCGGACAGTTTCCAAGGGGTGCCGGGTCATCACCTTCAAGCCGGCCTATGTAAAGAGTGCTGCCCTTCTTTCTCTTTTGCTTTTGCAGTTTCGGAGGCATCTTTTTTTTTTGCTGTGGTGACATGGTGTGTAGGCCAAGCAGGGGTCAAAAGTGGCCTGTTTCAAGGCCTGGCATGGGGCAGCACAAAAGGCAATCTGGCGGCCCATTTTGGGACTGCACAAGGGGCATTTTGGAACCTGTTTTGGTTTGCTCAATGGGCAATGAAACAGGGGGGGGTTTAAGGGGTGCCACAAGGGGGCCGAAATGGGGTTTTAGTAAGAGCCTCAAAGGGGCTGGAATATGGTTTTAAGGTGGAGCCACAAAGGGGGCTGTTTGGGTAGGGGATTCAGAGTCTGCCCAGTGTAGACTTGGCCTGTCGGACGGATTCCAAGAATCTCCGGATCATCACTCTCATTTAAGGCTCTAAGGGGTGACGCAAAGGGGTTATTTAGGGATTTTTTGAGGCACAAAGGGACTGTTTGATGGCCTGGAATGAGACTGTTGTTGGGGTCCAAAAGGGGATTGAAGTGGACCTGCTTCAGGGTCAGGACAAGGGGTCGAACAGACTTGTTTTAAGGGGATCTGATAGGGGCTGAATGGGGGCTTGAATAGGGCCTGATTGAGGATCTGTTTTGGGGTCTGGAAGATGGTCCAAACAGATGCCAAGATGATGCAATATCTAGCTGGTTTAAGAAGCTGTTTTGGAGGACAAAGCAGGTCCTGCTTGGTGGTGCACAAAGGGGGCCGAGCAGGGGGGACTGATGTGAACTGTATTAGGATTTGTTTAGGGGTCCTATTGAAGGTCAATTTGGAGATCCTATGGGTGACCATGTAGGGGGTTGAAATGGGGTTTTAATAAGGCCTACTTACGGGGTCTAACAGGTGACTGAGCAGGGATTTGAATAGGGCCTGATTGGGCTCAGTATAAGGTCTGAAAAGAGGGACCTGATTGAGGTCAGTTTAGGGGCAGAACTAAGCCGTGTATTGGCAGCTCAGGTGGTCCAAACAGTAGGGTGATTTAAGGAGAGATGTGTCCTGTTAAGGGGGGCTGTGCAATGGGCTGAAACAGGTGCTGTTTGGAGATTTTTAAAGAGCTGGACAAGTGGCTGTTTGATGGGTCAGAAAGTGACCTGTTTTAGGGGGGTTCGGTTTGGGCTAACTAGGTCTTGAAGAGCCTCATTTGGGTTGCCGATGTCAATGAATGCCGGCTTAGGCTATGAGAGGGATTGAGAAGAGAAGTTGGAAGAGGTAAGAAGGTGCCTTTAGAGCACTACATAGCTAATGTTATTGCTTCATCTTACCTTGTGAAGGATGAAGGGAGGATGCCGCCAAGGTCTCTACTCCAAAGGGAATTGCACCAAGGAGGCCGCAAGAGGTTCCTTTGCTCCATTCCCTCTTCCTTTTCTTCTTCTCTTCCACTTCTGGCCACGGGCAGGGGACTGGAGCAGGCGTGCAGCAGTAGTCGGTGGAGGGGCAGCCTGTCGTTCAACCGGTCCCCTTGTCCTTGACATGCCCTCCTTTTCTTATAGGAAAAGGTGGGAGATCAGGGGTCAGCCAGGGATTGAATGTAAGATGGCTGTTGGTTTTTCTTATGCTGTTTAATTGACCGAACTCCTTGAATTCTTCCAGATTTTTAATGTTTGACTAGTCCTTTGATCTCTCCCATGTTGACCTGCCCTTTGGCTTTCCCCATGCCATTAATGGGTCAAGGCTGAGCCGCTGAGGTGGCTGATGAGGTGGACAAGGCGGTGGGGTCTGCTGAGTTGGTAGGCTGATGTGGCCAGGTCGGCTGGGCCCTAGCTAATCGTGGCCCACTTTCTCCCCCTCCTGATGGGCTGTGCGCAATTGGGTCATGGAGGGAACTAAGATTTATTTAATTAAACAATAACATGGTCTGGACCAGCTAAATATGTGCTAATAGGTCTGTTAGGGGGCCTGATTTGACCCAATTAGGGGGCGGTCTAGCCTGATTTGGGTCCGGCCCTCCTTTCATTTTGCTGTTTCTTTTTTTTTTACAAAAACAAACGCCAACAGTACCCCATTCATTATTTGTCCTCATTTTTAGTGTGGGGCCTATGAGTCCATATGAAAATAATGATTCAACCATCTGGCTAACATCATAAGCTATCTTCTGGAGAGGATCCGCAGAATAGTATGGCTGAAAAGTTGAAGAAGTAGTCTCTAGATAATTGGCTACTGCATACTCATCAAAATACCCTTGACATCAGTGCTAACTTCTCCCACTAGAATGTTGCTTGGAGCCCAAATCTGATGCAGCTGCATTACTAGTACGTGCACTAGAAGTAGAAGCACCACCTCCTTCTCTGGATCTCCCTTGCCTAAATCCTCCTCCTCCTCCTCCACCACCTCTTCTATGTGAAGGCGATGAAAGCTGAGTGGGTGGTATGCACTATTCTCTATCATCTTCAGAGGTTGTATCACTTCTTCCAATGACATGACATCGCCTGACGTCTAACTTTCTCTTTTTAGGTTCTTTTTTAATTGCGATGAAGTCCCAGGGGTCAACCCACACTGATAAACTTTCTTTAATATTGCAAAAGGCCTATGTGGCTTGTGTGCTATTTGCTTTGTTTTTTGGGAGTAGGTTTTATAGTTGGGGGTGGGTGATGCGGGACAGGAAAGGAGGTGCCGCCATCCCGGCGCGCGTCGGCAGGCCCGAAGAGGCTGTATCGAGCTAATGGGGTGCTGAACCGAACTGAAGCCAAGCCGAACCGGTCCGAAAGGTGCTGCACCGACCCCGGGCAGCACTGAACCGCATCGAACCGGGCTGGAAACTGCTGAACCAAGGCCGAAATTCCCCGAACCGGACCTCACGGCCGCTGAACCGGGCCCACAAGTGCTGAACCGGTCCAAAACGGCCCTGAACCGGCCTTGGAACAGCTGAACCGGGGTCAAACAGGCCTGAACCGGGTCAAAACCCACTGAACCGGCCCTGAACCGGCCTCTGGATGGGTGAACCGGGCCTGAACCGGGCCTGAACCGGCCTTGGAATGCGTTGAACCGGGCTGGAACCGGTCTGAACTGGGGTAAACCGGTGTGAACCGGGCTCGAACCTGGCTGAACCGGCCCCTGGCCCGGTCCGGCCCGTGGACCGCGTACGCGCGAGCCGGCCGCGGCGAACCGGCCGACTGTCGCTCGCGACGCTCGCTCGTGCGAGCCACTTTACCCCGGTGGGGGGGTCGTGCCGCGCGACCGCGCGACTAATCCCCCCCTCCCCCCCGGGGGGGGGTCGTGGCGTGCCGCCGGGAGCCCAATCGAGAGGGGAGAGAGAGCGCAGAAGGCGGGGCGAAGCTGTGGGCGGCGTCGCCTTCGTGCGCGGCGGGTGCAACGGCCACCGTGGCCGGAAACGGAGGGGGTGGCCTCGGCAGCGGCGGCCGGAGGCTCCGACGGTGCCGCCTGTTCCTCCTCTTCTCTCCTCCTCCGTCGTCATTGGCTAGATTCGCCGGAATGCGGGAGGTTTGGAGTGTCTTCGACAGTCGACGGAAACGGGATGGGAGTCCGGACCCGCGGAGGCTAGGAGGGGGGAAGGGGGGGGTTTCGGGAGGCTCCGTGAGGTCAATGGGCTAATGGGAGGTGGCTTGTGGGGTAAGGAGGCGTCCGGGGTGGTGGTGGTCGGTTTAGAGCTCGCGGGGTGTCCCCGCGGGTGCGCGTGTGTGCGCGCGGGTCCGGAAGGGGGGGTGTCGTAGTGCTCCCGGCGGCAGGGGGTGGCCCATAAAGGTGCTTTCAGCAGGGGAAGGGAACCGTAGGGGTGAGGGGAAGAGGTGGGGGAAGGTTCTGATGGCCTTAGGGCAGTGCCTCTGGAAGCGTCTACGTAGGTCGGAAACAGGACGGGATAGGGGAAGAAGAGGCACCGGACCTAGCTCCGGAGGTGAGGAGGAACACCGGGAAGGGGAGGGGAGAACCGGGTGCACCCGGAGGTGAGGGAACAACGCCGACGTCGGAGGGGGAAAGGGAGAAACGAGAGGAGCTTCTCTCCTTGTTTCAAACATTCATCTCTATCTCTTTCATTAGGTTTGAGCTCTTTAAATAGAGCTGGACATTACAAGATGGACCTCTAAAAACCCTAATTACACATGTCCTCTAAATGACTAAAATAAAAAGGACTCAAAGGACTCTAAATATTCAAATAAAATGCATAAAAATAAAATCCTAACACTACGAAATAAAAGAAATAACTACGTCGTTTCCTGAGGACCCAGAAGATGCGATCTCCGAACAAACGGACGATCTGGTCCGTACCGGTCCCTATTAGTGGGTCTAGGGCTAGGGGCGGGGATGAAGCTGGGGGTGTTATAGGCTGTGTTTCATAAACAATATCCTCCATAGCTTCACCCTCAACACCATGAAGCCTCCCTTCATCCCATGCACGATCATTTGGGTCAGACTCTGGCGGTGCCCTCCTTATCTCTCTCCTCTAACCATGCAGTAAGTGGGTGTTCCACCTAGAAAATTGTGTCTACATCCACCTCCTCAGGCACCTGGGATTTTGAAGCAACTATTTCTTTATAAGACCCTCCTACAAATCTTGCAAATCTCTCCTCTGTCAACTTTTGGCGGGCTTTGATGTTCTTGATCTGCAAACATATGTTGTAGTGATAGAACACCAGCTTGTCCAACCTCTCAAACCTTAGCTTATTCATTTTCTTTGTGTAAATAACGCTAAAGGTGCTCCAACTCCTCTCATGGTGAGAAGAATTGGTACTCTGACTCAATATGCGCACAACAATGTAAGCTAGTGAATTCCATCCACTTGTGCTCACTTGCACCCACTATTTAGCTGCAAAAAAAATGAATCCCGTTATAGCAGATTGTTATTATTGTCAAATAAGAATATACTTAACAATAAGTTATTACAAGTTAGATTTACATACTTGGAGAAATTTTATCACAAGAGTATCTCGGATCTGGATCTGAGTACACTTTGACCTTTATCTTATATGATTGCATCTAAAAAAAAGATAATTTTTATAGAATTAGTTATTTACTTTATTTTTTTAAAAACAAGTTCAATGTTCATCCATAACTTACTTCTAATTTAGCCTCTGTCCTATCCTACTGAGCCATAGAAAGTCTTCTAATCACAGTCAATGTACCTGTCACCACCTCGTTGTCATTGGACACATTTCTCTATATTAGATCTTGGGGTTTTAGAAATATCTTACATGGAACACATGATGTAAGATAAGGCATATATTTAGCAATGAAAGGAGAATATTGAAATTAAAGTTTGTGAAAATTAACTGTTGCATGCAAATTATGATGCAATGTCTTGTCTCATTTGTCATTCACAATTTTTCACCACTTTTTGTAGCTTCTGAGATTTTTCTTCTTTATCCTCAACTTTGCCATGTCCATGGTATCATAAAGATTTCCTATTTGATTTTTATCATCTTAGTCAACTAACCTCAACACATTTATCAGTAGCTCAATAATGAATACATAATATTGAATCATCTCCTAGAAATGCTTGTCCATAACGTACCTCTCCATTTGTACCAGAATCTTTAATTGATCCATACTATTATGCAAATCAGCCATGTACATTATGCACTCTTGAGATATAGTGAACCACACTAGTGCATGCCTATGCACATGTAAACTCTCCAAAACAATGAAATTTGTAGTAAATCTTGTGGACTCAGGCCTAATGAGATCGTGCCCCCTCTGTGTATGTCTCATAATATGGTGCAAACAAGGATGTGAATAAATAAAAGATATGATATGTTATGCCTGACTGACAAGTGTAGACGCTAATGACTCCTTACCAATATCCTCCAGCATAAGATTTATAGAATGTGCAGCACAAGGAACCCAAAAAAGGTGATCTCTTCTGTATCAAACTTTTTTCTCCATAGCTTTGTAAGATGGCTCATTATCAGTCACAGTTTGCACAACATTGTCCTCTCCAATATTCTCTTCCACGGCATCCATCAAAGAAAATATGTAGCCAACATTTTTAATTTGACCATAAGCATTTATTGACTTAAAAAATGTGGTGTTCTCAGAACAGTAAATCAAGAAATTAATTATGGATATCTTTGTAATGTCTGCCCTTCCATCACACATCATTGTGTAGCCTCTCTTCTTTCAAACCAGTTTGCAGTCATCTATCCATGACTTTAGCTCCTCAACCTCCTCTAGGTTGGCTCTATATATGCATCGGTTGTTGGGGACTTTAAGTCCTGATCCTACCTCAATGATAACATCTACCATGGTTTGAAAGTAGGGTTGGTGGATACATGTGCAAGGATACTTGCACAAACATGCATATTGTAAATGATAAACAAAGTTGAAGAAAAAAAGTTGAAGAAAATAAACTAACAATGTAAATTTCATACCTGAATGTAAGAACAATTTTACAATATGTCTTATTGCTCTCTTGGCAGCTGTGCTAGTTGCTTTGTTTTGTTTAAATGCTTGCTTTAATATCTTATGAGAAGCACTACTTCCTAAAGCAATAGGGGTCATCCACTAGTGGTATGGTGGCCGGCCGTGTGGAATGTGAATGACGATATGCCCCAATTGTCCCCTCTCCTACTTTCACACCCTCACTAGGTGGGAGTCGGTTGGACTGTGAACAACGCAATGGAACATCTCCAGCTCTCTAGTCTCCTGCTCCCTTCCTCCTCTTCTCCTTTCACTGTGCATACTTACTTGCATGCCTCGTCTTTTTTAGCTCAGAGTCAGTGGAAGACTTATCCTCATCGTCCGCAGGTATAGCCGTATAGGCCTAACTTTTCCTTTCACTTTTCTTTTGTCGGTCGAGTAGTCATCTCCTCTCCTATGAGCTCGTCATGCAATTCATCTTTCTGTTCCATCTAGATCGACATCTATGAGACTCTTCCTGATGTGTAAGCCCTCATAGCCTCACTACTCTCCATAGGCACCTTGTCATATTTTTTTATATTGCCACCTAGTCCAACTATATGTTGTTTCAATCGAAACACTCCTCCATTTATTTGCTTTCCACACCATTTGTATTCTACCATCTTTTTCTCCATTTCCACCATGTGATCGTGCTCCCACCCAAGGTCATGAGAAGCCGATGCATCGGATGCTTCTTATTTAGCATTTAAACTCTTGTTCTGCAATGTCAACAACTTAAAAATTTTAAATGAAGTATTAAATAAACCAAAAAAGTTAACTTGGTTGGGGGTAAGGCTGAACAACCCCCTTTAGGAGGTTGTTCAGTCATTTGGTGTGGACAGCCCCCAAAGGGGCTATTCGGCCATGACAGTGGGTGACTATTAGGACAAGGGAGACTGAAACAACCCTTTTTAGGATAGTTTCAGACTTTTCGGTCAATTCTGAATAGTAATAACTTAGTAAACAGTTAAAATCAGCTATTTGGGCGTCAATCCGGACTTAGAATTCATTAAAACCAAGTTTTAAAATGATAACCAACTATACATTTTATTCTACAAATTTGTAGAATCTATCTATTATTACTTACTCGATGATGAATAAAATGTATCATATTCTAAAAATTTTGATTAATAATTGTCTGATTTAAATATATATGGATCCAATAACATATTAAATATTTTAAATAGTTATATATTGAAAATGTGTGATTTTGTGTACTTAAACATACGTAGAATAGCCAAAACCACCATTGACCGAGTAGGGGCAAATGGGTCGATTGTGAAAATTTTAACAGCCCCCACATACGGAAGTTATATGAATTATAAAATCTGGTCCTTACATTAATGGTTTTCTGACATTAGGTCTCCTGTTAAAGTGCTTTACGACGGTTGAACCTTTTGTTAATTTCCTCAAAAAAATGACTTTCATTGTAGATTGACCATGCACAAATTTAAATTGATTGGCTGAAATCTTGTAATTGCCATTTCAAAACTCTTTCACAAAATTTCATAGACTCATGAGCTTGATTCCCCTGTAATTTGAGTAATCTTGTTTATCTCATTTTTTTTTGAAAATGGGTTGATAATGCTCTTTCTCCATTCATTTGGCATTTTCTTAGATGTTAAGATTTTGTTAAAAGGTCAAGTCAACAATTCTATCCCTAAATCTTTTGAACATTATCATACTTCAATAAGAATGCTATAAGGGTCATATGTTTTACTTGTTTTCATCCTCTAATTCTTTTTAACTTACGAAAGTTTAATTATCCTAATATAATTTATATTCATTGTTATATTCTTTATCTTGTCTTATATATTTCTATCAATGTTGTCATTAAAAGGAGTATCAAAATCACTTTTTCACCTTTCTTTAATTCTTTAATGTCATCATCTTTGATGATTTTTTTTATATTTTCGATACATGTGAATTGGTTAAGATCTTAAGATCTTCTCTTTATCATCTTTGTCAATCTATAAATAATGTTTTAACCTTTTTTAGTCTTAAGTTTCACATATGTTTGTTTAAAAGTCTCATCTTTTGTTTGTCTAATAGTCGTTTTTGCTTTCCATTTCATTATCTTGTTAGGTGACTGTCTTAGGCACCTAGGCACTGAGGTGATGTAAGGTGAGGCCTCAACACCTCGCCTAGTCTGTGATCGTCTTAGGCGGTTGCCTTTTCTGCCTCAACCACTTAGGAAGTTGCCTTGACCACCTCGACTGCCTCAAATGAATATACTTTTTCATTTTTTTATTTTTAGATTTATTTTTTAGTTTAATATTTAGTTCAACTTAAAATCACATCTTATACGTTGTATTTCCTTTTTTTTAAATCAATGAAATAATGATCTTGTGTCACATTCAAAAAAACTTAAGATCAAAAAAGGCAAAGACTTGAGAATTCTTGTTCAATTGTTGTTACTCCCATGCTATTTTAGAATTATTAATGTACTTCCATGTTTGTTTTAGAATTATTGTTCAATTGTTGTCACTTGACATATTAATGTATTTCAATTGTTGTTGCGAAGTCCGGTAACAAAGAAAAAAGTGCGTCTTCCCTACATTTTTGATGTATTTTGAATATTTTTTGATGTATTTTTTATTTTTAGATGTATTTCTTGAATTTTTAGATATATTTGTTACTTTTAAATGTACCTTTTGTATTTTATAAATATTTCTTGTTTTTTTAGAAGTATTTCATATTTTTTTACATGTATTTTTTGACTTTTTAGAGGTATGTCTTGCTTTGTTTTTCACTTTCAAATAACCCTACTTGTATAAAGATTAAAAGTAATAATAATAATAATAATAAAAATGTCACCTTAGGTGCCTGAGGTGCCCATCTCGAGTGCTTGAGGCGAGGTGGTTTCTCTTGTCTCGGTCGTCTCTCGCCTCTGACTACATAGGTTCATAGACTTCATTGTTATCACAAATAGTTTGTCTTTTATACTAATCTCTCTTATTCTTTTTTGTCTTTTGCACTTCTTCGTTCTATCAAATTCTTCTTTTTAGGTGGACCATGTCTTTTAGACTCTCTAATTTTTTAGCTTTGTTGAATTTTTGTAGTCATATGTATTCACATGGTATTGACTTCTATATCTGTCTTCCAATCATTTGCCTTTGAGAAGTTTATTCTTAAATGTTGGCTTACCCTTTTGAATTTCTACTATTTTATTTTAGGAGAAATTTTTTTTAGATATAATCTTAACATATAAAACACTTACCTATGTTAGCTGGTTGAAACTTCACGTGAAATAACTTTACATTGAAGAGCACAATTAATCTTTCTTGTTAAGGATAAAGTTGATTTGGTTTTTATTTTGTCAATTTTTAAATATTATAATACGTGATTCTTTTTTAATATAATGCATATTTGTTAGTATTAGATCATAGACTATAGCATAATCAATGATATCTTTTCTCTTCATTTTAATTTTCATATCTGAAATAGTTGTATTCATGACATTAGTTTTCAACATATATAACAAGATTTCTTCTAATAAATATATTATCTTTATTTGGTATACTCTGTATAAAGTCATCTGTATTTTTTCATTTTTTTTTTGAATTTCACTTCATAATCCAATTTGTGGAGACATATGCACTAATTACATTAATTAACTTTCTTTCTTTAATTATTTTTACCATAATAATTCTATCTCCTACTCTTTTCATTGACACCTTAACATCTTTCATTGTTTTATCAAAAATGATACGTACCCTATTTTTATTTCTATTTTCTTGTGTATCATAGTTTATAGCTTGTGTTTTCTACTTATTTATATTTCTTTTTTATTCCTTTAGTTGTTGAATGCAATTAATTTAATCTTTTTTCTCTGATTTTTAATAAGTTTATAATATTTTGCAATAAGTGATCCAATATTTCAACTACTTATTCTTAAACTTTTTTAATCTTTTATTACTTAGATTTATAATTTATTTTTAAGCTTGTCTTAAAATTTATATCGTCCTTCGCACTGTAGATCAACTTTTTTACCTATTCCATGACGTGAGAATTGTTACTTATTTAGCATCATATTAGGGTGCTCTTGTTACGCATCGCATGACGTGAACACTAACCCATGCTATATTTTTTATCACGCTGGGACTCTAGTACAACATATCGTAAGTAGAGAATGACCCAACACTTATATAATTTAAATCAATATCATGAGTGTGACAAAAAATGACAAAAAGGGATAATACAGAAAGGTAAAAATAAAGAAACAAATTAATCAATCAGCTCATGCTTGAATGAAGTTAAACAAAAATAAAACATATGCTATTCAATGTTTAATAGAAGATTAAAACAAAATCATGGTTAGAAATCTGAGTTAGTTAAGGAAATCAATTAAAAACATGTATTTCATTAAATATATATTAAATTTTGAAATGATAAGAAAAGATGATACTAACCCAAAAAAGTCAATTAAGCAAAATACTCGATCAACAACAAACGAAAAAGGGCAAACTTAATCAATAAATGAAGAGGGGAAAGAACTTAACAGAAAAGAATGATCAGCACTACAAGAAAAAAAAACGAATTATCACAAATACTGATAAAATGCTGTCAAATAAAAAAGATAAAAATAAAAGGGTCCCGTAAGGTATAATCATCCAATCTTCTGCTGGAGTGTGCGAAAGACTAGTACTTGACACCAGTTGGCGCACATCATGCCCGGAAGATCCATATCCTATAACTTCGCCTGCGCAGGCCATGAGTTAAGTTGTTACCATGAAAGTAGCATAGAGACAGTGTTCGTAGGATCTGATCATTGCAAATTCTAGTTGTTGAAGAATGTTTCTCAACAAGGAGTTGATGATACCACATCTGAAGAAAAGGTGATTTGTTGTTTCCTTCATCGAGCCACAAAACACATAAGAAGAGTTGATATCAGTGAAAATCTTCCATGAGAACAACTTTATTTTGATAGGCAAAAAAGATTGCCAAGTGACATGGGACCATGCTACGTCTACTCCTTCCAATGCAGACTTAACCAAGATATCCTTATTATTGCTAGACAGCCAAATGAGTTTCAGTCTGGTTTGCAGAACACCTATGATCCTCAAGCGGCATCATTAGTTGGAAAAAATATCGATCTCCTCTTCCTTGAGGTTCCGCCTAAACATAATGCACCAATTTTCTCTCTCATGCCACATGTTGCATGTCTTGGCTAAAGGGTCATATCAAATTCTGAAATGGTTGAGAAATAAAGTAGCCAATGTCATGTCCATTCCACTTGTCCAACTAGAAAGAGGTTCTACTGCCATCCCCCAAAGTAATAGAAGAGGATGTGTAGAAGAATTCCCAAGTGCTTAAAATACATCTCAAAATGTTTGAAATTCAGCGTATGTCCCTGAAGTCAGTAATTTACTCTCCATTCGCCCCAACTCCATATTTAGAACAAATTCTGACCCAAACAACATTTATTTTAATCGTCTACCTCTACAACCATTTTGAAATTAAGGCAAAATTAGTAGTCTCAAGTGGAGTAAACTCCACACCCCTTCTATAGTAGACCTGCAAAATGACTTCATTTGATTCAATGAAAGTTATGAAACCCTTTCTGTCATTCGTGCCCTGCTGGAAGAACTTTGTTCAAATACTCTTTAGTTTGTTACTTATACCCTCAGGAACTTTGAGGATAGTGAAGAAGTATATCGGAATACTCTGCATGCTAGTTTTGGATTACAATCATCACCCTCCATCTGATAACATTTTACCCTTTCACGTTTGCAATTTAAATTCTATTTTCTATGCAACACATTGCCAATTCTTGCTGTTGGTTCCCTTATGAGAGTCGTGCACCCCGATACTTAATGGGAAATGAAGACCAAGGCATATAAAAAATGTTCTGCTCCCATGTTCTATTATTCTTCAACAAGTTAAAACCAATAAGCTTACATTTAGCCTTATTGATTTTCACCCTATGACAGACCAAAGAAGGTAGAGAAGAACTCTTAAGTGGATACATTTGGATAGATTTCCAGAAGAGAACGATAAAGTATCATATGCAAACTGGAGATTATGAACACATACTTTGTTGTCGCCCACTCAATATCTTCTATCAGACTAGTAGTTCCAGCCTTATCCCATATAATGCTAGGCACTTGCTCAATTAGAACAAAAAGAAAAGGAGAGAGCGGATTGCCCTGTCTTAGACCACTAGAAGAGTCAAAGAAGCCAAAAACTTTACCATTGATATCCACTGCGAATTTTGCAGTGGTGATGCAATGCAACTCTCACAAACTCATCAACCTCATGATTCTGAATAGACAGTTCCACTTAATCATGTCATAAGTTTTTTCAAAATATAATTTCAGCAAAATGCATTTGCTTTTTTTATGGTTTTAATCATGTAGACATTTAGGTGTAGACATATGTTATCCAAAATAAATCTCCCGAGGATGAAATCAGATTTGGTAGAATTGGTTAGCCTGTCAATATGTCTGCTGAGTCTTCTGACAAGTACTTAAGTTATGATTTTGCAGCTACAATTCAATAGACTGATGGGTCCAAGATCTTTGATGTCTTCAACATGCTCTTTTAGGCAGCAATACCGGAGTTTGTGAAGTTCAAAAACTTGGCACTTTGTGGATTAGACTCAAACTCCTTGATCATAGCCATAAAGTCATTTTTCATTGTGTCCCAACAATTGGTATAAAAGCCGACAGAAAGCCCATCAGGACCTGGAGGCTTATACGGGTCCATATCCTTAATAGCACATAGTACCTCCTGCTCAGAAAAGCCACTGGCAAGAGACTTCACATCCTCCTCAATTTCTTCAACACATTTAAGTTCAGAAACAAGCTCCAACTATTATCTTTTCTAAAGGATATCTACAGAATTCTGTAGCCGTAGTGCCAATCTCATCGGTGCCTACATAATCAGTTCCCTACACATTCAGTCTCTGGCCTAGGTTCTTCTTGATAGATGCTTGAGTATGAAAGAAATGGGTGTTTTTGTCACCCTCCTTTAACCATAAGCCCTTGGACTTTTGTTTCCGTTTGGTCTCTTCTCTGAAGCTCCATTCGCTATAAGTATTCTTTACTCTGCTCCATTCTTCTCTTCGACTATAAGTGATCAGCCTCTTATCATTCAATTGTTCAAAATGATCAATTTTACATAACCAATTTTTTCTAACAGCAATAGTTGTGTTGAAAGTTCTTCTGTTCCATTCCTTCAGATGCCCCTTGACCTATTTTAACTTGTAAGCATATCTCCACGTGTCTGAAGATGAGTTGATATTCCGTTTGTTCTACCAACTATTGACAAGATCTTTGAATATAGGCTCTCTACACCAAGCTAACTCAAAAAGGAATTTCTTTGGACTTACAATATTCTTTGTGCCACAAACAATGCCAATGGTGTAGTGGTCTGAGACAACCCGACACCCCACACGCCTGGGCCCTTAAGACAGATACGAAAAATGTCTAACTTTGACCTTGATCTAGAATTAGATCAAATAAATTTTTTTGCCACAACTTGAGTATTTAATCAAACCACATGTTGTTGGTCCCGGAATCCTGCCCCAACCTCTCTCCAGGATTTAACACATTGAAATCAACACGAACACACCAAGTTTCATTGTTATAATCTCTCATCGCAACCTTCAGATCTGAGAAGAAATTAGTTTTGTTGGTATTAGTCACTGGGCCATAAACATTACAACATAATTCCATGCCTTTTCCCGAACCAGTGTCATTAAGCCTAAGAGCCTATAGCTGAAATTTCCTTCTGCATTCAATCTAGTATCATCCTATGTTATGTTGTTTTCTTTTCTTCTTGTTTACCTCCTTGGCAGCAATTTATTTATCCTATCTGCCATGATCCCTGTTGTTTTGTGCTTTTGTTTTCTTTTATTGTGCTCTGTACTCTCTTTCCTCTTTTACAGCAATAATGAAATTATGGCTTTGCTTTTCTTCAACAAAATAAAATAAAAAGATATAATATAACCCAATCAAATAATAAAAATCCAAAAATCCAAAAATCATAAAATTATGAAACATGAAATCTCTTAAAGATCTTCAAATTGGGTGGTCATAACAAGTCAAAAAGATCTATTGTTATGATAGTTAAACAAGAGTTGTCGAACTACCACTAGGTGTAATTAATACCAATCTGTTCCAAAACCGGTGGAGTGGTCTGACCTTTATTTATTGAAGCTGTGATATGGCCTCATATTTTCTTAACAAAAAACTCCTTCGTAAAATAAGGAACACAAATTTTTTATAATGGAAAGGAGGAAAAGAAGCACAGTAATATAACTAAACAAATCAATTAATATTTTTCTATAAAGATGAAAAATTCGAGGTTTCAACGGCCATTTCTGGTCTAGGCTGATCTGACCTTGTTTAGCCCGATCCTGATGAAGGGGATTGGGTCAATAGGTGCCAATCCCAATCTAGGATCAGCTGATCCCAGTGTTTTCAAGATGTCGCTTAGGTGACAAAGTGCCCCTCACATGTCAAGGCGAGGGGACTCCTAGGTGAGCCGAGCAGCCTATCAGCTTTTTGTTTTTGTCTAATTTAGTAGTAATTAATACTAATTAAGTATCAATATCACTTAATTGAGTGGTTTTGAAGTAAAAATAGCTAATAGTTAATTTGATTGTAAATAGATATTTTAATAGAATAATAATTAGGATTAAGTAAATTTTCTGTTCTAATTGGGTATTGATGTTTTTCAGTTCATTTAACTATGCACTTGTATATTATTAATTATTTTACGTATTGACATGTCTATTTATTATTGTTTATGAATATTTGTCACTCATATATTTTCTAATCTGTCTTGCCTTATCACTTAAGTGACAAGGCGGTGCTATATTGCCTTTGTCGCCTTGAATACTTTGGCTGATCCCATCTGGCTGGCTGATCCTGCAAACAATGATGGGTCAGGACCAGCCCCAAGATCTGCCAGGCCAATCCAGATTGGGGGCTGATTACTGATTCGATCCTGATTTAACTAAAGCCCAAAAGCTCAGATTGGTCTATGAGAGGTTTGTGGGTCCACTGTTTTATCCTGCGGACATAAAGGGGCCCTAAGTTGAAGGAATGCCATCTCACTTCGCGCCTTCAGCTAGGTCGGGGAGATGAGATCTCATGAGATCTGGGAGAGAAATACTGGAGGGGTGGAGGGGGATGTCTGGAGGGCGTTGGCTCACAGCAGCGGTATGGAGTGTGTGTGCCTTTGTGGTGTCTTCCTCGTTCAACCACACTGGGTTAGATTTTTGGACGCCATGCGGCATATTTAGTTGGGTCCACAAGTTAGGTTGCAGATCATGGCAACTGGTAATGGGATTCACAACAACTTGAAGATCCAATTAAACTGGCTGCATAGGTCTGAGAATATGGACCGGTGTCACCCATCTTTCCTGCCTAATAGGGTGGGAAAGATTGTGCCCAACATCAACGGCCTCTTGAAGCTGTCCGAAGTTGTGAATCCCCCTTTTTTGGGTCCTATGTCTTTTCTACTCGAAACAAGGCAGGGAAGACATAGGGTGTTGGTCAAGTCTGCTTCATTGCCAGCTTTCTCTCTGCCCTAAGCTCCCCACAGGATTGGTTGATACTATGGAAATTCTTTCCTGGATTCCCCCACCCCGCCACAGATTGGCCAATCCAAGCTTGAATGCTAATCCTGAATTTTTTTTTTGGTTTAGAGTTTATATCTGTAGGTTATATTTACCAAGTTTGGGAAAATGTTATGTAAATGGAGATCAGATCAGAAACATCCTTCAAAAGGAGAAGTGGAAATTAATCAAATTATTCTGTGCAAGATTACATGCATGTAAACAATTTTTTTATAACTAGATTATTTTAATGAGTTATTTTTTTATAAATTATTGGCATGGAGTTTATTTTCAAGGTTCTCTAGATTTTATCCTCTTAAGCTTCTAGTGCTTCCCCAGTATTTCAAATAGGTAGTTTTCGTTTCACAAATACTTTCCATTTTAAGAGGTGTTTACCTAGAACTATGGGCTTCATGTGGATTATTTCTTGTTCCATATATTTTCGGTAGTCATTTTTTTTACTTTTGGTGAATTTGATACACATTGCATAGTCTAACTGTGGCACTGGAAAGGGAGATGGGGAAGCTCAAATTCTTATATGAAAACCCTAAGACCAGATTTAAACAGTCAAACTAGCAATAGGTTTAACCGGAAATCCAAAATGATGTCAAATTTTTATAGGAAAAGCACAACCGTTGATGTATTATCTGAGGTAGTACATATTATTAGATCGGATAGAATTGTGAAGCATGAAGCATGGATTTTCAGTTTTTAGTGGATCAGGTTGTCATTTTAATCAGCTGAATGTAAATTGCAGTCTTTACCGTGTTGGGTTTTTCAATTGATTTCTGACTTTTTTTTCTTTTTCAGCTTAGAGTCATTCTTTAAGACAACAGTGAGCTCAACACAACCAATTAAGCGCAAGGTATATTCTTAAACCACTTGCAGCACTTCCTGAGGCAGCAAATGATCTCTTAATTTGAGTAGATTGTGATTAATAGAATTTGAGTTGCACCAGTACATCATTTTATGTTTCCTAATATTCATTACTTTCAACTTCTCAAATAAATTGACTTTTGCATTTATGCTTTCTACCTTATCATGAGATACCTGCTATTAACAGTCTGACCTGCCACTGTCATTTTAGCCAAAAGTGAATTATCAAAATATGTTAGGTACTTGCCTAGGCACACTGGGCAAGGCATCCCTTCCTTGCTTCTCCTTGAATTGCACCTCAAGCGCTGTCTGTTTCCTGTAATTGAATTATAGTTTTCAAGGCAACAGGGTGCTAAGGCAACCAGCGATCCTTTTCTTTTTAAGAAATAGGATTACATGGCCCATGATAATATATCCCATGCCATAGAAACGTCAGAATTTTATTGTTGAAGAAAAATCATCATGGATAGGTTTTACTTTAGTGTTTTCTTGTTGTATTTTGAGAAAACATGACATTATCATGTGGGTTCATGAAATTATGGTTGGATCGTTGGATCTCTCCCAACCGAACTCAGGTTGATTCAGTTTATTATGTCCCATCCTTGAATAACAGCCATAGCAACACAGTAAAATAACAAAATTCGCATTTGACATGCATACTGACATAAAATGATGAGTTTTGCCTTCACATGATCCTTGATTTGAAGATGCATTTTTAATTTCCCATGCATTTTTTTGGGAATTTAAAGGTTTTTTATTTTTATTTCTCTATTTTTTGGTTGGTATTTGCCATTATTTTATTGATGTATATTATTGGTTTGACATTTTTTGATGATGATTTTAATTAATTATTTATTTTACGGATTTGTTTTTGTGTTTTAAATTATTTTATATGTTTTATTTGTTAACTTTTTAGTTAATTTATTTTATTTATTTTATTTTTTGTAAAGTTTCATATTTTGACTATTTCATATTTGTTTATTTATTGCTTATTTTTTATTTTAAGGTAAGCAGTTTCATTGATTCATGCAACTTCTTGCCATTTGATCAGCTTATTTGATTGATTTTACACATTTTTTATATTTTACTTATTTTTATCATCTATAAGAGGGTGTTTGGTTGCATTTTAATTTTTAAAAAGGTTTCATGATAAAAAATTAAAATATAATACCAAACAAGATAATTTTTAAAAGTGAAAACGTGACAATGAATGTGTTTGGCAAAAACATTTTAATTTTTAAAAATGATAATGAGGTGTTTGGTAGCATTTTAAATTCAATTTTCATCAACTTCGTAAACATCGAAAAACAAGCATTTCATGCCATACAAATTTAAAAATTCACATGATGAAGGAAATGACAAAATATTCATGTCATACAAGAATTCAATCATCTAAGAATATATAATTACAATCTACGACGTCTAACATAATTTTCCCACATTTATTTTGCTATATTGTCTCGAAGAAGCTTTCCAATATGTCTTTGCTCATTTGTGCTTGAATTGCTTCTAACATTATCTTCATTTTTGATTCTCTCTTGTCTTCTTTGAATCCTTTTTTCCAGCATGTTGTTGCTCAAGTAATAACTCGGCAAAATATTCTTGACGTGATTTATCCCATTGCAGACGACCCGCAGAAAATGACTCAATCTGAGACATCTATGTACAATTCTATGTATAAAAAAATAAAATATAAAAATTATAATAAAAAAACAAGGTTAATAAAATTTTGCATGCATATCCAAACTATACATCTATATCCAGTAATATGGATATAGATGAAATTTTACATCTATATCCAAACTATACACACGGAAACTTGAAGTTACTACATACGGTTTAAAATCAAAATTCAAGTGAAGAACCCTCGGCCAATTGATGTAAAGTTAATCCACCATCAGGAGAGCTTGCCTATGAAGTTGAAAAGTGCAGGTATTTAACAGAAACGGTGAAAGACCTTGACAAGCCAGCTGAAGGAAAGGATACTTGAAGCAGTAATAGACCATGGTTCATTGAAGCTCAACAATTTTCTTCGAGCTCAACAGCTTGTGCGGTAAGCAATCATAACATGAGCAAGTGCAAACACCAAAGAAAACAGAAACAAAACAATTCTCCAAGTGCATTTGTGTGCAATGTGATAATATTTAGCATTAAAGATAATATTTTTTTAGCTTGTTCTCTCATTGCCTGTTTAATTTGATATCACAATTCTCTAGGTGCATTTGTGTGCATAAATTTGTACCTGTAGCTTTGTTGGTACTTAGATGAATTTGATTACTTTTCTTTTTCACATTTGACACATGACACTATGATGAAGATAGGTAATCAATGATTGCAGAATCGGTCGATCCGGATCGGGATCGACCGATTCTTGGATCGGATCGGTACCTACCGATCCGATTCCAGTCAGAATTAGCGATCCAGCCGGGAGTCCCGGCTGGAATCGGTCGGATCGGTCGATCCCGGACCGATCCACCCGGATCGATCCCAAAATCGGTTGATCCGGACCGATTCGCCGGAAAACCGGAAGACCCGGAATCGAACCGATTCCGGGATCGATCCGGACCTGTTTTAAGGCCCGATCACCCCCTATTTGGGGTCGATCCGGACCGATTCTCCCCCCAGCGCCCTCCCTCTGCTTCCTCTCCTTCCCCCCAAGCCTCCTTGGAGATCTAGGGCTTACCTTGCCGGCGATCCAGCTGTTGGAGGGCCGATCCAGCCTTCCCAACCGGCCGATCCACCCTACACAAGGTTTGTAAGGGGGGGGGGACCTTCGATCTCCTCCCCTCCCCCCCGGCTGCAGGTTTGGGATCCCCCATTGGGGGATTATTTCACCCCCAATGGGGGTGGAATTGCACCCCCGAAGGGGTGCCAATCACCCCTTCGGGGGTGTTGAACAGTCACCCCCGAGGGTCGATCGTTTGACGATCCCCTCCTGGGGTGGGGGCTGGTATGAAATCCCCCCATTGGGGGGATTATTTCACCCCCCAATGGGGGTGGAATTGCACCCCCGAAGGGGTGCTAATCACCCCTTCGGGGGTGTTGAACAGTCACCCCCGGAGGGGTGACTGTTTTGACAGTCCCCCCCCCCAGGTGGGGGGGGGGCTGGTATGAAATCCCCCCATTGGGGGGATTATTTGGGTGGAATTGTACCCCCGAAGGGGTGCTAATCACCCCTTCGGGGGTGTTGAACAGTCACCCCGGAGGGGGTGCCTGTTTTGACAGTGCCCCCCCCCTAGGTGGGGGGGGCTGGTATGAAATCCCCCCATTGGGGGGGATTATTTCACCCCCCAATGGGGGTGGAATTGCACCCCCGAAGGGGTGCTAATCACCCCTTCGGGGGTGTTGAACAGTCACCCCCGGAGGGGTGACTGTTTTGACAGTCCCCCCCCCTAGGTGGGGGGGTGGCTGGTATGAAATCCCCCCATGGGGGGGGGGTTATTTCACCCCTCAATGGGGGTGGATTTAATTGGCCTAATATTATGTATGGTTTTATGTGTTGTAGATAAGATGTCGGACGAGGAGCATGGCACCGGTCCCGCGGAATTTCGTGACATTGGATGGCAACTTAGCCATCTCCTTGATTCAAAGAAGAAGAGAGTTAGATGCAAGTGGTGCCAAAAAGAGATGAATGGAGGTGTGTATCGGCTCAAGCAACATATAGCCGGGACGGGTGGCAATGTAAAGAAGTGTGATAAAGTACCGGCTGAGCTGAGGGAGGAGATGAGGGGTTATATAACTGGAAGGGCATCACAGTGGGAGGTGAGAATTGGTCAGAGACAAGAGCTACATGATGAGTTGCTAGGTCGGAGAGATGCCGATCTTATGGCCGGAAAGAGCAAGAAAGGGAAAGGGCCAGCACATGAAAGGGTCCAAGTTGATTCTTCATTTTCATCAGATGAGGAAGAGGCTCAGGTTAGGAGAGCCGTACATGAGAGTAGGGCTCAGGCCCGTGAGGATGAGGAACGAAGACGAGGAGCGGGGAGGTTCGGGCCGCCGACGATCGATGCGGGGGCGGGCGCACGCCCGTTCGAGAGCCCGAAATCCGGAGGACACATTCTCGTTCGACCGATGCCGACAGGAGACACCGCCATGTATAGGGAGAGTGGCGCAGGTCGAGGGGTATAAAACAAGCATTTAAAGGGGTGAAGGCATCGACCTGGGCAAAGAAAGAAAGCCCTAAAGCATATGGTCAAGTTCTTTCTACATGCAGGTAAAGATTTGTTGAAGTTGTTGATATGAATTTCTTGTTAGGTTAGTTATTATTAACAACCCTCTCTTCTCCCTTATCTTGTTTTTGAATTTGTAGGTGTCCCGGCACATGCAACCACGAGTCCATATTTCCAGACTATGGTTGATGCGATTGGTGAGGCTGGGCCGGGGTTGAAAGCCCCTACATCAAAGTATATATATGAAATAGGCTTGGATGAGGAGGTCGATGAGTTGACCTCATGGATAGATGGATTCAAAATCATCTGGAAGGAGAGGGGGTGCACTGTAATGTGCGATGGGTGGACTGGAATCACAAGGAGGTCACTTATAAACTTCCTTGTGTATTGTTCTGAGGGTACCGTATTTCTGAAGTCGGTTGATGCATCATGTCAGGTGAAAAATGCAGATTACCTATTTGGCTTGATGAACACTGTGTTGGATGAGATAGGAGAGGCTAACATTGTGCAGTGTGTCACAGACAATGAGGCCTCATATAAGGCTGCAGGAAAGAAGCTCGTGGAGGCTCGACCTCACCTGTTTTGGGTGCCCTGTGCGGCACATTCTATTGACCTGATGTTAGAAGATATTGGTAGGGATGTTAATGTCAAGTGCTTGGTCAACCAAGGACAACTGATCACCTCATTTATCTATGGCCATCCACGACTTTTACATATCATGAGGCAGCACACCGATGGTCATGATTTGATCAGACCGGGTCCCACAAAATTTGCCACCCATTTTATTGCATTAGAGAGCCTATACAGGTACAGGGCTAGTTTAAAAAGGTTCATCCTCTCCATTGCTTATCAAGAGTACATGGATACATACAGGAGCTCCTTGGAACAGTATGAGATACTGCTAAAGATGGAGCGGCGATAGAAGATAACGAGGTGGTGGGAGAAGGTGCGTACTACTTGTCCGTCATGTAGAGCCTTTGGTGCAGGTACTTAGGTTGGTGGATTCAAATGACAAAAATCAGATGGGGTACCTGTATGATGCTGTGGATAAAGCTAAGTTGAAAATTAAAGAGAAGCATCCAAGGGTTACAAAAAGTGGTGGAAGGTGATTGACAACAGATGGGACAAAACCCTACACCACGACATTCATGCTGCAGGTATACTTTACTAATGTAATATAATTGTATACCAAGTTATATTTTGTGTATTACCCCCACTGTCTTTATACTAATGGAGTATTAATGTCGTTACATAGTACTTCTTGAACCCAAGGATACAGTATGGTGGCCAAGTATGTAATGATGGTGAAGTATTATCAGGCACACTATCTGTAATTAAACGACTATGTAAGACCTAAGAAGACAGAACTTGCGCTGAGGTTGAAGTAAGTAATACGTTTCATATCAATTAAACTTATAACTTTATCTCAAGAAGAGAACATAACTGATTTATTTTGGGTTTTCAGATGACTTCATACAGGCACAAGATTGGGGTGTACGGGGATCCAGATTTGCAGTACTCACATGATAGGGTCCCCCCTAGTAATATGCTTACCCGAATTGTAGACTCTTTGGTTACTTGATTTTTTTTACATAACGTTACTGATGCTTGTATTTGTCTTCTTTACAATTACAGTTGAGTGGTGGATTATGGTGACAAACAGGACTGGATGGAATCCACTCGCATCGGTTGCAATTCGGATGCTAAGTCAGAGCACATCCTCATCCCAGTGCGAGAGAAATTGGAGCACCTTCAACCTTATTCACACGAAGAGGAGAAATAGGTTGAAGACAGAAAGATTGGAGAAGCTTGTCTTCTGCCATTACAATATGAGACTGAGGATCAAGAATATCAAAGATAGGCAGAAGACATCGGAGCAGAGATTTGCACGGTTGCGGTGGATTGTACCAAGAAAGAGCACAGACCCAAGCTACTCAGGGCTTGTCCCAGGCGGATGTGTACTTGGAATATCTATTCCAAGAAGAACATCCACTTGCAGCGTGGGTGGAAGACAAGGATGCTGAGGGAGAGTCAGAGTTCGACCCGAACGACAGATGATGGGCCGAAGGAGAGCTTGACAGCGTCGTTGGTGAGGATGAAGACATGCGCAGAAGTCGAAGAAAGTCAAGTTCCGTGCACAGCTCCACTTCCTGATCCACCCCGGACTACAGCTTCTCATGAGAGACATCCAGCTCTCCCCCGGCCGCTACAGCTCCGGCTCGGATTCCAGTTGCGGGTCCATCTACCACCACCACCACCAAGAAGAATGGTGGATTATTCAAGGCTTTAAAGAAAGTCTGCTTACCTTCACAGCAAAGTAGTCAAGGAGATGCTACATTGAAGAGGAAGAAGATAAGTATCAAACGGCGACATCATCTCCTTGACACCGAGACCACTCAGCCACCTTCATCAGATGAGGATGAAGAAGAATTTGTCCCACCCACACAACAACAGCGTACAGGGGGTGGAGGTGGAGGTGGGGGTGGCGGCAGCATAGGTGGAGGTGGCGCCTCAGTCTCAGGTGCAGGTGAGGGTGGCTCTACTAGTAGTGCACGCACGAGTGGAGCAGGTCCAGATGATTTGAGTGATAAAAGACACTCATGTTCGAGTGGAAGGGGCAGCGGACGCTGGACGAGGATGAATGTTTTTGACGAGTTTTCATCTTCCTATCCAGAGCCTGCCTCAGACAGTGAGCCTGGCTATCCACCATCTTTTCTAGCTCCACCTCCGACTGATCAGGGAGTTTATGAGTTTACCGACATGGCTCAGTCTTTATTTTCTTATGGATACGGGCCAATTATGACTGACCCTAATCAATGGAGATTTCTAGAAAATCAGAATGATCGGGACGAGAGATCCGCATCCATCCTACTCCGGACATTACCATAGTTGGTGGTGATGGCATATGTATAATGTATTTGTTTGTTTATTTCACGCAATGTAATATGAGTGGTAAGAAGAATATGTGTTGTACTATTGTGTGATTGGATATGATTGTTTGTTTGATAAAAATATGTATCTTATTTGGTGTATGATGTGTTCTATTGTGTGATTGGATATGATATATGTTCTATATGATTGATTGTTAATTTGTTATATGAATAAGTGTTCCCTATATTTTTTTCACATTTTTTCTAAGTCCTATGTATTTTTATTGATTTTTTGTCGATTTTTCCAGAATTTTTCATAGAGCAAAAAAAAAAAGCGATCCTGACCGATTCTGGATCGGTCTGGCTCCAAGAGAATCGGCCTAGATCGGACCGATCCGATCCGATCCGGATCGGATCGGACCCCACCGATCCAGGATCCGATCCCGATCCCGCGATCCTTGTAGGTAATTTCAACTTGCAAACAGTAACTGCGTGCCTTTAAATATTAATGAAGATGCTCCACCATATTAATAAGAGTTATATAATATTTTTTATTTCGTTAAACACAAGGAGGAACATGTCCGTATAGATCTTATGCAGATGCAGTCATGATTCCTTTTTGCAAGCATGTACAATATGTACGCTTGATGCATAAGCTGTAAATGAAACTGAGTATCCAATTTCTGACCTGTCTCGAGAAAAAATTAACAAAAAATAAATCGTACATTTCCAATAAATCATGAGATATGGAAATAGAAACACCACTATAGCTGGTTCTGTCTCCACTATGACCTGTTTCTACATATGCAGTATTACCCGTTCACAACATATCTATTGGCAGACTGGCGGGGGCACTAGTTGTGCCCCATCCGCATTCAAAACACAGATGGGCGCAAATGGGCCATTAGAAGAATGAGGGAAAGGATCCCTTGTCTTGTGTTGTGTGTGTGTGAGAGAGAGAGAGAGAGAGACTATTTTTATGTAAAATATATAACCATTATAACATATCCATTCCTGAGGTCGATCAAATGAATTTCAAAAGCAATATAAAATTGAGATTGCTACTTCCTTATCTGACTCTTATCAGGATTAGAAATGGAAAATGCTGCTGCCGTTCTCTTGATCAGAATTAGAAAAGGAGACTTTATGGGATTATCAATGTTCCCTTGAGCTCCACCTGTTGACTAAAAGTTTCTATAAAAGCCTGTGATGAGGCAATTAAAGGCCCTGGCATCAAGGTGGCTCATCTCATATAGCATTAAAGTATGCAAGTCAGGCACTTGCACAGATTTTTTGCTATGGATAATTACATAGCACAAAAGTTCGGAACATATTGTTTCTCATTTCATACAGATTGGACAAGATCGAGTAGATCTGATCCCCATACATTTCATACAGATGGGAGGGTGATAAACGACCTCCCCAATTGCATCCATGGGCAAATCTTCTATTATTCTGATTAAAGCTCCATCTCCAGAGACTAAACCACAGAATGAATTTTAACAGATGGCATCACCAACTGAAATTTTCTGGCAACCAGGAGACACTGGCAGCATGAACATTTCCCATTTTTTGATGACATGTTGTTTGGGAAATATCAGAAAGCTACAGCCTTTGTGTGTGTATACATTGTCAATATTCTACATTCAGATCACAAAACTGATTATCTTTTAACAATCCAATACCCACAGCAGTAAGAAACAAAGCTAATGCCACAATGTAAGATTAATCAATGAGACAAAAAAAGAGTAATCAATGAGACAAAAAAATCGAAAAACAAAATGAAGACAACACAACAACTAAAGCATTGTTTATCATAGTTAAGAAAAAACTGCTTGACATTTCAGTAAAAGGCGAATGCATTATGACAAGCATTGTCTTGATGATTAATTACAATGCATGAGATGGATGCCATAATAAAGTCTCCCACCATCACATCCTTGATGATTACTGTACATATAAACCCCACCACAAAAAAGAGTAGCACTTCTAATAGCATCTACTCGAAGATTAAGCTTTCGCAGTTGATGATCAAGGCAAATCTTCTATTAAAACAGAACAAGAGAGGATCGATACTTGGAGATGTGCATTGTTTGTTCTTGGGCTACAAATTAAACATGGTTCTGTCTTGAGGGATGCATCTAATTATGGGTGCTGTTTGTTGGGTCGTAGATTTGTATAGGTGGAGCTGATTGGGACAGAAGCACTTTGTTGTGAACGCCTAATCAGAGCACAACAGAAAATCAACACATAATAATTACCGCAGAGATAGAAACAATCAAGGGAAACACAAATGCATCAGACAAAGAAACGGGAGAAAAGGTGAAATATATGTGGTCCTCCGAATCCAAAATGGGAAAATAGAGAAAAATCTCTACGTGCATCTTCCTATCCTCTTTCCACTCCCACCTTACTCAATCTAAGTGCTGCTGGGTCAGTCAAAAGAATTGCAACGCACAATCTGCATAAGGACCTCTGAATCTTCTTCCCCATTCTGGTCTGGATCAATTAACGAAACATTTATTCAACGGCAGCGGCATCTGCGCAGGGAAGAGCTCAAGAGGAGACTGCGGGGGAGGAGCCCAGCCTTCTATTTGTAAACATATTATTACCTCCGCCGGAAGATCGGAAAGCCTTGAAGAAGAGGGCAGAGAGGATGCCGTCATTGCCGCCGCCGCGAGAAGAGCAGGGAATGTGCTGCCGCAGCCACTACCGCCACCGCCGCCGCGAGAAGAACTCTTGAAGAAGGAACGAAGAGGACGCTGGGAGGAGGAGGCTGCTGCCGCAAGAAGAGCTATTGAAGAAGGATCGAAGAGGTCGCCGGGAGGAGGAAGCCGCCGCTGGGAAGCGCCGTAGCGGAGAGGGAGGGCTTCGCGAGGGTTTGTCTCCGTAGCGGAGAGGGCTTCGCTTTAAAAAAAAAATGGTTGCGACCTCTTTTTTTTTACGATGTCCATTCAGTAAAAACGTTTTTTAAAATAAAAAACGATACAGCCAACCAAACAAAACTTCAAACTCACTTTCGTTACAATTTTCAAATTTTTTTTTAAAAAATGACCATTATCACGTAACCAAACACCCCATAAGTTATTTCTGATTTATTTGTTTTATATTTTTATTTTATCTGATTATTTATTTATGAAATAGCACATTATCACTTTATTTGTTCATCAAATGTCGTTTATTTAGTTTTTTGGTTGAAGGGATATATTTTGTTATCATTAGCAGTTATCTTTTATGTATTAGTTGATTATGTTATCATGATTTTGTTATTTCTAAAATTTATCAGCATAGTTGTCAATTTGATTTGTTTTTTTTTTACTTTTTTAGTTTAGGATTTAATTTTATCTTATTTTATGATTTATCTTTTTTAGAGGATCATAGAAACTTTTCCTATTATAAACAATACAATGATGCACATTGTGAAAGAAGTATGAGAATTTTTATTCATTTTCTTAAGATCATTTACGTTTTCATTTCTTTTACAAATGAAGATGCAGAACTAAATTCAATATTGTAAGTTTAGGGGAGGCATGAAATGAACCATATTTTTTTTTCTTTACAACCAATTGTCATTGCTTGGTGCTTGTCATAGTTCCATTGATTGGACTATTGGAGCATGTTTAAGTCACACTGAGGAAGTTTTAAGGGTCATAAGCCCCTTAACACCTGGTGGCCTAGCCTAGTGTTGATTCACCACACTTTAGGATGTCCTTAGAGTTCATCTTGGGCATGTTGGGAAGTTCTTGGGTCGTATCCCCTTTAAATTCGAAGACTTGATTATTGTATGGATATGTACTTTGGTTATGCATTGTGTAAGTTTAATTTTGATTTGGACTAGATTTCTTTTTGTAGGGATATGCACCTTTTAAGTTTGAATCCTATTTTGACTTTATACTTGGAGGGATATGCACTTAGGATCATGGACCCCTTATGGGATGTTTGGTTGCATGAAGCATTGAGTTTTTGTTACAAAGGTGTGTTTTTGTGACAAAACTGGTTAAAATAGATGTTTGGCAACCATTTCAAATTTGTATATTTAAATATATTTCTGTTGGTCCACCACCTTTTTTGGTCATATATGCTTTCCACTCTTTTTTGTTATCACTTCTCCTCAAACATGACAATTTTATGTCTTGGTTAGTTTAAACTTTAATTTAGTGTAACTTTTTATCATGAAAGTGCATAACAATTTATTATGCAACCAAACACCCTATTAACTTTGAATATCATCTTGACTTGATTTTTTGAGAGAGGTGCACTTAAGGTCATGCACCCCTTAAATTTGAATCTCATCTATGTCTGGTTGATGTATGAGATATATACTTAGGATCATAGGCCTGTTAAGATAAATCTCATTTCATGCATGTCATTTATGTGATATGTACTTATGGTCATGCACTCCTTAAGTTAAATCTCATTTCATGTATGACATATATATGAGATATTCATTTAGGGTCATTACATCTTAAGTTTTGATCTCAATTCATGTTATAACATATGGCATATGATATATGATGCATGCAAAGCAAGGTCAACAAGTTTGGAACATGGTCTTATGACCTTCTTTTCTCTTTATGTCTCTTGGGAGCTCTCTTTCCTTGGCTCCTTCAAAGTTTTCGTTCTTTTTTTTTTTTGCTTCTTGGGTGGTTCTTAACTAATTCTCCTTGGGAGACAAGCCTTCATCCTTGCCTCCTCCATTGGTCTCTTGCTTCTTTGCAATGACTTCTTTCTCTCAAAGTGAGAGCTTTGGACTCTATTTATAAGGAGAGGTGTTTTCATAGATTGTGGAATCGGCTGATCCAGATCGGGATAGAGATCAGCTGATTCCTAGATGAGACTGGCCTATGCTGATCCGATTTTCACCTAGAGGGGTGATCCAAGATAAAATCCCAGAGGAATTGGCCAGGATTGGATCATAATCAGAATCAAAATTTTATTTTATTTTTTAAAAATTATGATTTCGGATTGGGATTCCTCCCAGAGGATTGGCTAATCTGGATTGGATCAATACGCATTGAACCGGGTACCAATTCCAATTCTGCAATCTTTGGGTGCTTTTGGTTCAAGAATTATTCCCACTTTTTTATTTTTTTATGAGGTGGGATAGTTTTCTTCTCTTGGGCCTTCAAATTGTGGGATTTGGATAAATCACCACTGGTTCGTTTCAAATGGTAGGGCTTGGTTGAATCCCCACCGGTTTCTTACAAATGATAGGGTTTGGATGAATCTCCACCAGTTCCTTTCGAAAGTGTTTCAAATGATGGGACCGTCGCCTCATTCATCCTTCTTTATTTCTATCATTTTTTATTTATTTCTTCATTAAATTTTTTTCTTTTTTTCTTACTGTTTGACTGGTAGGAGGATGTGACCTATCTGACTGTTTAGCCATTTTGACTTGTTGGCTGTTTGACCAGTTTGAGTTGCTGACCTAGCAGGATCAGCATGACTGTGCATCCCCCTGAAGACTCTTTAGCCACTTTGACTTGTTGACTGGTTGACCGGTTTGACTTGCTGGCCTAGCAGGAGCAGCATGACTGTGCATCCCCCATCCCCCTTATTGATTTCTTCTTTGTTTTGTATGTAACCCCATTGCGATTGAGTCCTTGGGCTCTGCACAGCCTCTCTCTTATTCAACAGCTGGGAGACTATCCTTCTCAGTCTTCTCCCTCTTTTCCTTGGCAGCCTGCAGAATGGCTTTCTGCTTTCTCTTCTCCATCGGGTGCAGGAGCAGCATATTTTTTATTCATTTATTTTCTCTCCACTCCACTTGCTCTCGTTGTGCACCCGCAGGGTGAGCTTTCAGCCACACCTTCTTCTCTCCTCTTTCCTTCATCCTCTTCTCTCCTGGCACACCTGCGGGGTACAGCAGGAGGCATCGGATTGATTTCTTTTCCAACAGCCGTGCACCTGTTGCACTCCTCTTCCCTCAGCATATTGCAGGAGGCAGCAACAAGGATTTTGAAGATACACTCTTGGGCCATCTCCGCCATGCTCTGGTAGTCCGGAGCCATGGCATGCCTTTGGACCATCGTCAGGCAAGGGGAAGGGCACAGGGGCTTTGGTGTTCATTATCTCTCCTTGATAATGCCTTGGCCTTGAAGATCCCTCATAACAGGCTTGCTCCATTGCCATTCAGTCCACATCTTTCAATCATTGAATGTTTGGTTGAAATGCCATACATATTACTGGCACAAATATGACACTCAACATGATATAAAACTCAAAGAGAGAGAGAGAGAGAGAGAGAGAGAGAGAGAGAGAGAGAGAGAGAGAGAGAGAGAGAGAGAGAGAGAGAGAGAGAGAGAGAATTGCAGTCAGCGATCAGGATAAAGCAGCTTGGAGTTTCAAGTGAACTGACAAACTGGTACAGTCCACTGTTCATGAGAACAGTGCTACGAGCGAATGATGGATCATCTATCTCAGCATCCTGAATTTGCAGGACCTATTGTTTCAGTTGCGGGGCCTATTCTTTCAGGGATGAGATAGTAAAAGTTGCAGTCAGTGATCAGGACAAACTAGCTTGCAGTTCCAAGTGAACTGACAAACTGGTGCAGTTCACTGTTTATGAGAACAGTGCTGCTAGCGAATGATAGACCATCTGACCATCTCTCTCAGCCTCCTACCGTGATTGAGGTTCTCAAAGGATCTGAAAAAAAAATTCTTGCTAGATACCTTTTTATGGGTGAAGGGGGTGGGGGAACACGAGTACATTTGTGGCATATGGGATATACCAGTGGCTTGAGGGAGGAAGGAGAACCAGGGCAAGGGAGGGCTTTCCAAGGAAGTTGTATGATGGAGATCAACTGGACCTTGCTCAGTCCTTTAGGCACCTCAACTCTCCTGGCGAACAGCCCAACTTTGTGTCCTCACCTAGGTGACTGCCTCAGTCACCTTTGACAACTTTGATTCATAAAATTGAGATCAGAGCCTGCTTAGTCCCACAACCATATTGAATTGGTTGGTGCCATCAAATGAACTATTCTGAAAGAGGAGAGAAGCATGGCTTTCTCCTGTTTCCTAACGTGGTGGATGTGTTTGCTGCTCTAAGCCAGTCCAGCTGAACTACTGCTGATTCCTTGAAACAACATGGTATCTACCTGTTTGCTCTTTTGCCATAGTTGTTGGCTAAATTGGAGGGGGGGGGGTAAAATTTCCAATAACTGAGGGCTCTGTTCTACTAGCAGGCTTACCTTTCAATTCCCTGTAAATTCTCATGGGACGATGGGGTATAGAACTTCTAGGCGGACCAGTCAAGTGCACAATATATATATCACTTGAGAGATGAAGAATTCTGATGACTTCACAAGATCATGATCATTCACTTCAAGTGCTCGAGGTCATTCTTTGACACAGAAGACTTCGTGGTTATCCAAAGTCTTTTACTCCTGTTTATTTTGTTTTCTTTAAGAAGCATTATGTTGATCATTTTCCTGCTAGCCTTGGAGAGATAAAATTTGTGAATTTGAGATGACTGGGGTGAAGAATTCATTACATTTCTTTATAGTGTCATAGTGTCCTGACTCCTTTCTACTTATTATCTTCATTTTTAGGCCTTGGGAATCTGTAGATTCTGTACAATAAAGGATAAAATTTTAAACAGACTCTTGGCATCTAAAGTTTGGACAGTCAAACATATAGTTGAAAATTTGATCATTTATTGGTTGATAGTCTCCATGAGTAAGGTACTTATCAGTTGAGAACAAACCTCACCTCAGAATTTTGTCAAAGCTGTTTCCATAATGAGGTTAAATCTGTTCATAATTTTCCCAGAAAGTATTAGCTTTCTATAGGTACAAGTAAAGATGTTGTAACAGTCGTTAATGCATTTCTTTCTGCAATGACCAGATTCCTCCTCAACAGCGAGGTACTGTCTACTATTGGCCTTCACCCAGTGTGTTGTCCTTAAAAGTTACCTCACAGTATGATAGGTCCAAGTGCTTTGTAATATGGCCCAGAAACTTTTTCACACGTTTTGATTCTTCCCTCCAACTTCCAGCACAGTGGCGGTTCCATACCATGGCAGGTAAGGGTGCAAATTAATCTGAGATTCCTATAGTCTGATTCGATTTGAATGATAATTAATGGATTCTGAACTGTTTTTTATATCGTATAAGCTATCATATCGAAATTGGAAACAATCAATTCTGTATTATTTTTTTGAAGTTAAGGTAAAATAAAATGTCAAAGATATTAAATAAATTTTAGTAATAATATGAGATTTATTAGCTTATTTTTTTAAAAATAATATATGATAAAGATTTCAGAAATTATTGGGATTATCTGCTTTCTGTAATAGAATCAGAACAAAATTGGATTATCATGATTCTAATTTGATTGAAATCAGATTTGGGATGGCTTAACCCTTATTGGATTTGGAATCGGAAAAAGGCTAATCTGCTACCGATTCTAACCCATTTGCGGCCGTATGGTAGGTTTACCATGGAGTCATAATTGTCAAGGCGAAAGGTGCATGAAGGATCTTTTAAAACTTAGGCAACAAGACATCTGCCTAGGTAGTAAGACAATGTATGAAGTGACAAATCTTCCACTTTTTAAACAATAATATAAAAATTTTTAAAAAATTACTAGGTCTAATGAATTTGACATATATTAAGAGCAACGTTGGTATGAAGAACATAACATGTACAAAATTGTAAAATGTAAAGTTAAGACAAGACAGCAAATTGACTTATTCAATATATAACTTTTGTACTTCCTTCATTCTCTAAAAATCAAAAAATTTTTTTTGACAATACATGCAAAATATCAATCCACATTACTACAAACTAACATCAAGTAAATAAACAATTAAACAAAGTATGAAAGAGAAAACAAGTAAATGAATTACATGAAAACTAAGTCTGAAATACATTCATTGCAAAGAAAAGAAGTAGCATCAAGAAATTCTTTATTATCACTCCCTATGTCATTCCTCAAAGACTGTTATGCAATTGCTCTTCTAACTCTTTGTTCTAAAGCTACCCTTGCGTTATACAAGGCCTCCCATGTGAGGTCATCACCTTCAATTTTTTTCGAGGAAGGCCAAATTTCTATCAATATGGAATAAAGTAAAATGATAGAAGGGTGTGGATAGCTTAAAAAATAAATTTCATCACCTTCACGAATCATATCTATGGTGTTTTTAATCATCCAGTCACATCCCCAATCTAGATCTTATAGGCATATAGAATCATACTTCTCATGATGATTCTTCATCTCTTTAAACCTTTCATAGAAATGTTTATTGTATTACACATACACAAAATCATTCAAACACTTATGCTCTATTCTATTCCTTTTCTTTGAATGAATCTACGTAGAGAAGATAAATATAAGTTAGGTTGAGGTGACATTTAAACATAAAATTTACAAAGAATTAATGATACTTTCATGTTCAAATATACTCCAATCTGGATCACAAGTATATGAACTAACAACATAATCCTAAAAATTTTCAAGGCAACACTTTTCAATTCTGGTGTCTCCACCATATTGTATTTACCAAGTCACTATAACACAACAAATAAAATCATTAGTTAAGGAAAATAGAAATTAACATCAATAATGTTTACACATGAAAATATTCTTGGAAGTTTCTTCTCACATGAGCTTATAGCAAAGGGAATGCCAAATGTTCATCTTTCATTGATGCACATTGAAAGTTGTTCCTCTATTTTATCTTGCATTTCCCCATCTGGCATCCTTCTCTCAACACAGGTATACAAAGCCTTATCAAATTTGTAACCATTGCCAAATCTTTAGATCTTGTCTCAAAATAAAATCTTAGGTTTAAGAAAAAATGTAGCTGTATGTAGAGGTTGTTGAATTTGAGCTTCCTACGTATGGTTCACATTTTTCAAGATAGGACCATACTTAAATTGCTTTTAAAGTTAAATTATCAGTGATCTTTTGTTTTTCAAAATCCATAGTAGCACTGACATATCCTATAGTTGGTTTTTCATCTCTGTCAACTAGTTTCAAGACTTGTAGAACTGATTGATATCCTCTTAGCATTTTCTCACCCCCGTACCAAAATTTAACTTGGAGGACAATAAAAGGTACATTCTTTCTTGCATTTGTCTTTCTTTGAATACTTGTATGCCAAACATCTGATGAGAATAATTTTCACTCTCTTTTCACAACATCAAACAAGCTCTTTAAAGTGAGAAAGGTAGTGACAAATCGGGTGATTTGACATCTAACAAGTTCTTGTTCTTTTGTCTCTTTTCTTGTGTAATAAAGCAATCAAGTATGATTATAGACGTAAGTGGCCAACTTTTTAGCCTTTGAAATTATTAGTGCATAGGCTTTCAATTTGCCAATGTCCTAGCGTAAGGTCAACACAATGGGTCGCATATCGTGTCCAAAATAAGATCCTTTTCTCCATCAACAACTTTCCAGCAAGAATATCATATGATGCATTATCTGTGATGATTTGAATAATATTAGATGGACCAACTTTTTCAACGATGTTACTTAAAAGTTTATATAAGAGGATATGATCCTTCTCCTTGTCTAAAATATTCACTAACTTTGTAAAGTCCCTTTTGAACAATAAATTAAGAAGTTAATCAACTTTTTTTTGTCTTTTATAAATCCATTGTGTGAATCTCATTTTTCTTCTCTTGTTTTGAAAGATGTCATGACGGGAACTGATGCGGGACGAGACGGGACGGACCGGCGACGTGGCGCTGCAGCGGGCCTTCAAGAGGCGCAAAAGACCTAAAAAATGCATCAAACAAGCAAAACCGGACCTAAACAGGTCAAAACGGACCCAAAATATGTCGAACCGTGCCCGAACCGCTCAAAACGGGCCTGAACCGGCCCCAAAATAGGGTGAATCGGCCTGAACCGGTCCAAAACATGGTGAACCGGCCGGTTTAGGCCTTGAACCGGCCTCTGGAGGGTCAAATCGGGCCGAACCGGCCTTGAACCGGGCTAAACCGGCGGCCTGACCCGGTCTGGGGACGAACCGCGGCCGGCCCGGGCGGGCGGTAGGCGCGAGTCGGTGCGCCGGCCGGCCGGGCGGAGGCGAACCGGCGCCGGTTCACCCGGCCGCGACTTAACGCGGGGGGTGTCGTGGCCCTCCACGGTTGGCCGTGGGGGCGGGAGACGCGGCCGGCTCACCGGCCGCCGCGGACCCCCCCCGGGGGTGTCGTCGACCTCGCGAGCGCGAGGGTTCGATCGGGGGGGGGGTCCTTCGAACGTCCTCCGTCTCGTCGACGGCCGCGGTGGAGCCGCGGGCGGGAGAAGGCCCAGCCGTCGCTGTCGCCGTCGCCGCCGGGGAAGGAGGAAGAGAGGGACGGCCGGAGGGCCCGCCGTCATCGCCGGACGCCGTCGTGGGAGGAGGGCCAGGCGCCGGACGCCGCTGGTGGTGCCGGAAGCACGCGGAAGCTGGGGGTCGAGACGGCGGAAGCAGGGGGCCGTCGACAGCCTTGCGGAAGCCGGCTCCTCCATTGGATGACGATGGGAGGCAGCCCAAAGTAGCCCTGCAGTCGTGGAAAGGGGGGGGCAGCTGCCGGTTGCCGGGGCCCTAGCTGTGCACGGACGGGGCTGAGGACGCGGGACCTCTTTCTTCCTCCTCCGTTCTTCTCCGTCTAACAGGGGCCCAAATGGGAGCAAGGAGGTGGATGGAGGTACTCCGGGGATCGCCGGAGGCGGGGGTGGACGGAGGGGTGGAGATCGACGCCGTCGGAGGTGTCGAAACGGACGGAGACGGAGGTGAACGGTGTCGATAGGGCTGCAAAACGAACCGGTGAAGGGGGAAGGGGCAAGAATGGCTCGGAGGCCGCTGGACGGAGGAGAAGGAGAAGGCACCCACGCCGGAGGGTGGCGAAGAGACCGGTCTGCACCGGAGGTGGAGCTGGACGACCTCCATCGTGGAGGGGGTGAAAGGGAAAGGGGCAACGTCCCAGCACAAGGGGCAGCCCCCTAGGGTTCCAAAAATTCAACTAAAACACACTCTCTCCTACATTCAACAAGTGGCCCTCTTAAATAGATGAGCCTATTACAAACAAGTCATCATAAATGACTAATCACATACATGTCCTCTTGAGGACCCAAATAAAAAGAAAAGACCACAAATAAAACTCAAATATTTACAAACAAGTTCAAATGGACGTAAATGCAAATAAACCCCAAAATGGACCGGACCGGGTCCCCATCATTCTCCTCTACCAGGAGAAAACTCATCCTCGAGTTTTGATGTCTTCAAGTGTTGCCGCCGTCACGTTCTACCAAGCGCCGCACTTCATCGGAAGCATCCCAGGAGTTGGCTCATGAGAATGGGCCGATCCCAGGCTCTGATACCATTTGATGCGGGACGAGGCGGGATGGACCGGCGACGTGGCGCTGCAGCGGGCCTTCAAGAAGCGCAAAAGACCTAAAAAATGCATCAAACAAGCAAAACCAGACTTAAACCGGTCAAAACGGACCCAAAATATGTCGAACCGTGCCCGAACCGCTCTAAACGGGCCTGAACCGGCCCCAAAATAGGGTGAACCGGCCTGAACCGGTCCAAAACATGGTGAACCGGCCGGTTTAGGCCTTGAACCGGCCTCTGGAGGGTCAAACCGGGCCGAACCGGCCTTGAACCGGGCTAAACCGGCGGCCTGACCCGGTCTGGGGACGAACCGCGGCCGGCCCGGGCGAATCGGGCGGACCGGGCGGGCGGGAGGCGCGAGCCGGTGCGCCGGCCGGCCGGGCGGAGGCGAACCGGCGCCGGTTCGCCCGGCCGCGACTTAACGCGGGGGGTGTCGTGGCCCTCCGCGGTTGGCCGCGGGGGCGGGAGACGCGGCCGGCTCACTGGCCGCCGCGTACCCTCCCCGGGGGTGTCGTCGACCTCGCGAGCGCGAGGGTTCGATGGGGGGGGTCCTTCAAACGTCCTCCGTCTCGTCGACGGCCGCGGTGGAGCCGCGGGCGGGAGAAGGCCCAGCCGTTGCCGTCGTCGTCGCCGAAGGGAAGGAGGAAGAGAGGGACGGCCGGAGGGCCCGCCGTCATCGCTGGACGCCGTCGTGGGAGGAGGGCCAGGCGCCGGACGCCGCTGGTGGTGCCGGAAGCACGCAGAAGCTAGGGGTTGAGCCGGCGGAAGCAGGGGGCCGTCGACAGCCTTGCGGAAGCCGGCTCCTCCACTGGATGATGATGGGAGGCATCCCAAAGTAGCCCTGCAGTCGTGGAAAGGGGGGGCGCAGCTGCCGGTCGCCGGGGCCCTAGCTGTGCACGGACGGGGCTGAGGACGCGGGACCTCTTTCTTCCTCCTCCGTTCTTCTCCGTCTAACAAGGGCCCAAATGGGAGCAAGGAGGTGGATGGAGGTACTCCGGGGATCGCCGGAGGCGGGGGTGGACGGAGGGGTGGAGATCGACGCCATCGGAGGTGTCGAAACGGACGGAGACGGAGGTGAACGGTGTCGATAGGGCTGCAAAACGAACCGGTGAAGGGGGAAGGGGCAAGAATGGCTCGGAGGCCGCTGGACGGAGGAGAAGGAGAAGGCACCCACGCCGGAGGGTGGCGAAGAGACCGGTCTGCACTGGAGGTGGAGCTGGACGACCTCCATCGTGGAGGGGGTGAAGGGGAAAGGGGCAACGCCCCAGCACAAGGGGCAGCCCCCTAGGGTTCCAAAAATTCAACTAAAACATACTCTCTCCTACATTCAACAAGTGGCCCTCTTAAATAGAGGAGCCTATTACAAACAAGTCATCATAAATGACTAATCACATACATGTCCTCTTGAGGACCCAAATAAAAAGAAAAACCACAAATAAAACTCAAATATTTACAAACAAGTCCAAATGGACGTAAATGCAAATAAACCCCAAAATGGACCGGACCGGGTCCCCATCAGGAACTATCTAGGAAAATAGGTGATACCTTATATTAAATAGTTCGGTCATATTTTTGAAGTATCTAGAACTGAGATTCGCGTTTTGTGGATTTTTTTTTGTTTTTTGACCTCTTCACCAGCTGGTTTGAATATCTGATGTTACTTTATGCCCTTGATTAACCGTCATATCAGCATATGTTTGGAGAGTGTGCACATTCACATAATATGATTGAACTCAAAAGGGGCTACTGCCCTTCGGCCTCGATGAGGTGCGAACAATTGATTTGAAGTTGATTTTTATTAGTTTGGGGTCAGTTTTATGAGTTCTAGATTTAAGTTTAGTTTTGTGTTAATTTTGGGTTGTTTAATTTCAGTTCTAATTTGGTTTCGGTATGTTTTGTCTGTTCTTCTTCTTTTTTTGTTTGGCTTAGTTTTGGTTTAATTTCTATTTTTTTAATCTGATTTTTTTTTACTTTAATTGGTAATCTTTTTTTTTTAGTTTAGTTGACATGTGAATTAAGGTATTTTGGTTATTATTTTTTTGTTGGTGTTTTGATTCTGGGTTAAGTGTGTTTGGTATGTTTTAAGCATTTTGGAATTTGGTTTGACTTAGTTTGATTTTAAAGTTTCAGATTGTTTAATGATCTGATTTTTCTTTTCTAGAGTTGACTTTAGTGTAGTTTAAGTGTTTAGGATGTTGTTTATTTAGTTTTCTTTGAAATCATTTAATTGTCATTTGACTGGGAGTTCAATTTGACAAAATTAGGTGACTTTTAAATGAAATTTCAGATTTCGTGAATCTGATTTTTTTATGCACTTTCAGATTGACTTATGTTTATTTTTTTCTGTTTTAGGATTGATTTTGATGTTTTTAATGTTGTTTGTTGATGTTTGAATGATATTATTTAGTTATCACTTGATTAGGGAATTTGGTTCCATTGGATTTGGGGGTTTTGATTGCATTTCCAGATTTCTGTTAATCTGATTGTTTGCTTTTTTAGATTTATTTAAATGCTTTTTATGCTGATTTATGATTTTATTCATTTCGGTTTAGATTCACATCTCATCCGGTCAGTCGGACTTGCATTCGGTGCCCAGTTTCATCCATTTAAAATCGACATTGGCATACCGGTGTCCCTTCCTCCGATGTAAATTCCTATATGGTTGGGAAGAAAAGTCGGTATTACGACGGCATGCCAGTCCATTTCCAACTAATTTGAAATATACCCGTCCAAAATGACAAGTGTTTGACTCATCATATCGGGGGAAGGAATGCCGACAACGGGAACCGGTCTGCACCGTCATCTTGATCAACATCCCGGGGTGGACCTAGGGGAGCCATCCAAAGTGAAGTACCCATGAAAGGGTGTTTACTTTTTTTTTTTTTAGTTTGGCCTTTCGTGTTTTAGATTTATTTATTTTTTTAAAGCCCAATGGGCCGGTTCAAGTCCATTGGTCCGGTTGGCCGGTCTTCAAGTCTTCTTGGGCTTGGTAGGCCCATCTTATGTATGTGGGCTTGATTGGCCTGCTGGATGCTCCGGTCTTCTCCTTTTGTGCTTTGTTTGGTGGTGGGGTGGAGGTCTGCCCGGGTGGACAATCAGCCAGTTGGACGGATTCCGAAGGGACCTGAGACATCACTCCCACCCAATGGTGCCAAAGTGGACAGCTTCTGCACTTTTCTTCTTGGAGTCTCAAGAGGGCTGCTTTATGTTGTTGTTTTTGGAGCCACAAAAGGGCTGTTTTTTTTTTTGTTTTGGACCACAAGGCTAAGAAAGGGGCCGCACAAAGGGGGCAAAATAGGGACCTGATTTGGGTCTGATTGGGACTGTTTAGTGACTGTCAGGTGGGCTGACGAAGGCCTGCATAGGGGCTGTTCTGGTAGGCCGCAGAGTGGGTGCACAGGGGGCCTGTTTCGGAGACTGAAGTGAGGCTGCGTAAGGGTCTGATTATGAGACCAAAACAGGACCTGATTGGGGTCGGTTTTGGGGCTGATTGAGGGGTCATCTCGTGGACCGGGCAGGACTGAAAATGGGGTCTGACTGGCGGTCTGAAATGGGGCCTGTTTCAGGCCTGTTTAGGGGCTGAGAGAGGACCTGCACAAGGGGCCATTTGATGGGCCAAAATGGGGCCTGATTGGGACTGTTTGTTGGATCAGACAGGCTGAAAGAGGGGCTGTCTGATGAGCCAGACAGGGAGCCGAATTGGGCTATTCAGGTGGTTTGCTTGGTTGGCCAGAATAAGACTTGATTGGAGTTTGAATTGGGCTGCTGGGGGGGGGGGCTGTCCGGGTGATCCCATAAGGGATCTGAGTAAAGGTTGTTTAGTGGGGTCCTGTTGGGGTCTGATTAAGGACACAAAGGGCCCTGTTAATAGGGGCCGGAATGGGATTGTGTAGGGGCTATTTTATTGGGCCATACAGGGGTCTTGAAGGGGACCAAAATGGGGCCTTTTCAGAAGACAAATGGAGGCTGGACAGGGAGCTGTTTTTGTGAGTTCTTGGTGGTCCGAACTGGGGTTAGAAGGGACTAGTTTAAGGCTATGGGTTGCCGATGACGGTGATGGCTGGCTCAGGCCATGAGAGGGTTAGAGAAAGAATTTAGAAGGGGTGGAAAGGTACCCTTAAAGGGCTACATAATTAGTATGTATCCCTACCTTTTTCTGTCTTCTTCTCCTTCCTCTTCTTGGCGTCGGATGTGGAGGATGGCAGCTGGAGCAGCTGAAACCGCAGCACCAAGAGGGGTTGGCGTAGACAAGGGAGACCACAGGAGGCTGTCCCTCCTTCCTCTTTTTCTTCCTCTTCCTTCTCCTTTTCTCCTTGGCTGTGGCTGGCTGACAGGTGAGTGCGCAAAATGGCAGCAGCCTGGCGGCGTGTGTCTAACCCTTTTGGCCTTGGGCGGCCAGCTTGTTTTATGGGAAGTGGGGGGAGATGAAGGGTCTTAGTGACATTAAGTGTAAGATGTCCTTTCCCCTCTCCCATGTCATTTAATTTATCTTGACATTTTCTTTCTCCTAGGCTATCTTAATGCTTTGTCATTAAGTTTTGACTTGGTCCTTCCACTCTTCCATATTATCTTATTGATAAGATGGGGGCTGAGGTAGCAGCTGATGTGGCTGTTCACCAGGCTAATTGTTGATTGCGGCCCACCCCCTTTTCACACTAGGTGGATTGCACAAAGGGCCGGCTGGTGGGCCTGTGGGCTGAATTGTGCCCCTTGTAGGCCAATTGGAGGAATGGGCCAGTTGGGCCCTTGGTCCGGCCTTTTTCTTTTCTTCTTTTTATTTTTTTTTCATATATGCTTTTTGCAAAAAATGTGACTCCAACATCCACTTATCACACATAATAATGTAACCATATATTTTCTAATATCCTTTGTATTTGTCAAACATTTCACTAATGCGGGGACTCATAACAAATAATAGTTAGGAGACTTGCAACCAGGTCCTAGACACTTTGTAAGTTTGAATATGATTCAAAACCTCTTAATTTAGCAACATTAAAGGGAACTCCAACTTCATAAACCATGTTGTCACGACTTCCTCAAAATTCTTTTTCTATTCTTGAAATTAATCTCTCAAGTATTTTGTTTATTTGACCATTTCACTTTGCATCAAAAAATTGTTTTACAGACATCCTGAAAATACATCCATCAGTCCTTTGACTTCTAACCTGTTTTGACCTCTTTAATACATTTTTGTTGTTTCAAAGAGCTCTTCTTGATTTGAAAGTTGCCTTTGTCTTCTCTTTCCTTGCATCTTCACCTTCATCATCATTGTCCACATCAACATCGGTTATAGAAATTGGGATATTTCTTTTTTTGTGTTTATTCATCCAAGCTAACATTTCTTTAACAATTTTCTTGGTGATTTTTGACATCTCTTAACGTAACTATAGTTTCTTATCAAATGTTCTTTTTGTCTTTTTATACCCTCATTAGTCACCAAACCACGTAGATCACACTTGATTTCTTTTATCATTTTTGATGACCAATATGCATATTTTCATATGGAATCATTTGACTTTGCTTTTTTCCTTTCTTTTGTCCCTGATGACTCCATTCTATTATAACTACTAGAACCAGAGGTTCTCTCCATCAATAATTTATGTATTGTAAAATCCAAAGCATATTGCATGCATTGGAATACATACAAAAATAAATAAATAACATTGACAAATGATTGAAAAACAAGAGTAAATCAGATGAGAAGTGATATTGAAATTTCTCGGATTCAAACCCTTGCACAAATCTGGGTTGAGAGAATTCCAAACCTAGCAAAGGTAATATCCAAACATCAAATATTTTATTATACTCTATATGATACGAAGAAGATAAAAAAATACTTTAAGATACATAAACCACGGGTTGGAAACCCTTTAAGGCACCGGAGGTGTTCAAATTTGTAACATTGAGGTGTTGGAAGTTTACAAGAAGATTAAAACATCTCTACTAGATGTTAAGAGGAGAAACTTGTAGGAAAAAAGAGAAAAACCGATGAAAGGAAAAAAAATCCTAAAATAATCTATCGGAGACATTTAAACAAGAGGAAGAACACCTTTACTATGGTTGGAGGATGATGGTGATAGGGCCTATCTCTTGTGCTTACTAATGGAGGATGGTGATGAGTGGCGGAGGACGGTGGTGAGTGGCGAGCGTCTTCACCTCTGCGGGATGGGACTTGTGCGTCAAGGGGCTTCTGTGTGATTGAGAACATATTGCGTCGAGGGGGGGACTGGGTAAGTTAATAAAATCAGTGAACCTGTTTTAATGCAAACCGGTTCATTGGTTCAATTCATGAAATGAACCAGGCCACGCAACCACCAAGGCGATAAGGTGCATGCCTTTTTAGGCAGCCATTAGTTGTGGCACCCAAGGCAATAGAGGAAAACCACCTTTATGCCTAGGCACCGCCTAGGCATACACCTTGACAACTATGCGTAGAGCATACATTACTACTAGGTGTATTTTATGCATAGGTGGAGCCATCCTGGTATTGACCTCCGGCTTGTCGGGTGTGTTTATCTTTTCTACCTTGTGACCTTGCACTATGATCCATGTCTTGGGTGGCATGGGTGTATTGGGCTTCTCCTGTGAAGCATTCAATTGTTGTAGGAGCTTTCTCTGCATCCGAAGATCTTTGTCTGCTTGAAGCAGTGCCTCCCTTGTGTCCTTCATCATCACTGCTACTCTTCGAAGAAGAATCCTCCGAAGTATGGTACTGGACCTTGGATATTCGGCTTTGGTGTGTCTTCTCAGTCCTCATCAATTGCGTCGGCATCTGCGATGTCAAGGAGATCAGTCAAAACTTGTTTACCTTTTCTTCTACTTTGCGTACCTCGACTAGATCCTTCTCCGCTCCTCTGTCACTTTGCTAGGGAGGGAGGAATTTGTAATTTTTCGGCGAGTGGGACATCACCGAGCACTCTTTTAGCCCATTATCAATTTGCCATGTTGAACTTGTCCATCCCTTCTCAGTTGTTAACCCAAGTTTCTATTGAATGCTTATAATGGTCCAAGTCGATGTTATCTTTTTGAATTGTTGGTTCCTTAGTTTGTTGTCTCGAAAGACTGATATCCACCTTTGTTCTTCCATCTGATTTTGTTTCGTTCTCTTCAAATTCTTCAACTTTAGCCTTATATAATACATGAGGTCCTCAAGTCTTTGCGATGCCTACCTGTTTCTTTTGTTTTGTATAGATTGGCTAAACGTTGGCCAATTTCTTTCATAGATTGAAGCCAAAGTTGTTTGACTTAGGACCCTTATGGCCATATCCACCAAGTCTTCATAGTCTAGTGCCTTGTCATAGTCCATCCACAAATAAATTGTATAAAATTAATGTGTTCAGAAATAATTAACTTTTACAAATCAATTTGAATAATACACATAATCACACGTACCCAGACTTAGGAGCATCACAACTCGTTCCACTTTGCTAGTTCTGAATTGAAATATTCGCATTCTATAATCATTCATCTTGTTGCATGCGATAATAGATTGATCCTCATCACCGAGCATCCGTTGGATGACGCACTTGACATTATCAAGTATCTCATTCGTTGACTTGAAATTGCGACTATAACACTATCTGGGTTGAAAAAGTAACTTGACAAGGTTTAGATATTAGTAAACAACTTATATCTATGTGAAATATACACAAGCATAGTAAATGATTAAGAAAATATACCTGCTATATGTATAAGCTGATGTAAGTTACGTTCCTATCGGCGATCAATGATGTCCCACCACTTGTTGAAGTATGACACCGTCTTAGAGATTTCTTCCTTCGTTCTAACAATAGCATCGTATAAATAATCCATGTTTGCCTTTTTGATCTCCATCAACTATCTTAAGCACCTTGACTATAGGTTGAACTATGCTTAAAGTCTTCTTTACAACATGCGAAAAGTCTCCACTCTCTATTGATTTTTCTACTTTTCTCTTTTTCTCTTATCTTTTGGGCTAGCTCTAGCCATCCAAATACCTTATCCTAGTGAGATTACCATGTGGTATAGAAGTCACCTTTGACTCATCAAACTCTAAGAAAATATAGTTGGAGGCAAACCGGGTTGCACCAGGCCATAGCAACTATTGGCCCTTGATATGTTCTCTCATTAGGTGAAAGATGTAATATGATTGTAAATAAATGAGGAAATAAACTGGGTCAGCTTAACTATCCTATCAATTTAAAGATCTTTATATGTATCTTCCAACATCAAGTTTAATGAGTGGGCAAAATATAGTGGTCCAATACAAGTGAGGTCTTTTCACCATTAAAATCTGTTCGACTGATTTATATGCGGCCGCGTTGTCCATGAGTACTTGGACAACTCATTCCTTCCTTATCTCTTGGATACCATCATTTATCAAATTGATAAGGTACTTGGCACTTTTTACTTGTCTAGATACATTAATTGACTTCTAAAAGACAGTGTCAACTTGACAGTAGACTAGGAAATTGATCATCGTCTTCCTAGTTATACCTGTTAACAAGAATACATTAAGAAAATGTACTAATAAAAACATTAAGGAAAGTATATAAACAATTGAATAAGGACATTAAGTCAAGTATACTTATCAGTCCATCTGTCCGTCATTAATGTGCAACCTCTTTCGTCACAAATTCTTTATATTTTTAACCTCTATAGGAAGATATATGTTGTATATATCTCTTGGGTTTGGTTTAGGCACTCTTCTCTCGATGTCAACAATTGTGTCGATCATGTTATCGTAGTATAATCTCTTGGCGACGTTCGTCAGTATGCTTTGGTTGAAGAACCACCTTAATGTTGTTCATTCGATTTTTTTCTTGCACATCTTTAGACTCTTCATTGCCGTTGTGATCATTGGTTGATGTTCTCGTGATCTTGTGATGACTAGATCCACGTGACCCATTGTCGGGTCGCCGTCTTGAGATAGATTGTGGATCACATCCTCTTTTAGTTGGTTATTCGATCTTCTTCCGGTTTCTCGTCCATTTCCATTTCTCGACTCTTGACCCATCATTCGGCTGGTGTGTCGATAGAGGTCTTCATTGGCGAAGGATTTCTGACTTGCCTCCATTGCTCGAAAAAGATAATCTATTTAAATAAAATTTACTATTATTTGTAATATAAATGTACCATTGTTGTAGTCTTGGTCTCGAGAGATATTCAGATGGTTTTGTCTGATCTCGTAAATATATACAGAATGCCATGTCAGTTGGGATATTTTTTCTCGTACGGTCTTCTTATGTTGTTTGGAAGCTTCCTTCGCTTGTTCTATTACTTGTAGGTACCTATGAAATTGAGTTCTTACCTCAACTAGAGTTCGTGTACAAGATGCAACATTGTCTTTATCACTACAAGATGAAGTTTTAATCGATAAATACCCCCGAATATAATTTTGTCATAATTTTACATTGCACTCTTCTTTCTGTCATGACAAACAAGTTGCAATGTGTGCAAACTGAATTATTTTGGGTCGCATCGAAAGTTCGGATTGTGTAACTTAAAAAGACATTTTTAATTAAAGTAAATAAATATGTAATTAAAACTTAATAATTATTACACTAAGTAAACATAAAGATACTAACTAATTACACCAAGAGACAGACAAATAAACTTAATGAAATTTAAGGTTAGTGTTAGCAAAGTAAAATAAAGTATTAGATGAGGAAATCAATTTATTAAATAACTAATGAAGTGATTAAATGGTTAAACTACAATACTTAAAGAGTGAGAGCACAAGATTGAGGTGTAAGGAGAGGTGAGGCCCCTTGCGTGTCTTAAATAGGCCCCTAAATGGCAAGGGGGGGGGGGGTTGTCACGTGACCTGCTAAGGGGCTAGCTTGACTCGATTGTGGTCGGGCCGATAGAATGAAAAATTGACTAGGACCCAGGCCTGGGTCTCGAACTGGTATTCCATGTTATTAAGTAGTGTTATTTACTAGGTGTATACTTATGGAGTGTTTGGTTGTACAACAAATTTTTATATATTTGCATGATAAAAAGTTGTATTAAAATAAAATGTGAGTCAATCAATGAAATAAAATTATCATTTTTGGGAAGATATGATAACAAAAAAAGAATAGATACCATTGTGACTAAACAAGGTGGGGACCACAAGATAAAAGACTAAGACACTTTTTTTGTTCAAGAAGAAAAAAAAACTATTTAAAAACATAAAGTTGTAATGGTTGCCCAACACCTCTTTTGACGAGTTTTGTTACAAAAATATAAAATTTTAAAAAAATATAATTTATCATGCAACCAAACACCCCATTAAAGATTGTCACTTTTTATTTTAGCTTTCCTTTTTTTTTTGGCATAATGAATCCTAGGAATCAACGATTCCAACCAGTTGGATAATAGCTAAGGTGCTTTACACTTAGTGTACATGTTTTTTTTCCCTTGGGGGGGAGGGTTGAGAAACCAGTTGAAAATTGAAATATTAAGTTTGCAAATTGCATCTTCGGCCGGGAGATTTTGTTATTTAGTGATTTCTCATTTCTGTAACGATGATCTGTGTCGTCTTAAGTTGCGCTTGTTTTCATTAGCCTTAACCAGACTTCTGCATTTGTGCTTCTCATACAGGAAACAGATGAGAAAGTCGCCAAGGAAGCTGCCAACAAAAAATCAAAAACTGTCTCTGGAAGGAGGAGAAAATAGTTAATGTATATATCGATGTAAAGCATCGGTTCTGAATTTTGTTCTTAATGCGCTCTTTGTACCATTTCTGGGTTCCTTTGCTTTTCTGACATTTTTGTTTTTTGCATATTTCATTCCCGAGTATTCGAGTTATGCAAATACCCCTAAAATATTTATTAGATCGTGTGATATCTAGTATCTCAAACTCTACGGGAGAGTTACAAATAGTTGCATGGCGCAGGCATTAATTTTTTCCAAGATGTCTTAATGGGTAAACATTTTTGAAGCCATCATGCATCATTCGGGCAAAAAAAAAATGAATATCTTGCCAGCACTAATGAGAGATATGTTTGCAAAATGTTGGTTGCTCTAGCTACTTAATGTCATTACAACATGTAGCAAAGTTTCACCTAAAAACATATAGATGGAAGCCATTTGCATGATGGATACCCTTCAAGCAGCTTTATTTGACTTGAAATTTTTCACATACTTTAGTCAGCGTAAAATTAATGAGAACCTTGGAACAATGAAGCAGGAGAAAAATAGTGCACAACTTTAAAGAAGAGGGAGCTAGAAATGTTCAGTGTCATATGCTTTCCTTGTTTATGGACAAGCTAAAGAAAGCATTGACTTCCTTCAAGAGCCTTAACACGAAGCTTCAAGTCACCAACTCTAGCCCCCTCATGAACTCTTCAGTTTGTTGTATTTTGTGTGGCATTGGGAGATTACGATCCTAGTCTGTAACCATAAATTTAACGGTGAAATCAGACAAGAAAGTTGTACTTTCAAGAATACCGTGCAACAAAAGAAAAAGGCAACCTCAGTAGCATTTACATCAAGAGATCCAAGAGATGATTTTCTAATAGTGTTTTGGGGCTACGATGAAGACTACACAACTGCTATTCTGTTCACATTTCTACCTATACCTCTGCCCCAACCGCTCCTACCTCTACCCCTTTCAATAGTTCTAGACCGATGTGGCATTCTTGACTTCTTTGGGTTGGTTGGCCATACAGTAGCATCTCCCACTTGCCAACAAACCAAGTGATGTTAAATACCACCCTTTTTTAATGAGTATAACAATTTCTGTAGTATGAGATGTGTATACATTCTTCGTATACTCTCACTATACATGAAATACATGGACATTCTTATGCATTCCCACCATCTATAAGACGCATACATATTCCTATGCACTCCCACTATTTATTAGTTGTATATTAATTCTTATGTGCTCTCGCTATCAGTGAGATACACATATATACATACATTATCCATAATATGCATATATTTTTCTTTTGTAACCCGTATAATATTACTGTTTATGAACATTATCATTGACTCACATTTCTAAGTCCCATTAAGCCCATTTGTTTAATGAAAATTTCTGCTAATATATCTTTTGTCAAAGGATCAACAATCATATCACTAGTGGGGATATAACTCACCATTGTTATCATATCACTAGTGGGGATATAACTCACCATTGTTTTCTTATTCTACACAATATCCTTTATATAATGATGTTCTACTTCTATATTCTTTCCTCTTAATCTATTCGCTTCACTATTTGTCAATTGACGGCAGCCTAGTTTTCACAACATATCTCAATTGGACCATCCAGATTGAGACCTAGATCAAATAGAAATCATCTAATGTATAAGATGTGAGTAGTAGCCATACTACATGCATTATACTCAACTTTCTATATGTATCTTGCTATACACCTTTGTTTCTTGCTACCCTAAAAAACAACTACCCCACCAAAGATGAATATGTGTCCCAAGGTGGACTTTGCATCATCTTTATCCTCTTCAAAATTTACATCAGAGTAACTAAGCACCTTAAGTGTTTCCACTTGATAAACTAACTTGTGGTTCAAGGTACCCTTTAGGTACTTCATAATCCTCTTAATAGCTTCCCAATGTGTTAGCCTAAGATTACTTTGATACCTACCCACTAAGCTTATCGCAAATGCTATATCAGGCATGGAACAAAGCATTGCATACTTAAAGATTCCAATTGCTTGAGCATAAGGCATGTTAAGCGAGCATTGCAATTTGTTGAAGACTTATTGAAGCAGAGCAATAGAGTAGCAATATAGTGTGGGGTGTGATAGAAATATATGCTTTACAAGCCAATCATATATGATATGATTCGACATTTTTAAATATATCTCATTCAATTAATTAGACAAATCTTTATTATAAGCTCTTATTAGATGCAAATATCATAATGAAGTTCTTGATCAAATGCAATGACGATTAAATCATGATGAGATCATGATAATGAAATTGATCATCTAGAGGTAATTGATCTAAATGTTCCTAGTCATAGGATACTTGGGACGGGACATCAAGGATCCAGATAGACTAGTGTATGTGATGTCTTCTCATGTGATGAGGATGACTAATCTCATTGTCATTAGTGTAGAGACATTGATATACACATATAAGTGCTCATTAGTTGAATGCGTTCACTGAACTGACCAAATTAGAAACCCTTAATAGTATCTTACTGAACTGTTAATCAGGGTTTTCTATCATCACAGTTGCATGGTTAGATCTTTGACCTGAATCGCCAAAGATGCCTTGTTGGGTGGAACTTGTGCTTTAACCATTGTCTTATAGATCACCGTATAGATGGTCTAGTAAAGCGATGGATCGGGTAAAAGAAAAACCCGATAGAGATAATTGAGCGGACAACAAGGGATCGTCCACTCTCAGTAAATGAGAGTGAATATCTTATAGAATAGTACTCTAAATCTTTGACAAGGTAGATAGGATGATTGAAAAAGTTTTATTTAGACCTCAACCAAATAGGCTATTGGGCCTAGTGGGTCATACACAGAAGGACTTAACTACAAGTACATGGGCATGGCATAATTTATGGAGATTTTGGGTTTTTATGAAAAAAATCCAAAATTCTTTATAAATACTATTGGTTTTAGCCAAACCCAATCAAGACAAGAGTGTAAACCATGTCCTCATCCTCTTCCCTACCTCCTTCTCTCTCTAGAGGGCGTCCATGGATGATGGAGCTCTGTTCGGAAACAAGTCTCGAGGCCAGCATGAAGGGAGAACCTACTGTGGATGAAGTTCATGTGGATATTGTTGGAGACCGGACATTTGAACGGTTTAAAGAGCTTGAGAAGCTCATATCCTTGCTCTCTATAGGATTAAATGAATCCTATCTAGTATATTCGAACCCGATTTGATCGATTTTCGATTTTCGCCTTTCGGTTATGATTGAGATAGATTCTAAAGGAACCCATAGGAATCGTCACTTTCACTGCACCAATATTTTATAGACGATTCCTTACAGTGGTATCAGAGCCAAGTTCAAGTCTTGATCGAAAATGACGTCGAATCGGCATTATTTCATGTAATTTATGTGTTCCCGAATCTGTGCAAATGTCTGTTTTGATGAGGCCATCATAATCTGTGTATGACTCAGATAAAAGATTGGTTGGCTCAGGTAGAATTTTGTGATATAGGGCTTTCCAATTCCATAAATTGTTCAAAGTTTGGATCTCTATAGAGTTCAAGAGAAGCCCCAAAATTTGATGTTTCTGTCATACCCGAACTGTCACCCGGATTTGGGGATTTTGTGAAATCGCTGTCCAAAGATGAAATTGAGACTTGAAAAAAGCTTTAGGAGATGGGTAATGTGATTACCTAACATTTTCTCTTGACCTCTAACTTTGAATGGTGGCAGAGGAAGAGAATTTTAGATTTTTCCGGGGAACTAGGGTTCTGCAGAGTTTGGCGGCGCTGACCTATTTCTCCCTGTTTTTCCGTTGTTAGAGAATTTTTATTTGAATAGATATATCGTATTTGGAAACATCATTTGATGAAGATTCTAAATTGTATTTTTTGGATAATTTTTGGCTTTAGGATAAGGAGTTATCATTGTTGCAAGTTAAAATACCAGATTGAAGAGTAGATGATGCAGAGAAGACTCCTCAAGCTCCAGATAGAATGCAGAAATCAACTGATACTCGAGCTTTGTGAAGAACAGAACATGAGTAGAACAGAAAGTAGAGAGGAAGAGAATGCGCGGGAAGAATTTTGGGAATCGTCCTCAATTGAGAATGCCCACACCCCTCTGTATATTTATATGTAGTGACTTGTACATTATACAGTGGTTCAATTGAACCGTAGAATGTAAATAAACAAAGAATGTTAAATGGTAAAGTAAAATGACATTCCACGTCATCTAATTATCCTGGATGCCATGTTTGTCTGTACTGGTCAACACCGCCCCTCAAGTTGAGCGGGGGGCTCGTGCTTAACTTGGCTCTCAGAAATTCAAATTGTTGAATAGGCAGTGGCTTAGTGAATATATCTACAGTTTGATCTCTGCTAGAGATGTAAGAAATTGTAATGACTTTTTCCTGAACAAGTTGTCTTATCAAGTGATAATCAACTTCAACATGTCTAGTTCTAGCCCAAAAAATAGGATTTGCACTGAGGTATATAGTTAAAGTGTTATCACACCAAACAGTTGGAGTTGAGTGCAAGATTATATTTAACTCTTTAGTTAACTGAAGAATCCAAAGAAGATTAGTAACAGCCATAACCAGAGCTCATTTCAGCTTCGGTGCTAGATTTTGCCACTGTCCGCTGTTTCTTTGCTGACCAGGGTATGAGATTATCACCAAGATATATTCCATAGCCTCCTGTGAAATGTCTATCATCTAGGCAGCCTGCCCATTTAGCATCAAAAAATATTGTAAAATTAAATGCAGTGGGTTTGAACAGAAGACCAAAATGATAGGTGGCTTTCAAATATCGAATTTTTCTCTTTACGGAAACCAAATGTGATGTAGTTGGAGCTGAAAGAAACTGACAAACTTTATTTACTAAGTAGACAACATCTGGCCGGGTTAGTGTGATATATTGTAGAGAACCAACCAAGCTCCAATAAAATGTAGGATCATCCAAATTGTCTTTATCATGTTGAGACATAGAATTCCGAGAAGCTATAGGTGTGCAAACAGGTTTGGAATCAAGAAGTTTAGCCTTCTTTAGTAAATCTAGAATATACTTGGTTTGACTAAGATGCAAACCATCTATAGTATGAACACTAAATTTGGGTTTTGAGATCTATGGAGTTAGATTTAAAAGCAATGCCCAGTTAATGTATGTAGTCACCATAGTCAAAGGGTTTGACATGATAAACTTTAAGATAGGTTTCTTACCTATGTGATGTGGAGTTGATCTCTCTAAAGTGTTGTCTTTGTAGATTTCTTGAGAGATAAAGAGATCACATGACTAGAGTGCTTATGATTTTGTCATAGGGTCTATCACATTTATGATACTACGTACATGAAATGATTAATGCTCTAAATATTATGAGCATTCATCAAGAAGATCCAGGTGACTGGATAGTTTTGAGATATATCATTTGATACTTGAGAAGCAATAAGAACATATCTCTATACAATGAAGGATAAGACTTGAAGTCTTGTAGTTTTACAAACAAAGTTTCTAATCAAATAAGTTTGTTATCACATCAAAATAATGGTGATGCAGTAAGCTGGAAGAGTTCTATGAGATAGAACACTGTAAATTCTACAACATATGTAAACAAGTTTACATAGTGGATGCATACTGCTTGAGAAGCAAGCAAGATGAATACGCTCATCTAAGGTATGGGATTGTCTCAATTTGCTCTGAAAATGTACCATTGTTTTGAGAAAACAATGGGGTAGAGCCGATGTCTCATCAGAAGTTTAGAAATTCTGTGGCGAAACCATACAATCAGATAGATTACAACTTATAGAAATATAATTAAAGATAGAGTATCTACAGCTAATAACATTGCGGATCCACTAACTGAAGTAGTTACTCAAAGAGTGTTTGAGCTTCACCTCGAGCTGATATAGATCAGCCAGATGGGTGATTGACTTTAGTGTAAGTGGGAGATTGATAGAAATGTATGCCCTACAAGCCAATTATATATGATATTATTCAACATTTCTAGATATATCTAATTCAATTAATTAGGCAAATCTTCATTATACGCTCTTATTAGATGCAAATATCATAATGAAGTCCTTGATCAAATACAATGATGATTAAATCATGATGAGATCATGATAATGAGATTGATCATCTAGGTAATTGATATAAATGTTCCTAGTCATAGGATACTTGAGATGAGACACCAAGGATCCAGATAGACTAGTGTATGTGATATCTTCTCATGTGATGAGGATGACCGATCTTATTGGTCATTAGTGTGGAGACACTAAGATACACATACAAGTGCTCATTAGTTGAATAAGTTCATTGAACTGACTAAATTAGAAACCCTGAATGGTATCTTACCGAATTGTCAATCAGGGTTTTTTATCATCACGGTTGCATGGTTGGACCTTTGACTTGAGTCGTCAAAGATACCTTATTGGGTGGAACTTATGCTTTGACCATTGACTTATGGATCACCATTTATAAGGTCCAGTATAGCGATGGATCAGGTACAAGAAAAACCCGATAGAGACAATTGAGCGGACAACAAGGGATCGTCCACTCTCAGTAAGTGAGAGTGATTGTCCTATGGGATATTACTTTAAATCTCTTGCCAAGGTAGATAGGATAATTGAAAAAGGAGTTTTCCAATTGATCCAATTCCGAGTATAGGATCTTATAGAGTCGGTACACTAAGGAGTTGATAGTCGATGCCGTACTCCTTTCCGACCGGGACATTGGATGGACGAGGGTTTATATCAATGCAGTAATAGATGATGGAAAGGCTCAATGGAGATAAGATTATCTCCATAGCCATTTGGGATCATGGGATGTGGCTTGTACCCTTCATGATCGGTAGGCTGATTAATCTATTATCGGATATCAGATTAAATTAAATTAAATAGAGTTGTTCTATTTCATTTAGGCCTCAACCAAATAGGCTATTGGACCTAGTGGGTCACATACAAAAGGACTTATCCATAAGTACAGGGGTAAGGCCATAATTTATGGAGATTTTAGTTTTTTATGAAAAATTTCAAAATTCTCTATAAGTACTAATGGTTAGACAAGGGTGAAAACCATGTCCCTGGTCTCCTTCCTACCTCCTTCTCTCTCTAGAAGGTGTCCATGGTCGATAGAGCTCCGTTCGGGAAGAGTTCTCGAGACTTGCGCGAAGGGAGAACCTGCTGTGGATGAAGTTCGTGTGGATATTGCTGAAGACCGGACACTTGAACGGTTTGAAGATCTTGAGAAGCTCATATCCTTCCTCTCCATGGGATTATTTGAATTCTTATCAGGTATATTCGAACTGGTTTGATTGATTTTTGATTTTCGTCGTTCAGTTTCGATTGAGACAGATTTTAAAAGAACCCATAGGAATCGTCGCTTCTGCTGCACCAAATTTTTATGAATGATTCCTTACATGTACAAGTAATGTATTGACAAGTGTAAAATTCTTGTAACCTAAATTGCCTATTTGAGATACGTTTAAGCCATCTCCATTGCCAATCAAAACCTTATCCTGTCCAGCATAATTAATGGCATTTTGAATGAGAATGGCATTATGTGTCATATGGCTATTATCCCCTATGTCTGGATACTAGCTAGGATCAAACTGAGAATTGAACTGAGTAGATGCCACATTTGCAGTAATTAGTTGCACATTTGTGTTATAATACCTTTGATTGGTATTGGCATCTGCCCGGAAGGAGATGTCAAACCTTTTTCAACATTTCAATACAATATGTCCTCGGCGATCACACAATTGACAATAAACAGGAGCTGACAGTGAACCATGCTGAGCATTGTTACTATTATACTTAAAATTTGGATTACCTTGTTGCTGGACCCTTTGATTCTGATTGAACCTGCCTCTACCGTCATTTCATCCCTGAGAATTTCTGGCTCTACCTCTAGAATTGCCTGAGTTCTGTTGTTGCTGTGATAGATTATTGTTGAAATTAACTTGTGCCATATTGGCAGTAATCTCAGTTAGAATTTGTTGCCATTGAGTGAGCATAATCTCATGATTCAATAATAATCCCTAAGCATCTTCAACACTAAGATAACATGCATCAGGTCTTGTAGTGATAGTGGTAACGAAAGAATCATATTCAGGTCCAAGGCCTATCAAAGTATGAAAAAGCAACTCATTTGTAGACAATGGATCACCACACATTGTGAGAGAATTAGCTACTCTTCATCTGCTATAGATATTATGTAATTTTCATATTTTCTTTCTTAAGATGCTGTATTTGAAACCGTAACTGAAGAGCTCTCGTCTTAGAAATGAAACCATAAACTTTAGAGATAGCAGCCCATACCTCTGACGAGGTTTCTAAACCAACTATTAAGGGAAGAATAGAATCACTAACAAACAACATTATAATTGTAATGATCAAATTATTGTACTACTTTCACAACTTTGCATCAGTATTAGGAATAACAGAAGACGGATCTGTAGGATCTGAAATGCAATTAGGTGGACATGGAAGACTACCATCCACAAGCCCCATGAGCTTATAAGTCTTAAGAAAGAGGATGAACTGTCCTCTCCATATAGTATAATTTTTGGCATTCAATTTAACCAAAAAATGATGTGAGATACTCATAAGCAAAGCAAAAGTAGATCCCATAGCAAACGGTAACGTCGAACCATTCATCGAAGTAGTAGATGAGGAACTAAAAGCTAAATCCTCCATTTAGCTCAATTAAAGTAGATGATCGAGAAAAAAATCAAGCGTATAAGAAGAAATCGAGAAGATACCGCAGATCTGACCTAGTTTACTCTGATACCAAGTTAAAATACCAGATCGAAGAGTAGATGATGCAGAGAAGACTCCTCAAGCTCCATATAGAATGCAGAAATCAACTGATACCTGAGCTCTGTGAAGAACAGAACATGAGCACAATAGAAAGTAGAGAGGAAGAGAATGCGCTGGAAGAAATTTGGGAATCGTTCTCAACTAAGAATGCCCACACTCCTCTGTGTATTTATATGTAATGACATGTATATTATACAGTGGTTCAATTGAACCGTAGAATGTAAATGAACGAAGAATGTTAAATGGTAAAGTAAAATGACATTCTGCATCATCTAATTATCTTGGATGCCATGTTTGTCTACACTGGTCAACATTGCAAAATAGTGATTTCTACTATGGAATCTAAGTGACCATTGTAGACACACAATTTTGGCCTAGTTGAAGAGCTTAAATTTTTGTTTTCATGAGTAATATTTGAGTAACCTTTCAAGGGAGCCAAGTTTTTCAGAAAAATCAAGGTTTTCGGTGCATTTCGAAGAAGATCAATAGGCGTTGACCAGGGTCAAAGCGCCCTATATACAGGGCACCAGGCCCTGGCACCCTATATACAGGGCACATGACACCTTACTTATAGGGCACCAGGCGCCCTACTTATAGGGCACCTGCACCTGATCTGACTGATTGGACAGATTGATGGGACAGTTCTGCAGATAAAGTTGCCCTCTTCTTGCCTATAAAAGGACCCCCATTTGGAAGGTTTAGCACACACCAAGGGCGTCCCCCAAACCCTCTCAGCCACCACAACACTCCCAAGGCCTTACAACCCCTCTCCAAGCTCTCAAACCATTCCAAAACCCTCTCCCAAAAACCCAAAAAACATGCAGTTTCCTTCTTCAGAAATATGATTTTTCTTTGACTTTGAGGGCCTCTACACTCCGTTTCCCTTACATCTAGTGCCAAAACACTCTTCCATTAGCTTCACTTGAGTATTGGCTGCTTGAAGAAGTCCTTCTTCCATCTTGGAGGTCTTCCTACACTCCGGGACGACGCCGCGAAGAAGAGAAGAAGATCTGTTGAAGTCAGTCCCTGGTGCCCCATAAATAGGGCGCTTTGACTTTGGTCAACGCGCCCCATCAAGGGGACACCTGCAGCAGGCGCCCCATATATGGGGCACTAGCAGGGGCAGACCCCATTTTGCATTTTTTTGAGTTTATTTACCTTTCCGGTCGATCCTTTACTCCCCCCTTTCATTTTAACTCTCATTAACTTGTCATTTATCATATATTGAGCCACTTAACATGTCATTTAGCATATATTGAGCCACTCATTTGCATTTTCATGCATATCTAAACCTTTTAAATATGGGTTGGGATTTAGTCCCAATCCGGTTAGTCTCTTTCCTTTTGCATGTTTGAATTCAAATTTGAGCACGATACTATGCTTTCATTAGAACTAATGAACCTTTCACTTGTTTCTATGTTTTCTTATGGACATTTTTAGGTAAATCCGATTGAGGCGGAGCTTCAACCGGATCGAAGATGAAGGACTCACTAAGCTCTCTTCTTTCGGCCGGCCGAGAGAGGAGAAGTCGGAACCCAACAATCTCCCCGCTTCCAAAGGTACGACGGTCATTTCTCCATTTCATTTCTTTTCATTCTACTATATTTTGGAGCCTTTGGCTCCTGGCGACCACAACCACTAACATCCCATCCACCAAGTCTCCAAAGCAAGCGTAGGGGCCGGAAAAGGGAGATCTACGGATATCCCCGTTTTGGGTGCTTACAACCATCGCAGTTGTCAACAGGCACATGGTCAATGGTCATGTGTGATAGAAATATAAGCCATACAAGCTAATCATATATGATTATGGCCATAATTAATTAAATAAAAACCGAATTTACCTAGAAAAATTTAGCATGTGCCCTGAAGGTTGTTGATCTTGTGCTCTATCAAGATATGTTGCCAAGATGTCTTGAATTGCATCAGATTTTTTATTTTACCGATTCCCCCAATCGGTGCGATCTCGGCTATCAATAATATCAAAAATTACAATTGAGTGCAATTAAATTGTTCTTTTGGTTGAATTTTATTATTGATGCATAAATCTTCCCAAGATTAAAGTCATAGACTGGGAAATTGAAATATTCATCTCGTAGGCTGATTTGGAAAGTGTCTAGACCATCATGCCCTTGGGGTGATGAAGTATGGACTTTTTCCCAAATTTGATCTTTCTTGAACATCGTTCCAACCAGTGGTTGGATTTTTGATCCATTTCTAGCATTGTCCAGCTCTGTCTTATGCTGACAATGTGGTGAAGTTAGATCTTTTTCATAAGAGTCCTAACTTGTCCTGAAGTGTTGAGGGTAAAATAGTCATTTTGGTCTTTCGGTGTTCATTTTCTATGTTTTGGACATCGTTATGAAGCTCTCGACTGAAACTAAGTAATGAACTCATTATCTTGGTCATTTGAAGCCTATCAAGCTATGTTGAGGCATTTCCAGAGCTTGTTTGTACCATTTAGTCTTTGTTTTACCAAATCCGGGTCAGATTTTTGGACTGACATTGGTATTGCTCAAATCTATATTGAGTGCGCTGAAAAAAAAAATTGGTGCCAATAGTTGTATGTAGATGTGGAACTCTTCGATGACATTACATTATGTTAGAGTGATAGGCTCTTTACAAGACAATGATGATGAATAGATCGCATATTTCTTTTGTTTTGAAAATTGTCTGAGAGTTCATCACAGTGCAATAGCTTTCCTTAAGAAGATACATGGGCTTTGCCATAAGAACGATCACTTTTAATGCTTGACATCATCACATAGTCAAAAGACAAGGGGATAGGCTAAATCAGCAGGAACCGACTCCTAAGATAAAATTTAGCATTTGGATAAATGAGTAAGCTCTGATATAATTAATTAGCCTCTGCATGTTGTAAATTTATGTCCCGATTTGTTAAATATTTATGTATATATACAACAATCGAAGAAGTTGTGCAGTTTTGTAAACTTTATACATGTCAAAATATTACTTTGATTAAATTTATCATAACAAAATGAATTTATTGTGTTTACAAGAACTCAATATCAAAGTGACTTCAAGGAACTGTGACAAAGCTGCGTCTAAATCTCCAAGTGATGGACAACTCTAAACCACTATGTTGATGGGTCCAACAAATTGCATCAAAAGGTTAATGATTGGTCAAACAGAGTTGATATTTTGTAAAGGGCTCATATATAATTTTGTATTTTCCGAGGATGATATATAATTTTTTTGTCAACTGCTATGACATGTTAGAAACTATAGTGTTTACATGTTTATGTTTCTCTTGAAATCCTATATGGTGTGTGATAGCATTTATGTGCTTGATGTTTGGAATACATGTGGATGCATGTTGTTTACGAGTATCTTTTTTGCTTATCTTCATGTTTGTTTAGAGGACTATTGTCATCAAAGATATATGTATGCATACATGCAGTCATAGACAGTCTCCAAGATCGGTTTATCTTGTTTTCTTACTTTCTATTTTTGATAGCTTATGGCCTGTTTGGTAACTTTATTAAGATCTGATATCAATAGTAGTTGTGATATTAATATTAATAGAGTTGATGGAATGGTGTTTGGCTAAGTGTATTAATTTTAAAAGTCATAGTGAAAATATGTCTCCAAATCAATACATGTATAAACCTATATTAAAATTTATACTACCCTACCCTTGATCTTTCAACCTGCTCGCATCCTATGGGAGATCTCTCTAAAAGGTGAAGAGCTACTCGTTCCCAAAGAGGAAGAGAAAACCCCTTCTAGAGCATGGAAGCCCTTTGCTGGAGCTTGTGAAGGTGCCATGTTAGGAAGCCCCTTGCCAAAGCTTGTGAAGTTGATGTGTTGCTTTTGTCAGAAGGTGAAGAAACCCCCTCCCCTCTGCTTCTTTTAATCTTCTCCAGTCTTCACTAGATCCACATAGTCCGGCAATTTCTTTTGCCCATTACTGGTCTCTATTTTGTTCTTTTGCTGGCCATTCGTCCACCTTTTGTTCACTTTCTTTTACGTCCTTTTGGAGCAACAGCTCTACTTTTTCTTTTCCTCCCCTTTCTTTTTGTTGTTTATAAAGTGATGGTTGTGATGGCGAGAACATGAAGAGGATCGAGAAGGGCCAAGCAGTACATGAAACTGAGGCAACATACACTTTTGTTGATATAGTACACTTCAATTTCTTTCTTGTGTTTGAGTTGTGTATTTTTCGTGGTGAAGCTTCTATACCATCATGCGATCTTCTAATGAAGTGGTGCTCTTCCCGGTTGTTACTTTTGTGATCATTGTTGTTTTGACATTGGTACGAAAGTAAGTCATGTCCATTTTTTTTCTTTTGCAATGATTTTTGTTACTTTTGCTCTTAAAGGAAAATTCTAGAGTTGCCTTCCTTTCTTTGAGTACAAGTAGAGGGAAAAGAAGTGTTTGATTTGGCAGGACACTTAAGTTGGTGGATTTGCCCCTTTGTTGTTTATGTTAAAACTTGGCACATCTATGTTTCTAGTTTCTTGTTGGTCATACGAAAGTTTCTTTTTATTTTGTTAAGAACTTAGTTAGAATATTAAAATTGATGTAACACCAATATTCATGTCGGCACAAAAGACATCAATGCTCTCAGAGATCACACATATTGATACATGTGTGTAATGGTGTATCCAAAGTTCTAAACAATGAACTGAAAATTCAGCTTTTGAGATCTTAATTCTATTAGAAAATGCATGAGAAACTCATTTATGAGATAATATTTATTATTTTTATCGTAATGTAGTAGATGTGCCACTGACTATATCAGAAATAAAGTCAAATCTCCTTAGGTCATACAAGTGGCCAATACCATGCATATAACACAATACTAGAAGAACTCATTGTTCAACAACATCGGCTAAGATACAAGACAAAATATCAATATAATCCTATCTTTGCACTTGACTTTGTCACTTTCTATGACCAATTGATGGAAGGATATCCAAGCAATGATGATAGAGACAAAATCTTCAAGGCCTATATCATAGTATTAAAGGAAGATCTTGATTAATAGATGTATTTACCTTCTCTTACATCTTGAGCTTAATTTATAAAACTCCTAACTAGTTTGATGAAACTTGGTTTATTGACTTATGCTTCACTAGGTAATGTCTTTAGAGATCCATCCTTGTGCATCTGGAAACATGGAAGTTCTTAGTAAATTTTGAGCCTGGCTTCTATTATTATTTAGAAAGTCATGTGTCCCCACACTTACGTGAGGGTCAACAAAATTCTCTAAGGTAATCCAAGTGATTTAGTAATTTCTTCTATAACTTCGTTACCCTCACTTAGACTGAAGTGCATAGAATTATGATCTAGTAGACTACATAATTGTCCTAAGATCAGAACCAATGTAAAGAAGACATGAAGATACAAAACCTACATGTCTTATCTTTAGCATATTCTTGCTTTTGGACTAAACATTTTGGTGACTACAGGTTGATAAAGATTTTTGTATCATCCAAAATGTGTTTTTGTCTATAGGTCATCATATTTATGTGGGCTTATGAATCAAAAAAGTTATCTACTTGAAACTCACGATAATAAATTATGCCTTTTCTCTTTGTCATGTATTAACATTATACTGTTGCTGCTAACTAAAATGCTAAGACTTTGAATTAACAGTAGGTAGTTCTTGTGGTGATTTAGTTGGTTTTATGATGTTTTGTTCCCTCTTCTCTTATTTATTGTTATTCGTTCACTCATTTGATTTTGGCCAAACTATAGAAGTAATGTAATATTCCAAGTTTTCGCATACTTGCCGGGCCATGGGATGGGTAGATAGTTATAGTAAATCAACGCAGTTCAATTGTTATTTCTATGAAGTTTTCCTATGAAATGAAGGTACCAAACTTTACCTATCTTTTGACTATCAGTGTTTTTTAAATGTTATAGACCATCTTATATAGGCTTCCTTTGTATGAAGAAGTTTAAAATGCATAAGACATAATTATTTGAGCTAGACATCATTATTGAGTCTATTTTTGTCACCTATTGGAGAATATATACAATGCTTACTAGAATTCATTCCATTACTTGCAGATCTGATGTTTAGAAGCTTGAAGAGGGGGCTTGTCTTCTGAATGCAAATTCCTTAGTTGAGTTCCCTTCAAGAGGTGGGGAGGTTGAGAAAATCTCAAAGCTCCCAAGTCCATTGTTGAAAGGGCAGGAAAGGAAACTTCAGCTATAGTCACGTTTTTGCAGTTGGTCTATTCTGTCTACTCGAGATATCAAATTCACCAGGACCCATATATCTTAGAAAATGTTCTTTTTCTTTTTTTTTCTAATATAAAGCACATGAGATTTATAGAAATTTTTTGTTCAATTTGTCTCACATGGATACCATAGCTTATAATTTGCAACAAACTTTGTTTTTAGACACCAATTTTGAAAGGTATGGTTACTAAACAAGTCTACTCCTGAATTTAGAATTCTAATTAAGTAAATGAAGCTTTAGTCCTAAATTATTCAGAGCCAATTATTTGGATTCTTTTTATTTACTATAGATAATGTACAACTTCTTCAGAGGAGTTTTATTCCTCCAACTTGTATTTTTGAAAATATCAATAACATTTTTATACTTTTAATAATATATTTTTATATTAGTGTTTTATTTTAATATTTTGATGTTAATAATAGTTTTGACTTTATAATCAATTTTAAAATTGATATAATATAGTGTTACCAAACATTTAATATCAATTTTAATAATGAAGTACTATTACCAAACACTAAAGACATTTGATACTATCACTTCTGTTATTGATATTCTATCTTCTTAAAATATCAATATCAAAATTGATATAGTATTATTTTTGATACTCTAACTAAATAGGTCATTAGCAAAGAAAGAATAGAACATTGAATGGGCATGCCAATTATTAATCTTGGTCAGAGTAATATGATTTTATCATAGGAACCTAGCAACAATTACACAATTCACTAGACAAACAAGAGAATAAACCTGAGAGAGAATAATTAACAAGTGTATATATATATATAGTTCTGTTATCATCAAATTATCTTCCACTTTTGTTGATCTTTTATTAGAATATGGTGAATGTTGAGGTTTTTCTAGAGGTTGATTTTTTATTAAGATATTAAGATAAATTTTTAAATAATTTTTAATAAGTCACTTACACATATTTCAAACGTAGAATATTTTTTTATTTAATTATTGAGGCATTTTAAATATTAAAATAATAACTTATGAAAATTTTTATTTTAAGCTAATGCTATATTATATAAAATTTAAAATAATGGATATAATACTTAATTGATAAATTATAAAAAAATTAGTTATTTTTATTACTTTACAACTCTTTTTATATCAAATTTTAATATATGAAATTATTGAAATAGATTTACCGATAAATAAAAGACTAAAAATGTTTTTGAGAAAAATAATTTACATACAATCAAATGATCAAAACTATTTTCAAGAAAAATGAATTATAAAGACTCAAATGATAAATGAATTTTTTGATTTCCTACAAATGGGTACTACTCACTGAGTATAATCAATACGAAATTATAAACTATATGTTGGTAATTATCTTTACTAATACAGAAATTACTTTCTAAAAGACAATCATCATTACGTTCAGTGGAAATTTTACTATATTTAACAGAATTTTCTACCGATTATTCTGCATATGTATGGAAATTACCACCTATTAATTGGAATCATTGGGAATTAGAATATTTTAATAAATTTCCATCCCCTTGGGATGCTAAATTAAAAGATTATTATCATACGTTTTTAAAAGAAACGGAATTAAGAAGAGCGGGAACTGATAGTCTCTCAAGTAGAATAAATTGTGCAATAAATTGTTTTAGAAATTACTGTAAAGAAACCTCTATTATTCAATCATTTAATAAGTCAAAACATATATATCAAAAATACTCTAATTCAACTAATATTAATAGTGCTTGTGAAAAACTTTTACCAACCCTTTTGTATGGTTGTAGACCAGCGCGCAACAAGCGTGGTGGACCTAGTAAAACCAAAACCAAAACTTATAAAACTTATAAAACACAAAGTCAAGGCTCTATTAATAAACCAAGAACAAGAAGATATCCTTATAGAAAATATTTCAAGTCAGAACTAAATCTAAAACCATAAATCCAAATAGCCAATACTTAAAAAAGAAGCCTAATAATAAAAAGTGTAAATGTTTTAAATGTGGAGAAGAAGGACATTATGCAAACATGTGTCCTAAAAGAAGACAAATTAACATAGTTGATATGAATATTGTTGAAGAAATTTATGATATAAGAATAGGATATGAACTATCAGATATAGAAAATTACGAATATGAATTAATAACAGAAAGTGAAGATGATATTATCTACAATTCTTCTGATGAAGAATATTAAGATGATAGTAATGATGAAATAGAAGAACTTATAGATGAATTCGATCCTTTCCAACAACATAATATTCAATATATTTATACGATGACTACTCAAGATTCATCTAAAGAAGATGAATCAACCTCTGAAATATTTAATATAGAAGAAAATCAAGATGATCATAATAGACAAATGATAATTTTTAATGAAGAAATATACAATAAAATTCAAAATGCACCATGGGAAATAGAAAAAAAAATAAAGTTTATAAATTAAAATGGAGTTTATGGAGGAAAGATAAATTATTAATAGAAAGATTTGAACAAACTATAGATTCGGTAGAAACCAATAGGTCTATTACTAATATACAAATTATAAATAAAGAAAAGATAACTCAAATGTTTAAAAATTATAAAATAAAATACAAAATTAAATATTTACATTTAGGAGCGATAGACATTACTATAAAAGCAAATTTTAGGAAAGGAATTGATTCACCAACAACAATAATAATTGCAGATAAAAGATTTATAAATCCAGCACAATCTATAATAGGAATGATACAAAGCAATTTAATCTATCAATATTTAAAATTTAGAATTTTTCCTCAATATTCAATAAGTTTAAATGATAAAAATATAGATGAAGGTCTATATATCTACCATAAACTTAGAAATATTGAAATGACTCCTGGAAGTAAACCATTAACAATAACAACTAAATTATTAGCAAGTTTATCAGAACACAAAGATATGCCAACGAGACCAGTAAATCAAAACATAATAATGTTAGAAGATCAACAAAACTGTTCTGAAATAATTGAACCCAAAATAGATAAAATTAGTCTTCCCAAAGAATGGCATATAGCCTTAGAAGATTTAAAAAAAATAAACCTCAAATTAATAGAGAATTAATAATAGATAATAAAATGATTAAGTTAAAAAACCTAGAATATCTTTCTAGCAGATTAACAATAAAAGATATTGACGAAGAAGATATAGAACAACCTAGATATTCTTACTGTATAGATAAATATCTAAAAAATGATCAAAACGAAATAATGACTATAGCAAAAAAATATACCCTAAATTAACAATGATTAAAGTACAAGTTAAATTAAGTCCAATAAAATTTATATGGATTAATGCTATTATAGATACAGGAGCGTCTATATCACACATTAATAGTAAAATTATAGAAGAAAATATTGAAAAAAGTAATCATATAGAACAATATATTACATTTGATGGTAATATAGTAACCTTTGAAAATATTGCTATTATTAATGAATTAAGAATTGAAGATGTTAATAAAGAACTTCATAACATAACATTTAAAACTCTCTATACTTCTCCTGATGCTGTAGCATTAATAATTGGTAATGATATTTTAAATCAATATAATCCAATCAAAATAAATCCCTACACCATTACTTTTACTATTGAATCTAAACAAATAACAGTTGAAAAATTTTTAACAGATTCATCAAATATGATAATGGAAAGACCTTTAAATAGAGAAGTAAAAGAATACTTATTTAAAGATTATAAAATTTATGTTATTAAATATGATAAAACTGTGGATTGGCCAGAAAAATCAGAAATAGGTTTTACATTATTATCAAATGAAAATGTAACCTTACAACCTACAGAAAGAAAAATTTTATATACTGTTTTAGGATTTATGATACCAGAAGAATTTTATGGAATAATAAAGGGTAAAAATGGTTGGTTAAAAAATTTAGACTTACAAATTACCGAAGGAACTATAAAATCTACATACAATGGAGAAGTAACTATAATAATTAAAAGTTTTTAAAAATCTTCAATCATTCGAATAAAAAAGAGAAACAAGTTAGCAGACCTTATAATAAATAAAATCTATAATTTTATCTAATGGAAGTAATAACAAGACAGATAAACAGAATATGTATTAAAATTAAATTAGAAAACGGGAAAAACTATAATCTTTTCCCTATACTAGATTCAGGAGCAACTAAAAGTATTGTAGAAGAAAAATCTTGGCCTATAAATATAACTGAAGATCTTAAAAAATCACAATTATTTAGTGGATTAGCAGGAAATACTAACTCAACTAAAATATCTAGAAATGTTTCCATATACATTTTAGATCAAGATGAAATTGAAGAAGAATTTATTATTCCTGAAGTATATGTAATAAAAGAAGGATTGAGTAATATGATCCTAGGAAACAATTTCATAAATAAATACTCACCTATTATAATAGATAAGATGTTTAATACTTTTACAAAAAATGATAAAAAAATTATTATACCACGATATTTTATTGTACCAAAGATTTTTAAATCACCAATAAATATATCTAAAGAAAGTTTTCAAGATATCTATTTAAATAGTTTAAATGAACTATTTTCAGAAAACCCTTTAAAATTATGGGATAGAAGCCCAAGATATTGTAAAATAGAACTACTACTAGAACATAAAGAAAAAAATCTAAGGACAAAACCCTTAGTTTATTCTAAAGAAGATGTAATAGAATTTCAAACACAAATTACTGAATTAAAAAAATTAAATTTAATACAAACTAGTAGAAGTCCACATATTTCACCTGCCTTTATGGTAAGAAACCACTCAGAACAAAAAAGAGGTAAGGCAAGAATGGTAATAAATTATAAGAAAATAAATAAACATACAAAATTCGATAGATTTCATATACCTATTTGTGATAGTATCTTAAAAAAACTACAGAATAAAAAATGGTTTAGTAAATTTGATGCAAAATCAGGTTTTTGGCAAATAAAATTAGAAGACCAAGAGTCTAAAGAATTAAGTTCATTTTCTACACCATATGAACACCTAGAATGGAATGTAATGCCATTCGTAATGGTTTATTTTTTTGTTTTAAATCTTCTAAGGCTATATGCCATTCTTTGGGAAGACTAATTTTATCTATTTTGGGTTCAATTATTTCAGAATAGTTTTGTTTATCTTCTAACATTATTATGTTTTGATTTACTGGTCTCGTTGGTGTAAGCACCCGGAACGGGACATCCGCGGATCTCCCCCCTCCGGAACCCCTACGCCCGGCCTCGGTGTGTCCGTGTCGGTGGGTGGTGTGTTATGTGTAGGTGTGGTTGCCAGGAACCAAAGGCTCCAAAATATGGTGGGATGAAGGAAAATGAAATAGAAAGATGACCGTCGTACCTCCGGAAGCGGGGAGATTGTTGAGTTCCGACTTCTCCTCTCTCGGCCGGCCGAAAGAAGAGAGCTTAGTGAATCCTTTGCCTTCAATCCGGTTGAAGCTCCGCCTCGATCGGATCTACCTAAGAATGTCCATAAGAAAACAAGGAGACAAGTGAAGGTTTCATTAGTTCTAACGAAAGCATAGTATCGTGCTCGAATTTAGATTCCAACATGCAAATGGGAAGAGACTAACCGGATTGGGACGAGATCCCAACCCCTATTTTTGGTAGGTTTTAAACATATATGAAATGCAAAAATGCTCTAAAACATGCTAAATAACATGATGATCAATGCAAAAGCGAAAAAGGGAGACAAAAACTCGATTAAATGGACGATCGGAATCCAAAAATAACAAAACAAGCTCGTCCTTCCCGGTGCCCCGTATATAGGGCGCCAGAGCAGTGCCCCTTTATGGGGCGCGTTGACCAAGTCAAAGCGCCCTGTATACGGGGCACTAAGTCTGGCCCGAACAGATTTTCTTCTCCTCTTCGCGGCGCCGCTCCGGAGTGCTGGGAGGCTTCCGGGACGAAGTAGGGGCTCCTCCTTGTAGACAATACTCAAATGAAGCCCATGGAAGAGGGTTTGGGTGCTGGGTATAAGAGGAGAGACGGATAGAAGCTCTCAAAGTTGGAGGAAAATCATTTTTCTGGGTGACAGGAACAGAAGGTTTTAGGGTTTTTGGTGGAGGATTTTGGATCGGTTTGGAGGCTTTTGGAGGGTGAATGTGGCTTGGAATCGTAGTGTTGGATGATCTCTAGGGTGGCACGGAGTTGGAACCTCTCCTAAGTTCCAAATGGGGCTCTATTTATAGCCCAAAAGAGGGCACTTTGGCCATTTTCGAAAAACAGTGCCATGTGGCATAGCGCCCTGTATATGGGGCGCTAGCATCATGAGGTTTGTCAGGTCGACAAGACAAGTCACTGCGGGGGGTCAAATCAGCCTGTCAAATCGATCGGATTTGGTTCCAGGCGCCCTGTTTATAGGGCGCCTGGTGCCCTGTATACAGGGCGCCAGGTGCCCTGTTTATAGGGCGCCTGGTGCCCTATAAATAGGGCGCCAGGTGCCGTATATATAGGGCGCCTGGTGCCCTATAAACGAGGCGCCAGTGCCCTATTCTTGGGGCATTTAGCTTGTCGATTGCTTGTTGGACCCACATTCGGAATGTAACGCCAAAACTCGATGTAGGAAAACACGATGTGCTTTAAATATTCTTTATGAAAACAAGAATTTGAACTCTTTAAGCTGGGCCGAAATTGCGTGTCTACTGACTTGCCTCCTTGGCGTCGGCTTTGTAGGGGAGTGACATGAATGAAGTGTAGGTGAATGTAGCGAAGAGTAATGAGGCGTAGCGAAATGAAGTGGTAATGGACTGAAAAGGTGACGCCAAGGTGTAGATTTAGACACGCCTTCATTGGCCTAGTTGAGTGAAATAAAACTTTACCGGACTCCGAGATTACCCTTTGTCTTATCGAAACCCTTCCTCTTGTTGATTGGTTAAAAGAAGAGCAGTAAATAACTAAAATCCCGCGTGGGGGAGAAGCTGTAACCGGCCGGGACCCGAACCCATGGTGTCTCGGACTCGAGAAATGCGGTAAATTGCGAAAAGTAAAGAGAAAAGGCCAATCATCCAAGGTTGGGTTCTTCAAATTCATTGGGTTTTACTCAAGAATGCGGTTCGGATTTGACATGGAAAAACTTCTTGTTTCGATGAAACCATTGAAATTGGATTTTCCGGATAGACCAAAACCTCCTTGAGGAGCTATAGAAAGATGGTGACGGAAAAGATGATGCATGAGATGTCGTATGATAATGCATGATGTATGCTGAGTTTAAAGAAATAGAAATAAACATAAGAAAATAGTTGAAGATATAGGTCAAACACAACGGGTCAGGACATCCGTGAATATACCGTCGTCCCCATTCATTTGACTTTGGCTTATCCGCGGGCCTAAAAAGGTGACTGAATCATTCATCGATTTTGTTGAAGGGGTTCTCTGACTCAGCCCTTTTAGACTCGAGGTCTTCAATGATATTACATGCGAGATATATGATAATACATGCAAATTTCCGGGCTCCAGGCGCCCTGTTTATAGGGCGCCAGGCGCCCCATTTACGGGGCGCCAGGCGCCCCATTTACGGAACCGGGTGTCCATGGGAGTGGTAGTGTCTTTATTAGGCACCCTCCTTTGTTCTGTCTCAAAACCTTTTCTAATTGCGCGGTTATTTTGCAGGACCTTCCGAATTTTCCCGGGGCTCGACGATACGGCCAGGTGGTATGGATAGCCCGGTTAATGGGTGCTATCAACATTCATGTGCGGACCATTCTTAGCGGGTGGGGCTTCAACGGCATCCTCGTTCACGCCAACCACCTCCTCGAAATACTTACCGGGATTTTTCTTTGGCGGGTGCGCTTCTCGAGATGTGGCATCCCGATACACACACCTTTGTTTTTGACTCTTTCGAAATGTACCGTTCTCTTAGAGGAGGTAGGCATTTTACGGGGCTTCGTGCCATGCACAGGTACGGCCAGGCCATGTTTATCCTGTCGGACCGGTTACCGGTTTAGACTTCCTCCGCGGCTTTATGACCACGGAGAGGCCCGATCCATTGTGGTAGGTGGCCGTATTTCCCCCGAAGCACTGGCGGATTGCTCCATTGGCGTGATTCAAGGCGCTGGTGATAATGAGGACCTTGGCACTGGTGCTAAAGGCGTCGCTGCTTGCCTCGCCTCGGTGCTCCTATACCGTGTGAGGACGGGTGGCTTGATCCTACTGCCTTCCTTGCATTCGGGGCATTTGGTCCAATGAGTGCATAGCCCACTCGGTGTTGGGCTACCTTTATGACGGCACGACACGCTGGCGTCGGCGGGCCTATGTTCGGCAGCATTCTCTTGTTCGTGTCTTGGGTTGGCTTGGCACTTTAAGTTTGACGTATGCTTCGGACCGGCCACAGCTTCCCGGCTCTTTGCTCGGAGCCCCCTCCAGCCTCTCACCAACCGCCTTTGCATGGAATATAAGGTTCAGAACAAGTGTCCCTCAGTGAAGACCCGCGCTGACTAGCGTTTGTACTTTTCGGCGATGAGCAGCAGCGGCTTTGTTTGCCCCACAGAGGCGGTTATGCGCCAGAATGTCCGTGCCTCTCCCACCCCAGGGGTGGATCTCCGGTTGATTCACAGGTACTTCCTTCATTATCTACAATCCTCACCGATGTCCTCTTCGGTTGGGCCAACCGCGGCTCAAGGTTCTCGTCTCTCTCACATCCCGTACGTCAAGGATCGTCGGACGGGCACGGCGGCGGATGTTGAGGAATGCCGAGCATCCTTGCGATGCAGGGGAATCTGCAAGAGCTTCTCGCCAAGTGCCTATATGGATGAAGACGAGTGCTGGAAGAGCCGGTACGTGGCGGCGAGGAAGGCTGGCAGCGGTGGTTGACTGTATCGTCGGTTGATTGTATCCAGTTGTATTTTGCTTTTGTTGTGTCTAGGACTTGATCAATGTAGGTGTAGGATTTGCTTGATGTAGTTTCTTTTCAGTTGTGTCCTAGTCTGTCGATTAATCGAGAAAAACAGCAAAAATATGCAAAAAAGTAATAGAATATCAATGTTTTGGCAATGAAATTGTGTTTTTCACGAAGAATATTGCTTGTGGACACGTTCTAAGAAATTTGAAAATTTTGACCATGGCACTTTATATTTTCACTCATGCACTTTTCTTCATTTCACCATCATCTTTTTCTACTTTTTCTATTGGGCGGGACCTTTTCGGGGAGTGCAGCGTATCGTGCGGATTCCACAGTAAGTTTCTTCCAATTGCAATCTTGTAATTTATTCCGTTATCTTCATTTTCGCAGAAGGGACCGAACTGATCCGGAGTTGTTCCGGATTGGAACGGGAAGAGAGAAGGGGGGTGAGTCCCCTAGCGCCCCATTGCTGGGGCGCTAGGCTGCAGCGCCTCATCAATGGGGGCGCTAGGCGTCCCATCAATGGGGCGCCGCGGCGCCCCATAAATGGGGCACTTTGGTCACCGAGGCCCCCATCGTCTTCGTTTTGCTATTCTTGACCTGTTCTAATGCTTTGAAATGATGCAGATGACGAAGAGGTCTCGTGTTGACGCTTCAGGTGCCGCCGGGGCCTCTTCCTCCGCCGGTGCTTCTTCCTCTGCCGGTGCTTCTTCCTCTGCCGGTGCTTCTTCCTCTGCCGGTGCTGGCTCATTGGAGCTACCCACTCTCCATCCTCCTCCGATCGTCTCGGTAACCGAATCTCGACCTCCCCTTTCTTGAATTTATTCATGATTGCTTTGTTTCTAACATGATTGTTTGATTGTGCAGGGGAAGATCAAGTCCCGGATATCCTGGGAGATGGTCTTCCATGCCTACCAGGGGTTGAAGGACTTCCAGAAGGTACGACTTGATGCAATGGGTTTTGGCCCATTGCTTCGTTGCTCGGCTTTCTGGGAGGACCTCCCTTTGATCCAGGCCTTGAGGGAGAGATGGGACTCTACTACCCATTCCTTCCTCTTCCCCTAGGGGCATATGGTCCCTACCTTGGAGGATGTTTCCCGGATCACGGGTCTTCGTGTTTACGGTCATGCCGTCACCGGCAAGACCTATCGCGATTACTCGGCCATGGTCCGGGATTTTTTGGGTCATCCGGTCCCACACTGCCCCGGCGGACTGCGCGTTATGAAGCGCACAGCTGTCGGGAACCTGCTTGGTCTGGGCAACGCCAGTGTGGGTAAGGATGACGTAGTGGCGGGTGTGCTCGACGAGTTGACGAAACGCGTCGAGCGCTCCCTGGTCGGTGAGGAGGGCACTGGTGAGGCCGACCGGATCTCCGCCGGTTCCTCCTCTTCTTCCTCACCCGTCTTCTCCTAGCCTCGAAGACGGACGGGGTGCACTTGCGGTTCCTCCCTTTTCTTGCGACTGTCGAAGGTTGGTGAGTATGCGTGGGGTGCTGCTATGCTGGCCCATCTGTTCTCCTCGGCGCGATGGAGAGCGGTCCGGACTGATAGCCGGCTTTCTCCATTCCTTCAGGTATGCCTTGTTCTTTTGTTCACTATCAGTGCCTTGTCTCTTTTGGTGACTAGCGAGTTTTTATTTGACGGGTATGGAGTTACTATTACATCCCCCTGGGCCGTGCTCGCTGAAGGATGACCCAGAGTACCCTCTCATTGGCGGTGGGTCGCTACACGATCTGCCTCCTCCCATCCTTACCGAGGTGGAGAACACCGAGGAGAGCGGTACTCCTTTCCCTCACCACGAGGTATTCTGTTACTTTTCTTCTTCTTAACTTTTGGTTCTTCTTGTTTACTGCTCTGCCTTGATTTTTCAGGTGGTATGGCAACCTTTTTCAGACCTTCACTTGGATCGGCAGCCGTGGGTTTTGGAGGGTCGTCCGGCTTTTGGCCGTGACACCTTCTTGATGTCTGAACGAGATGGAGCCACTTTAGGTGCGTCTCACGATGCGCTCATTGGGGCTTCACCGGGAGTGGGTGGATCTTCCACCTTACCCACACCAGGTCGTTCTACTCGCGGCTTTGATCCCGGGAGATCGGCTTGGAAGAAGGAGGGCCGGTTGCTTTCCGGATGCGGAAGAGGTGGCACCGGTGACTTCCGGTGCGCTTGGCACGGTGATGATTATGCAACGTCGCTATGTGGTGACATTTGCCCATCTTTTCACCGAGGGTGGAGAGGTACGCACTTGTTGTTTTCTGCTTGTTCTTCCTTTGCTTTGATGTCTAAGCGCGCATGTTACTTTCGAGCATTCGGGCGGAGGCATCTCGTTTGAGGCGGGGACGGCATCTTTGGAGGCCGAGTTGGAGCGACGGGTATTTTACGTACTTTGCACCTTTCCATTGTTGGTTAGCCGGCCTTCCTTTCTTTCTTTCGGCGGTCGCTACCGAGGTTCCGTCGACGAGGTAACACTCTTTATTTTTTTCTTTAATTTCATGAATGAATGTTGTTAAGCTTGTCTCCCTTTACTTCTTTTCGGATCTCTCGGCTTTGCGAGCGCGTGGCCGGCCCGGAGTTGGGTTCCCATCCGGCTGCCCACAGGCCGACGGCTTTTGACGAGCCTCCCTTTGAGCCGTTTGACTTCGGCCAGCCTACGGGTCCCGAGCTACCTTCTCATCCTTTGCCGGTCGACCCTCCTTCCCTCATTCCTACCGATCCCGGGAGCAGTTCTTCTGAGACGGGCTTCCTTCGTGAGGTGATTACCGCTTATACTGATACTGTCTTCTTCCTTCACTTGCCTTGCTAATCTTTTCTTTTCTTGCGGTGCCCGAGTGAAGGAACGGGTGGAGGTCCTTACTGCGAGGTGAATCTCCTTGACTTTCTCTTGCTTTCTGCTGCTTGATTCTAACATTTTCCTTTTTTGTAGAACAAGGATCTTTGGGCGAGGATTTCGATCTTTACGCGGGGGTGCTCCGCCTCCCTCTTGGTGATCCCTTGGGTTTCGGCCGCCTCCTACGATGATCCCTTGGGTTTTCGGGACAAGGTACATAATTTTCCGCTCTGCTTGTCATCATTTTCTTTCTTTCCTGACATTTTCCCGGTAGGTGATGGAGCTACAGAGGGAGCTCGGGCTCGAGCCCCTCGTAGGCATTCCGGATCCTGGTTCCTCTACTTCCGAGGTGCAATGTTTTCATTATGATTTTAAACTGATAACGGGACTGACGTCTCCTTTGGTTTCCACGGAACTCGGAAGGATAGAGGAGGCACGGGAGGTACATGCACGATTCTTTTCCTTAGTAGCTACTTCGTACATGGCGATGTATCTCTTTGTCATCTCGTAGGTCGGGAGGCTTGGAGGCTCGCGTGGTTGAGTTGTCACGGCCGAGCTGAGCGGATCCTCCTTCTTCGTCTTGAGCACTCCGAGCTCCACCGGGTGGAGGCGAGCATCGTCGATTGATGATGCGGGCGTTGCGATCTCGGAGCCACTCCCACCGCTCCGATTCCCGAGGGACCACAACGAGGGGACTGCCCACTCGGGTTCCTCTCGGTCCGATAGTCGTAGGAGGCGAGATGAGGAGAGACTTGCCATGCCACCTCCGGATGATCGGGCACCAGCGAGAGGGAGGCGGTGATTTGTGATGTGCCGACCCCCTCCTATCTTCGATGTACTTTGTTTTTCCATAGTGATGGTTGTTGACTTCTTTTCTGACTCCTGCTTTTACTCAAAGGGCGATTAGAAATTTATTCAGGCTTAGTCCCTTGCAAGAAAAGGGCGAAATTGCCTTGATCTTTTGTCAAGGGACATAGGCCTTATCAAGGTAAAATAACGAAAAACATAAGTGTGCATAGAAAGGAAATATGCAAGACCGAAATTAAACATGAATGCAAAGGCAACTAGCAAAGTAAATTTTTAGGTGTTTTGGGATTTTTTGAGTTTTGATGGTTTTATAATTTTTTTTGGTGTTTTGGGATTTTTGATTTGTTTGGGTTTTGAATATTCTCTCTTTTTTTTTAGAATTTTTTTGATTTTTAAGATTCGTTTGGTATTTTCCAAAGTATTTGATTTTTTTGGTTGGTGTGAGGGACAAGATTATCTCATCCTTTGCTTGCTTGTCATAGGTGTGCCTCATTGTTACTTAAGGGTTAACAGTAAGCATCACGTGTAAGAAAGTGCCTAGTCGAGATCTTCGACCTTAACGCCTTTGATAGGCTATGGTTCTTCTTGGACCTAGTCGGTCAACCCTATCCTTGGAGGTTGAAGAAGGAAGATGATTGGTGGTAAGTCCTTAGTAGAATTCAGGGATGTCGAACTTGTTTCTCTACTAATACCCACATTGCCCGTTTGGGATTTGATATCTTTGGATGCTTCCTTCTAGCCCTTTTCTTTGTTGGCCCACGTTCAGACAGGTCTTTCTTCTTTTTTTGCTTGATTTTGTCCTGAGGGGTCATTGCCCATCTTTTGGAGCCTTTTCTTTTGGACTTTTGTTGGTACACATTCGGAACGGTCTATTCTTTTTGACTGAGGGGTCATTGCCTATCTTTTGGCACCTTTTCTTTTAACGAAGTCGGTCCTTCGAGCATTTTCCAACTAGGGCAATGGGTATTTTCGATACTCCTCATTCTAACCCCTTTCATCTATTGCAGAACCGAAACGAGAAGAAAATGGAATTGGGTTGACCTTCTTTTGCCAAGCGTTACCTAGCTTTCTCTTTGACTTCCGATCATCGGATCTGAAGACTTGGCGTGTAGTGTGTGCGGTATGATGCCTTATCTTTATTCACTAAGTGACAAATTGGTGTCTTGAACAAGCAAGCGTTGGATGTTATCATTATACTTCACACCTTTGATTTTATAGATTTTTTTGTGATTTTTGTTTTAAGGGAAATATTTTTTGAGGTATACACCATTCCGGGGATGAGCTAGCTCTTCTCCTTGCATTAGTCACTTATATGAATTACGGGATAAATGACCGAAATAACATAAGGACCCTCCCAATTTGGTTGAAGTTTGGAGCGGGGACCGCCAGGCTTAACAAATTTTCTTTTAAGCACAACCTCACCGACTTCAAATTTTCTCTCCACCACCCTCTTCTGATAAAATCTTTTAAGTCTATTTTGGTAAGATCTAGCATGTTCGGCAGCGGCCAGCCTCCTTTCATCCAAGAGTTCGAGTTGAGCGAGAAGAGAATCTCGACATTCATCCATTGGGATTTCTCGATCGATCTGGACTCGGAGAGAAGGAATGATTACTTCGTATGGAACTACCGCCTCCATCCCAAATGCCAAGGCATAGGGGTCGACCCGTCGGGGTTCGAATAGAAGTGCGGTAGGCCCATAGAGCATCAACTAACTTATGCGGCCGGTCACCGAGCACGCTACACTTCTGCCCACAAGTCTTCTTAACGATTTTTATCGGGGTTTTATTGGTGGCTTCGACGACCGTTGCCTTGAGAATAATATGGAGATGAATGATGCAAGATGATGCAATACGTGCTGCAAAGGTCACGCAGCTCCTGAGAGATGAATTGTGGTCCGTTGGCGGGGACGATGGCGCCTGGGATCCCGGACCTGGCAATGATGTTGCGCTTGATGAAGGTGCGGTATCGATGCCTTGATCCCCACATATGCTTCCGCTTCTGTCCATTTGGTGAAGTACTCCGTTGCAGTTAGGATGAAGGATTTGGTTTTGTTTGTGGAGTTTGGGTCACCGAGGGGTCCGATAACATCAAAAGCCCACATAGCGAAAGGCCATGGGGCGTGGATCGGATGAAGGGAAGATGCGGGAGAGTGAATCTTGTCGGTGTGGAGTTGACATTGATGACAGTGTCGGACAAAGATCGAGCAATCTTCTTCCAGAGTAGGCCAATAATACCCTGCACGATGATCTTCTTGGCGAGGGCTTGAGCATTTACATGGCCTCCACATACTCCGGAGTGTGCTTCTCTGAGTACCAACTCGGCCTCTCCTTCATCTACGCATCTTAACAGAACACCGGCCAAGCTCCTTTTGTAAAGCACCCCGCCTAAGATGGTGTATCTCTGGGAGACTCTCCTTATGGCTTTCTTCTCTTCGGCAGTTGATCCTGGTGGGTACGTCTGGTCCTGACAGTAATTCGCAAACACATGATACCATGCTTTTTCTCCTTCTTCTAGTTCTTCCAACTCGACCAAAGATACTTCCTCCTTTTGCCCAATGTACTCTTTCCTTTCAAACTCCTTAACCTTCAAAACCGTGCATCTTCTACGCCGAAATGGTACGTCGGCGGACATAGATCGTCCTAACACTGCGCCTAGCGGGACGGATAGTGAAGATGCCGAGAGAGGCAAGAGCGTCGGCAAGAATATTTTGAGCACGAGGAACGTGAATGAATGGTCGAGTTTGGAGAATAGCTTGATGTAGCAAGTGGTGAGTTCTTGGTATGGTTTGAGCCCGGGATGAGATGTGCGATATTTGGCCGGTACTTGGCGAAGTATCAGCGGCTATCACCAATTACCATAGTTTAGTGACACCATAGAAGTGAGCGGCCTCCCGGTCCGACCAACAAGGCTTCATACTCGGCTATATTGTTTGTTCTTTGGAAAATGGGTGAAAAGCCTGTGGAATGGTGACACCTTCGGGTGACAAAAGAACAATCCCTATCCCTCTACAGGAGTTTAATGCCCCGTCAAAATATAGAGTCCACGGATTAGAAGATCGAATGGACATCAATTCTTCATCGGGAAAATCGTGGATAGGGTCAAAGGTTGGGATAGGATGATGGGCAAGGTGCTCGGCAATTGCATAGCCCTTGATTGCCTTGTACGATTGGGTGTAGGTGATGTCAAATTGGAGAGGAAACTCGCGAGCGTGCCAAACGATCAGTCAGGACAGATTTTTCAAGAAGAAATTTGATGGGGTTCATGCGAGCAATGAGATTAACCTCGTGAGCCAGAAAGTAATGTTTGAGCTTTTGGACCACCCAAACCAGGGCAGCACAAGTTTTCTCCATGGTTGTATACTTTTGTTCACAAGGATCAAAGATTTTGGACGAGATAGTATCTTTGCTCGCTCTTTCCCTTTATCATCTACTTGTGCCAACATTTGCTCCCAAGGATCCTTCCAAGGGCGAGATGTATAAGATCATGGGTTTGCCGGGAGCAGGAGGTTTGAGCACAGGTGGGCTTGACAAATACTTCTTCAAACCATTGAATGCCTCTTGACACCTCGAATCCCATCTGAATTCGGCCTGCACCTTGGTTAACTCATAGAAAGGTTTGCACCTTTGGGAGTGCTGTGAGATAAACCGGCGAACAAACTGTAACCTACCAATTAATCCTCTCAGCTCCTTTAGGTTCTTTGGTGGAGGCATGTCAATAATAGCTTTGGCCTTGTTGGGATCGATTTCGATGCCTCTTTTGCTGACAATGAACCCAAGTAACTTTCCAGATGATACTCCAAACACACATTTCTTGGGGTTCATCTTGAGCTTATATTCCCTGGCTCGTTGCAAAACCCTTTTCAATACCTCAGAATGCTTCTCTTGGGTTCGAGATTTGACCACTAAATCATCCACATACACCTCTACAAATTTATGCATCATATCATGAAATATTGCTACCATGGCCCTTTGATAAGTTGCTCCGGCATTCTTTAATCCGAAGGGCATGACAACGTAACAATAAGTTCCCCAAGGTGTAGTGAACGAGGTCTTCTCTTGATCCTTTTATAACCGGATTTGATTATACCCAGAATATCCATCCATGAATGATAGGGTTTCGTATCCAGTGTGTTGTCAACAAGAACATCGATATGAGGAAGGGGAAATCATCTTTTGGACACGCTCGGTTTTAAGTCCTGAAGTCAATGCAAATTCGAATCTTTCCATCCTTTTCATGAATAGGGACTATATTTGCCACCCATTGTGGATAGAGGACGACTCTAATGAATTTTGCTTGGTGCAACTTATCGTCCTCTTCCTTCATCTGTAATGCCAGGTATGGGAGGAATCTTCTTAACTTTTGCTTGACCGGGGTAGCCTCGGGTTTTAAAGTCGTCGATGTTCTACCAATGATTTATCTAACCGGCATATCTTCGTATGTCCAAGCGAATGTGTCTTTGTATTCTTGCAATACCCCCATTAGATTCTGTTCTTCTAAAGGGCGAGGTTGGCATTGATGAGGATATTCTTAGGATCTTCCGGTGTTCCAAGATTAAGTTCCTTAGTCGGTTCATCCACCGTGGCTGATGGTTCTTAGTCTTCTTCAAACCGGATGCATAGGCATCAGCCAAATCCTCCTCTTCATCCTCGGTGTCGGGATCTTTTCGATACAACCTCGTAGACTCCTAAAGTTGGATCAATATTGTTTCTCTCCTCATATCGAATTTCTCCTATACGGATCGCATCCTCTAAATATTCCGGTAGCTTGGCGCATTCTAAGCTTTTCCGAGCTAGCGATGCGGATATCTCCCTGGAACTCTTCTACCTCGATTTTGTTTTGCTTTTCTTTGTAAACTAAACCTAAAGAAGAAGAAGGTAAATAAGGAGGTGAGGAGGAGGTGGATGGAGTGGAATTTATTGACGAAGGGCAAAGGAGATCGATCAGAGATCGGGTGGCCTTCTGATTCGGGTCGTCCTTCGGAGCGAGTTGGGACGTTTCTTCGAGCGAGATTTGGTTTGAGAAAAGGACGTTTTTTTTTGATCTTTTGAGAAGTACTAAACATAAATACGAGAGGGGGTTTGGTTGGTTGTTGTTTCCAATGCGGGTTGAGATATTGATAGAGAGGGAACAAGTCAAGCAAGGACGGGTAAAGAGGGCATCCGTCTTTGCCATCTGGCCCGACAATGGGTTTGTCGGGAATGAGTGCTAGATCCGAGGAGATGATATTTGTTGAATGCCCTGGATTTTTGACTGCTAGAAGGCTCATTGCGAGAATGATTCATCACTTGACCCTTCTTTAGAAAATAACCATGATACGTCAATATCTTGTCTCATCCCTAGGTCGCCCACCTTCTTCCTCTTCACTTGTTCTTGTGGTTCTGCTCTTCAATCATTTGTATTGTTTCTCTTTTATCAAAGAACTTGCGCAGACATCCTCGGAAGTATTTTTGGCCGTTTTTCTGGCCATTATCACGTGTCCCATCATACCCTACCCCATTCATTGATGTTATCTTCACTAGCTGGATGGGTTCTGTGATGCCTTGCAGTTCTTTTCCTAGTCCTCGGCCTTCTTGATACCCCAGACTCTCCATCATACGCCACCCAAGGGTTTTGGCGTCATCTTTCTTTTTTCTCCAAACTTGCCTAGGTTGTCTTTTATCCCTTGGTAGATCGAGGATTGTAAATGCGGTTGATTCGGCAAGCCGGGGGAGAAGTAACCAAGCAATCCACGGGCATACTCACTACTTTGACAACTTGTCCCTTGAAGGGAAATTTGATGCCTTGATGATTGGTTGAAGCCACGGCCTCTAATGCTTCCAGGTAAGGCCTTCCCCGGGATGGCTTTGTAAGTTGGATCCATATCCAAAACATGGAAGTCGACGGTAATAACCCGAGGTACGAGTTTGACTTCAAGTGTGACCATGCCATGGGCGGGCCTCTTGGAATTATCGTATCTTGTCACGATGATTTGTGATGGCCGAATATCTTCTTCCAGGGATTCCACACAACCTGTTGTAGTGTTTACGGTGGCAAGACATTAATGGATGCACCGGTGTCAATTAGACAAGATTTGACATACGATTGCTGTTAACAACGACGGTGATACATAGTGCGTATTTTTCTTAAACACGGTTCGGCCGAGTTCTTCCTTAGTGAAAATGAGAGCGGGGTGTTCACTCCTCGGGGTTAAAAGCTGATGTAATCTTTTACGGGGGAGAGTTTCATTAACCATTACTCTTTGCGGATATTGTTGAAGCACTTCTTGATGAGCTTTGGACCTTTTAATTAGCTCAGAATGGAAATTCGCGCGGGGTTTTGTCAAGGTGCTTTAACAAATCATAAGATGTTCCTGGCATCTTGGCTCTTCCGGGTGCTCTTCTTCTTCTTCTTGCGGTCGTCTGGTTGACCGGCTGGGGAAAAATCCTTTGGAACATACGCCCGCTTCTAAGCACCGTGGCGAGTGGGGAGTTATGGTTGGTGTAGTGGAGATAGACGGAGGGTTAGGTCGGATGATGGGAGGCCTAGGCGGGGGTGTAGTGATGATGGTCCGAGTTGTAGGGATACGGGTGGGTTGTGGTGGCATGGTTGCACGAGGTGGTACAATGATGGGTCCCGGTGGCGGTGGTATTTGTGGGGGCTCGACCGGGCAGATCAAGGTCCTACCCGGTTGGAGTTGTATGGCTGGTGGTGTTATGGTTGGTTGTGGTGGCGTGCGGATAATCGGCGGTTGGCTTCTTCTGGCGGGGACAACTCGGGGTATGGAGTGAACGGTTCGGTTAACGTGGTTTGGGGGGTTGGTGTTTATGAAGGGAGCGGGTCGCTCGGTTTGCCAAGTTTGACCTCGATCGCGGGGTTCATCGGTGGAGGTTAAGATAGGGTTAACCCTCGGTTTTACGGTGCTTTGATGGCCGCGTGCGTGCGCGGGTAGCGGATTACGAATAATTCCCGAGGCCGGGTTCTGTTGTTGTTGTCGAAGCGGGTGCCTGTCTTGCTGCTGGGGTTGGTTTTTCTTGCCTTGATGTATTCGCCCATTTGACCCCGATCAATGCTTCCTTGCTCGTGGAGGTCATGGATGTAGTCTTTAAGTAAGAAAACGGTTCTCCTTTATGCCACTGGGAATGTGGTACAAGCGTGCCTTGTCCGTGTTGGCATTCTGCGGCCACTCCAACTTTTCTCTCGGCAATGAGATCTGCCTGTGCCATGAGCGTTAAAAATATCTACGAGAGAGTACGGTAATGGCGGGTAATGATTTCTCCTAGGCCTGCTCTTTGTGGTACATAGGTGGCGGGGGGAGGTGCACAGTTGTAGGTGGTCGGTTGGCGGGGAGGTTGAGGTGTAAAGGTACTGTACGGCCAAGCTGGGGTTGTGAGGGCCCAGGTGTACGTATTGGTTGTTGGGGGTATTGGTTCGGCGCTTGGTGGCGGAAAGGTTGGGGTTGGATGCAGGGCGAGGTGCCGGTTGGATTTGGCGCGGGTTTCTATCTCTGGGGATTCTGTGTGCTGTTGGTGGTTGATGGGCGGGTTCCCTAGGATATTGACATGTTCGTTGGTTACCACGCCTTCAGTCACGGGCCCAGAGGTGGTGGTGGTTGTTTTTTTGGCGACTCGGGGCCTAGGGTCGAAAAGGTTCATAATGGGAGAGTCTCGGAGCTATGTTTGGATATACCGCGCTCTCTCGTAGAGTTCGCCCATCGTGGCAGGGTGATGTAATGCCAATACATTTTTTAAAGCGGGAGTGGCGTTGGTGATGATCATCTTAACTTGTTGGGTCGGGACGGTGCATTTGTCAATCTTTCCGCCATTGCTCTCCACCTATCAGCATACCTGATAAAATCTTCATCATTCTTCATCCTTTCAGCCATGAGGTCGGTGATGGAATAAGTTGGCCCGACCCTATCTTGATATCTTTGCAAAAATTTGGTTTTGACGATTTCAAAGTTACTTGCCTCTGAAGGGTCAGCGAGTAAAACCACTACAAAGTTGAGCCCTCCAATGATCTTCGAAAGAAAAGCAGGGCCCTTGGATCGTTACGCACATTGCGACTCATACAGAAAGTCTTTGATATGAATGAAGGGATTACCGGTTCCGTTGTAGCGACGGTATACCGGCATCTCAGAGGGAGGTAGATGAAAAGTAGGGAGAAAAGGAAGAGAAATTTCGGGGGCTGCCTTGGCGTCGATCAAACGTCTGAGTTCTCTATATTGTTCGTCCATGCGATTGAGTTTATTAATCATAGCCAGATCGACGAGAAGGTTCCCCCAGAGGAGGAGGAGGAGCGGGTGCTTGGTGCACCGGGATCGGGATTTGGTGGGCCGAAGTGACCGGATGAGAAGGGTATATTGGGGGATGCACGAAAGGGTGAGTAGGGTTGAGATGATTAGAAGAATAAGCTGGTGGTCTAGAAGGGACGACCACATTCGTATGGGGGTGATCTAGATTAGGCACCGGAGGAGGAGAAATTGGGGCTATGAGCCCGGTATGGGAATGGCCATGAGTGGGCACATTGGGTTGGTGTGCCAGCGGCTAGGGTAGAGATATGAAAGCCACATTCGGTAGGAATGTGGTCGGTGGGGGACTTGCCCTTGAGGATGGCTTTGATAGCCTGGAGTTGGATAGGGTCGGCATGAGAGAATGCCTCCCAAAGTGAATTTGGATGGGGGCGAGGAGAAGTTTGCATAGGTTCAGGGCGAACTTCGGGTTCGTGACGGCACATACGACATCGGGGTAGAAATAAGACTGGTCGTATTCCAATTGTAGTTGCTCGCATCTTTGATCGCCATTCCAATAACTCGACCTGACCTCAAGTTCATAAACACGACGAGAAAAGAAGGTTGGCAAATAAAAGTTCAAGGATTTTTTTTTGGTTTTGATTTTTGACCTCTTTTGTTTTGATTTTCTTTTGTTTGGACAAGCAAGTTGTCAAGCAAATTAACCTCGAAAGCAATTTTTTTGTGTTGGTTCTTTTTAGGTGATTTTGGGATTTTTGTTTAATTTTCGGTTTTTGTTTGCAAACAAGTAATAGCAAAGACTTGGAATGATTAAGCAATTTTTTTGTTTCAATCTCAAATTAATGGCTTGTTAAGAGAAATATTGTCCACTCAAATAAATGGGTAGGACCACTATGCTCTCACAACACCGAGCAATCTAAGGTTGTCACTCCTTTCACAACGATGGGTAATAGGTATTCGGGTTTTGGGATAAAGTGGTACAACCCGGCCCGATCGGTGAAGAGGGAATCCTTCACGTACGGGGACTTACGGAGGTCTTGATGGAAGCTACCCAGTCCTTCCGAGAGGGAATCCCCAGAGGAGGAGTTGGCAACCACCAAGAGGGGTGTTTGGATGTGTGGGGCTTTGGGAGGAGAGAGCCTCCCTTCTCGGATGTCCTAAGGAGACGGACGGACCCGAAGCTCCGATGCAAACTAATGCGAGTGAAATTTCAAGGAATAAGAAGCAACCAAGAAGAAAATAAAAGCATACAATGATTAATGAGATGTTTGTAGGAAGCAAGTGAACAAGACAATGATATGAAATTAAGCTAGGATGGAGGAAAGAACTAATTTAACTAAGCATGCTTTGAAAGATTTAAAGGAGAACTAGACTTAGCAAAGAAGATGATATCTAAAATACTAAGGTGAAATAACTTGATTATCAAAGTTGGAAATCAGATGGATATGCTTTAAAAAGACAAACGGAGAGCAAGTAAACTTGGAAGAAACAAGATGATGCTTCGAAGAAAAGTAAGCAATGTAAACAAGCAACAATGTAAGGAAATGGAAATGACTCACATGGAAATGAAGGTAAACATGATTTTCAGATGGACATTCTTAGGAAAATAAAGTGGGATTTCTAAAGCAAAGTCGGTCCCACCGTGGTCGCCAAAAGGTGTAAGCACCGGAACGGGACATCCGCGGATCTCCCCCTCCGGAACCCCTACGCCCCGGCCTCGGTGTGTCCGTGTCGGTGGGTGGTGTGTTATGTGTAGGTGTGGTCGCCAGGAACCAAAGGCTCCAAAATATGGTGGGATGAAGGAAAATGAAATAGAAAGATGACCGTCGTACCTCCGGAAGCGGGGAGATTGTTGAGTTCCGACTTCTCCTCTCTCGGCTGGCCGAAAGAAGAGAGCTTAGTGAATCCTTTGCCTTCAATCCGGTTGAAGCTCCGCCTCGATCGGATCTACCTAAGAATGTCCATAAGAAAACAAGGAGACAAGTGAAGGTTTCATTAGTTCTAACGAAAGCATAGTATCGTGCTCGAATTTAGATTCCAACATGCAAATGGGAAGAGACTAACCGGATTGGGACGAGATCCCAACCCCTATTTTTGGTAGGTTTTAAACATATATGAAATGCAAAAATGCTCTAAAACATGCTAAATAACATGATGATCAATGCAAAAGCGAAAAAGGGAGACAAAAACTCGATTAAATGGACGATCGGAATCCAAAAATAACAAAACAAGCTTCTGTCCTTCCTGGTGCCCTGTATATAGGGCGCCAGGAGCAGGTGCCCCCTTTATGGGGCGCGTTGACCAAGTCAAAGCGCCCTGTATACGGGGCACTAAGTCTGGCCCGAACAGATTTTCTTCTCCTCTTCGCGGCGCCGCTCCGGAGTGCTGGGAGGCTTCCGGGACGAAGTAGGGGCTCCTCCTTGTAGACAATACTCAAATGAAGCCCATGGAAGAGGGTTTGGGTGCTGGGTATAAGAGGAGAGACGGATAGAAGCTCTCAAAGTTGGAGGAAAATCATTTTTACGGGTGACGAGAACGAAGGTTTTAGGGTTTTTGGTGGAGGATTTTGGATCGGTTTGGAGGCTTTTGGAGGGTGAATGTGGCTTGGAATCGTAGTGTTGGATGATCTCTAGGGTGGCACGGAGTTGGAACCTCTCCTAAGTTCCAAATGGGGCTCTATTTATAGCCCAAAAGAGGGCACTTTGGCCATTTTCGAAAAACAGTGCCATGTGGCATAGCGCCCTGTATATGGGGCGCTAGCATCATGAGGTTTGTCAGGTCGACAAGACAAGTCACTGCGGGGGGTCAAATCAGCTTGTCAAATCGATCGGATTTGGTTCCAGGCGCCCTGTTTATAGGGAGCCAGGTGCCCTGTATACAGGGCGCCTGGTGCCCTGTATATAGGGCGCCTGGTGCCCCATAAACAGGGCGCCAGGTGCCCTATTCTTGGGGCATTTGGCTTGTCTGATTGCTTGATGGACCCACATTCGGAATGTGCCAAAACTCGATCTGTCCGGAAAACACGATGTGCTTTAAATATTCTTTATGAAAACAAGAATTTGAACTCTTTAACTGGGCCGAAATTGCGTGTCTACAGTTGGCATATCATTGTGTTCTGATAAACTTGCTTATAATTTAGTTGTTATTGTTAATGGTTTACTTCCAGGAGTCATTTCAATATTTCTAAGTTCATGGTAGATATATAGACCTTCATCAATATTTTTATCATTTAAACTTATTGAATATTGAGGAAAAATTCTAAATTTTAAATATTGATAGATTAAATTGCTTTGTATCATTCCTATTATAGATTGTGCTGGATTTATAAATCTTTTATCTGCAATTATTATTGTTGTTGGTGAATCAATTCCTTTCCTAAAATTTGCTTTTATAGTAATGTCTATCGCTCCTAATGTAAATATTTAATTTTGTATTTTCTTTTAGAATTTTTCAACATTTGAGTTATCTTTTCTTTATTTATAATTTGTATATTAGTAATAGACCTATTGGTTTCTACCGAATCTATAGTTTGTTCAAATCTTTCTATTAATAATTTATCTTTCCTCCATAAATTCCATTTTAATTTATAAACTTTATTTTTTTTCTATTTCCCATGGTGCATTTTGAATTTTATTGTATATTTCTTCATTAAATATTATCATTTGTCTATTATGATCATCTTGATTTTCTTCTATATTAAATATTTCAGAGGTTGATTCATCTTCTTTAGATGAATCTTGAGTAGTCATCGTATAAATATATTGAATATTATGTTATTGGAAAGGATCGAATTCATCTATAAGTTCTTCTATTTCATCATTACTATCATAGTAATATTCTTCATCAGAAGAATTGTAGATAATATCATCTTCACTTTCTGTTATTAATTCATATTCGTAATTTTCTATATCTGATAGTTCATATCCTATTCTTATATCATAAATTTCTTCAACAATATTCATATCAACTATGTTAATTTGTCTTCTTTTAGGACACATGTTTGCATAATGTCCTTCTTCTCCACATTTAAAACATTTACATTTTTTATTATTAGGCTTCTTTTTTAAGTATTGGCTATTTGGATTTATGGTTTTAGATTTAGTTCTGACTTGAAATATTTTCTTTCTATAAGGATATCTTCTTGTTCTTGGTTTATTAACAGAGCCTTGACTTTGTGTTTTATAAGTTTTATAAGTTTTATCACCATGAAGAAATGCATTATTTACATCCAATTTTAGAAGATGCCAATCATGTATAGATGCAATTGAAAGTAAACATCTAATGGTTACTAGTTTTGCCACAAGAGAGAAAGTGTCATGATAATCTATGCCTTCCATTTGTGTATATTCTTTAGCCACAAGCCTTGCTTTATGTCTTGCAATAGAGCCATCTACATTATATTTGATTTTAAAAACCCACTTACACCCTATTGGTTTTTTATCATCAGGTAACTGTATCAATTTCTAGGTGCTATTTTTCTCTAATGCTCTCAATTCAGATTTCATGGCCTCTTACCAACATCGATGAGGAAGAGCTTCTTCATAAGTCCTTGATTCAAAATTCTTCTCAATAGATGAAAGGAAAACTTGATAATCCTTTGTAAAGTTTTTGTATAAAATATAATCTGACAAAGGATATGGAGTCCTTTGATTATCAATTGCGTTAAAACCTATTACATAGTCTTTTAGATATGGGGTCTTCTCTTATTTCTTAAAGACTTTGCTCTATTTTTTGATTGAGGAACTATGAGTTACTCATCAGCCAACTGTCCGTCAGATATATAATCCACATGCTCATTCATAACAGGTTGTAGATCAATCTCTTCATCATTATTTTCTGTTACATCTATTGTTTCCTCAACTGACACTGGTATTACAGAATCATTTCCATTCCTATTTTGTTGGAATCTGTAGGGAAATATTCTCTCATGAAATTTCACATCTCTGCTAGAAAAATTTTGCTTGGTTTTAATATCGATGAGTAGATATGCTTTCTGGTGTGGAGGATAACCAAGAAAAACACAAGAACTTGCTCTAGCATCAAACTTATCTCCTTGTAAATGTGAAGTAGAAGAGTAACACAAACAACCAATAACCTTCAACTTATCATAATCATAAGGTTTACCAAAAAGAGACTCATATGGTGTCTTCCCATTTAATTTTTCTAAAGGTATTCTAGTTATCAAAAATTTGATTGTCAACACACAATAACTCGATAGCCTTTTTGGCAATTTACTTTGAAACCAAAGAGGTCTAGCAACCTCCAAAATATGCCTATGCTTCCTTTATACTATACCATTTTGTTGAGAAGAATATGTACATGTATGTTGATGTTCAATACCATAGTAGAAAAAAACACTTGTAATTCATTATTGAAGAATTTTGTACCGTTGTTAGTTCTAATGGCTTTAATATGCACACTAAAAAAAACTTTCTATATAAGAAACAAAATGTCTAATAGTGTTGGGCACTTGAGACTTAAAACTCAACATATGAATCCATAGAAAACGAGAATGATCATCCACTATGCTCAAAAAGCATGATATGTACCCCATACGTCAATTAACAAGAGTTCAAAAGGAAAAGTACTTCTATTTTTACTATGAGGAAAAGGCAAATGGGTCTGTTTAGCCTTAGGACAAACATGACAAACAGAAGCTTGACAATTTCCAATTTCCTATGAAAGTAGCTTCATCTTTTTCTCTGATGGATGACCAAGATGCATGTGCCATAGAAATGAGAAAGTTGCTGCAAAAATTTCCGTATTAAGGCACTGACCAGTTTTATTCTCTAAGAAGTAGTAAAATCGTCTTGTCTCAAGGGCCTGACCAATCAAATTGCTCGTTTCTAGATCCTGAATAACAATATGTGAGGGATAAAAAGTAATTGAACACTGAGCATTTTGAGTTAACTGGCTGACTGATAAGAGATTGTGCTTGAATGAAGGAACATAATAAACAACAGATAAATGGATATGTCTATTCAAATTTATGAAATTATTTCTTTCAACTTTAACAACTGAGCCATCAGGAAGCCTGATACCTGCAGTGGCATTTACATTTCTCCTCAATAACAATTGATTGAACAATTTTCTTCTCCTTATACTTTTTATTTTTTAGCTGATAACCAATGAGTTTGTAGCATTGTTCCTGATTATGATCAGCTACCTGACAATGAGTACAACTCGGAGCTTCTAATTTAAAACAATTTTCCCTTGTATGGCCTGTTGTATTGCAATGAGAACACCATGCTTTCTTCTCTTTAAAACTCTTTGTAGATTTAGCCAACATGGCAAAATGTTCATTTAATGAAGATGTGTGTACAAATTTTTGAGACTCATCTTGTAAAATGAGAAAAATAAGCTTTTCCAACTTGTGGTAGAGGATCCATCAACAATATTTGGCTCCTCACAGCTCCATAATCATCATTCAAACCAATAAGAAATTGCATGAGATGCTGCTTGTTGTTATAAGCATTATCTGCGGTTGGATCCAATTGAGAAAACTCTTCCCAAAAACTTTTAAAACAATTGTAATATTTCGACACAGAGTCATTTCCTTGTTTATGTGTAGAAATAGATCTCTCTAAATTGTATATTTTAGATCCATCAGTAGGATAGAACCTAGTTTTCAGATCTTCCCAAATCTCATATGCATTTTCGATATATAAAATTGAACTTATTATTTCTTTGTGAATTGAGTTCAATATCCATGAATCTACCATACAATTAACATGATTCCATGATCTATAAGAAGAATTTAAAACCATCGGTTTCTTAAAAGTGCCATCAACAAATTGGAGTTTATTCTTTGCTGACAAAGCAATTGTGATACCTCGATGCCAAGAGATATAATTCTCACCATTCAGCAGAACCGAAACGAGAATAGATTCAGGGTTATCAGAAGAATGAAGATAGTAGGGATTATCTGACTCCGCACTTTGCTCCATTCCTTGCATTGCCGAATCGTGACCTTCCATTAACTCTCAACCTGCTCTGATACTATGAAATAATTCCAGATCTGGAGAAATAGCAGAAGCAAAAGCAATAGAGAGACAGGCATGACGAAACAGAGTAGATAGAGTGAAGACGCAGAGTGGATTATCTATCACGGTGCAAATCAAATTGACTCACCCTCACTTCATCCATTTATATAAATATGCCAATTGTACAGGGTGACGTGGTGATGCCATGTATGTGTTACAAGATGATGTGGAAATGCCACGTATGTATTGATAGAAGAAGGTAACTGTATTATACCAAATGTATATGTAAACAAGAGAAATGAATATATAATTTTTCACACAAAATATATTTTTTTCACAAAATTAAGAAGATGGTTTGACAATTATTGTGAAAATATATTTTTGTAAAAAAATTGGGTAAAAAAGAGGTGACATATTCTCTTTTTTATTTTTTATTCTTGCGGTCTCCCACATTTTATAATTGTATATGTTCTTTACTTTTTTTGTCATCTTATCTCAACAATCTCGATAATTTTATGGTTTAAGCTGGTTTAGGTGTAGTGAGGCCATCTTCTTTGTAATAGATTTCTCAAATTGAATTTTATGGGGGGCTGTCATTGTTCTTTAAGTCATCTTAATTATATTTTATTTTAATATAAAATTTTATCACAATATTATTATGTATACACAAAATTATTAAGCAAAAACCAATCACCCGTCCGTTAGGGTTGTTCGTTTCCGTTCAACCGAAAGAATTTATTCAATTTATCAAATCATTAGCATCAAATATAAAATTTTAAATTATAAATTGATGATCTAAATATATAAAAATTATTTATATAATATTTATTTGATTAGAGTTGGATTGGCCAAACCTTTCGATTTGGTCTGGGTCGTAATTTAAAAAAAAACATCCCAACTCAAAAACAAAAACAAAAAACGAAAGTGGACATTACGTTTTTTTGGTGTGCTAGGCTTAGAAGAGGAACGTCCTCAACACAGCGTGCCAGGTTCGGATCCCTGGAACTGCCGTCCAAGAGAGTGGTGGTGTTCCACTCCACTAGATGTGAGAAAAAGTGAACGCTCCCGATCATGCACTTAGGGGTGGACACGATTAGGTTTGATCTGATTTGTATTATTTTTTTTTTCAAATCGAACTAAACTAAATCACCCTCTCTAATTGAACCGAACCGAACCAAACCGAATCAATTCGATTTGGTTCGGTTTAAATCGAAAATAAATAAAAATATTTAAATTAAATAATTTTACATATATATACTAATTTTTAAATTAAAAATAATGAAAATAAATATTATTTTATTATAAAATTTAAAAAAATATTATTTTTATAATATTTTTATATTTTTTTGATTAAGTCGATTTAAATGATTTGATTTGGTTTAAATCGATTTGGAGATTTTTCAAACTTAACCAAACTGAAAGAGACTCCAAATCGAACCAAATCAAACCAAATAGGCTAATTCGATTTAGTTTCTCAGTTTGAACCATTTTATGCGTACCCCTACACGCACCCATTTCAGAACTGCCACTGCAGCCGTTTCTTGCAACTAGTAAATAAATAGAGGGCATGGAAGCCGGCAAATCCAAGGTGGATCTTGCCCGCTTTATTTTATGTTCTAACCAGTAAATATGTAGGTATTGGGCATTATATATGTTGGACTTTTACATATATATCAGCCTTTATAATTCTTTGTATTTCTAAATATGTCCATAAACTAAATGTTTATAAAAACTTCTTGAAATCAAGTACCTCCATCTAAAAATATCTCAAAAATTTGGCAGTTAAGTATTTTCAAAAGTTTTATGGACAAAGATGCCACCGCTTTGACAGAAATACCAGGAGGGCATAGAAAAGGAAGATAAAGGTGCCATTATAGAGGGGTATATTCAAGATCAATAATTTAAATTTAACTTCCTAATATTATTTCAAAAGTTCTTGGATGGCAGAAACTTAGTTTTAACATTAGAAATGATGATATATTCATAAATATATTACACTCTTTAATTTTTATAATGATATATTTAGAAATACAAACAATTATAGGTACTAATATCTAAAAGTTTCTATACAAGATATATATGTGCATACATATTTATCTATAAAGGGGGGGGGGAGAGAGAGAGAGAGAGAGAGTTGAATTGACGAGTTCAGTTTCCATTTAGTTTGATTTGAATACCAGTTTGATTCAAATTAAATCAAATCAATTAAAATAAAATATAATAAATTTATTATTATCATATTAATAAAACAATAGTTATTTACCTATATATATATAAAGAGAGTGAGAGAAATGAATCAAACTCTTAAATTGAACTTATTCAATCAATTAAATATTTGAAAATAACTAATTGCTTGTATGTAAAATATTTATTATGAATAATCAAACTAAATACTTTTTATCATAAAATATCTATAATTATTTTTTATCAGTATAATAATAATTTTACCATATTTTAGTTTTTATGATTTCATTTATTTTGAATCAGACTAGTATTCAAACCTATAAGTGAACGAAAACTGAACTAGTCAAATTCCATTCAGTTAGCAGTTTGACCCACCGGTCAACCCTCCGACGGATAGGACTTTCATTGGCGTATAGGGCACGTCAAGATATTCGGGAAGACGTTGACCCTTGGAACTAAAAAGGTTGATCAATAATAATAGCTCTACTTGTTATCAAGTAATTACGGGTGAATATATTAATTATAAATAATAAAAATAAATAATTCTTATTATAAAAATATATAAATATTTTTATGAAAATTATAATAATACTGCACTTCATTCGGGTGCTTGTTGACAAAAAAACATAAATATAAAAATATAATTTAGTATGATTTTAGGTGTAAATTATCATGTTTGCTAAAATATGATAACAAAAATGATATATAACTACAAACGGTGACAGACCCTAAAGAGATGAAAATGTTTCTCTTTTACCTTGGAAAGAATCTTCTAAGAAAATAAATTTTTACAATGATTGTTAAACACCCTTTTTGATAATTTTTCACGCAACTAAACATTATATTTGATTGATTTAAATATACGCTAAATTGGGTAGGAATTTAGATATTTAGATTTTTTTTATCACATACCTTGTTTAGCCTCTCATCTCCTGCTTCGTAAAACTCATAAAATAAGTTACACGTTTTGACTTTTTGCTTTTCCAACATAACCTCTTTATAAAAGATAAAAGTAACAAACATAACATATCTTAAAATCACTTATTAATTAATATTTGTCCCAATCTAGTCAATTATAATTTTTATTATAAATTAAGAGATTAAACGTAAAATTAAGAACTTACGTAAGCCAAAAGCAAACACCATTTAAATATTAAGTGTTTTTATTTCTCGCCAACATATGATCTATTTGAATCGATGTAAAAGTAAACAAATTCACCAATATTTCAAAAGTTATTTGAGCTTTTTATTTATTTACCCATAAAACATTGATCCACAAAAAAACATGCTGCATTGACCTAAAATTCATCTGATTCTGTTTTCCAGAATAATATGGTTCCCAATGGGAAAGAGCTCCCACAATTCTTGCAGCAAGTAGAGATGGCCATGCTCTGTTTCTACATATTTTCAAGTCTGTTTTTGAACTACTTTGATGATATTGATCTTGTTATGATTGTCTTCTATAACATTTATTAAGCTTTTATGTTTAGTTTTCTATAGAAATCTTAAATATTTATATATGTTGAAATTTCACATGCATTACCTTCTGTGTTCGACATAACATAAATGTCTTAAATAATAAAATGAATCAACAATATTTTACAGGGAACCAAATAGTTCAAAATATTTTCTTAAAAATAAATTTTAAGTGGGCCAAACGATAAACTTATATTTTATTTTCTCCGAAAAATTGATTCCATGTAAAGTTTTCTGCGTATCTTCAAATGCACCCATACCTGGAAGGCTGTTGAGTGACCGGTACTTGCTTCGGGGATCTTCTCGCATAGGATTCTTCATTGTAGGGTTTAACTCAATAAATTGCATTCAAACATAGGTTTTAGATATCTTAACTTATAAAATAGTATTTTATGTGTATATAGTCTTCTGAATAATGTTTTATTTTATTGGTAGTTTGAGCATGACTAAACAAACACAAACTTGGGACCAAGTTCGACTAAGAGTCCATTTGGTTTGGTGTAAAAATAAAAATAGGTGAAAACAATTTATATGGGAGCAGCTTTTCAAGGAAAGATAAATACAAATCTTTTGTTTAGTGGGGTTATCAGGGTAAAACTATGTAAAGTCAAAACTAAATAAAAACTCTAGGATATAACTTTCATAAAGTTGAGAATAAGAATGACTATTTAGTTTTTAAAAATATTTTTTTAACTTTTTAAAATTATTATTTTAATCTTGTATGGCTTTGTTTCTTACTGCGTCATCTGCAAGTAAATCTGAAAAAAAATTTCCGAGATATCAATTACTTTTAAACAAATTTTTTTGTTCATAACATGACAGTGTTAACTTGGCTAAATTATTTTTAAAAATAAATTTTACTTGATTTTTATGATTAATAGTTTATATACATTATTATTTTTTATCTTAATATTCAAACACATTCTGAAAATGGCATACAGAAATAATATTATATAAAGTTGACAATTTTACACATATGTTGATCTACTATTCTTATATGATTATTATAATACTCTTGTTGATTATTTTGGAGCATGCTCCGGAGAACTTGGCAGGATTATTTTCATATGATCATTTTGTAGAAATGTTCATCGGCTGATGTCACCCTTTCATGTTTTTCCGAAAAAGGCATGTATCAGCCCGGATTTACTAATAAACAGACGGACCACCGTAAGCATTCAATTTTATTTAATCTAGAAATAAAAACATCCCTCTGACATCATCATCGTCATCTCCCTACCCACCTTCCAATCCGCTTATAAATGCCAAGCTACTCTTTTCTTTTGCCCACTCTTGAAGGCTTTTCGCAAGGAATTCGGCATCCTCGGTCTTCCTCATCTCTGTCCCAGGTCTTCCTGATCGGGTAGCCGGCAGCCATGAGGACCCGCCGCCCGGTTGCCCTCCTGGTGGCCTTCTTCGCCTTCGTCTCCGCCGCCTCCGGCAACGATCCAGACATGCTGCAGGACGTCTGCGTCGCCGATCTCAGCTCGAGTAAGCCTCCTTGTCCACCGCCCCTACTTCGTCGTCGTCGGCGGTGAACGCCGCCCATCCCATCCTCGGCGAGGAGGGAATCAAAAGCAAGTGTGGCGGAAGGCGAAAATTTTCCTTCTTCCGGCGGCTTTATGTTTTGCAAAGTCTTGGAGATCGATTTCATCTCCTTGGGCATTTGGGGGACTTGACTGGGTTTTCTTCGACCTCCCGCTTCCTTGTACTACCGTCTTGCGCAGCGGTGAAGGTGAACGGATTCCCCTGCAAGGCCATGTTCGACGGCGCCGATTTCTTCTCCGACGTGCTGGCCAAGCCCGGCGCCACCAACAACTCGATGGGCTCCCTCGTCACCGCCGCCAACGTGCTCAGGGTCCCCGGTCTGAACACCCTCGGCGTCTCGCTCAGCCGCATCGACTACGCGCCCGGCGGCCTCAACCCGCCGCACACCCACCCCCGCGCCACCGAGATGGTCTTCGTCCTCTACGGCGAGCTCGACGTGGGGTTCATCACCACCGGCAACGTGCTCGTCGCTAGGACCATCAAGCAAGGTGAGGTCTTCGCCTTCCCCCGCGGCCTCGTCCACTTCCAGAAGAACAACGGCCGCGGCGCCGCCTCGGTGATCGCCGCTTTCAACAGCCAGCTCCCCGGAACACAGTCGATCGCCGCCGCGCTGTTCGCCGCCGCCCCGCCGGTGCCCGACCATGTGCTCACGAAGGCCTTCCAGATCGGCACCAAGGAGGTGCGGAAGATCAAATCCAGGATGTCGCCCAAGAAGTGAAGTTTTGGGATGGGCGCAGCTCCATTGAGCGCTTAGATCTCGAGACGACGACTGCACAGCTAGCTTAGCTGTGTTCCTCCTCGTGGTTAATTTCTTTGTTTTGACGTTTCCGGAGAAGACGTGTGATTCTTGACAATCGGGACCGGAAAAAGAAAGGGATACTTGAAAATCGAGAGGCCTGATTGAAGAACGCTTATTCTGCTAGCATTCGGTTTCGATCCGCATGAATGTATTGTTTAAATTTAAAAAATGTTGTGGAATAAGACAAGATGTTATGTTTATCGTTCAACCTAGCTCAAAAAATAGTCATCATATTTTTATTTTAAAAAAAACGTTCATGCACTACTGGATATGAACTTGTAAGAGCTTGGTTCCATGGCAAATTTTAATACACTTTTATATCAAACATTTATGTTAAAATAAAATCTAAACTTGCCAAGCATTACAAGTATATAAAAGCGTGGCATTTGGAGAGATGCGGTAACAAAGAAGCATACATGGATCATGTATATATGACCAGAAAATGCAGGGGATTGCAGGAATAAAAGGGGACTCACCTTTTTTTTTTGTTCAAGAAAGAAATCTCTCTTAAAACATAAATTCTAATGATTATCAATTTTTTTTAAAGAATTCTGTTATAAAACAAAAATTTGTAACAAGAACTCAAATTTCACCATAGGACCTAGCAAACAGCCCTCCAAGTTGCCACGTTGTTCACAAACAGGAATGCACGTAGACTAAGGCTCAAGCTGGTTAATTATGATATATTAGCTTTATTAATCCATGCAAATAAAAAATTTTAGGTTATGAATAGAGTAGTAGATATATATTGTACTAAAATTATTTTATCAATACCTAACTAACAAGTGATCAGATACTGTCAGCTGCCCTGTCTGTCACTCTCTTCATCCGTTGTCGATCGATGACGGGCGGCCGGAAGGAAGCCCCCCTTCCTTTGCTTACGGGTGAATGCGTTGCCTAATCATGTACAAGGATCCTGCTTTCTCTTGCCCACCCTGCAAGGTTTTCGCAGAGCAAATATATCAGCTTGGTGGCGAGCTCCCCTTTACATTACAGGCTCACAGCAAGAATGCGTGATGAGCAAATAACTTGGTAAAAAAATAATATATTTGAAACATATAAATATAACCGGTGAACCATTGAAATCCGAGTAGGATATTCAAAATAACATATCGAAATCGGAGTCGGTCGATCCCATCTTTCATTTTTCAATTCGGATAACTTTTAACATATGCAAGTAAAACAATTAAAATCAAATTAATTAAATAGGAAAACATGGTGTGTAAAATAATTGAATGGTGAAAATAAAATTTTAAAAATTGTATACTAAGTTTGAGTAATCATATAAGATTTATTAACTTGTATTTAAATTAATTAATTTGTTTAAAAATCGCTGAGAATTCGGTTCTGTTAACAAAATTCGAATTGGAAAGAAAGTTGGAATACAGTGACTTGAATTGAAATATCCTAACTCTTATTGAAATCTAAATCCGATATAAATGATTTTGATTGATTATTAGGGGTGTGCATGGTTCCATTTTAGCTTCTTTTTTTTTTTTAAAAAAAAACTAAACCAAAGCAGATACTCAAATCGAATCAAGTGGAATCAGTGCAACTCTGGTTGATTCAGTTTGAGGCTAAAAATCAACTAAATATTAAAAATTAATTAATTAATTAATTATATGTTTGATCATTTCTAGTTATAAATAATTAAAATAAATATTATTATATTATAAAATTATATAAATATCATTATTAGTAACACAATATATATTTTGTAATGTTTATCTTAAATAACTGCTCAAAATATATCCATTTGAACATTAAGAAGCTGAGGAATATATACAACATAACTGCACTCCCGCGGGGTTGTTTGGTTAGAGTGTCAAAAATGATACTCTATTAATATTGATATTAACATTTTTATAAGTTGCACTATCAATATCAAATTTCATATAAGTTGGCTCTTATATTACATAATATTCTTTGTTTGCATTATAAATTTCAAAATTAATGCTAGTAATCAAACAACTCTGGTTGATTGCTATCAATGTAAAATTTAAAATTGATAATGATATAGCTGTTTAATAGTGTTATCAAACTGGCCGTAGTTTTGTTCTTGCACTCGGGGAAGGAACTGCAAACAATTAATACCTCTGTCTTCTTCCGCGTGCGTGACCCCCAACACGGCAGTTCACTAGAAATACAGCGTACATACATGCGCGTGGCTTTTGTCAAACCAATGAGTTAGCTTCCTGCAAAGACGGTGAGCGCTTTTTAGTACGGCCCTGTTCGGATCAATCCATCAGGCAGTTTATACATAGTTTGTGTAAGGGTGGGCATAAAACGATTCAAACCGAGAAATCAAATCGAACCAGCCCATTCGGTTCGGTTTGGAGTCTCTTTCGGTTTGATTCGATTTGAAAAATCTTCGAACCGATTTAAACTAAACCAAACCGTTTAAATCGACTTAATCAAAAAAATATAAAAATATTATAATATTAATAAAAATGATATTTTTATAAATTTTGTAATAAAATAATATTTATTTTTATTATTTTAACTTAAAAATTAGTATATATATGGGTAAAAATAATTAATTTACATATTTTTATTTATTTTCGGTTTAAACCAAACCAAACCAAACCGAATTGATTTGGTTTGGTTCGGTTCAGTTTGAGAGGGTGATTCAGTTTGGTTCGATTTGAGAAAAAAATGGTCCAAACCGGACCAAATCGAACCGTGCCCACCCCTAAGTTTGTGTGCCTATTGTCCCTCTCTCACCACCCTAAAAAATTCTGCAATAAAGAAAACCTCGTGATACAGGATAAAGTTTAAGAAATAAAAGACTTGGATGGAGCAAGCACACTAAACTAAATTGACTACTGTTCAACGTGAGCAAAAGTCTAGTAAGGAGGTCATCACTTGTAGCCGATTGCAGTCCAATTCATTCGCAACAGAACTAATATCTTGATAAGATGATAACGAGAGATCACTCATTTTTCAAAGGTCTCTCAAGTCCCAAGTCTCCTCCTAGCTGATCTACCTTCAGATTCCTCCTCCAGGATGGATTTCTTGGATTTTAGTATGACTCTGTTGGGGGTTGAGGAGGAGGAATCACTCAAGAAAAATTAATAATAAGTCCATTTAAAAAAATGACTATAACACCGAATCCGTTGACCAAATATATGTAACTTATCCTCCGCACTTTTCCCTTCTGAGAACTCCTATTTCACGTGTAATCTTCGGTATTTTCCGTAGGCCATAGTTTTTCATGAAATTTATGAGACAAATCTGTTCCCATATCAGATCCATATCTGACTCGGACACGATATGAATATCTATTTAGGGTAGGGTCCGTTTGTTTACTCCATGTAATTAATATCCTTTCTCGAAAATGTGTTCAAAACACTTGCTTGTTTGCATGTAAAAGATGCCACATTTACTCTATAAAATCTTAACATCAAACTTAACTTGACTGAATTTAATTTAACCTAAAATAATTTTACAAATTTCTCACTTTCTCTCTCTCTCTATAACTTGCTTAACTTAATTTAATTTAACCTAAAATAATTTTACTAATTTCTCTCTCTTGCTTGCGGCATCAAGTCATCAACCACCACCTACTATTCGGCAGCTCCCCGATGGCAGCCAGAAACACTTGTCATTTTTGGACCACAACTACCTCTCACCATCTTTGAAGTTCGTGAGTGTGCACTAGTGCTAGCCTGGATGACCTTCCTAACCATCCGATGCTTTCAACATCAGCTAGGTGCCAAGGGAGACGGTTCAAGGGTGTGCACGATTCACTTTGATCCCGTTTGAGATCATTTTTTTTGCAAGCCGAACCCGCTTCTCAAATTGAATCAAACCGAACCGGCATAATTTGATTTGGTTCGGTTTTGATGAAAAATATATAAAATATATAAAATAATTAATTTCTTATATATTGATTTTTAAGTTATAAATAAGTAAAATAAATTTTATTTTATTATAAAATCAATATGCATATCATTTTATTGATAATATAATAATTTTTAATAGTATTTTATTTAATTTGATTTAAATGATTTGGTCTAGTTTAATTTGATTTGAAAATTTTTCAAACCGACGAAAGAAAAGAGTATTCAAAACAAACCAAATCAATGATAGTTTTAATCGTTTAATGCAAACCCTACTTCCTCATCAGCTGTTGTGTTAATGTCACCTCGATCTTAATCACCTAAATGCTAATGTCTAGGTTAATCCCAGCTCTAGAAGCTCACTATGCTCCCCTCTTCCACTATGCTAGTTCAACCATCTCCTTTGCTCCATCATCTATGCCCTTTGTTTCATTCTCATCTTTTCCCATCCAAAAGCAACATCCCCTTACTTCTGCCCGTGTAGGTGGGGATAATATGGTTGTGGTCCATGGAGAAAGAGCAAATGAAGCTATCCCAATGATTTGATGTCATCGTAACTAAATAATCGGCAACGACTTTAAGTCATCGCAAATAATTTAACTAGTGACAACAACTGTACCAAACCTACCTTTTATTCTCCGGTAAGTGCCCCTTTTCTCTTCCCCTCTCTCTCCTTTTTACTCTTATGATAAATTGTGCCCACCCAAGAGAATGGCTCACTGCCACTATTGTTCGAGATGGTCACCACCTCGCGTTGCTAATGTCCTTCATTAAGGTATAAACTAAAAGCATAGTTTTATATTACATTTGATCCACTACAAGAAAAAGGGTTGTTTGGGATGGGTCACTGACGACAGCTTCAAGACATCTTCTCTAATAACTTTATTAGCGACGACCATACATAAGCCATTGCAACTATACAAGCACTAGTGAAGGCTAAACAAAAGCCATCACAAATGTATAAGCACTATCACTAGATATAGTATTTCTGATGGTGGAGGCTGTCGCTGTAGATACACAAATTTGGCCGACAAGTTGGAGTACTAAAACTCATGCTTCCATAGATAATACATGATTTTATGGTGATTGAATCAACATTTTCATAGGAATTCAACTTCTGGGCTATGGCGCCCCACCACAAGGGTGCTAGATACCCTGTCAACAGGGCACCCAGTGCCCAACCAATAGGGGTGTCAAGCGCCCTATAAGTGGGGTGCTTGTCAGTTGACATGACTTGTATAGCGAACTGGACCCCTAGATGATGCAGGTCAGAGGTGTGCATGCAGACATTAATTATGTCATTCCGATCAAAGCACTCCATTAGGGAGGTGCTTAGTTTGGACACCCATTTTTAGCCTCAACAAGGCAGCTTTCTTGCATATTGGATAAATAAGGTTGCAGGTGCCCCTTCTATAGGGCACCTTGCACCCCATTTGTAGGGTGCTTAGTACCCCCTATAGGGGGTGCTTTGCCCTATCGATAGGTTTTCATAATTTCTAATCCACTCATTCTTTTGGTTATAAAAGGAGACATTTTCAATGCCCCAAGGATTGGAAAAGGTCCCCCATAAGCCTAACATATTCTTGAGCCCTCCTACACTTTCAATACTCCCCACATCCCCAAGAATTTCCCTTAAATCTCTTCCACTCCCCTCTAAACACCACCTTCCAAAGACCTTTTTCCAACCAACCAACCACCACCAACCCATCAGTCCACCACACAAGCCCCAAGATGCTCATAGTGTCCAAGGGAGCCCACAAGGTGTTCATAAGCTCTCAAAAGAACCAAGAGCCAAGCAAGGAGATGATTGGAAGCCGACACTAGGTCTTGGAGCCTTACTACCCCATCAAAAGGGTGCCAGGCATCCCTTATACATGGCACTAAGAGGGGTAGAACCCCTTCTTCTCCCATTTCATTTTCCATCTATTTTATTGCCATGTTTCCATGCATCTAACACCATTTCATGTTTATTAAAGTATCTAGATAGCACTTTTTCTTCCTCAAAAAGGGTTGAGAATTAGTCCCAATATGGTTAGTTTCTTTCCTTTTGTCATTTTATATTCTTTTGTTATTTATATACTAAACCCCATCCATAGTTCTAATGTTTCATTAACTTGATTCTTTGTTTTAATTGGACATCATAGGAATAACTAGGAGGTTGAGATGCACTCACATGAACTAGATGGGAACATAAAGTGCTACTTGAAGCTCATCACCTTCGGCTGGCCAAAGAGAAAGAAGTTGAAACTCAAGCAATTACCTATAAATGTATGTTGGTCAACATCTACATTTCTTTATCATCTTGAAACTAATGGCTTATGCCACCACAAATATCACACACTCGACGGTTACCACACCATCCATTCCTTTGCATTCCAGTTTCATTTTTGTTTTTCCCATCTCTTTCTTTCCTTTTGACCTCATGACCTGAACCATATCTTCGACATTCAAGTGGCATTGAGGGCCAAGAGTCTGGGAATCAAGGTGGGTGTGGAAGAGGAGGGAGAGGCGGCATTCCAAGAATCCCATTCTACATCTTTTTGCTTACTGTCCACATCTTTTGGTGACCACAGTGAGATGACTTCTGCTTGAGTAGCTCTTCATTGTTTCTCTCTTTGATGTCCATCTAAAGCATTTTCTATGTTTTGGTTCTTATGAGAGCCACCTCTTTACTTCCCTTGCATCAATTTACTTGTATTGCATCTTTTACATATTGTCTTTACATTTCCGATTGGTATCCTTATTACTAAAAAATCCTAAATTTTGGTCTACCTAGTGCCCCCATAAGGGGGGGGGGAGGGTGCCAACTGCTGAGCTCCACAAGTTCCTTTCCAACTGGTTCCCATGTGAGTCCACTTGCTTTCATCAAGCTTTACTATCATCTTGCACTTTATTTCAGTTCATTCTTCAAAGCTTTCTCTCATTCTCACCTTACCGAGACCTCAACTTTCATTTCTAGTTGTTGGTGCCAAATTTTTTTGTTCAACTCGCTTAATACAGATTTGAGTAATGTCAAAGCCGGTCTAAAAATCTGACCCAGCTTTGGTAAAACAAAGACCAGATGAAATAAATAGACTTTGGAAATGTCTCAGCATGGCTTGATAGACTCCAAATGTCCAAGATAACAAGCTCATTGCATAGCCTCGGTTGAGATCTTTTCAACGATGCTCAAAACATAGAAAATAGACACTGGAAGGCCAAAATGACCATTTTGCTCTCGACACTTCGGGACAAGTTGGGACTCTATTAGAGAGATCCAACTTCACCATATTGTCAGTATCAAATAGAGCTAGACAACGCTCAAAATAGATTAAAAATTTGACCACTTGTTGGAAAGTTATTCAGGGAATATCAAATCCGGCCAAAGTCCATGTTAAATCACACCAGGGGCATGATGGTCTAGATAATTTTTAGGCTGAAAATTTCAATTCCTCAGTTCACAACTTTAGTCTCGGGAACATTAATACATTGGAATTGAAATTTGGCCAACAAAAGAATTTAATTGCACTCAATTGCAATTTCTGTTTTATTGACGACCAAGATCGCACCAATCGGAGAAATTAGTAAAATCAGAGATATGATACAATTTAGGAGATCTCAAACAAGGAAGGTGGGGTCGGGAGTCGGGACCGGGTCGGTTTGGGGCCAAACCGACCCGGGTCGGCCGGGGTCGCGACCCGGGTCGGGACGGGGTCGGCCCGGGTCGCAAAAAATAATAATAAAAAATTCAAAATGGGGTCGGGGTCTTGGGGTCGCGACCGGGTCGGTCGGCCCCAAAACCGACCCGGTCGGGTCCGGGTTGCGACCCGGGTCGCGACCCGGCGAACCATGATCTCAAACACACATCTTGATGGATCATAAGATTGATGGCCAACATAGCAAAATTTGGATTTTTTTGAGTCAATTCAGGCTTCAAGCTTTATTTAATTGATTCCAATCAGAACTTATGGTATCTGTCAGATTGGGTGCACTTTGATCAAACCTTGGTTGAGATTAACCCAAGTTGGGCAAACCCATACCTCATCTGGCCAAATCCCATCAGATCCCTTCCAGACCTGTGCACACAATCCTCTAGAATCTAGGACTTGGTGCACCAACATCCTACTCTATCTCCCAACTATCTTATCTCTTATCTAGCTTATCATCATCTTCCTTGGATAAGTCACCTTGAAGAATAATCTTATCCTTATGTTCCTTGAGATGACCCTTATCCTCATCTAAAGAAGATTGAGCTTTATCCCTCAACCATGTTCGCACCCATCAGCTGGCCGAAGTTGATAGAAATGTATGCCCTACAAGCCAATTATATATGATATGATTTGACATTTCTAGAAATATCTTATTCAATTAACTAGGCAAAACTTCATTACTAGCTCTTATTCAATACGAATGTCATAATGAAGTCCTTAATAACATGCAACGATGATTGAATTATGATGAGATCTTGATAATGAGATTGATCATCTAGAGGTATGTGATCTAAATAATCATTGTCATAGGATCCTTGAGACGGGACATCAAAGATCCGTATAGACTAGTGTGTGTGATATCTTCTCATATGATGAGAATGACTGATCTCATTGGTTATTAGTGTAGAGACATTGAGATACACATATAGGTGCTCATTAATTAAATGAGTTCACTGAATTGATCGAATGAGAAACCTTGAATGGCATCTTACCGAACTGTCAATCAGGGTTTTCTATCATCACGGTTGCATGGTTGGACCTTTGACTTGAAACACCAAAGATGTCTTGTTAGGCGGAACTTGTGCTTTGGCCATTGACTTATGGATCACTGTTTAGATGGTCCAGTATAATGATGGATCAGGTATAAAGAAAACCTGATGGAGATAATTGAGCGAACAACAAGGGATCGTCCACTCTCGGTAAGTGAGAGTGAATGTCTTATGAGATAGTACTTTAAATCCTTGGCTAGGTTAGATAGGATAATTGAAAAGGAGTTTTTTCAATTGATCCAATTTCAAGTACAAGATCCCATATAGTCGGTATACTAAGGAGTTGATAGTCGATGCCATACTCCTATCCGACCAGGACATTGGATGGATGAGGGTTTATATCCATGCAGTATCTGATGATGGAAAGGCTCAATAAAGATAATATTATTCCCATAGGCATTTGAGATCATGGTATGTGATTTGTACCATTTATGATCGGTAAGTTGATTAATCTGTTATCAACTAGCAGATTTAATTAAGTTAAATATAATTGTTCTATTTTAATTAGGCCTTAATCAAATAGGCAATTGAGCCTAGTGGGTCACACACATAAGGGCTTATCCATAAGTATAGGGCAATGATATATTTTATGGAGATTTTAGGTTTTTATGAAAAATTCCAAAATTCTCTTTAAATACTAATGGTTTCATCTAAACCCCATAATACTGATGGAAATGTATGCCCTACAAGCCAATCATATGTGATATGATTTTACATTTCTTATAATATCTTATTCAGTATAAATGGCATAATCTTTATTACTTGCACTATCTAGATGCGACTATCGTAATGAAGTCCTAGGTTGCATGCAATGATGATTGAATCATGATGAGATCATGATAATGAGATCAATCATCTAGAAGCATGTACTCTAAATGTTCCTAGTCGTAAGATCCTTGAGACGGGACATCAAGGATCCGGTAAGACTAGTGTATATGATATCTTCTCATATGATGAGAATGACCGATCTCATTGGTCATCAGTGTGGGGACATTGAGATACATGTACAGGTGCTCATTAGAGAAATGAGTTCACTGAACTGACCAGTATAGAATCCCTGAATGGTATCTTACCGAACTGTCGATCGGGGTATTCTATCATCACGGTTGCACGGTTGGATCTTTGAGCTGAGTCGCCAAAGATGTCTTGCCGAACGTACCATGTACTTTGACTATTGACTTATGGATCACTTAGTATTGTGGTCATGTATAGTTAATAGATTGGGTATATGGGAAACCCGGTGGAGGCAATTGAGCGGACAATAGGGGATCGTTCACTCTCGGTAGGAGAGAGAGAATGTCCTATGGATAGTAATCTAAATCTTTGGCCAAGGTAGATAGGATAATTGGAAAAGGGTTTTCCAATTGATCCAATTACGAGTACAATATTCCATAGTGTCGGTATGTTTAGGAGTTGACAGTCAATGCCATACTCCTATCCGACTGGGACATTGGATGGACGAAGTTTTGTATCCGTGTGGTAACCGATGATGGAAAGTCACTTTGGAGAGGAGTTTATCCCCGAAGCCGTTTAGGATCATAGGATGTGGCTTGTACCCTTTATGATCGGTAGGCCGTTAAATCTATTATGAGATAATAGATTTAATTTAAAAGAAGTTGTTCTTTTAATTAGGCCTCAACCAAATGGGCTCTTGTTCCTAGGAGGTCACACACATAAGGACCAATCCGTAAGTTTGGGGGCTTGGGTTAACTTATAGAATAAGGAGGTGTTTTTGTGAAAAACTCCGAGTTCTATAAATAATAGCAATGAGAGCAGAAACCCTATCAAGCCAAGGAAGCTCTCTGCGTCCCAGCCACCCTCCTTCGCTGTCTCCCACCCCATATGTCGCCATTCGATGGTGGAGTTCCGTTCGGGATGAGTGGTCGACGCCAGCGCGGAGGAAAACCTGACTTCGGAGGTGATTCGTGTGGATACGACTAGAGGCCGCACACTTGAGTGGCTGAACGAGCATGAGAATGCTCGATCTTCTCCGGTATTTAGGGATTATTTGAACCCCACAAAGGTACGTGTTCGAAATTATTTCGAATACCAATTTTGACGACGTTGTTCAGTTTCGATCGAGACCAAGACAATGATATACGAGGAATCAGATATTTTTTGCTGCGCCAATCTGATTGGAGCGATTCCCAACAAATGCCAAGGATGAAAATCACAACCTCAGCCTCCTCCCTAGCTCCTTCTCTCTCTGGAAGGTGTCCATGGCCAATGGAGCTCTATTTCAGAACAGTTCTTGAGGCCGGTGTAGAAGGAGAACCTACTATAGATGAAGTTCGTGTGGATACTACTGGAGACCAAATACTTGAACGATTTGGAATGCTTCAGAAGCTCATTTTATTTCTCTTTTTGAGATTAGATAAACCCCAATCATGTATATTCAAACCTGTATTGATCGATTTTCAGTTTTCATCATTCGGTTCCGATTGGGACACATTATAAAGCAACTCATAAAAATCCTCGCTTCCACTGCACCAAATTATTTATGACAATTCCTTATAGAACCCTCTTTCCCTCTTCCTAGTTTTTGATTGAACACCCTTCTCCCTCTCTAGCTTGTGTGCGACCTCACTTGGTCTGGCCGCACCTCACCAGTTGGCTAGATGCCTTTCTCAATTAGGAGTCTTATTAAAGTAGAATTCTTTTGACATGTAAAACTCTCACCATCTTGATCTTATCCCCATCCGTAGATGATGCCTAATTTTTCTATTTAAAGGCTTGGCATCCTGCCTTGGTCGCAACTAGTCACCTGCACCTGTGCACCAGCTCTGCCTCTGTCTTCCTCCACATGTGCCCCAACTCCAACACATCCTCCTCTTGCCTTCTCTCTGGTGTGACCTGCCCTCCTTCCACCTAGTTTGGGTTTGGGTGATAGTAGCAGTAGCTTCAGCCTTCTCTCCTCCTAGTTCAGGTGACAGCAGCACCAACCATCAGATTATGCCAAGAAAAGAAGAAGGAGAAGAGACTTCTTCTTATAATGCCTACATCACTGGTACTTCTCCATCTTCTGTGCAGACTCCAGTAGCAACAATAGCAACATATTCATCTCCTAGCAAGACTTTCATGCCAAGGAGAAGAAGGATAAAAAGAAGGATCACCTGATCCTCTTCTAGAAGCCCTCTACACAAAGAAGAAGAAGAAAAGAGACAAGGTGAGTAGAAAAGAAAAGTAGCTATACTTCATTTCTCTTTCTCCCCTCTTCTTTCTCTTCCCCTCGGCCTCCTTTTTGGCCATTCACAATGCTGGAAGACATAGCCCCATGAGTTCTTCATTTGGCTATTCAAATGGCCCCACGTGTGTCCCTCTATTCAACCACATTGTTGGCTACCTGAAGACCCCCATGTCTAGTCATCCAAAACAACCCTTACTGTCCCCTTCATTGGCCCCATTGTGCGCCAATTCTGGCCATCCAATTAGGCCCTCAATTCTTCTATCAATCAGGCCTTTTTCAACCCCCACTGATGGTCACCTGAGCATACACCTCCATTCTTCTCCAAGCAGGCCATAAATGGCACACAAAATAGACCCTACACAAGTCCTAAACTTGACCCCCCTGCAGCCCCTTTGTTGGCTTCCCAGATAATCACCTAGAAGCATCTCTTTTGGCCATCTAGATAGCCCCTATGGTGCCTCCTTAAAACCCACCTGTTAGGCCCCCTTGTTGGCCCCACTAATAGGTCCCTTAAAGCCCCTTCTAAAATCAGGTCCTCATCAACCTGTCCAGCCCCTTGTGCTGCCCTTAAAACAGACCCCAAAACATCTCTTTTTTCTTTTCTATTAGAGCTCAAGGTGAGGGTCGACACTTTCAAACTCTCGAAAACTGCCGGATGGGCCGAGACTACTTAGGTGGGCCTTCAATTCCCCTGCCCTTTATGCATCCCCTAATCTTTCCAAATTTGTCCTACATCTACCTCTTGTGCAGTCATTTCAAAATTCTATCCAAATAGAACCTAAACCAGCTCATTCCAACCCCTCCAAGGTTCATCTATCCTGCTACCACAATAAGAAAATAGGTGCTGCGAAAAGAAGTTGCAAATAGGTGCTCAAAATAGGTGCTTAAACCAAGGCTACAACAGGTTCTTGTGAGGATCAAGTTAAGAGTGATGACTTGATCTCCTTGGCTCATGTGATGGGCCAAGGGATGAGAGAGTGGCTCTCAATTCTAGTCCAAACATGATGCAAATCAGGCCTTGCTAACCATGGAAGTGCAAAACATGCCAACCGGGCTATGAAGACAAGAAGCTTAAATTGGGCCAACAGGGCCAACATGACATGAAAACTAGCCCACTATGCTGATGACACATGAATTTGGCTCATCGGGCCTTGGACACTTATGTAAACTTTAATTAAATTTAGAACATGAAATGCCTAATTAATTAAGGAGCTAGTCCACAACTCGATGCTCCATTGGGCGGCTAGCCCAGACACGTTTTTGGTATGCTAACCCAGGTGTAGGCATTGGACATGCTTTCCACTGTAGATGGACCATTCCCACTACGTGGAAAGTCAAAAGAGTAAGCCATGTAGGATAGGTAAATTTCACACTAATCAGAAAATAAGACATCATACTGCTGAAATTTTCTCAGTCTAGTGAAACTTTACACCATGGGAAGGACATAGACATACATTCATGCTTATTGAACATCAGAGAACATGTCATATGAACTAACACATTAGATGTATACCGACATGCAATTCAATGAACATTTCAAGTGTCAAGTCCACTTGGTGTGACCCGACATTGACACTAGTCTGACGAACCAGATGTGATGCAAACTTAACATAAGTTAATCAAATCTGAACATAACTTAATCAGATTTAAAAGTAAACTCAAATCAACCTCAAAAAACATTTAAAATAGGTCATTAACACCTCAACATTCAAAAAAAATTAGGCTTAATACTAATTGGAAAATTCAAATGAAAATACTTAAGTTTATGGAACTTCATTCCTAAACAAGTGAAAACTAAATAATTCAAAACCAATTGAGAAGAACACATTAAAACACATTAACGCATTTTAAATACATCTTAAAACATGTAAAATAAGATCACATAACAATATGGAGTTGAGCTTAATCAAGTTCAATCAAAGCTTGAAAATATTTAAAACATACTGAACACACTCAAATTGGTATTAAAACATCAACCAACATAAGAAAACAACATAAAAATGACTTAACACATATCAACTAAAATTAAACAATCCAAATTGTTTCAACACATGCATATTTCAATTTCAAACAAAATAAAAGAAACTTCAACCAATTGAAGTAAAAACAATCAAAACCAAATAGTTCAAACAACGCAAAACAAACAACATCCAAATCCAAACCAAATTGAAATATTAAATTAACATTTCAAACCATATCAAAATCAAAACTTCAAATCAAAAAATAAGACAACTTCAAACAAAACTTAATCAAACTTGTTTGCATCTTATAGAGCCTAAAAGGTTGGAGCCCTTTGTGTTCTTTACACGTTGTGGATGTGAATGCTTTCGTCAAATAAGGTCACTATGGCAGTTAATCAAGTGCATTCGAGTAGTTGCTAGATATAAATGAACAGTGGATATTCACACCATTTGATGGAGAAGGGTCAAAAACATTTTTCACAAAACTCGAATCTCAGTTTTATACTTTTCTAATATTACCCGACTATCTAATACCTTTATAGGATATCACCTATTTTACTAGAAAATTTAGACGTTGATATTTCAAACATACAAGAATAAAATCTTTTCAAACAAACCACATAAGAAGTTATCGAGGTTCCAACGCTAGTTTAGATCATTTCTTTTAAGCATTGCCTTTTCGTCAATCCTTTATTTTCACTTGCCATTTAGCTCTCATGGGACATCGCTTTACATTTGCCTTTTCTTTTGCCCATCTACAACATCCTCTACTTTAGTCCATTTATTGCACTTTCATTTTGTTCTCCATGAGGCCTTGTTTTAGCCCCTCTATTTAAGCATCTCTTCTGTCCCCTTAGTGCCCCATATATAAGAAGCCTAGATTTATAGAACCTATTTCTTTGTTTGTTTTACATTCTAGCATGTACTTTATTCGCTTTAATCACCTTATTTTCTTTACTTTATGCTTATTTTAACTTAATGCATTCTTCTACTATGCTTGTTTCTATAATTTGAGTGTTTTCTCTTTTATCACCATCATCATCATCATTGTCTTGCATTGTTGTATTGCATACTTATCATTGTTTTCACCTTAAATCCTTGCTTATTGTATTGCATTAGTTTGCATTAGGGTATCGGCTTGTTCATCATCCAAGAAGGGGGACTCATTCTCCTCCCAAAACCATTCTCATACAAACTCCCCTCTTGGTGGTTACAAACTCCTCATCTGGGGACTCCTTCTTAAATTAGTTATGTTGTTTCCATCAAGATCTTCGTAAGTCCCCATCCCTCTTCACCAATTGTGGTGGTTGTACCAATTTATCCCAAAACCTTGAGTACTAATTACCTATTTTGTGCAAGAAAATTGTTAATTTTATACTTGCACAACATTGTGAGAGCATATGATGCAACCCATCTTATTGTGGACAATGTTCCATTGAAACCCACTAATTTAAAGTTGAAATAATTTTTTTTCCAAGTCTTTGGTTTTAAATAGTTTGTGCATAAAAATTGAAAATCCAAAATAGAAGAAGACTCTTTTTAAAAGACAAAAAAATCAAAAGAAATTACTGCTTGAGGTAATACTTCTTTGTTCATGGCAACTCAAATAAAGAAATCCTTAAGAACAAACACTAAAAAAAGAAGAAAACTTTAATTTAGGTAAGTACTTGTTTTCCAAAACTAAAATTTAAAACTCAAAACAAAGAAAAAAGATCAAAAGACAAAAAGTTTTTATTCCTCATTCCTCTTTTTTTTTATGCATGTGCCTTTTAGATTCGGGCATGTTATCATGGCAAACTATAACAAACTTGAGGACTATGAGGCGAGTACGGTCCACAAGAAGCTCAAACCGGGTTACTTTGAGGCTATGCTTAGCCATGTCTATTTGTTAATGACCCATAGACCCCATGTGAAGTCCTCCAAAATCCTCCAATCTCTAATCCTCCTTCTCTTCAAGAAGCTCTATCTCCAACCAACCCCGATCAATTATCCAAGCTTGCAAACTACCCTTAGGGTTAGTTCTCCCATTGTCTACCCTCCCTTGGAGGGTTGTCCTTATATTTCAACTACTCGATCTGTGGCTTGCCAACTTGATATGGCACCACATGGTCACTCTTAGGATCCCAATGTTGCCAGATCTTCTAGGCCCCTGATTTATTCTTTCAATTAACTACCTCCTCCATTGGCCACTTTAGCCTATTTGAATCAAGCCCCAGTGCTTGAGCACCACTTTGTCCTCCTCCCCAAATTGTTTGGGAACCAATCATCAACCTAGAAGCCTTCAATGAACTCAAGGAACAATGGAAAGAACATTGTTGTTTAATCGACACTTGTGCAGCCCCAAAAAGTTTTCTTCCTTCTCTTCTAGTTTTTCCTCTTATTCCATCTTAGTCATCGATTTACCACCGCTATAACGGCACTGGGAACCCTTACATATACATTAAAATTTTCTTTTATGAATCCTCATTTTGGCAAGATGATCATTGGGCCCTAGTATATCATTTTAGAAGATCACTAGAAAGGCCCACTCTTGAGTGGTTCTATTCACTCAACTCATCCAAGGCCTATAACTTTAACGTAGCCAAATCTAAATTTGTAGAGTTATAGGGATAGAATGGATACAAGCTATTCAATTACCGATGTATGGGTAGAAATAAAGAAAATGAAGAAGAATCTGTACATGTTGATAGATGGAGAGGTATGGTAAAAAGATGAACGGATCTAGTTTTAGAAGCTGAGTAAGTTAAGATACTCATTTTCAATGCCATGCTCACATTAAGAAATATCCTCATTATGTATCACCCAAATTCTATCGTTGAACCGTGTGAAAGGGCACATTACATTTAGACTCAACTCAATGATACATCATTAATAAACCTCTATGACCCAAGGCCCTGAGCAACCAAAAAAGTCACTTACACCACCATTGGACCAATCATTGAGGGAGTGGTAAACAATAAAAATGTGAGTTTAATAGGGCACTTGACCTACAACTAGCCACCTCAATTCAAAGATATCAAACGAAACCACACACACAAAACTTCTAACCTTGGCCTCAATAGCCCCAACAATTTCAATGGCCTTAGCTCCCCCCTTTAGCTCCCCATCATCTTCAACTATGGCTCAACCAACCCTGGCAACAATAGCAAGTGGACCCTCAACCCTAACAATTTCAACTACCTACACAAGCGGCCAACTAAACCTAGCACCATTGTAGCTACCTATGCCCCAAAGAAGGTAGGACCTAGGAGAGATAACTACCCACCTCTACCTTACTCTCTTACCAACATTTTCAATGCTCTAATGGTAGCTTAATAGATTGTTCTCATGAATGGAAAAGCCCATATGGCTAGGCATGACAAACATTGATAAATATTACATTTACCATAGGTATCTTGGTGATATAGTGGACAATTGTTTTTACTTTAAAGATTACATATATGATCTTCATGATCAAGACAATATCAATTGGGCACAAATGAAAGAATACATATAGTCACTTAAGGCACACCCTCAACAATGGCAACAATAGAGGGCTCAACAACCACAACAACAATAGCAACAACATCCAAGTCCCAACCTGGGGGCAGTGTAGGACTCTCTGCTAGTTCATTCACTAGATCCTATGAATGCAAACCACCTGGTCAATCACATTTCAACCTCTTTAAAGTGTCTCCAAGATCGAGGATAGAATCGATAAGTTGAGAACCTCACCACCACTTTCCAAGTAAACTACTCTTCTCTCACCAACAACAAAATCATCCTCTCCATACCCCAACTTGTCCTAACCATTCCTAACCTTCCACCCATCCTTAGGCCCTCCACTACACCACTCTATCCTAGAAGGACCATAATCCAACTGGATATACCATCACTCACTCCACCTACACCTCCTTTTAGACCCATCATTTGACTAGTACCATGACCCTTTACCTCCTTACCCCTATCATCGTCACCCCACAAAGGATCTCGACCCCACAACCTATTGTCACCAACTCTTCACCACCTACCCTTGTTCAATCCAACCCAGTGCAAACAATACCAACCTCTATTACCCCACAACCAAATACAACCATGACTCCACTCTACCGCCCTACACCTTGACTTGTCATGGTATTGTAGAGTGGGCATATGCTCCAGTGCCTATTTCCCTAGGTTGATACAATTCAAGTTGTACAAGTGCCACAATAAATAGAAGGAGATCCAGTGAAAGAATCAGTACTGGGGACATCATATGATTTGTTAAAACATCTAGACAAATCCCCAGCCAGGATTTCCATCCTTGAGCTAATTAAAAGACCCAAGGTACACTAAGAAGTCTTACACCAGTACCTACAACGGATCATGGTCAATGAAAGTCTCCCACAATAGAAGATCACAACTATTGGCACCATGGAGTGAGCATCTTGCCCTCACATTCACTAATGAAGAATTGGGTACTCCAAAAGTGAGAAAATGTGCTTAATTCTTGACAATCAACATTAGAGAGGTAACAATTGGGGCCTGTTTAGTGAATATTGACACATCCTTAAACATCATACCACCATAAAATTTAAACATTTACGGCGTCCCTGAAGATGAAATTAAGCCTTCCAACATCACTGTGACTGCATTTAACAATTTAAAGAGGCCCGCACATGGTATCATCACTCTCAACATCAAATTGGAGACCAAACTATCACAATAAATTTTCCTGTGTTGGAAATGGATCCCACTTACAAGGCTATTTTGGGGTGCTCCTACCTAGAGACACTTGAGGCAGTGGCCTCTACAACCATCAATGTATCAAATTCACATACGAGGAGTAGATTGTAAAGGTGACTAGTCATGTAAAGAAGTAAATGAACAATGTAACTAAAAGGCAATAACAAAAGTTACACAAATGCAGAGAAAATTGTCGACTTGCCAGTTTCTATAGAATGACATGTCCAGATACAGAAGATGTGTTACAGACACATCTGCTCGATGGATGCATCTATCAATAGGATAGAAAAAAAATAAGGGAAGGCCCATAGAGAGGCAAAGGAAGAAAAAGGTGTGTCTGCATGGGATGGGGAAGCAAGGTCTGCTGGGGGCAAGAGAAGGAGCCCGCTTGGGACTAGAGTTTGTAGGGAATGGGTCCACTTGAGATAGTAGGGGATGGTCTATGGAGGAATAGATAACACGTCCATCAGGATGGACATGTTATGATAGATGTGTCTGAAGGTGGGATGTGTCTTGAAATTGAAATGGTGTCCACTAGGGATTACAAAGGTAGTCCACTTGAGAAAAAAAATCAAAGGTGTTTACTAGGGGACAACAAGAAAAGGGTCTGCAAAGGGATAGAATAGAGGGGTCCACTTGGAATGATCAAGAGAAATAGGCTACTTGGGGATTGACTAGAAAATGTTTAATGGGAGACAAAAGACTTCTTTGGTGTGGCTGGATGTGTTAAGGTGACAAGTCTAAGGGGTAGACATGTCTATAAACAAAAGCTACAATAAAAAGTAAAGCTTAGATAAAAAAACAATGTAGGTCCCACTATGTTTGCCACAAAATGTTGTCATGGAGACAAGGATGAGTGAGAATGAGTGAGGTGTGTGAGTTGTTGTGTGGTTGTGTAGTCACCAAAAATCGAGTTGGTTTCAAAAGAGAGAGAGAAAAAGAGAAAGAGATGGAGAGAAAAAACTTTAATAAAATGAAATGAAGTGAAATGATTGAGCTGCATCCAGATGCAAAAGGAAAGAATCTAGAGATTTGCTACTTCTTCTTCTCCAGTCGACTAGAGAAGAGCGTCCTTTCCAAGTTTTCCTCCCTTGACATGTCTATCCTCCAACTACGTCTTTGATGATGCATTTGCAATCCAGACGTGTTATCTTGTAGTTCTTGATAATTAAGAGAAATAGCACAATAAGAACTAAGGGTAGGTGTCAAACCCATAAATAAAAGAAACATTGGAAAAAAAAGGAGTGTAATGAACTAGATTAGGGCTAGTCTCCAAACCTTTTTTTTGGTATTTTTGATGTATGTATGCTATGTAGATAGTATGTTAAAATGATGAAATAAAAAACATTATTTCAATCAAAATTAAAACTTCCTAGCAAGTACAACCTACATGGGAAATGACTCCTTCTCTCCAATGGATGAGCTAAGAGGATCTTGGCTTAGAAGGGGAGTGTTCTCCTTGGAGGAGGATGATCATCGAAGATGGAGGCGTGCCAAAAATATAGCAACAACTGACGATGTGAATGGCCAAAATATGAAGAGCCAAAGATCTAATATTCATCTAGTAACCACCTTTTTTTAGGGGCTGGAGGAGCATTGGGTTAAATAATGACTTCTATTGATTGCATTTACGGATGCATCTAAAACATGTCTACCCGTCAGACACATATAATGAAGATTTTTCAAATTTCCATTACGTGCACTTGAGTGATCGACAGTGGTCAATTTGCTATTGATTCAACATGTCTAGGTTGACCAGACACATCAGGTTGGTAGCAACACATGGACCATTAAATGGCACGACTGATCAGCAGGCCTAAAATAATAGACCTTTCCTCAAATGGATGCATCTGAGTAGACCAAACATGTCCTATTTAGGGACACCATTAATTATTCATAAATGGTGGTCATTCAGGGATTCAAAGTTTGAATTCCATTTTTTAAGTTAGACGCGTCTAATGAACCTGATGTATCCTTCCCTAGGAAAGGTTTGACCACTTACCTTAAAGCAGATGCTTTTAGGTTGACCAGATGTGTCTCTTCTAAGGCAAAAGAGTGCAATTAGTGAGAGGGATAGTTTGAAAGTACCAAGAATTCTTACCTCATAGACACGTCAAAGGAGACAAATGCATACGTCTAATAGAACCAAACACATTATCCATCCCTTAGGATGCACCAAAGGTTTGATCTTGATGGTCTCTAGTGGGCGGTGATCAAAATAAAATGTGAATTCTTAAGTATGGCACTGTAAATCACAAGTTTTGTGCTCCACAACTAAGCAAATTGGTGTGTCTACAAGCCTAGCTATCAAACTAATCTTTCAAACATAACTCGAGTAATGCATCCTATAATTTGGTATTGAGGTATACAAGATAGATAATAGAGATAGATCTGATAGTTATAATTATGGAGATATATCTAGTAAAAAGATATATAAAGATAGATTTGAAAGAATGCTTGGCTTGACCGAATTGATTTACATAGATACCATATTCAAAAGATTTGATATAGAAAACTCCATGATAAGATTCTTATCTATGAGATATGGAGTTAATCTCTCTAATGAGATGCCTTTATAGACTTCTTGGGACATAAAGAGAGAACTTGAGTAGAGCCCTTATGTTTTAATCATACATCCTATTATTTATGCTGTGCTATGTACATGTCCCATGGCTAATGATCTAAGTGTTATGAGTATTCATTAGGCAAAGCTAGGGAAGACTCATTAGATAGATAGGAGATGTATCCTTAAACACATAAGAAGCACTAAGGATGTGTCTCTATAGCATAGTTGTTAAGGCGGCTGCCTAAGCGACGCTTAGGCGCCGCTTAGGCGGCAAGGCGGTTTACAAACCGCGCCTTTCTCCAGCTCTTTGTTTCCCCTCAATAAGTCGTACGCCTTGGCCGCCTTGGCGAGCCAGGCGTATGCCTCGGCGCTAAGGCGGGTGCCCAGCCGCCTGGACCAGATGAGCCAGTGAACCGTTGGCCGGTTCTTTTAATTTGAACCGGCCGGCTTTTTTAAACATGGAGACTGGCTTAAGACAAACCGGTTGGCCCGTTTAAAATGACCCTCGACCGGCTCCTGGCTCCCGATCGCGTGGCGCCAAAACCCTTCACCGCGGACCCGGACGCGACGCTCGACGCGGAAGAACCTCGCAGCCCCGCCTCCGACAGCCTCCATTGCGGCCGACGGTGACAGCTACTGGTCCTTCTTCCTCCGGCGGCAGCTTCCCCTTTGTCCGAAAGAAGCTCTTGCGTCTCCCAAGTCCCAAACAGTCCTCTCTCAGCGGTAAAAGCTTTAAACTTGATTTTTTTTCTTCTTCTCCTTTTTTTCATTTAAGATATCATTGTTTAAATGTTTACTACGATGTTTAAAATCTGTTTAGACATTACCTTTGATTAAAAGTAAAAAATAATACATGTTTGAATGTCTCCGATATGTCGATGGTTTCCGACGTTGTTGTTTTTGTTTCTTCGAACATTTGTTTAGCTTTTACGTATAACAGAGATGTCATTTAAAGTTTGATTTTTATTCTTTGAGGTACGTACCATGTACCCTTTTGATTGTTTGTTATCATTTGTAGAGTGATTTGTGATAGTTGTGGAAATGGCCTCCGGCTCCGCTAGTGGTTCAGTTAATCAAATGGAGATAAAGAAGAAAGCCAAGTCTAGTGATCCAGGGTGGAAGTATGCTTATTGGTAGGATGAGCATGACAAAAATAAAATCAAATGCGAACTTTGTGGATTGGTTACGAATGGCGGAATAAAAGGACAGAAAGAGCATTTGATTGGTGGATTTAGTGATGTAAAAAAATGTCCAAAAACTACTAAAGAAATAGCCGATAAGATGCTAGCATGGCTGAACAAAAACAAGAAGAGAAAGGTGTCATCTTCAAGTATAGATTTAGTTGTTGAATGTTCCGATGAAGAAGGTGATGAAGAAGATGCACAAAATCAAAATGTATCAACAAAAAATTCTTCTTCAACGAAGAAAATCGTGAAAGATCTAATTGTTGATAAAAGCAAGAAGAAAGGACCAATGGATATGTTTACAAAATTATCTGCAGAAGATTTTGTAGATGCAAGAAGAAGTGGCAAGCAATATCAAAGTACTATGGGGAGTAAATTCAATAAGGAAGAACAATTAAAATTTGAGCTTGATGTGGCCACTTGGTTTTGTGAAGCAGGTATCTCATTTAATGCTGCAAAATTGAGAAGTTTTCATGTTATGTGTGAACAAGCAACGAGGGTTGGATCTGGTGTGACACCTCCAAGCTATCACATGTTGAGGGTGCCTTTGTTGAAAAAATTGGTTGAACGCACAAAGGAGTTACATGCTACATATGAAAAATATTGGAAACTTTATGGTTGTAGTATCATGTGTGATGGATGGACCGATAAAAGACAGAGAAAGTTAACTTCTAAGTAAATTGTCCAGAAGGGACTTACTTTATGGAGTCTCTTGATGTTTCTGACCGCAAGGAAGATGACATCCTTATGTATGAACTTCTTGACAACGTAATTGAAAAAATTGGTGAACAAAATGTGGTACAAATTGTCACAGACAATGCATCTTACAATGTTTCAGCTAGAAGATTGTTGATGGAGAAAAGAAAACAATTATTTTGGACACCTTGTGCAGCTCATTGCCTTGATTTAATGTTAGAAGACATTGGTAAGATAAAAGCTTATGCTGATACCATTTCTAAAGCCAAGAAATTGACTACATACATGTATAATCATTCACGTTTGCTAGATTTCATGAGAAAAGAAACAAAAGGAAAGGAACTAGTAAGATGTGGAGTGACAAGATTTGCTACATCTTTTCTTACTTTGGAAAGATTACATGATGATGTGATTAAAAGAGGATTGAGAAGATTGTTTACTTCAGATAATTGGCATAAGAGTGTATGGTCAAAAACAAACACGGGAAAATATGTGTCTTCTATTGTTTTTCAAGTAAAGTTTTGGCATATTGTTGAAGAGATTTTGAGAGCATGTCAACCAATCTTGCAAGTTTTAAGACTTGTTGATGGGGATGAGAAACCGGCTATGGGTTACTTGAATGCCGCAATGGAACTTGCAAAACAAAAAATTATTGAAAATTTTGCAGGAAAAGAATCAAAGTATGCTCCCATAATAAAGATTGTGGATCGTCGATGGGAGATACAAATGCAACATCCTTTACATTTAGCTGGCTTCTTTTTGAATCCCAAATTCTATTTTGATGCTCAATCAAAAGATCCCGCTTCAGTTGGAAAGTATGAAACCACATTTTATACATGTGTGGAAAGGATGGTGCCAGATAAAAAAATGCAAGATAAGATCGATGAACAAGTTGGAAGGTACATTACTTCAGAAGGCACCTTTGGCATCTCATTTGCTATGAGGTCACGGGATAAGAAATTTCCAAGTAAGTCATTTTTTCTATTTTTCATGTTAACATTTTGTTAAATATGACAAGACAGTTTAAATCTTAGTATATGTTTTCTTGTCAATATAGTGCATTGGTGGATGCAATATGGTGGAGAAACACCCGAACTAAAGATGCTTGCATTGAGAATTCTCGGTCTATGTTGTAGCTCATCCGGTTGTGAACGGAAATGGAGCACATTTGAATTTGTAAGTATTTATAATTCTGAATTTTGATACATGATACCTTAATTTGTTATGTTCATATTTTACTTACATTTGTATGTTTTATTTTTGTTGTCTTTCAGTTTCATACTAAGAAGAGAAATCGATTAGAGCATAAAAGGTTGAATGACTTAGTTTATGTGCAATATAACCGCCGCCTTCGCGAAAGGTTCTTGGAAATGAAAAAAAATCTGGAAAGATATGATCCTATCTCTTTGGAAAGTTTAGATTGGGGAAATGAGTGGATGGTAAAGGAAAGTGATGATTTGGTTCATGAAGGTGAAGACCTTACATGGACCGATGTTGAAAATGCCATGGGAGCTTCTGAGAGAAGAGCACTAAGAGTTGTTGGAGAATCAAGTGACCAATCTATGACGGCAAGAGATGAAGATAATAATAGTGATGAACATGGAGACGATGATGACGTAGATGATAATGATGAAGATGAAGATGTACCATGGGAAGAGACAAATGAAGAAGACGGTGGCAATGCAAATGAGGATGCTAATGCACAAGACTTGGCTTTAGAGAATGCTATTTTTAGTTTTAAGATTTGATATATCATCATGTTGTGAGTGGATGTGGTGTGATGGTTTAAAACTCTTGAGTGCTTATTTGTTTTTTAACCACTTTAGTTGATTACTTTGCTTTTGTACTTGTTCTTCATGCCTTGAGTATTTTCGTATTTCTACTATTTTGTTATGTTGTGATTGTGACCATGTGTGATGATGTGGATTTTTTTGCATATTGTACTTGCATGTGTTGTGTTGTCAATTTTATTTTGCAGATTTTTAGAAGAAGAAATTCAAAGACTACAATTACATATCATTTGGTAATGCATTTTAAACTTTTATAAACTTTTATTCTTGTTATATGTCAATTTAATTAATTATTATAAGTCTTTAAATTGTTGTATGATTGTTACTTCTATGAATCTATTTTTTCCATCCACATTTAGAGTAGATATATATATGTATACACACACATATATATGTAATTATGTATATATATAATTACATATATATCCTACCGTCTTGACCGCTTAGGCGACGCCTAAGCGGCCGCCTAGTCGCCTAAGCTTATTTCGTACCCTCCAACGCCTTGGGCGCCTTGTCGCCTTGATAACTATGCTCTATAGTATGAATAAAAATTGAAGCCATGTGGTTTTGCAAACACAAGCTTCTTGTTAAATAAGTTTGATAGCAACTCAACATAGTGGTACAACTTTACCCTACATGGTAGTGCAATGAGCTGGAAAAGGTTCCCTGCGAAAGAACACTATGAATTCTACAACTAATGTAAAAATGAATACATAATGTATGCACATTGCTTAGGAAGTAGTTTATATGAAGATATTCATCTAAGATATAAGATTATCCTGACTATCTCTGAAAGTGTACCATTGTTTTATAAAACAATGGGATGGAGTCGATGTCTCATCATAAGTTTAAAACTTCTAAAATGATACCATAAAATCAGAGGGATTGCAACTCATAGAAATATAATTAAAAGATATAGTATCTACTGCTAATAATATCGCAGATCTACTAACTAAAGCAATAACTCAAAGAGTGTTTGAGCATCATCTCGAGCTAATAAAGATCAACCAAATGGGTGATTGACTTTAGTGTAATTGAGAAATTAATAGAAATGTATATCTTACTAGTCAATCATATGTGATATCATTCAACATTTCTACAAATATTTTATTTAATTAATTAGACAAATCTTCATTGCTAAGTCTTAATAGATGCATACATCGTATGAAGTTCTTGATCACATGTAATAATGATTGAATTATGATGAATTCATACTGATAAGATCAATAATCTAGATATATGTGATCTAAATATTTCTAGTCATAGAATCCTTAAGATGAGATATCAAGGATTTAGATAAACTAGTGTATGTGTTGCCTTCTCATATGATGAGGATGACCAATCTTAATAGTCATTAGTGTGGAGACACTTAGATACACATACATAAGCTTCTTTGAGGAATGAGTTCACTTAACTAACCAAATTAGAAATCCTAAATGATATTTGACCAAAACATTAATCAGAGTTTTCTATCATTATAATTGTACAGTTGGACTTTTGACCTGAGTTGCCAAAGATATCTTGTTAGGTGAATCTAATATTTTAACTATTGACTTATGGATCACTGATTTGATGGTCCTATACAATGATAGATTGAGTATAAGGGAGACCCATGGAGGTAATTGAGAGAACAACAAGTGTTCACTCTTGATAAATAAAAAAAAGTCATATGAGATAACACTTTATATCTCTGGTCAAGTAGAACAAAATATTAAAAAATTAATTTTTTAATTGATTTGATTCCAATTACATGATTCCAAATGTCGATAAATTAAAGGAGTTGATAATTTGTGTTGTACTGATATTTGACTAGGACTTTGGATGGACAAGGTTTATATCACTATGATAATTAATGATAGAAAGGCTCAAAAGGGATAAGATCATTCGTGAAATCATTTAAAATTAAGAGGTGTGACTTGTACTCTTCATGATCGGTAGGTCATTAAATCTATTATTTGAATAATGAATTTAATTTAAAAAAAGTTGTTTGCTTAATTAGGTATCAACAAAATGGGCTATTGGACATACTGGGTCATACATAATAGAACTAATCTATTAATATGAGAGAATGATCGTAGTTTAAAGAAGTTGTGTATTTTTATGAAAACTTTTAATTTATATAAGTAATAATGAATTGAATCAAACCCTAATAGGGCAAGAGAAGTTGATTTCAATCCAAGCTTTCTTGATCATGTTCTTGCATCCTAGAGATCATTGATATATGGTGGAGCTCCATTTGAGATGAGCTAGAAAGTCTACTGTGCAAGAGTCCGTCTATGAATAAAGTTCATATGAATATCACTAAAAACTGTGCACTTGGATGACTCAAAGAGCTTGAGTAAGCTCATTCATCTCCATTCTTGAGAGATTAGTCGAATCTAGCACATATATTTTTGATTATGTTTGACTCTAATTTTTGACGACGACAATGAAATTCATAGAAATGATGCTTTCACTCTGTAGATCGCGGTTCCCTATAATTAGCAGTATATTTTTTCTACTTGAGATGTACAATTTTATTTGAAGCATACACATGAGTAGAGACCAGAGTAAATCGTTATGAAAGTGATACATGAAATAACAACTTGATATTTTATGGTATTACAATATGAAAACGGAACAATCAACGTTTTCACACTCGGCCATCTACGGTCCAGCCCTGAGCCTGGACCTACCTAGTCATGAGCCTGGACCTGCGTTGGGATGTGGGATGTGAGTAGTTTTTTTCTTAGATCATCCTCGTATGAATATGAAGATACCTTTAAGCCTATAAAACAATGCTAATAGATAAGCAACATTCAAATTGATGTTTGGGCTGCTTTTAATAGCTCATTACTAATAAGTTTAATTTGGTTGATTAATTAATTGTATTTAAAATTCAATTATTCTAAAATATATATAATAAACAATTGATGACGGTTTGAATCAACTTGAACTATTTGGTTCAATTCATTTGAGCTTGAGGACTAACTGAAGTGGTTCGATTGAATTTAACTCTGAAGGAAGATGGCATTTGCCTACTTTACTTGAATGGTTCTCCATTGATTCGGTAAATAGGATCCTGGATACTCCTATTCAGTCCTATCTAGTTCAGGATACACTGGTATGGCCTTTTACACCCAATGGGGAATTTTCTCTCAAATCTTCCTATAGGTTCTTGATGGAGGCTCATCTCCAGCTAGCTTCATCTACTACTGATTTATGGAGAAAATTGTGGCATCCTGTTGTGGCTAAATTTTTGCCTTCAAAGATGATATATTGTGTATGGAAAATTCTATCGGGTAATCTTCCTACAAACTTTGAAATTCATAAGCGTACTTCTCACATCAGCCCTCTTTGCTCTGTTTGTTATTCAGATTTGGAAACCTCCGATCATCTGTTTATTCATTGTGCTCAAAGCTGGGCTGTTTGGTTGATGTCTCCATTTGGGAGAAATAACTCATGGGGTCAGGTATCTTTATCGAACTTAATTTCTACCTGGTTGTCTTGGATTATTTCTAAAGATAAAGCTTTCTCTCGCCTTGGGGTTATAGCTTGTTCTATCCTTTGGAATTTATGGCTTTCACGTTGTAGAGCTAGTTTCCATCAGCAACTGGATAAGCCACATCGTATTTTCTCTTTGGCCATGGATACAGCTCAGTTTTGCCTGGCAAATGGTCCGGTGTCTCCCTCACTTCAGATTTCGGGTTGGTCTCCGCCCCCTTTAAATCAACTAAAGGTAAATGTTGATTGTGCGACATCCGATCATGCAGGGGCTGTTAGTTGTATAGTCCGTGATGAAAGAGGAGGTCTGATTTTTTGGCAATGAAAGCCTTTCCCACATACAAGCTCAGTATTCCTGGAAGCTCAAGCTATACTTGAAGCACTGATATGGGCATCTTCTCAACCGAAGAGTGTCATTGTGGAGAGTGACGCTAAAAGTATTGTAGATGCGATTTTGGGAAAGGGCCCTATGTTGTGGAGGGTTCAACATATCTTGGTCAAGTGTTCTTTTTTGTTATCTAAGTTTGTTGCTGTGTCTTTGTCTTATGTTAATCAATTCTGTAATTTCATGGCTCACTCGTTGGCCAGATGGGCCTTGTGTAGCAATACGGAAGCTAGGTTCCCTTCCCCCTTACCGCGGGACCTAAATGTTACTTTGTGTAAAGAAATGAATGGATAGTTTGTTGGTTCTGTTCAAACAAAAAATGACTCAATTTTCTGTTTGATTTCGGATTAAAAAACAATTGGTCCAAAATCGGACCAAAGAACACCCTAATGTTAAAAAATATAAATAGGACAAGGATAAACAGCTATTTTTCATTTACAGCAGATAGAATATATCAAGAACTGTTTTGGTCGATCACATGTAGAAAGAAAAAACACCGTTTCCACACTTTAGCATGTCCATCCCAAATATGTTAGCAACAGAAAACGGATATCATACAATCAATTATATTTACATTTCAAATATAATAATATATATTATTAATATTAAACATGCATAGATATATAATGCATGCCCACCGAAGGGACCTACCCGCTTGTTTAAAGAACGGCAGGCACACGTATCCTTTTTCTCGTGACCTGCGGCTGGTGGAAGCAAGAAGGGCAGGCAAAACCACTCCCTTATTTTTTGGGGTCAGTAGAACCACCACCTTCACCACCCACCCCACCGTATCTCCATTTCCGTAGGTGGATGCCATGTGCCTGCCTGGGTCAAGCGGGTGCTAACCAAATCCCATAATCTGATATATTTTTAAAAAATATTTTTATATCTCATAGAACAAATGGAAATGTCATAATTTCCATTTAATCAGAGTTAGAATTACTTAACCCTAATCAGAATCAGATTTAAAACAGCCTACACTACTACCAAATTTGACCCATTTACAGCCCTCGATATATTGGATTCCTTCCTGGACAATAAAAGAGTGCCTGATAATTAAGTTATATATGCTACTGTACTTGACCACCAGTTCATATATATATATCATGATATTTTATTATTATATAACGGTCTTACATCCAATATTGTTGCTAATAGCTAGTCTTATATTAAAAACTGTCGGTGGAAGAACAATAGATGGGGCAAAGGAGACACTGGACGAGATCTTTAATATAAGAATATATATATATACACACACACATAATCACTTAAGAAATCACAACAGCAACCGAAATCTCAGATGTCCTTAATGTCTATGGCACTGAATATATTATTTGTATGCTTCTTTTATATTAATATAAAGGGGTTTTTAATTTCCAGTCCCAAAAAATATTTGTATTTAATTTTATATCCCGTCATTCAAATAAATTATTTTTTAATCCCAAAACTGTCCGTCTTAAAATTTTTACTCCTCTACATTTTTTATGCCGTTTTTACCCTCATCTACTCGTCACCTCCCTCTCCTTCCCCAACGTGCCATCAGAATATATATGTCAACTTTCTATAGCACCTACTTATCACTAAAATAATTAATATGACATTTATCCTTTTCGGAATAATTAATTATGTGTAATTATAATTCCTTCTTCCACTAGTAAATTTTATGTACGATACTCTTCTCAGTCACCCTTTGCTAATGCAATAAAATATAAATTAAAATATATATTAGATAGCTAAAAATATAAATTATCATATGAGATATAATAACAATAATTGGGAAGACATTCTCGCTTCTATTCTTATTTTGAATTTTTTTATAAATTTATATTTTTTTATGATGGTTAAATTAAGCACTCTTCTCATCATGTTCATTAGCACCAAGAACATATTTTTATATTGAAAACTTAATTTAGAGATTTTTGGATTTCAGCTCTTATAATTATTCATATTTTAAAATATGATCACATAAAAGTTGAAAAGTTTACTGTTTTAAAAATATTATGTTTCTAAAAAAATAACTTTCTACCATTGGGAGAACTCTTGAAACAACATTACTTTAATTGTTTCTTTAATCTTTTATAAAATACTTTTGTCTAATACCATCTTTTTTTCTCCAATACCCATTTTATCTCTAAAAAAGAGAATATAATTTTACAAATTTTAAAATATCTGAATAATAACATGTTAGGGATATTTTTACATGGTAGTACTCATCTTAAAAACACATGGTAGTACCAATTGATCTATGAAATTTGAAAATAAGATCTGAATAAATCAGGTGTTGCAATATTATTGAGTAGAAAATGCTTTGAAAAATTAGATGAGAAGAACATCATTGGCATCATGGGGTGGAGGGGTAAAATTGGAAGTCACATGTGAAATCTGTTAAAGCTAATGGTGTTAGATGAAAAAATGGGCGGAAGTTATAGAAATTTGAAATTTGGGACTAGAAAATAAAGTGTTTGAGACATGGGACTAAGAAATAAATTGGCCACATAAAGTGGGGGCGGAAGTTGATTTCTCCTAATATAAAGTATCTCTCCTTGTGGTGTGTCTGACTAATTTGTGTTTGCAAAGTTGGGTGGGTGCTACACATTCTCAAGGGTGTAACGTACAAACAGAGATTGTGTATTAGGTGGCATTAAAGTTGGCTAAAATAATAATAAGAAGAAGATTATTGGTAATACACAATATAATAGCAACTTATGTACTATGATGTTAGCAAGTGTCAAAGATAGGCCAATGAAGACATACCAGGCAATTTTGTCCCTCTAAAGATGGTTGCATCGGAAGAGACTTTGAGTGAGCAAGTGTCATAGAGAAAATCATGGAATGTGAGATTGCGACTTGGGTCCTAACCCAGGTCCCAACCCCGAGGTCTCAACCTAGTGAATATTTTAAATTTATTTTTTATTGAGTTTTTCTTACGAACTAGTCAACTTGGTCTCGACTTAGGTCCCATCCGCAACCGACTTAGGTCGGTTTGGGCCCAACCAATCTACTCCAGACTCCCGATCATGTACCTTGGAGAAAATTATCTTGACAGTGAAGGGTGTAGAAGAAATGGTGAAATGTCTTGATGCACTTGACCATTTTATGAGTTTTGCTCATGATGGTTATCGGTTCAGTTGATAGTGTTAATGACAATAGACATGCCGGATGTTAGTGTGCTTGAGCTAAAATTCTTTTATCATGTGAATAATGTGAAGGAGTTGTAAACTTATGTTCGATACAAATTAGTATTTTTTTATTCTATAAACCTAGTTTCAAGCACATGAAACTTAAGGCATGGTAACAGTAGATTAAATATCTCTATCACTATCAATTTTAAAATAGTTAATGACATAAGCCATGAAAAGTGTTTGGATAATAGTATCAATCTTGAAATTTACAATACAAATAAAGTTTGTCATATACAATATTCATATTATTGTTATAGCCTCTAGAAATATCAACATCAAAATTAATATAATATCATTTTTTGATACTCTAACCAAACAGTGCATAATGCAACAACCTTGAACTTAAGACGAAAACATCAAGTTGGAAAGTTTAAGTTTAACATTTTTTAGAATGTGATTTTTTATATGAAGATAGAGCTATAGAACCTCTTGCTCCAAGAATTCCAAGAAGTGAACTTGTATTGCAATAAAATAAAATAAATAACACTCAGTTAGAAATTATTGTGGATTGGGTCTGACTTGACAATTAGCACCAATAACAAGTAAGAATTGAATCTCGATAAGAGTAGATATTGAATGTCCTCGAATCAGTATTGAAGAATATTTCTGAATCTAAGAATTGTATTCATATTCTTTATAGCATTATTCACATGACAACCAAACATGACAATCATTTCTTTGTTTCTACAAATTGATGACGAGAGATAACCTTTTAGTTTGGAATGTTTTTGGTAGAGAGAAAGGGGAGATAAAAAGGAAGATGATTTGCAAGGAGCTAAGACTACTTCATCCTTGCTCTTATCATTCTAGTTGTATCCTAAATCTAATGCCCCTTTCTAGCCCATTAACTCAAGTGGACATAAGTAAAAATCTAAATTGTTAATGACTTATTATGATTATTTTAGAGTAAATTCAATATCACATATTCAACTCCTATTGTCAAATCTACCATCTTTTAAGTGTGACCCTCTAGGTTTGATACCAAGTTGATCAATTGGAACACCTTCAAACTTGATTAATTGTATTTAGAATGAATTTGCCAACTCATCAATCATGGTCCCATAATGCAACTATCCCAAGACCTTAAAATTGTATTAGGGATTTCTATTCATTAAATATTTTCATCCTTAATGACTATAATATCTCATCCATATAATATCATAAATTTTATATATTGGATGAAGTCAAAGTGTGATAACATAAGAAACTCTTACAATAGATTGTACTCCCAATTAGATTCTCCCATAAATCTTTCTTCATCAATACAAATTACCTTGGCTAAGAATTTATTGAGAATTACATTAATAGGATGTTCTCTCTCGAAATATTCGGAGTGAATAAATTTTTTTGACATTCAATTACCTTTATATGTTTATGCTATGTTTAGTTAGAGATCAAAAATGATATTATTTCAATTTTGATATTGATATTTGCAGAAAATATATTATCAATACTAAAGTTAATACAAGTGGATATTTGTGTTACATATCATATTTTATTTGCACTGAGAGTTTCAATATTGATACTGATAATCAAATACTTATTGATGATTTCTTTCACTATCAATTTCATAATTTACATTTATAGAGATGCTCAATACATAGTTACCAAATAGTCTTAAGTGTTATTCTCAATTTTGACAGTCCTAGATTAGACATTATTAAGCTCTTAAAATTAGTACCAAAGAATAAAGATCTTTTGTAAGAAACCTTTGGCGTCTTAAATCAACGGACCAACCATAACTACAAAATAAGCATATGGCATCTGGATATCACATAACCTAATAGTATTCATAAACAAATGAACTTAGTGAATTTATTCTCTAATAAGCACATGTATTAATATCCTTGTGTCTTCTTATAAGTAATTACGTGGTCATCTATCTTTATCTTATGAATGAGTAATCAATGAAATAGTATATCAAATTATCTCAATGTTTCTCTCAAACAACAAACAACCAAGACTATTTTGATTTTGAATCCACACAATGAGTTTCATTTGTTATTGTGATCTAGGCATGATCTATCTCTCAATTATGTGTATATTTTTCCACATCAACACATAATAACAAGAATAATTATGCATAGTGAGAATAGTGCTATTTTATTTACAACAAGAAAAATATTTACAAATAATAGGACTAGTTAACTTGTCTTGTAAAATGCATGTTACTAACATGTTTGAAGTACCTAACGCATGCATAAATACATGAAGTGATTCATAACACTCGTGATGCACATCTCAGATATATTAGAGAAGGACAAATTGTCCTACTTAATTCATTGATGGGCTAATGATATGGACATGCTATTGAGTTTTAGTGGCATAATCAAATATATGATGAGAATTGGGGGGCTTGGAGGATAGTTAAGACTTAGCAAAGCTCTAGTGTAGATCAATAACAACATAGCAATGCCATTTTTTTCATATGTGCACAATAGTGAACGGCTAGTTTTCTTTGGTGAACAACTAGTTAATCAACAGCTATTAGGGCAATAGCAACATCTTTAACAATGAGTGAAACATGGGAAAGTTGAATGCATATAGTTTCAACTATAAAGATATTGCACCAAACCAAGGTAGCTTATAAGTAGAGTCTAAAAAAAACTACGCAAATATTCTTGAGTGAAGAATCACATATGATGGTAGTCTACTAAGTGTGGATTTTTGCAGGCCATGTATAAGATCTTGCCTAATAGCCTATTCATTATATTATCAAAATTGACACTATATCAATATTTGATTTTGATATTTCTAGAGTTTGGAGTATCAAAATTGACACTTGTATTGCATGACATGTTTTGTTTGCACTACACATAATAAAACTGATACAATTAGTCAAACACGTCTTAGTGATTGTTATCAATATCAATTTTAAAATTGACAGTGATAGAAGTATTTAATAGAGTTACCAAAAAAGGCATCAGGTATATTAGAGACACCTATGTGAAGGAGCCACAAGATATCAAAGACTTACAACATGAGTATTGTGGCACTTTAGCTACATAATGCACTATGGAATTAAGTGGAGAATCAAGTGCATAGAAACCTTCTTATCCCAATGAATTAAAGATTGGACATGATCCTTAATGAGAAACTAATGAAAGTGATGGTTGACATGGGAACAAGACACAACTTTAACTCAAATACTAAAAGTCGTTAGGTAGGTCTCTATTTATTGTGCAATGGTAGTCATACTAAAAGCAATTAACTCCAAAGTTGAAGCTATCATGGGACTTGCAGGGAATATAGAATTGAAGATCATTCTATGATACATAGGAGTGATTTCTTATCTATGCGGATAGATGACTTCACCATGATATTGGGGATAAAGGTCATGTATAATACTCGGGTGGTTAAAGATGCCTTTCAAAAACATTGTCTATCTAAGAAATATCTAAGTATCTTGCATTGTCCCAGTGATATAAAAGATCAAGGAGGGGCAAAAAAGACTAAATGAATTCTTGGAAAGTGAAGAAGTCTAAGTAATAGGTGATTATTTAGGACAAGCTAGAGCCAAGATACTGAGGTACCCTTCCAAAGAGTTGATGAGGGATAACTCCATCTATGCAACAAAGCAAAGGTATCAACGGGTTGGATACATATCAATACTCTTTAAGAAAAATGTGTATTGATTTATTATTTGTCAACTATTAAGAGGGGTACATACAACTTTTTACCACCCGCTAAGAAATAATTAACAAATATACAAAGATAACATATGTAAAGATCTAATTGGATGGGTCAGATTAATAAGAATATAACCTCAAATCTGAACAAACTTGACAAACGTAACAAACTTGACAAAATTCGAATATTATATATTCGAATATAAATAGAGTACTCTAAATTAAACCCAAATGTAAAAGCTGCTATCAAATTCACACTTTCTTAGCATCTTAAGGTTTTCTTTGGAATCACTTACACCATATTTTTAGTAAGTAAAATTTTAGATTATGTGAATGTAAATAAGTTTTAGATATATTTCACTTAAATAAACATGAACTTCAAACATTAAACTAGATTTCTATGATAATAAAAAATATGTATCTTTATAAGATTTAAAAAGTTAGATTGTTTTTACACGAATATTTGAGTCACTAGCGTATTTTTGTCAAATATATTGACAACGTATTCTTATTTCTATTGTAACTTTAGATCTACTTTGAAGTTTTTAGTGAAACTTGTGGACGCCGAGATATCGTCCTGTCCTCTCCTCCCTTGTCCCCCTTTCTCTCTCTCTTCGGGGCGGAAGAGGTAGGTAGGAGTGGCTCCCTTGCTTTCCAACAAAGTGGGTCATGATGTGTGTGTTTTCTTCCTTAAGGTTCCAGTAGGGTCGGTTTATGTTAATCACGCCATAGACACGGTTGTGGATGATCCCCACAAACTGAACTATTACCCACCTCTTTTCCTTCTTTCCTTCTCTACACTCACCTTGGTCCCCGGACTACTCAACCCTTGATGTCACTCGGACATTGAAGGACTGGTCCGGGTCGTGAGGAGAATAGAAGGGAAAGAAGATTAGGCAGTGGGTGGCATTACTAACACGAACTTAACCTATGGAACCGAGAAAAGGAAGAAATTGTGTGGTCGCCAGGAGCCAAAGAGGCTCCAATGATTAAAAGGGAAGAAATGAACTAGTAGGAGAAAGGATGACCGATTACCTCGTTGAACGGGGAGATTGTGGCGGGTTCTATCTTATCCTTCCTCGGCTGGCTGAGGAAGAAGAGCCTTGAAGAAACTCGCTGGCCTGAAAAGAAGTTAAGAATGAAAGTACAAAAAACAACGATTAGAACTAAGTGGAAAGTAACAACTATTCATAAGAGAGAAGAGGAATGACAAAAGGGGTTGAACGAACTGGATTAGGACTAACTCCTAACCCCTCTTAAGAAAGGATCTAAATGACCTAAAGTTAGAGATGCATTAGGCTATGCTAGTATGATATGCATGATGAAGTTAAGCGGAAAATGAAATAAGAATAAGATAAGAAAGAAGATCGGTGGTGAGCTCTGGGCCGGCCAGCTTCTGGAGGTTGCAGGTGCTCCGACGCGGGGTTGCCTAGCGTCCTATCAGGGGAGCGCTTTAATCCTCGAAGGCAGATTTCGACACGATCTTCTCCCAGCTCCAATGGGGGTTTTAGGATTTCTAGCTCGTTTTGGAGGCTTCTTGAGGTTCCTTGGGATGGCTTTTGATGGCTTTTGGTAGTGTGGAAACATTTGGGGTGGTTTCTCAGTTGTATAGAGTGGATAGAGTGGTAAAGGGGTAATGGGAAGATCGGATGACTTGGGAGTGGGATTGGGAGCTCTAGGGTGGCTTGGAGGATGGTGGAGGGATGTTAGGATGATCAAGGAAGGGCCTCTCTTCGGGATTGCAGCTTTGGGAATCCTTTTTTTTAGAACCTCCTGAATGTGGGAGAAGAGTCTCCTTTTATAGATCCACAGGAGTGACCAAGGCGCTCCACTCCCGAGTCGCCTGGCGTCGCGACTGCGGAGTGCCTGCTAATCCGTTGACAAATCGGCTGATTGGTATGTCCGACCATACCGGTCGTCACCTACCACACTGGGTGTCAGGTGTCAATCGTCGACAAAAATCCCGCCACTCTGACAGGGGAGCACCTGCGACTTACGGCTAACACACTGCAAATTTGGCACACGTAGAGCCTACGATGTCAGGTGGCCGACGGAAATCCAGGCACTCCAGCAGCGGAGCACCTATATCCTTGGTAAGATTTCGACAATGCACTGCTAACTAGTCTAAAAAGTCGGCCATCATGGGCGGAAATCTAGGCGTCTCAACATAGGAGTGCCTGGAATCTCGTACGATCCCAGATACAACGTTGACCGACCGGAAAAGGGGGAGAATGGGCGGGAAATACTAGGCACTCCGATATCACGACGCCAAGTGTCGCGTTATCAAGGCGCTTTGGGGATCTCGCGTGATTCGGTTGCTTTTATGTCGAACCGACTACCTTGGCCGAGAAAAGACAAGTGTTGTCCACGAGAATGAGATTCTGGTCCCCATAATCCGGCCGAATTCGCGTATCTACAAAACTTACTTTATTTGAATTTAAATTTCATGTGCAAAGTAAACTATAAACATATAGTGAATCTAAAATTCTGACCTAAATCTAAATATAAATTTATTACTTGTTTAGATACTCAATCAAATATCTCTATCAATATTAGATATAATATTGTATAATATCAATATTTATGTTATTTAATATCTGATGTAAATATCTTGACAACTTTAGTATAATACAATTAAATCAACTTGTTTATATACTCTTAAAGTTGGAATTCTCAATGCAATTTGAATTAATTAAACTTAACTTATGATATATCTAACTTTATTTACTCAACTTTGATTGATAAAAAGATTACTAACTTGCAAATAATAAATAAGATGTATAAATATAATACAAGTCAATAAGAGTATATATATATATTATATTATATTTTTTTGTTTGAAATTTCACAAACTAAACATTCGCACCAATTAAATATAAGAGTTCTGGAATAGCTGGACAAGGAGGCCAAAGCTATCAAAGGAATAAGAGCTTTAAACTATTAATGGAAGGATAGGTCTGCAGAAAGAAAACATTGGTTGGACTGAAGTTGCCAACGGAAATAGTTTGTAATAGCATAAATATATTTATATAATAATAATATCACATATAACCTTCAAGAATAGAAAATATATTATGACTTTATAAAGTCTATTAGTTCTATTTCTTAAACTAAATTAGAATGGATAGATTATCATATTGATTAACATATATAAATATCTGGTATGTTGTATGATATTCACGAACAATATTGTTCTGATTAAGGAGACTCAAGGTGGCATTAACAGAAATCTTGAATGATGTAGAACCAAGTTAGAAACTAAGGGATTCAAAATTAACAGAACAAATATGAAACATATGCATTTCATATATAGTGATACCTCAAGAGTTGAAGATGTTGACATAACCTTGAACGAAAAGGTTATCACCTCAAGTACTCGATTTAAATACTTGAGTTCAATCTTATATATGGAATGGAAGTGTGATGAAGATGTCAGTCATATGATTAAAGTGAGATGACTGAAATGAAAATCATAATCGTAAAATCTTTCAAAAATTGAATGAAAAATTCTAGAGGAAATTAATAGAAGGTCCAATTTACAAATATCACTTTAATGGGAGGCTCAATGTTACAATTGTTTTAATAAAAAAACCCAATTTAAGAAATTACTATAGCGTCCACCCCAAAATGGATAATAAGTGTTAGATGAAGTAACAAAAAGTCTTTTATGCCCTTGGACAAAAATTTGGATTGTTTGCTACTTTTATAAAGTATTTATAAGATAAAATTTTCAAATAAAATAAAAATATATAAGAAAAAAAAGGAAAGGTTACACTCAATAAAAAATTATAAAAATAGAATCTATCTCTCCTATAAATTCATTGTAGAAAATTTCCTATAGTCAAAGTTGCTACCATGAGGGTAAGCGAAAACCAAAGAACACTGTTGTGAAGAACACCGCTACTGAGGAAGAACACCATCGGGAACAATGTTACCATGAAGAACACTGCAGTCTAGGAAAGAGGCTTCGCGATCTACCGCCATGAGAATAGCTCCACCACTGGGAAGGAGGTTCATGAACATGTTTGCTTCCTCTAGGAGCTACTAGAAACAGCTATGCTGCCATCGTGCAAACTAGGGTTCATGATCTACCACCATGAGAACAACTCCTCCATCCGGAAGGAGGGTTCACGAACATGTATGGTGCCTCTGGGAGCTATTGGGAACATCTCCACCACCACCAAGGAAGAATGCCATTGTTGTGAGAATAGCTCCGCCACTGGGAAGGAGGGTTCACAAACACGTCTGCCGCCTCTAGGAGTTGTTGGGAACAACTTTGTCGTCGCTAGGAACAGCTCTACCACCATACAAGAAGAGGCCGCCATAGGAGAAACATGGGTTCAAAAGAGGAAACAAGGATCTGTTGTGTCATGGGTGTGTTCAGTTGGGATGTTTCTCATGGAGGCAGGACCAAAAAGGGGAAAAAAATACCCAACAGTGACTTCACGATGCCTGCAATGGAATGTGTTTTTCATTAGAAAGATTAGGTTGGTTGGTTTTAGTATTTTAGTATTATTTTAATTAAATTATTTTAATAATTGGGCTCCTAATTAATTTTCTCAAAATTCTATCATATGACTATAGAGTATAGCTAAAATGAGGAACCATAGATGTGAGGCCACATATAAGTAGACAAAATCCATAACAAGTGTATTAGGGATAAAATGAGGGTTGTGAGAAATATCAAGGATATAGTAAAAGAAAGAAGGCTTTGTTGATTTAGGTATATTAGGTGAAGTAAGTCGAGACCCTGATGTTGCCGACAAAGTAAAGATGTAGGTCCAAGTTAATGTGGCGTAGGCGAATCTAGCATGATTTGAAGGGCCTAGACATATAAGAGGAACTAGCTAATGATCATGTAGAATAGAAAAGATGAATCCATATAGTGACCTCAATCATTTAAGATGAAGATTTTGAATTTGAGTTTGAGTTTATAAATATTTGACATTGGGTGCATGACTTAAGACGTATTTGTATTTACATCTTATAACTCAACCAATTATGATTTCATTAAACTATAGGGAGTTAATGAACTAACCTATAACTGTAACCAGTTACCACCGTAAAGGGCAGATGTAGTTCAAACATAGAAATCTCAGTGGCATGGACAACACACACTCGTATGTTACAAAATCAAATCTCAAATCGGTATTGTAAATTATAAATATGATGCCTATTTTCGAGTTAGATTGCACAATCAATTTAAAAACTTGTCTTATTCCACAACATTTTTGTACATGGTCGAAATCTAATGCTGAAGGGAAAATACACATTCATCAATCGTGCGTCCTCTCTGGACACGTAAAAGAACTTAACCACGAACTGTGCAATCATCGATCCACCAAGCAACAAGAGGGCTTCACAGAGCTCGACAATCCCCGACGGGATCATCACGTCTTGGGCGCCAGCGCGGATTTGATCTTCCTCACCACTCCGGTGTCGATCTGGAAAGCCATGGTGAGCACATTGTCGGGCACCGGTGGGGCGGCGGCGAACAGCGTGGCGGCGATCGACTGCGTTCCGGGGAGCTGGCTGTTGAAAGCGGCGATCACGGCGGCGGGGCCGTGGCCGTTGTTCTTCTGGAAGTGGACGAGACCGCGGGGGAAGACGAAGACGTCACCCTGCTTGATGGTCTTGGCGACGAGCACATTGGCGGTGGTGATGAAGCCCACGTCGAGCTCACCGTAGAGGACGAAGACCATCTCGGTGGCGCGGGGGTGGGTGTGCGGGGGGTTGAGGCCGCCGGCCGCGTAGTCGATGCGGTTGACGGAGACGCCGAGGGTGTTCAGACCGGGGACCTTGAGCACGTTGGCGGCGGTGACGACGGAGCCCATCAAGTTGTTGGTGGCGCCGGGCTTGGCCAGCACGTCGGAGAAGAAGTCGGCGGCGGCGAACGTGGCCTTGCAGGGGAACCCGTTCACTTTCACCGCTGCCCAAGACAGTAATTGCCCAAAGAAGAGGGAGATCGAAGAAGAAACGTAACCCAGTCAACCCCCCAGTGGTTCAAGCAGATGAGACGGATATATCAAATTAGAAGATTATGTAAAACATGAAGCCGCCCGCCGGAAGAAGGAAAAGTTCGGCGGAGAAGGGGCCTTGATGCCCGTATATGTCTACAGTCAAGGCCGCTAGCTTGGGAAGGGGAGGCGAAGACAGCGCGGTGGACAAGGAGACTTACTGGCGTTGAGATCGGCGACGCAAACGTCCTGCAGCATGTCGGGATCGCTGCCGTAGGCGGCGGAGACGAACGCCAAGATGGCGAGTAGGGCAACCAGCGGGCCAGTCGTCATGGCTGCCTCCTGCCTGCTTCCGTGTCAGCACAAAGATGGGAAGACCCTACGCGGATTCGGCTTTTATAGAGGGGAAGAAGGAAGATGACGGACCAAATCTCAGGCATGCCGGGCATGGGGCAGGCCTTCTACGGGGGAGGTGAAATGTTGACCAAAGAGGCGAAGTAATGGTTAAGAAGAAATATTCTTAGCGTGTGCTTAGTAGTTATATGATAAATTATATTTTTATTATAAATATATTCTTAATGGTTAGGACGAAATATTCTCCAGCGTGTGTTTGGTTATATGATAAACTATGTTTCTATCATAATTATATGTTTATAACAATTTTTTAAGACATTGTTGCATACTAACAAGTAAAAAAAATGACAAAGGAGGGGAGATCATTTTTTGGGTGTGGCTTCATCCCCATCCTTTTTCCTCTTGAGTTCGGATCATTTCATTTCTTAGGTGAGAGGAACAGGTTCAGTCTTCAATAAAAAATGATTACAATTGAATCCTCACTTAAGTAAAATAAAATTGTAGATATTTTTTATTACGATTTGAAGTTATTTTTGAAGAATTGAGGTGATTCGGGTTCTTTTTTTTAATTATTCACAATTTTCATTCTTTCGTCGACAGTCGATATCCATTTTGGTTATACAATTGAAGGGTCGTCACCCCCTCACATTTATGGGGTGTTTGGTTGCGTGATAATGTAAGTTTTTGTTTTAATTTTTAAAAATTGTAAGAAAACTTGTTAAAAGAGGTGTTTGGTGACCATGACAATTTTATGTTTTAAAAGTGATTTTCTTCTTAAACAAAAAAATAGGGTCTCACCTCTTTCTTTTTTCTTGTGGTCCCCCCCCCACTTTGTTTGGTCATGTGTGGTAGTTACTCTTTTTTGTAATCACATCCCTCCAAACATGATAATTTTATGTCATGAGTTGGTTCACTTTTTATTTTAATACAATTTTTTATCATGAAAGTGTACAAAAAATTATCATGCAACCAAACACCCCATAAGGTTGAGACATTCATATTCCTTTAACGTACGGCATTCCCATGTTCTGTTAAATAAATGTGTGGCTCCAACCTCCTCATGTGAGGAGGTGGAAGCGTTCCACGTAATTGTAGAACTAAAGAGATATATGCTCTCGTCATCAAAGGTAATAATTTCCTATTGGTATAACTTATATTTTATTTAAATATTGAATTTTGACACAAACATATATAAAAAATACGTTCAGCGGCTTTTCTACCAATACGATGTATGTTAATTTTGTGTATTTGGCTGAGTAAAAAGTACACCCTCTGAAGTACGTATATAGATGTATTTCTGACCGTGAAAAATGTAGGGCACGTAATATTTGGTTGTCAAAAATTCACATTCAAGCTTGTCCGAGAGATGTGGCGTCATGGAGACAACTGTCCAGCCATGGTGAAGACGGAGCAACGTCACCGGAACCGCGGAGTTTCTGAGCCGACGCGTCTCGGAGGATGACGGCCGTCTGATTCAGTCTTCATCTGGCACGAGCTTTTGATCTGATCGGCCCCGACCATCACCCACCCCCGATATCTCCCACAAACTTGCTCCATGTCTTCTGACCTATTGTTACTTTGTTTGTGGTAGTTTAAATATTTTTGATCTGATAATTTCTTTGGATATATATATTTATTTATTTCTACCACCAATAGCGGGTACAAGCGCCCTTTCAAGTAAATTGGCAGTAAGGTAAAAAAAAGAACCAATATTTAGATTGCAGATCTAACATTTTTGAAGGTGTATATATATATTCGGCTACCTAATGCAGGTTCGATGCATCTTTCGAATATTTATAAGCTAAGAAAAAGTCGTCGTCTTGTAAATTGAAATCAATAATCGAAGGCCTGTCTAACGGAACCACTCCTCAAGATTATCCGATTCTGTTGACAAATCAAAACAATACACGCATCTTCACCGAACACGTACGTTGATATATAATTTTATATATGATCATCGCGCGCCACGTTGATCAAGCAAGCAAGCTTCCTGACGTCTATGGTCCTCGTTGATCATCGCGCGCCATGTTGATTTGTAGTCCAGGGGTGCCAACATCATCAGAATTTCTTGACATCTCTTATACGACATGGAAGGAGTCATCTCTTCTCTCTCTCTCGCTCTCTCTATACATATATATAGATATAGATACATAGATACATAGGTAACATAGTTACGTATATGTATAGTGTTCAACGTACGAGTTCATGAATGTTTATAGAATAGATATTACGAATGTTCATAGAACCTTTCAATTTCATTTGCACCATAAATTCGATTTCACCAATTTGCAGTTCTTCTAAACAAAAGAAACATAAAATCAAAACACGATAAAAGTATTACTGTACCATTAACAAAAATAATATTTACATAGTTTTACGATCCTTAGATGATAAAATAATATTTATACGGGAATTGTTTTTAACTTATAAATAGTATATGTATAAACGTAGTTAATTATTTTAAATATTCAATTAATTTTTATGTCAAATCAACCTAAACGTCATTGTAAATGTTCATTTATAATCGATTTGAGGACATGGCTTGATTCGATTCACCATTAAAAAATGATACAAAATACCAACGAACCAGAAGGACACAACTAACTACGATGTAGAGAAAGGGACTAGGTGATCTGCTGACCTTGGATTGGATATGTTTGCTTCATCTTGGGGGGGGGGGGGGAGGGGTGTCACTTGTCAGTGAGTCCAAATCTGAAATCAGCTGGCTTGATGCGATGTACGAATATTTGGCATAAATATAAGTTTTATGTTCATTTATATATTAAACTTAGGTTTAAAAAAGGGAACTGTGTCGATTGTGATCTTATCTGTCCTACTTGAACATAGCTAATCCCAACGTCTTTATCTGTGTCTCCGGACTATTTAAATAGTCTGTCTTTTGTCATTAAAGGATGTGGGCTCTACACATAATTAATTGTTTGCAACCCTAAATCTCTCTCTCTCTCTCTCTCTCTCTCTCTCTCTCTCTATATATATATATATATATACACACACACATGGCCACTAACCTTTTGTTTCTTATTTTTCAACTTTATCTATAGTTAAGAAAAAAATTTCTTTTGTTCTTCTTGAACTCCAATGTTTTCATAGAAAACAGATAAAAACATTAAAAACTTATAATTTTTATTTAACTTTGATGCGTGTAATTTTATTTTTTTATTTGTTTAAACAAAAGATAATCCAAAATTCTTTCTTTGAACATAAATTAAGCGTTTATCTATTTTATTTTACAACATTTTTATCTTTATATAATTGTAAATTAATACGTTCGTCGAATTATTGATACAAAACTGTATTACTTTTTCTATAAATATATATATTTTAATTGTAGTACCTGGATCCTGAATTTCTATGAGTCTGGTTGGTTTATTCCGATACGACCTGGACTAACGCACTCCAGCTAACTTGAGCTTTGATGAAATCTCACCCGTTTACATTTCTACTTTATTTCTCTCTTTATTTGCATGTTCTTAATAATAATCTTGAACCCTTTATTTGATTTATGAAATTTTTTAGACTGAAAAAAAAACTTATTTGAGTCTGAAAGAAGCCACCAGAAAGTCATTCAATTTCTAAATCTTCAAATGTATGTACTCCTAAATGTTGAAAAGAAATATCACAACACCGTTTGAGCAATTTTTGGCGTTGGAAATTTAAATTATTGCGTAAGTCTAACAATATTATTTAAAATTAAAATATATTTGATTAATTCTTATTTCTGGTCGAGAGTTCAAATTAATAACTTATGATGAGATTTGATAGTCGCAACTACCCAATAAAGCATAAATTAAAGTCCTGAAGTATGTTTCCTTATCCATGCAATAGCTTATATGACACAGGCTAAATTAGCACCATGCCCATATCAGGGGCAAAGGTTAAATGAAATTATTCTTGAAACTGGCGAATGGAGTCCTAAACTAGCTACTGATTGTCAGGTTTGGAAACAGATTAAATTTGATTTCAAACCAATGGATAAGCTAGAAGTTAAGCTATGGTAAACTTGTGTAATTCAGTACGTCTTGTTTGTTCGTCTAATTGTAACTAAACTCAGCCCAATGTTTTACTAAAAAAGATTGGAGTTGAAAAGAAAGACTTATGTATTTGCATATATTCTTTTATATTATATATCATATCAATATATAGAGAATACACAGAGACCTTGCCTACAATTCATATATAAAAGATCTAAGGCTAAACAATTAAATACCTCTTTTTCTTATTTGTTTTGTTGAATCCATAAATAATACTATGGATTTTTGGGATTGGTAGATTTTTCAAAGTTTTATGATCGAAATAAATGTTCTACAAGTCAATTATCTATTATATGATTCGATATTTCTAAAAACATAACACATTCAATTAAATATGAAAATCTTTGTTACTAGATTTTATTAGATGTGAACATCGTAATAAAATCCTTGTTTACATACAACAATAATTCAATTATTATGAGATCATGATAATAAAATCAATCATCTAGAGAGATATGCTCTAAATATTTTTATTCATAAGATTTTCAAGATGAAACATTAATGATCCAAATAGACTAGTGTATATGATGTCTTCTCATGCGATAAAATGATTGATCTTATTGGTCATTAGTGTAAAGATACTGAGATACACATACAAGTGCTCATTAGTTAAATGAGTTCACTGAGTTGACCGAATTAGAAACTCGGAATGGTATCTTATTAAATTGTCAATCATGATTTTCTATGATCACAGTTGAATAGTTGGACCTTTGACCTCAGCTAACAACTATACTATGTTAGGTAAAACTTGTGCTTTAACAATTGACTTATAGATCACTATTTAGATGGTCTGGTATAGTGATAGATTGGGTACAAGAGAAATTCAATAGAGACAATTGAGCGAACAACAAGGGATTGTCCACTTTTAGTAAATGAGAGTGAATGTCATATAAGATAGTACTCTAAATCTCTAGTTAGGGTAGCGAGGATAATTGAAAAGGAGTTTTTCAATTGATTTACTTTCAAGTACCTGATATTATAGAGTCAACATACTAAGGAGTTGACAATTGCTTTTTTACTTATTTCCGATCAAGAACATTGAATGGACAAGGGTTTATACCTATGCGGTAGCTGATGATGAAAAGACTCAATAGAAACAAGATTATCATCTTAGCCATTTGGGATAATGAGATGTGACTTGTTCTCTCCATGATTATTGGTAGGCCGATTAATTTGTTATCAAATATAAATTTAATTAAATTAAATATATAGAAAACTTCTATTTTATTCATGTCTCAAACAAATATGCTATTAAGCCTAGTGGGTCACATGTATAAGGACTTATTTATAAGTATAGGGACAAAGGCATAATTTATAAAGATTTTGAGTTTTTATAAAAAATTCTAAATTATCTATAAAAACTAATAGTTTCTACCAAACCTTATTAATACAAGGGTGAGAACCACATACTTAGCCTCATCCTTACTTCTCTCTTTGGAATACATCCATGGGTGATGGAGCTTAGACTGGGAAGAGTTCTCGAGCTCAGAGTGAAGGGAAAACATATTGTGGATGAAGTTTGTATGATAGAGACTAGATATTTGAATAGCTTGAAGGGCTTAAGAAGTTCTTCTTCTTCTTCTTCTTCTTCTCAAAGAGATTAGATGAATCTCTATCAGGTATATTTGAACCCAATTTGATCAATTTTTAATTTTCATCATTCGGTTCATATTGAGATAAGATCAACATGAACCCATAGGAATTATCGCTTCAGCTACACCAAATTTTATAGAACGATTCATTACATTTTAGGCCATAACTCAAGCCAATGGTGTCTTCTACTGATACTATTTGTTGTCTTTTTTGTTCCATAGGAAGAGGGTGTGCAAACATATGAAGAGCATCCTACCCATGAGTATGAATATATATTTTTAGATACATCATACTAAAATGATAGAAATGCATGCTTTATAATTTAATCATACTTGATAAGATTCAAAATTTCTTAAAATATCTTATTCAATCAAATTGGCATATCTTTATTATTATCTCTTATTTGGTGCATATATCGTAATGTAGTATTTGATCACATGCAAGGATAATTGAATCATGATAAGATCATTTAGAAATATGAGATCTAAATATTTTTCATCACAGGATCCTTGAGACAATAAACTAAGAATTCCAATAGACGAGTATATATGTTTTCTTCTGATAAGATGATGTTGATTGATCTCATTAATCATTAGTATGCAAATATTGAGATACATATACATGTGTTCATTAGTAAAATTAGTTCACTAAATTGACCGAATTAGAATCCTTGAATGGTATATTACCTGATTGTCTATCAGTGTGTTCTATCATCAATGTTGCACAATTGGACTTTTGACCTGAGTCACTAGAAATATCTTGTGGGTATGCTTTGTGTTTTAGCTATTGACTTATAGATCACCTAGTTCAATGGTGTAGTACAATTAATGAATTGTGTACAAGAAAAACCTGATAAAAGTAATTGTTTAAACAATAAGAGATCATTCACTCTTAGCTCTTAGTAAGTGAGAGAAAATACCCTATACGAGAGCAATCTAAATCCCTAGTCATGGTAGAAAAGATAATCAGAAAAGGTGTTTTCCATGTAATATGATACCAAGTATCAGGTCCCAAAGAGTTGGTATAGTAAGGGGTTGACAGTTGATGTTGTACCCCTATCCACCCAAGGCTTTGGATAGACAAAAGTTTATATATATATATATATATTTGTAGTAATTGATGATGGAATGGCTTAATGAAGATAATATCATCCCCAAATTTATTTGGAATCATGAGATGTGGCTTATATCCTTTATGATCAGAAGGTCGTTAAATATGTTATCGGATAACATATTTAAGTTAAACAAAGTTGTTCTTTTAATTAGGTGCCAACTAGATAGAGTATTGAGCCTAGTAGGTCACACACAATAGACTGATCTCTTAGTATGGGGCATGGGTGTAATTTAAATAAATTGTAAGTTTTTGTAAAAAAATTAGATCTCTATAAATAATAGTGAATTGAGCCAAACCTTATCAAGCCAAGGGTGTAAAATTCAATTATTGCCTTCTTCTGCATGCTCTCCAACCCTGAAAGTCACTAGTACATGGTGTAGCTATATCTAGGTTGAGTCCAAAAGTCCAACATTTAGGAAAATCTCTTTAAGGAGGATGTTTGGGTAGATACCATCAAAGACCGTTCATTTAAATGGCTTGGAGATGATGGATATGCTCATTCTTCTCTAGTCTTGAGCGATTGGTTGAATCTCATAAAGGTGTATTTGAATATTCGAAATTATTCTAATTCATCTTTTTCGATAATGCCATTCAGTTTTGGTCAAGAGAATGACAATAAAATACAATGAATCATCACTTACTTTATGCAAAGAACAGTTCCTGATAGTGGTATAAGTGCAAGTTGATGTCTTGGTCAAAACTGGATTCATTTCAATGTTATTTCATGTGTTTTTATGTATTCCCAAAATTATATAAAGTTCTGTTTTGAGGAAGCAACCACAATTTGTATGTGATACCTTACCATGAGGAGTTGCTTCAATTAGATTCTCATGACTTCGGGTTTTTTAGCATCATCCTCCATTTGAATTTTGGTTCACCAGATTGTCCAGTACGACATCAAAAAGATAGCATTTTGATTTGTCGAATGTCAACCTCCAGACTTGGAAAGTTTTGGTTTTCTTCTTTTATGGAAGCGAGAGAAACCATGTAAAGGCTTTAAAACTTAAAAACTATGATTTCCAAGATTTAACCTAGTTTTTTAGCATTTAATGGTGATGAGGAGCCATAATTCGGCATTTTTAAGTGATGATGACCATTGCGGTGGCGATATTTTTGGGCATTTTAAAATCTTAAATAGTGAAATTGGTGTTAAAATTAATTCTATAAAGTACAATTTTATAGAATGGCGATCGAGACATTAGTTTTGCATTCTATACAATTTTAAGGATGCGTGAATGGTCTAAATTGTTTGAAATTGTTTGCTTATTATGAAAATTTGTTTATATGTTGTTTTAAATTTTATTCATCTGCGAAAAGCTAAAACAAGCATAACATTAAACATTTTTAAAATTAAAGTTTATAGTTTTATAGTATAAATGTTATATCATATAAATATTACTTTATCACACTATATACATGTGATGCTTGAACGTGTTGATGGATGATAATCATGAACTTAGGTTAATTATCATGTGATGATAATTAAATTATGTTGATGTGTTTGATGTAGCATGATCATTTCATTCTCTCTACTCAATCTGATTGTAAATTCTTCCTCCCTCAATGTTATGTACTCCCCTTTGTTAAAATCAAAGCTTCTTATTAAGGTATGTACATTTGTGGGTTTGTGTACCCTTAAACCTCTTATAATGACAAAAATACCAAATCAGGAGGAAAAGAGAGTGGTACCACTTGAAGAAGTGTTCTTCAAAAAGTAGAAACATGTCTACACTTGCATTACACTTGCATTAGATGTTAATTCCTTTGATGAACACTGATCAGGCTCTGATGTGGCAAAATTAAGATTTAGTCCATGATCATTCATTTAATTTTTCATATTTGATATATGGGTGTGTGCTAATGTTTATCTCTTTAATATATGATATTCCAAAGGTTTACACTTTGATGAGACTAAAATGAGATCCCTTCTAATTTAAATTAGGTTGATAAATGTGAGACGTTAGGAATGATATGCATAGCCTTCCATTTTTATCGTCTTGTTGAGCCAATCTTTGATTGGATAGGTTTGTTGTGTTTACCACAAGACTCATCCACCAAGAGATTGATGATCATGGCTAAGGCTTAAGCTAAACTTTAGGGTGGACTATTTTCCCACAAAGGTTATGTTAAGAATCCATTCTCATAACGTCAAATAAATTTAACCAAACAAGAGGATATGATTTGTTGTGTTTTTCACAAAGTCATAACTCAAGATGCTGAATATGACTAAGAGTTATGAGAGTTGCCACTAACAATAGATGCCTACCTATTAAGTATGTGTACGAACCTCGCGATTATCGTTTTGTTATTGTATTTTTATCGTTATCTTACACCGCTCCATCTTTTTTATTTATTTTTTTTAAAACTCTTTTTTGTGGCGGAAATTGCGGTTAATCTTTGGTAAAAATTTTTTGAGGGATAAAATAAAATATTATATTGTGCGGATGCGACAACTTTTTCCCTCGTTTATCGTTTTGGCGCGAAAATCCTCAATAACGATGATGACAAGATTCTCGCTCCACCTCTTTCGGTATAAAAAATAGTGTATTTGATGATTATTAGAGTTATTATAAATAACATGGCGAGGTTATGGTGTGGGTTCTTTAAATTATGGTTTGACCTCTCTCCATCAATCCACGAATGGATTCGATGTTAATTACACTGAGCGGCGGCTCAGTAACCCCTGATTAACTGCCATGGTAACACATTCAAGACGGGACAAATGCAAGGAAGAAAATATGTGTTTGCTTTTTTTTTTGAATGTAAATAATGAAACAACAAGCAGGAGTATCGGCACTGCCTCCCCTCTCCCATTATTTCCTTTTTTTTATGTGTTCTTTCTGCTTCCCTCTCCTTCTTTTTTAGGATTAGGTCCGGGGCTAGAAGGCGGCATCTGCCTTGAATCTAGCCTCACGGTCTTCTCTCTTCTTTTTTTTTGATCCAATGCTTTGTGATTCCACATCCAACAAGCGGTATTTTCCCGATCGGGGATTGACCGACTTGCTAGGTCTTAGACATGATACCCATGACCCGGCATTTCCTTTTAGGGACTGGCCGGACCGATGGGCGTTGGAGATTTTCATCCATTACCCGGTATTTCCCGATCGGGGATTAACCGGATTAATGGGGCTTGGAATTTTCATCCATTACCCGGTATTTCCCGATCGGGGATTAACCGGACTAATGGGCCTTGAAATTTGTTCGTCGGCATTGCTAGTTTGGGAGCGAGCCGAGTTGATGAACTTGGGTTTTCATCCATTACCCGGTATTTCCCGATCGGGGATGAACCGGATTAATGGGTCTTGGGATTTGTTCGTCGGCATTGCTCGTTTGGGAGCGAGCCGAGTTGATGAACTTGGGTTTTGGACTTTTGTTCGACGGCGTTGCTCGTTTGGGAGCGAGCCGAGTTGATGAAATTGGGTTTTGGACTTTGTTGTCGGCATTGCTCGTTTGGGAGCGAGCCGAGTTGATGAAATTGGGTTTTCATCCATTACCCGGTATTTCCCGATCGGGGATGAACCGGATTAATGGGTCTTGGACTTTTTGTCGTCGGCATTGCTCGTTTGGGAGCGAGCCGAGTTGATGAAATTGGGTTTTCATCCATTACCCGGTATTTCCCGATCGGGGATTAACCGGATTAATGGGTCTTGGACTTTTTGCCGGCATTGCTCGTTTGGGAGCGAGCCGAGTTGATGACATTGGGTTTTCATCCATTACCCGGTATTTCCCGCTCGAGGATTAACCGGATTAATGGGTCTTGGACTTTTTGTCGTCGGCATTGCTCGTTTGGGAGCGAGCCGAGTTGATGAAATTGGGTTTTCATCCATTACCCGGTATTTCCCGATCGGGGATTAACCGGATTAATGGGTCTTGGACTTTTTGCCGGCATTGCTCGTTTGGGAGCGAGCCGAGTTGATGACTTTGGGATTTTTCGGGTGAGCCGTTGGGGCTTTCTCTCTCATCCACTGACTGGTACCTCCCGGTTGGGGATTGACCGGATCGGTGGGCCTTCATGGTCCGTTGGGGGTTTCTCTCTCATCCGCCAGTCGGTATCTCCCGATCGGGGATTAACCGAGCTGACGGGCCTTGATGGTCCGTTGGGGGTTTTCTCTTTCCTCCACCAACCGTTGGGGGTTTTCTCTTTCCTCCACCAACCGTTGGGGGTTTTCTCTTTCCTCCACCAACCGTTGGGGGTGTTCTCTTTCCTCCACCAACCGTTGGGGGTGTTCTCTTTCCAACCGTTGGGGCTTTCTCTTTCATGGTGGAGTTGGGTTTTTTGTTCATGTGGGTTCAATTGGAGTTTGATCATCATGGACTTAATGGGCCCACTTTCCATGTTAATGGGCCTTGGGTCGATCTCATGCCCACCTCGGTTGAAACCGGATTGGGCTTGAATGGACCGAGTTTGATGTGCTTGGGATGGAGCCACATGACATTGAGCTTCCTTTAAAAATGGTTGATTGGGCCTTGTAGACCTTAATGGGCCTAAGTCCCACCTTAATGGGCCTTGGACCGGTCTCTTGTTCATGTTGGGTCAAAGCCTAATTGGGGCTTAGTTGATTGGACTTGGCTCATTTGAAATGGGAGCACATGGTCTTGCATTTCATTTGAAGATGATCAATTGGGCCTTGAAAGCCTTAATGGGCTTTGATGAGTGATTTTTTTTTCTTAGGACCTTAGTTAATTGAACTTGATTTATTTGAAATGAGGTCACATGATCTTGATCCACATGGATGATGGCTAATTGGGCTTTGAGAGCCTTGATGGGCCTTGATGAAATGGGTGATATTCCTCCTTGCCTAATGGGCCATTGATTGCTTGATGCCTCACATGCCATCATGGTATGAGATGATGTGATCTTCATATGCTATCATGGTGTGAGATGATGTGATCTCCACATGATCTTCATGGTGTGAGATGATGTGATCTTCATATGATCTTCATGGTGTGAGATGATGTGATTTTCATATGCTCTTCATGGTATGAGATGATGTGATTGACCCCATGGTATACCTTGGGACTTAGCCAATTCCACGAGAAATGGACCTTGGGCTTCCTTCTCTCCTTGCACTCTCTTGGACAATGGGGCAATGGGGAGAGCCTTGCACTCTACGTAGGATGAACTTGGGGAATGTTGCCTCTCTCCTCTCCAAGAGGAATTCATGGGTTTTTATATGCTAAAAGAGGGGGGTATTTTGGTCCACAAAATGCCCCAACTTCTCCTTGTTTTTGAGGATGTGAGAAGAGGGGAGGGTAACTTTGGAAATATTTTATTATGCCTTTTGCTTTTGGGTAGGTGTGAGGGAAAAGGTGGGGGCATTTTGGACTTTGGTCACCTTTATGGAGGGTTGGGGTGGCCAATTACACAAAATGTCCCTCAAATTACTTTTCAAGAGGATTTTCGCATGGCCTATTTGGGACAACTTTTGGGCCCTCCCCTCTTGAAAATTTGAGGCCCAAATGGCCAAAATGAAGGCCCAAATGTATGTGCATGAGTCCAATGAACCAATTGGGACCATTTAAGCCCATTTGAGAGCTATTAGGGGGGGTTTTATTTCCTCCACACAAATTTAAACAAACTTAAACTTACTAATGAGTAGTTTGATGTTATAACTTAATGGGAGGAATCTCACCTCCTTTTCTTCCCCCCCTTCTTCTTTTTCTTCCCCCTTTTTTTATATACATTTTTTTTTTGCCAACAGACATCATCTCATGCTTTTTTTCTTCTTCTTTCTTTTTTTTTTTATTTTTTTATCCTTCCCCTTTCTTTCTTTCTTTTTTTCCACTCCTTTTCATCATTTTTTTTTTAACCTTACAATCAATAAATGAGAGAAACAAAAAGTTTAATCTGTTGCCCTTATCTACTGCGCCTCTTATCAACACTGTTTTTTTTTTATTTAATAATCATCAAAGTCCTGCTGATTACTTCAGGACAAACGACCCCCCCCTTCGATTTTGACCGAAGTCAACATCTCCTCTCTTCTATTTTCTTTTGCTGGACATGGCATTCGATTCATCATTTTCATTTTTTTTTACTACCTGGGGGGTCGTGGCATGGCATCAGCTCCCCTGCCCTTCAATTTTGACCTCAGTCAAAATTGACTTGGGCAGCTCCTTAATCAGGTGAGCAACGGCGTTCCATTTGATATGTATATTTTTTTCAAAATTGCCCTCGCGGCAGACGATGGCGCGGGCTTCTCGCAGCGAGGCAGAAGCTTCTAGAGGGGGGGCACTCCTGTCTATCCACCCCCGCTGGTGTTGTTCCCCATTTACCCCCCTGATTTTTGTCACGGCGCTGCCTCCCCCCATCTCCTGCGGGGCTTTGAGCTTCCAACGGGGGCGTTTCTGGGCCTTCCCCCTCTGCTGCTCGCCCTGGCAGTGCGAGGAGGACAGTGGCAGCTACGCAGACCAGGCGGCTTGCAGGGGTGTCCGGCGGTGGCCTTGGCGGCGTCTGGTGCTCAGGGAGGTCTCCTTCTTCCTCGCGCAGCTCCGGAGCCTTGTGCAAGGCTTTGCCCAGCGGCATCCGGCGGCGAAGGGAGCTCTTTTCCCTCACGCGGCCTCGGCTCTTCAAGCCCCCGCGGCGACTGGTGCGAAGGCGTTCCCCGTCCTGCCCGAATCAGCAGGTTGATGCTGGCGCGAGTGCGACCGGACTGCTACAGCTGCAGCCCGGGGGCGACGACGGCTCGAGTGCGACCGGACTGCTGACCGGACTGCTACATCTGCAGCCGGGGGCGACGACGGCTGAGTGCGACCGGACTGCTACAGCTGCAGCCGGGGGGCGACGACGGCCTCCCTTCCTCCATTTCTGTCTGGGGCCCTTGCTGCGAACGGGCTCTTCCGAGCTGCTGTCACACCCCTCCGACGGCTTCGCGGCTCCTTTCTCTTCTTCACCAGGTATCCTTGGTCTCAGACCTCCTCCTACGCAGGGTTGCGCTGAAGGTCCTCCCTCACGGCCCCTTCCCTTTCTATATTCAGCGACTCCGGCTGTCGATTTGGGCCGCGCGTGGTTTCGCTCGGCAGTGGCGGCGTGGGAAGGCGCAGCGCACCCTCGTCGCGTGAGCACCCTTCCAGGTAAGGGCCTCCCCTTCCTCTTTTTCTTGCCGAGCCTTCGTCGTTTGCCGTCGTCATTGCTTCCACCCGCTGCTCCCTCTCTTCTTCAGGCTGCCCCTCCCGGGTCACAGCGCACAGGGGTTCCGGGGCTGAGGACCCTGGCAGCTTCCCCTCTGCGTTTCTTTTCGGCTGCTTCTCTCCCGCTTGTAGGGAGATCGGCCTTCCTCTTCTGGTTTTTTCTTTTTAGTTTGCTGTGCGAATAGGCTCCCTGTTGTGGGTGGTGTGCTCGGCTGTGACCGAGGGTCTGACGCAAGTGGTGCTTGCAATCGTAACTTGCAGGTCGGGGTTCGACTGCCTGGTGTACTCAAGTCGGCCCTGTTTACGGAGTGCGTGGGCGGTGACAAGGGGACTCCGCTGCAGGTCTGCCGGCATGGAGTCATGTATCTCCCCCCTCTCTTTCTTTTTGTTACTTTGAACAGATTACTGCGCCACTTGATACGTTCTGATCTTGGACTAGCCCCTTCGTAGCATGCATCAATTTTTTTGAAACAGAAGGTTTGCCTGGGGCGATTGGTGTGTCTAACATGGGGCTGAAACCAGCGGAATGCTCTTCTTCTTTTTTTTTGATAGACGGGATTGAATGACTCCGGATAGGGCTCAACGAGTGGATGAGGTCGTCGTCGACCCCTCCGTTGGGGGATCGTTGGCGTTCGACCTAAAGAAGATGACATTTGTCTCCGACCACCCTTCCGGGGAGCCATGGCCGGCTGACTTAAAATAAATGAATAAATAAATAATCACTGAAAAAGCACTGGTCAACCCCTCCGTTGGAGGAGCGTTGGCGTTCGGCTTGGATGAAGATGACATATGTCTCCGACCATCCTTCCGGGGAGCCATGGCCGGCCGACTTAAAATAAATGAATAAATAAATAATCACCGAAAAGCAGTCGTCAACCCCTCCGTTGGAGGACCGTTGGCGTTCGGCTTGGATGAAGATGACATATGCTGGCGACCATTCCCTTTGGGGTTATGGTTCGTTGGTTTAATAAACCAATAATAACTGTTAATCACCCTATGCCATGATTCGCCTTGCTTCGAGTAGGCCAAGCTGCCATTATACCCCTGAGTAACAAATGGTCTTATCGTTATTTCATTTTTTTTTCGAGGCCCATGCACATGTGTTGATTGTTTATTTCTGTCAACAGTTATTGTCTTCTGAGCATGTTTCCATTTCCCTTTGCATAGAAATTGTGCTATTCCTAGTCAACTTCTCCCTGTCTTTTTTTGTCTCATGCATGAATCTCATACTTTTCCTTATGGTAATATCACATTAATGTGTGCTGATTGGATCTGCTTAATTTATCATTTGTTGTGACTTTCTACATTTTAACAGGAGGATATTTTGATCAAACTTGATGCTCCCACTGATTTGTTGGGTTCTCGACATGGCATAACCACCGTCGTGTGTCTTGTTGTTTTTTTTTTTTTGGCGGGGTTAACAATTGCCCCCCCCGGGGGCTTTCCCGAAGACCACGTCGGAGGGGAATGTCCCGTGCACGGATTTCAGGCCTTTCTTCACATGCATTCTTACGGGAATCATTCCCGCACTTGGTGTCGGAATTTCTACTTTCTCTTCAAAGAATATTGCAAGTTTATCTATCTCAATTTTCCTTGACTTGTGTCCCTCGCTTCTTCTTTTTTTTTTCTCTCTTTCTTTTTCATTGCGGATTTTTTTCACTTGCTTCTATTCTTTATGCTAGAGGATGAAGAGGGGTGCTCGTGCTCCACGAGGTGCAGCTAGGGGGATGCCTCATGGCACAGGTCGTGGGCGGGGTGGATGCACCGAAGAACCCATGCCTGGTCCGAGTTGCCTAGATGCTTCTCTCCTAGGGAATCTTGAGCTTCCACGTCCAGCCCGTGGTCCTCTTGATGCTGACCCGGCTTCTGAATTTGTGGACGAGCGACTTGTCACATGTCGCCGGAATTGTTTCAAGTTTGAGCGATCATCATCATATCCCACTCATTGGCCTTCAGATGAGGCTCTCTTATTATTTCTTCGTGAGCATCGCGCGTCCTCAAGCAGTAGGGATGACCATTTGACTGCTCAAGAGCGAGTCCGGCTGGAACGAGCCATCTTACGTGATAGAGACATCATGAAGGGGACTGTCTCCTACTCCTATGCTTCATTTCCCATGGAGATGCCGAGACACCAGCTCCAGCCTTCCTTCGCGGTGTTTCTAGGCATGTTCGAGCGCTTTTCCGCCGAGCATATCAAGGAGTTGAGCTTCACACCGGCAAATGGACATATAACGGGCCGTGCCGCCCTATCCCCGATGACTTTACTACCGGGTCGTTTCTAGCCCCACGCAAAGACCTCCTTTGCTCAAGAGGGGTACGATGGCAGATGTATGTTGGATGACATTCTTTCTCAGAATACCCCCAGTTGGTACGGACAACTCTCTATCCCTCAGTCTCATCAGCCCCGGATGGGGGCGTGCGAGTGGTTAGAGTACGTTTTGGCCAATTTCAGCCGGAGGCTGCGGCGGATTGGCTCGCATGGCGGCCGTGGCCGCACTATATTCTTACCCTCATCACGAGGGGTTCATCCAAGGTACGGCGAACGATTTAACGGGAGATGGAACACCTTTGCGATCGCCGATGGCGAGACGACCTTAGACCTTTGGGGCTTCCACATGATCTCCGGTCTTCCGATCTGTGGGGAGCCTTATGAAGAAGTTGTGCTTGAAGATGCCCACCGGTGTATGACTGATGGCAATGGCAACTACCGGCTGGCCTATTGCTACCGGTTCTTGATATTAGCTTGGCGGGACCTTGCATCGAGCGGGCAAGATCATCGTACCACTGTTGCCCGCCGTGTTTCGGCTATAGCACGGCTCCGGTATTTCTATGGGGGCCCGTATTGTTATCGAAAGCGCTGCAAGGTTGGGCATCGGACGGGAGCATTATACCAAACTTGACAAGCATGTTTTCACTCCACGTGGCCGAAGCATCGAAGCATGTTCTGAGACTGAAGACCCCTGGGAATTAGGGGAGATCACTCATCTTGCTGCCTACCTGGCTTACTGGCTCTGTACCTTTGTGGTTCCATATGGGGAAGATGGCATCCTGAGGGCCAGTGTCATTTATCCAGCGTGCCGTCTAGCTTGCGGTACAAAGCTGGCTATTGCTCCAGCGGCGTTGGCCGCCATATATCATTCTTTCGGTGCTCTTGCCACACACGTTTCTCCGAGGGATTGCCGGGTCCCCATGGCCACTCACTATGTAAGCGCATGGGCCGCCTCTTTGTTCGAGGGCTTCCCGTCGCTAGGGAGGGAGTGGAACATTTCCACCCTTTGATGTTCCGTCTCATCGGACTTATGGCTGAACCTTCCGTCACGGAGTTGGCCTTAGCTCGTCGTTGCTTGTCGAGCATCCGTGCCGATGGTTCGATGTACATGAAGCTTGACCATTGTTCCGCCGGCTATCGCCCCCATTCGGCCGACGCAGGAGGAAGGGGGCTTAGTATGGGTGGATCCTCTTGTCGGAAAGCCGACAAAAACGGCGAGCGAGAATGGTTTTTGTGTACTCGCCCCAGTGTCTTGGGGTTCCGGCGTGGCCGTAGTGCCATATTGGAGCCATATTATCCCCACCGCTTTGCTCGCAACTTCGGGTATCATCAGGGTGCACCACCCAATGTTGACTTTGCTGTATTGGAGAGGGTGGGTGACCAGCGGGATAGTCACCTCAGTGCTGCAGAATGGTGGAACTATTTTAATCGTGCGGTCCATAGGACGCGTTTTGACACCCCCGCCTTGGGCCGTTCTGGCCTTTTTGAGGTTTCTTATGGCATGTGGTGGATGCGTCACGTTTTCAACCATCGCAGGGCCCCACGCTTCATTGTTGCTGCCGAGCGCGACCGCCTATCAGATGAGAGGAGACCTCCTCCCAATGTGATTGCGCCTTTGATTCGGCAATTGTATCCGGAGTTAGCGAGCAGCTTCTTAGCTCGTCTGGACAAGGCACGAGCAGCGGGCGGGTGGTGACCCATAGGCATCATTATGCGGGCACTATTTCGGGCCTATATGAGCCTTTGCGTGCGCATCGGCATATGGAGGCGGTTGGTGATCCTACTCCCCTTTGACCGGCGCTCACGATTGCCGAGGGACCGCGGGTTGCCTGTCGACCGCTCGCTATCCATGCCGTTACCGCCGACGAGTCTTGCCGCCGACGCCCGGGTCACACACCTTGTTGCTCTCATATCCTCCCTGGGGGCCGTTGGGTGAGGCCTTAGATGCAGAGCAGGCTACGACCATGGGCGAATTGATCGGTGCCGCCACCAGTGCAGCTCAGAAGGTGGGGCGGGATGCTGGGCATCTTATCACTTCCCCTCTGCGTACTACCATGCCAACGGCAGGTAACGACTTCTTATACACTTCTCTTTTTTTTTTTTAGTGAATTTCCATACTTTGTCGACTTGGTTTGTCATATTCACTATCCCTTATCTGTTGGCAGAGGGTGTTGTTCACGAGCCCTCCGTCACTCATGGGCCTCCCGAAGCCGAGATTCAGCCTTCACCTGCTCCTTCCTGGCGTAATAAGAAGCGTATGGCCGCCGGTGCTTCTAAATCTGGAGAGCTGCCACCTAAAAAGAACCGGGGCGTTTTCGCAACGTGTGCTCCGCCGGACCATACATTGGGTAAGAAATCATGGGGGTTTGGCTCATTGGTTTCCTTTCATTTTTTCTTTGAACTATCCCGTACTTGCTTACACTTATCCATCCCTTTCTTCTTCTTCTTTTTTTTTCTTTCGAGGCGTAATCTAGCGCATGCGAAGAAGCGGACAAAGATCTGCTCCAGCTCCTCCTACCAGTCCCCCGCCCATAATCGAGATGGAAGGGTTCGGATTACATGTAAATGCGGGGAGTCCCACTCCTCCTGCCTTGGCAGTGGAATCGAGCCCGTCACCTATGCGGAGTCTTGATTCGGGCGGATCTGACCCTCTTACTGGGCTCCGATCGCTTTCTTGCTCGCCTCCCAAGGTGGCTAGTGTTGAGGCCGGGGAGCTACCGGCTAGCTGTTCGGAACCCGCATTTGATTGTTCCGATCAAGCCACCCCTGAGCTGGCACAAGCAGAAGGTATGCTGGATAGTGCATCTTGTCTCGACCGCTTTCTATTGTCCTCTTTTAGAGGATGTTGAGTGTTAACGTGCTCTTTTTTTTTTCTTTTTTTTTCTTTCTTTTGTGGGATGACAGATGACGTCTTTGAAGGGGAAGGGGGTGCATTTGCGGCCCCGGCCGACCTTCCTGGCGATGCCCTTCCCCTCGCTTGGATCGAGGCAGATTTGATTGATTATGGTGACATTCAATGCGTCACGCCTCTTGCTGGTTTGTTCCCTTGCCATTCTAGGGTCTGATAGAGCATCGCCTTTTCTTTTTTTTTTCTACTATCTTTAGCTCGCTGGCATTTAACTCTCCTACTTTCTTCTTGAAGTGTGCCCTGGCCCTGCCTTTGGCTGGGAAGTGCCAGATTCCACTTGTGAAGGCGGCTCGGAAGAGCTTGGCATTGGAGCTTCACCTCCTCGGCCCCACAGGCGGCCATGGCGGGGATGGATGCACCCCAGGCGGAGGGTCAAGGTGTTGAGTTGGGTTGCAGCCCTCATCCCGAGGTGATTTTGGTAACATGATATTCGGCAGGGTGTACTCTCCCTTTGTACAGTGCTTATACCTCATTTCCTGGCATGTTGGCAGGAGACCCAGACACCGGCAGGGGTACCAGTGGCTGATCCGCCTTCAAGTACCAGTCCCCAGCCCATCGGAACACCTGGAGGTTCGGTTCGAGCTTCGGACTTCCCCCCGGTTGATGCCATGATTGACCTGTCTTGCCTTTTCAAAGGTAAAAAAAAAATCTGATTGATTTTTTTTTCCATATCTCAACTTCTTTGGTCGTGAGACATCTTCTCATTAAATCATATTTGGTGCAGAGATTGATGATGCACTTGTCCCGAAGGGGCTTCCGCTCCACCTGCCCTCGGGCCATCTTCACTTGGGATAGTGTGGCCGACGACGTCTCCGAAGCTTACTAGCATGAGCCGGCGCACAGGGGAATTTATGCTGAAAAGTGTCGCCGACTTGGAAAAGTCGGACTCGGCCTTCTCTCCCGAAGACCTAAGGGCGGAGTTACGGTCTTTGACGAATTCATACCATCCCCGGGACTTCCTATGGATGGATGGATTCGCGCCGTGGAGGTCAGTTTGGAGTACTTTTTGTGTGTTACAGCAAGAACGCCACGCTCACACACATTGGGAGAAGGTCCTACAGCCATTACTCGAGAGAGCTTCTCACGGGCTGGACCAAGCGAGCCTCCGATCCGCTTCTTTAGCTGCCGACGAGGGCGAGGCAAAAGATCGTACGGCCGGGCTAAGCACAAAGTTGAGCTCTATTTTGACGCGCCTTAGCGAGCTGAGCAAGCTGCAGCTGACCTTAGCTACTGAGGCGGCTGCGGTTCATGGTGCCCTTCTTGAAGCCGATAAGACTTCTCGGATGGTTGCATTGCACCAAGCTGAAGCGCATGCCGAGGGGGAGCACTTACACGCACTCGTCGAAGCCTTAGAGAAACGGCGGCCCCATTCTTCTTAGACCGTGGCTGTTATTCATTTTTTTTGTACTAGGTTGAAGACTTGGGGAATGTCCTCCAACCCTTCCCCTTCTTTGTAATGGAAAAAACTGTTTGTAGCTGCTCTTTCGTTCTTTTTCAAACATATTTTCACCATATTTTCTTTGTCACCTCCATCATAAATTGCACTATCCGTTTGATCTTTCATATCTGCTGGGCGCCGCGAAATCACAAAACTCATCCACAGCCGCGGATATGCCAGCCACGTCTTCCTTGACTCCATAGAAGCTTCTGCTAACAGGTCACGCAACTGATTCTTCGTCTTCTTTGCTTTCACATTATCACCATGTGCGATTTGCGGCTGCACCTTAGCCCCAGAGGACCTGTCCCTTTTAGACCGAAAGTCTGAATTTGCAACAATGCCCGAAGAAAAACCACTTGTAATGAAGACATGTCAGTAGATGTTTCTATCTGCGCCCTTTGTTTCTCCTCTTGTTGAATCTCTACAAGTGATTTGGCTTTGAGGCATGGTGCAGGCTTCCCAGGAACGTCATATGATCTCTACCAAATCTGAACGTCATATGATGCTATGATGCTTACAGGAGAAACATATTTAATGTTGTTAATAATGGGTGCGTGCTTGGTTGTTTTGTTACATCTTGCAGCTCTACAAGCGCTTCAAAAATTTAATTATCATATTATCAAAGGTAACAGAGCAAATGCACTCCTCGGATGTGCAGTATGGCCTGCACTCGACGTGTCAAAAACGTGGCACAGTGCAGTATTACATCATATGCCAACTTTGGATGTCCAATGCTTGCTCTTTCTGACAAAAATCCAGCATAGGCGTACGAAACAGTAGTTCTGTGAAGAATATGGTCCGTTCAAGGCATTCTCTATTTCCTGCTTGTGCAAGCCCCATGTCCATTAGAAGATATTCTTTACATGCTAGCAAAAGTCAGGATCATCTAGAACCTCCATCATCTACTGCAGCAGAGGATCCCCTTCACCCTTGTATCCTGTAACAAGGCCTTTTCTTTTGTTTTCATCGCTGTAAAAAAATCTGGTATCCCCCTATTTCTTTCCTTCATATATTTTCTGTATGTTGTTCTCTCCAGTATTTCTTAGGTGTTGCAGGGCACTCCTCCCCTTTGCGTGAATGGGCAAGTGTCTTGGTCACGCTAAGGAAGGCATTTCGCTGACCCCTTCTTCTGTCAGTCCTTGTTAATATCTATGACAATGTTCTGGACATCCAGAATTTCTTTTAGATCTTTTTCTTGTTGGTCCCCTGCACTTATTCCGACTTGGCCTTTTTCTTTCTAGCAGCTGCTGCATTATCCATCGAGTCCATGGCTTTGTTGGCGCGCCAAGCGACGTTATCTTTGGCGGTCCGCATGCTGTCTTTCTTATCAACTGGGCCTCCGTCTTCACCGGGCCTGGCCGTCCTTCCTTCAGCAGGTTGATTTAATGTCGGCCGCCATTCCAAAGGTGTCGGGAGACTCATTCGTCGCATTCCCAAATGTATTATGTCCTTTTTTGTTTTCCAACAATTTATTATGCTACGAATGTGTATGCGCGTGACACACCCGCCTGATTCGGTTGTGCACCAACGCTCCTTCTTTTAGGCCTCTTCGATTTCTATTGAAGCCGTGGCTTGATGCTTTCGATATGTTGTTGAAATTCGCACTCAAATTATCTCCTTGCTTTGATTTTGATTACTCTGGCCCTTGGTGCTGTTAATTTTTTGATGTACAACTGCCAGGTGCTTTTTCATGGAATTTCTGTTTCAAAGTAACCCCCACCAGCATGACGATTGCGCTTACATCAGCCTCTGTCGCATCTTCCTTCACGTAGCCCTCTAGAACGTGAACAGCGTCGTTGGCTTTACCACGCTTCTAGAACTTCTAGGCATAGCAATTTGTCCCCGTTCATCGGCATTAACGGGCCCTTTTTTTTTGATTCCCCCTTTTGTTTTAACGACATGTTCGGGGATTTCCCGATTGGTTGTAAACTTGGATGTGCATCGGTACGTAGCTCAACTTAAGCGTTGCATTATGCGGGTCGGCTCTTGCCGGTGTCCCTCTTTTCCTTTCCCCTCCTCTCTTGAACGTTTTTTCGGATGCCTCCTCTTAATCGGATTGCATGAGTTTGTGGCCTTCTAACTGCCTGAATGGGTCGGTCACGCTCTTATGTGAAAGAATACCTCTGAATACACGAAAGGAATGCATCGCATAGAACTTTGTTGTCTGTCGGTGCATCCAAATCCTTGATGAATGTGTTAGCAGCACTACTTTCTAGATATTAGGATCACGGTTGGAATGCATTATCTGAATGGGCTTGCTGTAACCTAGAAATCAGTGGGTAGTGACGTCCTTGCGTGCCCGACCTGAAACCACCTGTTCTAGTCCCGCACCTGCACCATTTCTTCTTTTTTTTTCTTTTTTTCTTTTTTTTTTTTTTTTGGCAACCCTCGTCGCAATTAGCTTCTTCACATTTTCTTTCCGAATCAAGGAAACTGTGTAGTGAGGTCTACCCATGCAGCGCCTGAGAGGTGATTAAGGACACGCCCAAATTTTCTTTCCTCTTTTTTTTTGCAACTTTAGCAAGGATGTGGGTAGGAGCTGTGTATTCGAGGCATTTGCTAGCGCTTTAGACATGGCTTCACTCGACATTCCGGTCGCAGCCAATGGTGTTACCTGACAGCGCTACTCTTTCTGAAGGCATTAACAAGGTGACGGCTTGGTTGATCTTTATTGACCACAAACATTTCAGCTTCTTCCCATTGCTAAGGAATGATGATTTTTTTTTTTTTTTTTTTTTAGCGCCACTTTCCCACCAGCTGCCTTGCCCTCAGACTTGGGCAAAGTTTTGATTGTAACAATCGTAGTCACCTACTGGATCTTCTGTAGGAAGCATGAAGCGATGGGGCCGGCTGCCCCCTTATTGGCTGATTTTTTTTTATTATCATTTTTTCGCAGGAATTCTCGTCCACTTACACAATAAAGTAGCGCGGGCGACCTTTCCCAAAGAATTTTACGAGCGGGAGATGGTCCTCCTCGTTACCTCAGATATGGTCTCCCCGGCACGCTACTACTAGGTAGATAAGCCTTATGGGAAACGTCTTCGTCATTGGTAACTCAGACCCCCTCCCTAATAAAATTAGGGGGAAGCTCGCCCGTCTACCTTATCGGGTAGAGAAGCTCGCCTGGTCGGATGATTGTTATTGTTTGTTTGTTTTTTTTTTTTTTTGTTTCTCTCTTTTTTCCTCTTCTCTTTTTTTTCTCTCTTTTTTTTTTCTTTTTTTTTTCTCTTTTTTTCTTTTCTTCTTTTTTTCTCTTTTTTTTGCTTTCTTTTTTTTTCTTTTTCTTTTTTTTTCTTTCTTTTTTTTTCTTTTTTTTTTTGCTATTTCTCCTTTTTTTTCTTTTTTTTTCTCAACATTGATTTCAAAGTCGACCTCAGTCTTTCCTATGGAATTCATGCTCTGGGGCATAGTACTTTTTGATGTGTTTCCCATTGAGCGGAGGGGATGGGACATTCCCTTTGCTGTCGACCATTGTGTAGGCCCCTCCCTCGAACACCTGATCAATGATGTAGGGCCCACACCAATTCGGAATGAATTTGTTTTTGGGTCGAGATGCCATGGTATCTCTCTCGCTTGATCATCACCAAGTCGCCCTTCTTGAATATTCTTTCCGGACCAGCTTGTCGTATGCACGCGACATTCGCTTGATAAACTTTCAAGTGTTCATATGCTTTTAACCTTTCTTCTTCCAGCTTACTGAGTTCAGTGAGCCGCCTTTCCACTTCATCCGGCTCATCTGTGGGGATCCCATGGTGGACTGCCACCCTATATGATGCCAGCTCGATTTCGACTGGGACCACAGCCTCAGTTCCATACACCAGGGAAAATGGCGAACACCCTGTTGGTGTTTTATAAACAGTGCGGTATGCCCACAACGCCTCGTATAGCTTTTGATCCCAATCTTTTCTTTTCCTGCCAACAACTTTTACCGAATTTGCACAAGGTTTTGTTGAAGGCTTCTGCCAAGCCATTAGCTTGAGGGTTGTATACGGTGGATGTCCTCCAATCTATGTTGAATTTGGCCGCCATTTTATATACTGTCTGGTTCTTGAACGGAGTGCCGTTGTCAGAGACGATTCGGCTGGGAACTCCATAACGGAAGATGATATTGTTTCGGATGAATCGTGCCACGACTTCACCCGTGACTTCTCGTGCCGGTATTGCTTCAGCCCATCTGGAAAAGTAATCCGTTGCGGCAAGTATGAACTTGCAACCTCTCGGCCGATGGCTTCAAGGGACCGACTATGTCCATACCCCACTCGGCGAACGGCCATGTCGGGGTTGTGGGGTGTAGCTGGATTGGGGGGCGTCTCGGTAAAGGACCAAACGCCTGACATTCATGGCATGATTTGGCAAACTTGTCGCAGTCCTCGAACATAGTCGGCCAATAAAACCCTTTCAACTTGATGGTTATCTTCATCTTTGGACCTGCTTGGTGGGCTCCACATAGCCCTCTATGGACCTCACTCATGACTTGGTAAGCTTCTTTGTTTGAAAGACATCTTGACAAAATTGCTTTATCCTTTTCGGGGACAAGGCGGTATAATTCTCCTTCTATCAATTGATACGAAGCGGCTCTCCGCAATAATCGGATATGCTCGGCTCGATTATTAGGCAAGATACCATTCTTCACATTTATGAGGGGAAGCCTCCAATCATCATCATTGCTTAAGGGATCTTCAATCTGGTCGGCCATGATCACTTCCCAGGTTGCTTGTCCATCATCGGCTTCAAGGGAGCTGGGGAGGAGTTTTCTTTGTTTGATAGTGATTTCTATCACACCCTCTGGCGGTAGCCTTATCGCGGATGCTAATTTGGCAAGCGCATCTGCTTGGGAGTTCCGACTTCGCTTGACATGGTGTATACTAAAGATGTAGAACTTCTCGCTCAGCCTTCTAGCTGCAGAGTGATAGGCCACAAGCTCTTCTTTCCGTACCTCAAACACACCTGCCATCTGTTGGACCACCAACATGGAGTCGCCAAACACTTCCAGGCATTTGATACCCATTTCGAGAGCAAGCTGCAGCCCGACAATGAGTGCCTCGTATTCGGCTTCATTGTTAGTCAATGACTCGGGCAAGGCGAATGAATTATGTAAAACTCCCTTTTCTGGGGAGAGGAACACTATCCCAGCTACTGCTCGTTATCTAATCCTTCCATTAGGTAACTTTTCAGCACTTGCCGCCCCATCGAAATAGAGCTGCCAACATTTAATTTGGGTTTCTTGCACACTGTATGCTTCATCTTCCCTCAACGTTTCTTCTTCTGGCAACATAAGGTTGAGTGGAGAATCCTCGGGCACTGGATGGGCTGCCAAAAAATTCTGCCATTCCTTGTCCTTTAATCGCCTTTTGAGGCATATATTTTATGTCAAATTCCATTAGCATGAGGGCCCACTTGCCCAGTCGGCCGGCCAAGACCGGCTGCTTTAACATGTATTTAAGCGGGTCAAATTTGGATATAAGTTGAACTTCATGTGACAACATGTAATGCCTTAGCTTTTTAGCTGCAAACACAAGTGCCAAGCACATTTTTTCCATTGGAGAGTACCGATGTTCTGGCCCAACCAGCCGTCTGCTCAAGTAATACAGGGGTTGTTCTTTACCTTCTTCATTTATTTGTGCCAGCAATGCCCCCAGGGATGCATCTAAGGCGGCTATGTACAATATGAGTGGCTTTCCTTTGATAGGTGCCCCCAGCACTGGCGGGCTGAGGAGATAGTCTTTGATTTCATCAAGGGCTCTTTGGCAAGCTTGATCCCAGACAAACGAAGCTCCTTTCTTAGCCAATCGGGAGAATGGGTGACACCTTCCCGATAAATTTGAAATGAACCGGCGTATATACGCCAATCTTCCTTGGAGGGACCTCAGTTCTTTGATGTTCCTTGGGGGTGGCAATTCCCTAATGGCTTTAATTTTATCAGGGTCAATCTCGATCCCCCTATATCTGACCACAAAGCCGAGAAGCATTCCACTCGATACGCCAAAGGCGCATTTCATGGGATTCATTTTGACATTGTATTGCCTCACCCACTCAAAAGCCTTTCTTAAACCTCCGACATGCTTTTCTCGGCATCCTGTCTTTATGAGCAAGTCATCCACATAACATTCCACCGGATCATGCAAGATTTCATTGAATATCTTGGTCATGGCACGTTGATAAGTTGCCCCAAAGATTTTTTAAACCGAACGGCATTCTTTTGTAATTAAACACCCCTTTAGGTGTTCGGAATGCCGTGTTGACCTTATCTTCTTCTGCCATCAATATTTGGTTGTATCCTGACGAGCCATCCATAAAGGAAAAGGTTTCACATCCAATGGTGCCATCTATCATTGTTTCTGGAATTGGAAGAGGAAAATCGTCTTTGGGACATGCCCGGTTCAGGTCCCGGTAGTCGATACAAACACGAATTTGACCATTCTTTTTTCTAACGGGGACTATGTTGGCGAGCCAAATCGGATACATACATGGCTCGATGAAGTCCACTTCTAGCAACTTATCGACCTCGGCATTGACTTGGATTTCAAGGTCGGGCCGCATCCTTCTTTGGGCTTGCTTTACGAGGCTTGATCGTTGGAAGTATGGCGAGTTTATGTACGGCCACCGAAGACTCCAACCACGGCATTTCACTATATGTCCATGCAAAACACTCTTTAAACTCGGATAATAACATTTTGTATTGGGTTTTTTCTTCCTCACTTAGGAGTGCACCGACAAAAATAGGCCTTAGGTCTTCTCGGGGTACCCAAGTCTATCTCAACCAAGTCGTCCACCGTGGCTCGCCCCCGTCTTCAATTTCCTCGGGAGCAGGTTGGGCATCGATGAATTCCTCTTCTTCACTTCCCACCACATCGGCTTCACTCGGCACTTGTAGTGGAAGGGGCGGAGCCGTAGGAGATAAGTCAACTATATCGGGGTCAACATTTGGCCGGCCTTGTTGGGCATCATACCCATTTCCGTCTTCGATCGGAGGGTGCACCTCGAGATCTTCAGAGGATGGAGGTTCATCAAACTTAACTTGAACTACCTGGACAACGAAGTCTGTATCATACGAGACCTCGGGATCATATCCCAAGCCACGGTGCCCTCTTTGGGCTTGGGGATCTTCACCAGTAGGGTACCATATTCGTTCAAATCTGCGTACCTCTTCATGGTGGCAGCAGTGTGGAACTTGGAGTTTGTGACACAAACGTTTAATGGTTTGAGACATCTTTTCATATGTCGGGAGAGTTACTTCCATGTGTTGATCTTGCTCTGGCCAACCAAAGTCATCCTTCGGGGCACACTTAGGGTCCCAATCACTTTTGTAATACACCAAGAGGTGACCATCATGAAAAGGGACGGTAAAAGTGTCAAGTCTTCCCACTGTATGTTCTTCCTGCTCGACTGCCATCCACATGACCTCAGGGGGCATGCATATGCTCGCATTCACGGCCTTAGTGATGGAATTTGCTCCAAACTTAACCATTCGGCGCTCTGGCCCTTTCATATGTTGCGGTGGAGGTTGCGGCTGGATCACGAGGCGGTGTATCCTAGCTTTGGCTTCATCCACCATTATTTCAAATTCTTCTTCCTCCTCTATCTCGGCAACCTTCGCTTTCCTTTGTCGGTAGATGACGTGGATGCCCCAACCTCAAAGTACAATTCAAGATACGCCAAGTGGCATTCACATACTTCAAATGGAGAGCGATCGGCATATAGCTCGTGTTGTTTCCCATCCCGGAAAACTTGATGCATTGATGAAGAGTTGATGGAACAACTCGATTCTCGTAGCCAAGGGCGGCCTAGAAGAGCTTTATAGGTTGTATCAGCTTCGATCACATAGAATGTGACGTTTGTCTTGAAATCATCCAATGCCATTTCAACTTCGACTTTGCCCAATGCTTGTTCAAAATCTTGGTTAAAACCTGATATCTTTACACCCGCGACTTTCTGCAAGTGCGGCATCAAATATAAGGCTTTGAAGGTCTTAAGGGGCAAGCAAATTAACGAAGCCCGGATCTATCAATATCCGACCGACTTCATGCCCGTTCAAATGTCCTTTCATGTACAAAGGTCGGTTGTGGAAAGCGGAGGATAACAACATGTCTTCATCCGTGAAAGTGACCGATGCCATGTATGCTTCACTCCTCTGTAATTCGCAAAGCATGTGTCTCGTACGCTTCTGGATCTTGAAGTACGGACACAAGGGTTTCTCTCAATTCTTTGCTTAGGGAAATTGCCTCCCATATGCTTAAGGAGACAGGGAATCTTTTCATATGGTGAAGTACTTTTCTATCAGCTCTTTGTTTGGCATCTTTAATGGGAGGCAAAATACCTACTCCCTTCTTGGCCTCTTCTTCCTGTGGCGGCATGTTGGTTTCATTTTTAGGCTGAGCCTTATCTTTTTCTTGCGACTTAACCGCTTGCAAGCGGTCGCCGAACAAATCAGCCAGGGTTTCTTCTTCTTCCATGGGTAAATCCTGCTGGGGTACTTCTGGCGCAAGCTCTACCATGATCGGCACCATTGCCGAGGCATCAAACCCTTCCTCTTCATCAGATGATAGGGAAAAATGCACCACCCCTTTGGGTGGTTGCTTTACTTGTGGCGGGGGTGCCGGCCTTGGGTTTTCTCCTCTGAAGTAGATTACATTGTCATTTGTTTTGGCTAATGTGCGATGGCCACCGCCTCTCCTCGGCGGCCCCGACCATTCCTTCTCATCGTATGTTGATCTGATTATAGCTCTTCGGGTGGGGGAATACCCACCATATTGCATGTCAAATTCTCCATCCTGCGGATTATGTCATGTACTGTGGTTGTTCTTTCGGTGTCAAGAAGTGCGCTATCCCAAAAATTTGGAGTTTCATCAATTACCGAAAGGGCATCATCTTTTTCCATCCTGTTTCTTAAATCATGAAGCCACTGCTTCGTGCGTGCCTTGGCTTCCAGTTCTTCCCATGGGACATATGCATGCAAAGAGGGCGGGGCCCGCGGGCATTACGGGTTCGAGGTTCTTCCATTTCATCTATCATCATTTGGAGCTTTTGGAGCGGAGTTTTGCGCTCATGAATCATTGTCCCGGCGGGAGGGCTTCAGCCTGTCGTCTTTCTTTTCTTTTATCTGCCTTCTTTTTGTTTCTAATCTGCTTTTTCTCAATGGCGGCACTAGCCGCTATTTTTTGAGAAGTTGGAGGGGGAAGGGCGATGACCGGGGAGCCCTTTTTCTTCTGGGGAACCTTTTCAATTTTTGGAAATTTTTGACGTGGGTAGGTCGTCCTCTCCTTCCGGGGTTGGACCATGGTCCACGAGCCTTCATCCTCTTCGACTTGGGCAACTTCGTGCTGGCTCACGTGACTCTTCGCACATTCTTCCAAGAGCCTCTTCGCACGTTCTTCCATGAACTCGATATTCCTGGCCACCACTTCATCAGGCAGAGTTTGGTAGATTGCATAGCGTACCGGGTGTCCCGAACTTTCTCCGACATCCCGTGGTTGCTTCCCTTTGCCGTTGCGGCTCTTTTCGTCACTTTGGACGTGGATTACATTTGCTTGATGATGCGTCACCGGCCCTCGGGGCGGGTGTGAGTGCCCAAGTGTACCGATTCGATGGTGATCACTCCCCTTCGTATCAACTCTTCAATCTGGTGCCTTAAGGCTTGGCAATCTTCAGTCATATGGCCATGCATTTGATGATAAACACAATATCTAGGTGGCCTCAAGCCACTGGGTCCTGCGACCTCACCTGATGGCCTCATAGGCATAATAAGTCCCTCCCGAACACATATGTCGAAGAGGTGCCGGGTCATATGCCTGGGGAATGAATGGTTATTTGCGGGCCTAGGAACATTTTCCTGGGGGCACACTGGCGCGGGATGATTTAATTCTTGTTGGCTTGGTAGGTGTTGGACTTCTGCCTCGTACCTCTCGACACACGGGCTAGGTGCTCTTCTTTTGCGACCACTCCTTGCAGGAGGGTACTCTGGCCGAGCATTACTGCTAGATGTACTGCAGGGAGGGGGAGAGTATGAAGGTGTTGCACTGCCTGAGGAGTAATTGTCTTCTGGAAACCGGCCCCTCAAAATGGATGGTATGCTGAGTGTAGTTAACAAAACGTCATCTGCTAGACGTAAGCATCTTTGGTGGAGCCGGGACATCCGCCGACGCATGTAATCCACCATTACGTTGAACCGAACTTGTTCGAGTGTCATCCTCGGTACCCTTGCTCCCGGACTCACCCCGGGGCGAGCCACTTCCATGGTCAATCACATTGACAGTAAAATTTTGCATTTGTTTAGGCTTCTCATGGGGTTTTGGGGGATTAACAGCATGTTTTCCCATAGAGAGCGTACCCTCTTGGATCATCTTTTCTACCATGTCTTTGAACAGTAACAATTCCTCGATGGTGTGTCCTAGCATCCGGTGGTGCGGCAATAGTTGGGATCTCCGCCTTACTTACCTCGTCTGGCCTCTTGGGGGATGGTAGGCTTACCAGGCTTTTCTTCATACATATATCAAACAATCTCCCAGTATTCTCCCTAGCAAAAGAATACGGCTTCTTTAATCGGTCAGCCAACGTGAGACCCCCACCTTGCTGCGGTGGCCTCTTGACTGCCGGAGGTGAAGAGGATGAGGCTCCCTTTCCCGTATTTTCACTGGCCGGAGCTGGAACAAAGTCAACAATGTTGACATCCTTGGCCACATATCCTTTGTCTTTGGTAATCTTGGCTTTGGCGGCTGACATAGCCGGGTTCTCGGCATAGAACATCTCTAACTCTGATACTACCCTGTTCAGTTCGTCGAATGACTTGATATTTGCAATGAGCATCTTTTCGAGCGATTCGGAGCGTAGGCCTCTTTTGCATAGTCCTACGGCCCTCCTCACCGACCGGGGGTTTGGGCATTTCATGCTAAAGTTCCGCCATCTTTTCACATAGTCAACGGCGGACTCATCTCTTCTTTGCCTCAACGAAGTGAGCTCCACCAATGTCACAGCCCGCTCCGTGAGCTTGAAATGTTCAATGAATTTTCGCTGTAAATCCTCCCAATTGGCAACAGAATTTGGTTTAAGTTTCGAATACCACTCGAATGCAGCTCCGGTTAAGGTAGTTGCAAAGTATCTAAGCAAGTACGATTCTTCGAGGGCCAACTCGCCCATGTGAGTAACATACATTGCCAAGTGTTCTCTCGGAGAACCCCGCCCATCAAACACAGGGCACTTGGGGATCTTCGTAACTTCTGGGGGCAACCTTCTGAATTGATGGTGGATAGGGTACGGCACCCGGTACAAGTCCACCGTCGTCAAGCCATCATCATGCTCTGCTAGCTTTGCATCCACGATGCGTTCTATCATGATTCTTTGAGAAACTGCCGCATGTTCAGGTGGAACGTGGGGGGCTTGGTGAGCCACTGGAGGCTCAAAATCTTGGAAATCGACCTGCACACGAGGTGGGGCAACTGGGTGTTGAACAGGACCCCGAGGAAACACGGGTGCTGGCGGATCCATCTGGACATTTGGCGGAATTTCTGCAGCTTCGACGGGTCTAGCATGGCGTGGGGACTGAGCTTGGGCAGTCACGAAATCACGCAACATAGCCCTGAGTTCTTGATTTTCTCTCCATAAATCTTCCAATGTTATGTTAGCCGGTACGGCTTCTTGATCAACATGATGGTCTCCCAAGTTTGGCTCTTCATTCTCTTCAGGATGTAGCACTTCTGGCTGCTGTGGAGGAGGTGAGAGAACTGCTTGATGGAGTAAGGCTGCTATCTGTTCTTGTCGGCGTGTGACCGGCCCGGCACGTTGTGCTACTCGGGGGGCATTTACGGTCTCCTCGGCCCGATTGTTCATACTGGATGCATAACAAGTGTAGACACGAATTCGCCCCTCCTGTATGCTAGCTTGCCGACTCCGTGGGGCTGAGCTGGGAGGAAATGCAAGTCGATCCAAAACTGACCGACGTGGTACTTCATCATAATGCTCTACTCCATCTATACTATGTGTTACTACAGGTATTGCCGGGTGCGGTCTAATTGACACCCTCGGGCATGGCTGCTTTTCACCTAAGGGGGGATTGGAACATCCTTCCCTTGCCAGAGCATCATGGGCATGAACATGAGCCCGATTCTCGTCTTGCAATTTCTGCTTATCAACCCAAACCTGGGATATTTTGGTGCTTCCTTCTCCTTGAGCCTTAATGGCCATAGGAGACTTGGTGACTCGTTGGGAACTTGTTGACTTTACCCTGCTGAGAGCTTGCTGGGGCGTTGGAGCATACTCTTTCTTTTTTGAACTTGCTTTTGTGGCTTGCCTCGGCACATAGGCCGGTTTCAAGTTACTTGGACTGGACACGGGGTAACATTGAGCATTCTCTTGAACTATTCCCTTTCCTTTTGATCTTACCGTTGTCGGAACATCTTTGACTGCTTGGAAAAATACTTGCTTTGTGGTTGTTGTGTTTTCTGCCATATGCGGAATTCTTCTTTGGAGCTTGCCCCCGGTCTTCATGACATGTGAGGACAGATGGGTGGTTGTTAAGGGTGACATGCCCTCGGCCTTCATGGCTTGTGAGGAGCATTGGGTAACCCGAGAAGTTGGTGTTCGACCAGCATCGGTAGCTTTTGGGAATTGTGGTGGGAAAAGCAGGGCGGACATGCCCCGGCTTTACGGGCTTGTGAATGTTGACGGGTGGGCGGGCCGGCATGGCTTGCCCCGGCCCTAGCGAGAACTTAGGTGTGAAACTATTATTTTAGGAGCGGCCTCATAGCACGCCGCGCGCCGTCATTCTTGATGACAACTATGCTTGGTGGTGGAGCTTCTCGAAGTGCGACGAGCCGGTTGGACAGTGTCATGGGGTTCTTGAACTTGCGCGGAGCATGGGGGTGGCGAGCTAGGTCACCCTCGGCGCACACCTGGGCCTGCCCATCAGCGAGCGCCTGGCGGGAGGCTTGTTTTGGTGGGGTTCTTCTTCGGCGAGGTCGTCGCGCGAGTGGTGCGGAACGGAGCAGGCCCCGCCGTCCGTGTTGGCGGTGAAGGTGACCGACTTGGTCATCACATCTTGCTTCTCTTCATCCTGTTTCTGGGACAGCTTGGTGAGTTCGTTGTTGGGAGCTTCGACTTCGGCCTTGCCAGAAGGAACATCATTCGGCTCAATAGGGAGAGCCGGGATGGTACCAAGGCAATCAGGCCTCTGGATGACAGGTGCGAAGGCACCGAAAATCAAGGGGACGTCGAGAAATCCCCGCCGGTCTCGGATGTAGTCTTGGGAGAAAAATACCCCATCGTCAGCGCCCGGCATTGAACCTTGCAAAAACAAACCGAAATGCCGGTTAGAGGTTGTCCTAAATGTCCGTCTTGTTATGTCACCATGGCAGAGAGATGAGGGGAGAGAGAGGTCCCACCGGGCGTGCCATTTGTACGAACCTCGCGATTATCGTGGTTATGGTTTTATTGTATTTTTATCGTTATCTTACACCGCTCCATCTTTTTTATTTATTTTTTTTAAAACTCTTTTTTGTGGCGGAAATTGCGGTTAATCTTTGGTAAAAATTTTTTGAGGGATAAAATAAAATATTATATTGTGCGGATGCGACAACTTTTTCCCTCGTTTATCGTTTTGGCGCGAAAATCCTCAATAACGATGATGACAAGATTCTCGCTCCACCTCTTTCGGTATATAAAAAAAAATATTTGATGATTATTAGAGTTATTATAAATAACATGGCGAGGTTATGGTGTGGGTTCTTTAAATTATGGTCTGACCTCTCTCCATCAATCCACGAATGGATTCGATGTTAATTACACTGAGCGGCGGCTCAGTAACCCCTGATTAACTGCCATGGTAACACATTCAAGACGGGACAAATGCAAGGAAGAAAATATGTGTTTGCTCTTTTTTTTTGAATGTAAATAATGAAACAACAAGCAGGAGTATCGGCACTGCCTCCCCTCTCCCATTATTTCCTTTTTTTTATGTCTTCTTTCTGCTTCCCTCTCCTTCTTTTTTAGGATTAGGTCCGGGGCTAGAAGGCGGCATCTGCCTTGAATCTAGCCTCACGGTCTTCTCTTTTTTTTTTTGATCCAATGCTTTGTGATTCCACATCCAACAAGCGGTATTTTCCCGACCGGGGATTGACCAGACTTGCTAGGTCTTAGACATGATACCCGCTGACCGGCATTTCCTTTTAGGGGTAGGCCGGACCGATGGGCGTTGGAGATTTTCATCCATTACCGGTATTTCCCAATCGGGGATTAACCGGATTAATGGGGCTTGGAATTTTCATCCATTACCCGGTATTTCCCGATCGGGGATTAACCGGACTAATGGGCCTTGAAATTTGTTCGTCGGCATTGCTAGTTTGGGAGCGAGCCGAGTTGATGAACTTGGGTTTTCATCCATTACCCGGTATTTCCCGATCGGGGATGAACCGGATTAATGGGTCTTGGGATTTGTTCGTCGGCATTGCTCGTTTGGGAGCGAGCCGAGTTGATGAACTTGGGTTTTGGACTTTTGTTCGACGGCGTTGCTCGTTTGGGAGCGTGGGTTTTCATCCATTACCCGGTATTTCCCGATCGGGGATGAACCGGATTAATGGGTCTTGGACTTTTTGTCGGCATTGCTCATTTGGGAGCGAGCCGAGTTGATGAAATTTGGGGTTTTCATCCATTACCCGGTATTTCCCGATCGGGGATTAACCGGATTAATGGGTCTTGGACTTTGTTTGTCGGCATTGCTCGTTTGGGAGTGAGCCGAGTTGATGAAATTTGGGGTTTTCATCCATTACCCGGTATTTCCCGATCGGGGATTAACCGGATTAATGGGTCTTGGACTTTGTTGTCGGCATTGCTCGTTTGGGAGCGAGCCGAGTTGATGAAATTGGGTTTTCATCCATTACCCGGTATTTCCCGATCGGGGATTAACCGGATTAATGGGTCTTGGACTTTTTGCCGGCATTGCTCGTTTGGGAGCGAGCCGAGTTGATGACTTTGGGATTTTTCGGGTGAGCCGTTGGGGATTTCTCTCTCGTCCCGATCGATACCTCCCGGTTGGGATTGACCGGCTCAGTGGGCCTTCATGGTCCGTTGGGGGTTTCTCTCTCATCCGCCAGTCGGTATCTCCCGATCGGGGATTAACCGAGCTGACGGGCCTTGATGGTCCGTTGGGGGTTTTCTCTTTCCTCCACCAACCGTTGGGGGTTTTCTCTTTCCTCCACCAACCGTTGGGGGTGTTCTCTTTCCTCCACCAACCGTTGGGGGTGTTCTCTTTCCAACCGTTGGGGCTTTCTCTTTCATGGTGGAGTTGGGTTTTCTGTTCATGTGGGTTCAATTGGAGTTTGATCATCATGGACTTAATGGGCCCACTTTCCATGTTAATGGGCCTTGGGTCGATCTCATGCTCATCTCGGTTGAAACCGGACTGGGCTTGAATAGACCGAGTTTGATGTGCTTGGGACGGAGTCACATGGCATTGAGCTTTCTTTAAACATGGTTAATTGGGCCTTGTAGACCTTAATGGGCCTTGGACCGGTCTCTTGTTCATGTTGGGTCAAAGCCTAATTGGGGCTTAGTTGATTGGACTTGGCTCATTTGAAATGGGAGCACATGGTCTTGCATTTCATTTGAAGATGATCAATTGGGCCTTGAAAGCCTTAATGGGCTTTGATGAGTGATTTTTTTTCTTAGGACCTTAGTTAATTGAACTTGATTTATTTGAAATGAGGTCACATGATCTTGATCCACATGGATGATGGCTAATTGGGCTTTGAGAGCCTTGATGGGCCTTGATGAAATGGGTGATATTCCTCCTTGCCTAATGGGCCATTGATTGCTTGATGCCTCGCATGCCACCGTGGTATGAGATGATGTGATCTTCATATGCTATCATGGTGTGAGATGATGTGATCTCCACATGATCTTCATGGTGTGAGATGATGTGATCTTCATATGATCTTCGTGGTGTGAGATGATGTGATTTTCATATCTTTCTTCGTGGTATGAGATGATGTGATTGACCCCATGGTATACCTTGGGACTTAGCCAATTCCATGAGAAATGGACCTTGGGCTTCCTTCTCTCCTTGCACTCTCTTGGACAATGGGGCAATGGGGAGAGCCTTGCACTCTACGTAGGATGAACTTGGGGAATGTTGCCTCTCTCCTCTCCAAGAGGAATTCATGGGTTTTTATATGCTAAAAGAGGGGGGTATTTTGGTCCACAAAATGCCCCAACTTCTCCTTGTTTTTGAGGATGTGAGAAGAGGGGAGGGTAACTTTGGAAATATTTTATTATGCCTTTTGCTTTTGGGTAGGTGTGAGGGAAAAAGGTGGGGGCATTTTGGGCTTTGGTCACCTTTATGGAGGGTTGGGGTGGCCAATTACACAAAATGTCCCTCAAATTACTTTTCAAGAGGATTTTCGCATGGCCTATTTGGGACAACTTTTGGGCCCTCCCCTCTTGAAAATTTGAGGCCCAAATGGCCAAAATGAAGGCCCAAATGTATGTGCATGAGTCCAATGAACCAATAGGGACCATTAATTAAGCCCATTTGAGAGCTATTAGGGGGGGTTTTATTTCCTCCACACAAATTTAAACAAACTTAAACTTACTAATGAGTAGTTTGATGTTATAACTTAATGGGAGGAATCTCACCTCCTTTTCTCCCCCCCCCCCCTTCTTCTTTTTCTTCCCCCTTTTTTTATATACATTTTTTTGGCAACAGACATCATCTCATGCTTTTTTTTTCTTCTTCTTCTTTTTTTCTTTTTTATCCTTCCCCTTTCTTTCTTTCTTTTTTTCCACTCCTTTTCATCATTTTTTTAACCTTACAATCAATAAATGAGAGAAACAAAAAGTTTAATCTGTTGCCCTTATCTACTGCGCCTCTTATCAACACTGTTTTTTTATTTAATAATCATCAAAGTCCTGCTGATTACTTCAGGACAAACGACCCCCCCTTCGATTTTGACCGAAGTCAACATCTCCTCTCTTCTATTTTCTTTTGCTGGACATGGCATTCGATTCATCATTTTCATTTTTTTTTACTACCTGGGGGTCGTGGCATGGCATCAGCTCCCCTGCCCTTCAATTTTGACCTCAGTCAAAATTGACTTGGGCAGCTCCTTAATCAGGTGAGCAACGGCGTTCCATTTGATATGTATATTTTTTTCAAAATTGCCCTCGCGGCAGACGATGGCGCGGGCTTCTCGCAGCGAGGCAGAAGCTTCTAGAGGGGGGGGCACTCCTGTCTATCCACCCCCGCTGGTGTTGTTCCCCATTTACCCCCTGATTTTTGTCACGGCGCTGCCTCCCCCCATCTCCTGCGGGGCTTTGAGCTTCCAACGGGGGCGTTTCTGGGCCTTCCACCTCTGCTGCTCGCCCTGGCAGTGCGAGGAGGACAGTGGCAGCTACGCAGACCAGGCGGCTTGCAGGGGTGTCCGGCGGTGGCCTTGGCGGCGTCTGGTGCTCAGGGAGGTCTCCTTCTTCCTCGCGCAGCTCCGGAGCCTTGTGCAAGGCTTTGCCCAGCGGCATCCGGCGGCGAAGGGAGCTCTTTTCCCTCACGCGGCCTCGGCTCTTCAAGCCCCCGCGGCGACTGGTGCGAAGGCGTTCCCCGTCCTGCCCGAATCAGCAGGCTGATGCTGGCGCGAGTGCGACCGGACTGCTACAGCTGCAGCCCGGGGGCGACGACGGCTCGAGTGCGACCGGACTGCTGACCGGACTGCTACATCTGCAGCCGGGGGCGACGACGGCTGAGTGCGACCGGACTGCTACAGCTGCAGCCGGGGGCGACGACGGCCTCCTTCCTCCATTTCTGTCTGGGGCCCTTGCTGCGAACGGGCTCTTCCGAGCTGCTGTCACACCCCTCCGACGGCTTCGCGGCTCCTTTCTCTTCTTCACCAGGTATCCTTGGTCTCAGACCTCCTCCTACGCAGGGTTGCGCTGAAGGTCCTCCCTCACGGCCCCTTCCCTTTCTATATTCAGCGACTCCGGCTGTCGATTTGGGCCGCGCGTGGTTTCTCGCTCGGCAGTGGCGGCGTGGGAAGGCGCAGCGCACCCTCGTCGCGTGAGCACCCTTCCAGGTAAGGGCCTCCCCTTCCTCTTTTTCTTGCCGAGCCTTCGTCGTTTGCCGTCGTCATTGCTTCCACCCGCTGCTCCCTCTCTTCTTCAGGCTGCCCCTCCCGGGTCACAGCGCACAGGGGTTCCGGGGCTGAGGACCCTGGCAGCTTCCCCTCTGCGTTTCTTTTCGGCTGCTTCTCTCCCGCTTGTAGGGAGATCGGCCTTCCTCTTCTGGTTTTTTCTTTTTAGTTTGCTGTGCGAATAGGCTCCCTGTTGTGGGTGGTGTGCTCGGCTGTGACCGAGGGTCTGACGCAAGTGGTGCTTGCAATCGTAACTTGCAGGTCGGGGTTCGACTGCCTGGTGTACTCAAGTCGGCCCTGTTTACGGAGTGCGTGGGCGGTGACAAGGGGACTCCGCTGCAGGTCTGCCGGCATGGAGTCATGTATCTCCCCCCTCTTTCTTTTTGTTACTTTGAACAGATTACCGCGCCACTTGATACGTTCTGATCTTGGACTAGCCCCTTCGTAGCATGCATCAATTTTTTTGAAACAGAAGGTTTGCCTGGGGCGATTGGTGTGTCTAACATGGGGCTGAAACCAGCGGAATGCTCTTCTTCTTTTTTTTGATAGACGGGATTGAATGACTCCGGATAGGGCTCAACGAGTGGATGAGGTCGTCGTCGACCCCTCCGTTGGGGGATCGTTGGCGTTCGACCTAAAGAAGACGACATTTGTCTCCGACCACCCTTCCGGGGAGCCATGGCCGGCTGACTTAAAATAAATGAATAAATAAATAATCACTGAAAAAGCAGGCTGTCAACCCCTCCGTTGGAGGACCCGTTCAGGCGTTCGGCTTGGATGAAGATGACATATGTCTCCGACCATCCTTCCGGGGAGCCATGGCCGAAGCCGACTTAAAATAAATGAATAAATAAATAATCACCGAAAAAGTTAGCCGTCAACCCCTTCGTTGGAGGACCTGTTGGCGTTCGGCTTGGATGAAGATGACATATGCTTGTGACCATTCCCTTTGGGGTTATGGTTCGTTGGTTTAATAAACCAATAATAGCACCGTTAATCACCCTATGCCATGATTCGCTCTTGCTTCGAGTAGGCCAAGCTGCCATTATACCCCCGAGTAACAACGGTCTTATCGTTATTTCATTTTTTTCGAGGCCCATGTATTACGTGTTTCGATTGTTTATTTACATCAAATGCTATTGTCTTCCGAGCATGTTTCCATTTCCCTTTGCATAGAAATTGTGCTATTCCTAGTCAACTTCTCCCCGTCTTTTTTCGTCTCATGTACGAATCTCATACTTTTCCTTATGGTAATATCACATTAATGTGTGCCGATTGGATGCCTGCTTAATTTATCATTTGTTGTGACTTCTCTACATTTTAACAGGAGGATATTTCGATCAAACTTCGATGCTCCCACCGATTTCCGTTGGGTTCTCGACATGGCATAACCACCGTCTTCGCGTGTCTTGTTTTTTTTTTTTTTTTTTTTGGCGGGGTTAACAAGATGTGCATCGATGATTTGTTATGCGTTTCCCACAACATCATCACCATAATGAGTTAAAAGTGGTCTTAGTCCACGCTAGCATGTCATTGTTATATCCCACACACGTCTTTGCGATAAGGAGAGTTTTGAAAATGCATCAAAAAGTGGTAAGAGCATAAATTAAGATAGAAGACTATATCTTAGTTTCTTAAATGAATGTTTACAATCTTATCATAATAAAATTAAATCACTATTGTAGAATCGAAGATGATAAATCAATGATAAATCACCAACCGTTACGACATAACTTTGGATGCCAATAAAGTGCACATGATGGTGCATACTTCTTCGACTCTGTTTAGATACAAGTTGAGATTGCTGTTCTCGGTGTCGATCGAATAACTAACTTACTTAAGAAGTTTAGTGTCTCACTAAACCATCTAATGATTTCGTGTCTCCTAAACCATCTAATGATTTGAGAGAAAAAATCGAGATTCTTCACTTCACAAATTTATAAGAAGCATCAAGCATTGTTGGCCCTATATTGTACGCCGACCCTCTACATTCCGCAAATAAGTTTCAAAGACAACATACGAATAAATGAACATTGGGATACATCAGTGGTCTCATCTTAATGAGATATCGAGAGCAAAGATAGCATAACATTACATCTTCGAGTACTTCTTGTTAGTAGTGAGATCAATAGAAAAGAAAAAAGTTCATTAAATGGGAAGAAAGGGGCAAAGTTGAGGAGTATCAAGAAAATAGAGCCCACTCCAGTTATTAAAGGATAATACTTTTAAAAACCACGATGATGGCCACTAGAAGAGTAATTATAAATTGTCTTCGGCAAATAAAACAAGGGAGGCAGGAGAAGCTTCAATTATCTTACTCATTGGATATATACTTTGTTCGAATAATATTTATTTATTATGAGCTTATAGGAATGATAATATTGTTCTTTGACTTTGAATGAAAAAAGTATTTGCCAAGTAGGAGCTTCGATAATGCTACTTTCGTTTATATTAGATACGCGAAGGTCTCACGATACGTGTAAATGCTCCTTCTTTAAGAGGTTGGGTTATACGCATCAACCCATTATTTGGCATTATAGACTTGGTCATATCAACGAGTAAAAAGACCTAGTAGCTCCATCTACGGATGGAAGCATTAGGTAAATGATTCTTAATCATTAACTATGTAAAGTAGTCTTATCTCTTGAGAAAAATGACAAACTACCATTTTAGTAGACATGGAAGAAGAGCCATTGAATTATTAGAACACATACATTAAAATGTATGTTGTTATTATCTATTAAAAGACTAAGGTATATATTTCTACTTATATTTACTTTAGTAAATGATATCTGCAAGTAGGGATATATATGTATGTAATGAAGTTCAAATCCAAGGAATTAAAGAAATTTCAAGAGTTTAAGAATAAAGTAGAGAAATAAATAGAATAAGTATCGAGAACACTTTGATTTGATCTAGGAGAGGAATACTTGTAAGTACATATATAATTTACTTAAATATTTGATGAATGATAGAGTCTAATCTTAATGGGAATCCTATATTTGGAATTACGGATCAATTGAAAAACTCAATTTTTAAATATCCCTCTCTACTCTGCTATGAAGTTAGCAATTATCACATAGGACATTCTGCTCGCATATCGTGAGTGGATGATCCATCGTTGTCCACTCAATTGCAACCGTGAAACTCATAACATTACTCGTACCCAATCCATCATTTATCTTGGACCGTCAAAATCATGACCCATGAGTCGTGGTGTATAAGTTATGCCCGATAAAGCGTCTTTGGAGACTCAGGTGTAAAGAATCAAACCATTACGATCATGAAATAGATAACCATGATCATGAAGCAATAAGATATGATTTAGAATTTTGGTGGTAAGTTCGATCTGAACAGCTATGACTAATGATCGCATATGTGTAACTGAAGTAATATAAAAATGCCAATGATGAGTGAGATCAATTAAAGCATATTGTGAAAAGCATCCACGTAAAAACTACTTTATGTAGATCCTTTGAGTCCCATCTCGAAGGATCCTTTGACAAGAAATATTTAGATGGCATATCTTTAGATGATCAATCTCATTATAATGTTCACATCGTAATTCGATCATCGTGTATGTGATGATAGACTTCATTATGAATGTATCTAATAAGAACTAGTAATGAAGATTTACTTTAATTAATTCAATGAGATATTTCTATAAATGTTGGATATTATATATGATTGACTTCGAAGGCATCAGATTATTATCGCTGGATGATGATAATAAAGGATGATAAAGATGGAATAATGTGTTGTCGCTCAGGTTATAATGGAGAATAATGAGACAGCAGTACCATGTTGATCGATGATAAAGTTCTGATAAATTTATCGTCTTCGATAACTGTATCGAATTTGAAGAAATTGATGATGATAACTATCGTACAAAAATGAAAATATTATGAAGCGTTATTGTTTATTTTTTATCACGTCAGTTCGAATAATTACGGATAAATTAAATTAGAATTATATTTTTATCTTCTCATCCGTTGATATGTTATTGTAAACGTTTATGGACTTTATGGTAATAAAAAAGAACCTCAACGTGGTATGTGGTGGTAAAGAAGAAGTAAAGAATTATTATGTTATGGTGCAAAACGCCTTATGTGGCGTATGCTATTCGCCCTCTAAAGAAGGTAATGCGTTACATGGAAGTGGAGCTTTGTCGGAGACAAGTGAAAAATTGATATCTGGCGGAAAACATTGTCTACATAGGTAGTTAGAGTGTGGACCACCCACATTAGAGATCACGTACGCCAAATGGCTTGGAGAACATGGATATCTACATTGTCCCGTACATAAAATGTGAGGAAGTGGTTGAATCCCTATGAGAATGAATTCAGAGTTAATTTCGATTTCTAGTTTTTTTGGTAACATTGTCACTGTTGTCATGACATAACAATTGAAATATGAGGAATCATTTGCTTCCATTTCTGAAAGAATGATTCCTTCACATTTGAAATCCAAGGAATCATCATTTTTATAGGTGTCATATCATGTGAAATGACATATGACACTTTGAAGGCTAAATAGAGTAGCTGATGCCAATATGAAGGGTAAATACTAAGTTCCAAGGGGTGTGTAAACATATAGAAGAGCATCCTACCCATGAGTAAGAAGATATTCTTTAGAAATACACCATGAAAAATTCTACTATACACCTCTGTCTGTGCTTATGTCATGAATCTCTTGTCTATGTTGAGAAATTTTCTTGCTTTCCCATCCTGCCAAATATGTACGCTAAATATGGCATCATCTTGGGTTATAAAAGTTACATAGATATGGCGACATTTTACATCGATTGAAATAGTAGGAATACCACTTGATTCAAGTATGTAAGTACTTGAAGTTGTGTAATGGTAGAGATGTCCTTAGAAGAGGCCATTACTTATTAGCAACTTAGATTGCATTCGAGAACTCACGGGAAGCACTTATTTTTAACTTTTTATTAAAAAGAAATCCTTTTTATTTGCATCGACATGTTTGGATATGTAATAGTTAGAATTTCTCCGTCCCATCGTGAAATGAAAGTAAGTTGGTAAAATGTTCTCCCGTCAATTGTACGCCCGTATGGCAATGTTGACATCCTACCTCTTCTTCGGCTTCTTGAGGTGTTTCAGTAGAGCACCCTGGGCGGTCCGGTTATGTCCTCTATAGAGTAGGAGGCACCGAGGAGTGTACGATTGTTCAAGCTAGAATTTCTCAGTGCCACCTGCCGCTCGCTCCCATGATGTTGTCTCCCTCCCGCCGTAAATGAGCCTCCTGCGCTCATGTATTTCACCTTGTGGCATCTATGTAATTTGGGGTTCTTAGAGTGTATGCCATCCGTGATAAGGTCGATGGCATTAGAGATACCACCCTCGGAAGCGCCTTAAATTCCTGGAGACGACTGCACTTATCGTCACCCCAGTGGGTTGTTACGACGGTATGTTTAATTGAGAGAAACATCCTTTCTTTTTGATGGTGCCTTACTTATTCTCGTCTTGGCTTCTTACAACTCCCCTTGCTACCTACCGAAGCTAGTAGGTATGCGTTGATGTCTATATTCGGGTTGGATGTGGTCTTCGACGTCGATGAGAGAAAATGTGCTACTACGCCCTTGGCCAAGGCAACGATTCCATGCCCGTCATCCCAAATGAGGTGATAAGGGCCCCACAAAAGTCGAGGGGGTGACAGAGTTCCTCTCTGCGCGGTAGGATCGAGGATTGGAGGCCACCGACATGTTGGGCCCCTTCTTGGAGGATCAGGCAATGCTCTCCAAAGACTAAATCTCCGACAATTATCATTCATGACACATTCACTACTCATGGTACTATGGCCAACATCAAGTATCTCATGAACAAAGATGACTTGTAACTAAAACAACAACTTCTCCTTATTTCCATGTTCTATATGATATCATATGTGATAGAAATTTATGCCTTACAAGCCAAATATAAATGATATAATTTGACAATTCTTACGATGTTTTATTCAATTAATCTTCTTTTTAGTATTTGGTCCTACCAAATATTTGTATCATAACAAAGTGCTTAATTACATGAAATCATGATTAGATCTTGATGAGATCACTATAATGCGATCAATTACCTAAGGGTATGTGATCTAAATGTTCTTAGTTTTAGGATACTTGAAAAAAAAACATTAAGAATACAAATAGATTATTATATATGATATATTCTCATAAGATGAGGATGACGAATCTCATTAGTCATTAGTGCTGAGACACTAAGACACAAGAACGAGTTAAATAAGTTTATTGAACTGATTCAACTTAGAAATCTTGGATGATATTTTACCTAATTGTCAATTAGGGTTTTCTATCTTCATGCATGGTTGGACTTTTAATCAGAGTCACCAAAGATATTTTATCGAATGTATCTTGTAATTTGGCTAGCAACTTATGAATCACTAAAAAGATGCTTCAGTATAGTTAATAGATCAGGTAGAAGATAAAATTGATAAAGGCAATTAAGCAGAAAATATGGGATTATTCACTCTCAGTAAGTGAGAGAGAATTTTCTATGAGATAGTACTTTAAATCCATGGCCAAGGTAGAGAGGATAATTGAAAAAGTATTTTATAATTGATGCAATTTTCAGTACATGATCCCATAGTGTTGATATATCAAGGGGTTCACAATCTATATCTTATCCCTATTTGATCAAGGTATTGGATGGATGAGAG